>OX411340.1:7500000-8750000 GCA_948150665.1 Conistra vaccinii | reverse complement strand
ATCTTCTTTTAAATACAATTTCTGTGACAATTTCACGTATGGTTTACCAGCAACGGTCTCCTGTTAAGAGCGTTTATCCTAAAATTTGGCAACGTCGCAAATAGCTGTCAAATAGCTGTCAAATATGTACCTGTTTTGATTAATTTGACAATATTGCTGTATGGAAATAAAATATACTTATGGCTAACTAGTGAACTAAAGTATTGATTATGAAATGTAATAATTAAATATCGTAACACCGAATATTTAGTTTTAGATGTAAAAAAAGTATTTTAAAACTTAAATCAAATTCAGTGTTCTTATTGCAATTCATTATTAATATTCTAGTTTACTAGTTAGCCATATTTCATAATCCCGTACAGTAATATAGCCAAATTAATCAAAACAGGTAAATATTTGACAGCTATTTACGACGTTGCCAACTTTTTCGATGAACGTTCTTAAATGTCATTCTAGCGCCAAAAGATCCTTGTAGCTCTCAAAATATTTTTGGCGTGGAATTTTTATTTTATGTAGATTTCTATACAAGTCGCAGCCAAAGACTTTCTCATTACAAAATACAAAAGCACACCCTATCATCATCATTGACAATCCACGCATGACTCCATAGTAGTAGCTTTTTAACTTTCCACCATCTTGAATCATGACGTCATCCGTTTATAGTGCACATCTGGAAGAGACCTAGGAAATATTCCAGTGCCTAACTCTCATGAACTTAAGACAGACAAAAGGTGTATGGGGCGTATCCAGGGATGGGAGTCAGGAGGTTCGGTGGTACTTTCTGGCTTCAGTTGGCAGAAGAGCGCGTCTTGTGGAGGCTCAAGAAATCCATTGCAAAGGCCAAAGAGTTACAGGAGGAGGAAGACGGGTAAAATGGTGTCCCTATTATGTGCACTGTAAATGGCGTATGAGAGGAATGTCTCTGTTAGCACTTTTGAGGCTGCAGCGCACTCCGTTTTGTGTATTCTCTTCTCAGTTTTATCTAATCCACTGTCGGACATGACTTCTACACAAACCAAGCCTGTTAGACTGTCCAATATGTCACTGTGTCACCTGTGCTCGTCACCAACTTCGGGTGTTCAAGTGACACGAATATCGTCTTTAGATCCTATAACTCCCATAACCAAAAAAGAGGTCGTAAGGCAAATCATTCTCCAGGACCGATATTATGAATATTCTCTGAGTTGCTTAGTCAAAACAGAGGACGTCCACAGAGGGAAGGTCTTTCAAAATTAAAGATGGGCCTGGTATAAGGCACATCCTCCGAGATATTTCATACTTTAGTGCTTTGTTATGAAGAGCCATGTTCAGCAGTGGACGTTGGTTCAGTACCTCAATCTTAAGACTCCGAGCATATTCTTCATTTTGTACAACACCTCTTCTTTCCTTTTTCGCTTTCGCATTTTCGTCGCATCATCTGCTTTCATTAATACTTACATTTATATGTGATATGAGGTGGTTACAGTCAAGATAAGTCCCTCAATTAATTTAATTGCATCTATTTTAACATGCACAAAATGTCTTCCACTGTAAAATAAATTAAATTGTCGCATTTGTAAACAATAACATCTTAGATTTACCTAATACTCTAAAGTTCCAGAATTTTGGGCATAAATATCATGCAGCCATTTCATGTTTGTCATTCCCATGGTCATTTACCATCAGACATATCAGACATGACCACACATCTTCACTAAAGACTTACACATAAACGGTTACATGGCTTAGCCAGGTACCTATTATAGCATAATCAGCCTATGATGTTCCCACTGCTGGGACAGAGGCCTCCTTTGTTCGAGAGGGAGTGGGCTGTAATCTACCACGCGGGCCCGGTGCGGGTTGGTAGATGTCACATGTCTTCGAATTTTGGGTTCTAGAACATGCCAGTTTCCTTCACCGTTTTGAGAGCAGTGGTGATGAAATGATGCCTGCCTGGGTTCGAACCCACGACCTACAACTCGTAACTCGGGGCTGTTACCACTGGGCCACCACTGCTCCTCAGTCAGATATTATCAGAAGCAAAGAAAAATTGGTTAGTCAGAGCTAGAAAAGAAACAAAGACCAATTCGTCGATCTTTAGACTACCTACTCTAGACTTTCCATAAGACTCAACAAACTCTTTTCTAAACAAACTTGATCAAAGACTAAAGAAAGCCTGCATAAGCTAAGTCCATGACTCTAAAAGGAATTATTTCAGAAGATATAATAACAATTTTCCCGCAGGTTGGACCGGAAGTCCTCCCGGGGCATGCTATACGAGAACGAAGAGCTACGACTACGCACTATCAATATCAATGCCGAAGTTGAAAGAGGTTAGTTATTATAGAGGATGTAACCATGTAACCAACCAATCAAACTAAGTAACATTGAGCAAAAATGTTTGCTCGGAAACGACATTTTTTTTTGGTGTCTAAGTGTCGCCCACGGCGACTTTTTGTAGCGATGCAGTAGCGATGCTGTCGCGCATGTGAATCGATATAGTCGCGATGCTGTAATTATGTATGAAGAATCCTGCGCTATAGTAGCAATGCAGAAGGGCGTTTACAAAACGCGCGACAGCATCGCTACAAAAAGTCGCCGTGGGCGAGGGTCCTAAAATCGCTGTTTAGGTGCGGCAGCACTCAACGGCAATGTAACGCACGCAAAAAATTCTGCTTCTGGGTGCATGCAACTGCAACGGTACAGGAGTAATTGTGAAAAAGTAAGAAAAAGTTGAACCTTACAATATCTCCGTATCCGAAATGTTCCCCCCCAGGGTATACAAAAAAAAAATATCACGTGGTATGTACGTACGTATTCTCACGAGATTTTTTTTTTTACTTTCTGCTTCTTTATGAGTCTTTTTGTTATAGTAGCTTTATTGTAACATAATAAGGTATACTTTGTCGTAGGATAGACTTTAAATTCTGCCACCCATGCTTTTTTTTAATGAAAATGCTTATTTATTATACCGTCTGTTTGCAATTCTTCTAATACACATGAGACATTTGTAAGGTATTATTTATAGTACGAAAATATATAAACAGTGAGCATCAGCATCGAATACAATCGAATCTACAAAGTTTTTGTCGAAAAATTTTACGTCATTCTGATAAAAATGCAAATGATTAAATTATTGTAACATAGTCATATGAAGCCAATAAAAGATAACGTATTAATTGTAAGTTGCTGATAAAAACGCATATTGGAGTATTCGAGCTGGGTTGTTAAATAATCATCTATATCGCCAATAAAATACGTTTTTAGTGTCTGTATTATGTAGTTTAAAACTAGCCTTGGTAACTAGCGACTATAAAAAAGATCATTGGGAAAAGTGATTTAACTGTCATTTCGGTGTGTTTTATTAGATAAAGCGCTTGACAAACAAACTAATAAATACTCCACAGGTCAATCGGACATAAAGAAGCTGAAGCGAGAGAACGACCAGCTAAAGCGCGAGATATCAGCTCTTCGATACGAGTATGACCGCCTGGACACCATGCTGCGAGACCGACGGTCTTCGCCGGAACACTCGGACGTACGTTGCATTTTTATTTCATCATTAAAAATTATAATAGATACCCTATATAACAGAACCAGTGAATTGCTTGAGTACACATTAATAAAAATAGTTAAGGAGGATGTCGAACACAGAGAAAAAGCATACAAAGACCGTACAAAAGCTCATACTAACTAATAAGAAGGCTCAAAAGACAACACAATTGGACCTTGTTCACTAACAAATCCTAATTAAACAAGAGACAGCTTCCTCATAATTGGAGGATCAGTTCTTTCCAGTCAATAAACTCCCACAACAAACAAAGTACAAGAACAAAAGCTGTAGCTCCATTAAAAAAAATCCAAAAATAAGCAACGGGTTGCACTCCAGGAGTGCCGGCAGAAGTGAAAACTTGAACATTAACGTTGTGCATTTTTGAATATTTTGAAATGGTTAGGGAATAATTTCGCACGAATTGCTTTATTTATCAGTATAAAAGTACTATAAATGGGTAAAATTTCTTACCTCTTTATAGTACTTAATGTTAAAGACTATTTATTTTGATATTTACTTTGTCGGTTGCTAGGCAACGGATCTTACGGCACGTTCTGACGCGAGTTTAACATTTTTTACCCATCCCAAAAAAAGTGTAAAGAAGTTTTCACTTCCAAAAATAAAACAGAGTGCGCTGTTAACAAATAGTGCTCAACGCGCCTTTGGTGACAATGACGCCTTCGGTGACGATTATATTTTTTTTTTTTACGTGAATTTCTTTATTTTTGTTCACCCAAAAAGTGCTGAAGGCGCCTAAAGAAGATTTCACTTCAAAAATAAAATCCTGGCTGTTATTTTCCCACTGCAGGGCAAACGCCTCTGAGATACGAGCATTGATCACCTCGCTTGCTCAGGGCGGGTCGGTGATTTCAGACTTACGGTTTCTTCACGATGATTTTCATTCACCGATGTCATTAATGTCCAAGATAAACTCAGAAAGTACATATACATTTTAAAAAGTCACATTGGTACTTGCAGGGATTTGAACCCACAACCTCGTCAGACCTCGTGCGAGACATGTTTAATTAAATGAGGCACCAACCGACGATTATCCCTGTTCGCATTATGCTAGTGCACCCAAGGATAACCCCCGGTTAGTGCAGGACTATTGCAGGATATGAAAACAAAGATATTGGTTTATGGGTTTGGGTGGTTAAGTGAACTGGTTATTTTGAACCATGGAAAGGCTATAGCCCCTGCCTGACCAATATTTTATGTAAAAAACACAGGTAAAATGGCAGGGGCTGACTTGCACACTCAATAATGGGCCCCCGAAAACGGTCGCTAGCACAAAGTGTCGTAGCGACAAGGGGGCAACATGTCCTGAGGTGCTTATGAGGAGTGGAGTGGTATTCCACGGCTATCAGGATAATCCCGGAAGTACGGTCAAGATCCCTACCAGCATCCTACTGGAATACTTCCTTCCTCCGAGCACGTTTGCTCTTGCGAATCTCCACTCAAACCGGCCATAAAGGCAAGAATGAGGTGGGAGCTCTGTTCCTCATTCAGTGTTCACTCCAGCCGGCCAATAAAGGCAAGCCAGAGGTGAGGAACAAGACTTCTCCCGGGAGATTGGGTCCGTGGGGTCGCTACTGCCCAACAGCTCGCCACATGCTGCCCTGCGGGTTTAATTAAATTTATTATTACATAATTATTAATTAAATTTATTATTTCATCATTATTAATTCAATTTATTATTTCATCATTATTAACTTAAACAAAGAAAAGCGTTAGGAAAGACAAAGTACACACAATGCCAAGTATCCTTATAGGAAATAGCACACAAATTAACTCGGAAAGGGATCGTCACCGTATCATATCGCCGCGGGACAAGCTCACGAACCGCGGCGATACGGTGACGATACCTTTCCAACTAGGATATGTGTGCATCAACGAGAGTTATGAAAGTAGTAAAAGTGGTGAAGATGCTGTTTAAAGAAAAGCATGTTTTGCTGCACCTGTTATAGTCATTCTGGTCGAAGAGTGCCTCTCATAGTGCGCTTTCATGGGCAATTAAAATGGCACAATTTCTATACAATTTGAGTATTAAATTGTAAATTGCTCGATGTTGCCGAGATGTCATATATTTGGCAATTTTGTTGTTTAAAAAGCGCATCGTCATCAGGGTCACTAAACTCACTAAATAGAAACACCTTTGTAGATAGATATTTCTTTCTTTTTCCTGTGGTTAGCTATCACTGCTGTTACGATGAACTTAGCTCGTGATCTTCATAAACACCATCAACTATTATTGGTGTGATAACATTAGTCCACAGTAAATAAAAAGCCTATTCAACATGATATTTGTATATTTATTTACGTCAACAGAATAATATCAAACAAAACATCAATTAAGAATATGTAAAGGACTCGGATTAAACACATCTACAAATGGATTCCAACCACAATAAGATTCACACACTTCAACACAAAGATGATCCCTCTCTAAAACCTGCGCTACTATTCTGAGAGGAGCCATGAGCATCGTCAAGCCCTCCCCTGCCATGTCGGCTTCTATGAACAAACTGTACAAATTCACACACTTCTCTATAAAACGTACAATATTATCTGTATTAACATAATCATCGTTCGCTGCTCTCTCATACTCGCAAATGTGAACATTCTCCAAACTGACGCAGTGGCTCAAAATCTCAAAAATAATCTCGTATTCAACGTCTTCCGAAGTTAACATAAAATTCTTTAACTTCGCTATGTGTATCGCTTTCGATAAAGACTCTGTAAAGCCACGAATCATGCCATGTTTTTCCATGTAAATATCTAAAGTGACTAAACTGGGACAAGCAGTAAACAAATTAGTAAAGAAGTCCTTCCTGAGCGGTACGTTATTAATCCTCAGAAACGTTAAGTGCCTTGTAGTTTTACATTCCTTCGATAAGCTAATTGGTCGTCGACTTCTCCTTACAACGCCGTCATGTCGACAGAAATCTGTTAAGGTAACTTTGTCTGGTAAATCATTTAACTTTTTCTCAAAATTTTCACAGCAATCGATGCAGTACCAAGTGCTTAAAGCCTTAACAATCTGCATCTTTCTCTGGTTGTGCATGCAGACATAAGTAGGAAAGTAGTCTTTTAACTCCAAAAGCAATTTGCTGAAAAATGCATCATCAAACTTTGTTGTAGCTTTATTCCAAGCCTTGAAAATAATATTGCCATCGAGCATAAAGTTCTGTGGTAAACAAGTGCTAACTTCAACTTTTAAATCATTGCAGCATGTTGTAAATATATTTGCAAATATTGGGGATACATAAATTGAAATTTTCTCCAAATACATAATGAACATGTACTCCAGTTGGTTGAAATCTAACTTGGAAACACCGTCCAATTGTGTGGACAACTTGTGAGTTACTGCACAATCCCTGAATATGTAAGTTAACTTGTTAAAGTTGGTTTCAATTTCGTATGGATCACTATGACTCGTTTCAGGGTGGCTTAAATCGAAGAAATCTTTATAATTGTCAGATATTGTTAATTTCAAGTCTTTTATTAGAGGCACCCCTTTGAGGAACTTAAGTGGGGACGCTGACACAACAAATTCGAAGATCACGAAATGTATGACTTCAAACTGCCTCTTTTTAAATATTTCTCTACATTTTATGTGTGTGCTTTCATTTTTATAACTGTTGGGGCATTTGAAGAAGTTGATGGCGATATTTTTTACCGTTTCTGGGCATACTTGTCCGATATCTGGTAGATAAATGTTGGTGAAGGTTATATCTAAAGATTTTAGGTTTACAAATCTATCCATGTGAGGTTTTAGGTTCTGTACACTCAGGTCTTGTACTCCGCTCAGGTTCAGGACTTGGATATGTTCTCCCAGGTTCACAAATAACTGTTCATCTAAAGTCTTTACAGTTGCTATGGTGCTTCTTGAGAGAATGACACTCTTTAAGTGGCACCATCCTGATGCGAAATACTCCCTGATTTGTTCAGAGCTGTTGTAGACATTGATTTTTGTCTTAGTATCTAAATAATTAAATATAATCACCCCTACTTCAACAGGGAGATCTAAAAAATTCATCCTGTTCTTTTTGCTTTATGTTTTAAACATTACTTTCAAAAAATTTGTCAAAAATAAAATACTTTTCCGAAAAATAGTTTTTGACATTGACGTTCTTACTTTTTTAAATATTATTCGAATTTGATGTGATTGTTATTTAGCCTCTTTTACAGAAAGATCAAAAAAGTTTTCTACTGTCATGAAAGCAACGATAGTCTGATACTAAAGTGAACGTTAAATGTGGAGTAAATAAAGCACATTATCGCTTGGCAGGACAGCGTGTCTGTATGCAGTGCGTGCCCGGACTGTGCCAGCGTGGACGAGTCGGTTCGAGCAGTCGCCTTCCACGACCTGAGCGTCGTGCCTGAAGAGGGGGAGCAAGATAAGGTATGTAGCATATTATAATAAATAATACCAGGTCACAGCAGGGCAACGGCCTCTTCTCAATCAAAGAAGGCATGAGCATTGATCACGATGCTTGCTCAAGACGGGTTGACGATTTCAGACTGATGTTAACTATAAGCCTAGGTTTCCTCACGATGTCTTGCCTTCACCGGGCTCAGTAATATCCAAGATAAACTCAGAACCTACATATGAATTGATAAAGTCACATTGGTACTTGCCCGGATTTGAATCCACAACCTCATACATGAGGGGCGAGGCCTTAACCATTGGACTATCACGACAAACAGGAAAAACAGCGAGGAGCATACAGGATATTACAGATTTTAAAATTGTAACAATTTTTTAAATTAAACCATTTACTGAATTGAATTGTAAAGGAGTCGGTCGGCAACTTTACACTTAAATACTTTATTTAAAAAAAAACCCTTAACAATATCCTTATGACTAAATCATAAAAAGGCTATACGCAAAGGTCAATATCTAAATACTCTGACTTCTAAGCTAGGTGTAAGTTCTCGAGTGTAGATTCTCCGTAGCAACAAAGTCATACAATTTGCGTAAATTTGTAAGAAACAGAAATGAAAAATGTTTATGCCTATGATGAAACTGTTGCCGGTTCTAAAACGTAAAGCTGCTGGATACCCTTCGTCTGGGGAAGAAAGGAGAGTTATGGTGGACTCCTAGGTACTGACTAGGGCCCCACTCTGCTATCAGGAGTTAGGAGTGTGTTCGCTTATGCACCACACTCACGAACCGGCTAGGTTTCAAATTAGATTATCTTTCAGGCTAACCCGCTGTAAAAGATTGAAAAAATAGATTCATCATCATCATTATACATAGGCTAACTTCATCCACTGCTGAGCAAAAGCCTGTCTTTTCTTGTGTCAAGTCAACGATACCAAAAAAAAAAGGAGAGTGGGGCTCTTCTTTTTTTTTTGGTAGGCTCTTCTTTTTTTTTTGGTATCGTTGTGGAAATCCTCATGGATGTTCCCTGCCCTGAGGTGGACGGAGGGGTCTGTCAGACTTCTACTGACTAAAACCACCCGTATTCACCGGGGTACGGGGGCACTTAAGCACTCTTCAACGCAGCTCCCGTCTGGTCCAGCGAGGGGAGTGAGGTGTTTGATTCCCCCCGCGACGTCTAAGAGGGGGTGCGTGGAACATTACGCGCCACCACTTCGGCTCTTATATGAAAGGGGGCGGGGATGATCCTCACTCTCCTGTGCCAACCCCATCCAGGTTCTGCCCACGATGGTTACAATATCGTCTGCCCATCTCGCCACCGGACGACAGACGGCGACGCTTCGTCTTTCAGTTCTTGGACCTTGAAAATTAAGATTAGTAGGAACAGTTTCATAATGCTTCAGGTTGCGATCAATTCATCGAGATATTTTAAAATACCACGATTTCATATTGAAAATGTCGAAAACATTTGTTTTATAGTAACATTGACCTACTTCCACCTATTGTATTCTAAAATTACCACGGACAAGTGAAATTATTTACACTATTGTATATAATCAGTCAGAGGCTTTGAGCCTTGTTTTCAGAGAGTTCAATCCTGCTTGAAACAATACCTTCTTTTAAAGCCAATTTACATGCTGGAAACAAAGTAAGTGCTAATAGTCTTAGTTGACCAATAGCATCCATTTCCTCATGACTATATCATCTTATCTATAATACTCGTATAATATTATAAATGCAAAAGTGAGTTTGTTTGTTTGTTACGGTTTCACGCTAAAACGGCTGAACGGATTTGAATAAAATTTAGCAAATGGGTAGACCATGACTTGGTTTCGGACATAGGATACTTTTATCCTGATATTCCTACAGGATCGAGACTTATGCGGGTGAAGCCGCGGGGCGCAGCAAGTATGCTATAAGTAAAAATAAAGTGTTCCAATTGCCCTCCTTCTGGGGCAGTCAGGTAAAAATACATAAAAATCTCATGAGCTAGTCATTTTACGAGCCACTACCCGAAAAATAGTAGTTCACAAAATATGGGTATACATAAAGAAATAGGTAAGCAGCTGCTATTTCAAAGCAAATTCTTCTTGCAAGATTCAAAGCACCACCAAATAACTTCATAATTAACGTACCTTTACCTACGTCAAAAGCTCAAGAAAGCCATCAAAATGTTTGACGTACTAATCCGTATCCGCGAGCCATAACCGTTTGACGAAAATAACCGACATGACGAAAATAACCGGCTGACAAACAGAACAAGCCGCCTGGAATTATGCTAGACACTTACAGGGCTAATTAGTCATGGTTCTGCACAACGGATATTTGAGCTATGAGGGAAATATTATGGTGAACACGTATTTCCTTATTGAGTTTTAGAGAAAACTTGTATAGTTTTGTGTTTATTCCTCTCCCTGGACTCTCAGATCCATTCTTAGTATGCTCAGAAGGCCTCAGTTTAAAACCAGTATGACCAGACATCGCTCCATCTCAGTTATGGTCTATTGTGATCCTCAGGTTAGCCCTTATCATCAGGGAGAAATTAATCCCAATCCTCACGTTCCAATTTTGATGAGAAGCTTCATCATTCATCATTTTAACATCCATTAGGCCTATTTTTGCAGAATTTGCTGTGTCCAAAAGGTTGGGTCGACCAGAATTTTTTACCAACCCTAAAAATCAATTGCAGTCAGTATTTTTTTCATTTTTGACCGATTTGTGTCAATTTTCATCTATTAATTATGGGAGTCTGGATTTGTGCTCGGTTAATGGCGATAGGCTTGCCCTCTATAGATACACCGCTGCCTAACCCTTCGGAAAACAGGTACTGGCATGATGTTTTGTTATACTGTTATACAAAAGGAACATAACAAAGCGTATACTAAGTGCCCTCAGCCCTCAATCTACAAAAAAGAACTCGGCCACCCAAAATGTTGCTTTCATCTAAAGACACCGCAGTTCCTAAAAAAATATTTTTGCTTTATAGATAGGAAATGAGTCAAGGCCGGGCAAGAAAATCATGTGTAAGAAAATATTGTACAAACGTAATGTTGTTTTATAAATAAACGCAGTAGCGTTTGGACCGGCGCGTGCGCCGCTTGGCGTTCCGTGATTTTTCGAGTGACAGTTTGTGATGCAGGTACACCTTTAATATTTACGTCTTTTTATAAATTGGGTTCAGTTTTAAAAGGTATTTTCGTGGAACTAAGTGAGTGATCTTTAAAACCTTTTTTTTTTTAATAAATTGGACTTTGATCCGTTACTCTTGTGTTTATTTTTAATAATGTTCAGTCACTGTTCTTTTGTTTTCGGGTCTTTTGAAAGTATCTTTATTCCGCCGTAATTGTCTCTTTCTTATCTACTTTCATATTAAAGACACTATCCTGCGTTTTTTCAACTAATGCTTTTAAGTTTTTTGTAACTATGTCTCGGCTATCCTTTTGGGATACAATTTCCTTTGATTCTACTTTAGTAATTTTTTAATTACACAAGAGAACGTATGTTTAATCATTTCTACGTTCATTGATAGATCATGAAGTACATACCTACCTATTTTGATTGAGTTCTTGTTTATGCAGTGATGAATCATTTGGTACTTTCGTTTTCATGAATTGAATTGTTTCCAATTCAAACACGAAGAGTACTTATAGCAAGATTATGATGTTGCTTTATGCACCTCTTGAATCAACTACAATTTCGGATTTTGGATTAAATTTAGCGTTGATATCATCAGGTTTGGGTCCGTTCTCAACTGTATCGGATATAGCAGGTATATCCGGATATTGGAGATCATCAACTTCATCCTCATGCATCATCGATTTACTTTACGGTCGATGCGCTTCATATCTACATATTTCTCTTCACATCTCTATCAGCCCTCATCTAAGTATTCATCCTCTTTCTAGCCCAATCTTTCACAAAATCCGTCTTTCATTTCCTTGGTCTTCCTCTATTCTCTACAAACTACGCGATACTTTCTACCATTCATGCTAGTTTAAATTATTAACGGACTTGTGACTGCCAATCTGCATCCGTCATAAACGTTACACTGTGTTATATACCTACATCAGATATATGACAGCTGCAGACTTGCTATTAACGCATTCTAAGAAGCTGTATAGATGCAACAGATGCGACTGTTTACCAATATTTTACACAGACTGGCTTTATCGTTAACCTTCGTCTATACGAGTATATGCGAAGTAGCATACTACACATATATAGCTATAACTTGTATAGTTTAGTAATTATTATAATTTATCGTCAAAACGCCTGCTTTTCTCGAAGTGTATATTATTATAGGAGCACATTTCGCTAGTTTTGTTTAATTCCCAAGTCCCATAAAATGTGGGCTAGCCTATTTGTTACTAACCAGGCACAAATTCAGACTATAGGAGTCTAGGCTGTTTCTTAGAAACACTAAACGGAACAACCCAACAACACTTTTGCCCGACCTGGGGATCAAACCCAGGACTTCACTCTCAGCAGCCGGGCAGCCGTACCTGCAACCACTACCAATGAGACAGTATTTAATCACTATCACTACATAGTATAAAACAAAGTCTTTTCCCGCTGTCTGTCTGTCCCTAAGTATGCTTAGATCTTTAAAACTACGCAACGGATTTTGATGCGGTTTCTTTTTAATAGATAGAGTGATTCAAGAGGAAGGTTTATATGTATAATACATATACATATTGTAGTACAGAAAAGAGTCCACGCGGGCGAAGACGCTGGCAGCAGCTAGTTATAAATATTTGAATTAATATTCAAAAGTTATATACCTACTGTAACAGTATATTATAACTTTTGAATATTATAAGACACAGTTAGTTCAATACTTCCTCATCAATATTTACTGCCATAACAACAAGAATAGCCTCCTTGAACAGAGTAATGTCTGCTCGCCCAGACTCCAGACAATCGCATTTATAGATCCATATCATTCAAATAACGTTCAATACAATAATACATTATTTATTCACGAGCCGTAATATATTGATAGCCTTTTATTGAAGAACGATTTGCATGAATGTTTAGTTACCTCAACGTGCCTCAACATAGTATTAGGATCTTCGTATAGTCCATCCATGGTGGGAGTACGGATTTTTATGCAAATCTTAATTATCTGTTATTATTTTGCTAGCTGGTTTTATAGTTCTTAGTTCAGTACGCAAAATACGCGCTCAGACGTGGGGTTGTGAACACCAGCCCTATATAGGTATACGAATTATACAATATAATATTATAAAAGTTCTTATCTTCTTCTTTTCGTATGGTTAGTGACTAACCAGCCATCTAATTACGTAACTCATTTTTGTAAAAGATTACGATTACCTACTTAACTGTTTCATTTTGACAGTTCAACAACATTCATTGCGTTATTTGCGTTGTTGAGCAGATTTTTTTTCGAACCTGTGAAGCAATGGATTAGCAATCTGTTTCAAAACGATTCAGATTCTGATCGAACATATAATACCTACGCAATTAGGGTACAGTTTTAAAGCCGCCCATGGGCCTCTGAATTGGCTTCACATGCCATCGAGAAATATCTCAGGCATGGCCGGTTTCCTCACGATGTTTTCCTTCATAGTTTTTGAAGCAAGTGATAATTATAAAATACGCACATGGATCCGAAAATTCTGAGGTCCGAAGAGGCCTTGGATTTTAACTCGAGACCTATGATAGATCTATAAAATCATCAGTGAGGACGGAAGTCATTCAGGTTGCATACTCGGTATTACAGTGCGCAACCTGAATGATACAATTTGAGCGTAATGCTCGAATTATTGGTGAGAGCATAACAGTGCGCAAAGTCTGTAATGTTTAATCTGAAATGTTACATTACAGGCAAATGCTCGTCAGTCAGGAAGACAGTATTGTAACGTAATGCTCATAATCGAATCTGTAACGTAACATTAGGACAGGCGAATGCTCCCGGTGAGGGAGCACCTTTAAGATGCTTGTGGCTGTCAGGTCATTGGCCGCTACACCTACCTATATTGGCCTTAAATATTGATTGCCAAATCTATAAGTGAAGTGAAGTGTTTGTCTTCTACAAGATTCGCATCTTAAAGATACTCTCAATATTACAGTAAATTAATGCAATTTATAATCTGAAACGTTAAGACATAAAGTCAGAAATTTAACGAGTTTGCGACAGATTGGGTATTTGACGTAAATCGGGTCATGACCGAATATTTCTGAACGACAGATGGGTCGACCACAATCCTTGATGACTAGTCTCAGGGCTGCATTATAAATATAACAGTATTATTGTTACTTTTGACTCTAATTTGACTGTCAACGTGTTTGGGTAAGAACAGCTACTGCATCCTTTTACGTGGGCGTGGTAGAAGGTGGCTGATGTTTTAATACGTATTTGTCTTTTGTAAACTGTCTTGCTAAACTTCTGGAATCCGAAATGATAGATTCTGGAATTTATACGACTAAGGCCAATCAATTATTAAGGATGTGCCAGGATGTGTGTGTTTCTACCAGGTAGTTCGTGGGGCCATGGTGCAGCGGTGTTCTGTAATTATAGAGAAATAAATACTAGCGTCTGTTATCTTAACAGCTGGACGGATTTGAAAGAAATTTGGCACATGAATAAACCTGGGGCCTGAGTCTGTCCTGGGGTAAGACAGGATACTTTTTATCCTGGTAATAAGTTCCCGTGGGATAATTTCCGACTTCCCCGCGAGCAAAACAACTACATTCATAAACCTTAGAGTATTTTCGAACCACTATAGTTATAGTATAATAGTTTATTTTGTAATCTATTTGAAGGTAATAAAACTATAAAAGAAATGTCTGTAGATTGGAGTGTTATCGAGGTCTTTGTCTGACCAACCTCGTCACACTCGCATGCTGTGTTTATTTTGGCGAAATCCGCTGAATGGCAAACTGTATTTCTTAACTTTACTGTTGATTAAAAGTTTTCAACAAAAATTTCGACGTTTTCAAACGATTTCGCCAGTTTTGAAGGCTAGTCAAAGTATTGCATAAGATCAAGATGCAAATTCTAATAATTTTTATTATAAATTCCAGAGCGGCGCCGAGTCACCATGCACATGCGATGAATGCCAACAGGAGGCTCCGCGGAAGATGCCAAACGTTCTGAGAGCGGCACAAATGACGCAAAGCACGAACAAAACGCAGCCAAATATAGCGGACAATGGGCACGAGCGAGTTGTCGACGTCCTGGTGCATGACGCGCCGCCCGAGGTACCCAGGTTCTTCCAATCCGTTACCTCTCCCCCCTACCACGTCGCAGCCCCCCCGCCACCAGGTTTCGTCATCGCCCCCTACCAACCTCCCCGCTTCCACACCGGAGGGAATGTCGAAGACCTCCTCGGAGAAGTCCAGGCCTCGCCGACTATTCAGACCACGTATATACAACAGAACTCGGTGTTTATGTGCAATACAAGACGAATAACACAGAAATGCTGTTGTCAGAAAAAAGAACCTACTGTATCAGGGATACCCATTACAAGTTTACAGATCTCAGGGGTGCCAATCGTTGAGGAACAAGAGCCTCCAAAGAAGTATGTCACTGAGAAAAATATCGAACTAACATATGACTATCCAAGAGCAACCCCCATTCCGAGCAGCCCCAGTGCGAAGTCTGGGGACGATGTGCAAACTACGACGACAGAGGTCGCTAGTACGGTAGTCTTCGTTGAAAGAAGAATACCAGTTAAGCCAAAGAAATTTGACTTCTTCTCCCGATCACGATCAGCACCTGTTGGAGAAAATGAAGAGCCGATATACGCGACAGTGAACAAACTACCAAAGAGATTACGGAGAATGGAGCTCGCTAACCTCGAGAAAGAAGTAGAATACAAATCTGGCGAGCCTGATTCTTCTACACGAACAGAATTAACGTTAAAGACCGACTCAGAATCTCAAGTACCGCCACCTGACGACGACACGAGTCGATCTGACAGAGAAAAGTCGACAGCTCCTCAAAGACCAGACTCACCAAAAATTAAAAAGCGCAAAAGGTTCTCTTTAACCTTCAAAAAGAGGGAAAGAAAAAGAAGAGATAAGAAGAAAGATATGAAGAATGGAGCTGCAAAGAACGGAGGACCTGTGGAGAGTGACAATGAGAGGCTGATCGAGGGAGAAGTGCCTGATATAGCGAAGCACAAACATTGTACGAGGCACAGGCCGAGGAATACGTTGTCATCTTCAAGTTCAGGCCCGCGGTACAAGCGGGATAGTTATCAGGTAAAATGTAGTTTAAGAACGAGTACTTTAAGCTATTAGGAAAATTTTCAAACTAGGTTGTTCTCTTGTGACCTGATTTCTATGTACTGCTGCATCTTATAGACAAACCTGGTGGGCTTTAGAAATGACACTCAAGTTATTGATAAAGAAAAGTCATGCTCTCTTCTATAATCTGGGTGATTACCAAAAAACTGTTAAGCACAATCAATCAATTCTGGAAGTTAACATTCTATCTTGTCTATTGATCTATCTATAAATATAGTTTTGGGACTGTTTGCCGCTTGCTGATGAAATTCAGGGTTCAATTTGCTATATTGTCTGTTCTTCGTCATTATCAATTTACTGTTCAAAATGCTTTGAACTTGATCCTAAGAAGTCGAAAAGAAAAGAATCATCATCTATTCAAACAATCGCTTAGAAAGGTTCAGAGTTATTAGCAAGTGCCAAAACATTCCCAAATTCTCATACTCTCTCTACTAACACCAGTTTTGTCTCCAGGAGATGACGTCCCACTCCGAACACGAGAGGACGAACAGCGTGTGTTCTTCCGTCAACTCCTTGGCTTCAGCCTGCACCCACAAGTCTGGGAGGAAACTGTCCGTCCCCATCAATGACGGCTCCATACCTTGGTGTGGGTGCTGGGGGGCTGGGTGCGTTTGAACGAAAAGTTTGGGGGAATAATGGGGGCTCATAGAATTATGAGATTCGAGGGTTCTTTTTTCGCAAATGGACTATATAATTTTGGAATGATTAATGTATTGGAAGTTAAGTATGGATACAATTTTTGTCATATTTGAATAAATTGCTAAGAAAAAGTTTAAAATCAAAATATGTTTCTGTTACCGGTTTCTGAAAGCATAATAAATGTAATCTGTTGTCAAATCATAGGTGAAGTGATTCCGTTGGTTATTGTTATTTGAGCCAGCCAATCACAACACAGCTGTTATAGTTTGACAGAAACCGCTGTACCGAGGAATGCGTTGTGCGAGGCGGGAGGCAGGGGCCGTGAGCGTTGCCGAATGAGCGTATACCTAAAGCGCGGAACAGCGCAGCGGTTTTGGTCAAACTATATTATAGGATACAGTAGACGACGTATATTTAGTAACCTAATCCGCTTGACTGATCTTAAAGAGTTATAACGAACTGTGTAAAAAATCGACACGTGTATCACATCTCAAAGAGGCATCCTCAGGATGACGATTGACTTGTTGCGAACTCGGACACGACGTGTTGCCACGTCAAGCGCCGAATGTCACTGCATTCGGCGCTTGACGTGGCAACAAGTCGTGTCCGGGTGAGGATGCCTCGTTGAGAGGTAAAAAAAAAAACAAGTGTCGATTTCTTACAGGTTTCTTGATAGCTCTTTAAGAACAGTCAAGCGGATTAGGTTACTAAATATACGTCGTTTATTGTATTTTATAATGGAGTCAATTAACTATCTTATATTAAAGGATTTAGCAGTACCTACCTATGTATATTAGTAAAATGTGTTATGATCAACTGCTTAGAAATCGGATGTAAATAATATACAATTAGTTTGAACTTTAAAAAAATACTGTGTTCTACTTACTGAAAGATCCATCAAATTATAGCCTAAATTAGAATAAACTAAGACGTTCATCGATAACGTCATTTTGCACGTGTATGTAAGTACATAATGTAAGGTAAACTGTGATTCACTTATGTGTTGTATGACGTAAGAGCATGCCTGTTGAATGAATAATAAACTTTTACACAAAATATTCTTGTATTGTTTTATTGATCCGCACGGAAATGGACGTTACATCCGATGTGAAGCTCCATATATGGAAACTGGAATTGTCAATAGTTTCTTGGGTGGTCGAATGTATCGAAGACGGTTGGAGGTCCTAAGCGATTTTCGCGCAAAATTATTTTTTCAACAATCTTTGAAAATACTGGTTAAGTAGGTTCTATACGGGACTCTTCGCCCTACGCAGCCATTACCTCGACTACTCGCAATCTTGGCCGCAGCAACTTCCACCTAGAAGAAAGTTTTGGCGTCAACCTGATCGGTTAGCCGGCGATCAAACTTTCCGCACCATGTCGTTGTCGTTTCCGCGTATCCAGTAGCGAATCCAGGGGCTAAGGGGCTCAAACCCCTCCCCCAAAAGCATCTGAGTTCTTCCGTGACAAATCTTACTTTTGAAGTGATAACTTCTTATGGGAGGGTAAACCGCTTCGTAACATAACGCGTTACGGCGCCAGTCTGTCTGGCTTCCCTTTCTCTCACACATACGGCAGCAGTCCCCCGCAGCGTTATCACTTCCGCCGAGCGTCGAGACGCACACGTTTTTTTTTTTAGCAAGCATTACTCTAAGGCTACAATTAATTCTCATCAATTATCCTAACGTAATAAGTATTATGTTTTCAATATTTTTTCTTTTTGATATTTTGTTTACGTGGCGAATTTTGCCCTCAGCGGGGTCAAGCCCCTCCAAACGACAATCCTGGATCCGCCACTGCGCGTATCGAACCACCTTGGGGTGGGTTTTTTGTGATGGATAAACGGAATAACCCGAGGTGGCAACCCTTTCTGACATACATCTTTGATCTTGGCAAGTACATATATTATGTATACCGGAAACATGATGAGCAACAATCTCGCAACATTGCTTCCCACAACTTTTGATGTTGAGAGATGCTCCTTTGTTTCTAACTGAACACACAGCTGTGCTGCTGGGGAGGTTGTTGCGCCACTTCTTCTCCCCAGCTTAAGCACTAGGAAGTGGTGAATGAAGGGTGGGCGTTTTGGGGGACTGTCTTATGTAATTTAGACGTTCAAAAAGTGCTGATCCTCAGAAAATTACTTTTGATTTTGATTTACCATGAATACGGAACATGAGCATTTTGGCAGAAATACTGCAAAATTCTATTTTGCTAGCATCATAGTGTCCCGCACCAATAAAACATGTTCACAAAACAATTTGCGCAACTTTGTTTCCATTGTATACGTGCCTCACAAGGAACAGGTAATACAGAGAAAAATAAAACACAAAATTCATTACATAGATGATTATTTATTATAAAATATGACACATTCCTTTTGAGTCGTGTTGTACAGTAATTGAGACGCATAGCAAAATGGATGCGCCGCGCGGCCCGCAGTCGCCCGCACACCACGATTCATAATATCACAACATTGATCACACTACTATATTACTTACAATATTTTGTAAGGCGAGTCTGTGAAGCGGGGAACGGTTGCAAAATAGTGCACTGTGAAAAACTGTTCTTTCAATTCAAAATATTTTATTTCACATAAACCTACATGGGCACTTATGAAACGTCAGAAGCTACGCATTCTGTATGTCTAAAAGAGACCTAAAGTCTATACAAATCCTTTTTCCAATTCATTTAATTTCTACTTACACGAATATCAACCTTGTGTAAGTGCAGAGTAAGTTGAATTTAAAATGACTAGTACTATTGTGAGTCATAAAATTTGCTGAAGTTGCAGAGCAATCTGAACCTTAAGTGTAGGTATTAAAGTTATTTGTCCAAATACACATATTTGTTACATTATTGGAAACTAAATTCCGAAAGAAATCAAAGTAAAAACCATCAGTTTCCATTTCATGACGTGTTTAACTAAACTTTACAGTTAAAAGATGGTTTTAATGTGAAATTTCAATAGAATCTGAAACAGGAACTCTAAATGCATTTATCAATATTAAAACAATAAAATTCTTCTGGATTAGAATCTATCTCAAACCAGTCTCGAGTTTCATAAATGCTGTTTTCGTGTATTTTGAAACACTAATACAAAGTTAAATACTGTTCAAAATTTAAGACAAGCGGAATTTTCATTTAAATGCACGTTAATACCGTTTTTAGAGTTCCGAAGGAAAATGGAACCTTTTATTATTAATAATCCCTCGCTTCCGACCGCACTTACCGTTAATTAGAATCCTCACTCTAATCCTACAATGGCAAGAGCAAAACTATGAAACATCACTTGCTCGTCACAATCTCATTAATCACACTCCTTCGAACAGTATCCTAGTCAAGCAATCTCCCACAACACTCAATATCTAGCCGCATAGACCAAATACGCAGGCGACGACGGGCCACAGGGCTAAGCGTACATTGATTTCTACTGTTGAACATTCAAGAACCTACAGAGAAAAAATTTCGAACGAAAAAGCGTTTACTACAAAAATGACATTACAAAAATCTTTAGGAATCTCCGAAATCACCGCACGTTTAAAATAAATGGCACGTTCACGAAATCCATTAGAAAAACATGTGCTCAAAATAAAATAAAAATATTCAATGTTACAACTTAAAAAAAAATACTCATAATATTGCATGGAGTAACAAATATATGGCTTTAAAACTCTTTGATAAAAAAATATCTCAATAAATAAATTAAGCGAAAATAATAAAAATGAATGAATGTACAATATTTACATCGAATATTTATATAGAAATTGCATTTTCGAATAAAACATTAGGGGAAATTTCACGTTAAAAAAATATAATTTTAAAATATAGGGTGCAACACCGCCAGTGAGATCTACAAGAAAAGCGAAAAATTCTAGAAAAATAATATTTAAACACAGGTAGGCTCTATGTCTTTTTCGATTCATAGTAAAATATAAAAAATTCCCTCACATCATTCCCCTAATGGACATGATTGCTGTCTCCCTCGCACACTGGCGGCCGGACGAACATCGCTAAAGTGCGAGTGAGACAGTGATATAATGACATCATATCGTTAAAAACTTACGTACATTCTTAACTATGCTTAATGAAGACACCTAATATATTAAATATACTTATTAAATAGTTACATATACTTTACTCGCGATGCTTAATACAAATCCGAAATTGCTTTTGCAAATCAACGTAATGGAATTGAGTAAAATCTACCTTACCACATACGTAACAGAGTTCATAATAGTTAAAAACGTATTGTTATACCAAACATTTTATAAAGACGTAAAATAAGGTAGAAAACTCTGTACTGTTTACTAGCATTTGAATTTTACAGAAATATACCTTCATGTAATCTTAATTCGTGATATAAATATCACTAAAATAAATATGACAGTTACAATGGAAAGACATTTAGTTTCTTTAGTTAAACTTCAAATGCCAATAAACAGCACATGGACGATAACTATTACATTCACCCTATTAATAAAAAAATACATTACGAATACAACAATGTACTTTAAACACTGAAAAAATATTTAAGCAATCCACGTTACAATAGCAAATACATTTTTTTAAATTAAGTTTTAGAAATAGAATAGAGAAATATATTTTTGAAATTAAAAAGTATAATTTTAAAGTGCACATTCTTCTTAATGTCTAATGGCATAAGAACTTTGCAACAACTAATGCTCGTTACATTAGATTATGAACAAAAATAATTTTAATTTACATTCGAAGGACGAGTTATACTCGTAAGGTTCCGTATCATTATAAGAATGCATAATTGCATGAAAAGTTAATTTTTAGTCGCAAAATACCTAAATGGTTAAGTAAAGGATTCCTAGTAAAGCGATTGCCGTCATATTATAATGGCCGAAACATGACAGCTGTCATGAAAATCGGCCATTTTCACTGGTGTTTTGACATTACGGTGTCAAAAATGTAAACGGTAACACTTTTCAAGCTTTATATGCACACAACGTTTTTCGCGAGTTTTACGAATTATAAAAATTTCGAATTAACCTCGGTTTTGTTTCGATAAACGCGCGTGCGTTGCTTGTATAGAATCCTCGTATGCATAACCTTTAGGGAAACTTCAAAATGCACTTAAAACCAAATCTTAAAACGATCTTCCAATAGCTTACAGAGTTTTTCGACACGGAACCCTAAAAAGTGTGAATTTATCACTACTTCATCATTATCATTCGTCATCAGTCACCACGACTTATAAATAAAAAGTATTTAAAAGACTTTCATAAGATTAGTATGGAAATATGGAAGATTTATAAAGAAAGTGTACATAGTTTTAAAAGTGTTAAACAATAATGAGATACACATATCGCTACGTCAGTCTATCTAACAGTTAATATACAAAATAGGCCATCCGCTATACATCGTGGTACATTATATTTTGTTTAAACACCAATGCTTGTAATACCCTTCTTTGAGGGGTTTGTGGCTATGTAGTTGTCAGGTAAAGCTACGCTTGCCGCGGTTGGTCTGTGGATGGGTGACCATCTTTACATACCAAGATACCTCCGTCCCACGTTAAGCCGTCGGTCGCGGCTGTCTTTCGTGGATCTTTGACAGTCGTTACGGGTCGTCAGAAGCCCGAAAGTCTGACAACCAGTCTTATCTAGGGGTAACGTATTGGGTACCCAGTAACTGGGTTGTGGAAGTCAGATAGGCAGTCGCTCCATGTAAAATACTGGTATTTAGCTGCATTCGGTAAGACTGGAAGCCGACCCCAATATAGGTGGGAAAAGGCTAGGCAGATGATGATGATGCTTATAATACCTTCTTAAATATCACGCCTACATTCTTCTAATGGGTCCCCAGAGGTGTGTGGGTATAATGCACCAAAATTTCGCCAGTGATAACCCCATTTTCTTACTTGTTCTTCTCCATAGGAAACTACTGTGCTTTGGAATGAGCAATTCAAAATTGTAATAGGGCCATTAACCGGGTGTGAGAGCTTATTTATTACAAAACTCAATTACATTTAACTCCGCCTTTGGATTGAACCCTTGCTCAACGGCATTTGCATTTCCATAAGAATAACAAGGTCTTCATCGTGCATTTAAAGAATGCAGTCCTCACCTGGTCAATGAAAGTACTATTAACTTGGCCGTTTGACCAATACAATGACCATAAATTAAAAGGTTGTAATCAGATAAGCCTCCACAAGTTAACTATACTTTAATACGTCCAGCACACTTGGGTCGCCGGAAATGAACTCTTCTCATAGCCACAAGAAGAACAATGCCCAAAAGTTAGACAAAATATAATATGCAAATAAATTTTGTATTGAATTTTAATAATAAATACCCCAAAGCTACAAAGGATTTACAAAACAATGGTGTTTAAAACAAATATAAATTACCATCCGCTAATCAAGTATAATTTTAAGTAATATTTTTAAAATTAAGTGCGCATTTTGGATTCATTGTCAAAGGAACTAGCTGATATCAGTCTCGAAAATTAAGAAAACAAGCTGCCTTTTGAATGTTACAGTACTTTTATTTTCATAGTTGTTGCATTTTACGAAGACGATTTAAGGAAATAGTAGCACACATATCAACTCTGAAAGAGATCGTCACCGTATCAACTCGAGCCATTCAGTATTCTTTGTATGAAACTCCCTACTGCAACGCACACTAATCGTAACGTAATCGCCTCGCCTCGGGACAAGCTCACGAACGAAAGGCGATACGGTGACGATCACTTTCCGAGTTGATATGTGAGCTATGACGTGTCCTAACCGAAAGCGAATATCGCGCTCGATTATATAAATATGACATACTCGCGCGATCCAGCAAGTCGCGTTTGAGCGTCAGAACGACACGGGGTAAGCAAGTTTATAATATTAACTGTACCTAATTCCAGGCCTCCCTCACTCACTCGTTCGAGGTAGCGCTGTACGTACCTACGGCTCGCGTTTCCCCGAGGCAACAAAAATCCAATCGATACTTTTGGGCGTCCGCGTAAGGTACATTTTAGCGCACACGAAACGCCTGTAACATTTTTGGAGATAAATATAGCGATATCTATCTATAGAAGTGAAGTACCTGTTTTAATCTGTGCTATTACTGTTACTTGTAAGTTTTGTTGTAATTATTTCATAACATAGATAACAACATCTTATCAGATTGCTACTGAGATCAGATTCAAACTTTCATCAGACTTTAAATACCGTCATTTTAATTCCGAACCTTATTTCAATTGTGATAAGAGTATTAATGAACCGTCCCCGTAAAATGTATCAACTATGTTTTATTTTGTGATTACTACCGCTTTCCAATAAATGTTTTTTTATAATGATTAATACGTTTTATAATTATGGCAAGATTATTTTGTAATTAATTGTCTTGAAAACGAATTATTAAGCGTTATTTAATTTAACAATATTTAATTAAATAATTTGGTTAGAATTATTAAAACCTAAATGTGTCTCTTGGATTTTAAAAGTTTTCTTTTTTTTAGTTGTGACGGAACAAAAAATTTGGTTTAAAAAAATAATATCAATGGGCTACTAACACTGGGATGGGTTTTTTTTATATTTAATACAACAATATATATTTTAAACCTGGCTCGAATTAGCCAAAAACACCAAGAGACACGACGTCACCAAAAACCGTTGCCATATAAAAAATATTTAAAAACAAGCGCCCGCAAGCATTTCTTTATACCAATTCTTACTCGATCGATTAAACCCATGGTTAAGTAATCACTATTATTAATCATACTCATTATATCCAATAATTATTAACACTTAATATTTCTGAACGGAATGTGCTCATTACATGGTGTTGCCATTAATTGATTACAAATATAAACGTTTAAATATCATACCAGTATTACTTAAGTTTAAAAAACACTTTGTTTAAATACTTTTTGTGCATTTCCACTTACACCTATTACAAATGCGGTACAATTTTGAATAACATCTATTTAAAATACTGATTCACTAGTCCATCGTATTAAAAATTAAATTCGAATAAAAAATATAATGTTGAAAAAATGCAAGCTACAACTTTACGCGATCATTAAGCGTTATTGATATGAAAAACCGCATGAAAAAATAAGGTTACCGTACTAACTTTACTGGATACCAACAGACATTTTTTTATATATAGTAAAAACCTACGTTAGAACAACAATAGCTTGCCAATAAACGTTGACGTCATTGCGATTACATACGATTACATTTCACTCATAAAAAATCGCAATGTCGCTTATAAGTGGTCGTGTATAATGACATCATTTGTCAGTAAGACGGACTGTCACGTGTCTCGTCTGTGACTGCAGATGACGTCACGTCACGAGCACGTCGCACAGTACATAGAGTAGCCAAACTTACGCGCTAACTATCGTATGGTAAGCGGAGCCCGCATTGTGCCGCTAGCGTCGGATGTGACCGCGCGCGGCGACGTCAAACGTCGTCCATCACGAATGCAACATGCATTGTGGGTTCCTGCAAAGATAAAGGAACGCTAAAGTTTCATGGCACACTTGAGTACAAATTATCGCTTTAGTACGTATAACTTGTCATAAATGGCTGTATTTACAACGGTACAAGCATGTTTCTGCGTGAGGCAAAAATCTGAAGTAAAACCGCCATGCGCCATCTTGTAAATCATCATCTTTTTTAAATATAATTTCACAAATGTTTACTAACAACGCAGGGGGCGTTAATGTCACTCAAGCGCCAAAAGATCCTTGTAGTACAGTGCGTTAATTAGAACTTGACTTGAACTTGGTTTCAATACTAACAGAGTTCAAAATGGCGATTGACAGAACAATACTCATCTTCATCATCTTTCTGCCCTTCTCCCATGTTATTTGGGGTCGGCGCAACACGTTTTCTTCTTCCTCTCTCCCTTATCAACCATCATGCTATCAATCACTCCCTTCTCTTTCATGTCATTCCTCACACAACACATCCATCTTTTCTTTGGCCTTCCTCTCCCGCTCCATCCGTAAACATTTATATTCATCACTCTTTTAGTCACATGGGTTTCCTCTGTCCTCACCAGATGACAGAACAATACTATCAATCACATGACTGCAAAATTCAGTGCAACCAATTGAGTCACGATTCAAGTTATTATTATTATTTATTTATGTCAATCAACTTTGGATCATAGGTATTACAGTAAATAATTACATTTAAATTAAAATTAATTAGACTAAATACATTGAATATTAGTTCTTTTTTAAATTTAATTTTAAATAACACAATGAAAATAAATATGAAAATAAAATTGAAAATAAAATTGAAAATAAAATTGAAAATAAAATTGAAAATAAAATTGAAAATAAAATTGAAAATAAAATTGAAAATAAAATTACTAAAAAATAAAATTTAAATTAAAATAAAATCTTAACATCAGTCAGTACGTGAACCATGCAGCAGTGGTTCACGTACTGACAGTCGAAACGTTCTGCAAAAGCGCTCAGGATACTGTTGCGGCTGCCCCGCAACCTACGCACCAGGGATGTGCATCGCTTGCGCATGATTGTATGGAAGCAATCCACACGCGCCTCGGCAAACATCCCCGATGCGCTACAGAAGCGAGGCAGCCGCAAGAGCACTCTGAACGCGTTGTTGTATTGGACGCGTAGAGCGCTGTACTGTTTCTGCGTGTAATCTACCCACAGACTGCTAGTATAAAAGGACGTACAAAATGCCCTAAATAGGGCTATTTTGACGCCCCTCGAGCACCGAGCAAATCTGCGGGCTATCATATTTGCACGAACAGACAGCGCCCTACGTTCCCTTTCAATGTCTGCATCGTCTTCCAGGTCAGAGGTTAATAAATGTCCAAGATATTTAAACATCTTAACTCTGTTAAGTGGGCATCCGTTGAGCTTAATTGCCGGTAAGGAATCAGGACACCTCCTCTTGGCCCGAAAGACCATGCACTCACTCTTGTTCGTGTTATACAACAAACCATGTTCTACAGCATACTTTTCACATATGTCAATCAGCCTTGACACACCACAGACAGAGGCGCTCAGCAGCACCATGTCGTCGGCGTAACTGATATTGTTGAGGCACACACCTCCAATATGGCAACCGACATGCGTGCTGCTGAGCCTCTCTATCAGCGCATTCACATACAGGTTGAAGAGCTTCGGTGAGGTTAGCCCCCCTTGCCTCACGCCGCACTCCAACCTGTATGGGGTCGAGTAAGCCCCCGACCATCGAACCACATTGACCTGATTGTTGTACCAGTACTGAAAGATACGGATCAGTTCGTCTGGCACTGACGCTTGCTGCAGTTTTTGCCACAGCAGATCATAGCAAACCAGGTCAAATGCCTTCGACAAGTCGAGGAAGCAAGCAAAGACAGGTGTACTTCTATCAGTGTAGTACTTGACAGTTTGCTTCAAACACAATATAGCTGTTTCTGTAGAAAGACCGGCTTTGAAACCAAACTGGTTATCATGTAAATTCAAACATTTATCCAGCCGAGTGTTAAGCAAACCGTCAAGCACTTTCGAAATAACAGTGGCCAATGAAATGGGCCTATAGTTGTTCTTATCGCTAACATCACCGGTTTTATTCTTAATAATTGGCACCACCACAGTTTTCATCATCCGCTCAGGCAGATACGAATGTCCTATACAAAAGGAGTAGAACATCGATAAGACTCTGGGCAGATGACGACCAGCATGCTTAAGGTGTTCAATACTTAAATCATCGTGGCCTGGAGACTTGCCCCTCGACATAGACATAATGACCTGTCTTACCTCCTTTGCCGTAAATCGGGCACTGAACTCCTGACCACTACAACCAGCACTGCCTGTAAACTGTGACGGCCCCAACGGTGACGATACAGCGAAGTGCTGCCTAAATAGTTCGGCAATCCCTGTGACGTCAGCAACGCCGCTGACACTCACCGGCAGGCCCGGCCTACTATTGAGTTTATCGGTGGACTTCCAAAAACTGCGGAAGTCGCCCCTAGAATGATGCGACGCCAGCATGTCCATTTTAATTTGGTCACTATTGTCCTGGCACCATCGTAAGCGCGACTTAAAAATTTTGCGACTTATTTGCATATCAATCCAAACACGACCCTCGCGCGGTCTACCGTAAGACACCCACTGCTCAAACTTTAGCCTGGCCTGCCTGTGAGCATCACCCACGTGCTTATTCCACCCCATTACTGGTTTCCTATTTCGCACATGATTTATTTCGTAACCTTCAGAAGAAGCTTGGCATAAAATATTAACAATGTCATTATACATTTTATCAATAATAATCCTGTGGTCCAAATTATTACAAACGTAGTCACAACATGCACTCAATTCAATTGGAAAGTCAATATATGTTAAATTATCATTACAAAATTTTGTATAAATGTCAATTTGCTTAGGTTTTCTATCACCCCATTTTATTTTATTACATGACAGATGTTTATTATCATTTGAAATATACAATTTTGGTTTGATTTCATTTAAGTTGCATTGTATTATAAGAGGGAAGTGGTCGGACCAAAGTACATCATATTTAACATTTACATTAGTAATAGTGCACATGGCTGCTTTCGTAGCAACACAGTGATCTAGCCAACGTTTCGAGCCGTTCGCTTCGCTTATAAAAGTATAAGTGTCGGACTTTACTCCTAACAGTTCAACATCGGCACACAATAACTCAGATTCCCGACAAAAAGAATCCAATTCAATATAAAATTGTTCACCGGGATGCGAATTAAAGTCTCCGAGTAGAAAAGCAGTTTCGATATTGTTATTA
Source organism: Conistra vaccinii (assembly GCA_948150665.1). Lineage (NCBI taxonomy): Eukaryota > Metazoa > Arthropoda > Insecta > Lepidoptera > Noctuidae > Conistra > Conistra vaccinii. The sequence continues at coordinate 8,721,413 of OX411340.1, read as the reverse complement.
TTAATTATAGCACTCACCAGGCTGAGGCAGTCCGTAAAATCCGTTAAGTTCGCACTATTATCTGTCGGCATGTATACACTGAAAACTAGAAACGACCTTGATTCCATGCATACTTTAATGGCACACACTCGCGGGTTATCGCACTGCACTACTGAAACGTTATGAAAAACACTCTTCCGCCATAGCAGTGCAACTCCGCCGTAGGGCCGTCCTCGTAGCATGCCGGCCGTGGTGTCCACCGCCGACGTCCCGGTACACCCGAACTCAGCGTCGATTTCGCCCAGGAAAGAGATATCGTGGGGGAGCAACCATGTTTCTTGCAAGGCAATTATGTCTGACGTGCTACATAGTTGCCTGACACTCTCCACCGAGCGTTTTATACTCTTACAATTGTAGCTTAATAGGTTATACATTAATATTTATTTTACGCCGTTCATAGTACCACTGTTTGCACCTTTCGTGTAATATCTCATTTTAAAATGTACGAATCTCCTGAAAATAATTCCTTCGGGCCATAGTTTGCTATCAAGAAACATATCCATTTTAGTTTCCGAAACAAAGAATTTGTATGCGTTATATACTTTAGGATATTTAAACGATATACTTTCAAGCGTGATCACCTCGCCCGTTTTATGAAACACATAATCAACAATATCTTTCTGCGTCGTGTCTTTATGCACTTTAGTAATGAAGATTGGCACTGTTTTTATTGCAGCTTTGAATTTCCCTTCATTCCCCCTGGCAGTACCAGTGGTGCCCAGGTATCGGTAGCTCATAGTACGCTTTCTGCGGTATGAAACTTTTTCCCATCCGTCATTTTTACTGTTTTGCACCGGCTCATGTACAATAGGCGCGGTCGGTGCCACAGTCGTATGCATGACCGTTCGTCGCTGCGGTGACGTCACGGCCTTCTGCCTCGAAGTAGTTGCGCCAGCGGCGGCGTCGGCGTCGTCGGCGCGGGCGCCTGCGGCGGCGGTTGCGACGCGAGGGGAGGGGCCGTACTCGGCCGCTCGCTGCGGCAAGACAGCTGACTGAATATCGCAGTCGGAAGTTTCTGCGTCTACCTCCTTTATTTTTCTAAATGAATGTTCGTTATGGTTTAGTATTTGTAACGAGGATTCATCAATACTATTATTGCAATCATCTATAACTGATGAATTATTCACGTGGGATAATCCAATGGGACCGCTTTCCATAAGCCATCCGCCTCGCTTCATGTTCACTTTACACACAGATGCCGGTATTAATGAGTGAGGTATTAATGAGTCATTTTGTAATTTCAAAATCTCCGTTTTAAAATCTTTCAATTGTGTCTGCGTCACATATACTTCTTTAATTTCTTTGACTTCATTCTGAAGTCGAAGCAAATCCTTCAGAAGTTTTGTGCAATCGAGGTGGTCAAAGAAAGTTAAAGTTATAGTTAAAGTTATAATAGACGCACTATACTCTAACCCCCTTACTAATAAACGTTGTATATCGCCTGTATAGTTACACACCGATTTCTCTCTTTCAGTCGTCAGTAATTTGACATTCGAAAGAAGAAGACAAAGCGTTGCGTAACTATACAGGCGATATACAACGTTTATTAGTAAGGGGGTTAATATTTTGTTATTCTACACTTTTGAAATAACAGTATAATCGAAAATGGGATAAGTTTGATGTTTTTTTTTGGCTCGAAACTTCAGTTATTAGATGAGTTTTTTTTTTTTTTAATTCAAGTTGTGTCATATTATTTTATCACTGATCAGCCGATCAGCAAAGATCAATAAGATTGGCACGGCCACCTACTGGGGCCAACTCATCTAACATACATACAATATTTTTACTTTTGCCATCGACTCGAAAGCGAAGATCAGATAAAAAAACCATGATTAGTCGTGTCAGTTATTCGTTGATATCTGTCCTGACTACAAGGTTTGGTGTGGGTGACGGTAGCATAATCAGCCTCTAATGTTCCCACTGCTGGGACACAGGCCTCCTCTCTGTGAGGAAGTGGGCCGTAACCTACCACGCGGGCCCGGTGCGGGTCCAAAATGACACATGTCTTCGATTTTTTTGTTCTAGGACATGCCGGTTTCCTCACGATGTTTTCCTTCACCGTTTTGGGTGCCGATAGCTTCTTCTGATATTAAAAGCAGCAATACTAATGAGTTGTGATGCAAAACGTTTTGGTAAGTGCATAGCTATGTCATTCGGAAACCCTGATATAAAAAAGTTAGCTTTTCCAAGATACTTACACACTGTTCTCACACCATAACAAAAGCCTCTTGCCCCCGGAACAGAAAAGGGTGCTGGTCAATCATGGTCTGCACGATGTCCTCAAGGTAAGGCCGGGTCATCTCGAACCGGCCCATGTCTGAGAACTGGACCGGTAGGAGTGTTGGCCACCAGCATATGGCGAGGTTCTTACTGTCCATGGAATTTAACTTGGAGTTATCTGCCACCCTGGATAGGACAATGGTATAGTTTTAGACACATCTTCTGTTGTGACAGAAGAGAGACAGACAGATTGTCTGTTGTTGAATGCCTGCTGTCTAATTACGAAACATATTTTCGTAAACGATTACGACTAATCTGTTTAATTTTGACAATTCAACAACATTCATTGCGTTACTTAAGTTGTTGAGCAGATTGTTTTTTCCAACTTATGAAGCAATGGATTAGCAATCTGTTTCAAAACTATTCAGATTCTGAGTGATCATGTATTGTGCAATTAGGGTACTGGTCTATTCTCTGATTGATTACTCATGTCAGTCAATAGATGAATATGAATAGACTTTCAGACGAGCAAGGTTGAAAGTCAAACTATAATGTTACAAATTAATTGGTGTATTCTTTTGTTTCGTCTGCATTAAACGTCTATGAACGGAACTGTAAATTCTCTAAAGATTTATATAATAAAAAAGGTGTACAAGGAGCTTTTATGGTAACTGCCAGCTGGATAGTGGGTAGCTCACCTCGCGAAGTGGTCCAGCAGGTAGTCGAGCGTGTCGCGCGCGAGCGGCGTGAGCGCCGTGTTGAGCAGCGAGCGCAGCGCCAGCAGGCGCCAGCTGCGGTCCTTCAGCTAGGCAGGTGCCAGCTGCCTAGCTGGATAGTGGATAGTGGGTAGCTCACCTCGCGAAGTGGTCCAGCAGGTAGTCGAGCGTGTCGCGCGCGAGCGGCGTGAGCGCCGTGTTGAGCAGCGAGCGCAGCGCCAGCAGGCGCCAGCTGCGGTCCTTCAGCTAGGCAGGTGCCAGCTGCCTAGCTGGATAGTGGATAGTGGGTAGCTCACCTCGCGAAGTGGTCCAGCAGGTAGTCGAGCGTGTCGCGCGCGAGCGGCGTGAGCGCCGTGTTGAGCAGCGAGCGCAGCGCCAGCAGGCGCCAGCTGCGGTCCTTCAGCTAGGCAGGTGCCAGCTGCCTAGCTGGATAGTGGATAGTGGGTAGCTCACCTCGCGAAGTGGTCCAGCAGGTAGTCGAGCGTGTCGCGCGCGAGCGGCGTGAGCGCCGTGTTGAGCAGCGAGCGCAGCGCCAGCAGGCGCCAGCTGCGGTCCTTCAGCTAGGCAGGTGCCAGCTGCCTAGCTGGATAGTGGATAGTGGGTAGCTCACCTCGCGAAGTGGTCCAGCAGGTAGTCGAGCGTGTCGCGCGCGAGCGGCGTGAGCGCCGTGTTGAGCAGCGAGCGCAGCGCCAGCAGGCGCCAGCTGCGGTCCTTCAGCTAGGCAGGTGCCAGCTGCCTAGCTGGATAGTGGATAGTGGGTAGCTCACCTCGCGAAGTGGTCCAGCAGGTAGTCGAGCGTGTCGCGCGCGAGCGGCGTGAGCGCCGTGTTGAGCAGCGAGCGCAGCGCCAGCAGGCGCCAGCTGCGGTCCTTCAGCTAGGCAGGTGCCAGCTGCCTAGCTGGATAGTGGATAGTGGGTAGCTCACCTCGCGAAGTGGTCCAGCAGGTAGTCGAGCGTGTCGCGCGCGAGCGGCGTGAGCGCCGTGTTGAGCAGCGAGCGCAGCGCCAGCAGGCGCCAGCTGCGGTCCTTCAGCTAGGCAGGTGCCAGCTGCCTAGCTGGATAGTGGATAGTGGGTAGCTCACCTCGCGAAGTGGTCCAGCAGGTAGTCGAGCGTGTCGCGCGCGAGCGGCGTGAGCGCCGTGTTGAGCAGCGAGCGCAGCGCCAGCAGGCGCCAGCTGCGGTCCTTCAGCTAGGCAGGTGCCAGCTGCCTAGCTGGATAGTGGATAGTGGGTAGCTCACCTCGCGAAGTGGTCCAGCAGGTAGTCGAGCGTGTCGCGCGCGAGCGGCGTGAGCGCCGTGTTGAGCAGCGAGCGCAGCGCCAGCAGGCGCCAGCTGCGGTCCTTCAGCTCCACGCCGCCCGCTATGCAGCCGCGCATCGCTGGGATACACCCTTCAATTATTCGTTAATACTTCTACCACAGACACGTATACATAACTAATAATACAATTAAAAATAATAAGTCACTAATAATTTGTAATGGACATGCTATGGAACATGCTAGGAAAGAATTTTAGTGCGCAACGGCTAGTTACCGCCTGAGGTATGTGAGCGGTGCGACGGTGGGAGGGCGCGATGTACAAGATTGGCAGACTGAGTAAGCTTGGCCTTTGTCTACCTCCCACGTCTCACCACTAACATACCTCAAGCATTGACTTGTATAGTCAAGTCAATGCTTGCAGTACAAAATTACTATAGACCGCGCGCAATAAGGTATTTTACTCTATAACAGAAAAAATCTAAAAATATATTATTGAGACAGTTTAGGCAAAAAGCAGTCTGAAAACGTTAGTCTTAGTTCATAAAATAGCAAACTAAATTTTTAAATTCAATTCAAAGGTTTCAGCTTTTTTAATCTGTTTAATAACACCAAATAGTATTCGCCATGTTATTACGTCATACGGCTATGTAAACTTAGAAGTGTCAACTGTCAAATATCAGTGTACAATTCAATCACTGCATTTGTATACACAGCCAACTGACGCCATGACAACAGAGCAATATGGCGTCCACTGCGTTCAGCGTTTCTGTCAAATTACGCGCGAAATTTGAAAATGAAAAATTTAAATGCATTTTTATGGCACTTAACGATTGAATAAAAATTTTGTGAATTTTTTAGTGGTACATTAGCACTACTAGACCAGGGTAGAAAGCCTTTAAAACAATAAAAAGTGAAAAAAAATAATAGTAGGATGAAACCCATTAGAAAAGAAGGAGAATATTCTAAAAATTAAAGGAAAAATAATTTACGGGCGATCTGAGGTCGGGAAGGGGATGGGAGTGCGTTTTTAAGGATAAGAAACGGTTTTTCTCGATTTCCGGCAAAACTAAAAGTCCTATGGAAAAAAGTCAAATGGCAAAGTTGTAGGTAATAAAAAGACTTAAAACTTTTGTATTTACACTTTTTTCACATAACCTCAAAATTTATGGGAAAAATTCAAAAAACCAAGTTTTTGGTTTTTTATTTTTATCTTTTTCAAATTTTTGTTTTTTTTTCACGAAATTTGGTGAAAATTTACCTTTTTATGTCCCAAATACGCTGTAATTTATTTGATAAGAAATATTTATTTTTTCACCTTATTTTGAATTAATATCGAAAAAGCACCCTAATTTTCAATCGAAAATTCACCCGTCAAAATATCAGCTTTTTTCAAAAAGTTGGTATGTTTTCTGTTCGTTGAAATCTCTACATTCCGACGGTGAAAAAAAAAAAATGTTACTATAGTAAATCTTCTCAGAAAATGCAAAGAATCGAAAAAAACTCGAATTCGAAAATTTTTTTTTAATCATTATAAATAATTTCATCTAAAAAGTGTGATTGCTGCAATTTGATTCAATTAAAAAGTTGATTTATTTAATGCTAATAACATTTATGTCATAGAAAATCTCATTATATATAAATATAAATGTAAATCGTACTATTATATTATTATGTAGATACTTTATTCTGGTTACGTTATTCATTACAATATTTTTTACCCGACTTCGGCGAAGCAAAAAGGTGGGTTATGATTTTGACCGGTATGTATGTATGTAAGTATGTATGTATGTATGTATGTTCATCTGTAACCTCATAACTTCTAAACCACTGATCATAATTTGACAAATGAGGTATCGTTAAAAGCGTCCTAATTGTCCGCTGGTTATAGGCTATGCGAAGTTACATTAAATTCAATATGGCGTCCTCTAGAGTACATAAAATGACGAACGAAAAATTTTTTTATCTTTTATTATCCCATGTAGGGTATCAAATGAAAGGGCTTGACAAGCACATTACAAATATGTATATATATCATATTGTCTAAGTAAATAAATATGTTTAAATTGTTAAAAACATGCAAAAATGAGTCTGCAACGTACGGCGCGGCTGTAAAATTAATACCTATTATACAATTAAACTTAACAAAAAAAATTAAAGCAGCTCTGCAAATACTTTATCACGAAATTATAACCCCAAAATAATTTAAATAAAAAGTAAGTTTAAAAACTAAAACCCGACTACTCAAAAATCACGCTCTTAAAAGTATGAAACAAGAAAATATTTCGGACAGAAATCTAGACATAGGTACAAAAATGGTCAAGGTAAAGCCGTCGTCACATGCCATTATTTTGTAGCCGACAAGCATGCGACTACGGCTTTACCTTGACTTTTGTACCTATGTCTAGATTTCTGTCCGAAATATTTTCTTGTTTCATACTTTTAAGAGCGTTACAGATGAACATACATACATACATACATACATACATACATACATACCGGTCAAAATCATAACCCACCTTTTTGCTTCGCCGAAGTCGGGTAAAAAATATTGTAATGAATAACGTAACCAGAATAAAGTATCTACATATAATAGTACGATTTACATTTATATTTATATATAATGAGATTTTCTATCACATAAATGTTATTAGCATTAAATAAATCAACTTTTTAATTGAATCAAATTGCAGCAATCACACTTTTTAAATGAAATTATTTATAATGATTAAAAAAAAAATTTCGAATTCGAGTTTTTTTCGATTTTTTGCATTTTCTGAGAAGATTTACTATAGTAACTTTTTTTTTTTTTCACCGTCGGAAAGTAGAGATTTCAACGAACAGAAAACATACCAACTTTTTGAAAAAAGCTGATATTTTGACGGGTGAATTTTCGATTGAAAATTAGGGTGCTTTTTCGATATTAATTCAAAATAAGGTGAAAAAATAAATATTTCGTATCAAATAAATTACAGCGTATTTGGGACATAAAAAGGTAAGTTTTCACCAAATTTCGTGAAAAAAAACAAAAATTTGAAAAAGATAAAAATAAAAAACCAAAAACTTGGTTTTTTGAATTTTTCCCATAAATTTTGAGGTTATGTGAAAAAAGTGTAAATACAAAAGTTTTAAGTCTTTTTATTACCTACAACTTTGCCATTTGACTTTTTTCCATAGGACTTTTAGTTTTGCCGGAAATCGAGAAAAACCGTTTCTTATCCTTAAAAACGCACTCCCATCCCTTTTCCGACCTCAGATCGCCCGTAAATTATTTTTCCTTTAATTTTTAGAATATTCTCCTTCTTTTCTAATGGGTTTCATCCTACTATTATTTTTTTTGGTTTTAAAAATTATCGACCCTGGTCTATACAGAATCCAATTGAGACACTTTTCAGAAATGGGTGTAATACCCTATTGCTATAGTGCGCGCGGAACTAGTTGGCCGCGCCTTAGCTGGGGACTCATCTCGCTATTGCAATCTCATGTGCGTTTTGTCTAAACTAGCCGGAACATTCAACGCGTGTTGCCGTCGCGAAGTACGGCGTCGCAATAGATTAAGTAAGATAAGGCGCTCAATCTATTTCTATAATAATCTATTACCTAACGCGCGGCGAACTAGTTCCGCGTGCACTATAGCAATTGCGCGCGGTCTATAGTAATTTTGTAAGCAACAGACGATCAACATCGTACTTTTGTCGATCGTTAAATTAACAAGCGATGCGACGATTTTAACTTTGATAAGTCGTCGATCTTTATATAGTTTAGGCCTTATTTCTCACACAATAACATCTGACAAGCATTTATTAACCAACACATAAATCGAATAGACCATATTGCACATAAAATTTTCTTTCAGGTTAATATATTCGAACCAATAATTTTACTATCCAACAATTTAAAAATAAAAAAATAAAATTGCCACATTCGAAACATTTACTTCATCAATCTAAAATAAACCTTACACTCAAGCATTTAAAGTATAAAATAGCGTACTTACTGGCAATATCTTCAAGCTGGGCCATGCTGGCTTCATCCAGTAGTGGCGGCAATCTCTTGGAGAAGAAGTCTTTGAGCGCAGTCGCGACCGCGTTCACTGGGATATCTAGCGAATCTAGGTCCACTTTGGGATCTGGGAAAGATATAATACATGGTAATTTTTTTTATTTTTAAATTATAATTTATGTGCGGAAATCGGTTGTCATCGTATAGGCATGTGATGCGGAGGAATGAGGAATACGTCGTGAGGAAAGTTCTGAGTATGAATGTCAATGGCTATAAGAGTAGGGGAAGACCAAAGAAACGATGGATGGACTGTGTGAAAGATGATATGGCTAGAAAGGGGGTGACTATCGAGATGACGACTAATAGAGAAGTATGGAAAAAAGGGACATGTTGCGCCAATAAATAAATTGAGATAAGGACAGGAGAATGATGATGGTTAAATTTTAATATCTTAACGGTATTTTTGTTCTAATATTTACTAGCTGTAGTAGTTTCATGCGTTGCTACACGAACTAATGAATAACCGTGCTTTTTCTTGGAAAAGATCTAATATTCTTAAATCGTCTAGGACCTAGTAATATTTTTTTCTCAAACATGCTGTGAAATTCGAGCATTATTTGACAAATACCTTGAGATAAATCGAAAATGCTGTATTGGTCAAATACATGCGAGCACACGGCCGGCAATCAACCAATCAACTCAGCCTATCGCAGCCCACTGCTGGACATAAGCCTCTCCTAGGCTGCGCCACAACACCCTGCCCTCCGCCTCCGCAGCCAGCCTGTCCCGGCTACTTTCTTAAGGTTCATCTAGCTGGGGGGCGTCCCGCGCTACCGACGGGAGGCAATGTTAATATGAAATCCACAACTGTCGTGTTTAGCGGCCGAATAAAGGACTATGTACAAGTAAATCGTCCGTAATCGTCCATTGCTAACGTAAAGACGGAACGTTGTTGTTATTTTTGCTCCTCAGTTGTTAAATAAGTAAAGTGGTAAAAAGTGAATATTGTAACAATAAAATACTGTTATGTTAAAGCCAGTGAAGTGACCTATTGAACAGTGTAGTTCTTGTAGTAATCGGCTTAAGTTATACAGAGTAATTTCAAAATTAAAACTGTGGAAAAAAACTCAAAATTTGAATAGTGTGATAACGAACTCAATCCCTGACCTACGACAACCCGCGGAGCGCTCGATACCTCCCGCGCTAACCGCCACTGCCCCCGTCGTCGCCTGCGCACTAGCCATCGCTCAGCGCGTACTGACCACAAATTTCGACACTATCAGTAAAGTATCGTTGGCGTAGCGGTTTATGTAGCAGCTCTACGATTCTGCGCGCCGTGGTCATCGGATCAAGTCCCGCGAAGACTTTCTACTATTTGTTTCTACTTTTTGTTTTTATTTTTTATAAGAACAATGGCAGGTGATCCGCATATTACTTTCAGGAAAAAACCGTTATCCCAATCATTAGAAATTCTGAATATCTCTGACTCCCTAGATTGTTCACGGTCAAGCGATAAACTAGGACAAAGCCTGGACTTATCTACAACTATGTTCTCAGGTTGTGTGGAAGAAATGAGGTCTGAAATTACAGCTCTAAAATCAAACCTTGAAACTACACAAAACGAAATGGACAACCTTATAATTGAAAACGTAGACCTGAAAAATCAAATAAGTCGGCTATCACAAGAAATTATTATATTGAAACAAATTTGCAGCAGTCCAGCGTCAGCTCTAAATAAACGAACTCTGACAAAAAAACATATCTCATCGAATAGGAAAAATAGTGTGAAACGCAGACTAACGGACAATTTTTGTCATAGTCCTACTAACGACTGTCCGAAGGAGAAAAGTAATAACTCCACTGAACCACCTACACCATCTCCTGGGCATGACAATACTAGAGCCCAAGCACTGGAAAAACAAATGGCAGATTTAGCCCAACAACTTTTAAAAGCGAAAAACGAGATAATATGTCTAAATAAGCAAATAAATGCCTTAGAGCGAGCAAAAAATATTAGTGATTCCTCAACTCAATACAATAATACGACTTCTATAGAACTATCCAAACGCACGAAGACCAAATTATGCATCCTCACCAACAGTAACTCGTATGGCACTTTGCAAGCTGTAGAACACACATTTGCTCATCAATTCAATTACTGTCGCCATATTTTGCCAAATTGTAGTATAAAACGATTACTGCAGGATATTGACATCAAATTGTTGGGGTATAACATGAATGACTACTGTGTCATCATGTTAGGAGAAGAAGATGTTAGGGGCACAAATGACTACATTGGGATGATGCAAACAATAAGGGAATCTTTAGCACACATAATCCACACTAATGTAATATTATGTACTCCCACATACATTTGCGGGGCTCTTATTCATAATTATAAAATAGAAATATTTAATAACCTATTAAGTCTAGAATTGCAAAATAATAAATATGCTTATTTTTTTGATTCAAACCAAAACCTCACGTTCGATATGTTCTCAAATAAAACAGGGAAAATTAATATAAATGGAATTAAACACATTTATAAAACTATTTTAGATAATATATATATCGATCTAATTAATACCACCACTATTGAACGAACTTTGGAAAACGTTTCTGAACAAGATAGTTCATTGAATTTTTTTCGTGAGTAGTCATTCTATTAATAAACAAATTGTATTATCTCGGGAGGACTGTGCAAGCGATACGCATAAAACATTGACTATCTATCACCAAAATCTATGTGGCATAAACAGCAAGAAGGATGACCTTGAAATATATTTGTGTGAATTGAACAAAGAAATTGATTTTATCTGTATTAGTGAACATTTTTTAAATCAATCATTAGCAGCACAGTTTAGTTTAATTAATTATAATTTGAGTTCCTATAACACTAGATTAAATAAAAAACGTGGAGGTACTTTGATCTTGACATCAAATGGCAAGAAAGTTGAAGATCTACAAATTTGTAAACAACTTTATAAAATTAACTGTTTTGAAGTTTGTGGTGTAAGGGATTTAGAGACAAATACTTATGTTATTTGCTGCTACAGAATTCCTGAGAATAGTAATATAGATAGTTTTATGCAGAGACTTGAACAGCTGTTACAACATTTCATCAATAAACGGTGTATAATTTGTGGTGATTTTAATATTAATTTATCAAAAGATGACTCAAAACGACATTCTTTTCTATCACTCCTGACATGTTACAATTTTCGACATTTAATTGACTCAGATACATTTCGACGCAATAATTCAAGTTCGTGTATAGATAATATATTGACTAACATTGATGAGACAATAATTAAAAGTGTAGACACGGACCATAATGGTCTATCTGATGGGCATGCGGGCCTTTTTTGTACATTATCGCTGGAAAAAGTGGCTCATAGGAAAGAGCAAAGTTGTATGTACATTGAAAGAAGACTATATAATGAACGGAACAGGTCTTGTTTTAGGCAAAAGTTGTCACAAGAAAACTGGTGCGCAACTACATTTATTGACAAACTCAGTGAACTACATTCTAACACATTTAATAAAAAGAAATTAAAAATAAATATAAAAAACAGCAACAAATCTAAATGGTTAACTACAGGAATAAGAGTCGCTAGTAAAATGAAACGGTTTCTAAATTTTATTGACAAAGATAATTGTGACAATTCAATAGTAAAATATCGTAGTAATTATTTTAGGGTATATAGGAAAGTAGTACAACATGCAAAACGACTAGTAGTAAGAACGGAAATAAATCTAGCTCAGAATTCTGGTAAAGTTATTTGGAAAATTATAAATAGTAAGAGGAACCCTAAAAATTATGTAACTGACAATTTGATACTTAAGGATAATAATAAAATAGTTCATAATCCCTCAGAAGTTACTAATGTTCTATTGGAAAAGTTCTGTCATAATTCTAATTTTATCATGAGTGACATTAATACAGCAAAAGAGTATCTACAAAATCATGGGATAAGAGTAGAGGAGGATATGGTCTTTGAACCCGTTACACCTATCGAAGTTTTCAAACTAGTTAAGATTATGGATAGTAAAAAGTCTTTTGGCCACGATGAAATTCCTATGACTATCATAAAAGACAACATTGATGTATTAGCTAGCCCTTTGGCTGATTCAATAAACGAATATGTAAATAAAGGTGTTTTTCCTGAGCAATTCAAACTAGCTAAAGTACTCCCTATACATAAGAAAGGCTCTAAAACAGATCCAGGGAATTATAGGCCTATCTCTTTATTGCCGGTATGTTCTAAAATATTTGAAAAAATTATGAAGTTGAGGCTTGTTCGTCATTTGAATAAACACAAAATTATAACCGACCAACAATTTGGTTATCAAAATAATGTAGGAACAATAGATGCTATTGACATGTTGATTGATGATGTGGTGGGTAAGCTCAATGCTAAACTAAAAGTAGCAGGACTCTTCCTCGACCTTAGTTCTGCGTTCGATACAGTGGAACATTGTATTCTTCTGAATAAGTTAGATTTCTATGGTATTAGGGGAAATGTATTGAATTTATTCAGATCCTATTTACTTAATAGAACGCAGTATGTAGAAATTAAAACAGTTCAAGAGGATGGGCATGAAAAACTACACAAATCAGACACAGTTATAATAAATAAAGGCGTACCACAAGGATCAGTTTTAGGCCCTGTCTTCTTTATAATATTTATAAATGATCTGATAGCTTACATGAAAAGTATTTCAGATGATACTAAACTTGTAGTATTTGCCGATGACACAAGCGCTATTATAGCTAGCGACAATTTGGAAAATTTAGAAAATAAGATTAATTTTATCCTATGTGCTCTTGAGAAATGGTTCACTATGAATGATCTAAAACTAAATCTAAAAAAGACGCAATGTCTATTATTTAAATCGACCGTGAAGACCAAAGATACTGTCAAAGTACATTTACTAGGGAATAAAGTGGATACTGTAGACAATGTTAAATTTTTGGGTGTACAAATAGATGCAGTTTTAAATTGGAAGAAGGAATTAGAAGTGGTCACTAACACTATGAGTAGTGCTTGCTATGCTCTTAGGAGTCTTAGAGATGAATTAACCATTGCTCACCTCAGAATGGTGTATTTTGCACTCATAGAGTCTAGACTTAGATATAGCATAAAGTTCTGGGGCAACAGCTACCAATACAATATTGATGCTGCTTTCGTTATGCAGAAAAGAGCCTTAAGAACTATGCTTCGCATTAAACAAACAGAGTCTTGTAGGGATCATTTTAAGAAACTGCACATTCTTACAGTACCATGCCTCTATATTCTGGTCCTGCTTAGTCATTTTATTAAAAATATCAATAAGTTTGAGACAGAAGAACAGAGACATATCAGAATAAAAACGCGAAGAAAGGATTTACCTAATTTCATACAGCCTAAGCTTAATGTCGTTAAACATGCCTCAAGAGTGCAATCAGTATACATGTTCAATAAATTGCCTGTACAATTTAAAAACTCTATGAATCCGAACGAATTCAAGAGAAAATTAAAGTCATTGTTATTGAAGAAATGTTATTACAGCATTGAAGAGTTTCTCAAAGATAATAGTAGTTCGAACTAAATGTGATTATATTTTAATGACTTTAAAGTAATATATATTATTCAATATTCTATCATGACATTACATATTATTATTAATGAATTTTTATTGACTTATATTTCTTTGAACTGTATTTATATTGATTTCTGAATTAATATTAAGTTAAATTATTATGATTGAGACTAACAATGTTGTGAGAGTGACCAATGTGGAATGTAATGTTAGTTTTTTTCTGACTTTACGATGTTTAATTTTTGTGTTCGTAATTTATATCCAACATGATATCATGACATTACGTATTAATGAATTTTATTGACATACATTTATTTGAATTTTAATATTGATTTTGAATTAAAATTAAATTAAATTATTATAGTTAAATTGATTAATATTAAGACTACAATGTTGTGAGTGTGACCAATGTGGAATTAATGTTTGTTGTTTTCCTGACTTTACGATATTGTTTAATTTTTGAGTTACAGTTATTGTTAGAATCACTATTTTTAAAACCATTGTTCGACACAAATGTAATTTGTTAAAGAATAAATGAAATAAAAAATAAACTCATATCTGTCGTGTAATTTAAAAATGGAGCGAACTTTTTACTTCGACTCATGGAAACTTAGGAGGTAACTGATCAAAGATTTTTGCAGGGTGCGGTAGTAATGTACTATATCTTGAACAGAACTACTGAAATGTTTGTGGGTTCAAGAACGAAAGGTTTTGAAGCTTTTCATAGCTGCAACAGTATCTACATTAATGAATACTTTTCAACTAAATATCTTAGCTATAATAAACACCAACTTATCTCACAAAAGTTTAGTTTCGAAAAAAGCTCATTATAGTAGACTAACCTTCATAAAACTTGGTAAACAGCATATCTACGTGTGCTCTGTTGCCGGGCACTCTGTACAGTCCCTCCGACGCTAATCCCTCTCGCTCTATGAACTCGACACATTTCTCTACGAAAAGAGGGATGCCGTGGTTGCCCTGTAATGAGATAATAATCATGTTTAAGTTTCATTTATTTCGTGAAACCTGCGCAGGTAGGAATGGGATTGAAAATGGCGTTGTCTATCGGCGGCACCTTTCGCTCGAGAGCGTTAGTTTGCGAGCTAGAGGTGAATAGAGGCGACGCCATTTTCAATGAAATAAGCGGTACAGTATCCGAACAGATATGTATATTGAAATTTTGACAAACTATGGCTTGTAGATCGTCGTATCTGTAATTCATACTTTTGTGACTGTCTTTTTTTAAACCTTCATTAATTTATGGTCGGGTACTTCAATTCATAGTATAACAAACGTATGTTACCTGTGGTCCCCAGTTCTGTGCTGACTGCGTGTTGTTTACTTGAGCCGCATTCTTCTTCGAATCTTTGCTCTTTGAGAATTCCTAGAAAAATACACATTTAAAACTAATTATTTTAAATCATAGTCAAAAGAAACCATAAATACTATCGGTCTTCAATTTTAAAACATTTTAACAAGTGCGATTCCCGGCTCGGGCAAAGTGTTATTGGAGTTTCTCATTAGGAACTTCTCAGTTTCTCAGTAGCAGGCCGAAATCTGGATTTATGTCCGGTTGATGGCAATTGGCTCACCCTCTATTAGATGGGCCTTAAACATAAAGTGCGAAATGTGGGTGTACTATAGGTACACCTCTGCCAAACCCTTCAGGGAGAATACAGGCGTAATGTTATGTGTATTTTAAAAACACGATGACTATCGGTCTCCAATTTTAAAATATTTTAAGATTATTTGCATTAGTGCGCGCGGAACTAGTTAGTTAGTCGCGCCTTAGGTGGCAACTCATCTCGCTATTGCAATCTCATGTGCGTTTTGTCTAAACTAGCCGGAACTTTCAACGCGTGTTGCCGTCGCGAAGTTCGGCGCCGGAATAGATTAAGTAAGATAAGGCGCTCAATCTACTTCTATAATAATCTATGACCTAAGTCGCGGCCAACTAGGTAGTTCCGCGCGCACTATAAATAAGTTTGTATGAAATATAAGGTAAAATATGAATTACCTTATGCCTACGATCGTGCTTGCTGAACGGATGGTGTCGTCGCCGCGTGTCTGCCGCGCTAGACGAAGAGTTGTCCTGAGCTGATGAGGGATATTCTCCCGATAGCATCTATAAGGACAAGAGTTTTTCGTTAAAGCCTTGATTTTCATCGTTATATGGTGTTTCAAATGTAGATGATAAAAGTGTAAACAAACCCTGTTCAGGTTCAATTCTCACGCAATCACCGGGAATGAATAACACATTCATCTGTATTTAGGTTTCAACTTTATATCTCAACAGTTCTTCCAACAATTATAGTTTGAATAACATTATTAAATTGTCATTGAAAAATCATCGTCGAAAGTACTCAACTTTCGACGATGATTTTTCAATATATTTACCTCAATTGTCAAATGAATCTATATGGTGATTTAAAATTAGAATTTCAGGTTTTAAGTATTCAAATAACCAAATCAGAGCAGTCAATTTGTAAGTGAGCATTATAAATTGGCATCCACAGGTATGTTTTATGATCCATTCCTTTAAATTATCGTCCGATACTTTTGGAACAGACTATCTATAGGGTCTTATTTACCTAATCTGCGTACGCAATTTATTTGCTAAACATTTAAACAAACACGAGTTTTAGGAAAAACAACTGTAATGCCTACACGTAAGGTTCAGTTTGCGCTACAACTTCATATTTTTATGACTTTTTCAACAGTACTACTCGGTCTAAAATCAACGTTATTTACACTTGCATAGAGTTGATGTTTGTTTAAGTGAAAATAACATCACTTGGAAACAAGGATTTAACCACACCTTAGTAGGTCAAATTTGTCTGATTTGAATTAAGTCAACAGCGCAAGTTGATAATAATTTAGGCGGAAGAACGGGCCACATATTTAGATGTTAGTTTATTTACCTTATGCGGTGGTTCATGATGAGGCGGTGGGGGCAGAGGCCTAGGCCTCCTCGTCTCACCGTCAGAACTGCCTTCACTCGACTCACTAGCAGCTAAAGGACAAATAAATAAATTACTGTAGAATAAAACCCAATCAACGAAATAATCAGAAGAATCTAAATCTGAGTTAGTTTGTTTCGGTCTTCTCAGAGTAGTCTTAAAACATAATTTTATTATAAATAAGTATGTGCTTTATGTATGTATGTATTTATTGTATAATTATGTAAATGGTACACCACTGACTACCTGCAGTATTGTCTCTCCTTCTTACTTTAATCCATCCTAAGGTTGTCTGTAAAAGATCGCTTTTAGCGATAAGACCGCCCATTGTGTCACCCTATGTAAAATTTCTAAATTTATGTCTGTAATTTTTATGGTGTACATAATAAAGAGTATTCTATCTATACAATGTCGCCCATGCGCATGTGACCGCCCGTAATTTTCTGAATATTCATGAAAAAATATCGAAAATAAACTTCAAAAGGGGGGGTCTATCTATAACATTTTTCATGTTATTCAATTTTAAATTTTTTAAAGATTTGCTTTCTGTTTTTTGACACATCTCCGAAGTTTATGGGTCGATTTGGATTCTGTTTATTATTTCCAAAAGCTTATGAGTTATTTTAACAGGTTAATTAAAAATTTTACAAAAAATTATCGACTACGAAAAAAAAAAACGGAATCAAAGTCATTTTTTCGGTAAAAAATTGTGTATTTATTAAAAAAAAACTAGTGAAAAATGTTATAGATAGACCCCCCCTTTTGAAGTTTATTTTCGATATTTTTTCATGAATATTCAGAAAATTACGGGCGGTCACATGCGCATGGGCGATCTTTATTTTGAAGAGTAAATAAATGTTTTTTTTAACCAATTTACAGATTTTTTTTATAATTTAATCAAAACAAATATAGTCACATGATTGTGTTCAAAGGTAGCAAAGGCACTCTCAAGCAAATATGAATGATTTATTAATGGATCAGGCACTTTCCAAAGAAAGCATTATTTTCCCTATCTGTTGAAAATCTATGTAGTTTAGTTGATCGAAATAATTTGATCGAAAAAATTGTTTTGCCTGCTTACTGCATTTGTTTTTAATGTTACACCACAGATTATTACAGATGGGATACTCCGCAGTTTAGGTATAAAGCTACAAGTACCCGGCGGGCTCGTCTCACTGTGCCTATTCAGTAGGGCTGCCGCGCGCCGTTTGTCGCAAGATATTAAAACTAATAATACTAAAATGAAGGCAGCAGTTTATTGCATCCCATTTGGCTGCTTATATAATAATAAGGATCCGAACCTCACGTTTTTCTCACTTCCAAAGGACACGAAAAGGTAAAGAAATGCAAATGACCTATGAATAACAATTAATGTAAACGTTTGGTAGGTAGTATAGGTACCAAACGTTTACTTACATTAATTGTTATTCTTATATAAGGCACACGTATTTACGTAGTTCTTAAATATTCATTATTATTATTATACTTAGTATAGTTAGGTACTTACAGGATCTGTTTACAAGGTCAGGTTCAGGCTTCGATAAGTATAGGTAGAAAAGTACATAATTAAATAATATTTTGTTTGGTAGTGTAACCATAACTAAATATTATGTACTTAGTACATTTTTTATTATGTAGACAACAGGGTATTCGTACATACTTTTTTATTTGCCCAGTTACGTAGGTACATATTAATAAATAATGGAGACTAAACAAATTAAAATACCGACGATTTACCGCAGGCGGCAGCAGCAGGTGACGTGACGCCTGCCGCCGCGACACTCTGGTGTCTATTGTACTTACTTAATTATCTAATTATTCTTTAAATGATGACAACCCTGACGTGGTCAGAAGGTATAATAGTTACGCGATAGACAGAGAGGCAACTTGTAGGTGAATATAACTGTAGGTAATTAGCGTTGTGCGACCTGAATCGCACTTTATTGTGTCGTAGCAAGAATCGCTTTTTATTTAAATGATTTTGCGGAGAGTCCCATCTGTAATAATCTGTGGTTACACTTCTGCTAGTTCACAGAACTTACTGAATTTAATTGTATACATGGGCGTACCCAGGTTTTGGCCCAGGGGTGGGCAAATCAGAAATCCACATGTTTTACATAGTTTGATATTGCTGCTGCGTTCGTGTATTTTTAACCGACTTCAAAAAATGATGTATTAAGCTTGTTTTTATACAATTTTTATCGATATTTTGGTAAATTGTGGACCGCATATAATTTTCTTTTTTTAAATGATACACGAATTTTCAAAATTGCTTCTCCGTTGACGTAAATATCGTTAACCATAATAAAAAATAATATGTTTTTTTTTTCCCGGCTAACAAATTAAAACCTGAAAACATTGTAGCTTGCGAAAAAATCAATTAAATGAGTAATTTTTTTTAAATATATTCCTTCACCCATAGAACCCTATTGAAAATGGTTCTTTTAATCAAAGTGTTTTTCTTTTGGAATTTCCAAAATTTTTAAAACTGTCACTTTCGCTATGGAACTCTTGTTCAAAATGTCTTGTTTCTAGACCTAGTGGTTTAGGCAGTTTGTAATCCGTCAATAAATGAATGAATTTAAGACTTTTATTAAGAAGAAGATTTACCTTTATCCTCCTGCGTCCTGGCTCTGTATCCGGTGGGCAGTTCGGGCGGCCCCACGAACATGCCTAGTTTCGGCACGCGGGGACTTTGGACGGCTACCAAGTTGCCTAGCGATCTGTTGAGGTATTTATCATTTTATTTATTAGTACGGGCTATAAAGGTTGTAGGTACGTTTAGTTACTAATAGATTTGTCTTTTCAGATCACATTTACGATTTATGACTCCGATGTCGTCGGTCGACAAAAAAGATGGATGAAAATTTTTTATTTGTCAAATTAGGCTGAACTTAAACTTCCAAAAAGATTTAGAATACATGTCGGGTGAAATACAGGGTCCAATAGGACCCATCACATAGCTGGTATCTATGAATTATGTACACAAACTAAGTAACAGAGCCAAAATTATTGCTATGACTTTTTAGATGTATGAGGAACAGGGTGTAAAGTTCATTCATCCTCTATAAATAATAAAAAAGGGAGGATCCGCCGACCAGACGGGTGTCGTGTCTGGCGGGCAACTGCCCGACGATTGATGTCGGATAGTCTTACAATGTCTTTCGGTAAACTCTAATTGCCCGATGCAGGATTTGTGTAACGTCAGGATTTTTGTGTGACGTCAGGCCTGTCTTTGATGCGTAGTTCGCATGTGGCGATGTAGATGGCGCCACAACTTCAATATCTCCGTAACCAGAAGGTTCCCGGATATGGTCCAGTACACCAAAATAATCACAATAACGGTGAGTGCAAGTGACTCCCGCCTTCGTTAAGCATCTTAATACAGCTATAACATTACCGCTTCTTGTAATGGCGGGGCGCGTGGTGCGCGTTGTGCCGGCGCCGCGAGTGCGCGCGCGCCGCGCCCGCGCTGCCGCCGCCCGAGCCCGAGCTGGAGCCCGAGCTGTCTGTCTCCGAGAACGCTAGGGGGAGGTCTACATTTATTATCACTTTGTCTACTATTCAAGAATAGAGAGGAAATATAATGCGGTCAACAAAAAACAAAATCTCCAAACAAACAAGTCGCTAAGTCTGTTAGCGATGGAAAGTTCAAAACCCCCTTATCAAAATAGCATGTTACAAAATTATGGACTACGTTGAAGACAAGGATGTTTGGCAATAATCTCTTCTGCACTTATGGCTTCCCTGGTACCTCCTTATCGACATAACTGTGTAAATGTCTAATAATTGCTCCCAAATGACGCTGTTTATTTTTACATACTTTATGGCATAATCTTACAATGATTTGACAGCTTATATAATTGTAGCTTCAAACTTTTCATTTGTTACTTTTGTGGAAATGATATCCATTCAGATTTTCTACAGTTGTAGTTAAAATCATGTAATATTCCTTACATCCTTCCTTTCCTTTCCTTTTTGGCGCAGCAGTGAGGCACACACTTATTGTCAAAAGATTATAACTTTTTTTTTTTTTTTGTTGCATTTTGTATTTCACTAACTGTGTCCAAATAAACGTTTTCTTTCTCTCTCGCTTGACATTTGAGATATTGTGGTAACTCAACATTAAATAACCGTTCCATAAGGACTATACAATAATGGTGAATAGAAATGACACTGTTTTTTTTAAATTTGTTTTATAATTTGAGATCAGAGAGAGAGGTACCTTAACCGCACGTGAAACTGTCATGAGCTCCATAATTATCTAACTATTAAAGTTACCCCTTACAGATTCTGAACGAATAATAAATAAAAAACAGCATGAGAAATTATCCCGTAACATTTCATGATGGAACAAAATAAAACAAATCATCGGATGTTAGAAAAGTAGAAAAAAAAAATGTTCTCATGTAAGAAAACTAAAAAAACTTAGAGAAATCTCAAAGCACAAGACACAAAAGGCAAAATAAAATAAATATATATAAATTCGATACTCACATGGCTGATGTAACGGCGTCTTCTCGTGTCTCCGATGTCTTCTTAATCTCATCATAGATGGAGCCTCCATGTATTCATTGGTTTCTTTGATCTGTCACAAAAAATATACAAATCAAACGAAAATGAATACCAACAAGGATAACAGCTAATAACTCCTTATGTAGTTATGTATTGTTCTAAGTTTTTTATTTGTCAATCTTGTTCGCAAGTGACAAGTTTCACCTATAGCCTCTGCCCCATATAATAACGCAAGCGTTATTTCGATAATGCCTCTCGATTCCTTGCACACAGCTGCGTATACAACGTTATTTTTGCTTTATACTAAACCTCTTAAGGGGTCTTTGTACTCATCATTATGAACAACTTTCACTATGGGACCAAAGCTGAAATCTCGAAAAATAAATTAGCTGTTCCATACATTTATTTTCGCATATCTCGTCAAAATCTAGAGAACAGCTGATTTCTTTTTCGCGAATGTTTAATATATTAAACGTTGTATATTTAAGTAACGTGCTCTCCACGAATGGTGCATTTTTATCGCACGATTATTTTATATGTTACATTATAAGCTGGTAGTAGTTGGATGAGAGTTTCGCGAAAAGATAGTTGTATGGCATGCCATTGTAGAGGCCTATGTGAACAGTGAACTAACTGTTGATGATAATGTCTCATACCTGTGCATACTGCGCGTCCAGTTCAGTCTCTGAGCTAACTCCTGAAGGATGGTGGTGGTGCCCACCTGGCTGGCCAGTCGAGTGCGTCCAATTAGTGCGTTGAGTCTACAACGAGAAACAACAGATACAATTTTGTCCGGAAGTAATCTTTACGGTATTATGGTGCATAATAAAGTAATATCTGGTCAACCGAGATCTGATTTGGGTGAAAATAT
Organism: Conistra vaccinii; assembly: GCA_948150665.1. NCBI lineage: Eukaryota > Metazoa > Arthropoda > Insecta > Lepidoptera > Noctuidae > Conistra > Conistra vaccinii. The sequence goes on along the minus strand of OX411340.1, from coordinate 8,699,252 downwards.
AAACATATCGTCTAGCTACACCAACGTTTTATCAGATTACCGAGGCTGTGAAAATAAAGAAAACGCTTTTTCCCAGATATTAGACCTAGCTTGATCGATTTTTCACCTCCCTAAACCCCTAAATTGCAAGTTACATAGAAATCGTTGGAGCCGTTTCAGAGATTCAGATTATATATATATACATAATATACAAGAATTGCTCGCTTAAAGGTATTACATATTCTATCTTAGTCTAATATCTCAATAAGAAAATAACAAAGGTTGTTACGGGTTGAACTAATCTAGGACGAGTCAGTTAGGAGAAATCTTTACTTAGGGAAGGTGGTTTTTATTGGAAACTATAAGGTCCATTTTATAGAAATTGAACACATTGCACCTCAACACTATATTATATTTATATGTTTTTTTAAATAAAATTCTAAAACATTTTGTTTTTCGGATCAGCTAACAGTTCAGTGTCTATAATTTTAAGTTCGAATTTTCTTATATTGAATGAATCTCTTACCTTTCTATCAGATCTAGAATGCGCAGGCGGTCCAATAGTGATGTGCTGTAGCGCGTCGCTGACCATCGTATAATTGTTCATGTCCAGTTTGCCCGGTTGCTGCGCGAAAACGGACATCTATCACTCATTAGTAAGGTCGGTATTAGTAAAGGAAATTGGTTAGGAAGAACATAGAAATAGAACTTATAACATATTGATATATATTATACATATTTTTTATTTATTGCATAGACTGTTAGGGTCGCGCCACACCTGCCGAACGTTCGGCGCGGAAGGTTCGGTTGAATGCGCTCCTAATGTTTTTCAAGTTACCTATGACACATCAGCCGAACGTTACGTCCATAGAAATGCAAGCGTCACATGACGCGACGGAACGTTCCGCGCCGAACGTTCCGCAGGTGTGCCGCTACGCTTAAGGTTAATAGCTAGAATTAATAGGAGTAGGGTCGTCTGAGTTAGAGCGAGTAGATTGACAGGGCTAATTTAGACCCCATTATGCGTGTACATGAAAAATTGTGGTGGAATCTGTCACCCCACAACGGAAAAATAAGCATAATAGACACTGTTATTAACTTCACTGTCAGTGGATTTGCAGTTCTTTTATTTTTCAGTAGCCTTTTAACCAACAGCGAATGAAAAAATAGATTTATTTACTTCGCTAGGTATTTGTAGCTCTGTTTTTTGAAGTGAAAGTTCTTTAGCGACGTTGTGCACTTTTTTTGGGATGGTTAAAAAATGTTAAACTCGCGTCAGGACGTGATCGTAAAATCCGTTGCCTAGCAACCGACAAAGTAAATATCAAAATAAAACATGATGTCTTTGACATTACGTAAAGATTGCGAGGTAAGAAATTTTACCTATTTAGATGGGTAAAAAAAGCAGTCAAAACATACTTCATGAAAAGTGTTTAAATAAATTGAACTAATGAATATTTTATTTAACCACATAAATGTGCCAGATGTGACAATAAATAATACTCCGTTATCTAGAGTAACAAAATTTAAGTACCTGGGTCACTGGGTCACTCATGACCTGAATGATGACCTAGACATAGAAAGGGAACGCAGGGCGATGGCTGTCCGAGGTAATATGCTGATCCGCAGATTTGCACGTTGTACGACGCAAGTCAAAATAACCCTTTTCAGAGTGTTACGTATTTATCGGGAGCGGGGGTAGCTAGCTACACGTGTAAACCAAACGCGAGTCAGTGTCATACTAATTTATTCGTCATTTCGTAGAAGCGAGGGCGCGCGCGTCCCGACACACACACACGCGTGTCGTACGCGCAGTAGGTACAATACAATATATAACATTCCCTTCCCCACATACTTCAGAAAAAAGGCTTATAATTAACAGGTAGAATACGCCGTTTCGATCTACTATTCCGTTGGTCAGGTTCTAAAGCATTCTCACCGGCTTCTTCTGTGAGATGCGGTACAGACCGGTCGGAACTAATTATCCTTGAATGATCTGGCGTCGAGAGTGAATGCGTGGCTAATGGTTCAACAGTCGTCCCTCCCTCTTCTCCAAGCTGAACCTCTTCGGCAGGTGTTGGAATTTCGGCGCCTATGCAATCGCCATTCTCACTCGTTACGTCTGCCGATTCAGATTGCGGGGACACGGTGCTGTCATCGGCTTCTATGTCCCAATGCCAATCGTTCTTTTTGTTCTGCATCTCCGAAACGCCTTCGACTTGAAACCGTCGAATCTGGTCTATGTGACGAATTACTTTGCAATTAAGTTCCGGAATATGTACCGAATACATGACGTTCCCAATCACTTCTTTGATTATTCCTTGCACCCAACAAAATTTATCGTTTTTATAAAAACGCTTGATCCAAACGACGTCATCTACATTAAATTTTTGTCTTTGCCGTCCTCCCTTGTTGTTACTCTGTAAGGACTGATTTTTCCTTACGGTCAGCGATAGATCCGCGGATGTCGAAGCGACTTGAAGTGGATTAATTAAGTCCAGCCGCGAGCGTAGAGGTCGACCATAAACTACTTCTGATGGAGATTTACCTGTGGTACTGTTTTTGGAGTTTCTATAATCAAATAAAAATTTTGCAATTTTTTCTTGTAGAGGTATTCTAGTGTCGGATTGCAATATGATACTTTTGAGACCTTTTTTAATTATTTTAACGAAACTTTCGGCTTGCCCGTTACTTGACGGGTGGTATACGGGTGATAAAACATGTTGAATACCGTTTAAACTGCAAAAATCCTCAAACTCCCTAGACGTGAAAGAAGTACCATTGTCCGTCACCAATGTGTGTGGTATACCTACCCTAGACATAAAATCACATAATCTACTAATAACCGTTTTTGACCCATATGATGTTGTACCAACTGTGTAACATTCGACCCACTTAGAAAATGCATCTACTATAACTAAAAACATTTGGTTATGAAACGGTCCAAGGAAATCCAAATGAATTCTATAGAATGCATGCGGCGGATAGGGCCACGGCGAGGGAGGCGCGCGGTGTGGCGCGGGCCGCAGCTGCGCGCACACGCTGCACGCGGCTGCCAACCGTTCGAGCGTCGCGTCGATTCCCGGAAACCAAAATTTTTCGCGTGCGGCTGCCTTCATTTTTACCACCCCGAAGTGCGAATCGTGTAGTTCTCGACACATTTTATCTCTAAACGAATGCGGTATGACCACTTTATGACCACGCATTAGGCATCCATTTTCCAATGACAATTGAAACCGACAGTCAAAGTACGCTCGCAATTCGGGGTCGTGAACTTTGCGCGGCCAACCCTTTACTACATAATTTTTAACTTTTTTCAGAATGTTGTCATTATCGGTCTCGTGACGTAATTCCTTTAACGTTATGGGTAAACTACCTTCGACAACAAAATTAACGTAAGCAGCACGCTCCTCACAGTCGCGGTCTTCCCCCCGCACTTCGTCCTGCACCCGGTTCTCATCCATTAACGTCGCTCGAGATAAGAAATCTGCACTATTATCTCCGCTACGAATATATTCGATGGAATAATTGTACGCTGACAAAAATAACGCATAGCGTTGTAGCCTGTTCGCAGATACTTCAGGGATGCCCCGATGCGGACCGAAAATCGTTATCAACGGTTTATGATCCGTACGTAATATGAACGGTGTGACCCGACCATACAAATACTGGTGAAATCTTCTTACCCCGTAAATTATGGCCGTAGCCTCCTTCTGTAACTGTGAATAATTCCTTTCCGCTGCTGTGAGCGTCCGTGAAGCAAATGCGATAGGCCTCTCGCGCTCGTCGGTACGTGATAACTGAGATAGAATAGCGCCTAAACCTTGAGGCGAAGCATCTACGGTTAGTATCAGTTTTGCGGCAGGATCGAAATGGGCTAGCAACTGATCGGAAGCAAGCAGTTTCTTAATTTGTTCAAATGCCTTGTCGTGAACTGGGGCCCATTCCCACTTTTTATTTTTATGAAGTAATTCATATAATGAGCTTAATATCGATGAAGCGTTTTTCACGAAGCTTCTATAATAGTTTATTAACCCTAAAAATGATTGTAATTGCGACACATTCGTCGGTTTTGGTGCTTTTAAAATAGCCTGGACTTTATCTGGAGACTTCCGTATGCCATTTTTATCAATAATATGACCAAGGTAGCAAATTTCGTTTTTTAAATATTCGCATTTATCCTGCTGAACTGTTAACCCTGCATCTTCTAGACGTTTTAAAACTAACGTTAACCTGTTAATGTGTTCATTAATATTCCTCCCTGTTATTAAAATATCGTCTAAGAATATAATGACCCCGTCTAATCCCGCGAGCACACATTCCATAGCGCGTTGAAAAACGGCAGGCGCACTCGCCAGCCCGAACACTAGCCTGGTATATTTGAAAAGGCCACGATGTGTGTTGATGCATGTTAGGGCCTGTGAGTCTTCTGTCAATAAAAATTGGTTGTATGCTCGAGAAAGGTCAAGTTTGGTGAACTGCTCACCACCGTGTAATTTAGAGAACAATTCATCGATAGTTGGTATTGGGTATTTTTCGATCATTAACTGCTTATTAATAGATACTGAATAATCTGCACAGATCCTAACACCACCGTCTTTTTTTAATACCGGGACTATGGGGGAGGCGCATTCCGAATATTCTACAGGTTCTAATATCCCAAGATCTAGAAGACGATTCAGCTCCACATCAATTTTTTCCCTTAAAGCGAAAGCGACCGGCCTTGCTTTAAAAAATAGCAACTTTGTGTCTGGTTTTAATTTTAAAGATACCTTATTCTTGTTAAAACAACCTAATTTACTAGAGAATAGTTTTGGAAATTGCGAAATAATTTTAGCGATTTCGCTATTCTGTGGTTTATCGATATAATTAACGGGTGCCGCCGGGGCGAACTCTAAGTTAAATGTTTGTAAGAACTCACGGCCTAGGAGCGGCGGGCCGCCGCCGCGCGCTACGTAGAATTTTAAAACATGCGTGCTACCTACATACGTCACGGACAATGGAATGTACCCTAAAGTTATAATTTTACTTCCGGTATAGCTAAATAAATTCTTATCGGTGTCGGACAATGGCACTTGCTTGAAATACGAATGGTATGTATGATCTGAAATGACGTTAACGGCTGAACCACTATCTATTTCAAACTCCAAAAATACACCATTTACAAGTACTGACTCCGACATTGGTCTACCTCTCACGCATTTTATGTTAAGTACATGTGACTTACCATCGTCTCCGACATCCGCAACATCTTTCGTGACGTAATTAACTTTAGAGTTCGCTGCACACATTCTACCTAAATGACCCTTATGGTTGCACTTTTTACACTTGTAATTTTTAAATCGGCACTGATTGGCCTTATGATTGGTGTAGCCGCACACACTGCACTTTTCATTCTTGGAGCCTATACTGAACACGCCATCAGGGCCCGCATTGCCGGCGGCGGCGGCCACGTGGTTGCCGCCCGCGCCGCACGCGCCGCTCGGTGTTTGGGTTGCCGTTGCTGCTTTGCGCGCCGCGCACAAGTTCTCAGCCAACTTCACAGCCCCGACCAGCGTCAGTTCCTGCAGATCCTTCGCGAACAATTTGTCACGCTCGGGACCCGCTGCCATTCCCATCACAAATTTGTCGAGAAGGGCCTCTTCCAGATTTTTAAACCCGCAGTGTGCCGCCAATCCCCTAATCCTTGCTGCCCACTGAGTATGACCTTCGCCTTGGCGCTGCGTAGCCGAGTAGAAATTGTACCTCTCCGCGAAACCAAGCCGTTTCGGGGTGAGATGGCAGTCCAACAGTTCTATGATTTTGTCGTATTCTACATCCTCAATTTTCTGCGGCAGCGCCAGGTCACTCGCTAGCTTGTAGCTTGACTCGCTCAATGCACTTAGCAGTATTGCTTTACGTTTGACCTTGGCTTTGTCCGACACCTCATTGACGTCGTTCGCAACAAACCATTGCGTGAGCCGTGATTTGTAGGTCTCCCACTCGCTTGTGAGGTGGTCAAAGTTGGTAATAGCACCAAAAACTTCACTAGAAAACATTTTTGTTTTATTTTCCTCGTCGCCACTGTTACGTATTTATCGGGAGCGGGGGTAGCTAGCTACACGTGTAAACCAAACGCGAGTCAGTGTCATACTAATTTATTCGTCATTTCGTAGAAGCGAGGGCGCGCGCGTCCCGACACACACACACGCGTGTCGTACGCGCAGTAGGTACAATACAATATATAACACAGAGCATACTGCCAGTCTTTTTACACGTGCAGTCTGTGGGTCAGGTATACGCTGAGGGCATACAACGCCCTGCGTGTCCAGTATAACAATGTATTCAGGATGCTGTTGGGTCTACCACGCTTTTGTAGCGCTTCCGGGATGTTCACCGAGGCCAGGGTTGATGGTTTTCATGCCATTATACGGAAACGGTGCGCTTCTATTCTTGGTAGAATACGTGCTACCTCCCACAGCATCCTGAGTGTATTGTGTGATAAGTGGGACAGCCCCATGCTGGCTCACTGGATACGGCTGCACACGTAGGTGTCAGTCGTTTTAATTTTGTACATAGGGTGTGGCTTTTTACTAACATTAGGTTAAGACCTTTACTAACAACTTATGGATCCTGTACCTAATAAGATCTGAAATAAATATATTATTATATTATTATTATTATAAATTATAGTACTTTTATACTGATAAATAAAACAATTCGTGCGAAATTATTCCCTAACCATTCCAAAATAGTCAAAAATGCACAACGTTAATGTTCAAGTTTTCACTTCTGCCGGCACTCCCGGATTGCAACCAGTTGTTTCTTTTTTTACAGTTCATTTTCATCAGTAGAAGAGGAAGGAGTAGAAAGTTACCTTTAGTGTCTGTGAGTGCCTGACCCGCTGCTGTGGTTGGTGTGGCCTGGTGCGGCCTGTCGTGAAGGCACGATGACCGTAGCTAGCCGGTTGCCATAGACCTCCACCGTCTACACAGGAATGGTGTTCATAATGCTATGATGCTATACAGGATCACATTAAATTAGCTAGCGAAACGTTTCAGACGTGATGGGTATGGATATCTAAACACGGTAAAACAAAACGAAGAAAAGATTTGATATTCTTTTCTTTTTGGGTCATTCGCGTTATAAGAAAATAGTCAGTCATCGGCTTAGCCACCCCCCTCGACCAATCTGGTTGCAACAAATTAGAAAGCTGACGGCAGATTCTCGTACGAAACGCTTGTGCCTTTTGCGACCCGGTTGATCGAGGGGCGGGGCTACAACGATGAGTTACTAATTTCCTAACGCGAATATACTATAGTGGTGTAGTTACTTGAAGTAAGATTTGAGAATTGAGATATCCAACACGTCTGCGGAATATCGCTAGCTAATTTGATTTGAAGCTGTATTAAAATAAGGATGGGTCAAATCAGTTACCATAATCGCCAATTTCATCAAATATGTCAAGCCATTACTTTAGAATTTCTCCCAATATTATTACAGTGTAATAACTAGTAACCATGCAAATCTAAAATTATTGTAAATATACAAATGGGGTTTATTTATAAACGCTGCTTAAAGTTAAGTGACGTTCAAACGTCAAAAATGTATGGTTAAACAGTAGCTAATGATTACTTAACTTTAAGAAACGTTTATAACTAAACCCCTAAATGTAGTTATATCAGTATAAGGCCCAGTTCCTATGACAAAAATTTGTCTAAAAATCCGCGTTGTGCGTCAAAGCGCGTAACAATGAGCGCTTTGAAAACTAATTGATGTGGTGGTTTTTTTTTTTTGACATGGAAACCGGGTCAAAATAAACCGTTATTTGATCATATTCTATTTACAAACAAAAAGGTAAAAAAAAAAAAAATTACAAAAAAAGTGTGAATGTTAAGTATAATACATTGCATAAAAATCTTACTATAAAAATATTACAATCATTCTGAAACTATTTTCATGCAAAATAAACTTGGACGCATTACTGAGAAACGTAAAATACTTCATTATTAGCAGTTGATTTTAATAGTAATTTACTTTTTCTATAAACAAAGCATCACGGGACACTTTCATGTCACCAGAAGCACTTAAAAAACATTCATATTCTGATCGCAAACTGTCAAACTTGTCAAAAATGTTAGTAGATTGTATTTTTAACAGATTGCGAATGATCTTAAAAGTTACGGGAATTGCCCCTCTGCAGTTACCCGACTTCGCCGAAACTTCTCGAGCGAAACGTATAGTGGGACATTTTTCCTCTTGTGAATACTAGGCTCAAAATGGTCACTCAGTGCCCACTTTTATCGCGTGTCTAAATAAAAAACAAAAGTAGTTCCAGACAGGGTAGTATGTTAATAGAACTTGGTAGTACACATTTTTTGATGCAAGCCTTGCTTTGTACCCATTACCAATCACCCTGTAGATAACGGCTCCGTTCAAGTTTGGAAAATAGTAGGGCATTCACGAATAAAAAAAACACCACGTGGTTTCGGCTAAGAATAAAGTCACTTTCTGTTCACTTTTTCTCCTTATGCCAAGGACATCGCTTCATTAGCGTCGATAGAAAATTCTATTAAAATCAACTCCCAAAACAAGTCTTCATACATAAAATCAATATCTTTCTATCTACATCTACACACAAAAAGATATCGTTCGTGATAGTGATAAGGTTGATAATCGTTCGTCATGCAATCACCTGACTCATGGGTGCTGAGGGAATCCTCCGAACAGTTGAGGTCCGCTGCGTTATAAGTATAACAGTTGTTTTGTTTATTTATATTCAGATGTTGTATTTTCTGATGTTGGGTTATGGTCTGTTCAAAAAAGATGGGTTGCATGATACATGCAAAATGCATATTTTAAAGTTTTGGTACTAAATAAACCGTACTCGGGTTGATCGATAAATGATTATTTATCACATTACCATCAATATTGTGTTAGCTAAGCAATAAAAATACAAAATATTATTTTTGGATGTGTCACGCACACCATCATAAAATGAACAGAGTATATAAGGTTTTATATCCTAGATGAGTGACACGTTTCATTACGAAACACACCATTTAATCACAAACACTCAAGAATACTCGTCAATGGCAATGCAACGTGCTACTCGACTTGGTCAACAGATGTATATTTATTTTATGGTTGCCAGGCAAAAACGACTCAATTTATAACATTTGCTTCTTTCAGAGATTTTCAACAGAATGACGTAAGACATTCGACTGTATTCTTGCCATCGCTTTTGCCTCACTGTTGTATTTGTTTATTTACTACATAGATTTCCATGATATTTTAAGTAAAATGAGGTAGACAGATCATACGCTCCGCAAGTGGCACGTCAATACTTGGCTAGACAGCCAAGTATTGACATGTAGTAATTTACGGGAGCGAAAAAGGGATAAGGCAATAATATATGTAGCACGTCTGTACTTGGCTAGAAAGCCAAGTTACATAATGCCTTGTCTCTTTTTTGCTCCAGAAAATTACGACATGCGGTACTACTTCCAAGTGTCACCTAATATACGGCCAGTTTCTCGAACGAAAATAATCACAAAATTTATGTGACATACTGTCCAACTCGCGTATATTGTCCAACGCGCGTAAACTGTCCAACGCGCGTAAACTGTCCAACACGCGTAAACTGCTGCGATTGGCTATTGAAACATTATTTAACCAATCGCAGCAGGTTACGCGCGTGTATTCAGTTTAGCCAACCGCACAGTGTTACATTGTGGCGTTTTTGAAGATCGAATGTTAGGAAGGTAACCTATCTGACGGGGTCCGCTAGGGCCGATGCCTGCCGGGGTTGCGGGTAGTCCCAAGGGGAAACCGTGGTTCCCGGCAAGGCAAGGGAAGGAACACGGGTGGGTTTTAGTCAGTAAAAGTCTGACACGCCCTTCCGCTCCGCCCAGACCGGGAGAAGTCATTGAATGATTTCCCACCAAAAAAAAAAGAAAAGGTAGGTAACCTATCTACCTCTTTCTACTTATATCATTCATAGACGTGATAAGGATAAATAAAAGACAAGTATAATGGCTTACGTGATAAATCTGCATGCATCCTATGATCTGGAGGGGCAGGTTCCGGTGGGGTACTCGGCGGGGGGTACACGCTAAAACCTACGAGAAAGTTTTTACTATAGATCTTTTGTGTGAAGTCTTCAAAGAGAAACAATAGAAAAAATGGACATCGGAAACACAATCTACAACATCCATCTTCAACACAAATCGGAAGAACAATGGTCGTATTTGTAAAAAATATAGGTCACAGAAAATATCAAACTGGAGTGTTACGATTCTGGCTGTAAGGTGCTAGGCACAGAATAGTACAGATGATTCACTCCGCATTTTAGGTAGTTAGCTACAAGTACGCGGCGGGCTGGTCTTGTCGGGTCAACTCAGTGAGCATAACGTAGTCTGCGGGGCTAACACAGGGGCGTACCCCAGACGTTTGTGACAAGACATGATAAATTTTATCATGTCTTACAATTTGTCTTAAATGCTAGCACGGGTCAACCATGTGACAAAATCTGAGGCGCGACATGCCTTTCTTGTTGCTAACTTCATACTCTGACACAGTAAATTTAAAAAATTAAAATGTCTATGATCAGTGAATATGCGACCAAATAAAATAATACGTTTTTATAGTGCAGGTTCATACAGTTTTACGACTTTTTAATTTTGTTGTGAACTAATTCACTTTTGACGAACTAATTCACGGACGACAGTCAATAAGTGGCATTTGTGACAAAATTGGTGCGCCCATAGTAGCAAATAAGACATATTGAATCCCAAATAAACGTCAAGAAGTTATGTCACAAGTCAAGAGATTATCCCACGCCGCCGTGCTAGCATTTGTGACAAAACTGTTTTATCGCCCAAATTGTGATAAAATGTGTGACTTAAGCTATCTCACAGTGCGCCATGCTCGCTGCGCAGAAGACATAAGAGTTACGCGTTAGAAAGAGAGGCAACTTCTAAGTGAATATAAGTGTAGTTAATTAGAAAGAAAGAAACAAAAAGTATTTATTTTGACAAGCACAGGGAGATCTCAAATTAAACTAAAACACACTTATTGAAACATAAATAAAAAAACAATAAAAATAAAACAAAGTAAAATTAAAATACAAGCAGAAAGTCCTGTGCGAGGCCAAAAGGCAGGCTCCTATCTCAGCACGATGCTAAGACATTTAATAATAAATACCGCAGCGCTGGTATTCTGATAGGGCCCGGCCGAATTAGTGCTATGCGACCTGAATTGCACTTTATTGTGTCGTAGCAAGAGTCTCTTTTTATTTAAATGATTTTGCTGAGTAAACCATCTGAATTAATCTGTGGTGCTAGAGGTAAACCGGCGTGGTCTTAGCCGTAGGTCAACTTCTACTTTATACGCTGTTTGCTATAAATAGTAGATATCCCACAGACCTTGGGTTGGGGTGGTTTTAATGATAGCAACACACATTTATTACTCCTAGACCTAATAAAGCAATGTATTACAAGATGATTATAAGTTACCTTTCAGAAATCCTCTGTTCTTGGAGTTGTTGAGTGTGTCGCTGTACTCGGAGTCGATGTCTGCGCGTGAGTCGGGGCCGATCAGCAAGTCTAGCGAGTTTGTCAATTTATGCTCCCTCCTAGTGAAAAGAGAAAAATGTTGTATGTACTGAAAATATGGGTCGTTGTAGGAAATAAATAATAAATGAGAGCAGGTATTATTTTACCGAACTATATTTCGCCGATTTACAAAATAACTTATTGCTATAGTCCGAAGCCTATTTTGAACTTTTTTCATTTGCCAATTGATTTATTTGTCGAGCAGTGGTGGCCCAGTGATAATGGCCCCGACTTACGAGTTGTAGGTCGTGGGTTCGAACCCAAGCAGGCGCTTTACTTTGTATAAATAATTCCATCACCACTGCTCTCAGAACAGTTAAGGAAAACATAGTGAGGAAACCGGCAAGTCCTAGAACGAAAAATTCGAAGACATTTACCAACCCGAGCTGGGCCCGCGTGGTAGATTACAGCCCACTCCCTCTCACAGAGAGGAGGCCGTGTGTCCCAACAGTGGGAACATTATAGGCTGATTATGATTATTATTTTATTTATTTATTTACCCAACACTTCTATGATGAATCTTATGATGATATCTAGCAATGATGATGATGCATCGCTACTTACATATGGTTGAGATGGTAGGAGTGGTTCCTGGGCGGCGGGGCCGGGCGCGCCGCGGCCACGTCGGGCAAGTTGTGCGGCTGCTCCATGCGGAAGGCGCGTTCTATCTCGCCTTTACGCTCCCACACCTCTTTGAAGAATGGCGTGTAGAATGCCGCTGTGGAAGAACGATTTGTGGTCACTATATTAAATATAAAATTGCTAGTTATTTTCCGTAATTATTATTAGTTAAAAACAACGTAATGTATAGCGCATGTATGTGCATGTGTAGCGTGAGTGAAAGTGAATATTTGTTAATCGGCACCAAACACATCTTCAAAGACTTGATAGATGACTTTGCTAAAATTTTGAAAAATCATTATCTTGGTATAGTGCAAAATATGTGTTCAAAAATTACACTCAAGCTCATAGTAAATGCCACACAACGTTAACTTTTAATAGTATTTACAGCTATCTCTCGCTAGCAGGTGCAGGACATTTTTTTTTTTGTGGGAAATTTCCATATAACTTCTCCCGCTCTGGACAGGGCGTGTCAGGCTCTTAGTACTGACTTTAACCCACCCGTGTTCCTTCAGTTGCCTGTACATTGCCAGGGGCCACGGTAACCCTTTAGGACTTACCCGCAAAGGTTTAGGATTAGGACCTAATAATTAAAATATAGTAGAAGATTGTTCGAATTTTTGTTAAATTTGTAGTGCTTAATAGCAAAAAACTGAAATGTTTCTTAAACCAAGAGTTACTCACATTTATTCTCAGCACTGGACGTGTACGTAGTGAAGTGCGCGCCCAGCCGGTCGGCCGTGGCGTTGCCCTCGGTGATGAGCGCGTGGCCCACGTCCGTGCCGAAGAAGGCGCTGGCGGCCGAGCCGCCGCCGTCCGACACGGCCACCATTTGGATCGGCAGGTTGGGGATGTTCATTGAGAAGGCGCTACAGGAACAATTTACACCATTAGTCGGTGTTTTTAACGTATACAATGAATTGGTTTTTATAGAAAAGAAGACTTTCAAAAATATTTGAAAAAAAAAAATACCTATGTACGTGTTTTTGCTAAGTATCTGGTACTTTTTGATAGGCCTACACTGTCCTCTCATACCTATTATCACTGTAATTTAAAAAAATCCTTTGTAAAAACCATTTATTTTTAAAAGAGTAACCGTGGAGTTTCTTGCCGGCTCTTCCCCATAGGAAACGACCATTTGGAACGGTGCACCTAGCTTCTGACGTTTCATAAGTGCCCTTGTTGGTTTATGTGAAATAAAATATTTTGAATTTGAATTTGGCTTTAGATCTCTAAAAACAGAGCACGCAATGTTTAACATGCAATAATGCATTCAATGTGCAACAGTTTGGTAATGGTGGTAGGCGACGAAGCCGTCCAACATTAAAATTAAAAACCGTGTTTGGTAACTATCTTAGGATACAGTTTTAATTCACAATCAAGCAGGAATTATCGTTCGAGTGACCATAATTTCTTTAAATCCATTTTCTATCTCAAATACAGAATCAATCAAGCTGCCTAGCCTTTTTCCAACTATGTTGGGGTCGACTTCCAGTCTAACCGGATGCAGCTGAATACCAGTATTTTACATGGAGCGACTGCCTATCTGACCTCCACAACCCAGTAACTGGGTAATACAATACCCCTTGGTAAGACTGGTTGCCAGACTTACAGACAAAGATCCACGAATGACAGCCGAAACCAACGGCTTAACGTGCATTCCGAAGCACGGAGGAGTCTTAGTATGAAAAGATGGTTACCCATCCTCGGACCAAAACCGGCATGCGTAGCTTAACCTGATGGATCGACCCGTGCGGCTGTTATTACTAAGCTACGAACTGCTCCTATCAAAAATACAACTACAAGTTTTATGAACCTCTACAAATAATAAAACATTATAAATTGAACTTACTTCAAAGTAGCCAAGCTAGCCTTCCTCTTCGCCGAATATATAAGTATGAACCCGTGGATCAGCTCTTCTCTAAACTGACTTGCGCCATGGAAACTTGATATAATCACCTGCAAGATATTTCAGTATTAACATAATGTGTAGACAGACAGAAATATCCCGAGAAAAGTTAGGTGCACTACTACAAAGCGCGACTGTAAAACTTATAATATAACCTTTGCTTCTGTGGCGCAAAGTTCGTGCTAATTCGGAAACACGAAGATAGCCGAAGCGCATAACTGTACTGGCTAACACAGGCTGTTATTTTTTTGGATTTTAGCCGGTTCGATTTCCGAGTGTAGGAAAATAACTTTCGAGAATCTTCGAATGCGGATGTATTTCTTTTTAAAAATAAAGGAATGTTTTCTTTGAGTAAAATTTGCTATCTCCAGTATTTAGAGTACTTTCCCTCCAGGTAGCGTTCGAAAATTCCACCCTGTATAAACTAGTGACCCGCCCAATTTTCACACAGTTTTTAAGACTTGAAAAAACATGGAATTTCTTAGTTATATGTATATAACTTTAATATGAACGTATTATACACTTAAACCATCCGGAATACATTTTCTAAACGATGGTGAAACCCTCATCAAAATCTGTTGCGTGGTTTAGAAGAACAACGCGAACGCGACTTTAATTTATAATATGTATAGATTTTACTCAAAAACCTTCCTCAAAGAGATTCTCTAAATTATGGTGACCACATCAAAATTTATTATGTAGTTTATAATCACTAAGGAAACACACACACAGACACAAAAAGCGACTCTTTTGATACTATGTTTAGGTACAGATAAGCCTGTTTCTTTTTCGAATCTTTCTTTCAGTCCGTCTAAACGTTGTCTGCCAGGGATCGCCTTAAGCGATAACACTGCCCATTATACATTATTTTTATAAATATTTATACTTTTATGCATTATATATTGTACAATCAATTATTTAATAAAAAAAACCCCATGTATGAATAACATTATGTTAATTCTATGTCGTTTGGCAGCTATAACAACAGTCTAATGTATATTTAATCTATAGTCCTGCCTATTGTACTCCTACAGCAAAGAATATAATATATCTAAACAGGATGGAAGGGTAAACACCGTTGTCACTCACACTATGGGTAGTTGACTTAAATAAAAATAATTTATAGCAGTAAAAAAAAAAAAATCTTTAATAAATATTAAAAAGGTTATTATCCGACACCGTCATCGTCACAAGTCGTAAAAACCTTGCCAAGTAGGACGGGTCGCTAGTTTGTGTACCCAAAACTTCCATCTATTTTTCTATTATATCTATTATTTTTCTATTACTTCCATCTATTTTTTATATTTATCTATCTGAGATTCTGAATTCAAATATTGGACGGTAGTAACACGAGAAGAGTTATACACGGTGACATTTGAATCACAGTTTTGCTAGAACAAACATTGTGCACACCATGGTCTACTACCATTCTATAGCAACCAATAAAAAAAAAACGATATTGATTTTTGAAAAACCCAAAAAGATAAAAAAAAGTCGGCATTATCGTTACTATTATCGTTATTACTACCGCGATGAGTACTTTGATGTTACGGTTAATGTTTGAACACGGTTGAGCAACGTAAGACTTATTTGAGAACTCCTAGTTTAGTTTGTTTTAATAACATTAACATCGCCTTGGATGTAGTCTGTAAAGGTGTTATAATTGTGTATTAAATAAATAAATAAATAAACATATTTGATGCTATAGAATGGTAGGTCTGAACAACGGTTCTTCTAGTAGCAAAAATGTGATTCAAATGTCACTGTGTATAATATTGAACTCACCTCGACTTTCCTCTTAGAGTCTCCTAGGAAGGTCTCAATGACTATGGATCGGTCTCCCGTCAGGAAACAAGCGCGGTGCAGGAGCAGCGGGCTTAGCACTCTTTCCGGCGAGTACGGATCGTCGCAGAACATGCATACCATTATTCTGGAAAGACGGTTTTTATTATAGTAACAATTAAGCTGTGGGTGGGTTTTTCCATGGGAATAATGACGAAATTCCACACAAACTTTCATCCCCTATTTGACCCTATTAAAGAATGCATTAAAAAAAATCCTTCTTCAGTGCTCACTTTCCATATACAATATACAGTCTGTCCGGACATGGACTAGCGATATTGTAACTACTTAAATATAAACTATTTTAAAGTACAATTACACTCTAGGCTTGGGTCCAATACACTTCCCCGCTATGTGGCAGCCATTTTGTTTTTTTTTACAAAAAATATCATATATCTCCAAGTTTTAGTCATACTGAGATAAAAATAGGCTTATTCGAAAGGCAATAATATTGTCTACCATCTGCATTACAAAGCAATGTGTTCACAATTCCATAACTTTGGAAAAAAAATGTGAAAGTCGAAAAAAAAAAGAAAAATTAAGCAATTCAACCAATAATTATTACAAGCCTAGAGTTTAATAGTAAAAAAAAAAAACAAAAAAAAAAGGGTAATTGTACTTTATTTATTTATTTATTTATTTTATTATTTATGTACACACAGTAAAATACATTCAGATACGACAATCATAATTTTGAGTACAAAGGTACTGCTTATTTCTTAAGAAATTTCTTCCAGCAGACCTGCGAAAGGAGAAATGAGAAAGAAACGTAGACAATAGTGTGTGAAAACAAGAAGAGAAGAATATAAAATATGCGGAGTTTTAAACTAAAATATTAAAATAAACCTACACGTATAACGTAACAAATTAACATATACTTAAATAAATACATAAAGCTTAAATTTATAAACATACATACTATAGGTATATAAATACTCACAGTTGAGAGGAAAGGTAATGCTCTTTTACTCGATATTTAAATTGAGAAACAGTTTTTAAATCGCGAATGCTAGGCGGAAGTGAGTTCCACAATCTTACTGCATGTACAGAGAAGGAATATGAATAGTAGCTTGTTTTATGAGGGTGAGATTTAAGGAGGGTTCTAAGGTGTGATCTACACGGTGCGTCGCTAGGGCGAGCGTAAGAAAAACGCTCACGCAGGTAAGAAGGATAAGACGGGTTGTGTAAGATGTTGAAGAGGAGACATAAAATCCGAGTGTTCCTGCGAAGGCGGATTGGGAGCCACTTGAGTTCCTTGCGAAGATGAGAGACGTGGTCATACTTTCGAAGACCGAATACAAAGCGAATGCACAAGTTTTGCAATCGCTCAAGCTTGTTTAATAGCTCCTCAGTAGCATCCAGGTAGCAGGCGTCGGCATAATCTATAATCGGCTGAATAAGTGTTTGTGCCAAAGAAATTTTAGTCTTAAGGGGTAGGAGACTTTGAAGGCTTTTCAACGAATGAAAGGAGAAATGTACCTTTCGACTGACCTCATTGACCTGAGCACGCCACGAAAGATTGGAGTCAAAAATGACGCCCAGATCTTTGGCGGTTTCGGTATAGTGAATGCGAACACCATCGAGATATAAAGGCATCAATGTAGCAACATCAGCCGCATTGCGAACGAATCTACTGCCTATGATCATGGCTTGGGATTTAGATGGGTTTATTTGCAAACCAAATGACTTGGCCCAAGCGCTGATGCAAGCCAGGTCATGATTCATAGCAGCAATTGTAGAACCCGCATCAGCTACAGTAAAATGTCGGTAGAGCTGCAAGTCATCTGCGTAGAGATGAAACCTAGAGGAAATTACTCTGGTAACAAAGTTGATGAAAATTGAAAAAAGAAGAGGAGAGAGAACGCTACCCTGAGGAACACCCTCAGTGAGGCTACACCAGTCAGAGAAAGACTCCTCCAGGCGAACACACTGAGAGCGACCCCGAAGATAAGAACTGAACCAAGCTAAAGCGGAAGAAGAGAAATTGATAGATTTGAGGATACCTAGTAAAATGTCGAAATCCACTGAGTTGAAGGCGCTACTAAAGTCAAGCAAAACAAGAACAGTAAGGGACTTATTCTCCATTGCCCAGCGGATGTCGTCAGTTACTTTCAAAAGCGCGGTTACAGTACTGTGACCCGAGCGAAAACCGGATTGATAAGGGGAAATTATCGAGTTCGACGCCAAGAAAAAAGATAATTGTCTATGAACTAAAATAGTTTATATTTAAGTATTTAGAATATCGCTAGTCCATGTCCGGACACACTGTATAAAAAACCCTGTCCGATCCGAAATGGCCACATAGGGTACTGCAATAACATTACTTAAAAGTCTCAGACTAGACTAGACTACAAAGACTGTAGACTTAAAAGTAATAAAAAATCTTATTGGTATTTAAAAGTCACATTTTTGTAAGTACCCAAATTACCCCATAGAGTTCAAAATGGCGACTGACAGAACAGAACTACGAATCGCGTCATGGGTCAAGTTATAATGAACGCACTATATTATCACAAACGTAATTTTGATGCTGCATTTAAACGGGCAAGCTTACTTGCTTTCTCGCTAGCATTGTCACTCACCTGATATCAGAATCAAAGCACACAATAACATCTCTGTAGAGATGCGCGTAGCTCGCCTTTTCTCTGTTGGCTCTCACTAACTCTTGCACAGCGTCTGAAGTTAGCGCTTCAGTACCGAGCTCGTTCACTGAAGCTTCCATATAAGAACAATGCAGGCTGAAAGGAAATTAAGAAATTAGTTGTGACACAGACGCTTTTAGTGGAACTTGCTTGCTGATGATTTGATTCCTTTTGAGTTGAGCTGTTGGCCGGGAAACAGATTTATGAATTCATAAGTTTTAGATGTCTACAAGAGTAAAAAAATATTAAAAGCTAAAGCTAAGCCTAAAACAGCTCGCCGTCCGATAAGGACCAGGCCCGGGTCGACGGCGCGTCGTGTTCCACGCGCGCCTCAAAGAGATGTCAGCAAAACTGACAGGGGGCCGCTAGGGCCGATGCCTGCCGGGGTTGCGGGTAGTCCTAAGGGGAAAACGCGGCCCCTGGCAAGGCAAGGGAAGGAATACGGGTGGGTTTTAGTCAGTAAGAGTCTGACACGCCCTTCCGCTCCGCCCAGAGCGGGAGAAGTCATTTGAGGATTCCCCACCCCAATAAAAAAAAAAAAAGACCAAGATTTATTTTACCTGAGAGGTGCTATATACTTGTTCGGGTCAGCATGATTCGGTAGAGCCGGGCCACCTCCGCTTTACCCCATTTGCCTTTGAACCACTACGTTTGAGACAGACAAGGGATTACCCTTGCTGAAGCCGAACGAGGTTTGCCGGTCGACAGAAGCAGAATAAAAGCGGAATATATGTAGTAATGCTTCGGTTCGGCGCTGTTATTACAACGAATTCTGCACATTCGAATATGCCTGCCTACCCGAACATGTGTTTTGCACCCCTGATGTAAACATTCCTGTCCTTCAGCTAATATGAATTAACTATTTCGACCCTAGAAAGCCTTACTAAATGCCTAATTTATGAATAAGATAATGAGAAAAATCGTTACAATAATATATAGGTACTAACTTGTCAGCAAGATTCTGTCCTTCCTCCTGCAGCCTCGTCAGTTCCTTCTTGTCCATGCCTTCGTCTTGAACAAACATTACTACTAACGGCAAGCCCTGAAAACAATACAACAGTTTGAATTATCTTGATCAAGCGAAAATGTTAAGGAATTTTATAAATTAGAAAGTGAGTTTGTTACGGTTTCACGCTAAAACGGCTGAACGGATTTGAAAGATATTTGGCACATGGGTAAACTATGATCTGGAGAACATTTTTCATCATGGATCGTATACGAAGTCGCGGGCAGCGGCTGGTATGTTTATAAATATTAGTTTTAGAACAATAAGAGCTTAAAAAATACAATAGACGATGTATATTTAGTAACTTAATCCGCTTAACTGTTCTTAAAGAGTCTTAGAGAACCCTGTAAGAAATCGACACGTGTTTCGCCTCTCAACGAGGCATCCTCAGGATGACGATTGCGAACTCAGCCACGAAGTGTTGCCACGACAACACTTCGTGTTCGTTCTTCGTGTGTTCGTTTTTATTTTTGTTGTAAATTACTAAATATACATCGTCTATTGTATTTTATAATGGATTTCCGCAAAGTCCGAGTCAATTGACTATAAGAGCTGTTTTTTGTCATTTAGTTTTGAAGATATTGGTATTTTTTCGGTGCTCATTTTGACACAAATTAATAGCGAATCAGCGGATAGAGGAACTGCTCGGTCAGCGTACGCGGCTCATCATTCTGCATTCAAATATCGCTACTGATGGAGGCTAGGTTATTGTTTGGTAAAACATTACCTGGAACGGTAGTTTGTCTTCTTGTTCCAAGCTTGATAGCAGCGTCTTTTCGGCACATCCTCTGATGTATTCAAAGGATTCCTGATCTTGGTATACGCAGAAATATCCTGGAACAAAATACACAGCTTATAATAAAATGTGACAAATGGGGTTTCGATGAAAAGCGTGCGCGGATCGGGCGCGGAGCGGGTCGGGAGCGGGAGCCGCGCACGCGTTTCGTGTGCAACATCGCGTGTGTGACATCCATATAATACAAGGAATTAAAATATATACAAGCCCGCCGTACTGGCCGCCCCGACCCGCGCCCGCCTTGTGTGTGTGTGTTCAGCTTAAACCAGAAAAACTATGCGCTTCGACTATCTTCGTGTTTAAGAATTAGCACGAACATCGCGCCACAGAATAACCGGGTTATTCAGAGGCAAAACTTTTAACTTTTGTCCTACCACAATTTGTAGTTTACTTATAGTAAAATTGCGCTTTTGTATCAAGTTTTCTCTCTGTCGGGTTACCTATTCCGGTCGCAATCGTCAACTATCACTCAAAAGTTGTGTTTTTTTTTTTGCAGTCGCTTAGTAGTTAATTTATAATTCTATTATCATTGTACAGCTCTATATCAGATCTCATCAACGCACGTTTGTACTTCTGAAGATAGACGATGGATCCCGAAGCTCATTCTTTTCCTTGGAGATCTGTACTCAATACTCAATACTTTATTGCATTCCATAATGTAAAATAAAACAGTTGGTATGTTAGACATTGTATCAATCATGGACCCTGTCGGGCACAGCAAAGTTAATTAATTGATAATACTCACCATTAGGCGCGAAGTCGTCGATACAAGTGGTCTCGGCGCTGAAGTCGTCGGTGCGCACGCGCTGCTCCACGCGCCAGGCGTGGCCCGCCACGCTGACGCGCCGCTCCGAGTCGCAGCCCGCCAGGAGGCGCTTGCCGAATTCACCGGCTATACCTTCCACCTGATGGAAGAAGATATAGGTAAAAGAGATAGTTTTTGCTTCCTGTAGAAGTTTATACTGCATTTTTTTATATCGTTTATAAGTATTACAGTCAAGTTTCAACACTTTTCAACCAAAAAGTTGTACCTAAATATTATTTTACATAAAATTACTGACTTTTTGCCTCAATAAATACTCAAAGACCGCCACAAAATACATTCAAATATAAGAAATACCAGCAAAATAAAAATCATATTATAAATTTTTGTATACGTTACAAATAGGACACACGACTTGCTAATACAACATTTAACTAGTATTGTTTTGATGATAGGTTGTTTTTACTATTAGAACCGTTTGCTTTTAGAACGTTTTGATACAGAGTCTTTAAACTCTCGAAATGATATTTTATCACAAATCGAATTTTTTGTAACATCTTTAAAATAATTCACGTATATTTTGATAATAGTCAAATACGTAAAGAACATGTATATCGGATGGTAAGGTAAGGACAGCAGGTTGCGTTCAGAGTACTTACGCCTAGTATGATGACGTTGATCTGATTGGAGTCGGTGGTGAGGGCCCAGGGGGCGGCCGGAGGGCCCGCGTGGCATTGAGACTCGCCTGTCGATGTCAATGAACTGAAGGAAGAAAACCAAGGGTTACATTGGCGTTTCTAACAAGAAACGGAGCGGAGCGGAGGTCAGTTTCGATCCTCTTCTTTTCGTGTGGTCGGTGACTTACCTGGTGACAGTGTTTATACCGCTCATGGGCCTGTGACATGGCTTCACATGCCGTCGAGAAATATCTCACAGGCATGCCGTTTCCTCACGCTGTTTTCCTTCACCGTTTTTGAAGCAAGTGATAATTATACAATACGCACATGAATCCGAAAATTCAGAGGTTAATGCCTTGGGATCACCACTAGGCTATCACTGCTACACATTTTATCTATCAGTAAATGTTTAGGTGACAGAGAGTAAGCAGATTGAATCACAGGTATCACACTACAATTGTATTGTTTGTAATTAGTTCTTTACGTTAGTATACATATATTAAGTTAGGATAAGCGCATTTATCGCTTTGGGTTATCTAGGAATGGTAAATATAAGTTGATAAATAAATAAAATAATGTTCTGTTCAATCCTAGTTGCTACTGTACTCACCCAACTCTAGTGTTAAGTATGACCGGCAGCGTGGCATCCAAGCAGTTGGCGCCGGCGGGACAGTGCTCGCGCATCGGACAGTGAACGAAGCCTAAATGTTGGAACAGCATCAGCTTCCTGTCCTGTTCCATGCGGTCTAGCATCTTGTATCTGAAAGAAAAAAGGAAATATTTAGTCTTATTTCTTATATCTAAATCGGAACTTATATGTTTGTCGGTAAAGCGCGAAATACATAAAGAAGATCCTCAAAAGGAATTGAGAAATGAAATAGGGCATTGAAAAGTGGACTTTATATTCAATCAAATTTAACAGTACATTTTAGAGATTCAATTTAAGATAGCGCACACAGATATAGATAGACATAGATAACGCAAGAGCAACTACTTCGCGTGCCCAGCTTACGTACAATAATCGTAAGCTGCCACTTTCGCGCTCAGTCTGCATCGTTGTGCCACGCTAGACGGACGTCAGTAAAATAATTTAAAATGGTTAATTGCTCAGTTATACATTGTAAAAACTTTACAAATGTGAGGAGAAAAAATAAAGGAAACGAGTCCTTCCATCGATAAGTCATTTTGTGATTAATATTATGCGTATTTAATATTAAAATCAATTATTTTTAATCTAATACTCTCTGTAATACCAAATTTGAGAAAAACATAGGTCATCAAACGTAAACTGAATATTCGTATTACATTGCGGCTTTTACTTGAAGCGGTTGATGCGACGTTTTGTTTTAACAAGTGATGAATATCGAAGCAAGTGATACTATCGTATATCGCATCGGTTTCGTAGTACAGGAGCTTTTATCATTTTTCTGTCAATTTTAGCGATTAGTGCTGTTCATCGTATGCAACACAAATCGATTCTCAAGAATCGATTTCGGAAACAGAGGAATGATTTTGTATTTTATAGGTAGGTAGTAATTATGTAGACAATTTTAATAAATTATCGTAACGTTTAGTGATTTTTTTAGTTTCCCACATGAACCCAATTTAAAAGAAAAATGGATTGAGGCGACGGGAAATAAAGATTGGTTCCCAACAAAGCATAGCATTATAATATTTGTTAAATACATTTTGAGGAAGCATGCTTTGTTGAAGGGAAAAAGTAACGAATATTAACAAAAGCAGCATATCCGACTATTGATGTACTGAAGATCACAACTTTCTTTATCTTTTTGCTGTTGTAGCTCAAGTAATTTTGCATCCATTTTAATTTTATTATATCGTATTTTACTGGGTTTTCGTTTACCTTCTAAAATTTCTTATCTGGTTTTTTTTTTGGTTCTGAAAGATAATCTACAACAATTACAAGGAATAAGTAGGGAAATACTAACAATTTAAAGAAATTATAAATCCCTTACTGCCTACTAAGCAGATCAGAAATTTTTATTTTCCTCTGTTTATCTCATTCCTCTGTCTATCTCATTCCTCTGTATATCTCATTCCTCTGTCTATCTCATTCTTCTGTCTATATCATTACTATGTCACAAAATCGATTAATTAATCTATTTAAGCGATTCTCAATAATTCTTTACTGTACACGATTACTCAATAAATAGAGAAATGGTATAATAAAAAGGCGATCTTTATTCAAAATTGAGATGAAAAAGGGTAGAATCTCGTTGCTTTTGTAAACATTAGAACTAAATTGAATATAAGGTATTTCAATCGAATATTCACGTATTTATAATGGTAAACTTACTTGAAATTTTGGAAAAGGTACCTATCCAAAAACGACGTGTGAACGTCGACGGAACGCGCACGAGCACACAACCTCAGAATGCGAAGACTTTTAGTTAGCGTACTGCTGGCTGTGCTGGCTGGGTGAGCGAGCAGTATCGATTCAAAGATAATAAAATCGATTCAAAGACGCTGCCGCGTGCGGCGGATTTTATTTTCCCATCACTAAATAATGCTTGTGACGTCATAGTAGGTAGTCAAAAAATGGCACGCTTGGTTTTCATACAGATCGTGATACTTGCGTTATCTATGTCTATCTATATCTGTGATAGCGCATCATCCTATCGTTACATTGCCGAGTAGGATGCATTATATTAAAAGAATAACGAATTAAAAAGTTGAAAATCAAAATATATTTATTTAATAAAGGCTGAAAATCAGTACTTTAATGTCCAAAGTTACAAAAGACAGCCCTTCACTACCAAACCTACCTACCTACTTAAACCTTCCTACCTAAAACCCTTCCTACTTAAAAATAACTTTTATTGTCTCTAAATAAAATGAAAACTTACCTAAAATCATCCTGAAGTACGTCA
The DNA here is from genome assembly GCA_948150665.1 of Conistra vaccinii. Taxonomy (NCBI): domain Eukaryota; kingdom Metazoa; phylum Arthropoda; class Insecta; order Lepidoptera; family Noctuidae; genus Conistra; species Conistra vaccinii. The sequence continues at coordinate 8,674,532 of OX411340.1, read as the reverse complement.
GTGATCTCTTTGATGTCTTCCTGAGTGATCGTCCCAGTCGGAGATATGCTCTTGAAGTGGTAGAACAGATCCGCATGCTCTAGTAGTAGCTCCTGCAAACATTTGTGACTTTAGATAAATAATTCTACAAGATAATACAATTTTGGTAACCTACATAAAGCTTACGCCTGAAAAGTCTATTTTGAAGTGCAAAAATGAAAAAGTGAACGTTGAATACGAGTCTTTAATACCTCAAATTGCTTAGCATGATACTGCAGCATACATTTTTAATTAAATTATGGTAAAGTTGAGGAGTACTGTATACGAAAACGCGATTATATAAAATTTTACAATAAACCGCTGGTATTCAAAAAAATACTTCAAAATAGATCATGATTCTTTGCAAACTAACTGAACTAACTATAAAGCAGATACTATTTTCGTTTATATTTTCTTATTACCATTTTTTCCCCGTAAAAAGAAATTACCTAAACTATTGGCGCTTCGGAGCCTTCTCTTCGCCGCTCAGTCCGCGAGCAGTATCGTGCGAGCGAGACAAGGAGTGAATGTGGGCTGAGGTATTATGAACTCTTAATATTATTTTTTGGAAATGGAGTAGATAACTCCATAATCAACTCAGGTCATTCTCAGTTTTGGATGACCATATTACAAAGGTGGAGTTGATTGCTCATTCTAATAACAAATCTATGGCAATATTCCAGAAGAAGCAAATCGCTATCAACCTATTACTGATCATTACTGGATATTTTCTGGTAAAATTATTCGCCTTATTCTATCGGTGGCGATTCGACCAGTTGCCAGTCCTGCGCACCGAGCATGGCCTACTGTGAGATAGCTTAAATCACACATTATATCACAATTTGGACGATAAAATAGTTATGTCACAAATGCTAGCACGGCGGCGTGAGATAATCTCTTGACTTGTGACATAACTTCTTGACGTTTATTTGGGATTCTATGTCTTATTTGCTACTATGGGCGCACCAATTTTGTCACAAATGCCACACAATGAATGTCGTCCGTACATCAAAAGTGAATTAGTTCACAACAAAATTAAAAAGTTGTAAAACTGTATGAACCTGCACTTTATAAAACGTATTATTTCATTTGGTCGCATATTCACTGATCATAGACATTTTAATTTTTTAAATTTACTGTGTCACACTATGAAGTTAGCAACAAGAAAGGCATGTCGCGCCTCAGATTTTATCACATGGTTGAACCGTGCTAGCATTTAAGACAAATTATAAGACATGATAAAATTTATCATGTCTTGTCACAAACGTCTTGGGTACGCCTGTGTTAGCCCCGCTGCACGATATTTATCTCGCGATAGTGTTCATCACAAAAGCAATAATCTATGTGTCCTATACCTGAAAGTTATCCTTAGCTCGTCGCTGTATCTGCCGCTGGTGCTGGTCGTACACGCGCTGCTGCTGCTCGTCCGACAGCGCCTCGTAGCACTCGCGGCCCATGAGCAGCACGCGCACTTCTGACAACTGCTTGCCGGGGGTCACGTAGCCGGTCTCTTCGAGGAGACGCTTGAATTGCTGGCACCATCTGGTCGGGGAGAACAAAGTTTGTATTACAAAATTGAAACATAGAAACTTCGAACAGGCTTCGAAGCTGAATTAAAAGGGCAAAGAATTTCGTCACCACTTTTATGCTAGGGACTTTCGCTGTAACCATCCTTAGATTTAATTTAATTTTATAATTATGATATCCTCACTGTACAATTGTTTGTCTTCCCGAATAAATAAAATAAAATAAAATAGACTGTACCGGTTACACCGCCACATACGAACTACGCAGCAAAGACATGACGTCACACAATTCCTGCATAGCGCAATTAGAGTTTACCGCGCGAACGACATAGATAATAGTAATAAGACTATCCAAAATCAGCTTACGGTCAGTTGCCCGCCAGACACGACACCCGTCTGGTCGGAGGATCCTCCCTTTTCTAAAGAGGATGAGTGAACTTTACACCCTGTTCCTCATACCTCTAAAAGACCATTGTTAGATCTTGACAGACAATGAACTCATAAAAATTTTAGATTTCAAAAGCATCAAATATGGCAATATTATTCCTATAGCTTTTATACTGCATCCTTGTCCATCCACGCGAAATATTTTAGCCGCTTAAAACTGAGTGAATGTTTTGGCATACAGATAACATTATGTTTACTTTGTAATGTTCAAAATTCAAAAGTCATTTATTCAAACTAAGCTGAGAATCAGCACTTTTCGAACGTCAAAATTACATAAGACAGTCCCCCAAAAACGCCCGCCCTTCGCCACTTCCTAGTGCTTTAGCTGGGAAGAAGAAGTGGCGCAACAATCTCCCCAGCAGCACAGCTGTCCGTTCAGTTAGAAGAAACTTGATTCTATCATGTTTAATGTGCGTCTTATTTGTGCATGTGTCCATCTACATCTTGCGCATTCCTGCGTCATTCATCCTACGATAACATCAACTCGCTATCCCTCCGCTTTATATTGCACTATTTTCACAGAAAAAGCAATTTGAGAGGCTTTTCAGGTCCACAATTACTTACACAAGTAGTTACTATTTCAAACAACAGACTTACTCGTAATTCCTATGTTCCTCCTGTGCTTCATGTAAGAACGTCTTGAAGACGCCAGCTGCCTCGTTTGACTCCAGAATTTCGTACGGAATCTTCTGCGACTGTCCAAGCGTCTGCAAACAAAATTACATTTTAAATTGCTTAAAAAATAAATAAACGTAGGGCTTATGAAAGAAAGAGATTAGAGAATCGAAAAAATGAGTTTTTGCTTTTTGCTGTGTATGTTTTTACTATTAACCTACTAAACTATTTAAGGGAATCTATAAAAAGTTGATCAATAAAAAGCGTTAACTTTTCGCGTTAAAACTTTATCCAAAAATATTATCTGTACCGAAACTCCGCGTATTTTGCATACTTACCAAGCAGTATCTACACAAAAATTCATAAAAAAATTAAAAAGCTTAGAAGTTTGTTCCGTGTTTTATTTGTTTACCTGATATCTAGCCCTCTCGCCGACTCTGAGCGTGGTGTCTATAGCGAGGGGACTGTCCAGCTCCGAGCCTGACTCGGAGCCCGAGTCCTGATGCCGAGCCTCGCTGAAGTAGACTGAGAAGTCGCGGTGGGTGCGTAACTGACGGACTACCATGGGCCAGTCGCTGGAATAGATAAGGATAGTGGTTGAAAATTTTATATTTAGTCCGCTATGACCTATAGTCTGTTCCAACAGTATCTGATGAAATTGTATACAAACCCTGTCCAGGTTAATTTCTTACGCAATCACTGACTTAACGGAATTAATAATACCTTATCTCATCTGTAATAAGAAGGTTCACCAGTCTTTCCAATAATTATTGTTTGAATAACATTATGAAATTGTAATTGATAAGTCAGCAACGAAAATTGAAGTTATAACATTAACAACAATTATCAAATGAAATCATCTTGAAGGTGATTTATTTAAAATTAGTATTATGCAAATAATCAAATTGAAGCACTCGTTCGCGTCAAATAATTTTGCCGCTTGCTTTTCCGCTACTGTTTTTTTAAGTAAGATTGACTACTGTCATTTGTAGCCTACTTCAAAGCGGCAAAGTTATTTGACACGAACTGTAATTTGCATCCGTCCATACTGACAGCTACGTTTTGTAATCCATTTGTTTACATATACATCACGTACTTTTGGAACAGACCATATAGTAAATGTGGTGATCTGGCCTAAGTGTTCATGAGGCCAAAACATATCACCACTAGTGATTATTATAATATGCTGCAGACACGAAAACAAGAAGATAGTGTTTCTGGATGTGTGGGCCAAATTAATCTTATGACCTGTTTCACATCCGGATAAGTTTTTAATAACTAATCTAGTACAACTCTAATCTTACAACTTCATTCCTATTATTTAATTTATCAAGTAGATAGTGCATACTCCGAGACTGCAGGGAAATAACTTTCAGTCTTACACTTACACATGCTTGAGATTGGCATTCATAGAGCTTCATGATATTCGTTACTAACCAAGCTTGAAAGCTTTATGAATAGAAGAGCTAAATACTTACTTCTCCTGCAAGTCTTCTGTGGGTAACTGCATCCTGGACAGAACTTGCGGTAACTTGGCTAACTGCTTGCGGAGCTTCTTAGCTGCCCGCTCCTCCTTCAGTCTCCGGATGTGACGACGGTATACCACCTGTGAAACATGGGATATATTCACAAAAGTCTAGAAAAGAGTTGACACTATAGTATAGCTTGGCTCTAAGATCTGTAAACTAAGAGAAGAGAACCAGGCCGTAAATAAGTATGGACTCTGGAAAGTTATTCGCGAAGAGAAGAGAAATGTGGGCTAGTGATACCACAATACTGAAAAAAATACTCTAAATGACAATAAAACACATAAATCCTCGATGTTCAGTTGTTTTTCTCCGTTCACCACCCTCGGGAACTCCACGGCCCAGGGTATTTAAACGGGGTACATACATTATTTGTAGGCAGTCTATGAAATACTTAAGCATTCTTAAGTATTTAATTCTGTATCAGCGTATACCAAGTACCATAAATACCACTAACAAGTTTGGTCCCAACAAAATGGTGGAGCTGGATGGTGCTGATGTTCGTGAACGGGCGCTGTCATTTGAGACTGGTCATCTCTTATCTGCCAGGGCTTATTTTTAACCTTATATTTTGAATTGTTTTTAATTATTTTTTTAATAGAAGAACAAGAATTTGTAATATCTTGATTTAAAAGAGTATCCTTGGAGTTTCTTGCCCGTTCTTCTCCACAGAGATCTACTTTTTGGAATGGGCAACTAGCTTCAACTTTCTGACTAACTGACCGACTCTTTGACAATTCAAAAGTGCCTGTAAATGGTTTTAATTTAAATAAATGCTTTGAGTTTGAGTTTGATGAAGTAAAATTTGACTTACTTGTGTCCCATCGTTTCCAAACTGCTGCACAAACTTGATCCATTCCGGGTAGTGACACAATCTCTTGCTAGCTGCTGACCACATCTCCCTGTAAAAAGCATCAACGATTAGAAAAACTCTTACAAATATCCCAGCTAATATTATGCGACACAGTTCTCAAAGTTACATCGATAGTTTGTAGTAAGGCTGAAAACATGTGTTTATAAAATAACTAACGTGTTTTGAATACGGCTAAAGGCGTGGGAGACTTTTATAATGTGTAATGTAATTTATCGTGTAATGTAACGCGAATTCTGCGTTTAGATGCACTCAAGAGCATTATATGTAACGCTCGGGCTGGTGCGCTCGCGCTGAACACTTTGCTCGTTTGTATGCCGTCCACAATATTCGTGTTACATTACGCAAGTCTGTACACGCATTAAACAATTCAATAAAAGGACGAACAATATTATTAGGAAATATCCTATCTTGGTCGCCTTTAAATTGCTGTGAAACTTAATTGTCAATATAAAACTCAAAGCAAAGATATTTTAGCATAATCATTAAAACTCACTTGTGATCTTGGACATGCATCCTGATAAGCTGGGTGAACGCTTCAGTGACGAAATCTAGCGTCTCTCTTCTTATTCGTAAAGCCTCTGCATAGTTAGCCACCTGGTAGATAAAAAAATGGTTCAGTGACAAAATAAAGTAGGATTATTATATGAAAGTGGACATATGGAGAGGAGCTCGTGGCTAAGTAATAAAATGCCGCACGGGTCGATCCATCAGTTAAGCTACGCTTGCCGGGGTTGGTCAGTGGATGGGTGACCATCTTCACATACCAAGACTCCTCCGTGCCTCGGAAAGAACGTTAAGCCGTTGGTCCTGGCTGTCATTCGTGGATCTTTGACAGTCGTTACGAGTCGTCAGAAGCCCGAAAGTCTGATACCAGTCCTTACCAAGGGGTATCGTATTACCCATTTACTGGGTTGTGGAGGTCAGATAGGCAGTCGCTGCATGTAAAATACTGGTATTCAACTGCATCCGGTTAGACTGGAAGCCGACCCCAAGATAGTTGTGAAAAGGCTAGGAACATTGATATATGAAAGTGGACAGAGGGCGGCACTGATTCTGCTGTGCTATTTAAAGTGGGGACCTATTGCCTCCAAGTAATTTGCAAAAGTAACAAAAACTCACCTTAATCCTAGCCTTAGACTTGTCAATCATCTGCGCTAACAAGAAGAACGCGTGGTCCACATTCACGTTATCATGGCTGGAGCTTTCAACAATAGGAATGCTGCCTTTGAACTCCTTGCGCTGAACCAGCCTCTCAGCCTCCCTCACTCCTTGCTCGCAAGCCTCATCGTTCTTAGAAGTCACCAGGACTACTGGTTTCTTTAGCTTTAAGATGTTCTGGAGGATCGCGGCTAGGACTTCGTTCTGAAATAGAGTTGATAGTTTAATATAAACCAAGATAAAAGTTTTTGCAAGGAATTGGCTAGCATAATTTGCTGTTACTTTTTCAATGATGTTTTGAAAGTATTTTGTATGATTTTCGTTGAATTATAAAAATAAAATATGTCAGTCACGTCAGTTACTATGTTATTAGACACATAGGAAGGCACAACAACAATGTAAAAACTCGCGTGCTCAATGTTTTCTCTATGTCGCGAAGATGAGAATAACATTACTCTTTAATAATGTTATTGCTGCTTTTGATGCAAAGTAATTCCTAATTCTATAACTTATCTGGTCATATTTATTGATCTAACTAATAATTATGAATCTCACCTGCTTCTCCCAAGTCCGTCCAGGCACGAGACTGACGTCATAGACACACATGAACCCATCTACAGACAACTTTCCATCAGGCATCAGTCTCTGGTCATACTCCTTCTCTATGCCCAGCTGGTTCTTACACACATACATCAGTTTTTCGGCAGACTGAAGCTTTGTGGCAACACATCTCTTTATGTAAGCTTCTGTTTTTCCTACTGTAACAAAAAGGTATTTGTAATATTAAGGTTAGGTGGGAAAAATTCAATTTTATGGCAAAGTCCAATTGAGTGTTTGATTGAAGTAGACCGAAATGTTTGGAAACATCACACTTCAGTAATTTTTACTAAAAGATTTCAAGATCGAAGTGATGAAACAAAAAGCGTTCGCAATAATTAGTTTTTTGCGTTATTTTTTAACAAGTTTACATAACTTTAGATATACCAGGAATATTGTAAAGTTTGGTCTTCCAATTCTCAATTATTAACTTGTTTAATCTAGTGTAAACAACCAAGTATTCATGTTTATGTATTTTCGTGATCTTGAATATAATATTATGTTAATGCTTTAAATAACAGTTTCCCACGCATGCTATTTATATTTCAACAAATAGAATCTGTGTGTGTTTGGTATAAGTTTGATACAAATAATTTAATGTCTTTGGGTATAAGTACAAAATTCACACGTGAAACCTTGTGATACCAAAATTGTTTACTTATTCAGGCATTTACTTTCCCAGAGACAAAGGTCCACTGCGCCCATAACCTTTTGATGAATTAATACTAGATAACTAGGATAAAGCAAAAAAACGTTGTTTGCACAGAGATGTTTATTTTTTGTTCTTCTTTTAAGTCAATGACATAAGTCATAAACAACTAAAAAGTTTCACAGATTACGTGTCATAATCTGCCAATAATTACACCATCGCCTATAGCCTTCAAAACAGAACACAGGAACGCTGCTGATGGCAGAAATAGGTACGATGGTAGCACATTCCAGGACGAGCTCCTACTATCGCAATGTGCCAAAGATATCGGACCACGGACCAAAAAGATAAACTCTGGTTAAAGCTCAACGCAACACGTACAAGCGCTGAATGGGATCAGCATCGCCTCAACTCGAGCCGTTAAAGATTCTTTCTATGAAACTCCATACTGCAACGCACACTTCTAAGCATCGGCATCGCCTCTGCTCAACTAGTAAAAATGAGGTGAGGTAATGCCTGTAGCGGTTACACCGCCACATACGAACTACGCAGCAAAAACATGACGTCACACAATTCCTGTATCGCGCAGTTAGAGTTTACCGAGCGAAAAGCATAGATAAGACTATCCGAAATCAACTTACGGGCAGTTGCCCGCCAGACATAACACCCGTCTGTTTGGAGGATCCTCCCTTTTCTATGGTGGATGAGTGAACTTTACACCCTGTTCCTCATACCACTAAATGCCTATCCGGTGTAGTGCTCATTCATCATCATCCTCTTGCCCATATCCCTATTTAATTGTGGTCAGCGCAACATGCCCTTTCTTCAATACTTGTCTATTAGTCGTCATCTCTGTAGTCAGCCCCTTTCTAGCTGTAGAGTTGTGCTCATTATGCATGTGCAATTAAGAATGCCTCAAAAACCGAGATATCAATCGGCCTGTACGTACTAATTACGTCTTGATGAATAGATAAACTAACCTTTAAACGGCTGGAAGCACGCATCATCAACGAACTCCGTCTGCTCCACAATCTCGAACCTATATTCCTGGTCATCATTCTCCTTCTGCACGCTGCCCCAGTACAGAAAGTGGTCATTGTTCACCACCCGGCCGCTGAAGTCCGACTGTAAAAAGAATGATGTGGGGTTAACATTTACAGGACTTGTCACTATTCCTGGACGCTCAGGGCCGTAGCCAGGCCAGCCAATTAAGTACGCCTATGTGAAATAGATTACAATTATCTATAACAGACTACGGAGATACCCTAGGGGGGGGGGGGAGTCGTCTTGAATTGAGATTCTGGTTTCTCACATTTCGGGGGGGGTTTGAACCCTCAAAACCCCCCACCTACGGCCCTGTGGACGCTCATTCAACGTTATCTGTTGACTCTGTTGTCAATTTGAATGGAAACATAGCGCACTCCAACACGATCACCTTCTGTAAAATGGCTACGGTGGAAGACAAAAAGTCAGGCATCTCTTATCTGACTTGTCATAATTCTCTTGCCCTTATCCCAATTTATTTGCAGGGGTTAGTATAACATGTCTTCCTCTTTCATACTTCTCTATTAGTCGTCATCACAGTAACCCTTGAGTACACAGTAGTACCCCATTCTACGTTCTCCGTTAGAGAGTTTTGTTTCCGCACTTAGTCTTGTGGACCTTTGTGCGTGATCCATGGCGGTCATCGGTGGTTACAGAAGTTGATCACGTCTTCTGGTCTGTATAGAACATCTGTGAAAAATCTGGATGTCCCCAGGGTTTCTGGTCTAATCTGGGTGACGCCCGTGCATTCAAAGAGTACATGCGCAACGGTTTCCGCAGCCGCCATACAAGCCCTGCATAGAGGACTGTCCGTTATGCCTCTTGTGTCGTAGAACCCCCTTTCTAGCCAAACCATCTTTCACACAGTCCATCCATCGTATCTTTGGTCTTCCCCTACTCTTATAGCTATCCACATTCATACTCAAAACTTTCCTCGCGACATATTCCGCAGGCAGATTTAGTACCGATCAGAATCTTTATTAGACCTCCAGAAACCGGATTGATTTCTTTCAATGAAATTATACTAAAACAAGGCACAGACAGCTAGATTCTTATCTAACAGCGTCCTTGAAACAGCGAATAATAAAATGGAGAGCCTCATTACACAGCCGAGAAACGAATATCGTAGTGAATAACGGAGCAGCTATAAGTGTTAAGGTTTTATTTATTTAGGTCTCCGTAAACATTGCATGTTTTTAGTGCGGTGAAGATCGCGACTAGCTGTCGGGCCCGTTCGATATACCACAGATAAATGGATAGTTATATTAAGGTGAAACAATTTGATATTTTGTCCATACAAAGTTCGGAGGGGTTTTACTCCACTGTTTGATATCGTACATTCAAAGTTTAACATGATATCGTTAGGTCTCATTAGTAATTGTATCTGTACGGAAGCAGAATAGTAAAATAAAAAGCCATTAAAAAGTTATAAGCCAACAAAGATTCGTTTTTCTTGCTAATTTTAGCGCAACTTTGGGCGTAAATAAGTAATACAAGAAGTGTGAAATCTCGAAAACAAAATCCGTACCGACACAGTAAAATTATCAAAGATTTCAATTAATTTTATTTCTAATTGATTCATGCAGTGGTTTTTTCATAAAACTCCATTCAAAGGACTTTTCGTAATTTATTACGCGCTCTTTTTACTAAAATCGTTCGGTACGGTGTTTCTGTGCGTGCGAACTATACGTTATCCATGTAGACCAGCTTCTAACTGCTCATCACTGATACTATTTCTGTCGGACACGATGCCAGGTGAGACAGCGTGGTTTTTGGCCATGCTCACCATTGAGTTCGAGCCCGCGACTAGTTCCACCTTAATGGAAGCAAATGAGTTATTTCAAAAACGGGAATTTATATAATCTACTCAAAGCTTGAACATATTCAATGTTCAACAATGGACGTCTTCCGTTTACTGTGAGGATGTTAAGATCTTTGTCTTTATTTCTAATGACTTTCGTTGTTCACACTTTGACGTCAATTTACGAATTACGCCTCTGTATATACGAACGAAGAAATTGACACTAAAGAGCGAGCATTGCCCTTGTAAAGATGGATGTGTGTTAATGGTAAAGTCATACTACTTCAAATTGATCTGCCGAAAAACGGTGCCTATTTCCTTAACATAATCAGCCTTTATTTCCCTACTGCTGGGCCTCCTTTCGGTGAGAGGGAGCGGGCCGTAATCAACCAAGCGGGCCCCAGTGCGGGTTGGACTTGGTAGTCGGTAGATGTCATAATTTTCTTCGAAATTGTTGGTTGTACGACATGTCGGTTTCCGCACGATGTTTTCCTTCACCGTTTTGAGAGCAGTGGTGATGAAATAATTAGCGCGCTAAGTAAAGCGCCTGTCTTGATTCGAACCTACGACCTAGTTACACTTCATAAGCGCGCACTTAATAAAGCTATATTCCTTTTATTAGTGTTTTGATGTTAGAAGAAACAATGTTTTATCATGATGATAGCGCAGCCAGTTCGGTACCAATTCGAACAAATTATAATTAGTCTTGAAAAAAGATCATAGATGGCAGCATAGGTAACAATTATGAAATTAACAGTCACTAAAAAGCGATAGAGCAGTGGTGGCCCAGTGGTAACGGCCCCGACTTACTAGTTGTAGGTCGTGGGTTCGAACCCAAGCAGGCGCTTTACTTTGTGTAAATAATTTCATCACCACTGCTCTCAAAACGGTGAAGGAAAACATCGTGAGGAAACCGGCATGTCTTAGAACCAAAAATTCGAAGACATGTGACATCTACCAACCCGCACTGGGCCCGCGTGGTAGATTACGGCCCACTCCCTCTCACAGAGAGGAGGCCTGTGTCCCAGCAGTGGGAACATTAATAGGCTGCTGATGATGATAATGAAAAAGCGATAAACGGAAGATGTTGGCTGAAGTAAGATTAGTAAAAATCAAAACTTCCTTGTTTAATGCTGATTTATCTATTGTAACTCATAAATCTCGTATTTTCAACAAAAAAAGATAAAACCTTTTTGTTTAGGGCTCTTTGCAATAGATGGCGTTTTACTCAATTTGTCATAACTGTAGTACATTTAGCCAGTCAATAGCCCGACTAGGGAGGTCTCATTTCTTTGTATGGGATTGGGTATCTGTACGAAGTATTATATTATCTGTGGCGCAGCGTTGGCTTCACCCAGAAATAATTTACGACAGACGCGTTCTTAGTAAATTTTATTTCAAATTGACAAAGGACACTTTACAGATCCAACCATACATAATACTGAGATACGTTTACGAGTATTCAAGTTGTATGATGTATACCACGCATGTGACTGTTCCTTGTGCTTGTGGCTAAGTAATAACAGCCGCACGGGTTGATCGATCAGGTTAAGCTACGCTTGCCGCGGTAGGTCCGTAGATGGGTGACTATCTTCACATACCAAGACAGCCGAATCTCGGAAAGCACGTTAAGTCGTTGGTCCCGGCTGTCATTCGTGGCGGGTCGTCAAAAGCCCGAAAGTCTGATACCCCTCCGTGCTATCACTTGTATGTAGATCTTGAGTCATTTCTGGTCGTTAGATCCCCGAATGTGTGACAACCAGTCTAACCAAGTTATATCGTAATTCACAGTAACTAGGTTGTGGAGGTCAGATAGGCAGTCGCTCCACGTAAAATACTGGTATTCAGCTGCCTCCGGTTAGTCTGGAAGCCGTCCCCAACATAGTTAGGAAAACACTAGGCAGATAATGATGACATATGACTGTTCCTCAATTACCCTAGGCAAATAAAATTTTCGTTTTTTTTTCGTGTTAAAAGACTGACTTTACCAGTAACGTTGCGCGACGCAGCTAACATGTAGGTACTCTAGTGAAGTTTATTTTTAAAATGCCCGTTTTTTATAATTTTCCAATTGACTGAGTTCGTGTCATCGTGCATTGAAGTGTCCAGTTTCAGTGCGTAGGGTTGGAGTAACCCCACGCCAGGGCAAAATATTTCTAAGGGGACAGGTAGGTACTGGTTTATTCTAAAAGATAATTTGTGTTGTATGATTGTTGATAGACATCTTCAAAACATTTACATAGAATTTGGAAATTGAGCTGTGTTTGAGCATTTGTAGTCTTCATCAATGAAGAATTGACGATATTTTAGTACATCTGACGCAACATAGGCAGTCAGTCGCACTACCAACCTTGCTGATTGGCAAAGCTTTTTCCCACGGCATAAGTTATTCTTGTAAAACTAGTACCAAACTCTAGAAAACAGGTTCCTTATAACAGTAAGGCGTTTTCAATACCAAATATTTACTCAGAAAAAGTATTTTTTTCAAACTTAGGCGTTATGTGTGCCTTAGGATAAAAGGTATATTTACCTGACTTAACACGCAAATGTGATCGACGTTATAATCATCGGCGTGTGTGCGCACAAATCTGTTGCACAGACAAGACTTGCCCACACCGAGCTGCCCTTTCTCCTTCTCAGTACCTGGGGAAAAATAAGAAAAATTTATTGTAAATACAGTATGAGTTCTGGCGACACTTGAGGGAGGCCTATGTCCCACATTGAACGTCTTTCGGCTGCATGATGATGATATTAGTTATTTAGGTATTATGTCTTAGCAGTAATAACAGTCGCTCGGGTCAATCGATCACCAGGTTAAGCTAAACGAAGCGGTGACCATCTTTACATACCGAGATCCCAGCTTCGGAAAGCATGTCAAACCGTTGCTGGTTTCAGCTGTCATTAGTGGATCTTTGACAGTCGTTTCTGGTCGTTAGAACCCCGAAAGTCTGACAACCAGTCTTACCAAGGGATATCTTATTACCCAGTAACTGGGTTGTGGAGTTCAGACAGGCAGTCGCTCCATATTAAATACTGGTATTCAGCTGCCTCCGGTTAGACTGGAAGCCGACCCCAACATAGTTGGGAAAAGGTGGGCAGGTGATGATATGAGTTGTGGAGACGCTTGGGGGAGGCCTATGTCCAGTATTGGACGTCTTTCGGCTGACGATTACGATATGAGCTATGCACATATATATCGTCGATAGAGGCCGCTAAAGATCGTAGCTCACATAATATCTACTCGGAAAGGGATCGTCACCGTATCCCCGCGGTTCGTGAGCCTGTCTCGAGACGAGGCGATTACGTTACGATTCCGATTAGTGTGCGTTGCAGTAGGGAGTTTCATACAAAGAATACCGAATGGCTCGAGTTGATACTGTGACGATCACTTTGCGAGTTGATATACTGGGTGTCAGGGATATCGACGCGAAGCCGGTTACCATGGATTCAGTACATGATTCTGAACCCCTACGTTGAATTTTTTTTTGTCGGTTATTAAAAAAAAATCAGCTGTTTCATAGAAAAGTGCAATACCTACTCGGTCAAAATGTATGGAACAGCTGTTTTTTTTTTAATAACCTACGAAACATTTCAACGCAGGAGCGTTCAGAACCATGTACTGAATCCATGGTAACAGGCTTCGTGTCGATGTCCCTGCCACCCTGTATGTGCTATGTCCTTAAAGGCGTTGTCACTGTTACATAGACGCCACTCCACGCAACTGAACTACTGACTATCTCAACTTCTCAAGCAATATCAAGTTAGCTTTGAACTTGATAATTGAGACTTGTCGCATAGAACATTGTTTATCTTTTTAGCAAGGAACCAGTGTTGAATGATTTTATCTGATGGTCAACGTCCTGTCAATCGGTCAATCGCTGATTGAGAGATATCAGCGTCGTGATCGTGTAGTTTAAAGTATTTCCTTCAGAACGATGACGCAATCGTCCTTAATAAAATTGATCCTTGATCAAGTGAGCCTTGCCGTCATGATACTGAAATATATTGCAACTTGTATGGCGCTTAGCTTAGCAACACACAATAGCTATGTTTATAGTAAGTTGGTAGTGAATACGCCATCTTCACACCAATATAGTTAATTGGAAAAGGACGATGATATCATTAGGGATGTCACTTGAACGGTAACACTGACTGACAAAAAAACCAAGTTCAACTTTTTAACTCAGTTCACGACTGACCCCATTAAATGCCAGTTCTTGCGTAAGCTATGACATTTAACTTATTTACTGCGAATATTAATGGTAATAAATTATAACAGTGAGTCAATTAACCTACTAAAATATCAACGACAGTTTGTGCCCTTATTTTCCCATTACCAACACAAAGAGACTCAAGATTGCTGAGAAAAATTCTGTGAAAAGAGGATTCTCCATATTTTCAATTTTCTTTTTATCGTCTTCTAAGGTACAGATTCTAAGAATGACCTAAAGTAGTTCAAAGGAAGTTCCTGCTTTAGTTGTATGAGTGGAGACGTTGAACAAATTCGCGGAACACTATAATAGCAGTGTGCGCGTTCGATTACAGATTCCCGGCTCTTTTTAAGATGTGCGCAATTCTGGAGGCGGATTATCTTTGTTACTGAGTTTTTTACATCAAAAGAGTGGATTTTAATGGAAATTTTCTTAGGAATGCTGATCGCGTTCAGGTTCATTGGTGAAATCAGCCCTAAGCCTACATGATTTCCGGGGTTGCGGATAGTCCTAAGGGGAAACCGTGGCCCCTGGCTAGGCAAGGGAAGGAACACGGGTGGGTTTTAGTCAGTAAGAGTCTGACACGCCCTTCCACTCCGCCCAGAGCGGGAGAAGTCATTGGATAATTTTCCACACAAAAAAATAAAATAAAAAAAGCCTACATGATAACCACGAAAATCAAACACGATGTTACCCATTATCCGTATGACAAAAATTTATCAACTTTCTCCATACGAAACAAACAACCTAACACCTACGCTTGATAACAGGAAGTTGTGTAGATAACAAAGCAACAATAGACAAACTATTGACAATCACTTGCTCTAATACTTTGAATGGGGCTTTAGTTCTGTTCAATCTGATTTCTAGGCCTGATGTTTACGGACTTTCGGTTTTCTTGGCCTGATTTATTGGGAGGATATTTAGGAGAGGATAGGCCATCAGCCACGAGACGTCTTTTAGTATCGGTAATCGGCCACCGAATGCAAAATGTCGTCACAACCACAGATTAATACAGATGGGACACTCCGCAGTTTAGGTATGAAGCTACAAGTACCCGGCGGGCTCGTCTCACTGTGCCTATTCAGTAGGGCTGCCGCGCGCCGTTTGTCGCAAGATATTAAAACTAAAAATACTAAAACGACGGTAGCAGTTTATTACATCCCATTTGGCTGCTTATATAATAATAAGGATCCGAACCTCACGTTTTTCTCACTTCCAAAGGACACGAAAAGGTAAAGAAATGCACGTCTACCTTTAAGTAATTAGTAATGATCTATGAATAGCAATTCATGTAGACGTTTGGTAGGTAGTATAGGTACCAAACGTTTACATTAATTGTAAGTCACACGTATTTACGTAGTTCTTAAATATTCATTATTATTATTATACTTAGTATACTTGCAAGTTCTGTTTACAAGGTCAGGTTCAGACTTCGATAAGTATAGGTAGGAAAGTACATAATTAAATAATATTTTTGTTTGGTGGTATCCGTGGTAGGTACCTACACCACGGACTTAGTGTACTTAACCATAACTAAATATTATGTACTTAGTAATTTTTTTACTATGTAGACAACAGGGTATTCGTACATACTTTTTTATTTGCCCAGTTACGTAGGTACATATTAATAAATAATGGAGACTAAACAAATTAAAGTACCGACATACTTTAATTTGTTTAGTCTCCATTTACCGCAGGCAGCAGCAGCAGGTGACGTGACGCCGGCCGCCGCGACACTCTGGTTTCTATTGAATTTTTAAGAAATCGAATCGTGGTTTTATGAAGTCGCCTGCGGTCGGTTACGGATTGGTGGTATGTACATTTAAAAATATAATAGACCAAGAGCTGATACCTACTTAATTATCTAATTATTCTTTCAAAGATGACAACCCTGACGTCGTCAGAAGGTATAAGAGTTACGCGATAGAAAGAGAGGCAACTTGTAGGTGAATATAACTGTAGGTAATTAGCGTTGTGCGACCTGAATCGCACTTTATTGTGTCGTAGCAAGAATCGCTTTTTATTTAAATGATTTTGTGGAGAGTCCCATCTGTATTAATCTGTGTCACAACGTGATGCAGCATTGAAGCAGTACAAAAAAAAAATGTCTTAAGAGCGTGCATACTGAAAGTGGGCAACGTCGCAAATAGCTGTCACATATTTCGCTGTTTTGATTCATTTGGCAATATTACTGTATGGAAATAAGAAATGTGGCTAACTAGCGAACCAGAATATTAATAATGAATTGCAATAAAATTGTAACATTCGACTTTGATGTTGTACCAGTTTTAGGCGTAAAAAAGGCATTTGGAAAGTTTACAAATGGGTACTTTTTTACATCTAAAACTAAATATTCGGTGTTACAATATTAATTATGATGCATTTCATAATCAGTATTCTAGTTCGCTCGTTAGCTACATTTCTTATTTCCATACTGTATTATTTCCAAATTAATTAAAACAGGTAAATAAAATAAATAAAACAATGTTTATTTATCTCCACAAATTACATTCTTATACAAGTTATACATACGAAGTTGACAGATATTTAAGACAAAATGTTGTAATTTGTGGGAGATCTAAAGTCTAAGCCCATTCTAATACATAGTAAAGATTGTCAACGTGGTACAATTGCGAGTGGTTGATGATTTTGTGTGTGTGCGTGTGTGTGTGTGCGGGTGTGTGTATGCCAAAACTTAAAATACGTACAATATTTCATAAATATATAGTATAATTAATTATAATAAATAATTGACAGCTATTTACGACGCGACGTTGCCAACTTTTAGGATGCACGCTCTTAAATTGTGTTATAGATGCTGTTTGATTCCCCACTAGTGTTAATAATAACTATAATAAGTAATAAAACTATACCCGAGTCACTTTAGCGTGGCAACAGAGGTCATCGACCCACGTACAATATTATATTTTATAGTATTCTTTATTTCAAAAACTGAAATAGAACCGTTAACGTCCTGAACGAAAAACCATACATGGTTTATTTATTTATTTATTTTCCTACTTACATCTGATCTGTCATTACAGGGTAACCTATTGCTAAAGAGTATTGTTTGGGTTCCTATGGATGGACAGATATTAGGGAAAGGGCATTGACCGCTATTGCGGTGCTACAGCGACTCGACATGTCACACTCAAAAGGACCAGTCACTCTTTATCTATTATTTAATGAAAAATATAGGATTTAAAGAATTTAGGCATATTTGGACTGACAGGTATTTATTGTAGTTAAGGACTGATGAATAATTATATTGCTTTTGTGTTAAAATAAAATGTGCTTTATTAAATAAACGATAAGCTAGTAAGAGTACATCACCATCAGACACGATACTTTTAGCATCGGCGGCGTCCGGCAACCGAACGCAGAGTCGTCTTAGAAACGCGATGTAGGTACGCATAGCATTGACGCAGTCGTCTAATCGCCAATCACCGATACAAAATGGACCATGTCTCGGGCTCAGACCAATAAAATTTATTGGTCTGAGGTCTCGGGCCCTTGGGCTATTATCAAGGGAATAAGCAAGCAGTAGCTTTCTTCTGAATCTGCCTAAATGCGAACTGTGATCATGAATTCCTTCTTTGAAATTGTTGCAGACATTGAGAGGCCCATATCCGAAAAAGCTTATAAAATATCTACTATCACAATGATTAAAAGAAAATCCTACCAGTTAACATAGCAACAACAGCTGTGATATTATTATGATAAGCCATGTATTGCCTTATCTCTAGTGCTAAATTCGAAAGTATTTAGGGCACATGGAGGTGTGATTAGAAGGGAAAAACAAGCATAGCTGAATAAAATTCTCACAATAAAAATATTATTTAAAACATTGTTTTTGCCTTGTCTTCTTAAAATAATATAGCTGTTCTAAAGTGTCAGACAGTGTTACAATAAAATCTGTCAACTTATGGAATGTGCAAGAGAAAATGTGTTGCACCAACGGGCCAACCCCAAATAACATGGGACAAGCAAGAAGATGATGATGCAAGTTGCTAAATGTATGTGTACTTAACAGCTCTGCCTAACCCTTTGGGCGTGATATTATGTATGTGTAGTAGGATCATTTGATAATTCGAAATTTCGCGAAAACCTTAGGTATATTCCGAAAACCCGGATAATTAGAAAATGGTAAAAACATTTCTGCAAGCAACTTTGTTGAAATAGGTTAGATAAGGTTAGAACTGTGTCCGACCATGCGCGAGCCGAGCGAGCGAAGCGAGCGATTTCACGGCAGCGACCGGCGAGCGCTACTTCCAAGTTGCTTGCAGAAATGTTTTCACTATTTTCTAATTATCCATGTAACATGGGTTACGTGGGACAAAGGCAGGAAGATAAAGATGCAAGTTGCTACATTTTATGTATGTGTACTAAACAGCTCTAGTAGTCAGTACCAAAAAACTCAAATGGAGGTGGGTAGGCCACATGATGAGAGAGAATAGGAATAAATGGACAAAAGATATAACGAAGTGGACGCCTAGATTCCAAACACAGAGAAAACGAGGAACACAAAGAGAATGTTGGGCTTCCAAAAGATTGCAGGTCCATTATGGTATAGAACAACTCAAACAAGAGCAGACTGGAAAAAGCTGGAGGAGGCCTTCGTGTCGCAGAGACACGCCGACGCCCGATAACTAACTAATTAGCTCAACTACTTAGATTATTAAATATTATTACTTATTTATTGTTTAAAAAAATTTAAAATTCAATGTAAGATATAATATTGAAAATTTTTGTTGGCAATAAAGGCTTAATAATAACTAAACAGCTCTGCCTAACCCTTTGGGGAGAACAAGCGAGATATTATGTATGGAAGTTCATCTGCACCTGTACAATATCCTGATAAAAGAACACCTAGTACACTAATATACATAATAAAAGATAAGATATTCTCACCACCGTCATAACAACAGAGGGTGATGTCATGTTTACATTTGATAATCATCAAACAACCTATACATGAATTTATCTCACACATATTGTCAAGATAAAGTAATAAACTGTTTTTAATGTTAAACATTGTTGAGATCTACTTCCTTCCTGTTATTGTTATCAATAAAAGAAATTTACAGATTTACAATACATATTATAGATAGTTCAATGGCTAGGTTGAGTTATGTTTAATTGATTTTTTCCATTCAAAGTTCTATATTCTGTTCTATGTTATTGGGATTATTTCCGCACTTAGTCCTTTAAATGGACCATTGTACCTGGCCATGGCAGCTGTCGCTGATCATTCTAACCAGCCCACCTCCCTCCAGAAGTAGTTTAGGTCTCTTAGTCTGTTCAGAACATCTGCACAATGCTTTTGACATTTTTTTTTTTTTTTCCATGTTCATCCTGCAATCGGTTGTAAACCTTTAGCAGATTTTTTGTGCGGATTTGACTGCTGAGGTCCATTCTTCCAGTGAAGAATCTGCCTCTCAAAACTGTTTTATTTTGTTAAGTCCCAAAGTGGCGTTTGAGCCTTTTCATAGTTATTGGTTCACTCAGGGCTATGGCTAAGGTGTTGGTATGTGACGTTATTCGATGTTTGTAAGAAGGTATCCTGTGTGCTTTTGACATTTAAAAGTCTCTTTGAAATAAACAATTTGACTTTGCAAAAGATCTGGGTGTTTCTGTTCGAATTTGTGTGACCACTGATCATTTAAAGGGCACACTGTCTGTTGTCTATTGTGTGGAAATGTTTGTTTAGCCAGCAGTGTACATAAAGAAATTATTAGGTCAGAGTCTGAATTTGGCCAATGAGTAAAGGTAGGCAGACTTCGGGCATTACATGGGACTTAACCATCATCTGCTCCTGTCTATAATACTGGTCAGTGTAATATTATGTGAATTAGTCATAAACCATGACATTGTCTTCTGATCTATTCTATAACTACAAATAAATAAAATTGAAGTATCTGTTTGTAATGCCAAAATAACAGGTTTTTAATAAATGCTTAATGAAAGAATACTATACATATTTTCATCTCGAAACGGCTGGACCGATTTTGACGGGACTTTCACTGGGAGATAGATGTTATAAAGAGTAACTAAGGTTACTTTTATTTTAGAAAAAAATATTAGGGCTCACGCCGGCGAAGCTACTGGCAGCAGCCAGTTTTAACTAAATCTGTATTTGTAATATTTCAGCCATATAATTGTAACCATCAGAGTAATATTGTCACTGGAAAGGCAAAATTACTTAACTGCCATAATTTTACCTTTCCAGTGACAATATGAAGTATAATGAATCTATTAAATATCAACAAAAAAACTACACAAGAAGATAGCACACAGAGGATATAATCTCAGTAATTGTGGATAGATAAGATAATAATTGTTCTTCTACAAGGCTGTAGTTAGTTTCATGGTTGATTAGCTTGAGGAAGTATTGTTTTCTATGAGGTTTTACACCAATTACTGTTAGCTGTATCATACCACTACTGGGCAAAGGCCACTCCTCTTAAGTTACAGTTCTCGCGATACATATTTACATCTAACAAGCAAAAATACAGTCTATTCCCATTCCACCAAATTATTTTTGTGTAAACAACCCCCCAATTACGCAATACACGATCATAAGTTCGACAAAAAAAATTGAGCAGATTATTTTTGTCGAACTTATGAAGCAATGGACTGGCAATCTTTTTCAATTGGTTTCAATTTAAAATTGAAAATGCATTACGTAATTAGGGTGCTGGATTAGAGCATTCTTTGTTGGTATATAAATGAATACTAAAAATGTAAAAAAATATGAGGAAAAGAATGCCATGAGCATTCTTTACAATATGTTTGTTTGGTCTTAAAAACCCACGTTAAGAAGCATCACAACAGATTTTGACCATTGCACTGATCATAATTATGACTTGATTGGAATTGTGTTACCCAGTAACTGTGTGGTGGAGGACAGCAGGCAGTCGCTCTAAATAAAATACGGGTATTCAGCTGTATCCTGTTAGACTGGAAGCCGACCCCAACGTAGTTGGGAATAGGCTTGCTTGGCAGATTGTAATGGTGAAAAGATAGCTTAGGAACACTGTACAAACTTATGTAATGTTAATGTACCTAGCTATCCTAAACTATGGAAAAGAAAATAGTTGTATTACATAGTAAAGCAAACTAATTACATTCTTCATTCAATAACAAATTTTGTCAGTTAGTACTTAGTAAGTGTCTGGACATGATCACTTGAACCACAAAAAAGACATTAATATATTCAACAAACCTGAGTTTTAACAGCCATTCAATTGCACAATAAAAACAATAGATTGAACATAAAAACAGGTTAATAAAAAGGAACAATTGACTATGAATAGTACATTAGATACAGCATATTTAGCATAGCATACGTATTTTTGAATAGCATGTGTACTGAAGGTCATGAACATCCCAGTTTATACCTAGTCTGTGCATGATAAAATTATTGTATGTTGGTTTCTCTCAGTAAACTTGGCTGAATATCAGTAATGGCTGAGTAGCAGAATAGCAAAGAGTTTGATTTAAAAAAACATGACAATGAAAATGATATGATATTAAAAATAATGTTTTTCTTACCAGAAAGACCGACGACAGAAACTGTTACCAGCTTTCCGCCGGTATTATCCGATTTCTTAGCCATTTTTTTATCTTTTCACTCAATAGGTTCACAATAAGTTATTAAATTATAATTACTTGATACACACATCACAACACTAAGCAGACTGTTCGCTTATCAACACTGAACTAAATAATATGTACATCTAATCTTTTAAAATCACTGAAATTATAAATTTAATTAATTTCGCTAAATTATTGACTTAGCAATAATAAATGTTACGTGTATTGGAAGATAATCTCATGAAAATATAGATTTATGAGTTAAAATATTAGATATGAGTGGATTTAGAACATCGGACAACAGTAAATAGTTTGCCAATTAGTGAGAAAGGAAGGGAAATCATACCGAAGGCTCGCCAGATGTGCCAAGTCGGATCACACGCCCTATTCCACCCTTGTCTCCAAAATCCCTCAATTACACTTCATTATACATTTTAAACGCAAAATAACGCTTATAACATAAAATACACCGTATAATTAAGCTTAAAAAGCGATAATTTATCGTCCCTTCTATTCCCGTGCACTTTGACACATCAATTTTTATTAGCGAGCACGTCGGAGTTTTTGATGATAACTAAACAAATAATGAATTAATTATTTGCATACATAATTATCTTTACATGAACAATGAATTCTACATTTTCCTACTATATTTTGAGATTATTTTTCGTAAAAAACGCAGTAATTCTTGACACAACTAGCTTTGCTTTGTACTACAGTCTTGCCAACATGTTACATGATGAACATTTATTTAATTACCATAGAATATAGATTAGCCTTGACATAGACTTTCTGCTTTCTTTGATAGTGCAACACTATTATTTTGGCCGAATAAAACGCTTGCTACACGGTTGCCAACCGCGTCCCAACAGAAGTGACCTTGGTGGTTTACAACCGTGTAGATGATAGTTTACAACCAAACGGTGAACAACTTTGCCAGTCACCTCTGTCGGGGACGTGGTTGGTGACCATGTAGCAGGCGTTTAAAACACATAAAGTAACCACAAACCTAAAGTCCCACTTACACATTCGCGTGAGTGAAGGGGCGAACGGCGGCGCGGCGAGTCGAGGTGGTTCGTCATTCGCCTCGTGATTCTCCTCGCCGCTCGTGACGCTTGCGTCGGGAGCGGTCTTTTGGACACGAGTCAAAGGGAAACGAGTGGCGTGACGAATTAGTGTTTACACATTCGCTCTCTAGTTCTTTTCGTAGCAAACGGCCTATCAAGCAACATCTAAATGGACTCTTATGATGTTTTTTAAGCTTTACCAAAAAAAAAAAATATTATCATCATCGCAAAAAATAAGCAGAAAGTTTACAATGCTTGGATTAGCTGACTGAAGTAATGAGAAGTACCAGTGAATGACTTCAACCTGAATAAAAATTCGTTGATGGCTACTTTTCGTACAAATCGATGCAAGAAGCTGGCATCAATAAAAGTCACCTACGCACGGCGAGCCGAGTAAGTTGGCGACCTTAAAAACAGCAATCTATCACCCACTTTAGTAGTACACAGGGCCGGATTGAAGACGGGGCAACAGCGTTGACGTTAAGTCAACGCGAACACGAACGAAAGTGAAATATTTTTTGAGTGCAAAAGAGACGAGTTTGATCTGTTTTGGCGTGAAAGCATCAAAAATAAATGAATGAACAAACAAACTCACTCACGCATTTATAATATTATATTATACTAGCTTCTGCCCGCGACTTCGTCCGCGTGGAATAGTTACTTTGGGCTAACGCTAACTTTAACCCGTGACTGAATTAACCACGCGTCTGAGCCGCACGTCATGGTATTTCGCAGAGCTAACTGGGGCCACCGCCCATCCTCCTCATGACTGCCTTACATAACATACATAATCAACCTATTACCTACTGTTCCCACTGCTGGGACACAGGCTCTCTCTATGAGAGGGAGTGGGCCGTAATCCACCACGCGGGCCCAGTGCGGGTTGGTAGATGTTGCATGTCTTCGAATTTTTATTTTTAGTTCTAAAACATGCTTGTTTCCTCACGATGTTTTCCTTCACCGTTTTGAGAGCAGTAGTGATGAAATTATTTACACAAAGTAAAGCGCCTGCTGGGGTTCGAACCCACGACCTACAACTCGTAAGTCGGGGCCGATACCACTAGGCCACCACTGCTCCTATTGCCATCATAAATGCGCGCGTAGTACTTGATCATTATTTTCCTGCGATGTTATTTTAAAACTGCGATATCTCCTAAGATATTCATTGAAATCGAATGATGTAAAGAGCAATTTTGTTTTAACCTCTCTGCTCGACAAGATTTTGACACGTGACACATCAGCTGGCTCGACGGGGTGTTGCGAATTACGTCATGAAATTCAGGAATTTACATCAATTTTCAGCATTCGATTTTATTGAGAAAAATATGTTACCGCGCCTATTTTATACCATAAGTTTGTGGCAAATATCTTTAATTATATGTTGAGGTCAGTCAAACCGTGTCAGTACACTGCGAAAGTTGTATAGAATAGGTATTACTACACCTATCCAAAAGGTAGACTATTTAAATTCACTGAAAATAATGTACCTAAACAACTTTCTCTCTTGCTGAAAATATGAAAAAGGAAAAATAAATATATTAGCATTCTCTCTACAATCTTACTTTTACCACATTTCATACATAAACTACATAAAAAACACGATCAAAACTTGATAAAAAATACAAAAAATTATGTTGCAACGTGACACTTCTTAGTGCTGACCGTCTACCCAATTTTCTTATTTCGATTCAAAAGTTGCATTCAGCTTAATCGATACTCGCAATAAAATCGAACATGAAAAAAGTGGTAGAAACTGAATAAAAACTCTTTGGTATATTTCCGATGAACAATTATTTACTTTTGATATTATAATTTTATTAGTACCTACTTAAGGACATACACGTACAGTGTGGATAGAGGAGTAACTTTTTAGGGTACCGTACGTACGACTAAAACAATGGAACTTATAGTATCACTCGTGTGTCGGACTGTCGGTCGGTCACAGCCACTTTGCTCTAAATCTACTGGACCGATTAAGTTGAAATTTGGTACATATGTTAATTTTGGTGACCCAAACACGGAAGTGTAACGTAAATAAATGAATTATTTTGAATATGGGGTCACTTTTGGGGGCAAATAAAAAAATTTAAAAATAAAAAGTTTGGCTGACTATACCGTGTGACATATCAAATGAAGGGGCTTGATGTAAGGGTCTCAAAAATTTATTTTTAATTATTCTATACCTATTATTTTTGGAACGAAGTTCTCTAACGCGGCTTGCGCGGTAGGAGTAGGTAAAGTGGCAGAATTTGTCACGCGAAAAAGTGTTCATACTTGCCACTGTTTTCTTCTAATTTGATAGAGAGAGAGAGAGAAAGTGTGATTTGGTCAAAATGTAAAACTAAGATGGCGGCTGCGATTTTTTTTTAATTTTTCATCGTTTGCTTCGTTTTCCCGGTTTTCGAAGCTGGAAGAACCGATAGTATCGTTAAAATGTAAATCCATTATCATGGCTGCGAAAATTATAAATTTTTCATCATTGGTATCGTTTTCATAGTTTTTAAGGGTGCTAAAGTCGATAGTGAGGTCAAAATGCAAATCCAAGATGGCGGCTGCGAAAACTTTGTTTTTGTTATAAATCATACGTGAGAAGGAATTTCGTTCCTGACCCCCCGATCGGGGCCGTCAGGACCGTCCCCTGACCGCACACGTTTATTTTTTTTATGTGTAGGAGAAAAGAGACCATTCCCCCCACTTAGCTCCGAATCAATTGAAACCAAAAATTTTGAAAAAATAGAGAAAATAGTTACTTGATTCCTGGAATATATATGAACAACATGTTTTTCAAGTAAAATGCTAAGTTTGATTTTGGGATAAATTATTGGTATGAAACATGATAAATTTATGATGAGAACCCTCTCCACGCGAGTTCAACTCGCACTTGTTCGTTGTTTTAATAAGTTCATAGTGGAATTATTTAATTATTTTTAAACAACTTCAAAAAGTAGGAGGTTCGTAATTCATTTCATACAGCCTCTGCCAAATATGAACGGAATTGATGTTTTTAGGGACTCCGTAGTCGTAAAGGATTCCTTATAACTTCGTCATTCCCGTCTGTCTATGTGCTTGTCGGTCTGCCATGTCTAATTCTAGATTTTAACCAATTTGCACGGTCCAGTCTTCCTTACACTGGGACAACGCCGGCGTTTTCGCAGAGCGTTCGTGCAGAACTCGATTGCGGGACGAAGTAGGCACTGTTTAGGTCCCAAGTTGCCGCTCTGCAGTTTGGAATATAATTTTAATACGGGTGTGATACGGATAATATTCGTATACAACCGCAGAATTAACTTTGTTTTTCATAGCTTTTTCGAGAAATACAAACTTATTTTTGCAGTCGATAAAATTGATGCTGTGCAATGTGCTTAAATATTCATCCCAACTATGGAACCCTTCACTGTGCGTGGTCCGACATACACTAAACCAGTTTTTTACGTTGGTAAACTAGCTTCAACTAACGAAAAATATTAACGTCATTAATTAGAAGTGTTTGCGGAATACCTTCCCATCATATACCTACAATTAATTTATCATCATTCCCAAACAAAATTTTGTTAAGCCTAAAAAATGTATACTGGGCATTCTGTAGCAAACTATCAGAAAATATCAAAAATAAAATCCACATCCAATAAATTAAAATAATTTTAAGCAGCGAGTGCATTCTGAATTCAAATAAAGAAACAATTCGGCGCGAAATTAAAAAATGACGTACCTATTCCGGTCATTTAGTGTCCTGCCTGTTGACTCGGTTTCAATATTATAATGTACGAAAAACGATTAAAATTACATTAGAAAAGTATTAATCATTATTTTTAGCAATGTTTTTTGTATTTAATACTTAAAACAATTTTATTTCAATTTTCATGTATCCATTTCTGACACTCGACATATATTAATATCGAGTCGATCGAAAAAAATCGTTTGGCATAATCGCTATCGCACATCATTACAATAAAAAAAACATTATTAGTCGGAGATTTTTAACACAAATTGAGTAGTGGTAATGAATATTACGTGTTATACACCTGTGTTCGTATATTACGTTAAGATCTAGGCATTTTCTAGTTGTTTATAATATTTAAAATAATATTTGTCACATTTTATATCGTATCTACATGTTTAAGTGTGATATTTGTGAAAAGTAAAAATGTTAACACGCACGATTGGCGCGAAACTTCGACTTTGGATATCAAAAATCTTCATTACCACTACTTATTTAACGTGAACAATGGATGAATTCGTCAAATAATTAAATGACGTATTATTAACTGCCCCTGTGGTGGAGTTTGAATGTTCGAAATCCCCAATTTTCATGTTTTTTAGCCTCGACTACCACTGTCATCAAAACGGTGATTATCACATTTACGGGCTTACATTTTATTAAGGTAAATTAATTAACTTGCACGTTAAATATGAATGATGATATGGCGTTGTCATATAAGTTTTTTATCCAACTCTCTTAATTAATGCACATTCATAAGATTAGATGGGTAGCATAATAAATATTTTCATTATTAAATTAGGATGTCGTATGTCATCATGTTGGGGTCCAATTGGATCCGCTACCGAGCCGGCGGAGGTCTTCGTGTTCGGGTCCAATTGGGGGCGCTTCCGAACTATACGGTTAAATTTAATACTTGTCATGAATAACGTATTTATTTGGATAAGGATTAATGTCATGTTTATAAAAACACCTTCGCAAATAATGCATTATTTTAGAACAAATTTGGTTAGCATAAAAACGGTTATAGTGAGCCAACCTTAAAAGATAGACATATGCTATCGCGGACTTTTTTTGAGAACTTTTAAAGGGAAACAATTCTGTCATACATAATTTTTGCGAAACTTTCACCGTTTATGCAGCGCACACAGCGGAAGCTCTCAAAATGAAAACAAAAACCCCGATTTTGAAACATTCTTCATTGGTGCTCCGCTCCTATTAGTTTTAGCGTGATTATATATAGCCTATAGCCTTCCTCGATAAATGGACTAACTAACACTGAAAGCATTTTTCAAATCGGACCAGGAGTTCCTGAGATTAGCACGTTCAAGTAAACAAACAAACAAACTCTTCAGCTTTATAATATTAGTATAGATTATACAGGGTGTCCCTGGCTGGAAACCTGTACCAACAACGAAGGTCTGAGATCAAGGGACACTAATACCCATCGATTGAACCCTATGTATGTTCCGCGAATCCGCGATATTTTGTAGTTTACGAGAAATTATTTTTTTTGTAATATTTTCAGTTTAATTTTATATTGTTGGCAGTTTTGGTTCTAAAATTTTCTGGGTGGTGTTTCTTTGATATTTTTTGTCAGTATTATAGCTAGAATGTGTGTTCACCTGTTATAAAACAAAAACTCAAATTCTAACTGCTAGTAGCTCAGAATTTGTTCACAAGATTAAAGTTTATGTTGGAGACAAATGACATGTAAATAATTATAAAAACTTTATGGGTTCCTTAGCTCTCAAAATAACATACAAAAGTTGGTACTTCATAGGACATTATTACGCAAAAACGGAATTCAAAGTTGATAGAGTCAAAAATAGTGAAATTTATTTCAAGGATTTGAAATGACTCGGCAGCGTTCGGGAAACTACGCAATATTTTCTCATCCCACATACCACAGTGTCTCATCTCCTTGAGGATGAGCGGCAATTGGCTATGATAGCCAGAGGCTGCCCCCAGGGAGGGGTTCTGTCCCCCCTTCTATGGAACCTGGTAATCAATGATCTTATCACAAAACTCAACGCCAAACGCTATTACACAATAGGGTATGCCGATGATCTCACAATTCTTGTATCGGGGAAGATGACGGGAACGATCTGTAACCTCACTCAGCAAGCACTACGCATCGTAGAAAGTTGGTGCAGGGAATTTGATCTATCAGTGAATCCCACTAAAACTGAACTAGTCATGTTTACCCAAAAACGAGCATTAGGCCCTTTCCGCCTACCAAAACTGTTCGATACAGAACTGAACAGGACTGCCCCCGCTCCCGCTCCACCTGTACAGCAGGAAGCGACAATGGCGGCGGTGCGTCTTAATACAATTAATCTCTGGGGTAAGAGAGACACACAACACACCGCGCTGCTTGAGGGGTTCAACAATGAGATCCCTATCACGAAAGCCATTAATAACCGGGTACCCAAACAATTTATCTTCAATAAAAAATACAGGATCCAACTTCACGAGGATAGCCGTTGCGAGGGTTTGCGCCCCGCAGAGCTGCGGATCTTCACCGACGGATCCAAAACAGGTAGTGGCACAGGTGCTGGAATCTTCTCGGAGGACTTCAACATATACATAGCCGCGCCATTGGGAGTCCATAACACAGTTTTCCAGGCCGAATGCATGGGTATTTCTCTTGCCGCCTCAGCCATCATGGCCAGGGAAGTTAAGGACCCCTCGATACGCATACTCTCGGTCTCGGACAGCATGGCTGTTCTGTAAGCGCTTAACAGTCACACTGTTGACTCCGGGCTGATATACAAGTGCCACCTGCGCCTTAACCAGGTGGGTAGCCTCAATAATATAACCATTCAATGGATCAAGGGACATAGCGGTTCGCGGGGCAACGACGAAGCTGACGAACTTGCCAGAAGGGGTTCGAGCATGGCACCAGTGGGGCCTGAGCCCATCGCGCCTCTCTCCTTCGGGTACCTATGCACTCTGGTAAGGAAACGAACCAGGGACCAAGATCACAAACTATGGTCGGACCACGCTGAGTGTAGGCAAGCTAAGGAGGCACTTCCTACAATCGATGGCCGCCTCACGAATAAGGTTCTCCGACTAACGAAACAACAGCTGCGCATAGTCACAGCAGCCGTAACCGGCCATGGGTCATTTAATAAACACCTCTTTGTCATAGGAGTCACAGACAGTCCGCTGTGCAGAGCCTGCATGGAGGACGACGAGACAGCAGCTCATGTGCTGTTAAACTGCCCGGTGGTCGCCGCTTACAGGGCAAAGTACTTCGGTAACCCAGGTACCCTACGGGAGATTGTCAGTGACACCAAGTCGTTGCTGGCCTTCTTTGAGGAGCTGTGGTGGATCGAATAACCAATCTTCCCAACCGTCCGCAAAATACGCGCTTTGACGTGGAGTTGCGGATACCAGCCCGTATTGCCTATTACCTATTAAGGGGTGATAGACGTGCGAGCAAGTACATGTACTTATGGTTCGGCGACCTTACTCGTCCGTGTCATCCGTGTGTCATAAACGGGTGATAGACGTGGGAGCAAGTACGCGGTCTTATGGTTCGGGAATCTTACCCGTCCGTGTGTACTAAGTACGCGCACTTTAAAACCACCGAGTAAGATCGCCGGCGATCCAACAGGTTTGAAATTTTGCCCGTAGCCCGCCTTGGTTCGCAGTTTCGTACGTCTGTCATCGCCGCGAGTCGCGAGCTAGCATTTTGTTTCGTTATTAATTGTATAATTTATGGCTAGTTTGGTTCAGAAAAGTCGAAAACATCGCGATACAGCGTGAGAAATCTTCCGAGAGCCAAGTAAGTTGACGAGCTTAAAAACCGCGGTCTTTAATAAAGTAGGTACTTTGATGTTACGGTTAATGTTTGAAAACGTTTGAGCAACATAAGACTTATTTTGAGAACGCCTAGTTTAGTTTGTCTTAACATTGGATGCTATAAAATGGTAGTAGACTATGGTCTGAACTACGTTTGTTCTAGAAAAACTGTGATTTTAATTTCATAGTGTATCATAATGTTTATGTGATTGAAATCAGTGACTTTGTTTTCGTCCGATAAAAAAATCGGCGCCTCCACTTCTTGGTTGCCCCAGGGCCTTCACACCTTTAAATACGGCCCTGGTACGGTATAGTGCGCCTACTGCGGGCGGGGGGCCTTTAATGCAGATTACACGCAGACGTTAGAAATATCAGACGATAAAAACACAGCCGTATGCAAGGAATCAGGAGGCGTTATCGCAATAACGCTTGCGTTATTATCGACTGATAAAAACGAAAGCATTATTGCGATACCTATCTGTTTTCAGTATATTTTGTTATAACTTGTTTACCTTTAGTTAATTACATTTAGGAGTATGAGGAACAGGGTGTAAAGTTCACTCATCCACCATAGAAAAGGGAGGATCCTCCAACCAGACGGGTTGTTATGTCTGGCGGGCAACTGCCCATATGTTGATTTCGGATAGTCTTATCTATGTTATTCGCTCAGTAAACTCTAACTGCAAGATGTAGGAATTGTGTGACGTCATGTCTTTTTGTTTTCGTAGTTTTGTATGTGGCGGTCTAACCGCTACATCACTCCCCTCCGGAGACCGGAGGTTGATAGTGGGCTGAGTCTTGGATCTTGCGATGCTTCACAGTACCAGCTGTGGTTCCAGTGAGTCGGAACCGGGTGCCGCATAGTTCACGGTGAGTCGGAACTGTCTGCGGACTCTGCGGTGATTCCCCTGTGAGTCGGGGTGGCGCTGCGTCGTCATCCAGTGAGTCGGATGTGGTACAGCGCCGGGTTTTTGGCTGACTGCTTGCGTCGACCAGGAGAGGGTAGAATAGGCTCTGCTTGTGAGACCGGCCGGAAGTGTAGGTGCTGTGCCAAGGTTGCTGATGAGGCTGAGGGTGATGACCAGGAATGCGCGTTCGCTGCATGCTGGTGGTTAGGATACCCGTTGAAGCTGTAGGTGCTGGCTGGCTGTGTGATTCGCCTCACGAAAGCTTGCGGGAATGATGATGATGACGTCACGCTGAAGTAGTTGCACGAAGGCTGCGTTGACGTTCATACTCGGGGTCACCAATTTAGGAGTATGAGGAACAGGGTGTAAAGTTCACTCATCCACCATAGAAAAGGGAGGATCCTCCAACCAGACGGGTTGTTATGTCTGGCGGGCAACTGCTCATATGTTGATTTCGGATAGTCTTATCTATGTTATTCGCTCAGTAAACTCTAACTGCGAGATGTAGGAATTGTGTGACGTCATGTCTTTTTGTTTTCGTAGTTTTGTATGTGGTGGTCTAACCACTACAACATAAACCAATGGAGTATAGTTGGTGCCTGTATCTTAGGGACCAGGGAATTTGTCGACCTTCGGAAAATATTAATTATTTATAAGGAAATTTTGTATGAAATTGTTAATCACATAACATCACGGGCGTCGCCAAGGAGGGGCAGGGGGAGGCTGCCCCCTCCTAGAAATTCAAAAACATTTAGTTAAAAATACAAACCATTTTAATGTAAAGCAACTACAATATCTATAAAGCCAATTCTGTTTATTTTGATAACTTTTATTTCGTTTTTTAAAGTTCTATATCACCTAAACGGGGTCTAGTTCGAAGTCCGGCGTCGTAATATTCTTTAAGTGTTGGTGGTATGCCCAGTCATAATACCTATTAGGTTTCACTTCTAAAGTTCTGAATAGTTTTGGGAAAAAACGACCGAAAGGTCCGTTTCCAATCCATACAATGAAAATGGAAATTAATATTTTTCTCAGTTCCTATCGGGACTACAGAGTTAAAAATCAAATGTCCACCAGCATCAATTTTGGCCCCATTGTGCGCCGTAAAGGTAAGAGTCTCACTACAAGTGTAAAGCTTCATGTGCTCTTGACTGTACCTACAAATCATACTTTCCCCATCCTCCATTTATCAACTTGCCCCCCCTGGGCCATAGGCTGGCGACGCCTTTGCATAACATAGTACCGCTGCCCTAAGTGGTCCCACAAAATCATGCGGCTAAAAACCGCGCGCGATAAATCGCAGTACGGCTTTGCCACAGAGTACTTTATATTTATAACATACTGAAATGCTTTGAAAGTCTGTCGGTAAACTGCTAATTATGTGCCATTCACAGTGCGTCTAATTGCGCTTGGCGCTTGCAAAAATATACTTGATTGATTATTAAGTGTTTCATTAATAATGGTTCATCTTACAAACGAACTATTTTTGTGCTGCATGAATATATTTCTGTAAAGTGTGCAGTTAATCATGTCTGGCAGTGCATGGTCTGCAACTGCAATAGGAAATTTTGAACGCACGTGAACTACACTGAGTGGTTAGTTACTGTGCGTTTGCACTGGCGAAACATCACGACAAAACATGTTGAAATCTCTAGTTACTGTCAAACATTGTATGGGAAATTGACAGAAAATAGAGATCCCAACATGTTTTGTTGGGAATGTTTCGCCAGTGCAAACGCACAGTTACAGTTACCTACAGACAAAAATATATCTTTGGGGTTGCTACATGGAGATAATTTCTAACTTTGGTTTATTTTGTTATTGTAACACTGAATTTGACAGTACAATTACGAAAACACAAGCGCATAAATGTCTCCCCGCGATATTTTCGTAAGAAATGACTTCTACAAATGATGGAAAAGACGTGAAAAGTAATCAAACAAGTGGCCCAAAAGGCAAAACATATTACATTGAACTTTATAAGGTAAGTGTTATTCTTATAATCATCAAGATTACCGTACATAATGCGACGCCGTTGTGCTGGTGAAGTTCACTGTGGCCGCCATATTTGTCTTCTATGAACTCTTGTTTTCGTATATTTCGGTGATCTGTACGCTGTTTTTGACCAAATACAGAATTTATTTCGAGAGCACTATGTTGGAAACAATAATTTGGCCGTAAAAACTTGATGGATTGCTTAAGTTCTGTAGATGCTGCAAGTGTATGCACAGTGAAAAATCATGGTAGTTTTAATTATGTGTTTCAATAATAATGGGAATGAATGTCCAATTGTGTAGTAAAACCTCTCTTTTCGCACCTAAGTTTACAAAACTTGTTATTTGACGATATAATGGTAATTGAGACGTCTGATCATATACTTTGTAATCATCAGTAGGTAATGATGACGGTCAGCCATATCATAACATCGGGTAGTCACGTAGCTCCTCAATATTTATTTTAGCAAAAAATTGTGACATCTATTTTCGCGTCGATCCTATTGCACGTGGGAGGTATATGAGTTAAAAGACCCATCAGCTGTTTCGTTAGACTATGCCTGCCTTTTGTCCTGACTCGCGTTATTAGGCTCAAATAAAACTGTTTAGGTGTTACTGCATTGTTCTGGTATTACACATCATAGCCGGTTCAGATTTCATTCTGGGTATTTTTATTTGGTCATGTCCGCAGATAAGAATTTTATACATCATAATGTTCTTGCCATCATATTAAAATAAATTCCAATACATACTTCTAAAATATATTAATAACCTTTATTTTAGTGACTTCAGTCCAAAAAAAAGTAACTTCTTGTTGCTACTTTTGTGGAAAAATGAAAATGTTGTGTCTCCGGAAAAGTAACAATCTGGAGTTATTTATTTGAACATTTATTGCTTACACAGATTAATAGCCAATTCAACCACATCATTATCCTTTCTTAAAAATAATAACTATCAATCAAGAAAAGACCAAATTTTTTTTGGAAATCCCGATGTGTTAAGGAAAATACATCCATAATGTCTAAAAGATACAGTTTAAACTGTTTGTTTTCAAAACATTGCCAAAACAAATATGTATGTATGTGTGCCAAACTCCTTATCACTTGAATGATAACAGAACTATTGTTACTTAATGTTTTTATAAGCACATGTCTATGATGATTCATAGTAAAGTTATGATAACATAGCCAGGTATCAAGGATCTATTAAAAAGGTTTTATATTGAGAAGTGGATAATATGTAATAATATGTCACATAGGTTTCCGATAACTATTATTCTAATTATTTGTATTGCTATTACTATGCTATTTGTAATAGCTTGTTGCTGGGGATTTCCCTGTTTTTAAAGGAGTCTTTATTGCCAAATCAACTCAATTAAATGATTATATCATAAACATGAAATGATGATTATATCATGAATATACAATTATATGTTTAGATTAAGGTATTTATCTATGGGCCTGTGTCGCCTGCATTAAATGGTATTATTATTTTGTTTATTCATTTAGATACTTATTCAATACATTTTTAAAT
Organism: Conistra vaccinii; assembly: GCA_948150665.1. NCBI lineage: Eukaryota > Metazoa > Arthropoda > Insecta > Lepidoptera > Noctuidae > Conistra > Conistra vaccinii. The sequence goes on along the minus strand of OX411340.1, from coordinate 8,639,437 downwards.
ATTTTTATAAAATTCATTAATAAAAAACATTTAAAAATATAAGAAATAGTAGCCCACCAGTATCGGGAACAGGGTCCAAGCTACCGGCGGTCAGGGCTCCAGAGAGAGGAACCTCCTGACAATGCGAGCCGTGTCCAGGAGTACCGCTTTCTTAATTAAGCCCTTATTATTATTATAAACACAATTCATATTTTTTTTCAACCATAAATCAAGACTTTCTTGCTTTGTGTGCTTGATCAAAAATAGCAAGTCTAAAATATGACCTTTACAAAATAGTGGACCCCAAAAGTAACATGCAACAAGGGTAGGAAGATGATGAAAATACTGTTGAATTGATCTCAAACGTCACAGTCCACTGACTTCCCAAAACTAAAGCTAATTTGAGGGAAAGGGAAGGTCGCTGACCTTTTCTTGAGCTAGTTTGACTTTGTAACTTGAGGTTCACTTTATAGTTTGGATTTTGTAGTGTTAAACCGAATTACCGAAGTAATACTAAATTGCTGAGTGGATTTGTATTTAAATTAGGAGAGAGTTTCTTGATTGGCAAGTAGTCAATCACTGAGATTTATGTGAAATATTTACAAAGAGAGAGACAGAGCAGTGGTGGCCCAGTGGCAACGGCCGCGACTTACGAGTTGTAGGTCGTAGGTTCGAAACAAGACGGGCGTTTTACTTTGTGTAAATTATTTCATCACCACTGCTCTCAAAATGTTGAAGGAAAACATCGTGAAGAAATCGGCATATACTAGAACCAAAAATTCTAAGACGTGACATCTACCAACCTGCATTGGGCCCGCAAGGTAGATTACGGCCCACACCCTCTCACTGAGAAGAGGCCTGTGTCCCAGCTGTGGGAATATTGTAAGCTGATTATGCTTGAGCTACTTACCAAAGACCAAAAAAATATGGAATGACTGTGTGAAAGATGATATAGTTAGAAAGGGGGTGACTACAGAGATGATGACTAATAGAGAAGTATGGAAGAAAAAGACGTATTGCACTGACCACAAATAAATTGAGATAAAGGCAGAAGAATGATGGTGCTGTGATTCAAAAATGTTGGTATTGGTAATTAACCTATTCAGTATTCTCTTCATAAATAATATCACACCATTTCACATATGGGGTGACTGGGGTGAATAGGAAATACAATACTACTTGCAAAGAAACAATTGACATTAGGTTTAATTATTTAAACCAAGTGACCAAAATTGAAATATGTTTTACCTGACTAAACTTTACTTTAACTTGGCCATTTAGTAAGCACCACATTGTTAACATTTATCTAACAACTCAACTATATGTAGTTAGTATGACAGCTGAAATATCATCATTAGGGAAGAAATGTTCTATTTGGATGCATTGTAAACATTGTTTTTTGTTAATAATCATTTATCATGATTGAATATCAATTTAATCTCTCTACTAATATTGTGATACTGATAACATTCTATATAATCTGTTGCTACTAATGTTTACATAATTATGTAATTATATAATATATTAGCTGAATTATAATTAAAATTTAATTTATGTAGATAGTTACGCTATATAAAACACTAGCTGAACCCTGCCCACTTTGTTGGGCGGTAAACATAAATTTATGTAGTTTATGACAATCACAATTAACGTGGCTTTCTATTGGTAAAAGAATTGTCAAAATTGGTTCAGTAGATCCAGAGATTACCCCTACAACTTCATAAACTTTACCTCTTTATAATATTAGTATAGATTACTGTTAACTTAGTTCAAATTGTATGAACTGAAAATAACCTTATTTGATTTGTTAAGTTATTTTAACATAACTTTTTTTTTAAGTAGATTTGTATTAGTAAATTTAAATAATAATGTCTGTTGTTGTTGCTATATTCCAAGACATAGAATTTCAATGGAATTTTCATCAAGCTCTTTGTTACAAAGTTCACTGACCTCGAAGTACTTATTAAAGTACTTACAAATATAAATTCATAATTAATTTCTCATACCAAGATAAACTTCACCTATTAGTATCTTTAATAGGGGGCACTGGAAGCCATACAAAGTCTTACTTTGTACTTAGTTGATGGTTACACTAGAGATGTCATTTAGTTTTTCCCTAGTTGACTTAACATCTTCATAGCTATGTGTAGTTTGATGTAGGTATTGTGTAAATAACTAATCAAGCTTTAGGAGGAAAAATACTAAATCTAATGTTGTATGTGTTAGGTATTGACAAATTAATATATAATATAATAAAGTTTTATTGTTTGTCTAGGACTAGATTACATGGCATGGTAATATATACAGCACAAGCATAAAGTTTCATAAATCTAGTTAGTATTATTATTAATAAATTAGCATATGCATAAGATGATTCTAGAAGAGACTGACTTAGATATTTATCAATTACTTCTGCATACAAAGAACATTTTCCAGTAATGCCCTTTTTCTTATTTCCATACAGTAATATTGCCAAATTAATCAAAACAGGTAAATATTTGACAGCTGTTGGCGACGTTGCTAACTTTTTGGATAAACGCTCTGAAAAGCTGAAAGGACTACATAAAAAAAAAACTATGAAGATGTTGTGTTCAAATGCCGCACCCCCGCGGGATGCGGGACGAAATCAGTCCGTACCGATTGTGTCAACTAACTTGTATAGAGACGTTCATCTAAATCTAAACTAATATTATAAGAGAAAAGATTTGATTTTTTGTATGTTTGTTTCTTACGGTTTCACGCTAAAACAGCTGAACGGTTTTGGGTGGGTTAGGAGTTTAGGACATAAAAATTCAAATTAAAAAATGATTTAAGTACTTACATCATTCATTTTCATTCATTAATTTTTTTATTTTATTCATTCTGTTTGATATTTTTTTTTATTTAGGATACTTTATAGTCTATCGGGATGATAGTGTCAGGGGATCGAGACTTCGGGGTTGCGGATAGTCCTAAGGGGAAACCGTGGCCCCTGGCTAGGCAAGAGAAGGAACACGGGTGGGTTTTAGTCAGTAAGAGTCTGACACGCCCTTCCGCTCCACCCAGAGCGGGAGAAGTCATTGAATGATTTCCCACCAAAAAAAAAAAAAAAAGGGATCGAGACTTATGCGGGTGAAACCGCGGGGCGCAGCTAGTCCATACTGGAAATTCATGATTTTTGACGTTGTCATTTTCAGCAGCTGTAAGATATTTTAATTATTTGGTTATAAATAACGATAGTGCCCACAGATATTAGATTTATATCTGTGATAGTGCCATTCCCTATAATAAACTTGTAAGTTGGAGTTACACATTCCTTTCGTGTAATTTGGTGAATTGACGTGAAAATCATGGATTTCCGTAGAAATGTAATCCAACCAAAAACATTGTCATGTAAAATGTTGCCAAGACGAGACCTAAAATAATCGACGGGCATGTGACTAATGTAATGTAATGTAATGTATTTAGTTTGAGAGAGATCTAAAACATTTTTCTATGTAGATAAATTGACTGGTTGCGAGGGGTTGTGTGTACCTGATTTAAAAGGGATTCACCATGATTCTCCTGCCCATACCGCAATTTATTTATTTGGGGTCGGCGCAACATTGTCTTTTTCTTCCATACTTCTCTATTATTTTTTATTGATTTATAAATTTAATAAAAGGAATGTAATTAGAAAAACTATTTGAGCATTTCAAAACTAACCTGATGAAGAAGCAACAAGCAAGAAATTTCACAGTTTATTATTGTGATCAAAGATTTATCATCACAGGAATCAAATCGAATATTTTTAAGGTTGTATATTAGATTGACACTAGGCAATAGGAATATTTTTATGATAAAAATATTACTTTAATATTTAAAGTAATATTACTTTGTATATTAGATTGACACTAGGCAATAGGAATATTTTTATGATAAAAATATTACTTTAATATTTAAACATTTTCATGGTTCAAATGAGTGGCAGTCACAAACAAATTTAGATAATAATAACTGATTTAATATCATTGATAATAATAACAGACGTAGTACTGGTTTTCAGAAAGTAAATGAACAATGCATTTAACTATCCTTACCATCTATCTATTTTAAATTAATAATTCAAGTACTAATGGAAAGATACTTTCGAATCTAATGAATGCATAATCTATACAACTTGAATGGAATGACGTTTGAGCAGATTACTCAAAAAAAAAAAACAATATAGCCACATCACTTAGTTTGGTATCTTTATCAATAACCATATGAACCATTCCCTATGGTTGCTGCCATTATTTTCTTATTTATCTTTGACAACTTTAATTTCTTGACATTTTGGCAATTTTCAATAAAAAAATTGACTTTTCAAAATTCTAATTCACCGTCTTGTAGCTCTTGCCAATACGCATCTTTTAAGCCACCTCGACCATTCATGTGGCCCTAAAAGTCACAACACCAGAGCGATGTCGAACTCTGAGCGAAATTGGGGCTACAGACAGAAGCGATAGAAAAAACATTTTCAATGTTTAAAAAAATTGCATTACATCATCATGCCTCTATTGCCAGAAGGGGCAGATATGTGAAGGTAGCAACTTCACATTTCTGCCTACCCCTACCACACCCACTTAATTTCGCCTGATATGGAGTCTCATGTCCTATTGCAATAGCAATAGGCATAGGCATTCTATTAGTCTGGTTAAATACCAAGTTAATTAACTAAGTATAAAACCAGACTAGACTGCTACTAACAATTTCCGAGACCAACTTGGCAGTAACAATTATTATAAAAAATATTTAACATTTTTGTCCGTATAACAATGCATTAGTGCATTGTTTTATTAAATTTATAAATGGAAACTATGACCTATGGTAACAATAGCAGATATTGCAGTACTAAACCAAGGACAATTTAATTTGTTTTAGTAACGTTATAGACTGTATGCCATTAAATTGTTAGTTTTAGCAGGCAGCATTGATGAATGGTGATTCAGAAAAACCTAGAAGAATACTGAAAACATTTGAGTAAACACTTTTGCCTTAGCGGGCAAGGAGTGTCTATTTTAGTGTTATCATTAGTTAAGGCTCTATAAATACTCTATTCCTTCAAAGTTTATCATAAAGTCAAGAGAATTCCGAAAATTCAATGGCTCTTAAGTTCTAAGTTGAAATTAGCTGGAAAACTATCCAAGCTAACCAACATAAACACAAGTTACTGTTGAACAGTTTTCATTGTAACTATGTATGTGTGTTTATAGTTTCTTGTTTTGTATTCCAGTATGAATGACATGACATGTGTTTTATAAACTTATTGCTGCTTATTTGGACAAGTGGAATGTTATATTTCCTTGCTATACTTCTGTGAACTCGAAAACATACAAAACCTCACAGTGACTTTACTTAAATGGCTGCAAAGGGTTACACATAACATAATCAGCATATAATTTTCCTACTGCTGGGACACACACAGGCCTCCGGAGGGAGAGGGCCGTTATCTACCACGCGGGCCCAGTGCGGCTTGGTAGTCGCATTTCTTCAAATTTTTGGTTATAGGACATGCTGGTTTCCGTTTTCGAATTTTTGGTTCTAGGACATGCCGGTTTTCTCACGACGTTTTTCTTCACTGTTTGGTGAGCAGTGGTGATGAAATAATATACACAAAGTAAAGTGCCTGTCACGGTTCGAACCAACGACTTACAACTTGTAAGTCGCGGCCTTTGCCACTGGGCAACCACTGCCCACCTGCAAAAGGGTTAAGAATTCTTATTTAGGATTTAGGAAAGGAAATCAGGTATTAAATTAGTATTAGAACCCTGTTTTGGCTGCAGTCCGGATGATTACTAATTTACTCGCACTCGTCTAGTGCCTAGGAATTCTAATCTAACTAGCTTGTTTTGTTTCACTGCAGGGCAAATGAAATGAAATTGTTTATTCTGTAAATAGAATATCAAAATCACTTTAACATGTCACATATAAAAATAAAAAAAATAAGCTAAATGAGTTCGCGTTTCTTAACTGACTACTCTGGGAAGAAAAACTCAGAGGTGGCAGTCTTTTTTAATGTCCAGACATAATCTTGCTGTAGATTACCTTTTTTTTGTTGGTCTGAGGTAGATTATTGTCTGAAATGGTCTTTTGAGGAAAGAACCACACAGATTTGAGTGGACCTGTTCAGTCAGTGCAAGCATTTGTCAATAATCGTGGAGCTCAACTTAGAAATTAAGGAGCTCAAAACTCGACAAAGGCCTCCCTTTCCCTTTTCACCACACAATTCTATCTTTTGCTAGTACCGGCCAGTCCTTTCGGAAGGAGGGAGTCAAGCACATCCTGCCTAGGAATTATGAATCCTTAATTCTGAGTACTGTAATAATGCCCAAACTTTGTAAATGTAAAACTGTAAACTCATTCTGATCATTAAGAATGAGTCATAGTATTTTTTTCCTTGGTTCAGTGGATTCGCTATATTGTCCTTGACCACGGTTTTTAAAATACAAACAAGATAAACTTAGTAGTTATTAGTATTACTTATCGCACCAGATGTGTATAAATGTGGTTCAATTGTACTTTTGTTATCACGTGACTTCCTGCTCATTGATATTATTGTTATCTTAAGAACTGCATAACTACAAGACAGGTTTCGCTGTCTAAGTTACAGTAATAATAGCTAAGTGACATTTGATGTTCCTATTCAAGTTATTTTTAGATCAAAACGTCACATGCTTCTTCTACAGTATTGATAAGGCAGCATCAAGTATCTATCTATTGATTTAGTTCTAAAATTATAGTTCCAGTTAATAATTAATGATTGCTACTGTTGAATGAAGTGTCGATAGTTAATTAAAGAGGCGTTGTAACATGATTATAGTTTATTTTTAATGTGTGATAAGCATAGAATATTGTAATAATTTCGCTAGCTGTTGAAAATGTAAACTTGAACTTGGAATATGGGTGCAGCTATCTACTCCAAACATCAAATGATATAGGATTTTTTGTTATAAGTTTACTAATTAAGGTGTTGTTGGTCATTATGTTGTTCCCCATTCAGAAGTTAATTACTATGAATTGTGTACTATGTTCAAAAGATTCTAACATGTATATTCCATTTACAGTCGCTCGAGGCGGGGCTGAGCAGCGACTGTGAGCTTCGCGAACGCACGCAACATCTGTGCGAGGCGTGGCGACGCATTCACAGTCTCTGCCAGCACTCGGCGCCCTCGACGCACCCGCATCTGCTGAGCTGGCTGCAGAGGCACACCGCAAGGATTGTGCTGCAGGTGAGATATTACCATTCAACATCATTATCATTTCAGCCGAAAGATGTCCACTGCTGGCCATTTGCCGCGAGACCTTCCAACGCTCCGTCTTCCTGTACGCGGCCGCCACTCCAGAATATTTCACTCCTGAAGCCTGATTAAATTTTTTTTTTCCCATTCATCAACTTAGCAAAATTCTGATACAGAAATATTTGTGTCAAAGCACATTTCTTAACACTTTTATTTATTTAACAGACGGAATGGCAGTCACCAAAAAGTAAAGAAGAACACAAAAGCCTTGAGGAGGCCATCAATGCTTTCATCAAGGAGTGTGAGAATCGTTCGGGGGGCAGCAGGGATGCTGGCCCCCCGCCATGGGAGACGCAGCTGGTGGCGCGGGGCGAGTGGTTCAAGAAGATACTCGGGAACCCTTGGGGGCATCCTGTGCTCAGGGTCCTGCTGGATCCTAGGGGGGAACCGCCCTCGGATGAGGAAGGTGGGTGGCAATTTTTTGTGTTTTTGTCTTGGTAGGCGAGCCCATCTAATGTGTAGTGATTGGTTGCCGCTACTTGCAGATTTCTACACAGTAACCTAGCTAGAATTTTGCGGATATGTTGATAATCCTGGGAGAGTATAGTTGAATGAAATATCTTTCTTCTTTGACTCCTCTAATTACATAACATTACATTTAGTAGCTGTATTTACTTGTAAAGTAGATACGAGGCTCAAATAACACAGTTGCTGCAACTGTTTTTTGTCTGCTTGCATATGTCAAGTTTTTGCATTGAAGTATCTACTCATGGCATAAATGTACTTTACTGTACTAAACTGTACATAACAGTGATGTAATGAACTTAAGGAGGATGCGCCAAGGTAGCCCGCGAAATTCAAATACGTTACGTTTTACTTCGTTCTTACGTTTTTTGCAATCTGCAGCTCAGTGTCAGGTTGTATGTTGATTAAAATATGATTCGCGACCGTAACAAATATGGCTTTACAGAATTATAATCATTAGAATTAGCAATACAACTTCTTAAGTTAGCAAAGGTGTCAAATGTCAAGATTTCTTGAATTAGTCATTCAATACAGTTACATGAACTTAGAGAGTTGTATTGATGACTTTTATGATTATAAATCTGTAAATAAACATTTGATACGACCGCGAATCATATTTAGATCAACTTATAACCTGATACTGACCTGCAAATTGCAAAAAACTTAAGAAAATTTCATTTTCGGGGGCTACCTTGGCGCATCCCCCTTAACCTTAGGATGTGAGCCTGTGTGCACTGGTCAGGCAGTGGCAGTGGTGTATCATATTATACCAACAAGCTGGATTCATTATAATTAATTGCATACCCATTGTTGCAGTACTAGAATGGCTGAAAGAAGAACGCGGCGTAATGTTCGTGACGCGGCTGCGACAGTTAACAGCGTCCAAGTGCGACGACTTAGCGCTGTCTCTATCATCCGCTGTCATGGAGCGCGTGCGGGCCAGCGCAGCGACGCCTGCAGACGCCGAGGCTGAGCAGTCCGCTGATGTCAAAGGTATTGTCATTTTTCAAAGTCATTCTTTCCCCTTTAAGCCACTGGTTATGTAAATGTAAATCAGCCTGCATCATTCTACTGCAGGGCAAAGGTTTCCACCCATGACTTCCAGCAATTTCTGTCCAGGTCTAATGTGAACTATTGAACAAATTATGAATCAGCTGAAATGATAAACTGCTATGGTTTCAATGATTTTTTGTGTGAAATATGAAAATGACGTGACAGAGACGTTTAACGTAAGACATGACTAAAAGCCAGTCTTCATCTTACGCTCTGCAATAAGCGGTTAAATGGCACTGAAAATAGGAAGTTCACTATCTAAACATTGTCACCTAAGATTCAGGCGTGTAGGATGCCTTGTCATCTGACATTGGTCTTGAGAATCGATCGAATTCGGAGCATAGACTCTATTCTAGAACTCTTCGCAGTGTCAACGCGACGTCAACACCTTTGCTGAACATATTATACTCAATGCGAAGACACGTTTTGAACTACTCTCTAATATATTCTCCTCTTACAGACAAACCAAAGGCAGAGAAGAAGCCGACGTTTGAAGACATCCTGAAGAACGAAGCGGGGTTCACAGTTGACGTCTGGGAGTTGCTCATTGATATGGAGTTTGTGTTGCTGCACAAAGGAGACAAGCGATCGCGATGTATCGAACTGGTGAGTCTATATGCAGTTGTTATCAGGAATTGGATTCATAGTTCAGTTTCAATGTTTTTCAACTAGCTTTTGTCCGCGGCTTCGCCTGCGCTGCGTGAAGGGCGAAAATTTTCCCACGGGAACTTACTCAATCTGCCTTGCCTTTTCCCAATTATGTTGGGGTCGGCTTCCAGTTTAACCGGATGCAGCTGAATACCAGTATTTAACATAGAGCGACTGCCTATCTGAACTTTCTTATATGATCAACACATCAAAATAACCTCTTGCCCTTATTCCATTTTGTTTGGGATCGGCGCTCAGATCTTTTTCTTCCATAATTCTCTATTAGTCGTCATCTCGGTAATCACCCCCTTTCTAGCCATATCATCTTTCTCACAGTCCATCCATCGTTTCTTTGGTGTTCCCCTACTCTTATAGCCACCCACATTCATACTCAAAACTTTCTTCACGACGTTCATCAACAGATAACTGACTAAATTATTTGTTGTAGGCTAAACAAACGCCCCTCACCAGTGGCTACCAGCTAGTGGAGAGGCTTCAGAGTCGGCTCGAGACTTCGCCTCGAGAGAAGAAACTGTGGAAGAATGCCAAAGAAGTTGCTACGCTTATAGCACAGGTAAGTTTTCGTGGAATAAGGAACTGATGCAGTTTGGAGGCTGAATTATGACTTATTAATTTGTCTTTTTTTTTAAGTTTAAGTTGAAAATATAAACTTTTTAACTTTTATAAACTTATGTAACTGTATGTAGACAAAAAAGTCAACTAAAAAAACATCGGATTGCACTCCGGGAGTGCCGGCAGAAGTGAAAACTTGACTGCTTTTTTTTACTCGTCAATATGGGTAAAATTTCTTACCTCGCAATCTTTACGTAATGGCAAAGACTATTTATTTTGATATATACTTTGTCGGTTGCTAGGCAACAGATCTTACGGTCACGTCCTGACGCGAGTTTAACATTTTTTACCCATCCCAAAAAAGTGCACAACGCTGCTAAAGAAGTTTACAAATCAAAAAAAAAACTACCTACTTCCAAAAAAAACACTACAAAGTGAAAAATGACCGAATGTTTTTTTTTTGAGTTTACATAAGTTTAAAAACGTTTTTCACATGCAAACACATATATTGTTTAAGTACGTGCATAGTAAGTCTATTGTCACAGTTTATTGGATATTGACGCTTTGATGTCTAATGCGCTATTTTGGTACAGTGGCTCTCGGAATTCGTTATAAATTCATCAGTGTACGAGTATGTTCAACAGTGTAACGCGGTCAATACGATCGATATTCCTCTTCAAATGCTTCATTGTAGTAAGGTTTATTAGACGATTATTCGATTTATTAGAGCATTCAATCTGCCTACCCTTTTCCCAACTATGTTTGGATCTGCTAAATAAAAATAAGATATTCAGCTGCATCCGGTTATACTGGAATAACCGGATGCAGAAGAATATCTTATTTTACATGGACCTATTGCTTATCTTTTTTTTTTGGGTTTGAAATCGTCAAATGACTTCTCCCGCTCTGGGCGGAGCGGAAGGGCGTGTCAGACTCTTACTGACTAATCGGCCCTAGCGGACCCCGTCAGTTTTGCTGCCATCTCTTTGAGGCGCGCGTGGAACACGACGCGCCGTCGACCCGGGCCTGGTCCTTATCGGACGGCGAGCTGCCCGTTGCTCTCCGTCCGCAAGCCCGCGCCTACGGTGACCGGAAATCTGCTACCAATTCTCGACGCCCGGAGCGTCTACGGCGGCGGCTGCTAGGGCGAGGCATTTGCCTCTCCCTCTCGCGCTCCGCCTCCTCCTTCGCGAGCATTACTGCTTCGCAGAAGGAGGTGACGGCTTGCCATGCCCTCTCGCTCCGCACCACGGCCTGGACCAGGGCCGGACGCGAGAGGTCATTGCCGCCGATCGCCTCCACGAGGACACGGCGGTGCTCCGCCCAAGCCGGGAAAACCTCCACCGTATGCTCCACCGTGTCCTCCGGGCGATCCATACAGTGGTAACACCCGGGCCTTTCCTCCCGCCTTATGCGAAACAGGAACCTCCCGAAACAACCGTGTCCGGTGAGGACCTGCGTCAGGTGGAAGGTGAGGACGCCGTGGCGCCTCTTAAGCCACTCCTCAAAGAGGGGACTTATCGCCGCAATTGTGGCGAGCCCAACGAATTGCTTATCTGACCTCTACAACCCAATAACTGGGTAATACGGTACCTCTTGGTGAGACTGGTTGTCAGACTTACGGTCTTCTGACGACTCATAATGACTGTCAAAGATCCTCGAATGACTGCCAGGACCAACGCCTTAACGTGCTTTCCGAGGCTCTCGGCATTTGGTTTGTTAGAGCAAAATTAAATGTCTTATACGTAAATCAGTCATTTTTGTCAACCTGTTGTAGTAGACTTGTATGATAGGGTTACCCGAAATTAATGTATTTTTAGACGAATCGATTTCTGGAGTCAATTCGCCCATAAATAAATTAACTTCGTGCGAATCGCCTCAAGAAAAAATATTATATTATTTAAAAGTGTCTATTCGACCGGTTCGGGCTAGAAAATTCGGGTGAATCATCAATTAGTAGTATGATAGTTTGCGTGTGCCAAACGTTTGTCTCAATTTTGCCAATACAACAAACTAAGAATATTAAACATTTAGAGTTAGTTCAAGATAATTATTATTACGATTATTTGGTAAAGTGGTAGAGTGAGGAGCTCGTGGCTAAGTAATACCAGTCGCACGGGTCAATCCATTAGGTTAAGCTACGCTTGCCAGGGCTGGTCTGTGGATAGGTGACCATCTTTACATACCGAAACTCCTGTGCCTCGGAAAGCACTAAGCCGTTGGTCCCGGCTGTCGTTCGTGGATCAGTGGCAGTCGTTACGGGTCGTGAGAAGCCCGAAAGTCTGACAACCAGTCTTACCAAGGGGTATCGTATTACCTAGTTACTGGGTTGTGGACGTCAGATAAGCAGTCGCTCCATGTAAAATACTGGCATTCAGCTGCATCCGGTTAGACTGGAAGCCGACCCCAATATAGTTGGGAAAAGGCCAGATTGACGCTGATTATGATTATTTGGTAAGTCATAATAGCAGCTAATTAGCTGATGCGTGTTGTTCAAATAGCTTGGAGATATTTAATTTGTCTAGTCAGTTATTGTATCAATTGAGTGTAGGAGCAGTCACAACATTGGGAGCCTATTCCTTGCAACTTGGTTAGGCAAGCATTGCTTCAACAGATTTTTCTTTGAAAAATATGATTCAAACCGACTTCAAAAGAGGAGGAGGTTGTATGTTCGTCTGTGTGTACTTTTCATGTATGTTCATCGTTTTCTTCGTGATTATTGGGCTGATTTATGTGATTCTTTATTCATTTGGTAGATGAAGCACGGTGGTACCATATAACTTTTTTTTATTAACTATAATGATGATTGGGCAGTTTTTCAGTTAGCTTCAATAATACTTATTTTTTCCACTTATTATAAAGTTAAAATTGATACAGTATAAATTATCACTTGAGCAGCCTCCTTTATGCGTTGTTGAACATGCACTTGCCATATTGTATTGTTGTCATGGACTAGGACATGTTAAAATAATTGCTGAAATGAAATGAAATGAAATTGTTGATTGTTTATTATGTAAATTCCTATTTACAGAATAAACATATTCATTTCATTTCAGCAATTATTCATCGGAATCACTTTAACACGTAATATTAAAAAAATATTAAAAATAAGCTAGATGAGGTCGGCGTTTCCTATCTGACTACTCTGAGAAGAAAGGCCGAAACAAACTCAGAGGTTGCAGTCTTTTTTAAAGTCCAGACATAATCTTGATCAAGCCATATGAGAACCATGTAGATTAGAGTCTGAAATGGTATTTTGAGGAAAGAACCACACAGATTTGAGTTCACCTGTACAGTCAGTGCAACCAGTTGTCAGTAATCGTGGAGCTCAAAAGAGGAGAGGAAGAGAAAGAAAAAAAAATTAAAGAGTAAAAATAAATCCACATAGTCCTCACATTCACAATAATTAAAATTAATTATTTTACAAAGTAATCTTGTAATTTTTTATATAATTTATATAAAACTAGTTTATTTTGATGATTTTACATAATAATTAAAATGTCAAGTTTTATGGTTTTATCACAAGGCTTTGCAAAGCGAGCAGCTCAATCAGTTTGGCTTTAATACAGCTTTTAAATTGTTTAATGGGTAGGTTTCGAACGTCAAGGGGAAGTTTGTTGTAAAATCGTATACATTGACCCATTGTGATACATTACACTCATCATGATACATACATTGACCCATCCTGATCAAGTCATTACTGTGTTGCTCCGGGTAAATTATAAGTGACTCGTTGTTTGCCTGCTTAGTTGGTTCTCACTGGGATGTAGGACACTGACATATCTCTGCTAGCTCAATACTGAATGAGTGGCTAACTGGAGTGTTTGGTTATCTTGCGTTACGTCAGGCCAAATAGTCCTTGCTTGAATCTGACTTCTCGAGTCACTTGCAAGGAGTTGTGAAGGTATTATTAGCCTTTTGGTCTGTGGGTTCTTTGACCTGTGTATCTTAATTCTTTTTTTCTTTTAAACAAAGTTATGTTCACTTAATGTCAAGGCATAGTCACAAGCAAGTTGTTTAAACATTTTTTTTTACCGCAGGTGGTGATAACCCGCTGCATGGTAGTGCCCGTGTGCAACGGGCCGCCCCGTACGGCGCTGTACTGCTGCGCGCGCTCGCTCGTGCGCGCGCTGGGCTCGCGCCTGCCGCCCGCGGCGCGCGCGCTGGCCGCGCCGGCCGCTACAGCCAGGCACCTGCACACACTAGCCGCGGCGGTAGACGCGCAGGTAACATATACACATACAGCGGCCGCCCCGCGCGCGCTGGCCGCGCCGGCCGCTACAGCCAGGCACCTGCACACACTAGCCGCGGCGGTAGACGCGCAGGTAACATATACACATACAGCGGCCGCCCCGCGCGCGCTGGCCGCGCCGGCCGCTACAGCCAGGCACCTGCACACACTAGCCGCGGCGGTAGACGCGCAGGTAACATATACACATACAGCGGCCGCCCCGCGCGCGCTGGCCGCGCCGGCCGCTACAGCCAGGCACCTGCACACACTAGCCGCGGCGGTAGACGCGCAGGTAACATATACACATACAGCGGCCGCCCCGCGCGCGCTGGCCGCGCCGGCCGCTACAGCCAGGCACCTGCACACACTAGCCGCGGCGGTAGACGCGCAGGTAACATATACACATACAGCGGCCGCCCCGCGCGCGCTGGCCGCGCCGGCCGCTACAGCCAGGCACCTGCACACACTGGCCGCGGCGGTAGACGCGCAGGTAACATATACACATACAGCGGCCGCCCCGCGCGCGCTGGCCGCGCCGGCCGCTACAGCCAGGCACCTGCACACACTGGCCGCGGCGGTAGACGCGCAGGTAACATATACACATACAGCGGCCGCCCCGCGCGCGCTGGCCGCGCCGGCCGCTACAGCCAGGCACCTGCACACACTAGCCGCGGCGGTAGACGCGCAGGTAACATATACACATACAGCGGCCGCCCCGCGCGCGCTGGCCGCGCCGGCCGCTACAGCCAGGCACCTGCACACACTGGCCGCGGCGGTAGACGCGCAGGTAACATATACACATACAGCGGCCGCACCGCGCGCGCTGGCCGCGCCGGCCGCTACAGCCAGGCACCTGCACACACTGGCCGCGGCGGTAGACGCGCAGGTAACATATACACATACAGCGGCCGCCCCGATAATAATACTCCTCCAGACCGAACTTCGGCCATGGCGGCCAATCTACGCGGAGACTAGCCATTCGCGGGAGATATGCACAAGTAGGCACAGTTGCACTCTTTCTTCCCTCACTCTCATAGTCCGCTGTTCCTGAGAAATACCCATCGATCGCTAATATAGAACTAGATACACAATCCCAAACAAAAGTTCTCTTAAAACCGTCACCAAATTGTGTTTAGGTAATAATAGTTGAAATAAATATACATTAATGTAAATTCAACCTTAAACGCTGAACGCAATGCTTAAAGTATATTTCACAAAGCTATGTACAAAAAGCAATAAATTTTTACGACCTATACTCATTGTCAACGTATGTTCAAAACAAAATCAACCTTACACGCATGTCTTAAACTTCGAATTAAAAAGTTTTACGATCCAGGCCCCCCGCTAGGACAAGGAATGAAATCTTATTGATTGTGTATGACGTAATTAGGGTATAGGACCTCAAGAGTAGTTTAGCAGTCGCACTTACGACAACGAGACCAACGGGGCAGTCAAGGGCACATTGCACAGGTAACATAGATAATCTAGTTTGTAACCAATGACCATACTTTAGTCTCAAGAGTCCTCGTCCGATGTGAGCAATAAATCCTAACTTTTATAAATGGGAAAGTGAGTTAGTTTGTTACTCTTTCACGTTAAAACGGCTGAAAGAATTTAGTTGAAATTTGGCAAATGAGCCATGACCTGGGCTAGGACAAAGGATACTTTTAATCCCCATATTCTCACGGGATCGAGACTTATGCGAGCGAAACTGCGGGGGCGCAGCTTAAAGTAATTCAATAAACGTAAATTGAAGATAACTTACTACATTTTTTAAAAATCTGTTTTGATTAATTTAATTTCATATATAACTAATATCCATGTTTCTTAGTCCCTAATTTATATCTAACTAGCTGCCCGCCCCGGCTTCGCACGGGTGGCACTAAGTACTTATCTACTCAACGTTTAAACCTTCCCTGGACTACGACAAACATTTCAAAACCAAAATCAGCAAAATCGGTCCAGCCGTTCTCGAGTTTTAGCCAGACTAACGAACAGCAAATGATTTTTATATATAAGATTTTTATATATAATAAGATTATATATTTTTTGGTTTACAGAGCAAAGAAGCTAAGCAGCATGCAGGGATGAAGCCATTCGTGTGCGAGCTGTACGTGCGAGCGATCACTGCCGGCATGAACGAGCTGGAGAGGCTCAAACTTAAGACTGAAAAGGTTTAATATGACGTTATTTATCTGATATTTATGGAACATAGGCATACATAAGCCACATTATCAAGTGGACCACTATGAGAGTTCTTCTGGTCTTTGGTTTTGAGTGTTACCAGTGGGCATAATGACCATTCTTTAGGGAATTACGACTTTTTGCGTGAATACAGGGGTGGATCCAGGGGGGGGGGGGGGTCATGGGGGTATGACATATTTTTTCTCATCTCATTGATACATTTTATCAAATAAATACTTTGTATGATGTTGCCGCGTAGGATGTGTTTGGCACATATGCGTGAACGACACGCATAATAAGACTTCTTGTCCTGTTATTATAATTATACTGATGGACCGTGGAGTTTTCTGCCGGCTCTTCTCTATAATATATTTTTTGCCACTCCGGGCCCCCGACAGACTTAGTCTTCCACTGATTGGGCCTGTCCTGACTGGATGCCTACTATCTGACCCTCTCCTGACTCGAAGGCTGGATCCGCCCTTGCGTGATTACTGAATAATGCAAGTTTCACAAGTTAATTGCGCAGTGACAGAGCCTGTTAGTAACAGTGAGAGTTAACCCAGGTTCAGCGATTTTATTCTGCGGCGATTTTTTTTCGTGCGTTCGATTCTCAACGCTCGGATCAACACCGAGACTTGAAAATCCAGTGTTGAGTATCCCGTCGCGTCGTTTTTATGTCTGTGTGAACGTGGGCTTATAGACAGTGCCGTCAAAGAAGACGCGCCACTCTCCGCTCCGCTTGGTACTAAAGTACAACTTACAGTACAGTATAGCGGAGTGAGGCGTGTCTTCGTGGATGGTACTATCTATAGTTATAGATCATGGTATAAATTCTATACCATGTTTACCATCTTCGGTTACCATAATTATGTTCCTTTATTTATGCAAATATTTAAATGATATTGTTTTTTTTTGTAACTTTGACAGCACTAAAGAAATCAATGACGACGAATTTCAGAGTATTGCGTATTTTACTCATATGTAGCGGAATCGTCAATTCCTTTGCAGGAAGCGGATGCCCGTAAAGCGGAACAAATCTTAGCGTCGTGGTTCACCCAGCTAGGCGCGCTGCTGTCGGCGAGCGAGCGCATCCGCTGCGAGTGCACGCTGACGGCCTTCTCCGTGCACCCGTCGCCGGCGCTGTACGACAGGATCAAGGCTGCGCCCGCGCTGCCGCCGCTTATACGGGTAATTCAAATTCAAAAATCAAATTCAAAAATCATTTATTCAAACTAGGCTGAGAATCAGCACTTTTTGAACGTCAAAATTACATAAGACAGTCCCCCAAAAACGCCCGTAATGTTTCTAGTACTACGCATATTATCGGGTATTTTCCCTCTTGAGTTGCGTAGATATATACGGGTAAGGAGAACCGAGAAATAGAAAGGTAAGACGGGGTAAGATTTATTGTGTAAATTAAGTTATGAAATAATCGGATATCTGTTTTTAGGATTTATACGAACAATTGTCTATACTCTATAGGTTAAATATCGAAAACATCGAATTATAAATTAGGTAAAAGAATAAATAAATAGTGCCTCATCAAATCTTATATGCCGTAGACGTCATCTATCGCATTCCACCAGATGGGATCGACGCCTATATCGGGCTAGTTGAAAACACTCAATACTCAATATATTTATTGCTTACACATGTGAACTTAGGGGGTAGGTTTTTTACAAAGAATGATCAATGTGAACCCTGTCAGCACAGCAATATAGGAGAGAGGAAAAGGGCTTTTATTTGACTACATAGTTGTAAACCTATTTTTTTTAAGAATTTTAAGTACGCGAATGAAATCGCGAGCGCAACCGTTCAAATCAGTATTTTACATGGAACGACAGTCTATCTGACCTCCACAACCCATTAACTGGGTAATACTATACCCCTTGGTAAGACTGGTGTCAGACTTTCGGGCTTCTGTCGTCTCGTAACGACTGTCAAGACGGCTTAACGTGCTTTCCGAGGCATGGAGTCTCGGTATATAAAGTTGGTCCCCGGCAAGCGTAGCTGAACCTGATGGATCGACCCGTGCGGCTGTTATAACTTAGCCACGAGCTCCTCCGGAAATTTTCAAACCATAATTATTTAATATTGATTTTCCCTTATTTCAGGATGACAACGAAATAAAAGAAGAACCGAACAAAGAATTCGGGAGTTGGGCCAGCGATTCTCGCGGGCAGACCAACTTCGTGAAGACTTCGGAGACTCTGAACCTCAAACACACGCAGCATCGGGCCAATGTGCTGTCTACTGCGATCTTCAGCGAGGGCGAAGTTCTGGGGATCAGCCCCGAGTTGTGTACGGATATCGCTGTGCTGCTTTCTGGACCAAGACTGAAGACGCTTTCTTGGGATACTGACAGGTTTGTCCAGAATTATTTTTGCTATCATGGTATAATAATAATACTTCGCCAGGTATAGCATTCCGAGATACAGTGGTCACTTAGGAGGCACAAGTCTACGTCATAACATCTGTGTTACCAGTAGTGTGTAATAATAACTCCCCAACCACCTTTATTACCTGTGCGAATCCGATAAAACAATGAGGTTTTAATTAACAATTACTGTGGTATCTGTGGTGTCGGGGAGAAACATGATAACTCCAATTTGGTCGAATTTTAGAGGTACTACAATGACATTTAAAATTTACAAATTTTATTTTGGTCTAAACTTGGTAACTCATTGCACAGAAGCGGTAGAATTGTATAGGTAAAATTCTGATATCTGTACTCATGTCAAAATATCGGTCTCATCATCATCGGCCTATTAATGTTCCCACTGCTGGGACACAGGCCTCCTCTCTGTGAGAGGGAGTGGGCCGTAATCTACCACGCGGGCCCAGTGCGGGTTGGTAGATGTCACATGTCTTCGAATTTTTGGTTCTAAGACATGCCGGTTTCCTCACGATGTTTTCCTTCACCGTTTTGAGAGCAGTGGTGATGAAATTATTTACACAAAGTAAAGCGCCTGCTTGGATTCGAACCCACAACCTACAACTTGTAAGTCGGGGCCGTTACCACTGGGCCACCACTGCTCTCTAAAATATAATAAATATCGGTCTGTATCTAATGAAATATTTAAAATATCATACTGAAAATATGCGTTTTTGTACTTATCATGTTTCTCCCCGACACCACAATGTTTATATTGAGTTGTTTCGTTTGATGACAATTTAAATGCTTTGTATATATTTTCTAACAGAATGGTGACTGAAAATATTTCCTGAATACGTGTTTTGTTGTAATAAAGTGGCAACTGGATAGTGACGTAAGCATGTGACTCCCGGAATGCCAGACATTGTTTTTTAGACCATGGTTGATATCAAGTTTTGAGTTAGTGATTGTTTAAAAACTACTAACATATTTCAAACTTCTTGCTTTGTCATTTCTGGACGCCTTTACAAGCTATCAGAAAAAAAGTGGGCAGGTTCACTCTATGGGACTAGTTATAACAAGCGCACGAGACACGCGCACAGAACGCTGCGATAATCCGTCACATAGAAATTCATACAATTTGTTAGTGCGCACAAAACACAGCGCACAAGGCGCGCGCCTCGGGCGCTTGTTATAAGTAACTAGTCCCTATGGGAATTTTAACAGGCGCACGAGGCGCGCGCACAATACGCTGCGTTTCGGGCGCTTGTCATATGCAACTAGTTTTCTTGTGCGCACAAAACGCAGCGCACAAGGCGCGCGCCTCGGGCGCTTGTTATGTATAGTCCCTATAGCAGCTCCTAAAATTATTTATGACAAGTGTAACTAAATGACAGCTTGTTAAGAGGGTGCATCCTAAAAGTTGGCAACGTCGTAAATAGCTGTCAAATATTTACCTGTTTTGATTAATTTGGAAATAATACTGTATGGAAATAAGAAATGTGGCTAACTAATTGACTAGAATATTAATAATGAATTGCAATTATAACATTGAATTTGATGTTGTACCCGTTTTAGGTGAAAAAAAGGCATTTGGAAAGTTTGCAAATACTTTTTTTACATCTAAAACTAACTATTCGGTGTTACGATATTAATTATTGCATTTCATAACCAATATTCTAGTTCGCTAGTTAGCCACATTTTTTATTTCCATACAGAAATATTATCAAATTAATCAAAACAGCGAAATATTTGACATCTATTTGCGACGTTGCCAACTTTCAGAATAAACCCTCTTAAATCAACCTACTTCGTCATCTTTTTATGGGCTGTTTACTTATGGTTTTTGATAATTTACGTGCTAGGCACTTGCGGAAGTCTGGTTTTTTCATAATCTGCCTAGCCTTTTCCGAACTATATTGGGTACGGCTTTCAGTCCAACCGGATACAGCTGAATACCAGTATTTTACATGGCGCGACTGCCTATCTGACCTCCACAACCCTGTTACTGGGTAACTTGATACCCTCGGTAAGATTTTGAAGATTTCTCTGAACTTATATTTCCATCTTCCAGGGAGCTATTACTAGAAAATTGTCGCACGTACATGGAGCGTACAAACTTCGGTACCCGCGCGTTAACAACAGAGCTCAAGTATCTGAACCTTGACCCGAGGGAGTTTCTACACCTACCGGAAGAAGAGGACGATGATACTGACATTTACTATGGGATTGAGAAAGGTAAGACATGATATTAATTTATTTGCAAATGAAAATGATGTGACAGTGGAAAGTTATAGAATATTTAGCAACCTAATTCGCTTAACTGAGGGCCTAGTGTGGTAGGGCCAATGGTAAAGACGAGACGGTTAAAGGAAACTCACACTAGGCCTTCTAGTCTTAGTGAGTATTAGGTTACTAAATATAAGTCGTCTATTGTATTTTATAATGGATTTCCGCAGTCATGCCTGAGTTAATTAATTAATTAAAGTGTAGGGGTCATACGATTAAAAATTTGGTCATGATAAATGATAATTATTTTGAAAATTGCTTAAAAATAACACTTTTGAAGTCGAAACCTCGTTAGTCGCGTTGAGCGGTTTTTGGTAGGGGTAAACTTATGGATTCGCACCACCATGCGCCGTAATGCTCGACTATAAAATAAAGATGGCGCTAATACTAGTTTTAAGTTTTCACTTTTGTCGGCATTCCCCATGAGTGCCTGTTTTTTGAAGTGAAAACTTCTTTAGCGGCGTTGTGCACATCCCAAAATGGGTAAAAAAATATTAAACTCGCGTCAGGACGTGACCGTATGATCCGTTGTCTAGTAACCGACAAAGTACCTAAATATCAAAATAAATAGTCTTTGACATTACGTAAAGATTGCGAGGTAAGAAATTTTACCCATATTGATGGGTAAAAAAAAACAGTCAAAACATACTTCATGAAAAGTGTTTAAAATAAATTGTTTATTTTTGTTAGACTATATTTTGAAAATAAATAAATATACTACTACTACTAATGAATATTGTATTTAACCACATAAATTATAGTACTTTTATACTGATAAATAAAGCAATTCGTGCGAAATTATTCCCCAACCATTCCAAAATATTCAAAAATGCACAACGTTAATTTCAAGTTTTCACTTCTGCCGGCACGCCCGGAGTGCAACCCGTTGTTTTTTTTTTAAATTTTAACTAGATGAGGTCAGTGTTGCCTACTCTGAATAGAAACACCGAAACAAACTCAGAGTCGTATTATAAGAGTGAAAAGTTTTAAGTGAGACCTTCTATAGAAATTTTAAATTCAAATATATGGACAAGGAAACTTTTTTTTGTATTATACTCCTAACAGGGGTATTTTCTGAAGGTTTAAATTGAGTTAAAGTGAATAACCGAAAACGTGCACAAACAAAAATAATAAAATAAGTTGTAATTTTGCACAAGACTGCTACATTTCCAGTAGGTGCATTTGACCGATTCTTTAGTTAATCTTATTTAAAATACGTCACGTCAAACAAAATATAAACAAAAATTACCAAAATTAACCAAAATTGATATTAATATTTTGTCAAAGGCTACGAGCATCTATTAGAAGAATATCAAGAGCCAGAAGAAATATGGCAAGACGCCGAAGACCCTGAACAAACACATAGCGCGCATTCTTCTGACATTGAATCAAAAACCCCAGTGAAAACAAAGAAAACACAGAGAAAGACAAAGAAAAACCTCTCTTCCGAGGAAGATTCTGACCCACTCAGCCTCGTCGCAGAAGCAAAAAGAGTAGAGAAGAAGAAGGAACGACCACACAGCAAAGAAAGAAGAAAAGACAGCAAGGAGAGAAGTAAAGAGCCTAAAAAATCAAAGGCAAAGGCGAAACCCAAAGATCCTCTAGAAATCAAACAACAAAGTACTGAAAAGAAGAAGGAACCAAAAAAGAAACGGGAGAGAAAGAAGAAAGAAAAGTTGGTGCCTACTACAACAAAGTGCAATTTATCCAGTCTTGTTGGAATGAAAGTGGTGAATACAATTAAAAAGCCAGACCTTCCCGGCGTCGTCAACACACCCTCTGGCAGTGACAGCATTTACGATTGCCAAGGAAAGTCCTCAAACTCTATCGTATCAGACAGCAACGAAACCAATGTCCTATTTGACGGCCTATTTTCTATGGACGAGCTCAAGTCTCCTGAAAAAAGTCCGGATAATAATTCGAAAAATAGTGAACTTCATATACCTAGCGGTACGGTCGGCGTTAGTACTTCTGGTGTGCATCATAACCAGAGTCCAAGCCGAAATGAACCTACGAAACATAAGGTACCGAATTCGCCACAACCTAGGACTGGTTTACCAAGTAATATGCTGGTTAAGGAGAGTTTGAGTAAACTATTACACTATAGAAGACAAAAGGCTATTGAAAATGAACAAAAACTAAATCTACAGCCAAATGTTGTTCATACTTACTCTTATAAGCAAGGAGCTGAAACCCCAACGCTTACACCAGCACCTAGTCCTGTGCCACTTACTCCTGAAGCCAGCCCAAAACCACAGCTAACTGAAAACGTACCAGAGAACCCGAAAGTCTACATAAACAGAACACAGTCTGAACAACTCTCTGAACTAAGGAATGAAGTTAACAACTTGTTGAGCACCAAAACTTTTGGAATAGCAAGGCCGGTTATACAGTATGGTCCTAAGACCAATAACTGTTTATTGAATAACACTCAGTCTAGCGGGCCTAGGTGCCCAAATCCTAACTTACAGAAACCAATGCAAGAGATGTATAAAACGCCTCAAACGCAAGAAAAAGAAACTGCTGTTGGAAACACCGAAACAAAGGCCACTCCGGCACGGTCTAATGTACCGAAAAAACAAAAATCTGTAGACTCAGCAAGTCAACAAAATTTCCACATTTTTCTCAAGGAGCTACAGGAATCAATTAATGCAGGAGCCGGTGCTCATTCAAGTAAAAATGTAAATATCAAAAAGGAAATTAAACCAATCAGTAGGGTGACGCCAGTAGTACCCAAAACAAAGGCTGAACCCAACACATCTCCACAATGTGCCAAACAATCACAGAAGAAAACTTCAGATTTTTTAAACACGTTTTCACGCCTCAGTTATTTACATAAAAATAAAGTGGACCCAAAAGGGAATGGAACGAAACCTTTTGTAGACGCACTAATAGAATATCAGAGTAAAACGCTGCAAAATCCTCCTACTGACGCGGAAATAAATCGAATTTTGATGGAACAGAAATTGGCAGCAAAGTGTCTTCATTTTAAAAATGAGCCAGTAACACCAAAAACTGACAGAGCAGCACACCAGCATCCAGAGAACAGTCAAAGCTTACTCAAGAAATTTGATAAACCAAAACATGTAAGCAATACTGTAAAACAGAATCCCATAATCGCCAATATGCTGTCCGGCCAGATCGCAAAGTCAGTTAAACTCGAGAATCAATACAAAAACGTTCAAGTAGAACGACCTCGAGAGATGTCGAGTTTATCGAATAAGTTTTCAACCCTAACAGAAAGAGATCAACAGGACTTACTTGCTCTATTGCGACAACAGACCAAACTGAACCTTCGACCGAAAGTGGAACATGTCAAAGAGAAGGCTCAACCCCCACAATTGATAACAGGCCACATGCCTTCAACAAACTATTCCGTTCCTTGCACTAGTCAGTCATCCAACAAGCATAAGATTTTAGAACCCCCTAACATTACATATAACAACGTCAATATCAAACAAGTAACGAAACCTAGTCCAAGCATAAAACCATCAAACGTTAAACTTGATTTAAGAATTCCACAGATAAAACCTTTGAATATGGTTAAGACTGAACTTACTTGTACTAAGACCGTAAATCCAAAGCCTAATAAAAAGATTGAAATATTAAGTAACATTGAAATTAAAAGTAGCATCAAGCACAAATCTGAAACTGTACCCAAACCTAAGGAAGATACGGATTGGGAGAAGGTAATGGACGCCATTTTGTCTCACAAGACTCCCAGCAGAGGCCCCAAAGCCCTCGATATGGCGTTGAACAAAGATGCCTATAACAAGGCGCTAGCGGAAAGCTTGCTGAACCAAAGGATAGTTAAGGCTAATTCCACTGGAGATCTAATAAAAATGACAAACGTAATATCAAAAGGTCAGTCAAATCCAGTACTGACCGCTCAGCCGACGCAGAGTCCACACCCTCCAGTACTGAGCCGATCAAACACTGAGAGTGTGATCAAGACTACAAAAAAGTCTTCTAAAACACCAGCGAAGGTGGTTCAGAAACCTTTAACAAAAACATCTGTACTACAAGCGAATCCAAACGTAACTAGGCCGATAAAACCTGAAACACCAAAACGGCAAATCCAGACTGAGAAAAGACCAAGCCACGGAACAAAAGACCAAATAGACGTACTTAAAAAATTACCTGTAACACATCAGGAGAAACCATTTACTGCTCCATATTACAAAGAAGAGGATCCATTTATCTCAGGAATACCAAATTCTGATTATGATCTTCTTGAGGAATTAATGGATGATGATTTGCGGCAAGAAATCGGTGAATTATCATCCGATGAGGACAGTTACACAGCACCAATGCAAATCCTGAAAGGTAAAACTTACAGTATAAATAAGCCTATAACACCTGCCATTCAAGAGGAACGCTTAAATCCAACAGTGCTTAATACAACACCGTCACATAAAAAACCAGTGCCGAAAGTAAGAAGTGATATTCCAAAGACTGCTTTTGATTCTTCAGTACAAAAACAATATACGTCACCATTTGTCAATGTGAAGTCGGTGATTAAAACTGCTGAATGCATAAACAATGAGGCAAAGAATGTTCAGCCTACTATTGCCGTTCACCAAATGCCCCAAACTGTGTGTGCACCTTCGAAAAGTCGCAGAAATCAAAGCTATCACGCCAATACTGAACAATCAATTGCAAAAATATTGAGCAATCAATCTGATCAATTGCGAACAGTAGATCAAATAAACACATTTGTGGCAACTATGCCAAGACAGACTGCGTTAAAAAACGTAGTTCTTGTCGGATCAGATATTGTATACCAATCTTGCGCGGTTCAAACCCCGGTCCTTGCGGCCAATGTAACTCGGAATACATATGTAACATATAATGACCAGCAAAACATGGCGCTTTATCAGACAACGCAATTCGCCGCCCCTGTTGTGAACCCAGTAATCATAGGTAATGCTATCACTATGTCTAAATCAACAACACCAATGACGGGACCATTGACGACAGTTGCCAATAAACCTGAAATTGTTGTTCAAACTCCTATAAGTAAAGAAGAATTAAGAAATGACATCGTTCAAAACAAGGCTGTTATCCATGACACTAAAGACGCCAAATCGGAACCCAAAACGAATCCGGTTGATAACCCGAATGATGATGCTCCTAAATCAGAAAAGGAGAAAGTCGATATAAATTCTAATAAAAACGTTTGTGAAAGGAAAGTACTATCTGAGGTACAGGAAAAACAGAAGCTTGAGAAAATCGAACCGAAGATTACTAGAAGTCAAACAAGGAAGTCTTTTGAACGAGATTTGATGAATGAAGTTATAAAAGATCAGGAGCGACTACAGAAGAAACGTTTATCTATTATAAATCGAAATATTAGCCATCGAATCGATAAAAAAACAATACCACTATCGTATGCTCCGCTTAAATCGATAAAACTTATAATAAGAGTTCCCAAGAAAGCCCAAGAAAAATATGAGAAGTTAAAATCCGCATCTGATACTAAAAATGACAGTAAAATTCAAAGCGGAACTGTAGAATCAATAAAAGTAAAGACTACCGAAGACCCAGTTGAAGCCAGAATAATCGCTAAGGTAGACAAACCGGATAAAACTACCAACACCAAAAATTACAAAGAAAATAAGGATAAACCTTCTTGCCGTCGTATTATATTGCGATCCTCAAACAAAGACGTGAAACTAGATACAGAAGTGGCTGAGAAAGTCTCCGTACCTAGAAAAACAAAAGTTAGGCTAAAACCTGCTCCTCCTGAAAGTGAGAACAAATCTTTAGAAAATTATACTGACGCAGATAGCATAAATAAATTTAAAGTGGTCAAGAAACCAGTTACGAAAAAGACGCTTAACAAAACAATCAAGAAAGTGGAGGCAAAAAAGAAAGTCACTAAAATCCAGCCTAAAAGAAACGCTAAAGGAATAAAAATAACAATTAATAGAAAATTAGAGCCAAAGCCTCAAGAATTAATACCAAATGAGATGACAGATTTGATGGACATTGAGGATGAAATAATAACTTCTAAAATTCTTCAAGTAATGACTCCGGCCCAGCCTTTACCAAACTTACAGGAGATTCCTAATGTAGAAGAAATTTTAGGAGATATTGAAGAGAACGGCACTTTGGACGACTCTATCGAAAACTGTCCGAGTCCAAGTATTTTAGAAAACGATTCTACAGTAAACCAGCTGTTACAAACAGAGAGTGTTGACAAACCTATTAATGATTTTACTGTTACTAGTCAAGAAAACACAAATAAGAATAACGACTTAGTTAATAAAGAGGATGACACGATTCCCGAAATAACTGAAACCGTAGTAGAACCAGTCATAAAAGACACCGATACAAATACCACGGCCGAACAAAATATGACAAACACTGATATCCTTAAAGAAATTGAAAGTTATGTAAAGAAATTAGAAGATAAAAGAAAGGACACTGCTGTTAACCAACGCTTAGAGTTAGAGTGCAATGAAATAATGTTCAGTTCAAAAGATGTCTCTGAAAGTTCGTCTTCTCAGCCGGACATGCAAACTTCCGGAGTGATAGCACAAGTCAACTCAGTAAAACAAAATACTACTGACCCTAAAATAAACAACGATGAAGCTAAAAATCAGGAAAAGACTGTACATATTGAGGAAGAAGTCATCTGTATTGACGAAGACGACGAAGAATCAAACTATGTAATGCCACAAAGCAAAGTACTTATAAAAGGTGGCAAAATCAATAGCCAAGAAAAAAGGAAAAATGGACTGAAAGATGACATACCACAATCTTACATGGACGCTATAAAAATCAAAGACTTACCACACTTAAATAGAGGAGATCCATTGAAGAAATGCGTGCGTATTCAGCTGCCTTGTGGAAAGGTATTCAAGGCGACTGTTCATGGTCAAATGAACATGGATACTAATTCATTATTTTCGGACCCAGCACTGAAATCGGTTCTTTTGAGCAACGTGTCCAAAAGAAAGCGGTACACTTTGAATATAAAACAAATGTCCACTACTTTAAAGTTAAAACCCGACCAAGTATTAGAGTCTCATATACATGAAATACGTTTGAAAACGAATGCGCCGCCCCCTGGAGTCGTCGTTGACACCATAAATTTACTTAGCGACTCGGACGAAGATACTGAACAGCAGTCTTTCAATACTGAATTTGGAAAATATCAAGTACAAACGATGAAGAAAAACTTACTGGAAAATCATCAAAAGATATTTGATAAAAAATGTGTTGTGGAATTAAAAAGAGAGGATTTACAAAAGTATTTTGAAGATGAGGATGAAATCGAAACTTCAGTTGAAACTTATCTGATGAAAGAAGGGTTACCTGATGTCTCGTTGCAAACAGACAATCTAACAAAGAATATAGAAGAACCTGTAGTTGTTCAAGCCACAACTGACCCTGTTGTGGAACCTGTAACTCAAGATGCTGAGACTGTAATCCAGCTTGATGTACAACCTATTATTCAATCTGATGCACAACCTATGATTCATCCTGACGTACAACCAGTGATTCAGTCTGCAGTTCAAACTATTATTCAGTTTGATGAACAACCTATAAGTCAGTCAGAAGATCAACCTAAAATTCAACGTGACGTTGAACCTGTTATTCAATCTGATGAACATATTATACAGTCTAATGTTCAATCTATCACTAAACCTGATGTGCAACCTATAATTCAGATTCAACGTGACGTTGAACCTGTTATTCAATCTGATGAACATATTATACAGTCTGATGTTCAATCTATCACTAAACCTGATGTGCAACCTATAATTCAGACGGATGTTCAAACTGATGTTCATCTTATAAATCAGCCTGACCAACAACATGTTATCGAACCTGCAATTCAATCTGATGTTCAACCTATAATTCAGACAGAGGATCAACTTTTAATTCAACCTGATGTCCAACCTATCGCTGAGCCTGATGTGCAACCTATAATTCGGGCGGATGTTCAAAATGATGATCAAACTGATGTTCAACCTATGAATCAGTCTGACGGACAACCAACTGATGATCAACCTGCTATCGTACCTATTATTCAGTCTGAATTACAAACTGAAGTTCAAACTAAAATTCAGGTCGATAAACAATCCGTTATTCAACCTGTGATTTTGTCTGATGATGTATCTCAGCCTGGTGTTCAACTTATAGTTCAGCCTGATGTGCAACCTATTAATCAACCTATGATTGAACCTGATGTACAACCTATAACTCGGCCTGAAGTTCAATCTATGATTGAGCTTAATGTAACACCTGTGATTCAGTCTGATTCTCAACGTGATGTTCAACCTGTTATGCAATCTGATGAACATATTATACAGTCTGATGTTGAACCTAAAATTTTACCAGATGTAGAACTTGATGTTGAACAAGTCGTAACCATCGCCCAACCACATGTTCAACAGATCGTTCAAGCAATAGACCAAGTATTAGCTAGTGAATCACCGCTAACAAAAACTACACAGCAAGAACCAGTAGAGATAATTGAAATCGACGATTCATCTAACGACGACGCCGACGTTATAGGTGTTGAAAATAGCGACGAAGAAAATACGATAATTGGACTGATACCATTCTTAGAACTAGATGATCCAAAAACTCTTAAAGACAAGACTGCCGAACTATTTAAACCAGCCCAAAAAAGTAGCCCAATACCAGTCGAAGCAAAGATCAATGAATTCAAACACTTACTGTTTAGAGATCTTGGTATAGAAGATCTCGCCGAAAATTCAACACAATCTGACGACTTGTTTCTTTCCCTTGCTGGTGCGCCTCTTGTTACTAATAGCGGAAATTCTGTTAGCAACGATATTTCGCCGCAAATCCCAACATTACCAGACTGTCTTGTGAAACTTACGAGGTGCGACGAACTTGTGAAGAAATATGAAAATCTGAAAATGCTTAAAAATTGCTTCATTAAATTAGTTCGCTGTGACGAGCTTGTTCGAAGTTATGCTGAGAAAGCCAATGTACAGGACGCTGAACAGTCTGATAATATAATTGATATTGACCTCCAAGACAATATATTTGAAGAGGTCGCATTGGATATAGTGCCATTATCACGCAGTGGTTCTTTTTCAATTCTTGACAATTGCTACCTATTTGAAACTCAAACCATTGATCAAATTGACCGAAGTAATTCACCAGTAATGGAGGCATACGAAACTATTGCTTCATTATGCAATCGCAAAGTTAGGGTGACTGAAGAAAAAGTTGCAACTTCGGAAAGATCGACCTGCGAGACTGAACGGCTTCAGACTAAGCCTAAGATCCATTTGCAACATAAGAACAGTTCGATACAAGATCATAGAAGTATCGAAAGTTGCAACGCAGCAAGTATTAGTGATAGTCTTATACTAAATCAAAATAATGTATTGCCACTCAAAGCTTTAGTATTAAAGCTCTTCCATAATCACTCCATTTTAGACCAAATAAATTCTGCTCGACTGAAATCGAAACTTAATATAAGACGAATAACACAAAACCGGAAAAGAAAGTCTCTTGAAACTATTGTAACAGGTAGTAAAATAGCAAAAACTTGTAATAACTCGAGCCAGAAACCAAGTGAAGATGCTAATAAACATTTTGAAACTAGAGGAATAAATGTAATGACAACAGATCTTCTTGATAATACCTGGAAAGATAGTGAAATTGAACACGATAAAACAATGGAACCCTCATCATTTGAAAACAGCATTATTGAAGTAGATTCTAGAACTTCCTGCTTAGACGGAAGTGAGGATGATATAAGTGCATCTATATTATACAAAGCAGATTTAATGCAGACTGAATTTTATATTAACAATGAAAGACCTCAATTTCAAATCGACGGTGTACCTGAAGCGACAGAACTGGACACTGAACACGTTGATGAAGATTCCATACCTGAAATTGAAAATATGTGTCAAGTCGCAGACGAAATAAATGTTGTCACAGATACCGAATTAATATCCGAAGTTGGTAAACTGGATGCGGAAGAAATATCTAAAGAGGGCAATGAAGGTGTCTGTATAAGTACAGATGTCACGGGTGAACTGACAAAAGCAACAGAAAATATAAATGAAAACGTTGAAACGTCATCTGAAATTGTAAATATTACTGAAGACGTATTGACACATGGTTTAGTTCAAGTTACTCCTCTGGATACAGAAAGTATGACTGAAAAAGATGGTGAAAATGTCCGAAACGACGGTGACGCAGTACTGAAGGAGACAGCAGTTTCTATTGAAAAAAGTTTCCATGTTGCTGGTACCCAAATAGAAGCGACAGAAATGGCCATGGAAGTGAAAACGGATCTGAAGGAAATGGAAACGACCTTAATGAATACGTGTGGTGAAACTGAAACAAAACAAGACGAGACTGAAATTGTCATGGAACACATTTGTGACGACGCTGATAAAAAACTGGCAGAGCCACAAATGCTAACAGAAAATGTTTGTAAATACGCTGGTTTAAAACTGGTAGATACTGGAATGGAAGCCGCTAAAAACATGGAAAACTCTGTAATATTCACTAACAACGTTAGCAGTGACACTAACTCAAAACTGACAGAGCCAGAAATGATAACGGAAAGTAGTTGTGAAGACACCGATGCTATATTAGTTGACACCAGAATAGAAAAACAAGCCGGTACAAAACCTGACGACTCAGAAATGATCATGGAAAATAATATTTGTAACAACGCTGACACAACAATGGCGGAGCCAGAAATGGTAACAGTGGATATTTGTGAAGAAGTTCGTTCAAAACAGGTAGATACCGAAATGGAATTAGATAAAAAATTGGAAGAGCCAGAATTAGTCATAGATGACATTTGTCCAATTTTGTGTGGTGACGCTAACACAAAATTGGACCCAGAAACGGCATTAGAAAATATTTCTAAAGACACCGATGATATGTTAGTAAATACCGGAATAGAAGAAGAAATCGATACAGAACTTGACGACCCAGAAATGATCATAAAAAATATTTGTAACAATGTTGACACATCAATTGCTGAGCCAGTAATGCCAACAGAAATGATGCGTGAAAACACTGATGCAATATTTGTAGATACCGTGATAGAAAAAGAAGCCGTTATAAATCCAGAAGAGCCAGAAATTGTAGTTGATGACATTTGTGGCCACGCTGACATAAAATTAGTAGAGTCAGAAATGCCAACGGAAAATGTCTGTGGAGACTCTATGACAGAAATAGTAAATGAAGCTGATACAAATCTAGAAGGACCAGGAATTGTCAAAGACATTTACAACAACGCTGACACAATGGTAGAGCCTGAAAGGGCAACAGAAAAGATTTGTGAACACACAGATGCCATATTAGTAAATACTGAAATAGAAAATGAAACCGATGCGAAATCAAACAAACCAGAAATGGCCATAGAAGGCATTTGTGGCGACGCTGACACGAAATTGACAGAGTCTGAAATGCCTACCGAAAATGTCTGGGAAGACACTGAACTTGAAACGACTGAAATAGAAGTTGATACAAGTCTTGAAGAGCCAGTAATAGAAGCCAGAATAGAAGGCATTTGTAGCGATGCTGGCACAAAATTGGCTGAGCCAGAAATGCTTACGGAAAATGTCTACGAAGACACTGATACAGAAATTGAAACGACAGAAATAGAAACTGATACAAGTCTTGAAGAGCCAGAAATGGTAATGGAAGGCATTTGTAGCGACGCTGACACAAAATTGGCTAAGCCAGAAATGCTTACGGAAAATGTCTACGAAGACACTGATATAGAAATTGAAACGACAGAAATAGAAACTGATACAAGTCTTGGAGAGCCAGAAATGGTAATGGAAGGCATTTGTAGCGACGCTGACACAAAATTGGCTGAGCCAAAAATGTTTACGGAAAATGTCTATAAAGACACAGAAATTAAAACGACAGAAATAGAAACTGATACAAATCTTGAAGAGTCAGAAATGGTAATGGAAGGCATTTGTAGCGACGCTAACACAAAATTGGCTGAGCCAGAAATGCCTACCGAAAATGTCTGGGAAGACACTGAACTTGAAACGACTGAAATAGAAGTTGATACGAATCTAGAAGACCCAGAAATGGTAATAGAAGGCATTTGTAGCGACGCTGACAAAAAATTGGCTGAGCCAGAAATGCTTACGGAAAATGTCTACGAAGACACTGATACAGAAATTGAAACGACAGAAATAGAAACTGATACAAGTCTTGAAGAGCCAGAACTGGTAATGGAAGGCATTTGTAGCGACGCTGACACAAAATTGGCTGAGCCAAAAATGTTTACGGAAAATGTCTACAAAGACACAGAAATTAAAACGACAGAAATAGAAACTGATACAAATCTTGAAGAGTCGGAAATGGTAATGGAAGGCATTTGTAGTGACGGTAACACAAAATTAGCTGAGTCAGAAATGCCTACCGAAAATGTCTGGGAAGACACTGAACTTGAAACGACTGAAATAGAAGTTGATACGAATCTAGAAGAGCCAGAAATGGTAATAGAAGGCATTTGTAGCGACGCTGACACAAAATTGGCTGAGCCAGAAATGTTTTCGGAAACTGTTTACGAAGACACTGATACAGGAATTGAAACGACTGAAAAAGAAACTGATGCAAGTTTAGACGAGCCAGAAATGGCAATAAAAAATATTTTTGAACACACTAATGCAGTATTACTAAATACTAAACTAGAAGATGAAGCTAATGCGAAACTAAACGAACGGGAAATGGTAATAGAAGGCATTTGTAGCGATGCTGGCACAAAATCGGCTGAGCCAGGAATAGCTACCGAAAATGTCTGGGAAGACACTGAACTTGAAACGAATGATATAGAAGTTGATACAAATCTAGAAAAGCCAGAAATTATCATTGAAGGCATTAGAGACGACACTGATACAAAATTAGCCGAGTCAGAAATGACTTCGAAAAATGTCTGCGAAGAAGCTGAAATTGAACTTGAAACGACAGAAATAGAAACTGATACAAATCTAGAACCGCCAGAAATGCCAACAGAAATTATTTGTGAAGACACTGATGCAGTATTAGTAAATACTGAAACAGAAAAAGAAGCCGCTGCAAAACCAGATGACCCAGAAATGGTTATAGAAGGCATTTGTGTCAACACTGACTCAAAAATTACTGAGCTAGAAATGCCCAAGGAAAATGTCTGCGAAGACGCAGACATTGAAATAGAAACGACAGAAATAGAAAAAGAAGTCGATACAAATCTAGAAGAGTCAGAAATTGACGAAGACATTTGTAACAACGCTGACACAACAATGGCGGAGCCAGAAATGGCAACAGAACATATTTGTGAAGTCACTGATGCAATAATAGTAAATACTGAAATAGAAGCTAAAACAACGCTAGACAAGCCAGAAATTTTCGAAGAGTATATTTGTAACAACGCTGGCACAACAATGGGAGAGCTAGAAATAGAAACAGAAAGTATTTGTGAAGACACTGATGCAAGATTAGTAGACATTGAAACAGAGAAAGAATCTGAAATAACACTAGGCAAGCCCGAACTGGTCATGGAAGGCACAAAATTGGCCGGGTCAGAAATGCCTACGGAAAATGTTTATGAAGATGTTGACACAAATATGAAAATAACAGACATAGTAAATGACGCTGAAACTGATACAAGTCTAGAAGGACCTGAAATAGTCATGGAAGTAATTTGTCAATACGCCGATGAAGAACTTGTACTGCCAATGATAGGAAAACAAGCGGATAAAAAACTAGAGGAGCCTGAAGCTGCAATGACAGACTTTTTTAACAACGATGACACTAAAATGGCAACAGAAGATATTTGTGAAGGCGCTGACGCAAAACTAGTAGAAACTGAAATAGAAAAAGAATCAGATACAAGTTTAGAAGAACCCGAAATTGTCGTGGAAGTTATTTGTCAATACGCTGAAGAAAAACTGATACTGCCAATAATTCGCGCAGAAACAAAACTAAAAGAGCCAGAAGCAGTCATGGAAGAATTGCAAAGGCCAGAAATGACTTTACACAATATTTCTGAAAACCCTAACACAAAACAGGTAGAGTCAGAAATAGAATATGATACACTAATAGAAGGATCAGAAATAGTCATTGAAGACATTAGTAGCAACAACGACACATTACTGCAACAGCCAGAAATGGCATTAGAAAATAATTCCGAAAACGCTGGTATAATGGAAGCTACAGAAATAGAAAAAGATGAAACGAATACAGAGCCTGAAGTAGCTGTGGAAGATATTTGCAAAAACGTTGACTCAAAACTTGAAGAGGCAGATTTAGAGAAAGTTGATACCAAACTAGGACAGACAGAAATGGTCGTACAAGACATTTGTAACAATGCTAACACGCAATGTTTGGAGGCAGACATGGCAACAGAAAGTATTTTTGAACTCGCTGATGAAAAACGAATAGAGACTGAAACAGAGAAAGAATGTACGAATAATTATAATGATGTGGATAAGAAATTCAAGGAGATTGAATCGACATTGAAAATTATGTTTGAAGACGCAGACAGTATGCTCGAAGAAAAAGAAATGACTATTGAAAATGATTCTAAAGAACCTGATACAAAACAAGATAAGACAGACATAATCCTGGATAACATACTTGAAGACGCTAAAACTGGAATGGATATAGAAATAACACGTGAAAAACTTAGTGAAAATATAGTCGAAAACGCTGATAAAAATCTTGCAAAATCAGATCTTGACAGGGGTTGTTTTGAAGACAGCACAATAATTCACAATGGCACGAAAAAGAATAATATAGTGATAGATTTTGACGTTGAAGTTATTTGTGAAGAAGTCGATGAAACTGTTGGTAATGAAGAAGATAAAATACTTGAAGTGATACAATCTGAAACTGAAGAAAATAAGGTTGCAGAAACCAGTGTAATAACTATTGACGAAAATGATATCTTAAATAGGAGCAACGAAAACGAAATTGTACTTAATAAGGTAAAACATATAAATAAGGATCATAAGCCAGAAATCTTAATAGAATGCAAAGATGATACTTGTTTCTATGTGAACGAAATCGACGATAATTACTTAGTCGAAGAAATCGTTGAAATGCGTAGTGATGAAATACTTGATGATGAGATGGCTGAAGAAGTTCTCGAAAGTGCCGTAAGCCCGGTGAGTGAGGTGTCGAAACATGACCCAGTATCACACATTGAAAACGAAGCGGCAAACAAAGAATTGAGAGAATTGGAAACCCGAGAATTTGTACTCGTTCAGAATCAAGATACGAAATTAAAGTCACTTGAAAGTAACGTCTTGTTTGGTGAACATTCTGGCTCGTTGTTCATGGATTGCCAAGATGAGGAATCATGTGAAGAAAATATACTAATAACACAACAAATTGGTGCATATGGTCAAATAGAAGAAATTGATATTAAGCTCAACGTCCCTAGGATAACATATTCCAAGAAATATCCACACGGCTTAATTTTCAATTGCTTATTCAGTGGCACGAAAAACAGGAAGCGTAAAATTGACATGACAGATGTAAAGATTTATGAGAAGAAGTACAGAAAAGGCAAGCATATAGACTCGCCTAAAATTAACGTAACAGCCATAGCAGAATCAGGGTATGGTAAAGAATTCAAACAACTGCTCGACTATTGCAGTTCTGTAAAATTTTCATACTCGCGGCCATTCCACAAAGAATACATAGACGTGCAACAAATATTACAGTCATGGCCTATAAAAGGCATTTGTAATGTTGAACAATCTGAAACTGAAACGGACGAGACTTTATTTACTGATATGGAAAAAGAAGAAAATACAATACATCATCCAAGTTTTCAGACATTGGCCGAAGAAATCAATTCAGATTACAACGAATCAAACTATAAATCTTGTGATGTTATTGAAACCAATTTCAATATGGGTTTTGGTGAGGGGTCCGGCAGAGTCATACAAAATTTGGAGGACGGATGTGGTACAAAATTTTCGGCTGCGACTCTGTCGGACGTAAAACAAACTCAGCCGCTTTTACTGTCCGAAAATTATGGTAACTGTAAACGTGTGCATAATACAATTAATTTTACAAATAAACATGAAATAGAGAAGTTACATTCTAACATCAAATGCATTCAAATGAAAGATAAAGTCAGATCCTTTTTCAAAAAGAACATGACTGAATTAAGTTACGACTGGATAAAAGAGCAAGAAAAAGATGACATGTATTCGAATGGACTGTTTAACTCGTCAGACTTTCCATATGGCCTTACTGACCCAGATTTTTTACAGCCCCCACCATTTGAAGCTGTTGTTCAGGTTGTTCAAGTCGGTCAATTGCCGGTTAGTGCAGCCGCACAAAACCCTGTGACATGCGATCCTCGAGTCACTCAAGTGTCCAATGTTAGTCCGTCTCAATGTTCCGCTGAAAACAGCCCCGGTGACGACCAGTCTGTTATAAAAACTGAATATACAGAACTCACGACTGCTGATTTAAGTATGCCTTTAGCGCAAGAATACGTGCAACATATCCAGTCAATGCCGCTGCCGCCCCATGGACATGAAGCCATGAACTATCCAATGGGTAGTAATTATACTGTAGATGTGGATATTAAACCAGAAATCAAAATAGAAATGGAAGAGACACCTGAAATTAAAGAAGAGATAAACGATAATTACGAAAACAGTGACTATCCACCATTGTATGAAAAGAATATGATGAATAGCGTTGATTATTCTCATATAACCCCATTGGAGCCGAATTCAAATGTAACTATGGTGTACAATTATACAGACAAACAATCTGTTCCTGAAGCGTATCCACATCTGAAGCAGCAAGAACATCTTCAATTGCAGCAACAGTTACATCAGCAGCAGCAGCAACAACAACAACAGCAGGAACATTATCAGCAAGAACAACAACAGGAGCAATATCAGCAACAACAAAAATTAATACAGCAGCAGCTTGAACAAGAGCAGCAACAGCAACAAGAATTCCAACAAAGGCAAATAGAATTACAGCTAGAACAAGAACAGCAAAAGTTGCAGGAGATGCAACAACTGCAGTTGAAGCAGCAACAGGAGGAACAGAAACAACAGTTGCGTCTACAGGAACTAAAACAACAACAAGAGCTAAAACAACAACAGGAGCAACAAGAGGAAATGCAAAAGCATCAGCAGCATCTACTAGAGCTGAAACGGGCGCAAGACCTAAAGCAACAACAGCTACAACAACAACAAGAGCTAAAACAACAGAAACAACAAGAGCTGAAACAACAGCAGCAAAAACAAAAAGAATTGAAACAACAACAACAGCTTGAATTGAAACAACAGAAACAACTAGAGCTAAAACAAAAACAGCAGAAACAGCAAGAGCTAAAACAGCAGCAGCAAAAACAACAAGAACTAAAGCAACAGCAGTTGGCACAACTGAAACAAGAAAAACAGCAACAACAAGAGCTAAAACAACAGCAATTAAAGCAACAAAAACAACAGCAGATACAGCAAAAACAACAAATAAAACAACAGCAGGAGTTACAGCAGAAACAACAGATGCAACAACAGCAAGAGTTACAGCAGAAACAACAGTTGCAACAACAACAAGAGTTACAGCAAAAACAACAAATGCAGCAACAACAAGAATTACAGCAGAAACAACAGATTCAGCAACAGCAAGAGTTACAGCAAAAACAACAATTGCAGCAACAACAACAACAAGACTTACAGCATAAACAACAGATGCAGCAACAAGAATTACAGCAGAAACAACAGATTCAGCAACAGCAACAACAACAAGAGCAGCAGCAGCTGCTACAGCAGCAGCAACAGAATGGTTCGCATGATAAGTCGGATCAAATTGCACACGCGATGAACGCAGCCGGAATTTCCTCAGCCGCAGACGCTTTATCAAGTAATAGAGCGCAAGCCCTAGTAAATATAATATCCCAAAAGCTAAGGCAAGGCGGCGTCACTACAGGCCAATCGTCAAACAACTTCCAAAAAACTACATCAATCAATGCAATGGCTTTGCAACAAGCCTTAGCCCAAATACTACCACCGCCGCTGAATCAGACAAATGCGTCGGAAAACAATCAACAAACGTCGAATACGCACACGCCGCAAGTTCTGCACATAGTTCAAGGCAAAAGTTCTTCAGGGAACCACCCACAAATCACATTAGTTGATAATACTCAACAGTC
Organism: Conistra vaccinii; assembly: GCA_948150665.1. NCBI lineage: Eukaryota > Metazoa > Arthropoda > Insecta > Lepidoptera > Noctuidae > Conistra > Conistra vaccinii. Next base: position 8,600,183 of record OX411340.1, on the reverse strand, counting down.
TGTTATAAATGCACCGAATTCTACGCCAGTATTACATATTGTGCAAAATAAGACTGTACCTTCTGGCCCAACGTCAAACGGCACGCCTACACAACAGACCAACTCCTTCAGCGGTTTATCCTTAGTCGATGGAGGATTACAACAAGGCAATCAACTGCTCCATATTGTAAACGCAGGACATCAAAAGAATGCAAACACGGGACAGCTGCTAAAAAGAGTCAATCTTCTGACCAATCTAACAAACGCTCAAGGAGGAAACGAACAGAAAATGGTGCAGTTTGTCTGTAAATCTGCTGATGGAAAAGCTATACAGTTGAATGGACCACATCAACGTAGCATGGTACTAAGATTACAACCAGTTGAGACACCAAACCTTCAACCGACGCAGCCGAAACAGATAGACTCCCAAGATTTAAGTCCTACGCATAACGCTGCAAATAATAAAGACGCAGAAATAAAATCACGTTCTATATACGAAGAAAATTATGCGAAATTCATACAAAACTCGTCACCCAAAACTCCTGGTCCTGAGAAAGGTACGAGCTTGCCGAAATTCAACCAAGCCTTTGGAAAACAAGTGTACCAAGATGGTGGACAGAAGAATGAAATCAGCAATGGCAATGCTCTGTCACCTAACGACGACAATCCAGACTGTCAAGCAAATGACAATGCTATGAGCTTAGAGCATATCAGTCAGATTGGAAGTCCACCGCTACTGTTAAGGAAGCCTGCAACTTCGCAAGCTCAGCCGAACTTAGTCCAACAACTAAAACAAACTATGTCCCCAATGAACCTCCATGGTGGAGTGATATACACTCGACAAATACCTGTGAACCTCGCAGGCGGGCAAACTATCAACCTAATCACAGTGCCAAGTTCAGACCTCGTCGACGATTCTAACCAAAAACAACAGGGCGAGATTGAGCCGTCGATAATAAAGATTGTTCCACAAAATCAAACACACTCTAACTCGGACGGTACAGAAGAGAATAATACACATATGGGGACAGCGAATGACAATGCACATACGCCTCAACCACAGCCGGTATTAACGCAAATGCGAATAAAGCTGCCAATGTTAAGCAAAGCACCACAGATGGTGTCAGGAGGGAGAGTAGTGAGACCATCATTTTTCCAAATACAGCGTAATGTCATCTCTGGAACCAACCAGCCTGTGTACCAACAATTAGTCCTCACAGCAGCTCCGCAGCTTGGCCAACAGACTATAAGGTTGCCGCAAGCTCAAACATCACAAACTACAACAACAACAACAACTACAACCAGGCCAGCAGCTGTCAAGGCTACTCCAAGTGAGAGTCAGTCCTCGACTGAGTCCATGAGCTCGTCAACATTGGAACAGCTCAGAGAATTCGACCTCGTCTTAGAGCAAGTAAAGGAGAGAAGTACAGTGCAGCCAAAATCAAAATCTAAAAAGAAGAAAGAAAAGGCTGCAGAAGCTGTAGCCTCTGCTTCTACAAGTGCGGCGTCAGCAGAGCCATCACGCTCAACGCCAGCGCCACACAAACAACATCAAGTTCTTTACTCCATCGGTAACACACAACCTTTGAACGTGGCTTATGTGAACAGAAAAGCTGCGACCCCGGTACCAGCTTCAACTCCAACACCCACAACTTCTACCTTCGTACGGTCTCCAGACTCTTCGGGAATACTCGACTCGTCTCCTTCGTCATCGTCACAGATTACTCACACTGTCACCAGTGAACCGTCAACATCTTCCGACGCGCCAGCTCAATCAAAATCGAAATCTAGTTCGAAGTCCAAATCAAGACCGAAAGCGTCATCCAATCCACCGAATACACTAAAACTAAACACAGCACCTCCGAAGCCATCCACTCAAAAACCAGCTGAAGATGAACAAACTACACAACGGATTCTTTACATCTTAGCTGAATACAAAGAACAGGTGGAAAATTCTCCCGACAAAGATAAACCGGCACCACGCCGAAGAACTAACCCGCCCTCGAATCCAGGGTCATCTAAACGCAAGAAGAGTCATCGTCGGAACCGCGACTTGAGTCCTACAGACGATTCGTGCAGGACGATGGGATCAGAAGACAGCAGCTGTGGCACATCGCAGGGAGATTGTAACGAAAGTTGTATTGACAGTCATTCACCGCAGGACAGTCCACGTAAAGTCGTTCGCAAGTTAACGTTTGAACACGAAACCTCAGCACAGTCAGCGCCGCCAACTCCTCAGCCTCGTCCGCAGCCGCAACAACGAAATGTCATTGTGGCAGATGGACAAACGATTACTGTAGCTCGAGGTACGGCTGGCAAACCATCCACAGCCGTCCTCATGCCTGCCAACTACATACTACCTGTATCGATGATCAAAGGCGGCCAGCAGATCGCTATAGTGACGAACAGAGGCCCGAAGTTATTAACAGTCGGTGGTGGCGAGGGTGGGGCGACGAACGCTTTACTTTTACAACGCCTCATCGGCCCAGCTGGACTGAAGCCAGTCTTGACACGTCCAGGCGTGCGACATGTTCGCTTACCTACTGCAGCCCTTCATAACCTGCAAGCGTTCAACCTGGCGACTACTACATCCATACAGCCGCCAGACAGTACGGCTTCGCCGGCCCCTGCGCCCACACCACCTGAGCTAATTGAGACCCGAGCCAACAGTTCCCCCTGGAGAACCGAAGGCCGTGAGGAAATGAAGCCGGAGCGAGGGTCAAGTCCTGAGGGCGAGCCATGGCATCTCCCGGCAACGGCCAACCCGCACGACTACAGCTACGAAGAAGTCGTCCGAACTGACAACATGGATCGCACCGTACTTGTAAGTAGACTTTCTTTATTTACATTGGAACTATTTATTATCTCTTAATATATGTATGATATTCGTTCATAGTTCCAAATTTTATAAAAACCGTCCGAATCGTGTATGACACACATTTTGCAACTTCAGGACCCGATCCCAGATAGATACAGTCCCGATATGGAGGCGCAAAGGATATTTGATAAGATGTTCGACGTCGATTCAAAAAGGTCGTACATGGTCGGTTCGCACGACGATTCGCCGCGATGCGGCTACGATATTGACGCGTCAGATTGCGACGATAAGGGCTACCATCAGGTACACCGTATCGTAGAACCGACGCTGATAACCTAAAGAATTATGGCCTGCGCAGACTGGCGGACGGGATGGCAGAGGATTTTAAATATAATATTGAACTGAATACTTATCCAATCAAAATAAGGTATATATTTCAATGCTCGGTGATCAACCTTGAAGCATCGCCGCGCAGTTTTCTTTGGAGCATCGAGCATTGAATTATATACCTTATTTCGATTGGATAAGTATTAAATTCAAATGATAAATTTAAAATCCTCAGCCGTCCCGTCCGCCAGTCTGCGCAGGCCAATAGTCGCCTCTTTAGTAGAATGCACGCATCGATTTATTTTTGTCAGTTGTTCTTCGTTCGTTGGTCTGCCGTTTTGATTAAGCATCATGTAGATGTGACGTTACGAGAGAAAAAAGCAAAGTACAGTTAGGCTACGTCATAGATGAACACAGATGGTTCACTGCACAATATCATTTAAATAAAAAGGAACTCTTGCTACGACACAATACAGTGCAATTCAGGTTGCACAGCGCTAATTACTTACAGTTATATTCACCTGGAAGTTGCCTCTCTTTCTATCGCGTCACTCTTATATCTTATGTCTACATTACACTCACAGAATTGGCCCGATAGAACGGGCCCGCCGGGTACTTGTAGCTTCATACCTAAAACGCGGATTGAATCATCTGCATTCATCTGTGGCTACATTTACAAGACGTAATAATATTACGGTGATATTTTACTTTATATTTTTGTGATCACATTGATTCATACTTCATTTGTTCTTAACCTAATGAACAGTGAGATGTTGACATGTAATTCCAATTTTTTTCCGTAAAATATAGTGCAGTGCAGCGCTGTGTGAATGGCCGCTTTGTGCAGTTTTAGAAACAGTCTGACTCTAGAGATGACGTCGTCTCTGTCAAGCATACAGTCTCTTTCTATAAATCGATGTGTAAAAGTAACACCTTGGCACTGTAAGGCGCTGAGCAGACGATGGACAGTTTGAAATCGTATGGAAGTTCCGGCATTTTGTCCTAAAAAAAGAAAAGAAAGAAAAATTGTTTATTCTGCTCAAACAAAACGCACTTTTAAAATAAAACATAAAATACACACATACAAGAACCTCCTCCTTTTTGGGAAGTCGGTTAAAAAGTAGCCAAAAGCCTCCTACGTGCGTGTTAGATAAGCATACGATTCTATTTTGTCCATCGTATGTCAAAGTCAAATCATTTATTTCAAATAGGCCTTGGTAAGGCACTTTTGAACGTCAAAATTTATAAAAAAAAAAGGATTGATTTTAGTCGCCCCTTCCAAAAGGTATGCTCAGCGCCTAAGACCGCGTTCTATTTAAAACCGAAAGTCGCGCAATTACGCGACCGCATCGCCCATAATATGTCAGTTTTTGTGTGAACCTAAACGCCTGGTCGCGTTGATAGAGGGCGTTTCTCACTTTTCCGAACAAAAAGTCACATATGCACGCGACGATGGCTTATTCGCGCGGCGATTGCTTTTAAATAGGACGCGGGGTAGTACGGATGTAATTCTTAAAACACAAATACACTCGATAGTTTTCTATTGCTACGTCACAGGAAACAACACTACAAAACGTTGTTTTCAACTGCAACAACACTTTTGAAAATGTCACTTCTACATGATGTAACCGGCATATCCGCTAATCGAACACGGACGAAACATTATTAGGTGTTTATTAATTACTGCCTCCCCTCTTCATTAATAGTCTTTGTCTTTTATTTTGTCATAACTCCTGACCTCGGAGTAAGCTTCATTTCAACAACAATTTCTAGCGTCTAGTTTATAATTTTTGCATGATGAAAAAACGTCTATCCAACTATACTATCCATTGTCAAGTCTTTTCCCGCATTATAACGCATGTCCCTTTCATTCGGTTCATTGTAATTGAAAAGTTTCCTTCATTAGTTGTTGTGGAATTCAATCTTAATGTGTTAGTAATAAGGTATATTATTGTTCTTATGAAAATTTGTTTAAAATGGAAAGCTTTGCTTTGCCGTCATCGGAACCATTCATTATGTTGGGCAGGTATCATTTATGTAGGCTTTGAAAATGATTCATCACTGTAGCTTCATGCTTAAAATTATTCTTTTGTCTGTATTGGAAAATTAATTTATAACGAAAATATTAAAAAGTCTCAAAATTATTTTATTACTCCCCCTAAAAAAAATTACCTCATAAAATAGGCGATAACAAACAAAAAATTATAAAGAAAAAAAAAATCTATAAATAAAAAAATCCTCTTACTTACAAAATCAGTACTGTTATTTTCTTCCAAATCAATTCCTTAGTAATCAAAACAATACTAATATTAATTTTACTGGTATAGGTTGTACAGAAGAAGGACGGATCGCACCACAGACAACATCGTCTGACCCACGTGTCCGCCGCCGCTTTGAGGCATAAATATGCTATACTGGAACATGAGCTGCGATTACAGGTAATGCGTCTTTTTATTTATTAGGTTACCGAACGATATTTAATTGGACTAAAAATTATGTGCATAAACAGCTTCTACAGGCACCTAACGTCGTCGTGCAGTAAAAACCTCCGCACGAAAACGAAACGTGTACGTTATTTTACAGAGGGGCATTAAAACTGTCTGAAAAATGGGCGTCATTGACTTTCTCCGACGTTCTCATTATCATTAGTAGAAAGAATTAGATGCATCTTAGAGCTTTGCGACACGATAAATATGCTGCTTAACCTTTTCCCAACTAGGTTAGGGTCGACTTCCAGTCTAATCGGACGCACCTGAATTCCAGTATTTTACATGGAGCGACTGCCTGTCTTACCTACACAACAAAGTTACTGGATAATACGACACCCCTTGGTACGACTGGTTCTCAGTCTTTCGGGCCTCTGACGACCCGTAACGACAGTCAAAGATCCACGAATGACAGCCGGTTGACCAGGTTTTCACTGCATAGCGACGTTAATGTCTTCGAATTCACAATTTTAATAATTATATCATAATCGGAACTGTGAAAATGATCGCAGTATGTCTGACCATCATCATCATATTCTTGACATTTCTCATCAAATGTTTTTTTTCACAATTTCTTTCTTATTATGATTTTTCTATGTTTTAATTTCTGTTTTATTAATATAATACGCATGTATCGAATAGGAGTATCTTTCACAGAAATCTTTGTCGGAGGAATGCGAGGACCTGGGCGTGGATTCTCCGTCGGCGTCGGAACTGTTCCCTGAAGCAGAGCTACTGTTCGCGGCGTCGCCTGCGCATGATCATACGCAGGATCATGGACACCATTCGCATACGCGTAAGTAGAATATTAAATAGTATTCACTCAATAAAAACTTGTTATGATTGTTTAAATGAACCTAATTTCATTTTGGGGGTTTTCTATAATGATTAATGACTTAACTCGTGTTCAAAGAGATTTATTTCTGGGATGATGGCTATGGATACAAGCTGAAAAACATTTTTTTGCCCTAAAATGTACTTATAGAGGTATGAGGAACAGGGTGTAAAGTTCACTCATCTTCTTTAGAAAAGGGAGGATCCTCCGACCAGACGAGTGTTGTGTCTGGTGGGCAACTGCCCAATGATTGATGTCGGGAAGTTATATTATATGCTGATCGCGCGGTAAACGCTGCTTGCGCGATGCAGGATTTCGCATGACGTCACTGTGATGCGTAATTAGTACGAGTATGTGGCGATGTAGAGGCCGCCACACACTCATGTGTTGCCACAGGCATAGTATGGTAAAGTTCGATTGAAGCGGCCTTTTTATCATAATTTCAGCCGAAAGACGTCCACTGCTGGACATAGGCCTCCCCCAAGCACCACCGCTTATACCGATTCTGTGCTTCCCGCAAGAAGCGGCCTTTATTTATTCATAAACTAGCTTTTGCCCGCGGCTTCGCCCGCGTGGATGTCGGAAAATATCCCACAGGAACGTGCTACCGGGATTCAGAGTATCCTATGTCCTACCTAACTCAGGTCATGGCCTATCCTTATACCTTCTTTCTTCTTTTTCAATTGAAAAGTTAACCTCTAAGTCCGGGCCGTCGAAAATTAGGGACAATAATTGCCAATACCGTCAAGCCGGGCTGTCGACGATTAGCGACAGTACGTTCACGCTGATTCAAACTGTATTTGTACTATGCATAGGGGCTAATATGGTCTACAGTTAATTTTATTCTATGGATTTGGTAATATACTTGTCAAATACATCGACTAAAACGTCAAAATATGCAGAAACAATTCTAGAAAAAAGTAAAAATTGAACATTTTGGCACGGCAAAATGGCGACCGCGCATGCGTTCAGCGCGCTGCACTACGCGTCGTATTTATTTGTTTTCTATTGTTTTTTAAGTGTAAATCGACGGGAAATGGTGATAATTCAATAATTAAGTAGTGTCGTCATCGTATATAGTTAATACTTGCACTAAATAACATCGTAATTACCTATTACGGACCCATCAAAAAATGTAAACAAACTCGTTTGTGAAAAAACGTGTTGATGTGATATTTGTTGTTTTGTGTGTGTTTTGTGCATGTAATCGCTGGTAAGTCATTTATTTTATATTCTTGAATAACTAATTAATAATAAAAATGCATAATACAGACAAAAAAAGAGTTCAATATTTTTTTGTCAACTAAATAATGTTACGTAATGATACGGTTATCTATTTATTGAACTTTTTTGATTATATGTGTTTTTATTTATTGTGTTTATGCGTAAATAATGGTTTTGACCGATAGTATATGTATTCATAATGTATCCTGCGAAATTTCATGTGAATCGAACCAGTAGTTTTATTATAAATAATCAAAACAATGAACAACGGAATTTCTTATAAGAATCTTATAAGAATGTTTATTTATCAATACTAGCGTTCGCTTACAAAGATTCTAAGTATTATAAAAAATCCTTTGTCTAATCAGGAACCCAAAACCATTAACGATAAGACTATTTACGTAACAAAAAGCTCTCAGTTTTTGTTTATGTTAGCGAGCTCTTATCTCTGACGCGCCGCGGGCGTGTCGCGCGGCTTGACGGGTTGTCGCGAAATCGCGAATCGCGCGGCTTTAGAGGTTAAGTATGTTCTCAATCCAGTTTGGAAATTCGGGCAGCCGAGCCGCTTACAGTTTTGAGACGGAAACCTTTTTTTTTTTGAGATATCATCAAATAACTTATCTCGCTCCTGGGTGGAGCGGAAGGGCATGTCAGACTCTTACTGACTAAAACCCACCCGTGTTCCATCAGTTGCCTGTACGTCGCCTGGGGCCACGGTCTCCCCTTAGGACTTTCCCGCAACCCCGGCAGGCATCGGCCCTAGCGGACCCCGTCAATTGTGCTGACATCTCCAAGAGGCGCGCGTAGAACACAACGCGCTGTCGACCCGGGCCTGGTCCTTATCGGACGGCGAGCTACCCAAGTACCCATTGTGACAGGGCGCTAGTCCTACTCTTTTTTTCTACCCACAACGGGGAAGCTCTTGGCCTGCATCTCACCTGATGGTAAGTGATGATCAGGCCGAAGGTGGAAGCGAGCTTCACCCGGAATCTTCAACCATTAGGGGAACAGCTTATCTTATCTACTGCCGAAACACAAACATGCTGTTAACATTGTTGTTATACTCACACTATCGCCCGGTTAAAAAATAAAAAACAACTGGTTTATATGACTCTAAATGCCTTACTTAAAATACTTATTATTCATTTTCCTATTAATAATATCATTCCTACTCTAGGGCCGCCATTGAACACACAATACTTATGTACATGACGTTAGAAAGGTTAATTTATGAACTTTAATAACTTTTGACAGACTGGGAAAATTGTAATTAAATAAAGATTAAATGATAATTTAAGATCAATCAATCTTCCTAGCCTTTTTCCCAACTATCTTGGGGTCGGCTTCCAGTCTAACCGGATGCAGCTGAATACCAGTATTTTACATGGAGCGACTGCCTATCTGACCTCCACAACCCAGTAACTGGGTAATACGATACCCCTTGGTAAGACTGGTGTCAGACTTTTTCAGGCTTCTGACGACTCGTAACGACTGTCAAAGATCCACAAATGACAGCCGGGACCAACGGCTTAACGTGCTTTCCGAGGCACGGAGGAGTCTCGGTATGTAAAGATGGTCACCCATCCACTGACCAACCCCGGCAAGCGTAGCTTAACCTGAGGGATCGACCCGTGCGGCTTGTTATTACTTAGCCACGAGCTCCTCCTCGAGCTCGAGCTTTAAATGATAATTCAAGATAAGGACTATTAAGTATATTTCCAATACCTTAAATCTCTTTAAAATAAGACACAAAAAAATCAATATTACATGGAAATTTTAAATTCAACCCCTATTTTACCCCTTCGGGGGTTGATTTTACAAATACTCTGATACGCGTATTTCCTTATTTTTTACGAAAAGCCTAAATGCAAATTTTCATATCGCTAACATAAGAAATCCCACAAACCATACAAACTTTCATCCCTTATATCACCCCCTTAAGGGTTATTTTTGAGACAAAAAGTACCCTATGTCCTTCTCCAGGATGCCATCTATCCTCTTGCCAAATTGTATCGAAATCCGTTCAGTGGTTTAGACGTGAAAAGGTAACATACAGACAGACAGACAGAGTTACTTTCGAATTTATAATATTAGTATGGATACTTTATGCACAAGTCAAAATAATCGTAAAATGGTGGACTTAATTAAAACACATTTTAATACTCTTTATGCGGCTTATACATATTTCTTTTATTTCATTTTCATACATATTAATCACATTTTTAAATATTTTTAAGAAAATACACTTGAAAAATAAAAAAATTGTCGTCCATCGGCATCAGGAACAGGGTCCAAGCTGCCGGTGGTCAGGGCTCTAGAGAGAGGAATCTCCTCACTATGCGTGCCGTGTGTAGGAGTTCTGCTTTCTGAATCAAACCCTTGACCCAGCCGCGCAAATAGAGCCTCCTGAGGTGTTGGTCGAGGCTCTCCGCTATTAGGCCGTTAACCGTTACGATTGTTAATAGATTATTTTGTTAATAGATTATTTTTTATTAGTCTAACTTAAAACTTTGTGTTTCAATATTGAAATGTAAAGTGATGGCCTGAAACACAGGTTTGAATTAACCTAGATCGGGCGGGTCGCTACCTAACATTGTAATACCGAACCATCATTAGGTACTTGCACCTGGTCTAAACATATATTTTAGTTTATTTTATTTTTTTAGGCACTATAATAAAAAGTATTGTTTGAGAGATTATCGGTACAATGATTGCAGAGTCATACATATTATTGTTACATTAATTGATTTAGCCCAAACTTAAATGTTGCCACATAACCCTTTGGTAAACCTGCATTAAAGCTTAAAATCCTCAAACATTATTTTCTCTTCCAGCCCAACCACTTCTACACCACAGCAGCATCCCCCAACCGGACTTAGACGATCAGATAGCAACAGACCAGCTGCTACCACGTTCAGACATGCATGATGATCGATCAGACCTAGGCATAGGACTGGAAGACGTTGGCATTGTCACCGTGAGTGAAGACGGCATGCAGGCGACCATTGCGTTGGATCAAGAGGAGTTTGCGAGGTCACATCCCAATACTACGTTTCATAGTGAGCCGACTGACGAGGGAGAGGTAAGTTGTATTTTTAACCGACTTCCAAAAAGGAGGAGGTTCTATGTTCGACTTTATGTATGTTTTTTTATGTATGTTCACCGATTTCTCCGTCAATTGTGAACTGATTTTGAAAATTACTTTTTTGTTTGAAAGGGTAAGCTCCCGAGGCTAAGTGGGAAAAATATGTATTATTGAAGCTAAGTCAAAAACTATCCAAGCAAAGTTAATAAAATTTATATGGTCCCATATAAATTTTATTAACTTTGCACTTAGTTTATTTGGATGATATGCTGATAACTTCCTTTCACTGTTATTTATTGGTATTCGAATTTGTGTGGGGTAGGTACCACAACAAAAAAGTGAAAGATAAAATTTAAGTTTTTTTTCACTTTGTAGTGTTTATTTTGGAAGTCTGTTTTTATTTTTTTGTAAAAAGTTTTTATCTTTTAAATTGTTATTCAGACCGTAGAGCAGTGGTGGCCCAGTGGTAATGGCCGCGACTTACGGGTTGTAGGTCGCAGGTTCGAACCCAGACAGGCTACTTTGTGTAAATTATTTCATCACCACTGCTCTAAAAACGGTAAAGGAAAACACCGTGAGGAAACCGGCATGTCCTGGAACCAAAAATTCGAAGACATGTGACATCTACCAACCCGCACTGGGCCCGCGTGGTGGATTACGGCCCACTCCCTCTCACAGAGAGGAGGCCTGTGTCCCAGCAGTGGGAACATTATAAGCTGATTATGTATTCAGACTGTGTTCAAATAGCAAACTGTTGGCTTCAACATTGCCTAGTTATAGTTAGTGGTTTGATCCTAAACTATGGCCAATTAAACCTTTGAACAATAACAGAATACAGCTGTTTATTCGTTCTCAGTTTTTAATTTAATCTCACTTTTTTCTGAAGAAAGCAAGGTGGCAGTCGCACGTTGTAAAATATGGATGACTAGCTTTTGTCCGCGGCTTCGCCCGCATGGATGTCGTAAATTATCCCACGGGAACGTACTACCGGGATAAAAAGTATCCTATATGTTAATCCAAGTTATAAACTTTTCAGCCAAATCCGTTCAGCCGTTATTACGTGATTGAGTAACAAACATACAACCTTTCACATTTATAATATTACTAGTTTTCGCCCGCGGCTTTGCTCGCGTGGAGGTCGGAAATGATCCCGCGTTTTTATACCTTTCTTTTAAGTTGGATAAACATAAAACTGAAGTTCGTACTGGGTAGTTTTGACTAATACGTGTATCTTTTTCGTTTTTTTAGGTGCAGCCATTCACGATAAGCGGTCTAAAGGGGCGACACATAACATCAACGATATTCCACGCGAACCGCGCGCCCGGCACCGTGCTCATGACCGCTCCGCAGACCACCGTCATATCGCAAGCGACCGCCGAGACCAGCGGCGTGCACAACACCGTGAAATACGCAGATATCGACAACATGATCAACTCGCTGCCCGGACCTCACACGCACAACAACATCAACTTATCGTCAGTCCTCGTCAAAGACGACGGCCTCACGAGATTCGACAGCATTCTCAACGATAACAGAGAACTACACCTGTCGAACACAGCGTCCCACATCGTACACGCGACAGGGAACAACACAACACAAGTGATCAGACGTGTCTGCTACGGCAACAAGAGAGAACAAGCCTCAAGGTTCTTAATTGAAGAATCTGACAACATCATGGCACGACATCACGCCAAAATGATGGAAGATTCCAGAGATTTTGGAGATGTAGACGATGATGGATCCTCTCCGGAACGAACGGAACTGTTCTGGGAGTCAAACTCCGCTTCAGAACGTGATACCCGACGACCTTTAGATTTTAGCAGCGACAGTGACAAATGCTGCAAGAGTCCGTCGTTCGAGGAAAATAATTCTACAGATTCGAGTGGGCTAGGAGCTCATATGAGACTGGATTCAGTGATTAAAGACGCGCGGGGCATCGAGCGGAGAGCTAGTGCGGACGGCTCGTCTGCTGACGACACTCACGCGCCGCCGCTGCGCACGTACCCGCCCAAGAGGATGTACCACGCGCTGGACGCGCAGCGCAGCCTCACGGGCAAGACGCGCGCGCCCGACGCGCCCGAGCGCCTGCACGCGCCCGAGCCGCACGACGCGCCCGAGCGCCAGGCCCACGAGGGCCGGCGCCGCGCGTCGGGCCGCGGCGTGGTGAAGCGCGGCTGCCACTGCTGCAACGGCGAGCCGGCCCCGCCTCGCCCCAAGAAGCCCCGCCAGAGGAAACCCAACATTGACTTTACCACTAACTGAACTAGGACACATTGTGATTACCGATTTCTACATTTAAAGGCTGTGGCATTATGAATGTTATACTCCGTCTGCCACGCGCCAGACTGACACGCGATCTCTTTACTGACGAGGTTTCACTTCTTAGGTGTATTATATAAAAAAAGTTGTTGAAATTGTTTTGTATATAATTTTATAAGTAAATAAACCGGTAGCTAAGTTCACAGCAGATTCGATACGCGATTTTATTTTTGTTAAAGTTAATCGATTGATTCTTCGTAAGTTCCTGTATGTGTTATTATTTTCTAAGTTACGTCACCGATAAGTTCAAATTCGTTTTTATTTCTAGTACGAAATGACGATTGCCTTTGTATTGTTATTTTTTTTCTTGTAATATAAATTATCCATAAACATATTTTGTATCGATATGTAACTGTATAAAACTGTATTTCTATAGGATACCTCTAATAGACGTAAGTGTTTCCGTTAGTGATTATGCCATACTCAAATGTGAATTTAATCGTCTTTTAGCGGTGTAGATGTATTAATTTAAAACAGCCCTTCATAACGATGCTAGACTGATGTTGAGGTTAACGATTGTTTCATTAGCGCCTTGTCATTTTGATTCGAGCCAATATATATTTTTGATTTTAATACTGTAGTGTATGCGCATAGTTTTAGTTGTAAGTTACTTCCATGTGACACAGCACAAAGTGAACTATTCAATAAAGAAAAGACGATGGGAGCTTTAACTTTGGGTGATTTGAATTATTTTTGAGATTACGTTTATCAAAATACTTCGGTGCCAATAGTTTACTTGGCTATCTATACTCACCTGTGCTTTACATTACGTTTCCAAAGGGCGTTAATATCGCTGTATTTAATGAATAAATATATAAACATTTAATAGTAGCAATGTGTTAAGCTAGTGTGAATTTGATATCCATAGTGTAAAACATGTAAATACATTTTTGATCCCCAATTTTTGTTTAGGGGACCGTCTAGTCACTATAGTACCGATATGATATAGTGTTATACGTGTTACGCAGGGCCGGCCGAGACCCGAGGCTGCCCGCTGACTAATCGGAGCGGCTGTAAGCCGATTCATTCATTTTCCTTGCAGTATTCTACAGCTTGTGTATATAAAGCCATAATAGATAATGACGATAATAATGGTTCATTTGTCTCTTATAACTACAGAATAAAGTGTGAAAAATTATCAAAAAAAATATATAAACACTAAATTATCGGCGTCTAGAAGCAAGATTCATTCCGAATTTGTAAATAGTGGAATGGGGGTGTTTAAATTTTAGTGAATTTAGTGAGTTCCGACCTGTTTTGGGTCGTATAGTGAAAATTGTAATGGGGTAATTATGTGCACTCGGTGGGTGGTTTATAACCCATAGTTCAACTTAATTTAGTCGTAAGGTCGTGTTAGTGTGTGATGGCTAGTAGTATATCGATACACGTCCGCTGCGAGGCGTGGTCGGCTCGCGACTGACAGCCTCCGCTAAAGACACTAAAATAAAACAGATCCAATATTACGACTAACTTATATTATCTGAGAGTTTTTGAAACCTATGTATTATTTCGTTTTTGGAAGAAAAAAAATCTGCCATTTCTAAAAAAGTAAGGTTCGAATTTTTTATATATTCCAGCAAGTTGTTATTGTTCGTATAATGTTGTAGGTAGCGTCGTACCTGCGATATTATTGTCCGAATGGAAAAATACAGTATTGCAAATGCGTTTTGTTATATTTTTCACTTAGAAGTTTAAATTTTTTAGCTGTAAAGGGAAACTAATAATTAACGTTTAGGAGTTTCATCATTATTTTTTAATTAATTAAACTGATTGTGTTTTTGTGATTACATACTGTAAACATTATTTTTAAAAGTGCTACAGAAAAAATGATCATTAAAACTTATCTATTAAACATTTGGGGATTTTATTTAATTCCCCACATCAATTTTTCCCTAAGTGTAGCGGCACACCTGCGGAACGTTCGGCGCGGAACGTTCCGTCGCGTCATGTGACGCTTGCTCATGAACCGACGTAACGTGCGGCTGATGTGTCATAGGTAACTTGAAAAACATTAGGAGCGTATTCAACCGAACCTTCCCTGCCGAACGTTCGGCACATGTGGCGCGACCCAAAAAACAGTCGAATAGACAGAAGATAAAATAAAATAAACACACATTGCTTAAAAACTTGTTTATTTATAGTGTATATTTACATAATATGTAACACAAAAAGTTTATAAAATAATAATTATTTACATGTATAAAAAAAAAGTCGAGCCAATGGGAAAAGTTCTCTAAGCATTACAGAAAGTGTTATACACAGACGTGTCCCAATCGATTGCTGTACTGTAAGGCTTCCTGTCCACCGGAGCGGAGAAGAGAGGAGAGGAGCGGACATGTGCCAATATTAACCAATAGAATCAAAACTTCGCTCCAGAGTTTAGTTTCTATTGGTGAATATCGGCACAGCTCCGCTCCTGTCCTCTCTTCTCCGCTCCGGTGGACAGGCAGCCTAAAGGTTATCGCCCATTATAACAGCACCGCTCCAGCACGGTAGCGCTCCGGCACCGCCTCAAAAAATCTAGTCGTCAACGCGCCGTAAGCCAGGCGACGGCTAGCCGCCAACGCGCCGGAAGCAAGGCGACGGCTAGCCGCTAAGGCTGCCTGTCCACTGGAGCGGAGCGGAGAGGAGAGGAGCGGAGATGTGCCATTATTAACCAATCAAATCTAAACTTAGGGGCGGAGTCAAGATTATATTGGTTAATATTGGCACATCTTCGCTCCGCTCCTCTCCTCTCCGCTTCAGTGGACAGGCAGCCTAAAGGAGCCGTAAGCAAGGCGACCGCTCGCTGCCGGCACGCCACCGGCGAGGGAACAGTTAATTGTTTATTCATAAGCAAGGCGTCACCGTGCGGCCGGCGAGGCGTCACCGCGCTTACGGCGAGGCGTCACCCCGCGGACAGGCGCCAGCGAGCGTGTGACGGCTTGCAGGCCGCTCACTACCAGCGAGCCGTCCACTATTTTGTATAGCCATCGTAAAATAGACTTTAATCCATTTGACTTAAAATCCTAACTTGATTGACAAGTTATTTGCCGTGTCGGAGCCGTGCTGCTATAATGAGCGATGACCATAAGGCTGCCTGTCCACTGGAGCGGAGAGGAGCGGAAATAAGAAGCACCTCAGGGGCGGAGTCAAGATTCTATTGGTTAATATTGACACATTTCCGCTCCTCTTTTCTCCTCTCCGCTCCAGTGGACAGGCAGCCTTACTGTAAGCTGTACGGAGTGGGGCGCGTCTTTGTGGATGGCATTGTATTATCTATGGATGGCATTATCTATCCCACGTTGAGTGGCAATGCTGATTCTTACTAATACAAATAATAACGATTATATTTATTCAGTCTTCATTTACATACATTCAAGATTTGCTAAAAACCTATCTTCAACACTCACATTGTTAAAAAACTCACTTGATTGTTTTATAGGTTTAGGTACTAATGATAAGCATATAATATATTTGTCATAATTTGCATTGGCATAACGCATACTATTATTAGGTATTAATGTTTTGCCATAAATACTCTTGGCGTTATAATAATGAAGCAATTGAAGCATCATTTTATAAAGCCTATTGTTACTACGCATAATGATACTGATAACATGATGTTCTTTGGAATAAAAATAATAAACCCTGTTATAAATCATATATAAAAACAAACATGTTCGCCGCCGCACCTTAAATTAATGAAATAGTGTAATTCCCAAATTATAATAAATAAAATGCTTAAATAGTATACCTTAAAAATGTATGCCACAAAACAAATTGAACAAATGACAGTTATGCTAACCTTTGCTTAGGCTAAAGTATTATAATGCCAGGACAGTATTATTATGCTAATAAACGTTATGCCAAACAATATTATGCCTTAAAATTTTATGCCCCTGTTTCCTGTCCCTGTTTTATCAACCAGAATACCCGAGAAATTTCGCGTTGTGGATTAACTTATTAATTAGTAGAGATTTTTAATTAATATTCTATAGGGCACCTCTTCAAGTCATGAGCTATCCGAATATCTAAATAATATTCATAATATCATAAAAAATATTTGGCCTAGGTCTTAAGGGGGAGGCGTGAAAATCGATTCGCTGTTACAATGTTAGATCTTGTACAAAATACGCCTTTATTCCGCTATCCAAGTTCTCTTCTCCTTTAACTTTTTCATAACACCAAGTACTTCGATCCTAAACTCCAGTCTTTCATCTTCAGTATACTTCACAACAGTTGGCAATAATGACGCGAAGAACGCCTCATCTTCATTCATAATCCTCGGGTCATTATCGTCGACTTCAACAAAATCTATAGCACTAAATTGATCATTTACTGATACATCGTCATTTGTACTACCTTTTTTAGATTTCTTTTTACTAGAAACTGAATCGGTTTCATCGGCAAATATGAATCGATTCGACTTCTTTTTTACTCGATGACTTTTACGGCCATAACTGACTTCGCTTGCGTAATCAGTTGACTTAGCATCATCGAAGTCACTTCCTTTTACGCTCTTTTTGGCACTGAAACTTTTAACATTACTTATGGTAAAACTCGTAGAAGATTCTGGCTCTATTTCTGTAGTTATGCTGAAACCAGAATCTGGTTCTTCTTGTTTCATAAAAGATGGTCTTGAGTTGATTATTTCTGTTTGCCGTTCACTTTCTGGTATGATTTTAGTTAGAAATTCTAAATGGTTGTAAAGAAGGTATTTCTTTTTAGGCCTCCCCATCTTCGTTTTAAGACTTTTTATGAATGTATCCCGGATATTTGTCCACTTGTTGAGGATTAGTTCTCCTGAAACAAACAGTAATAATATTAATTTAAAAATCAAAACAAGGTTAGGGGAGGGTTATTTCTGGGCGCATCGCTGAGACCGAAGCCCGATCACACTGAGCTGGCTGTAAACATAAATTAAACAGTGCTAGACTGCTGGGTGGTATCACCCATACCATATAGTACTAGGGTATAGGTATATTAGATAATATAATAACTTTGGTTAGAGAAATAACTAGTCATCATTCTCCTTTCTTTATCCTAATTTATTTGCGGTCGGTGCAACATGTCCTTTTCTTCCATACTTCTCTATTAGTCACCATCTGGGTAGAAAGAACTAAAGTGCCTGTATAAATTAATATTTACCCTCGTATTAACTAATAATTTTGAGCTGAATTTGCCAAGGCTGGCTCGTCTACATAGCCGACGGCATAGTGTGTGATGGCTCTAGATGCGCTCTAGGGGTATCGAATCTAGGGGTACATTTTTAGAAGGTTGTTTTTGTTTCTGTACGAGATACAGAATTGCTACTAAGTATTTAAAAAAAAACAGACTAAAATGTTCAAAACGAGGTGTTCACTTTTCAAGCAGTTGGTGGCAGTAATAAATAAAAATAAGGTCAACCGGGGCAATTGCGTCATAAAAATTCCTTACAGGCTATTGAAAATTCATATCACACTAATTATAAATTTATTAGAGAAATCCTTAATACAAATGTATATAGAAATTATCTGTGTGCATGCTTAATTTATTGTGTGTTCCATTAGTCACAGTAAATACGAGTAAATACGCATTTTTTTTTTAATTGGAATTTTAGACGCTTTTTCCCGTATTGGGGCAAACGCGTCTTCATTAAATAAGTTTTAAACCTGTGACGTTTGAAGGCTGAAATGAATATATTTTCCTTCAATTAAAGTTTTTTATACGAATCTTTTAGTAAATTACAAAAATATTAAATAATCATCACATCAGAAGCTATGTCATATAAACTGGGTAAATGCGACTATTTTCTCTTAGACGCATTTACCCCGTGTCAAATCCAGACGTTAAGAACATTTTATTTGTGAAAGTAAAATTAGAATGAACTCTCCTAGAAAAACCTAAAATGGGTGCTAAATAAATAAAATATCAATGTATCTCAATATAACCATTGTGATCGTATTCTACCTGCAACACAAATTGATAACTTCACTATAGCAAAAAATAATCGCTAAAGTTCTCACAAAAAGTTAAAAAATGAAGAAAGATAAATTTAAATTCAAAGCTAAACAAAACTCTCTGAAACATTTAGGTTATTACAAAAATAAATTAACTATTAAATAAAAATAAAAAAAACACGAAATAAAGGTTAACCCCCTAGCATCGAACGTTCCCGCCCGCAAAAACCATTAAGTACCGGAGATCGCCCGCGGCGCGTCGGAGATAAGAGCGCGCTAACATAAACAAAATCTGAGAGCTTTTTGTTACGTAAATAGTCTTATCGTTAATGGTTTTGGGTACCTGATTAGACAAAGGATTTTTTATAATACTTAGAATCTTTGTAAGCGAACGCTAGTATTGATAAATAAACATTCTTATCAGAAATTCCTTTGTTCATTGTTTTGATTATTTATAATAAAACTACTGGTTCGATTCACATGAAATTTCGCAGGATACATTATGAATACATATACTATCGGTCAAAACCATTATTTACGAACAAACACAATAAATAAAAACACCAATAATTAAAAAAGTTCAATAATAGGTATCCGTATCATTACGTAACATTACTTAGTTGATAAAAAATATTGAACTCTTATTTTTTTCTGAAAAATTGCATTTTTATTATGCAATAACTAATATAGAATATAAAATAAATTACTTACCAGCGATTACATACACAAAACACACACAAAACTCAAAATTACACAACAACAAGTATATTACCAATTCCATAGAATAAAATTAACCACAGACCATATTAGCCCCTATCCATAGTACAAATAGAGCTTGAATCAGCATGCGCGGACTGCGTCTTTCGCAGCACAATGGGTGTTGACGGATTTCGCAAAATCCGCGTCTTTCGCATGACGTTGGGTGTTAGGGGGTTAACATTAAGTTTAAGGTTTAACATCTCTGGTTTTGGGGCAAATGCGTCATATAGACGCAATAACCCCGAAACTGCAGATGCATTTACCCCATAAGCTCAGACCTAACCTAAAAAATTTAAATCATCATTTCTCCACAACCAAAACGATTTCAATAAAAATAACTATTGTTATAGACAGGCTATAATATATTATTTAATTACATTTCAGAATAAAAACGGAAAACCGAGAAAAAATATGGATTTTTAAGGATTTTGATCACTCACCTCGTGCAGCACAACTTCACAAAAATCAAATAATTTTCAATATGGCCGATATTTTGAATCTATGCGTTTCAACGCCATCTATTGAAACTATAATTTTTAATTTTATTCAAAATAAACAAAACTAGATGGCAGGAGAGGTCGGTTTTAAAACAGATTTTAAATTATTTCAAATAAACGCAATTGCCCCAAAGACGCTAATGCCCCGGTTGACCTTAAATAAATAAAATACACAAAATTATTCTCATTAGTTATTTAATCACTTATCTAATCAAACATCTTAATATTATGAAAAAATATAATTCAAGGAGGTACCAAATTGGGCAGAGACCGCAGAGATGAAAATATCAGTGTACTGAATGTACTGATCCATCAAATACAACCATATTATTTTAATACCTATTAGGAGATACATTAATTAACACAAGTCAACCTTGGATACCCCGGACAGGGGTAGGCAGAGATCAGTGTACTGATTTAACTGTGGATCCATCAAAGACAACAACAATAGTGTCACTGTGTCAGTTCACATATCCATCTACGAATCCAATGGATTAGGTACAATGAATTAATAAGAAAAAATAAAATAAGGTATAGATTTCTCGAAGGGGTAGGCAGAAGTCACACTTGAGGCACATTTGGTCCACTCTAGCTCAAGACAGAGAGGCGTGCAAAAGAGACATCCCTTTCTCTTTTCCACGTCTCTTTGTCTAACTTTACCTTTGGCCTTTGCCCTGCAGTGGGACAGACTAAAAAAATACTCAGGCACAGGCCTGCACCCTAATTACGTAATGCATTTTCAATTTTAAATAAAAACCAATTGAAAAAGATTGCCAGTCCATTGCTTCATAAGTTCGACAAAAAAATTGAGCAGATTATTTTTGTCGAACTTATGAAGCAATGGACTGGCAATCTTTTTCAATTGGTTTCAATTTAAAATTGATCGTGCATTGCGTAATTGGGGGGCTGGTATAAACGGATTCTAATTCTAACAGTTGGCTGTTGAATCATGGTGATTAATTGTAGTTTACTTTAAGAGGGTTTATTCTGAAAGTTGGCAACGTCGCAAATAGATGTCAAATATTTCGCTTTGATAATATTTCTGTATGGAAATAAAAAATGTGGCTAACTAGCGAACTAGAATATTGATTATGAAATGCAACAATTAATATCGTAACACCGAATAGTTAGTTTTAGATATAAAAAAAGTATTTGGAAACTTTCCAAATGCCTTTTTTACACCTAAAACGGGTACAACATCAGATTCAATGTTATAATTGCAATTCATTATTAATATTCTAGTTAGTTAGTTAGCCACAATTCTTATTTCCATACAGTATTATTTCCAAATGAATCAAAACAGGTAAATATTTAACAGGTATTTACGACGTTGCCAACTTTTAGGATGCACCCTCTTAACTGGTGGATAGGTACTAGTTGGCACCTACTTTTCAATGTAATAACTCTGCAAAGCTTTTTTTGTGTTTGGGAATGTAAAATTAAGAGTTTTCTCTGGGTTGAGCTTGATAATAGGAGGTTTGGGGGTTCGTTTGATTTGTTGCGTTTCTTTCATAGTGGGTGTTAACGGCAGCTGGGGCGAATTTGTGGTATCAAGAGTGCTGCTTTTCGAAGGTGAGCTTGTACAGGTGCTAGGATCCGGATCTCGTTGTCCTTTTATTTTCCGAATTGAAGTTAACATGTCCATATGAAAATCCATCATTTCCGTTTCATTCATATCTTTGATGTACGGCAAAAATGATAATAACATAGTTTCTTTTTCATCTGGTCTGGCACTAGTATCATTACGGGATTTCTTTTGTAATTCTTCCAGTAATGCTTTTTGTATGTCATCAGGATCTTTTCTTTTTTTCTTCAGCCGTGAAGAGCCGTTTGAGTTTTCACCACCGTTAGTACTAACAAATACAGTTGGTGGGTATTCAAAAAAAGGCTCTGGTGTTGACGTTGGTGTGTCAGCTGATGGCGAAAGCTGTATAAATGACACCGAAGCAGATTGCGAAGAATCATTGTCGGTTAAATTGAAATCGTCGTTTTCTTTGTCTATCGCATTTTTCGCAAGAAATTTCATGCTGTTTGCGTACATATATTTTTTCCGGGAACCTTGGCCAGGTTTGTTGCGCAGGCTTTTCATGTAAGAGTCCCTCATATTTGACCATTTTCTTATAATATTGTCACCTGAAACAAAATGTATAAAAATCATAACATGGCTAATTGGTTCCAGGAAATATAGCCAACTTATGTAGGTAGGTTACCTACTATGATTGATTTATGTAATGAAATCTATAGGCTGCAGATAATAATATTTAGCAACAATATGAAGTGTAAAGGAAATCAAAGCGAGAAAGTGGAAAGCATTGGTAAGTAGGTTAGGTACAGCTATTCCACGCATCAGTGATAAATCTTGCACTACGAAAATTATCCGTAGGTACGGCTACGGGCTACGACAGGAAGGCGCTGTCAATATCTCTAACAGTTATCATTAATGTGCGGTTCACTGATGTACGTACCTAACTGAAAGATGAGCCAACAATCCCTGAAATCGTGAAAAAAAAAACAGCTGGTCCATAGGCATTTAATTTTTCGCTTAGCTTAGCTCGACAAAATGTAGACAGCTGATTTTTTTCGCGATTGCAGGGTTGGTAAATAGTAAAAGTTTTTCATGATGGTGAGTACAAGGACCCCATTTCAGGTGTTCAGTTACCTATGTCATTTAGTTACCTACACCATGACAGTTTAGGAAGTCGGCGCCAATCATTTCTTATATCAAACCAAATCAAAGGCACCAATGTAGGTACTTGCTTACTGTATCAAGGGAGACTTCCTGCGTAAAAAAAAAACAACAAATTGCTTTTCTGTTTTATCATGAAAAAAATTGGATAATTTCCTCATCTGAATCTCGTACGGCTCCATTGTTTTCTTCGAGTTTTATTTTGTGGAAAGCTAAAATAAACGAAGATTTCTCGTTAGATTTTTTTTAAAGTTAAATAAGTACATAATGTAAAATCAAATAATAATTCAAAACAAGTACCTAATGACGCCTCCATGTCTTTAAGGTAATGTGAGTGAGGTCGCGATAGAGAGAGAGCACGCGAGAGACAAGGACAGCTGCGTAAAATTAACTCACGTCTAAAATAAATGGAAAACAAATAAGTAAGTACAAATTGTTTTGTAAATATAAATTCAAAAAGATAAACATTTTCATAACAAAAATATCTACTTACCCAAAGTACTACACTAGATTCTTTTTGAGTAGTATTTATAGTTTTTGCTTCGATTGATCGAAGCATGATCAAGACTTTTTGCATCTTGTACTGCACACTGCTTTGTTTGGCATCGTGAAACGTCACACTGCTAGCGCGGCGGTCGTGAAACAAAACGGCTGAGACCAAAATCTCAAACGGTAGTACGGTACGGTACCAGTCGTTGACGATACGATATTGAACACCAGTTAAATTGTAAAATAATGTTTGTTTCCATTACCCGTAATTCTCTTCTCCTCCGGCGTCATTTCCTCATAAGTCTCTTCAAGATTGTTGAATATTTCTTCCCAAGCGCTTCGCCGTTCCATCCGATCTTTATAATTCTCAATAGTTTTGTCCCACAAACACGGCCGATCTCTCACGTAACTTATTAAATCGATCACATTGTATTTGAACTCCCTCATTTTGAAGTTATTTCAAAAGAAATTGTAACAAATAACCACAAAAACAATCTTTTCATGCGAGCTGTTTACACTCCCTTGTCTTGCACGTCACTACGGTTGCTACGGTTATCCATTTCTCGGATCGGATAGTGTAGCGTTGTCACTGTCTTTTTTTGTAAGAGTGAGCGAGAAAGACACACGGCCCGAGGTCACCGACATGGCGTCGCGCCTCGGTTTGCCAGCATTGGGAATTTCGAACGCCAGCGTAAGTTGAGCTTTCCCTGCGTTTACATCGTTGTATTTTAGAGGTAAATAGGAATGGTTGTAAGCATTTGTGTTCATTGTTCGTCGCAAAATGTCGAACCGTAGGAGAGATTGTATACTTTACATTTAGGAGGGAAACTGGAATATAATTTTTGAGATACTTTTATTCTTTCAGCAGGTCAAAACTAAGAACATTATTGTAGCTTTCCGTAGGTTCGCCCATTAGTTTGAATTCCCTCTTGGTTGAGCATTTTTTGTTTTTACCCAAACGCCTGTGGAAGCTACCTATGGCTAACTAAGCAACACACTTCGCGTTGTTACCATCAGGCGCTAACAGTTTCTCACATAGGTTTCTTGTAAGGTTTACTAAACGATTTGTTAATAATTGTAAAAATAGTTTGGAAAATCCAAAAGTGCACGCCTCATACTTATCACTCATTCATAAACGAAAAAGAAATTCAAAACCATTTTCAAAACATAGTTTAAAAATGAACAATTTATCACTTTTCATGAAGTCGTAATGTCAACGACTGACAAAGATATTTACTTGGCGGTTGCTAGGCAACTTACGGACAAAGGTTGAAAATATTTAGATAAAGATATTATATTTTAGTTAGTATTTTATTAATTATAATAAAACTACTTTGAATAAAAGAGCCATTTTCAATAGGGTTCCTTCTACGGCTGAAACGAATGTATAAAAAAAAAATTGACTCAATTAATTGATTTTATCGCAAGCTACAATGTTTTCAGGGTTCATAAATTGACGGACAGGAATTTATTTTCAACTATTTTTATGCTTTTTCCATTTCTGCTGCATTAAATCCATTGTTAAAAGTACAGTATTAGTCTCCATTTAATCATCTATACAATGGTATATCAATTAAGTAGGTTCTGTGTACTAGCAGGAGTGTAACAATAAAAACAGTTACAAAAATGGGGCAAAAATAATTTTTCGATCGTAGAGCACACTCTAATGCTTCGCATTATGAGTCGTGCAAAAAAATAACTATTTTCGTGAAATAAAATGTGATCACCTAAGTGACTTTATAGTTTAGAAAATGCTAATAAGGTCAAAAGTTTTATAATTACCTAAGTAAGCATTCAGATACCTGCGATTATTTTAATTCCGAGAGCATATTTGACGAGATAGTCAGTGACCAAGACTATAATTATTCATCTATTGATTTTATAGGGTTACATAGGTTGGTGGATATTACTATTAATTTTAGTAGGTACCTAATAACATTACATAATATATTCTAACAGTCAAACACGGAATTTAAAGGGCAGCAGACCTCATTAATTTTTGTGCTCAACCTTCATGAGGTCCCAAATTCAGAACCCAGGTGCATCAAAGCCAGGTGCTTAGCTTAGCGGAGCTTGCCTGAGCCCAGTGCCTAGCTTAGCGGATGTGGATCATGAGTCATGAATAGTCATGATCCACATCCGCTAAGCTAGGCATTACTAAATAGACCATCGAAGAGAGAGATACTAGGCAAGTAGGTATATCAATATAATCGAAGCCGTCGAATTATACATTCAATCAATCTGCCTATATAGCGTTTTCCGAAGTAGATATATTAGGGTCGGCTTCCAGTTTAACTGGATGCAGCTGAATACCAGTATTTTACATGAAGCGACTGCCTATCTATCTGACCTCCACAACCCACTGCAGGGTAACACAATACCCCTTGGTAAGGCTGCCTGTCCACTGGAGCGGAGAGGAGAAAAGAGGAGCGGAAATGTGCCAATATTAACCAATAGAATCTTGACTCCGCCCCTGAGTTTAGATTTGATTGGTTAATAATGGCACATCTCCTCTCCTCTCCTCTCCGTTCCAGTGGACAGGCAGCCTTAGGCTAGTTGTCAGACTTTTCGGCTACGCTTTTCGGGCTTCTGACTACGCGACTGTCAAAGATCCACGAATGACAGCCGGGACCAACGGCTTAAGCTTTTTTCAAACCAGCGCGATTTGTCGCGCGACGCTACTCGAACAATACAAAACTTCACGGTATAACAATAACCGGTGTCGCGTCACAAGCTCCATCGAAATGGCGAGTATTCGAAGCTGTTGTGTCGCAATACACTATTTGTACCTAAGGTTCCCAGTCATAGAGGGCAGTTAAGACGGCTTTAGCTTGATATTTATCAGAAGAACTCTCTAGTTTTGGTACTGCGAGAAGCTGTTCTCTGTCGGTACCAACGGCTTAAGGGTACGCTAGTCGGCCATTCTTCCATACGTAGTCCATACTACGTATGGAAGAATTGCCGACTAGCGTACCCTTCATGGTAACCATTAATTACTCGTCTGTTTGACAGGTCTTGTCGTTATCTAGCCCTATAAGGAAGCAGAATTGGAAAAGAAAATTGGTTTAGAAGTTATGAGCATCGAAACTTCTATATTTTAACACTAATTTTCAGTCGTCTTTGGGCGTAAATTAATAACATAAGTAGTCGAAAAATGGCAAAATAGAAACCGTGCAGGGATAGATATAATTTATTCAAAAGTTCAAACAAAGCTACGTTCGTTTAACTCTTAGCTACTGCGTCTTTTTACCCGACTGCGGCGAAGCCAAAAATGTGTTTGATCTGTATGTATGTCCGTCTCTGTGTTCCCTCGTAACTACTAAACGGCTGGACCGATTTTGATGAATGATATGTCGTTAGATTCGTCTTAATTGCGGAATTGTCACTGGGTACCTGAATAAAAAAAAGTTGCTTCATAAGAGAAGCTAAACGAACTTAGCTTCATTCCCATTGTGACCTGCGCTTTAACGTGTTTTCCGAGACACGGAGGGGTCTCGATATGTGTTGGGTGGTCACCCATCCACGAACTGACTGCAGCAAGTGTAGCTTAACCTTCAACCGACTCTTGCGGCTGTTATTATTTAGACACGACCCCCAAGCCGTCCAATTCCAATTATACATAGGTGCCGTCGATGTGCACCGAGTTCACAAAACGACAAGAACTCTTTCAAAAATAAAGTCGATTGCCTTATAAATAGAATATTTTTGTCTTTATAAGTACCTAATGATTATTAACAAGACCAGCGACAGTAAAAAAAAAACGTGTCAAAATTCGCGGCTACCGATAACTAGAGTTCTTCAAAGTATCGATCGGTCTGCGCGCGCACGGAAAACTGTCATTATATTTTGTGCGTGAAAAAATTCATACTGACATCGCCTCTGAGGTTATTTTATCAAGTTTAATTGATAATTTAAATATTATAATTGCTAAAACTAAAATCAATCCGTTGTTTTTGAAGTAAAGAAGTGTTTTGTGATGGATTTACAATAGTTTTTACGAACATGGTGTTTTAATTTTTACGTGAATTTTGCCGGTTCGAGGCCAGAGGTATGTTACTATATTTATTGAATTACTTAGCGTAGTTAACATAACAGTGCTATTATACCGGTGGATGAGTTAAAAGGGCTATGTATGACTTGCTTTTCAAAGGCAATAGCGGATAATGTCGTCGATTAAATGAAAAAATTACATTTCTCAAAATTTTCTCAAATATATGCCTTGTTTTTTAATAAATGAATTCAAATATACATACCGTCTTAATTCCCATTTAAATACCTTTAAAATGATATATAACACTTCAATTTTAAAATGAAACTAAAAAAAATAAAACATAAAATAAAAAACTTTAAATGCATGTATTGTAAAATTTGTTCTTTTTGAATAACGCCGCTTTTCTATATTTATAACCGACGATGTCATAGTAGGGGACAACATCAGCTTTTTAGCATGTCGATGGTAATAGCCCAGCTGATCGATAAGTTAGCGCTTCATGCCGACTAGGCAGTGCTTTTATCCGAGCTTTAGGTACTACATCATGGAAATCTATTCACCTATACATTATTCTAGGCTTCCAGACGATTGTTTTTTGCAAACTACATATCCGGTTGACTGTCACTAATGAGACACAATTAAATTTTAATTGTAATCGAGCTGCACCAGTCTTTCGGACAGTTGAGCATGTTTCCATTTCTCGATAAATGCAGTACAAGTATTATCCAAGGCTCCTACCGTTACCCGGTAGCTACAGATTTCAATATCATACGTATAATAATCCCTACTTAAATTGATAAAGGTTTTTACATATCCAACTACTATCAGCTTTTTATCGTCCAACAGCCTCGTTAATAAATGAGAGTTCTTACAATAGAATAGGTAAGTTTAATGTGCATTTAATGAAAGGGTTTCATGTGCAATTCAATCATGAATATAACACATGCATAGACAGAGTTAATTAAAGCATCAGTAGAAAGAAACCCATGGCCTATTTATCGTGCGTGTATCCTTCCTTCATACTTGCCATTTACTAACTGCAAAATGTTATTCAAATACTACTTGCTATATTTTTTGATGAGGCGTTATCGATAACCCATGTAATAATTAAATCATGTCCCTAATGTTACATCGCGTCCTGTCTTGTCTTTTAAGCATACGAACTGTTTTTAATACCTATTATATTATATTCTTTTGTCCGTACTGTACCTCCGTTTCGTATCAGCCTCGCGATCCAAAAACTCTGGACGCCGCGCGCCGTATCGTATCGCCTTTGAACGGGACGAAAAAACCGACTCCCGATGGACCAGAGCGTACCTTTCTCCGTATCGAGACGCTGATACCAAATGGAGGTACGGTACGGACAAAATAATATATCTGGACACAGCTTAATAGGCATGTAACAAATACGCAATTTGTTGATAAGAAAGTTATAAATAAACAAACATTCATATAGGATCGCGCAGTTCATTAGTAATTTACGCTCTATATCGATTGGTTTTACCCTTGACAACATTTAAGTACTAGTTATTTAGAAAACACCAATTTCCATAAACGAGGCTTGTACTTAAGTGGAACATGCACTTCATAATGGCTCAGAACTTTACACAATAGGCTATGGGCTATACTGGACAATTTTAGCGCCCTTTTACTAATTGCCAATTATTAATATATTGGGTGACTGGTAATTAGTGACCGAAACTTAAACACGTTAATTTACTCATCATTACGAACAACTTTTACTATGGGACCAAACCTGAAATCGCGAAAAAATATCAGCTGTTCCCTACATTTATGTTCGCAAAATTCGTCAAAATGTAGGGAACAGTTGATTTTTTTTTCGCGATCTCAGTTTTGGTCCCATTGTAAAAGTTGTTCATATTGATGAGTAATTAAGTTTCGGTCAATAATTACCAGTCACCCTATATTGTCGGCGTTGGTAAGATTGTAGGGTAAGGGGTTAGGGTAGTCGATGTCTAGCTGGCCTAGGCCTAGTTTATAAAGAGGCTTACAGGAACCATTTTGATTTCAATGGTTCATATTCAAGTAACCGATCGATTTTCGTATCCAGTACTATAGGCAGACAAGAAGAAATTGACGGAATTTTAATTGTGAGCGCTCATTATGAAAGAAATGGTCTGTAATAAATAACACCAGCTTATTATTGTCCCTCTGCAAGTCAAAAGACTCTTCTCATACAGAGAAGGCACGAGCATTGATCACCACGCTTGCTCTAGAAGGGTTGGCCATTATCCAGGTTTCCTCGCAATGTTTTTCCTTCACCGATTTCAGTGATGTTAAAAAATTAACCCACAAAGTAGGTACAGACAGGACTCTATACCTGCTACAAAACTTTACAATTACAAGTTACAGTTTACAAATTTGTAAATCTTACAAAAGCTGTCGCTACCACAAAACTCTAAGCCACATAATCGTAACGGACAAACCTTACAATATGTAAATTTTAGTGACAAATCTACAATTTACATATTTGTAATTTCTATGTTACACAATATTTTATACAATTGAATAATTTTGTAGAATTTTAGACTTGTAAAGTTTTGTGGTTTAAGGCGTAATAACGCCTCTATGAAACTTTCGTAGCACGAAAACGTCGTCGTGAGGAAACTGTGACTTATCCGTAGGAAATTGGCATCACGTAAAACGAAATCGAAGTAATATTTTGTTCCTTTTCTGTATGAAATGAGGGCATTGCGCCCTAGCTTCGATTTGACAACAATTTTTTTTTTATTTTTTTTTTTTTAACCTACTGAGTCCGTATAGATGCAGGTAGCTTCGCGAAACGATCCGAAAGATAGTGAAAATCGCATCAAAATCTATCAAAAAATGTCAAAGCTAACCTTCATTTTTCTACTTACTTGTTAGGGTTTTTAGACCGTGCCCTGATGCTTGCACGTTACGGGAGTCGGGAACTGATGAACTCGTAGCTAAATGGACCGGCTCAATTTAGATGCCATCGACACGCTAAGAAGGATTTTAACTGTTCCAGACAAAAATGTGGACGGTATGCCTACCAGGATGGGCAGCGGCCGTGGTGGCAGGTGCCCTGCTGCTGTACGGCAGTTTAGACGTCGCATACTTCGCTAGGATGATGTACACCGTCGCCAAGGCACGGTACTTCAAGAAGAAAGTCTGCATTATGGATACCACGGAGATTTATGGTAAGGTCCTCATACTGTCTTACAAGGTTTTGAGTAGAGATCAAGGTGGTTTTAAAATATTGCTACGCGTAAATCGATAGGCGAACTGTTACTGATAAAAGAGTAGGACTGCCCGACTCTCTCTCTCTCTCTCTTTGCCTAGCTCTATCCCATTTCATTTGGGGTCGGCTCTCCTTGTTATTCTTCGTCAGATGTAACTGCCAGTTCAAATTTAAACTAGAGTCATGCACACAAATGTATCCTACTGTGCCTGATATAATGCGTGCCAGACCTGGAAGTACAACACAAAAACCAGGAAAAAAATTATCATTTGCGAACGGCGATGCAGCGAAGCATACTGTGCTTAAAATAAAAGGAAATTCAAAAAATTAGACACACCAATTTAAGAAGCATATTATCAAGTACGGCGCTGGCAGAAACTAAGGGGCTACACGGATCACGGGGCCCTGGGGCACTTGTCCAGTGGCCAATGGAAAAGACGGCCGTAACTGAAGACTCTCTCAATGAAAGCTGAATGAATTCAATTCAAAGTGAGAGTCAATATAGAATAGAGTATTTCAGCGTACTCTTTTGCTTTTGTAGGTTATAAAGTACGTCTATGTGAAATAGAGTACAAATATCTAAATTAGAGTACGGTTGGCAAACCTAAATGCACGATACAATCTGCTTTATCCTTACTCAGCATTTTTTGCATCCTTATGTCAATATCGCAGGTGAACAGAACACAACAATAGGTGTAACCCCAACTATTCATCATAATCATCATCATCATTTCAGCCAAAAGACGTCCACTGCTGAACATAAACTCTGTGCTTTAATCCAGACCTTCACTAGGTCATATTACTACTAATCAGCCTATAATGTTCCCACTGCTGGGGCACAGGCCTCTTCTCTTCGAGAGGGAGTGGTCTGTAATCTACCACGCGGGCCCAGTGCGTGTTGGTAGATGTCACATGTCTTCGAATTTTCCGTTCTAGGATATGCCGGTTTCCTCACACGATGTTTTCCATCACCGTTTTGAAAGAATTTGATGAGAATTATTTACACAAAGTAAACCGCCTGCCTGGTTTCGAAGAACCTTCAAAGCCGCCCAGGTCATATACTACATCTCAGTTCTTTATGTTTTCCAGGATGGTGTCTCATGAACGACATCGACACCCTGCTCTATCACATGAACAACGCGCGTTATCTTCGGGAACTGGACTTCGCTCGAGCTGACTTCTACGAGCGAACTGGTCTGTACAATAACATCAAGGCGGCAGGAGGCGCAGTGGTGCAAGCGGCTGCTACCATCAGATACAGGCGGTTTCTGAAGCCTTTCACCAAGTTTACTATTACTTCTAAGGTTAGTTGTTACTGCTGTTTATAAGTTACTAAGGTAAGATCATGCTGGTATTTTGTCAATTCCATGTCAGAGTACCGAGATTGGTTAATACTTAAATTTTCACATAACATCAAGCCTTGTTTCCCCGAAGGGTTGTGCAGAGATGTACGTATAGTACACCCCCATTTCACCAGTTATATTGTAAGTCCCATGTAATAGATGGGACGAGCCTATTGCCATCAACCGGGCACAAATCCAGACTCCGGGCTGCTACTGAAATTTTCTCAGTCGATTAATTATTAACAACTATAATTGCACTAGGAAGTGGTGAAGGGTGGGCGTTTTTGGGGGACTGCCTTTCGTAGTTTTGACGTTCGAAAAGGGCTGATTCTCAGCCTAGTTTGAATAAGCTTTTACCCGCGGCTTCGCCTGCGTGGATTTCGCAATAAATCCTACGGGAATGTTCTACCAGATATCAAATTACGCAACACATTTTCGTAAACGATTCCGATTAATTTGTTTCATTTTGACAGTTCATCAACATTCATTGCGTTATTTACGTTGCTGAGCAGATTTTATTTTCCAACTTTTGAAGCAATGGATTTACTGCTGTAAATCTGGCTCCTGATAACCGCTCCCAAATTGGAGAATTACTATAAACCTTGCCTGTAATGCTTGGCAAACGGTTTCATTATCGCTGGTTGCTATGATTTTTAGACAGGCGTGCAATTGACCACGAAAAGGGGTGTTTATGTTCAATCCTTTTTTGAGATCGCTCTTTCTATTCACCTTTTTAAATAATAAACTTACCTGTACCTTGGTTATCTTCTTGTCTACCTGCTAGCATGGTAGTGTGGCCTAATCCTAGCAGAAACAGTGATAAAACTGTGCTCTCTTATAAAAACAATTATCTTTTATTGTTCTCTCGCCCATATTGTTCCACTGCTGTGCAATGGCTTCTCAAGTCCTTCCAGGAACTCTTGTTACTGTCTTTGGGTACTTTTATTTATCCCCTTCTCTTTTCCCTTTCAGGCAATATACTGGGATGACAAGACAGTCTTCATGGAACATGAATTTGTTGGTCCCGGAGGCTTCGTCCACGCGGTGGCCGTGTGCCGGCAACGCGTCATCGACACGTCGGCTGCTGCTATAGCAGAGTTGTTGCTGCAGCTGCACTGTGGGGGGACCTGCAGGCATCCACCGGAGAAGATGCCTCCCGAGGTACGTGTAGAATGTCTATGGTCTTTACAAAAGTTTTTTAGGAGGTCCAACCGGTGTTTCAACTTGGATGATTTGATCAGTGATGTCTTTGAGGAGAACTGGTTAGTTTGATGGCAAATGTGAAGAAGAGAAAGTCTCATTACATTCATGATAAAAGCATATTTTTTTTGAGAGAGACACTCTTGAAGATGCCCCTGAGGTTTCCGGAATCTATGTGATAGTTAGTCCACTAGTAAGTACAGTGAAGTGTATGTATCATAGATCATAGAGCATTAGTAGAAGATATAGTTAGTAACATGTAGGTATGTCGTTGAAGAGTTTATAGGCTAGGTAAGTGGTTGATGCTGTATTTAAGCAAAGCACAGATGCACTGACTAGAAGATTCCTGAAAAGTGTCATATACACTATGAAAAGTTTAACACTTAGGTAAGGCTAAGTGTCAAAATTTACAGTGTTTAGTGTATTTGACTCCCGCAGACAGGCATTGAGAGCAGTGGTGGCCCAGTGGTAACGGCCCCGACTTACGAGTTGTAGGTCGTGGGTTCGAACCCAAAGCAGGCGCTTTACTTTGTGTAAATAATTTCATCACCACTGCTCTCAAAACGGTGAAGGAAAACATCGTGAGGAAACCAGCATGTCTTAGAACCAAAAATTCGAAGACATGTGACATCTACCAATCCGTACTGGGCCCACGTGGTAGATTACGGCCCACTCCCTCTCACAGAGAGGAGGCCAGTGTCCCAGCAGTGGGAACATTAATAGGCTGATGGTGATGATGATGAAACAGGCGTTGGTGGCGTTGGCGAGTCGGGTGCAGGTCAGGACCCGCCTTGTGTGTGTTGAGCTTTATAGTCGAAACGTACTACTAGTAGTTATATAAAATCGAGTGTACTTATTGTTAGTGTAATTTGTTGAGTAGAGTTGCAGTAATTTGTTGTAACTAGGTATAAGTAAGTATTAAGTAGGTATTATTAGAAAATGATTACCATATTATTGCTCAAAACTGAGACAAGTAAGTCAATATTGATGACCATCACAATATGATACTTAAAAAGCGACAGCTCGCCCAACATACCCAAAACCTTCAACTAAAATGGATATTTTCTATCATACATTCCAGTTGGAGCTTTGGGTTCAATGCAATGAGCTGAGCTCGGCCCGACTTCGAGCCCCTACAGCCCCACTACCCTCACTTGAAGCCACCCAAAACTTGGCCTGTGGGGAGATGCTACCGTCATCGGTTGAGTGAAGCTACCCCTTTCACGGTCCAGCAGAGCATTCCCCACACGACAAGTGCGAGTGAGACAGCAACAGGGTGTGCTTGCTTGACAGTGAAATTTTTACCAGACAACGCGCGAACGCCGCGCGCTACTGACGTGTGTTTTTAATGAATTTAATGCTAATAACTCAGCTGTTAGTGTTAATTTCTTTAAAGGATTGAAGGACGAATTGTTTGAAGCTCTATCCGCGAGGATAAGCAGAGGTGCTTCTGTATTAACATAAAATGTATCTGTACTTATATATAAGTGTTTAAATAATATAAAATTTGAACGAAAGCTTCTAACGTTTATTTAGTGTTTCGAATTCTTTAATCACTTGCAGATCGATGTTGTTTTTGTATATTTGTCGTGTGTTTGTTTTTGATGGTACATCATGTGTATTTTCTAATATAACTCTTATTAACAAAACACTGAATATAATGGAACAAATAATCCTTTGAATATTATGCTTATCATAGTTGTACATTTCTTTATTTGAGTATATTTATTAAATGTATTTAATATTATGATATCGTCGAAATATGTGATCTTCTAGCTAAGCTAGGTTTAACAGATTATTGTAATGATATAGGCTTAGTATACATTGAGTGAAAGAATTCCGAGAATCTCTTGCAGTGTTTCCTATTTTTACCACATTTTGATAAAATACATTTTCAAGTTAAGGTGTATCTTTTAAAATCTAGAACTACAGTCCTTTTGTTTTACGTCTGATATTGCATCACTAACCACACGAAAAAGAAGAGAAGATTGCATCACTGTCAAAAACACAGTGATCTTTATTCTCGTGACGATAAGGTTGCTTTTAAAAATTACAATGATGATCCTTATTCTGGTTGCAATAAGGTTGCTGTTGTCAGAGGTTGAATAATTGTAATTTAATTACTAGTCTGTCGTCAGCCTATTTTATTTAAGTTAAATAAAGGACAAATTTATCAAAATACTGAACCAGAACTAAAATTATCACAAACAGTTCACTATGCACTACTATTTGGAATTCTTGTTATTTCTTAAAATAGATTACTATCTCATCTATTAATAATTAACCTACTATTTCATAGTAAATGACGTTTGTCTTGTGTGAATCACAATTTTAAAATGGCGGAAGTGACTCAATGTGTACCAAGCCTAATCAAAATCTTCTTATAATATTGTAAATGTATATAATTTATTGTCATTATCTAATTATGTAGTAAAATAAAGTTTAAATGAGTTATAAGGATTTTCATTTCCTGCGACTCTGTTAGGGTTAAAGGGGGACACCAAAAAAAGACCGTACTAAAGATTTCAATAATACTTTATAATACCGAAAACGTTTATATCCTTTTCTTTACAATTAAACTAGCTTTCACCCGCGGCTTCGCCCACGTGGAGGTCGAAAATTATCCCACGGGAACGTACTACCGGGATAAAAAGTATTTTATATGTTAATCTAGGTTATAAACTATCTGTGTGGCAAATTTCATCAGAATCCGTTTAGCCGTTATTGCGTGATTGAGTAACAAACATTCAAGCAAACAAACTTTCACATTTATAATATTAGGTTGGATAGTAGGATTGGAAGGTGTGTTTTACTAATATTCTTTAAGCCTTCTGCGAGAGCCAAATGGCTACCTTACCTACCTACCAACTCAATAATATAAATTCGTATTAATAATGTAGATAATAATATCGAACAAACCAAACTCCAGGGATTTCCCCGCGCACGAAAAAACGCTGATAATAAACCTATTTACATGAACACTAAAAACATTATGCAATAATAATATACGTAGTATCGTAATCTAATTGTAGATAATATTTATTTACAGCTGACGTAATTGTAAATAACAGCTGTAAGGTAAATAACTTGTAATGATTGTAATCCAACAAAACAAATGGTGACGTTGCAAGATTGATCAATATTTTGTTAACCGACTTCAAAACAGGAGGAGGTTTCTCAATTCGACCGTATATATATATTTTTTTAATGTTTGTTCGCGGATAACTTCGTTGTTTATGAACCGATTTTGATTATTCTTTTTTTGTTTGAAAGTCTAAGTTCCCGAAGTGGTCCCATATAAATCTTATTAACTTTGCTTGGATAGTTTTTGAGCTAACTTCAATAATACATATTTTGCTCACTTAGTTTATACAGATGATATGATGATAACTTCCTATCACTGATATTTGCATAGCAAGTAGTGGTATTCGAATTTGTGTGGGGTAGGTACCACAACTAAAAAGGGAAAAATAAAAACTTTTTATAAAAAAATAAAAAACCGACTTTCAAAAAAACACTACAAAGTGAAAAATTACTTTAATTTCGGAAGTCGGTGGCAAAAAACAAAAATTCAAAACCAAAGACACATCCTCCTCATTCATCATCATCATATCAGCCGAAAGACGTCCACTGCTGGACATAGGCCTCCCCCAAGCACCGCCACTTCGACCGATTCTGTGCTTTCCGCATCCAGCGGATTTCTGCGGCCTTCACAAGGTCATCGGTCCATCTTGTGGGGATAATCCTCAGCTTTACCATATATTTATTTCAAAATGAATGCTGCATGATTTTCGATTTATCGGAGGATGCTAAGCAATTTAAAGTATTAAGACTCACGGTAAGGAATTGAGATAATTAAGCAGTTAAGCGGATTAGGTTACTAAATTTACGTCGTCTATTGTATTTTTTAATTGCTATAGTAATATGTTTTTTTTTTATCACCCGAATTGACGTCACTACTTTTTTGTTTGTGGTTGTAATAGAACGCAATAAAGACTAGACTGTACCTGCAGTCTCATCCATTTTGTCAAGTGATTTAATTGGCTTTTAGTATTTCAGTTAGCCGATTACCGTAGTTAACAGTCTGACCCCGTGTCCTAACCAAAAGCAACAGTCGCGCGAGTACGCGTTCGAAGCAATCGTTTGTATGAAATTTTACGAACAAACGCGACTTGATTGAACGCGCCACTATCTCGCGAATATTTAGTATTATTTAGTATTATAAATGCGAAAGTGAGTTTGTTTGTTTGTTACGCTTTCATGCTTTAACGGCTAAACAGATTTTGATGAAATTTGGCACATGGGTAGACCATGATCTGCATTTAGTACATAGTATACTTTTTATCCCGATATTCCCACGGAATCTAGATTAATGCGGGTGAAACCGCGGGGCAGCTAGTAATATTATAAATGCGAAAGTCAGTTTATTTGTTACGCTTTCACGCTAAAACGGCTGAACAGATTTGGATGAAATTTGGCACATGGGTAGACCATGATGTCGTGGTCTACCCATATAAATATCGGGATAAAAAGTCTATCCTATGTCCTAACCCGTGTGGGTTAGGACATAGGATAAACTTTTTATCCCGATATTCTCACGGGATCTATATTTATCCGGCTGAAAACACGGACCGCTGCTAGTATTCATATTATATTAAGAGGGTGCATCCAAAAAGTTGGCAACGTCGTAAATATCTGTCAAATAGTTACCTGTTATGATTAATTTGGAAATAATACTGTACGGAAATAAGAAATGTGGCTAACTAACTAGAATATTAATAATGAATTACAATTATAACATTGAATTTGATGTTGTACCCGTTTTAGGTGTAAAAAAGGCATTTGGAAAGTTTCCTAAATAAAATACTTTTTTTACATCAAAAACGAACTATTCGGTGTTACGATATTAATTGTTGCATTTCTTAATCAATATTCTAGTTCGCTAGTTAGCCACATTTCTTATTTCCATACAGAAATATTATCAAATTAATCAAAACAGCGAAATATTTGACATTATATTTGCGACGTTGCCAAATTTTAGAATAAACCCTCTTAACAGTGTGTCGATCGCGTACTGAGCGACGATTGCTATTCGTTAGGACGCATCCTGAGAAGTTTGAGTTTGACAGTCTGTTAGCTGATGAATGATGTCAGTTTAAGGTTATACTTACTCAAAAGGAAAAAAAATGCGGGGCGGTATGCTGGGACTGCCGATAGAAGTAGAAAACTAAGTAGGTAACGCCATCTAACGAAAATGTCAGGAATTTATGTGGCTTGCTGTCAGTCAAAAAAATAAAACAGTGCGCTGTCAACAAAAAACTGCTCAACGCGCCTTCGGTGACGATGACGCGAATTCCATGATTTTTGTTCACCCAAAAATGTGCTCAACGCGCTTATAGAAGTATTCACTTAAAAAAAAAAGTTTATTTTGTATGTCTCATATTTAATAACATAGTCTACAGCGAAAAACACGTGTAACTCTATCGTAACGTAGATCCAAATGACTACTACAAGACAGTAACCAAACATCAAAGACTAATTCACAGCTCCTCCTCTAAGATAACCATCCGTTAGTCACCAATCTAATATTAGTTGACATCACATTCCCGGTTGCAAATACTACGACACGTAACACTAACCGGGTTACCGACAGAAATACTACTAACGAATCGTTACCTTTGTTTTTGTTCACGTTTAAATTCGTATTAGAGTTGTCAACAGCGTTTAGGAGACGATGATGGATTAATTGTATTGAATATGTCAATTGATCAGGCATTATGAGACCTTTCAGAAAGAAAAAGTATTTATTGGGACAAGCACAGGAGATCACAAACTAAACTAAGACATATTGAGACATAAATAAAAATTAAAAATCAAAAACAATAAAAAATAAAACAATGAAAAATTTAAATTAAAATTTCAGCCACCTTTCACCACGTGACGATGTTTTCCTTCAGCGTTTTGAGAGTAGTGGTTCATTTGTTTGTATTTATTTTATGACACACCAGATTCCTGTTTTTATAAAACAAAATTGGGGTTGATTGATGTTTCACGTACTGAATTTTCAACTGTGAAACATCAATCAACCCCAATTTTTTTACACTTAGGGGTGGGTTTCAATATTTATTTTTTTATGGAACCAACTGCGAGGTATACCCTTCCCAATAAAAAAAGAATCGTTCAAATCGGAACACTCAGTAAAAATTTATGCGTGGTCATACATAAAAAAAAAATATATATACGTGTCGAATTGAGAACCTCCTCCTTTTTTTTTTCGTCGGTTAAAAAGTGTAACAAATATAATTAATTAGGTATTAAGGTATGAATCATTTTTGGTACTTATAAGGACGTTTTTCTTATCAATGCGTGATCAATACGTGTTGCGATGATTGACGTTTTTGTTTATTAGTGCGATATGATAATAAGCTTTTCTATATCAAGCCGTTTACCTAGGCATATTCTGCAACTATTTACAACAATGACCGAGTAAAGTTTCCCCTGTTCAAACAATTACCAGGTTATTCGTACCATTTTCCCGGCGTTTCATCGACCACCCGCGGATCCCGATTAATTAGGCCAAGGCAAACATTTGTTGATCTAACATTTACGAATTACGTTTTCCATCAAGGAACACTATTACCTCACATCGTAGTAAACGTGTATCATATATCCTTTCTCTAAAAGGTTTATATCTATCAATCTTTTCCCAATAACTACTAAAATGGAATGTCTATTCAATGGCTTATACTGTTAATTGTAACTAGTGGAAGAGTGGAACTTCCTAACACAAGTATAGGGGGGATGCGCCAAGGTAGCCCGCGAAATTCAAATTTTCTTAGGTTTTTTGCAATTTGCAGGTCAGTGTTAGGTTGTATCTTGATTAAAATATGATTTGCGAGCGTAACCCATATGGTTTTACAGAATTATAATCATTAGAATCAGCAATACAACTCCTTAGGTTAGCATAATCCCCAAATGTCATGATTTCATGAAATAGTCATTCAACGGGATTACATGAACTTCTAGAGTTGTATTGATGATTTCTATGATTATAATTTTATAAATAAACATTTGATACGGTCGCAAATCATATTTAGATCAACATACAACCTGATACTGTCCTGCAAATTGCAAAAAACGTAAGAAAATTTGAATTTCGCGGGCTACCCTGACGCTTTCACCTTAAATGGAAATACCCCTAAAGACCTAATGTAATAAACATTTAAAAAAGTGTGGCACTCGGGGACTGCCACGGTAAAGCTATTGCATAGCATTTTTTATCAACTTATGCAATTGTAAAATATTAACCCGAATACAAGAAATAGCAATGGTGACATTGACAGGAACTGTTATTCACATTTATAGTTTTTAAAACTTGACACAACGTAATGGGAACATCAAACTAATAAAAAGGTTTTAATTTAACTATTAATAGTCAAGGATCATTCGTCTAAGTAAATTTGAACTTTGTTGTCAAACAGTTAAACATAATTTTCAATACAACACTCTCGATAGATCATTCGTCTAAGTAAATTTGAACTTTGTTGTCAAGCAGTTAAACATAATTTTCAATACAAAACACTCTCCTTAGGTTTAGGTATTTTCATTACGGAATTTCTGGATTAGGTCTCCACGCTCAAGG
Source organism: Conistra vaccinii (assembly GCA_948150665.1). Classification (NCBI taxonomy): domain Eukaryota; kingdom Metazoa; phylum Arthropoda; class Insecta; order Lepidoptera; family Noctuidae; genus Conistra; species Conistra vaccinii. The sequence continues at coordinate 8,559,359 of OX411340.1, read as the reverse complement.
CCCGCGATAGAAGCTATGATAGCTTAAAAAAAAATAATTAAATGGTACCTGAATTTATCCTATGGGCCTAGCATGAACGCGTGTTACGTTATTCTAACAATCGATCTGCCTAGCCTTTTCCAAACTATGTTAAGGTCGGCTTCCAGTTCAGTCAGGTGCAGCTGAATACCAATATTTTACATGCGGCGACTTCTTATTTGACCTCCACATCCCAGCTCCTGGGAAATACGATACCCATTGGTAAGACTGGTTGTCAGACTTTCGGGCCTCTGACGAACCGTAACGACTGTGAAAGATCCACGAATGACAGTCGGGACCAACGGCTTTCCGTGGCACGGAGGACTCTCGGTATGTCAAGATGGTCACACATCCACGGACCAACCCCGGCAAGCGTAGCTTAACCTGATAGGTCCACCCGTTACGGCTGTTACTACTTAGCCACAAGTTACGTAAATTCTAACGATTTATAATTAAAAATACTTGTTTGAAACATTTATAATATTTACTTATTAAAGTCTTTATTCGTATCTATGGGTGATACTGATTGTGTTTGTTGTTTTTTTTTAAACCCTTACGAGTTGTAGGTCGTGGGTTCGAATCCAGGCAGGCGCTATACATTGTGTAAGTAATTTCACCACCTTACTGCTCTCAAAACGGTGACGGAAAACATCGTGAGGAAATATCCAAGAACCAAAAAATCGAAGACATTTGACATCTACCATCCCGCACTGGGTCCGCGTGGTAGATTACAGCCCATTTCCTCTCGAAGACAGGAGGCCTCTGTCTAGCAGTGGGAACATTATAGGCTGATTATGCTATAGAATAACTGCAATTTAGATTTAAAAAATCGTTCAAATTTACCTCGCGCTTCCGTGGTTAGGCCCATAGATAATACACATAAATGTTAGGCTCACTGTGTTCTCATTTCTCAAAGTAAGAATATCATTGGTTAACTTTACATTAAAAGGTAAATAAGAGTGCCTAGGGTAGAAACCCATGAACAAAATGATTCAATTGGCGTAGTATGGGTAAAGAGGACAGGATAATTTAGGTACATTGAAATAAATGCGCATCAAGTGCAAATTTGATGCATTAGACATTGTATGGTTGGACAAAAACAGGAAATCGAGGATGGTAAAATTATACAGGTAAGCAGTGACGCAGCTAAATGCAAACATATGACGTTGACCAGGCGCTCGATCCAATGGTAAAATCCCCAGGGAGGAAGGTACCTGCCAGGGTTGCGGGTAGTCCCAAGGGGAAACCGTGGCCCCTGGCAAGGCAAGGGAAGGAACACGGGTGGGTTTTAGTCAGTAAGAGTCTGACACGCCCTTCCGCTCAAGATCAAGCTTTATATAGGATTTCCAGTATAACCTGACCTTTTATTGTCAATCAATCAATCACCCTATTAATGTTCCCACTGCTGGGACACAGGCCTCCTCTCTGTGAGATGGAGTGGGCTGTAATCTACCACGCGGGCCCAGTGCGGGTTGGTAGATGTCGCATGTCTTCGAATTTTTGGTTCTAAGACATGCCGGTTTCCTCACGATTTTTTCCTTCACCGTTTTGAGAGCAGTGGTGATGAAATTATTTACACATAGTAAAGCGCCTGATTGGGTTCGAACCCACGAGCTACAACTCGTAAGTCGGGGCCGTTACCACTGGGCCACCACTGCTCATTGACCTCTCATTGTACGGAAATCCTATACAATGCGAGATCATCAGACACTGCAAATGTATAGCTTGTAGCCGTGTGTACAACGCCACGTCCGACGTTCAAATACACACTCTTTAGAGACTTTAGAGGAGGTGATTGAGCAAAATTGGGGGTCAAAAGTGTTCGTTCAGTCACGTGGGAGGAGCCACCTGACGAAGTGGTCGACCAAATCCAGTGAGGATAATATCGTCGTTTCGAAGCCGAAGATCATTTAATACGAAGTCTTAAACTTCAACGGGCTATTGCACGCATCGCAGGCATCTCGACCTGATTTCGAAAATGAGACTTCCAGAGCCACCTTAACCTGCCATTTCACGGAAGACCTGCCAGAAGTCAGCAACGACAAAATTCAGGCAGCTCTTAAATAGCTTAAAAATGGAAAGTTGAGGACGGGATTACGTCGGAGCTCCTGAAAGTGGGCGGAGGTCGGTTCCTGTCTTTAAAGAGCTTCGGGAGCTCTACAACTCTGTCCTGTTCTCTAAAAGAACACCAGAACTGTGGCGAACGAGCATGGTAAATGAATGTGCTTGTAGCTTAACTCCTTTGCCAGCTATATACAAATTTAATTTTCATATTTTCATGAAGTATTCACTCACTACGGGCCTCTTATCAATAAAAATTTGAGGTTTTAGAAAATATTTTTTGCGTAAACACGGCCTCTGACCTACATGGGCCCCAAGGCCCATGTAGCTTGGGGCCCTTAAAGCTTGGGGCCCTTATACCTTGGGGCCCCCTATTATTGATACGGCCGATACGGCCGTGGCTACACCCCTGCAGGTAAGTAATGAAAAAAAGAAGGAAAATATTTGTTTATTTTGTTTTTACGTATCAAATATTAATTAAACACGAATAACGTAGGTTTGTGGTTTGTTTGTTTTGCGGTTGCGGAGACTTGAAAGCATCTACCTAACATGGCTAATATTTATATTTCTAAAGAAATTCTTTTAAAATAATGTATTTTATTAACAGGAACATTTTATAGATGCTTATTTAGGTAAGTACTCTTATGCCTTTTTCACCTTGACACTTAAATTTATCCCTATATAAAAGTGCACTGTCGGATAATCAAATCTCAGCGCTGAGCCTAGCGTTGAAAATATAACTTGCACTTTTATTTAGGGATTCATTTAAGCATCACTTACTGAAGGTGAAAACGGGCATTTAGGCTGCCTGTCCACTGAAGCGGAGAGGAGAGGAGAGGAGCGGAGCGGAGATGTGTCAATATTAACCAATAGAATCTAAACTGCGCACCAGAGGTGCGATTCTATTGGTTAATATTGGCACATCTCCGCTCCTCTCCTCTCCGTTCCAGTAGAGGTAAGAAATTAATCAAATAAAAATGGCCACATAACTAAGCGATTATTGCCTTATTCAGTCCAAAATTAATCAACCTTATTACCTACCAGTAAAGCTTTTTTCTACTCAGCAAAGCCTGATAACGCAAATATAAAATTCGCCAATCGAAAGTCTACTATAATGCGTCTACCTGCATTACAATAACCCTATTTTTTATTCAGGTCTAGTCTAGACTATCGTAATTTCAGATTTAAAAAAGCTAGACCCAAAAAAAATAAAAAACCGGCTAAGTGCGAGTCGGAGTCGCACTAGAAGAGTTCCGTATAGGGCGGCGAACTTTTTTTATATCAAATATAGTATATTATTTTTGAAGCCATTGCCTGTAAACATAAAAATAATAAAAAACATATTGTAGGTATGTTTCAAAAACATATTTATTCTGTAAATGCATATTTATTGCTACTATGAACCTTTAATAACAGGATTTTTTCAAGTCTCATAACTATTTTTACACTATAAATTAAGGTTACAAAATACCATTAATTCAGCTTTTATAAGATTAATACTGGTCCTATTGCGATCATCACGCCATTTTGTATTGAAATAAAAGTTATAGTAGTTTCGCGTACTATTTTTTTTCTTTATAAATATAGTATTTAGGCCTCTCTTATAGTAGGATAATTATATACTATTTTACATTGTAGGGTTGGCAACCCTAGTCCCGTACCACGGTACAATATTTTGCAAAAAAACGTGTCTTGTATGGGTACCCCTTTTAATTTGTTTGATTTTTATTATTCGTTGTTATAGCGGCAATAGACATACGCAAACTGAAAATTTCAACAGTCTGCCTATTATGGTTCATGAGATACAGTCCGCTGACAGATATACGGACGGACGGACAGCGGAGGTTTAGTAATAAGGTTTGGCAGCGGGTACGGAACCCTAAAAATTGCCATAATTACATACCGTTTAGCCTCATTGGAAGATCAGATAATGCAGAAGAAAGTAGTGTTGCCTTGGCCGAGATCCCTAGATAGATTTCATGATATGTTTTAAAATACTTTTCGTCTTAAAAATAGTTAAATTACGTCTACAGCTCTGTAATCGAGGTTATTTGACATTAGTAGGTGTTTGAATAGGTTTAAAGCGACAATAATCGAATGAATAAAAAGTTTTTAGGACGCATGATTTTTTTGCGTCTTTTTATTTTTGTGTGCATGCGTTTTTGCGTATGTACAGTTAGTTCCAAATATATGACAAGAACTCATTTGACTGTCTAAAGAGTTCCATAATACAGTTTTGTTTTTAATTCTACAAATGGTAAGCTCTTGGCCTTCCTCTCACCTGATGGTAAGTGATGATGAGACCGGTGGAAGCGAGCTTCACCCGGAATCCTCAACCACAGAGGAACTGGCTATCTTATCTCTAACTGCCGAAACACAACAATGCTGTTAACATTGTTGTTATGGCGACAGAATTAGATAAGATGGTGGTAGCTAGCCAGGCGGACTTAGAACAAGCCCTATCACAGACCAAAAAAAAAACAGAAAATTTTGCTCCCGCTTGGAATCGAACCCGGGACCTCTTCCTCCGGGACCCGGGGCCTGAGACAGGTGGTCTTACCACTGTCTAGACCACAGGTTTTTCAAACTGTCTCAATGTGCAGTTACTAATAAATGATTAATTATGTATTATTATATGTTTTATAGCTGCACATTGATCTATTATGGACCAAAGATTGTACTGAACAAGACAAGAGAGGTTTTATTGTTATTCCGCCTATGGGCGTTTAGTGTCCCTGAAAATCTAAAATTAATTATTGTCGACCACAGATATACCCTCAAAATCTAAAACTAATATTATTGTTGACCACAGATATAAATCTAACTAGGTACATGACGCGATTGTATGTACTTCGCGTGTCAAAAAACGGAGTAAAATTACGATCAATGATCGTAATCTGAGCTTTTCATTTAGCATTATCGGCACTGGAAATCCAGCGAAATCTAGAAAAATGGTTTTTTATGCCATATTGAGCTGTTAAGACTGTATAGAAAAACTTGGCCGAGGCATTGGAAATATTTTCTTTCATTGGTAAGTTTTGTTTTTAAATTGTGTGTGAAAAAGTGGCATGCTTGGTTTTCATATAGAAGGACTTATCTAGGTAGAGTGAGTGGGTGAGTTCTTGGATATATCTGTGGTGTCGACGTATTCGAATTTTTGAGGCGAATGTACCTAATCAATTTCGTTTAGATCAGATTTACTATTCTGTAAAAATAATCTTAACTTTCTCTGAGAGCCAAGATTTAATGAGAAGACTTCTACCTAGATAATAATGGAGTAATTATTATAAACATTAAACTAATGATTCAACGTTTTGTTTTGTCTACGTTTCCTCACAAATGATTGCCTGCTCCAATATTGAACACAAGGCCTGATACGAGTATGTAATCATCACGTTAGATGAGCAAATAGTTTAATGAGAACAACGTTTTTGTTGCGAATTACTCAAAAAAAAAATACACTTTGATTCACATGAATAAGGATGAAGACGAAAAATTTATTTTTTGTCCGTCAGGTAGATTATTAAAAAATATTGGAGACGTTTTTTTTTATTTTTACGTAACCAAAAGATTACGGCGTTACAGTGAGTTAAAATGTGCTATGACGTCACGAGTATGTAGATTTTATACGTACTTGTGAAGTAGCGACCCCCACTCGCCAAATTTAATGCGTTTTATCTAAGTCAGTTTTTATTAATATGAAAAAGCAAAAAATACGTGTTTTATATTTTTTTATTATCTGAATGACGGACTATATTTCTTCTTTCTCTTCATCTTTTTTCTTACCCAGGCATCATCCCTATTCTTAGTAGTACTGTTTTATTAAAACCTAGTTTCCGCAAGCGACTTCGGAGAATACATCTCGTCTGTAATTTATTGTGTCTGCCCCGTTCGACAAAAGCATGCGCAGCGCCTACGGGACGTTTACGCGGCATCTAGGAGCCCTCTACGCCGGGGTCTACGCTGCTTCTAGAAGACTGCTACGCCGGGTCTACGCGAGTCCAATGCAGCGTCTACGAAACTGCTACGCGGCGTCAGTGCTACGCTACGTTTTACATACGCCCAGTTGCAGTGCGAAGAAAATCCGAAGATGACTTAGGACTTCTTTCTAGAATTGTCCGTTTGTCGAGGTTCTATTAGGACATTCTTTTGGTCTAGTGCAAGAGCATAAAGAGATTGCCTATTCGTGTGCAAACAACACTGTCAATGACTTAAGTACTAACCACTGAATTCATACATCCTTATCATCGTTCGCGTTACCATCACAGACTGCTTGGTTCTACCTACTGCTGAGCCTTTTCCCTTTTCAGGGTTTCGTACACCAAGGGTGCCAAAAGAAACCCTATTACTACGCCTCCGCTGTCCATCCGTCTCTCTGTCAGCGGGTCGTATCTCATGAACCGTAACAGGTAGACAGTTGAAATTTTCACAGATTGTGTGTTGCTATTGCCGCTATAACAACAAATAATAACAATTTAATAAAGTTAATAATAAAAGGGGGTCCCCATACAAGAAACATTATTGCTCGATCTTAATACGGTACAAAACCCTTCGTGTGCGGGTCCAATGCGCATTTGGCCGGTTTTTAATGTTAATAACATAACATCATGCTATTCCCCGAAGGGTTAGGCAGAGGTGTACCTATAGTACGCCCACATTTCGCCAGTTATGTTGAAGTGCCATGTAATAGGGGGCGAGCCTTTTGCCATCAACCGGGCACAAATCCAGCCTCCGAGCTGCTACTGAGAAATTCCAGATAGAAAAACCCAATAACAATTTACCCGACCTGGGAATCGAATCCAGGACCTCATGCTCAGCCGTAGCGTTTGCGACCACAAGACCAACGAGGCAGTTAGTGTTAATAATTAGGTTTCATCTCAATTGTCGCACTACAGCCACACAATTCTTCCATCTTGATCCACATTAGAGATGGTATCACAGCCACCTTCACGCCCTGCTTACACGTCAACTGGGGAAGCAGGTTACCAAGTTGTTCTCACAGATAAGTATCCACTAATTGTTTGTAATTAACGCCTAAGTAGATGAAGGTTTGTGTCACAGTGCTAGTCATTTTCCATTTAACTCTATGTTATTTTAAAGTGGATGGATAGGCATGATGTGTTTTGTTTTTATTAATGGTTTTTTGTCATGATCGAAAAATCGAGCATTAATCATCACCTTGAGCAAGCGTGATGATTAATGCTCGTGCCTTCTCTTTATGAGAAGAGGCCTTTTCCATGCTAAAGGTTTATTTTTTTTATTGCTTTTTAGTAAACTGTGAACTTTACCTGAGTCATTCACAGACAAACCCACACTGGGTCCGCGAGGTGGACTACAGCACATTACTCCGATTTAAAATTAAATTAATTTGTCAACAGTTTTTACATTTTTTTTTTAAATGTGTAGGGTAGTTGTTAATAATTTAACCCAGCCAAAGCGTAATCGGCGCACGCGGAGCTAATAGTGGCATGTAATAAGGTGCGTTAGTAAAAAGATGCAGAGAGGAGGTCTGTGTCCCAGCAGTGGGAACATTAATAGGCTGATTATGTAGTAAAAAGATTTCCCTCTTCAGCTTTATTGTCATCGAAATGGAAAAAATTGAGTTAGTTCAGGTTTTCTATGCATATTTCGCTAAGTCAGGCATAGATCCCTTATAAGGCAACATACATATTATGACTGTTATGACATCGAAAAACTTACATAGGTCCATGCAGTGTCAGCTGATTTTGATATCAGCCACCAGCTGGTCGCTTAAGTGACGGGTCCAAGAGCTTTATGGTCACCTCAACCCTTGACCAAAACCGATGGGTTGAAGCAATCAAACCGCAACTAGAATGCATGTACTTATATAATAACCAAGTTGCTCCAGTTATTTTTATCTCTACTAAGAAAATTCAATTAAAACATGACGTCATAGATGATGACGAATACTTCGATCCTTTGTTATTTATACATTGTTACAAGACTCATAATATCTGTAACACTGATTTCCGGTATTACTTATTATTGTGTCTGTGTTATTTTTATCTGTGTTTTAATATACCTAGGGGTGGCAGCCAGGAAGAAGGGCAGGGCAGGGAAGGGAAGGGGTGGTGCAGGGCGGGCGTTTTTGGGGAACTGTCTTATCTTAGCCTAGTTCGAATAAATGACTTTTGAATTTTGAATTTGAATTTGGAGTCTGAATCTGAGCCCGGTTGATGGCAATAGACTCGCCCCCTAATAATTAGGGGGCGAGGGGGCTTTATTTGTATTGATTGACTTTAAATATGCAAATTGTGTGTGCATTGATACTAGGTTCATTGCAATAATTTTGAATTAGTATATTATGAATTTTTAAGAATTTATTATATATTTTTATTTTTATGATAGTGTTGTAAGGAATCTGCCTAGTTGGTAGTGGTAATCTTGAATCAAACAGACTGATTGCGTGACCGAAGGTTACCATCACCAGCTGGGCAGTTCAGAAACATGCAACATGAAGGGATTTACCCATGCGTTGCCAATCTTAGAGCCATAGTTGAAATGTCTCATTTGCCTATAACTTCACGGGCATTTTTACCCTTCAAAGTGGAACAGCAATGCTGCTTGTTGATCGAAGGTTAAGCTACGCTTGCCGCGGTCAGTCCGTGGATTGGTGACCATCCATCACGTTAAGCGATTGGTCCCGGCTGTCATTCGTAGTTCTTGACAGTCGTTACTGGTATTCAGAAACCAAGTCTGACAACAATCAGTCTTACTAAGTAACTGGTTTGTAGAGGTCAGATAGGCAGTCGCTTCTTGTAAAATACTGGTCTTCAGCTGCATCCGGTTAGACTGGAAGCCAACCCCAACATACTTGGGGAAAGGCTAGGCAGATTGATTCGATATAGGTATGTGTGTGTATTTGTGTGTAAGGATAGATAGGAAATAAAATTCGTCATATAATTGTAATGTACACAATTTATTCATATCGTATAGAGTTTCTTATACAAAGATAATAAATTGTAAAATCCTCTTTCTCGGTCCGAATAATAAATAAATACTTAGTATACTTCCTTCTCAGTCCTATCACATGCCCTTTAGAGCACTACTAGGAGTAACTTACAATACAACTGAAATACTTGCAAACTAGCTCTCTTAGGACTCGATACATTTACAAAATTTAAACTTGTGTCTACCACGGGTTCACTTCTTACAACTCGAAAGCTTCTTCGCACAAGAAGGTCTAATGCTAAGCATTTTCATTCACTTTTCAAAAGGAAACAATCAACTATCGAGTTGTTAGAGTCGAGCGAACCCGTAGTAACGACCATGGTTTCCGAAAGATGAAATCGCCATTTTTTTTCTTCTAATATGTGTACAAAAATATTCCTTTAGGTAGCTATTTATAAAGGTAGGTATGTATTGTCAAAGGCACTGGTATTCTTAATTTTGTTTTTTTATCAATACATTCTGTTATTATATGTTTTAAACTTTTAATGTAGAATCTATGACTTACAAATTATTTGCGATTTCTCATCAGTTAACCAGAGGACCTATCATCTTTTTGGTTCAAAACTTAACGGGGCAATCCGAAATGAGAAATATACATTAATTTTTATAAATAACCATCTAAGTTGGACTTAAACTTACTTAGATCAAAACTTACAAACTACTACTTATAAGAACATAGTCTTTAGCCATCGATTTTTCACTATCGAGTCTTCGAAAAGATGAAACAGATCTACTTCTTTAACTTAATTACATATACATACATAGTTCATCACTAAAAATGCATTTTTTATATCCTATCACTGAGTAGACAAGTTTTATCTGTTCGAAAAGTCAGTAAACCGAACATAATTAGTCTCATTTTCATATGAAAGGGTCCAGGAGGCGCGTCTACGACGACTGCCACTACTTCTGCCTACCCTACACGAGTACATACTATACACCGACCACGACATACAACTACTAGGAAGGATTACAAATAGGCGTCGCGGCTTCGCCGCTTACAGCTGCACATATGATACAAATATAATATTCATCTCTTTACAACGTGGTAACTTCATCTACTGGGAGGGGAGACAGTTTGTACGAGCGAGTTCGACGCGAGGGCGCTTGCGCGGGCGCAGGGCGCGAGGCGCGGGCGCGGGCGGGGGCGGCTGCGCGGTCCAGGCGCAGGCGGCGACAGCTCAGTGCTCGTGCGCGCGCGACTTATTCTGGTGCATCATGTTCTTGAGGGTGGCCACCTCGGTGGCGAGCCGCGCGAGCTCGGCCTTCAGGTGTGCGTCCTCCTCCTCAGCTGCGAGCCTGTCTTCAGGCCGCTGTGGCCTGAACTCGGCTCCTATGGAGATCCCAGAGTCTCGCTCATCGCTTGAGCCTTCCCCGTCCCATGAGGGTGAGGACCGGGGGCCGGGCTCCTGCTTTATGTGCTGGAGGGAGAGCAGGGCGCTGGCGACGTCCTTGTCACCGAGATGTGATTTATGGCGAAGTTTGAGCGGCAGCCCGTTGTTTTCGGGCGCATACTGTTCGGCGGTCTCGTCCCCTGAGCCTGACAGAGAGGACAGCTCGTAGGGCGAGGGCACGCGGCGAGATCTGGACAGGTTGAGAACTGAGCCGGGAGGCTCGTAGTGTGCGGGGTGCGGGTAGTACGCCTCGGGGGCGGGTAGCCTCTCCTGGTAGGGCTCCGGCTGGCGCTGAGGCGGCGGCGACGGGGGAGATGCAGGCGGTGCCGGGGGTGGTGGCGGCGGCGCAGGGAACATTGTGTTGGATGTCAGCTTACTCCTCTTTGTGACACAAAGAACCTGGTCACAAGTCGGTAGTGTAGCCAGCACCTGGTCAATGCTTATGAGGGTTTCCCCACAGATTCCGTATTTCTCTTTGATCGCATCAAGCTGTGCTTTGAGCACGTGGTTCTCCTTGGACAGCTCAACTACGCGTTGTTCCAGAACCATGTCATTGAAACGCCTCTTTTCGCGGGAACGCTTGGCGGCTTCATTATTCCTCCTGCGACGGTCCCAATAACCATCATCTTTCTTGTTGTCGGGAATGAACTCCCTCTGTTTGCGCTGACCGAAGAACTCTTTGCGCTTGTTGAATTCGAAGGGAGAGTAGTCATTTGGGTCGCCAGGGCTACCAATGGGGCCGTGGCTGTGGTCCATCGGGTAGGGGGACACGGACTGGCGCCCGCGGTTAGGCGGCGCGGCGCGGGAGGGGGGCGGTACGGGCCCCATGCCCCCGCCACCCGCTCCACTCAGCAGCTGCTGCTGACTCAGGATGAACTCAGCAACCATGTTTCGGCGGACGTCGACTGGTCCGCACGAATTATCACTGTGGTTCTGAAACAAGCGAAAGGTTACGTTAGTTACAGTTTATAAAAAAATTCGCCAACCGTTGCAGTTGTCTAAATAATGTCGCTGTTACAAAATCGGTCGGTTGCAAAAACTGAATGTCGCAAGATCCCGCCGCTGCAAAGTTGTTGCACGTGGATCACCTTTGTGAAATAATGTTGCCACATTTCAACGCTTTTTACTCCCTTCATGTTAGCCAAACTCATTAATAAGTCGTGTTTCTTAATTTTAGCGTGTTACAATGTTACAAATCCAATTTAAAGGTTACACCGGATTTCTTCCGTTACAAAACTCACTTCCTATTGCCGAACGTTTATTTTGCTGACGTTACGATGAAATGTAAAAATAGAATGATTGCAGAACACTTTGCAAAGTTGAAGACGGTTGATTATACGACAAATTATACCAAGGTGTAATAGGAAACAAATTTTGAAAGACGATTGCAATTCAGACTAGTTTCGAAATAACTTCACCATGTTTTAAAACACGTGACAAAATAACTTTGATTCATTGGGGCTAAACAATAATAATTAGATTTCTGAACAAATACGTGAGCCAAAATTTGCTGAATATGTGTAGGTACGAGTTATATCACCCGACACAATGTTGCTCACCTTTATGTAACACACGACTATTCTCGAAGGGACAATCGATTTACATAAATCGCTAACATTATTCGATTAATCGATCAAAGTGCGAATAATACAGGAAGTGTAAAAAAATGTACAAGAACACATTGTTATCACCTTTATTATCCGAAACTAACAATGGTAAGGATCATTGGTAAGTGCCTATTGTGGCGACTAAGTTTGATTGTTTTTTCAATGATTTTAAAACAATGAGAGTTGCACTGGGTTGTGCACTGAAAAAAAATGTCGTTCACGTTTGATAACACGCGGTTTTAATGCAGGCAACGTGAGAGTTTTTTTTAAAGAAAATTATGTGTTTTTCCATAGCATTTTCTTTGTATGTATTATGTCCCAAAACACGTGTGTTCGATATAAAAGACACAAATCAACTGATTTGAATTTCGAATTGCTATTGACCTGCATCTAGATAAATTCAAATTACGAACTGATATCCGGTGGTTTCGCATTGCTTTTTTTATGCCATCTAGGTGACGCGACAGTTATAACTACCAAATTGCTAAAACTATAATTGCCAGTTGAGCGACAAGATATTTTCCTCTTCATCATAAATCATGGCTGCTAAAGAGTATGATTGTGTTATTGATACGTTCCGTTCCACGACACGACAAGATCGGTGTCAGTAGGTCGGCCCAGATGCGCTGGCGCCCCGTTATGCCGTCTAACTGTTCAAATAATTGCGCCAACTTTAATTGGTATACATTGTTATTGAAAAATGACAGTGAGATCTTTGTTGTTCTTAATTTAACTGGATTAAGGTTAATTAGTTTACAACTAGGTTTAATTCCGACGAATTAAATCCAATACAACGGCGAAGTTGGCTATGAATTTTCATCACGTTTAACGTTTATTTGTATTAATAAAATCAAGTTCCGTTACTTCAATATTACTATATTGTACAGTTACACATAACTATTCAAACATTTTTTGTCGGTTGCCCCGTTCGACCCGCCCACTTTATTAGGTGTTAATTTAAAACAGTATTCTTGATCGTAACACATGGAAAAGGTTTCGTCATAACTGTAATACGGTACTTTATTGATAATATTTGGACGTTAAAACAAATAAACCTAGGTTTGTCTATGGTCTAAACATGGCTGACCTTGTTTTAAATAGAAATGTCATTATTTTTTATTCGAATTGTTGTTGTACTTGCAATCGATTCGCTATTTAAAATTCCATTTTTATACAGCAAATTATGATGTTTTTGCTCCATTTGCAAAGAGATTAACAGAAAAATGTTACCGTCCGTTATTCCGTTGACGCTTGGCGGAGCACAGACAGTTAAACACCGTTTCAAACCGAACTGTTACTATTTAGCATTGGTTATAAAAATATATGCATTGTTAACTTTTTGTCGTTACTTTTTAATAAGGAAATTTGTTTATAGCACGTTCTGTGTAACTTTACGACTTTGGAGGTTCTTTTATGGGTTTATGAGCTATTGAAGGCTATTTATGGCTAAGTAGCTTTCAATTTTGTAGTTCACTTGACTAGAATGTCTATAAGACTCTTAAATGTTCAAAGTTCAAACATACTTTTGACGAGCCATTAACACTTCAACTGCAAACGACCCATCACATTAACAAAACCCAACCTTGACTATCACATCTAAATAAAATTTTACCGCTAAAACGATGACGACACACTAATAGCTGTTTCATAACAGTATTACGAGTTTTAGACAGCAGTGATGGGCATAAAAACCGTTTTCGGTTGTACCGTACAGTCCCAGTTTTCGGGTAACGGGCCACGGCACGAGAAAGTACTTGATTAGTGATAACTGTCGATTGTCAAAACCCGCTTGATAGTTGTAAGCGACGTATTGTGCAACCGTTAGCCAACAGATTCGTCTGACATTAGGAGTGATGGGAAAATTTCGGCTTCGTTTAAAGTACTTATGTGATGAAATACCGATACGTTTGTTGTTTATAGATACCGTAACGGGAAATGGAATGTGAATTCCGCATGTAAATTGAGGATAATGTTTAAAAGTTTTCAATTGTTTTAGCGACTCACGTTGAAGACAGGGCAGGACACGTCGAAGGTCGAGGGACACGCTTGCTTCCAACACATGTCGATCCCTTCTAGCTAAATATAGAATAGTTTTTACTGTCTTCGGATTTGTTATTTTCTAAACGAGTCAATATGTTTATCACGTGTGTACTGTATCTTATATTTAATTATGTATTGATTCTAGATCAGTCACTTTTATTATGGAGAATATTGTTTAATATAAGGTTGTTGCGTCTTCATCAATCGCGTTGAGAGGGTTATGGTTATTCAATTAATTAATATTCAACCATATTTTCCTCAACACCTGTGTTTCAATTTACGAAAACAAAAAACGCAATTTATTTCGCTCAAGAGTTTGCATAAATTATATTTGAATTCTTTAGTTGTTAAGTCACGTGTATTATAACAAAACGTCTAAAACAGTTCCTATTATTTCTTTATCAGACGCATTTCGTAATGATGCGAGGTGTCATGACTCTGAGTCACTATACAAAGTCCTCCTATTTCACAAACACTGATATGGTTTATTTACATAGAACATATTTTAGAGTATTACATAATACTATATACAATATTAGGTATTATAATATTCTGTCATGTTCCTGTTATTATTCCGCGAATGGTTACATAATGATGCAAATAGCTGCATACACTTACGTTAGCGTCATAGACTATAGCACGTGTAATAGGACACGTGGTTGTCTATGATTATGTCATTAGAACGACCATTTGAATTAGAAATAGACTCGTCTCGTGCAGTTAATGGAAAACATGTCATGTTTTTTTTCGATAATCCAATTAAATTACTGTAAAATGATTTGATCAAGCTCTTATGTTTTTTTAATTTGTTATAAGATGCCAGAAACAATTACTTAAGTGTCAAACTCTAAATCTAAACAAATCTAACCAATCGTCTAACATAAATCTCTATTTAAACTTTACATGACCCCATCCGATATCTCTGTCTATCTTTCTTATCATATTTTAGTTCTCCGAATTTCGATTACATGTTTTTTTTCGTTCCGGAGTTGGGCAGTCCATGTCAAAGTTCATCTAAGTGACAGCCCTGTGCTGCTGACCTTAGCGACGTGATTGTCCTACCTGCATCTCACGTGCCAAAGCGTGTTCAGGTCACGCGGCCGTCAGCACGTGTGTTCTTGAACCTCACGTTGTGTTGCGCAACCAACCGATCCAAGCACGTTTGCTCCTCTCTACATAGTTATATAAACTGCAACGTGATCGAAGAACGTGAAATTTAATTATTAATTGCCTTTAATGGCGTTGCCCTTGGCTTTGACAGTGAAGCTATTGTTTTGATGAAATACGTGGGCAGGTTACGCTGTTTTTTTGTACTTTGGCGCGAGCGGCAAATCTCTGTCACGCTGTAGTTATTATATAAAGTAAATATTTAGTCAGATGTCAACCAAAGTCAATGTCAATATGACCATCAACTTTAACTAGAACTTTGAACCGTAAAAAATGCTAAAGAAACCATATGAATAACTTGAACAAATCGTAGCAAAGTCAAGTTTAATTGTAACATTCGTGACGGTTTTGAAATAAATAACTGCGCTCTTGACCTTACTTTAAATAATATATAATCGGCGCCATCTTGGAAAAAGTAGAGAAAGTAGTACAGCGGTAACTTTCCACGCGCTTGCCGTTTATTGCGCGGGAAAAGTGGGACGGCGGCCATGTTTGATTTGACGCTTACCGCCAACTATGAAATGATAGAAATATTTTTAACAGTATAATTTCTTTGCTATTTTACTGTTAGAAGTCGCGACTGTTTACTTATTAATTCAGTTATTATAATAGTACTGTGAGAATTGTGAGAAACATCTTTATAATTTTCCGGAAGAAGTCTCGATGAAAACCTACCGAGAAATAGAAAACTGTTGCATAATTTACATGACGTTCCCGTTGGCGCCAATGGCTCATTGTCTGTGGTTATGAATTATGTCAAGATGTGAATGTTTTCAAAACTTGCTACACGCCGAGTCATATGTTATGTCTTAGAAGCGGTCTGTTGCCGTAACTATAAGTTATTTTGACTTAGAGGTCGCATCTTCTGGATACGTTTCAAGCATTTTTACAACAAAAATTACGCATACTTGACCGATTTTTCGCGCGTAAGACCTAATTAAAGCCGGGAGTGTTATTTCTGTGCGGCGGCGGCGGCCTCTATCGGTCGACTCACGATAATGGTTTCGTGTCAAGGTTACATTTCGTAACTCCGATTTATAAACGTGCCAAGGCCTTTCCGCTTTTCCGGTAGAAATTGTCTTTTTAAATAAAAGATAAGAATGATAACAAGTGTTTGAGTGAATCAGTTTTTATAACAAAGACAGACCTAGTTGTTTGGCCTTGCTCTATACCTGCTAATTGCTTCATTATTAAGAAACACTTAACCTATTTCCTTGGGCTAGATTCGTCGAATGTAGCAGCTAGAGTTACATAACAGGCCTAGTTCGCGGAAGTATTGTACGAAGTGTGTGATGTTTTGTTCCATGCTGTAAGGTCAGTCGTCGCAAGATAATATTTGGAGCTATTATCGGCAGTCATAATATCAATTGCTATTATCATTACTGACTCATGGGGGATTCCCATTAAAATAAATCGATTTTGTCAGCAGAAAAACAAAAACAGATCATTACGAATGCAGCAAGAATTTTCAGCATTCGTTCCAGTTTCCTGCCGTTCAGTTGCGTCACATTCGTATCAGCGTTCAACTCATCAATCACTCATATTTGGGAGCTCGTGTGTCCACAAT
Source organism: Conistra vaccinii (assembly GCA_948150665.1). Lineage (NCBI taxonomy): Eukaryota > Metazoa > Arthropoda > Insecta > Lepidoptera > Noctuidae > Conistra > Conistra vaccinii. The sequence goes on along the minus strand of OX411340.1, from coordinate 8,542,533 downwards.
GGCCACGTCACGATGGTCCACTTCATCGCAATTGGTTGTACGTATTCACGTGCACATCACTAAGTAGGTTACAGTTACGCAGTGAGCGAGATAAAAAAAATAGGTCAAGTTATCTTTGCTTGTCCTCGTGCCGATGAAATTATCGCTTGTTATTGCGCGTGAAAAAATCTACTTACATAACCCGTACGTTGTATAAAAAGCATAATCCAGGCAAATATACCGAGGGTTACATCCCAATGTCGTTCATTTATAAGTTTGGTAACCCTGGCTGGAGTTTCTTTATCTCATGCCAATATTTACAAAGCTTTTCGGCTAATTAGGTGACGGTCTTCGTAAACGGTGTCAGAATGTATGTTTACTTACCTACAATACCTACCATTGTGCGCGTTTAAAGAATGACTCAATTATCAGATATCGATAAGTTCCATGTCGATATGTGATTAAATAAACGTGGCCTTACAGTCTTCAGTATTGCTTTCCGTCCAACCTTGCGCTTAGTTCCGTATTACATCATATACCTACAATGCATTTCGTGATAAATCTATTTACTTGTTAGCTACGCCTTTGTGTTCAATAGTTACAGTCAGTCAGTTAAATACATTTTTGGTTACAGTTTACGGAAGTTTAACTAACAGTACAAAATGCTATTGGTTCCGGCTGAGAAAACATACATCAACCTTCAATTGTTTTTAAAGCAAAATAAGAAACAACCTTCATTTGTTTTCGCCATATTTGACACATGGAGTTCGTTGAACTCGCGAATTTTTCCGACGTCTCACGAAGTTTATCGTGGGCTTGTTCGATTTATGTGTTCTAAACGCTAATACGTGCGAGACAGCACGTTGTACTGCAGCTGGTTGCGCAACACCCACCCTGTTACGTCATGTATTGGTGACCTTTACGGGGCGATCGATTGTTGCACTCCACTACTGCATGTAAAGGAACAGGTGGGAAATACGGCCGGGAGGGTGGGAAACGATACACGTTGTGTTGTTTGTGGTGTTAGGTATTTTTTGTAGGTAAGGGGTGTTTATATTTTTGTGGTATACAATAAAATTAAATAAACACCCGAGGGCTATTTGTTTTTGGTAAGATTAGACGAGAGAATTTAATTGGATTCGAATTTCAGGAATATTTTTATTTTAGGGACTTTGATATATTTTTTCAATCTCAGCGAAATATCATTCTACACAATTTACTTAGTGCGTTTTTATCTAGTTTTATTAAAAAATATTAATTTTAAATTCAACTTTAATTTTTTAATAAAAAAATTCATCTGTTGTAATTTGCAACAATATTAAAATATTATATTAGCAAAAACTCTAGTTTCCGTACATCCGCAGGCGAATGCACGCCGGATTGAAACCTTGAACCACTTGTGTAAGCGACTCACAATGGCTTACGACAGAACCGTGCCAGGCGCAGCTTACAACACCAACCAACGCAATCTCGCAATTAAAAACACTACATACCACATTTTGTACTTTACAAACACTTACAACATTTAGTCAAAACGACAAAAAAATATCAAAGTCCAAAAATATCTCACAGTGACACAGCAATTTCAAAATCAGAACAATTGAATTTTATCAGATACCGTCTTTCGTAATACAATTTAGATAAACGAAACACAGGATAGGGCACGTAAACAATTGTAAAAAGAGTTGTGTACGTACATAAACACTGACGAAATTACCGAGGAAGCAGCAACGCAAACAAAAGAATGAAAACAAGGTGAAACGCCGAGGGCCGTCATTGAGAAACTTCAAGAACGTAAGAATTCAACAAATAAAATGATTAACACTGCCGTTTTGGCACGGATCTCAGGGCATGAGTAAACATATTTGGGAGCGAAGTCAATGACTTCGATGTTGGAACGAGGAAAACCGAAAAAAAATCCACGAAACATCTGCTTGCACTTTCATAAATACTGATAAATGTGGAGCTAATGTTTCAACCGAATTTAAAATTCAAAGAAAATTTTGAAGAAAATTCTATGTTCAAAAGAAAAGATTGATTTGTTTTTCAGAGTTACTTTAAATGCGCATTTTTCACGAACTTTCCTTCTCGGGTAGGGAAATGTTGTTTGTTTTCATTAACTTATTTATTTTGTATAATTCCGAATTAATTTGTAACTTTAGAATTTTCTGAAATGTGATTTTTTCATTACCGTTAATTTGACGCGTTTTCAATAGGCTATTTTTGGGGAATTGAGGGTAGTTATAGATGCTTGAGAAGGAAATGGAAAAATTGGATTCTACTTGGACTTGTAATTTTTTTCAAGAAAAGTTCTAAAGAAATCCGACATTCAGTTTTTGCAAAAATCCTGCCAAAATACACAATAAAAACCATAAAGATACTTACAAAAATATTTGCGGTGTTTTTGCACTCCTTATCCGGAATTATCCAAATTGTGGGTACAATGTCATAATCCACAGAACAGTAATTCACAACGTTCTCGTTCACAGTTAGTTTTCAATAATATTCAATGTAATAAAAATTGTATCACTCCCACTATACACGTCCTAAATGATTTTTGTCACTATCACAATGTTGTTATGACGAAATATCCACTGCGTATGGCGCTGTGTTACTCCACTCGCTTGGACAGGTCTGTACTGTGAGCAGTCTAGAGTGCGACTAAATTTTGTAGTGGGGTCGCGCGACTCCCAGCCTGCAGCGCGCACACAGACACACCGTGTCTTTGTGTGTGTTTACGCCTCTGTGTGCGTGATTCGTGGTAGTGTTGGTATATTTACGTAACTGTGTCCGTGTAATCACTTTAGCTGGTATTGAGTCAATGTATCCGATTTTTTTAGCTAATTCGCTATTGAGTCATGTGTTTGTCGCGTTTTTACGTTTTCCATGAAATAATTTAATCGATTGATAAGCGTTAGGTTTAGTTTTGGGCAATTACGTGGCGTAATTTGAACTAGTGTAAGATTTAGATTTAGACGGTTTTTCAATTATTTCAATGTAGTTGAGTAAATGTAAATTTTTAAATTGGTTCGATTACAGTAATCGTTTTTCGTCATTTTAGTTTTGAACTAGCATTGTTAGTCAGAATTACTTTTGTTTTTAATATTTCGCAATAATGTGTTCTATTTTGACGATTATCTTTAATCTTTCTTTGTTTTACCTCTGTCTGAGTTATTTTTATTAGAATACATAAACAAGATAATGGAATTATCATTTTGCGTAGTTGTCTACGTTTTGTTATTTTAGGGAGCTACGCGCTACGCAATTGCTACACCGTAGCAGGGCTACGAAGATTGATTTATTAGTTATTTCATTATTTTTTTACCTGGTATCTTAAAGCATAAAGCCAAAGAAGATAGGCAGAACTCTTATTACCGAATACCAATACAAACTTTAGTCAGTACGAATATGATAATCTACTTCTTTGGACTTTGTCCAGTTTCCACCATTGTGTCAACAAGGCATGTACCATTTACTAGATTGTTCCAATTACTATTACTCATTTATTACGTCGAATCAGGAACTATTGCGAAACAGTCAAGTGTGAGTCGTGTACGTCATAAATTTACTTAATATCGGTCAATTGACAGGTAATTGTCTATTACTAAGGTTATTCTTGTTATTGAATTTTCAAGTGTTTTTCAACATTATAACTAATTGTTTATGTTATCTTGTCTGTAGATTGACACCTGATAAATATGATTTTCTTCTTTTTATGTGGAAATTAAAAAAATCCGGAACTATTTTTTATGGTTTTTCCAAGAGTATTCAGAGTTAGCATGTGAAATAGATAATGAGTTCTTAAAAATAATTAACTGGGGAAGTTTTTAAACCTTAGAATTGTGATGAGTCACCTGTCCCTACCTTGACGAAATTCAGGGGTCAATGAACTTCACCTTGATTGATTTTCACTATGTTCGTAGTTAGAAAGGTTGGTAGCTATAGATACCTAGATATGGCTGACAAGGATTTATATCTACATATTTTGTATTACTTTTCACAAATTTTCACTTATCACCTTTTTACATTTTCAGACAATGTTTTTTTGGACTTAAATAATGACATCATTGTCTTAGATTAACTTATAATTAACATAGTATAATTATATTTGATAAAAAAAAACTTTTTTTTTTAACAATAAATGAAAAATACAAATAAAAAGTCTAAAAACTATTTCCCTTCTCTCAAACTATTAATAATATATTTTACATCCATAAATTAAATAATAAATGTGGGTGTACTATGGGTACACCTCTGCCTAACCCTTCGAGGCATACAATCGTAATGTTATGTTATGTAAATAATAATATAACTACGTATACATTCACCTTGACATTGTAAGTTTTTGACGTGCGCGTCTGTATCTTAACTTATTCATCGGTTTCTGAGAATTTTATTTAAAAACAGTGCATTTTTTTTGTTATTTACCATAATACTAGACTATTTACTATTGTATTATCCTGTTTGTATTATCTTCCGCGTAAAAAAATATAAGGATGTCACCTTCAATTGTGGTCGATTTAAAAGTGAAATAGGTAAGTAAGGGTTTTAGTTACAAGAACGTGTTTTTTTTTGGGAAAGAGAAAGAAAGAAAAGAAGGAAAGATTTTTTTTTTTGTTTTTTATCCAAACGTTCTTTGATTGTTAGATTGCTTATCTCTAGTTAAGTAAAGAAAAATGTTTATTGAAGGGATGTTAAGGAATTATTTAAAAGAATTATTATTTTTTGTGTTATAATCAAATATTATTTGTTCACCAAACTTGGTGATTAAGGCTATGACCGGTAATTACGTGGCTTAGGTCAACGTTGGACAGTTACGTGCTAGTTAGCAGGTTGCTTCCCTATTTCAAGTTAGTTGTAAAGTAATTAACAAAATGTTACGTAAATAATATTAATGATGTTGATTTTTCTATCCTAAATGGCATGGACACAATGAATTAAATAAATAAGTACCTACACATACCTACTTATTTGGGTAACGATAATAGTTAGTAATATTGATAATTAGCAAACAGAATTGTTAAGAATTAACATAATATTTAGTTTATCAAAGAAATTAAGCAATAGCGTTTCTAATTTTCTTTAAAAGTTTTCGGTAATTAAATAATATTGATCTAAATTGTTGAAATTACGCAAGATATTCTTATGAATTGGTTATGTTGTTAAAAATTAAATATAGTTGTGACAATTTTGTGTTAAAATTGCCAACACTAGATTTAATTTTTAGCTACGGTAAAAAATTGAGGTCAATGATCTCATGACATTCAACTTGTTACACAGAATAATAATACAATATACTTAAAAACAGTTTAAATTAGCAATTAAGATTATTTTGCTATGGATTACAAATTATAATTTCATTATTTTCACGTTTAGATTTCAATTTTCATGCAAAACAGAAGTAGCGTTAAGTTTACGGATCGCGCTCAATAGATGGCGCTGACGGTTGATAGAGATCGTATTTCCTTACTAAAGTATGTGCGTTTAATTTTTATTTGAATTATAGTGACTTACATTCAACTTGATAAAATGAAAAAAAAATAGGTTTTACTGCTGGTATAATTAAAATCTATCGTATTTTGCTCAATTTTCATCTTGAGTTTAGGTTAGTAACTTAGTACCTTATCTATAGCATATACATTTTTAGGCAAGATGCCAGAAAATGATTACCAGTTCGTGCTATATAATTAGTTTTGTGAAGCAAGTTGTAAAAGACACTTGAAATTATCAAGGGAAAAGTGGACGGCTGTCCTGGTGAAAGTCGCGGGATTCCGCCGCTGGATAGGAGAAACATAGGACCGTTCGATGTGGCGACGCTAATCATAATCAGCCTAATGTTCCCACTCCTGGGACACAGGCCTCCTCTCTGTGAGAGGGAGTGGGCCATAATCCACCACGCGGGCCCAGTGCGGGTTATGTCTTCGAATTTTTGGTTCTGGCACATACCGGTTTCCTCACGATGTTTTCCTTCAACGTTTTGAGAACAGTGGTCATGAAATTAAATACACAAAGTAAAGTGCCTGCCTGGATTCGATCGAAATCGGACCGATACCACTGGGCCACCACTGACTGCTCTCCGACGATCGATAAATCTACTGAGCATGGAAATCATGATCGTCATCATCTCGTACAACGGGTGTACGAAGCCAAGTGTCACTTGATCTTCCCGTCATTGTATTTTTTTTTTTTTGTATAGGATCTTGGTTACGGAGATATTGAAGGTCAAAGTACCTACCAATTTTTTTTGATGTTATAACTAGATTTAAAATACCCGCATGATCTCGGTACCGTTGCATGCACCCTTAAGCTTAATGATTTTCGTGCGTTACGTTGCGTACTATCGTAAACTTTACATCGAATTTTCACACCAAAAATAAAAGTATTTTGCCTACAATTATTTTTGGTACCTACAGAAAAATATGTAGATGACGGCTTTGTGAAAGGTCTTGTTGCATGTAATTTCATCATCATTATCATCATTTTTGCCGAAAGACGTCCACTGCTGGACATAAGCCGCCCCAAGCACCGCCACTTGGACCGGTTCTGTGCTTCTAATATAATTTCTCATCATGATATTTCAATGAAGTATATACCTATCTGCCTACCCTTCCAACTATGTAGGGGTCGGTTTCCAGTCTAACCGGATGCAGCTGAATACCAGTACCTATTTAATATGGAGCGACTGCCTATCTGACCTGCACAACCCAGTAACTGGGTAATACGATACCCCTTGGTAAGACTGGCTGTCAGATTTTCGGGGTTCTGACGACCCGTAAAGACTGTCAAAGATCTACGAATGACAGCCGGGACCAAATGGCTTAACGTGCTTTCAGAGGCACGGAGGAGTCTCGATGTGAAAAGATGGTTTCCCATCCACGGACCAACCCCGGGAAGCGTAGCTTAACCTGATGGATGGACCCATGCGGCTATTATTAGTTAGCCACGCTTATTTCAATGAAGTATAAACCGTACATTATAGTAGGTATAAACCGTACATTATAGTAGGTATAAACCAGTGTAATGATGCACTCCATGTTTGGCAATGGACGTCAACAATATGACGAAGCTCATTAAGAATGTCATTCATAAGGTCAATTTATTATTGGTCTATTTTACCCACAATGAAAGTAATACCTACTAAATAACATTTTACCTCCTTTATTTGCACGAGCAACTTTCACATTACTATAGTTGTATTTCGTAGTATTTGCCAACTAATTGGCGGTTCAATGTATGCAAACCTTTGTTTTTTCATTTAAATGTATGTTTAGTCATTGGATAGAGGAATTTGCATGATAGTGCCAACCCTGGATAATGGTATTTTTTAAGAGGAAAATGTTGAACTTTTTTTACATTTCTGGTTCTGGGTATCTGATGAGAGTCAAAGGCCACAAAACTTTAATAAATCTGTCTACGTTAAGGCTGAATATCTAAGATAAATAATTATAGAATTTCCTGTTAAATACTCCTTGAATAGAAGATAAATAGATAGAAAAAAATTGGGTCAAGTGTATTGTTCATACGCATGAGTGTGTCTCACTGTATCATGTGACATGTCTATTAAAAGTTTAAAACAAAAAAAAAAACGGATTATTTTTTGTCGACGAACAAGAAAGAAAGAAACTGCGATCTCTGTAGAAAAATACTGCTATGAATATCCCTGAATAGAATAGAATACTCATTATTATGGTTCACGCAATGGGCCGTCTTATCGCTAAAAGCGATTTTTTAAAAGACAATCTAGGGACTTCGTTCAAGAGCTCGCTAAGTAAGTTTGGTTTTACAATTACACATATTATAATGATGTCATATAATTAACAGCATTAAGAGCCCAGAGTTGGCCCTCTTTACCAAACTAGACACGAAAGCCCTCAGAGGGCTCGACTTTAAAACCAATTACGTCATCAACCAAAACAATAATAGCGCGAAAAAACACAATCGACCTTCGCATGAATGCCAAAACAAAAGCAATCAAAGTTCCCCGATATAATCTGTCTATAAGTTTAACATGGCGTCATCTAAACCTCAGATAAACAAATTAATAAGATTCAAGGAAACACGTGGGGACTTATAAAATAATAGTAGAATCTATTAGAACCACGTGAATAACTGTCAATTAATGTTACATAATTATAAAAGACTTGTTTTCGCTATGTAATCCGGTGATTCGGCGCCATATTTGAAAGGTGACGTCATATTATGTTAGTTCGCGAATGTTAGGTTGGTATTCTTGGAATTTGGTCTATGGGAGATTCTTTTTTAAATAATGGTTGGTGACTGGTGAGTCATTTTTGTTATGTTATGAATTTATAATACTATGTTTTCATGGAAAAGGGAAATAGTTACAAATGAAATCATTATGAATGGTCTATGTAAAAGCCCGTCAAGACGTAGCTACAATATTATATACTTTGCTTTTCCTTTTTATTGCGTAGTTTTTGGTGCGTACTGGAAATATATATTATAACTACGTATGTGGTGGGCTTAATACTCAATTTTGTTAATATAAAATGTAGTACTAATAACTTATAATACAGTATTTCAGATATTCACCATACAAATAGTTGGTGTCGTTTGCGGTCGATCATTATTAATTAATATTAATTAACAATGTTGCCTAAATAAGTGAAAGCTAAAATCCAAATACATAGTATAATTAAACCTTTTACCACATAAATTATATGTTAAATAAGCGTTTACTTGATTTACCAAATATTTAACCTAGAAATCATCATTATTTTATATTCCAAAATTCCTGTGAACGAAACTTTTTTAAAACGCTTCTAGACTGAAAAAATTCAAAATTCAAAATTCAAAAGTCATTTATTCAAACTAGGCTGAGAATCAGCACTTTTCGAACGTCAAAATTACATAAGACAGTCCCCCAAAAACGCCCGCCCTTCACCACTTCCTAGTGCTTTAGCTGGGAAGAAGAAGTGGCGCAACAAACTCCCCAGCAGCACAGCTGTCTGTTCAGTTAGAAAAATAAATGATTTTATATAATAGTATGCAAAATTATGACTACGCAACACAAACATTATTTAAATTAATAGCCATAAGTCAACTAGCAGACGCCAATATACCAACCAAAAACATCGAGAACTGTACTCAGGCAGAAATAAAAAATAATAAAAAATAAACTAAACGTAAACAATATCTAAATAAAAGCCTCCAGGCATTAAGGCCCGCTGACATATAGCTGTAACTGGAAGTTATAAATGATAAACTAGGACCATCGAAGTATAAAATAAATAAACAGGCCGCCCATTGTATAATTATTTTGTAGTGTATTACTTTTTCTTTTTGTAATGTGTTATCTGGTGTACAATAAAGTATATATAAATAAACTAGCTGCCCGCCCCAGCTTTGCATGGGTAGCCCTAATTAGCAATAAATTAAAATTGCGACTATAATTTGAGATTTAAACTATCCTATCTCTCAAGTTGGATCGAACTGCACATGGTGTGCGAATTTTATTATAATCGGTTAAGTGGTTTAGGAGTCCATTGAGGACAAACATTGTGACACGAGATTTATATATATTAAGATAATAAATAAACAGTTAATTACTAATAACAATAACAAAACCATGATCAGCAAGACGACCAATCACCACAAGCAGCACCCGTTCACGAGTATAACGCAAATATCAGTCATCACCCCCCTCGCCATATTAGAGGGAAGGAGGCGACCCGACCCCCGACGCTACCGCAAGCAGTGATATCTAAGGGAGCATGACGAACTTGCTGCTGGTTGCTCAGGCAAAGAATAATATGATCAATTGTCGAGGTCGCTAGCTAACCACATATTGCAATACAACTCATACGAAAACATTGTAATGAGTAGATCATGTCAACATAACAAAAGTATAGATAACCATGGATCTATACAGCCACAGGCACTGCCGGCGGCTTGACCACAAGCAAAGCCGGCAAAGCCGCCGGCAAGAGCCACCGGCAAGTGCGGCTGTGAATCGATATTCTCAGTTATCTTCATTGAGGTACTATGTACTAAAGTACTAGAGACACCACTCATCTCAACAAACCATGTTCCGTTAAAAAAAAAAAATGAACGTTTGCTTCAACGCGCGCTAACGCAGACGGCGCACACTTTTAGTATGCAATCTGATTCTGCACTCGTCGTATGCGGTATAGTACCATGGCGTTAGAGATCGATGTATCGATGTTAATTCAAGAAATACAAAACAGACCATCAATTTATGATACTTTCAGTAATCTCTCTGAAAGTATAGGATGTACCCAAAATTCTCTATTTATTCTTCTTCTTCTGTACTTCAAGTATAAAATAATACATCGCAATCTCTGCATTTCCATAGCATCTACGTCCCTACAGTTCTGCCGACAGAATGATCGAAGATGTGCGTTGTGTGCGTTGAGCCTGCGTAAAAACAGCGACGGAATTTTTGCATGCCATGCAGACATTTTGTGCGCCACAGACTCGATCGCACAAAAAGTGTGTCGTCTGCGCTGCACCTACAATGAACAACGACCTGTTCCCCCGATGCCGCGCGATGAGGCCGCCGGCCGTGCCACCGGCCCATGCCGCCGGGCTATGTGGATCTACCATAAGACATTTTTTTGTGTTAACTGGTAGAAATCGTCACGTAAGGAAAAGGTGTTATGCGAATTTCTCTCTCTCTCTGTCTCTCTATATGAGTACGAGTATCGCGTAATGAACTTCATTCCTGACGGGGACGGACCGCATACTTTTTTTTTTTCAATTACAGATCTTAATAAAATTTAATTTATAATATATTTTCGAACTCCTGGCTAAGTAATAACAGCCGCACGGGTCGATCCATCAGGTTAAACTACGCTTGCAGGGGTTGGTCAGTGGATGGGTGACCATCTTTACATACCAAGACTTCTCCGTGCCTCGGAAAGCACGTTACGCTGTTGGTCCTGGCTGTCATTCGTGGATCTTTGACAGTCGTTACGAGTCGTCTGTAGCCCGAAAGTCTGACACCAGCCTTACCAAGGGGTATCGTATTACCCAGTTACTGGGTTGTGGAGGTCAGATAGGCAGTTGCTCCATGTGAAATACTGGTATTCAGCTAGGGCCAGCTGGGGTCGGTTTCCAGTCTAACCGAGACTGGAAGTCGATCCCAACATAGTTGGGAAAAGGCTAGGCAGATTGATTGAATTTACAATTGGTTTTTTCTAAAGACAATTTTTGTTCTAAATCTATTAAAAAAAAATCTAATCCAACAACTAGTTCATTTAAAACGCTGCATCGCCTCACTATTGCAACAAACCATCTAGTATCCTTACTCCCATTGTCCCTTACATTGTCATCACTACTACAACATAGTAATGCAATGTAAGGCATGTAACAGGACTTGAATAAGAACCTACTAGGGCTTATACAATAGGGCTGCACCCAGTGTCAACAACAAACAATAATCAACAATGTTGACAGGTCAAGCTGAATAGACAATAGAGAGAGTTATAGTTTACTAAATAACCGTTTGTATCTTGTTTGCATGCCACAGCGATTGTCTATTTTGTTTCATTTTAATTATTATGTTAGGAGATTGGAATGTGCATTAGATATTATAAAACAATACAGTGAAAAATGCGTTGTTCCAAAGTAGTAATGTTTTGTATGCGTCAATTTCATTATTGTAGATCTTTGTTAGTTGAAATGTCATTGTCAGTTAGAATGTTCTGTTGAGACATTGGGAGACTAAATTCAAGATGGCGGATTGATTCTTTGTGTAAGAAGATGTACCTATGGCTATAGTAAGTTTGTTTTAAATGTTATGAAAACTAGTAACTATTTAGTTATGCACAGTTAGCACGTTCTTTTCTACTTCCGGGGAATTACACAAAATCTTGTAATTTAACAAACCAAATTGTTTTGACAGTTTATTGCCATAGTGTACATTTTCAGCAGTGGACATCTACGTGATCCATTAACAATTAGGTATACATATAACCTAATAGATATTATGCTGAAGTAACATAAGTACTGTCTGTAGACTCAGTAGTATTTGACTCACCTAACTATGAGTTTGAATGAATGCAGTGGATGAGACGTTTGTTTGCAAAAAATCTTACATAAAATATTAGTACAACATGCTATGGAAGCTGTGTTCCTGAAGACCCATCACGCTCATGTTCTCCCCGCAAAGCTAGGTGTTACATTTGACCAGAGACGCCAATATAATAATATGCCAGTGGCCATGAGCGGTTAGCTTGCGTGTTCTGTGCTGAGCTCACACAACGCGTCGTACGTCCAGCCAGTAATAGGACTCGCACATCAAGGAGTGCTGTACCAAATTAGACGCATTATTAATTCATTATACATAAAACAAAAGGTATATTAATAAAACACGTATAATAAAAGATTAATGATTAAATTGTCTTTAAAATAGTGAAGGTTTCAGAAACATACGATTGATAGTTTTTGTGTGATTCCCAGATTTTATTCCGCGTTAGACATAATTTTACAAATGAATCGCAGTATGTAATATAAACATATTTAAAAAAAAAACAACATACATACATATTTATAAAATATTCACAGATAAAGTTATTAAAAAAATACTCAAATTTTACTTTTTTTATTTCAAATCTTTATATTATAAAATAATTAAAAGTCGGTTATCGTCGCCTTAAGTTCCAAGTATTACGAGGAGTGTACGTGTCATAAATATGGGCACAGTTCCAGACTCCAGGCTGCTATTGAGAAACTCTATTGAAAAATCCAATGAGTAAAGGTTCGTACAGACCAGCGCGACTTGTCGCGCAACGCAACACGAACAATACAATTTCTAAAAAAACTTCACGGTATAACAATAACCGGTGTCGCGCTGGTCTGCACAAGCCTTTTCTCCTTGCCCAACCTGAAGCTATATGCTAGCGAAATTATTAACCCGGCGTCATGGGGGTGCAAAATGACTACACGGACGTCGGGGTGGGTCATTACGACCCGATATTTTGACTTAAGATAATTCAATAATTTTAAGAGAAATTATTAATTATTTTAAAGTAATGGCTTTATTGTTTTATGGTTTAGTAAATGAAACAAGAATTTTTATTACAGAAACTTTTAATTAAATCTTTCACCCTTTAAAAAAATCAACACGTAAAAATCAACAAAATTGGCGTTCCTTAAATTAATCTCACTTTTCTTAGTATTAATTCACAGTCTTTAATTTTTTACGGCATTTTTATAAAGTTAACTAAGACATCTTTAGAAAAAACCTACTAAAAACTAATCAGATTCATCGTTGTAAATGCAATCACTGCAGAAAGGTACGTCATGTTCTGGGCAAATATATTTGTTGCAACCATGACATGTGTGGGTGGTTTTGCGGTCTTTCTTTGCAGAACACACTTGACATCTTTTACGAGCATTGGCTCTCTTAGCTGGAGGCTCCTCCGAACCTTCGCTAACGAGTTGTCGTATTTTTTTTCACATTTCTCGAACTTGCAGAACGTCAGAACTAGCAGACCGTGTTTGACTTCGAACAGCCGACAGAGGGACATTGTCGTCATCACTTTCTGAGATATCTTGCTCTGTGTCGCTGAGATGACTACGCACACTGACACAATCCTCTTCATCAGCGGACTCCTGATCAGATGACATGACATCCGAGTCAGATTCTTCAAAAATTGATATAATACGCTGTCGTTCTTTTTCCTCTCGGTCCATCTTTTTCAATCTACCGACAATAAGTAAATAAATTAACAAGAAACGATAATTCAAGCATAAAATGCATAAAAAGAACACAAAAAGCAATAAAAAAACATACAAATTATCTATAGATAAAATGGCGCAAAATTGTTACACCGAGTACGGGGATGAGTCATATTTACCTTTTTTAACTTTGCGCACATGTAGCTCCAACCACGGTCGCCGTACAACTGATTTTTTGTAAACAACGCTTAGCACAACTCATAAATTCCAGCTACTGAGAGGAGCAGCAACGTCGCTTGCGTAGTTACGAATCTGTCAGCTAACAAAAACGTCTCGGGTCATTTTGACCCAACCCCCATGACGCCGGGTTAAAGGGACAAAATGGGACATTTCTACTTCATCTAGGTGTTAATAAAAATGAAACACAAACCTCATACTTATGGAGTATAAAATAGTGTAATGTGTTAACCTTATTTGTCGAAGGACGCGACATAAATAGCACAGTTGATACCTTGAAACGTCTTCGATAAGGTGACATTGAGGTAATCTTATGCAATGTCGATTGATAAATTAAAGTAATTGTTACGAATTTAAATGGAGTAGGTATGTCATTTACTGAAATGTAAGTACTTTCCTAAATACCAAACTACTGATAATATAAAACATTTTCTAAAATATTCTCGAGAAAATGTCGAAAACAGCTAAGTTAGTGTCATGTGGTACTTACCACATGACATTATACATTGTAACAGCGAATCAATTTTGGGGGCCACCGGGACCACCGGGGCCAAATATTTTTTGTTATTCGGATAGCTCAAACAAAAGGTGCCATAAAGAATATGAAGCAAAAATCTAAAAAACTATATATACAGGATGGCCAATTATGAAGTAAACAACTTTAAATTAAGATTATTTTTATTAGAAACGATAATTACCGGATATTTTTCTATAAATATATTATTCAGGCTTGACAATTTTATACGGTGAATAAACTCTGCCTAATCTGCTCCTGTTTGATTCTTAAAAATGCGATCAGTTTTCATTGCGTTGTTCATTAATTTTCGTATATTTTATTAAGACGTCTATCCCACTAACAAAGTCACAAATATTCTGTTTTGCGTATTCAAGCTTGATCACGACAGGTTTTTTTAGATAACCCCATAGAAAAAAAGGCAGGACGTGTCTCGAAATTCTTAGTGATCAAAATGTTTCTTAATGATTTTTTTAGAAAAATCGTTTTTTTTTATAATTCTTTAAGAACGTCAGGATAAAATTAATGACAGTATTGCGGTGGTCGTAGCGTTATAGAGTGCATAACAAAATTTGCCGCATTTTAACTAAATAATAGGCAAGAAACAACTGCAAATTTTGGCGTCAAATCAGAATGGGGGCTAAAAAAAGTTGCTCCTTAATTGGCCATCCTGTATATAAATCCGCGTTTCGCAGGAATTCTGGTCAGATACAATGCCGTGTGTAAGGATAGACAAGGGACATAGGTATTTTGAAGGACTGTATTACTTACCTGGTATTACTCATGAAAATTATCAACTTTTATTACGGGATCTACTCTGAAATAATGTAAAAAAATCAACTGTTCCACATTATGTCGGGATTTGTGAACATTACTGGTATGTATGTAGGGAGCAGTGGTGGCCCAGTGGTAACGGCCCCGACTTACGAGTTGTAGGTCGTGGGTTCGAACCCAAGCAGGTGTTTTACTTTATGTAAATAATTTCATCACCACTGCTCTCAAAACGGTGAAGGAAAACATTGTGAGGGAACCGGCATGTCTTAGAACCAAAAATTCGAAGACGTGTGACATCCACCAACCCGCACTGGGCCCGCGTGGTAGCAGCCCACTCCCTCTCACAGAGAGGAGGCCTGTGTCCCAGCAGTGGGAACATTAATAGGCTGATGATGATGACTGGTATGTATCAGTTGATTTTTTTCACAATTTCAGGGTACTACTTTCAGGATACTCCCTTAAAGCATGTCCCTCGTTTAGCCTAACACACTGTAAGGAGCAAATTTAATGTTTAAAAAAAAGTAAATGAGTCAATACCTAGATCAATATTGTTTAGAAAAAGAGAAAAATGTATGCTCTCATTATGCTAGAAAACCTTCATGCAATAACAGCGTTTTATTTCTCAGCCGAAACGAATCTAGGGCACCAGTAATCAAAGATTCTGCCTTGAAACCGATAAGAAAACGTAAGTACGATAACAAAGAACCAATTTATTTCCTGAATTTCTTGAAGAAAATTCTAGCAATTTCTCAGGAAATATTTATGTAACGAAATCGCAGTAATTGGTCGTTATCACTGTTATGTAGAATGAGAATGTCGTGAAATTTTTGAGAGATAAAGAAATCATTTTTGGCGCACGAGGTTGTTGACACTTGGGATCAAAGGTCAATGTGCCAATAGTTGGTATGGTTAATTGTCTATTAGATAAAATCCTTTACTAGAACCTAAGGACAGAGGCTCCTGTCTTGTTCCTTGTAGAGTAAATGTAAGTGTTAATTCATTCGAGTTAACTTATTAGGGTTCCGTACCCGTAGTTACTAAGCCTCCACCGTCTGTTCGTCCGTCCGTTCGCCTGTCTGTCAGCGGGCTGTATCTCATGAACCGCAATAGGTAGACAGTTGAAATTTTCTCAGATTATGTATTTCTATTGCTGCTATCACAACAAATAATAAAAATTTAATAAAGTTAATAATTAAAGGGTCCCCATACAAGAAGCGTGTTCTTTTCGGTGTTTTAAGTTTTAAATACGGTAAGGTTTTTTATTTTTTCTTTGAAAGAAATTTTCAAAACCCAATCCTCATGCGTCTTGATTTTTATATATAATGGAATTTCGGAAATCAGGTTTTTTTTTCTTTAATCTATTTTTCTTTAATCTATACTAATATTATAAAGAGGAAAGATTTTTTTGTTTGTTTGTACCGAATAGGCTCCGAAACTACTGATCCGATTTGAAGAATTCTTTCATTGTTAGATAGCCCATTTATCGAGTAAGGCTATAGGCTATATATCATCACGCTAAGACCAATAGGAGCGGAGTACCAATGAAGAATGTTTCAAAATCGGGGTTTTTTTTTAGCGTTAGCGCAAAGTAACTATTCCACGCGGACGAAGTCGCGGGCAGAAGCTCTAGTTATAAATAAAGTCGAAATGCTAAGTTCAAAGGTGACAAAACAACGACACACGCGGATATACATAGTATCTTATCTCCATAAATAAGTTACGATATATTTTTAGTCCAATTATGTCACATTATGTTAACGATTCGTGCCGATAAAAACTTGGTTTTTTATAAGCGCGGGCGCATGCAAACTTTTTGTAACGTTTCTGATAAACGAATGCTGATTGGCTGGATTGGTCGTGACCCATTTATGTATCGGAACGTCCGATAGTGATAAAAATAGAATATTTGTGAATAGTGACATATTTGTCTCGAATGTTACGTCTGTATGATATATAAAGATTTTTTTTGGTTGTCATGACGATTGATATGATCGTATATTGAATATGTACATAAAACGGTCATGCTCCCAATCATCTATTTAAGGTTCTCGCACACTGGCGCTTTCTTTTTTTACGAAATCAATAGATTACGGCTATACATTGAGTTAAAATAAAATGAGGCACAACGTCACTCTCTGTAGATTTAATACTGAATTGTGACGTTGCGAGCCCCCCACTCCCCAACTTTAATGTGTTTTATCTGAATCATTTTTTATTAATATGATAAAGCAAAAATTATGTGTCTAATATTTTTTTATTATCTGACAGACGGACATTTTTTTTTTCTCCTCCTTAATTAGTGATCTATTGTCAACTTGTTAATTATTATTTATTTTATTTTATAAGTTTATTTTAGCTCTTTTCGCTTGAAACACAGGATTACCTAGTTCAGGCACTTAAGTCTTAGGAATATAATTTACATTTAAGCAAAAATGTAAAATTTTTATACCTTGTAATTTATTGAATAAAGATATTTATATGTATTATTATTGTTTTACTAGAGTTGCGTCGCACCTGTCTGCAGGAGTCTTTAAAAAGATGCTCTTATTGACAGTTTAAATGAACAGTCGTAGGTTGTAGGCATAATCACGACGCTTGTTAGAAGGATTTATAATACTATTAGTAATTCTACTAACGATTATATTAGAATTTTGGGATCTGTACTCGTAGAAGTTCAACGAGTCGTCAATTTTACCGTTAGCGATCGGTAAATTATAGGAATCCGAAACTTATCGAACATGCTCTCAGAGTAAAAAAAAAATGAATTCCACAACATCAATTCCCATACATAGGTATTTATTTATATCATTCGTATGTTAACGGAAGCATCGGGCATTGACATGGCGATAATTTAGGTGAAAAAGTACATAAAGCAGTCATGACGTCATCGCTAGGTCATCTCACCAACATAAGATATTAAATGAGCAGTTTTTAGTGCTACTATTTTGGTTGATTCTAGGTTGTATGATTATTTTTAAGAATAGAACATTCTCCTAAATTCTTCCTTGACTATAGGTACAAAAGTGGTTTCCTGTAAATTACTGATGACTTTGAGAGTAACTGAAATTATTTTATGGCAAAATCTCGCAGTAGGCCTGATTATTCGAATACTTCCTTTGTGTCTGCCCATGGCGTCGAAAAACACAATTAAAGAATTGTGCCCGGAGGGTTATCCTTATTTTTTATATTTTTTTGTTGGTTGGGAAATTATGTAATATCTTCTTTCGTTCTGGGTGGAGCTCCCAGGGCGTGTCAGACTCTTACTGACTAAAACCCATCCGTGTTCCTTCAGTTGCCTGTGTGTTGCCAGGGGCCACGGTATCCTTTTCGGACTTTCCCGCAACCCAGACAGGCAAGAGGGTTATCCTTGGCATTGTAAATTGATATCATGCCCAGAAGATAGGCATAATGTGTCTTTCCTCTTATAACAACATTGAAACGCGATCTGCAATCCATTTGCCAACTGTACCTATGTATTTTGACTCCCATGTCCATTTAACTCCTGAATCCCACGTCCTCTTCATCATCATTCGCCATTCAGTCCACTGTTGGGCTTACATAATCAGCCTATAATGTTCCCACTGCTGGGACACAGGCCTCCTCTCTGTGAGAGGGAGTGGGCCGTAATCCATCACGTGGGCCCAGTGCGGGTTGGTAGATGTCACAATATGTCTTCGACTGTTTGGTTGTAGGACATTTTTCTCACGATGTTTTCCTTCACCGTTTTGAGCATAGGCCACTGTTGGACATAGGTCTCTTCAATTAACCTTCCTTACCTGAATACCTAGCTTGGCATCCTACTATACGGCCGTCACGTCCACCACTACAGTTGTCGGTTTACCGCTAAAATGGTTTACCTACTAAGTATCCTATTATGACCGGCTCATTGTTAATATATTCATCAAATAAGGAGGAATGTCGTATGGGGGTGTGCTTTTTACCTATAGTTTTTGGGAATATAATTTTACAGTTTGAAACAGGAAATTTTTATTCCCTAGGTAATATTTTATCGTACTTGGAATAGGTTAAATAAGTGCAGGTCATATTGAACCTATTGAGATTTTGTGGAGCGGGAAACATTTATTATGTTTTGTTACATGCAATACAATTTCATTAAGTATATTTTAAATATGTCCCGGTTATACCTATCACAAGTATTGAGGATAGTTAACAAGTTCAAAAACTATATTTTTAGTCTCGCCTTATTGGGTATTGTTCAGTATATGAAGGCCAAATGGTGGTCGCTTTACGCAACCGAACTTAGTTGGAAAAAGGCTCGGATAATTGTCATGATTCCCATGTTGCTTGATTTAGACAAGTTCTTCCTCGACTTTCTGGACTCCAGTTTGGCCTAGAATCTTTTAATTTTTCGAACGGCTAACGCCATTGACATAATCAGGCTGTAATATTCTCACTGCTGGATCTCAGGTCTCTTCTGTGTGAGAGGATATGATTGTAATTCATAGTCTGACACACTGTCATTGCGGGGAGCCAAGGCATCTCTGCAAAACTGACAAAGAAATCCTTCTTTTAAGTTCTAGTACAGCCTGTGAATGATAATTATTCGAATTACGATGTGACAGGTAAGTATGTAAGAGGCATTGAGGAGTCTCGATCAAATAAAAACTATTAAAAGTATTGGCAAAGTGGTTTACTTCTAAGGTACAACATAGTATTATGCCATGTGTACGCATTCTTGTGCCATGAGCTTGCTGGATATCTATCTGGCCTGTTGCACTATAACTAATTTTCTTTAACTAATAAAATTGGTAAAGTCTGCAGTTTGGTAAGAACAACTGTGATAAGGAGGCTAACAAAAAAATTCAGCTGGGCTAGGCAGCGTTTGGGAAGCTCCGTTGAGTCTTCCCGTCGCATATTCCGCAGAGCCGAAAGACTAAAGTCTTCAATCAGTGTATCCTGCCTGTTATGACTTACGGAGCCGAAACGTGGACACCCAAGGTACGACTGGTAGATAAATTCAAGGTCGCTCTGCGAGCTATGGAACGTGCTATGCTTGGAATATCTCTGAAGAATAGAATCCGGAATGAGGCAATCTTGCAGAGAACCAAAGTTGTCGACATAGCCCATAGAATAAGCAAGCTGAAGTGGCAATGACCGGGTATATTAGCCGTTGATCCGATGACCGTTGGGGTGGACGTGTTCTTGAGTGGAGACCGCGAATCGGCAAACGTAGGACGCCCTCAGGCTAGGTGGAGGATGATGTTCGCAGGGTGGCTGGTAGCAGCTGGATGAGAGTTGCTGAGAATCGAGCGGAATGGCGTGCAATTGGAGAGGATTAAGTCCAGCAGTGGAGTGCTGTAGCCTGATAATGATGATGATGAATAAAATTGGCGGAAAGCCGTTTTAAGTTAAATTAAAGTAAAACCAATAATTAATTATGTAAATAACGTCAACCCCTGACATCCATAGAGCAACAACCGTTTTTTGAACTCGTGTTATCAGGAACATTAACCTGTTTCCAGTCGCAAATGTTTTCGTAACGCAATACCCTCATTTCTAGGTTATTATGACATTGAACGTATTATCAGGCGGATACCAGTCGGGCGTTTGATAATCTAAACAAAGAAATTTACAGACAGACATGTTTGTGCAAACTTATCAGGAATTATCCGGAATTATCTTGACATATCACATAATTCAGGGGGAATACCTTTTTGATCCTCTAGATCAAAAAGGTATTCCCCCTGAATTATGTGGGTAGATCATAAAAATATTTTTGTAGTACTAACGTCAAACCCAGATAATAATTATGACTCTATTGCTCTTCAAAGGTTGCTGCCCAAACTTGGGAAAATGCTAGGTAGATGTATATATTTTTTTAAAGTTCAAAATACCCTGCGATTTTTGCTAACGAATGGGATTTCAATGACTTATTATTATTATTTTTTATTTCATTTATATGGTTAATTCTATTCGAGAAACTTACAGTTAACTTAAGTGTTCTTAGAAGGCCATTTACAATTTTTCACTGTTAAAGGAAAACGATGAAATAATACTGTTTAAAACGTCCCAGTTGATAACGACATACTCTGATCACCGATCTGTTTTTCAAGATCAGACATTATGTGTCCTTTAGAAAGTCCAGTTTTTACGGCCCTTTTTTGTTTTAGGTATATCCTTAAGGATGGACAGAGACGGAGGGTTCTGGAGAAAAATAAGCTTTTTGGAACTTCTGCCGACTAACACCCCACGATGTACCTACATGAGCCGGGAGAGCAGAATTCACTATTACATGCTGGATGCTGAAAAGAATCAGAATGCACATGTAATAATACGCCATAATAATTACAACAAAGAGAGTCATCTTATTATTCCATAATAATAATTAACCACAAACAGGAAAAAATCTACAGCATTGTTTTATTTTATACTTGCCTAAAAGAAGTCATATATAATTATATTCATATAGCTAAATAATGCACAAATTTTTAAAAGAATATTAATAATTTATTATTTAATACAACCTGCCTGTAATGTAGTTATTAAATAGTAATCAATGTTTGAAACCATTGTGTTCAAACAGACTTTTTGTAAACAAACATTAATAATTATGTCGTCTGTTGTTAATAAATTCTTTAGTATTATATATAAAATAGCGTAATTGTTAATAATAATAATTAATAATTTACTAACCTAGATAAGTACTATTTACTAACAATTTATGGAATCTTTTTATTCTGAAATAAATGATTAATCATTAATAATAATTAATAAAAAAAAAAATTATATCTGTTTTTTAAGAAATATTTAAAAATGTAAATAATATGTGTATAAAATGAAATAAAGGATAATAATAATTAATTATAATATATTTATTTTCTTCAAATAGATACAAAGTTATTAGACAAGTTATAATTATTTTAACAAATTAATGTCTTTTATAAAGTTTATACATAAGTTAAAATATTTGTATGCCAGTCCATGGCGAAACACTTATTATCATCATTATATTAATAATACCGTTAATGTACCATGTTTTAAAGGAAACAAATATATTCTTTCCTATTTGAAAGTTAGAGTACCTATCTAGTGAAAAAGTTCAAGTACCATTGCTGTTGTAACTTGTAAGTGCATTTGCTTTACCAGTTAACCAGTAGCATCGTAGGCGCATTTTAATCGCAGTGAATGCTGGAGCCACCCATGCTCTTTAAACTGTAACAAGGTAGAGGTACCTTGTTACAGTTTAAAGAGTATGGGAGATTTTTGTCACCAAGCAGAGGTGCTTGGTGATAAAAATATATATAAATGTTGGCAGTTCTTCTCCGATACGAGGCACTTTAACAAACAGTTCTATACTACTCAATCAATCTTACGCTTTTCCCAAGTATGTTGGGATCGGCTTCCAGTCTAACCAGATGCAGCTGAATACCAGTATTTTACATGGAGCGACTGCCATTCTGACCTCTACAACCCAGTAACTGGGTAACACGATACCCCTTGGTAAGACTGGTTGTCAGATTTTGGGCTTCTGACTACCCCTAACGACTGTCAAAGATCTACGATTGACAGCCGGAACCAACGGGTTAACGTGCTTTCCCTATATCTATTTCTCTATATGTAATGGATGGTCAGTGGTCACCCATCCACGAACCAACCGCGGCAAGCGTAGATTAAGCTACGATCGAACGGTGCGGTTGCTACTATTTAACCACGGGTACCTTTTATGGTACTTATTAAATATACAGGGTGAAATTGAATTCGTGGGCAATCATTTATGTTCGCATAGCTCGACAACATGTGGGGAACAGCAGATTTTTTTTTCGCGATTTCAGGGTTGGTCCCATAGTGAAAGTTGTTCATAAAGATGAGTACAATGACCCCTTAAGAGATTGCCCACGAATTCAATTTCATCCTGTATGGTACTTATTAAAGAGCTGTGGGACTTATGGGATACCTAAATATGATAGTCCGAAGTTCGGAATGAATAATATTAAGAATTACTGGGTGTTCGGACTCCGAACACCCAGTAATTCTGAGAATTTTCCTTAAAATATGTATGTAGGCAACAAACAATATAATATTATGCTCTATGTTTAGTGACATTGCCTTTAAAACTGCTCGGCATTTCCGGCGATCTATCTGAGGTTACATCACCGCGGACATTTGGCTATTGTGTGGTTATAAATAAAATAAATTGAAGCTTCTCAGTAAAAATATTGTTATTAGAATGATCTATGTGTTTAGTTTTGGTAAAGAGATTTCCTTATTTTTATACACACCTGTTGGAAAGTTATCGCTGCTTCATGCTGCTATGCGCGTCCGAGTGCCAGTCGAATTTTCCGAACTCCTCAACTTTGGTGGTTGCTCAGTGGTAACAGCTCGGACTTACGAGTTCAACATTGCTCTAAAAATGGTCGAGGAACACGTTAGAGTACTCCATTTTACCCTAAAATTAGAATACACACAGAGTCCCGAGCCCCAATGGTGAGAAGTGACCAATTATTCAAATTCAAATGCAAAAGTCGTTTATTCAAACTAGGCTGAGAATCAGCACTTTTCGAACGTCAAAATTACATAAGACAGTCCCCCAAAAACGCCCGCCCTTCACCACTTCCTTATGTATTGCACATTCTATTATAGGTGGACGTGACCAACGAGTTACAGCACTATAGTTTGGCGTCATCAATACAAAGTGGAAAAATTTCATCCCGTTTTTCAAACACGCCAATAATATACCTAATTGCGCAATTACGATCTGCGCAATAAAAACAAACAATATCATGGCACGTCTATTGTCTTAAATGCCTATGACAGCGTGCGGCAAATTATTACTCAAAACTACACTAAATACTATTATACGCATAATATTAACAGGGAGTTACCGTGTGGTTACGTGGTTTTTAGCATGTGATATATTTTACTACGTTTTACTACCTTTTACACACTATTGCGTAGTATGATCTTTAAGGAAATGCGGTTGGGAGAAATGCTGACAAGGTCAACAGGAATATTTAAAAGTGGTGTTTGGAAAATACGTGGAAAGAAAGGTCATGTTATGTTATGGGAAAGTAAAACTCCCGGGTTATTTGTTTGGGAGGTTTTTGTGACTATAATACAGTCATACAAACCTCCCAAGTACAGAGCTGCCTCGGTAGCGGCTGCTAGAGACGGAACTAGCAACATTTTACAAAAAAAAAAAAACAAAATGTCAGTGTACTCATAAGAATTGATCGCCAGTGACAATAAGGATGATGACTAAAAATATATTTTTTGACCGTCTTGTAGATTATTAAACAATATCGGACACATATTTTTCTTTTTTTACGATAACAAAAGATTACGGCGATACATTGAGTTAAAATGTGCCATGACGTCACGAGTATGTACATTTTATACGTATTTGTGACGTAGCGACCCCTACTCCCCAACTTTAATGCGTTTTATCTAAGTATTTTTTTATTAATATGATAAAACAAAAAATACGGGTCGAATATTTTTTTTATTTTCTGACTGACGGACTAAATAGAATTTATTTTTTTTGACCCAGGCATCATCGCTATTCTATAACAATGCCCTGTGACATCTAGCTTACTGCGGTCCGTTGCGCCAAATTTAGACACGTATTTTTTCAAGGGTGTCCTCTTATAACGCTGCCGTTGCCGGGATTATGTGCTCTGTAGATTAAACAAAGAGGTTTGGCAAAGTGGTAGCCAGTTCAGAATAGAAACCAGAAAACGAACAGCTCTGTGTTGAGATAGGACCACGAGCACTAATCGCTAAATATGAAAAGAGCGAGAGGAAACTTGGATTATATGGTCCCATTTAAAAAAAATTTCAGCAAGCATCATAATCAGCCTATAATGTTCCCACTGCTGGGATACAGGCCTCCTTTCTATGAGAGGGAGTGGGCCGTATTCCACCACGCGGGCCCACTGCGGGTTGGCAGATGTCACATGTCTCCCAATTGTTAGTTCTCGGACATGCCGGTTTCCTCACGATGTTTTAAGCAAGCATGGTTATCAATAATTTCTTATCCGAATAAGCTTTTGTATTGCTGTGGAATAGTTGTAAGCTGGTTATAATGAGTATGACATGCTTTTCGTCTAAATAACAACTGCGCAGAAGGCCAAATTTACAAGTAATGACGGTTGCCGCGGTGAATCAGCCGATGGGTGATCAGAGGGCAAATCAAATATTTTTAAGAACGTTCGCATTCTATACTCAATCTATTAAAAAATATTTTCATAAATGTGTCTCTCTCAGATGAGATTAAAATTAGATCTTTATTTAATTACGGGAATTTGCTTTTAGTTGGCTAGATGACGTCATGTGCCTATTGGGTTAGTCCCAAATCATGTGAGCAGTTACTTAATTGGTACTGATAAAACTGATTTACAATAACAATATTTATTATTTTCTAGCTAGACTAACAAGATAATTTCGTCTCGTTTGTTATCTTTAAATATGATGTAAAAACCTACCTAAATGTTTACGCGAAATTATCAATGAACAACGTTGATATTTGAAACAATATTATTATATTTTTTCCTTGAATTTATACGACCGTAGGTAATTGGTTGATTTTTGCGAGAGGAACGATTTGATTTTTTTGCAGCGGAAGTGATAAGAGATAATTTTGGGCATAGACTACGTGCGGCTAATCACGTAGCTAATTTAATTTCTTTGTGAAAAAAGCAGAAGAAAATAAGCGTGGAGTACATGGAAGAATTTGTAATTTTTTTCGGATACAGATTTATGAGAAATCGTTTTTAATATGGTGGGCTCTCTTAAACTCCTGAGACCGCATTCTCACGCATGTCATGTCATGGGAAGCCAATTTCTCACATTCTATCTACTAAAAGGTTCAACTACACATAATATCACACCTGTAATTCGCGAAGGGTTAGGCAGAGGTGTATCAATAGTACCAACACCAACATTTCTCCAGTTATGTTTAAGAGCGTTTATTTTGAGAGTGGGCAACGTCGCAAATAGATGTCACATATTTCGCTGTTTTGATTAATTTGGCAATATTACTGTATGGCAATAATGGCTGATTAGTGAACTAGAATATTGATGATGAAATGCAATAATTTCACCAATAATTAAACCGAAAATAATAATTGCACCGAATATTTAGTTTTAGATGTAAAACAAGTATTTGGAAACTTTCCAATCGCCTTGTTTACACCTAAAACGGGTACAGCATAAAATTCGGTGTTATAATTGCAATTCATTATTAATATTCTAGTTCGATAGTTGAACACATTTTTTTTCCATACAGTAATATTTCCAAATTAACCAAAACAGGTAATTTTTTGACAGCTATTTGCGACGTTGCCAAGTTTTGGAATAAACGTCACTTAAGTCCATGTAATAGGGGGCAAACCGATTGAGGCCTCACGAATTGTACCAAAACGTGCGTTGTCGCCAAGCCCCCAACTAGCAACATCCATGACCCCAAGTGCCCCCCACAGTCGCCGTAGAGACAACTCCTATCGAACTATTCGGAGATAACAGTGGTGACGTATATTATGTAATGTACGATAGTAACTCTTGTTTTAAAATGAGTAAGTGTGAGATTCGTTATCGGGATGCGTGATCGTGTCATGTGGGTGACGTTGAGGATACATGATTTTCTTTTATTTATTTTTTTGACGTGTTTTTAATCGATTTCTAGAAACTTAATGATGAAGTAATCAGAATATAGTTATTGTTCTCACTGCTAGAACTCATTTTACCTCTCTTTGAGCGGGAATGGGCCATAATCCACCAAGCGGACGCAGTGCAGGCTGGTCGAGGTACCATGCACAACCATAGAGCGTGCATTCTGAAAGTGGGCAATGTCGCAAATAGATGTCACATATTTCGCTGTTTTGATTAATTTAGCAATAAGTAATATTGTATGGACATAATGAAATATGGCTAACTAGTGAAGTAAAATATTGATTGTGAAATGCAATAATAATATCGTAACACCGAATATTAAGTTTCGGTGTAAAAAAAAAAAAAAATTGTAAACTTTCCAAATGCCTTTTTATTACTAAAACAGTTACAACATCAAATTCATATATTTGCAATTAATTATTAGTATTCTAGGTCTTATAAAACGGTGAAGGAAAACATCGTGAGGAAACCGGCATGTCTTAGAACCAAAAATTCGAAGACATGTGACATCTACCAACCCGCACTGGGCCCGCGTGGTGGATTACGGCCCATTCCCTCTCACCGAGAGGAGGCCTGTGTCCCAGCAGTGGGAACATTAATAGGCTGATGATGATGATGATGATTCTAGTTCTTTAGTTAGCCACGTTTCTTGTTTCCATACAGTAATATTGTCAAATTAATCAAAACAGGTAAATATTTGACCGCTATTTGCGACGTTGCCAACTTTTAGAATAAATGCTCTTAAGAGCGTATTTTCTAAAAGTAATCATTGTATTTCATATCATTGCAATATTAATTATTGCATTTCATAATCAATATTCTAGTTCTTTAGTTAACCACATTTCTTATTTCCATACAAGTAATATTGTCAAATTAATCATATCAGGTAAATATTTGACAGGTATTTGCGACGTTGCCAACTTTCAGAATAAACGCTTTTAAGATTGTTGTTTTGTTTGGTTTGCAATTAGATATTTTTGGAAAGTGATTGGTGAATTTAGGTTTTCGAACAAAGGATTTTTTTAAAAATGTTTGTTTACTATGACGAATAAAAACACACGTAGATTGAGGAAAATACGACAAAAGGGGGTGTGTATAGTTATATCGATGACATATGTAATTAACAATTTAATAGGTATATCAGTTATTATAGATACGTTAACTTTTCTTATCTCATATTATTATGATGATACCGATCTATAAACATAATGTAACAAAACCAAGTTCTTACAATCGAATACAAAAGATTGAATAAAATACGAGATAAGATTAATGTTTTAATTGGCCAAATATTCTACTGCACTTTATCTTTTTCCTGTTATTTTTTTTAAAGGAAAGTGATATAGAATTTAAGTAAACGAGGAAAATCCAATGTCTTTCATCTAGATCTTGAGTTCAATCAACCAATCAATAAATTGAGCCTATCTTAGAACAATGCTGGAAATAGGCCTCTCTCAGGCTGCGCCACAACACTCAGTCCTGCACCTCCAGCATTCAGTCTGTCCCAGCCACCATAATAAGGTCGTCGGTCCATCCAGCTGGGGGGCGTCGTCCCACACTACGCTTGTCGATAAGCAGTCTCTAATCCAGAACTCGTTTGCTCCACCGACCATCAGGCCTTTGACAAACATGACCAGCCCTTGAGTTCAGCAGGGTTTATTTATGTACAAGATGTTCATTATCCACGAGCCCCTAAAAAATTGCTTTACAACTAAGCAGTTAAACTAAGGGCTGATTTCACCAATGAAACTGAACGCGATCAGCTTTTCTAAAACGCGCTCAAGAGCTGTCAGTGTCAAAATTATTATGGAATATTGTACACTGACAGCTCTTGAACGCGTTTAGATTTGTGCTGATAGCGTGCAGTTTCATTGGTGAAATCAGCTCCAAGGTGTGTAAAACTTACTCTAATGGAGTAATTATAAATAAACTATGATTCAATCTATCAATTGCAAAAGTGGCGTGTTACAATACTTTGGCGTCACACAATCACTTGAAGAAACCTATGACTAAAACAGCACACTTGAGTCTACAATTATATCTACAAGCATAATCATGCCATAATCTTGTACATTCAAGAAGAACTAACATTACGTCAGGATTATATAATAAATAAAACGTATTACATAAGGCGGAATAACTAACCGCGTCAGTGACATTCGTAAAAAAAATACAAGATTCTAAGATGGTGGCGCGTCAGATTTGGCGCCAAGTGACTCATCGAGTTCCGATGAATCAAATAGAATAAAATTATCTGTGCAAACAGTTTCTTCGTAGTTATTATTTATTTTCTAGTAAGTACGTTAATTCTTTTTTCTTTATTGAGTCATAGTGTGAACTTTCACGAACTTGAAAATTCTGGTGAGTCAGCCACTTTCTTGAAAGTAAAAGACAATTTGTTTTCTGTATAAATAAACATAGTTAAATAATAGGTGAATTTCAAAAAGTGTGTCGTTCACATGTTGTGTGGTCTTGAATTAAAAGGTGATTGGCATTAAAGACGTAAGGCGAATGGCCCATAAGCACAGATGAATACAGATGTTTCACTACGCGTTTTAAGCATGAAGCTACAAGTACGCCGCGGGCTTGACTTGCTGAGTCAATTCAGTAAGTGTAACGTAGTCAGAAGATCTAAGAGTTACGCGATAGAAAAAGAGGTAACTTCTAGGTGAATATGTGTAATTGACGCTGTGCGACCTGAATTGCACTTTATTATGTCGTAGCAAGAGTAGCTTTTTTTTAAAATGATTTTGCGGAATGAACTACTCGTACGTGTTATTAGTCTGTGCCATAAGCAGATTAATTCCATATTTGATAGTTTTGAAGCATATGATGCGTTCCTTCACGTAGATTTTACTGGGTAGGAAATAAATTAACAATAGTCTTCCATGACCACCCAAACTCAGCAATACCAAATCATAATATTATTATATTGCTTAAAAAACATAATATCAAAATACAAAAATATTAAAGAAAAATTCGAACTTCTGTTCACGGCTTTCCTTCTGTAATCCCCAACGTAAGGTGATTTAAAAAACTTAGTAAGACATTAAAAAAATCATTACAACTGACTTGCCACGGAAAAATATTGGAATGAGCTGCACCCCTTCTAATTCTAAAAGAATTGACCGCATATTGCAAGAGAAGGGAATGATGCAAGAATAGACAGAAACTTTTGCCATGCAGGGTTATTATTACGAGTTCATACAAAAAATATAAAAGTGAAAAATTACTTTAATTTCGGAAGTCAAAGTCTTTGGTTATGAATTTTCGTTTTTTGCCACCGACTTCCGAACTTAAGTTATCGAACACAAATCCGAATACCACTACCTGCTATGTAAATAACAGTGACAGGAACTTATTATATCATCATCCACATAGAATAAGTGGCTAAAATACGTATTATTGAAGCTTACTTAAAAACTACCCAAGCAAAGTTATAAAATAAATATAGGACTACTGCCCAAAGTGCCCAATGTTCCAAGGACTACCAAATGAAAAAAGAATTTCCAAAATCGGTCCACAATTGACGAAAATATCCATAAACAAAAGTTTAAAAAATAAAAAATATTTTTTTTCGTATATTACATTTATATTTGTTAATTGTTTTTTTAAATAAATAAATTCGAACATAGAACCTCCTCCATTTTAGAAGTCTGTTAAAAATATATACCTATAAATAATGCATACATACAAACATTTAATTATTAATGTCTAAAAGAAACGCTAAATATAAACATGACGCGTTACGACCTAGCCCAAAAAACATCAGATTAATTACTACATTATCTTCGGCGATTCAATCGCGAAAACTGGTTTTTACATTGGGGGCCGGTCTTGAATTAGTCATATTTGAATCTCACGCGAAAATACTCGGGAAATATGTTCATGATTCAGAAAAGACATTCTTTTTTTTAAATTTTTTGATTGGGTGCCCGATTGTTTTCGTGACTCATCGGAGATTTTCAACTTATACGTCATCAAGAGGCTTATTGCGACGCAATGCTTTTTTCCACGTCACTTCTTTATGGTAGTTGGTCTGATACGATCTTTTAGTCATCTTTTATGATGCGGAAATGTGAAGTATCGTGTGGTTCCGGGTAAGGTATTAGCCATACCCCATTATTTACCCCACTTATTCAACTTAGATGTAATATAATGAGTATGACTAAGGAATTTGTGTTTTTATTATGACGCAGACGCATAGCAGCAGGATCCCTTTGGGACTATTATTTAGTTAAATTTAATAACTGCTTAATAATCAGCTTATAATGTTCCCACTGCTGGGACACAGGCCTCTTCTCGATGAGAGGGAGTGGGCCGTAATCCACCACGCGGGCCCAGTGCGTGTTGGTAGATGTCACAAGTCTTCTAATTTTTGGTTCTAGGACATGCTGGTTTCCTCACGACGTTTTCCTTCACCGTTTGAGCAGTGGTGATGAAATTATTTACACAAAGTAAAGCGCTTGCTTGGGTTCGAACCCACGACCTATAACTCGTAAGTCGCGGTCATGATGACCATTGCTACCTAATAGCTGCTAAACAATTATTTTTTGTCTTACTGTAAATCCATTTTCCGAGTACCAATCTATCTGCCATGCCATGTCTAAAAAAAGAAACAAATTCAGTAGTGTACTGCTTGTGAGTTATTCGTTCTTTTTGCTAATCGTACGGATAAAGAGGGTGTCGTAATGAAAATCTATACCTAATAGTCTAATTTAGCAGGGAACCATTTTTTTTTGTTTTCTGGGGGAACCTTCATAAGCACCCAGACTTTGGGGATAGGCCGGGAAGTGTAACATTTTTACCTCACTAAAACCACCGTGGTCCCGGTTGTCACCATCTGATGAAAGAGTCACCGTTACCTCTCAAAAGACCGATTGGAAACCCCCCCCCCTCTGTGCAACGCCTCTTAGATAGTTAATTGACTCAGGAGGGGCTTTGCGGAAAGCCATTATAAAATACATAGAATAGACGCGACGTATATTTAGTAATCTAATCCGTTTAACTGTAAGAAATCGACACGTATTTCACCTCTCAACGAAGCATCCTCAGGATGACGATGCACTTGTCACGAACCCGGACACGATGTGTTGCCACGCCAAGCGCCAAACGCGCGGTAGTAGACGCCCCGGGCGTCGGGAATCGATCGCCGATTTCCGGCCACCGTAGGCGCGGGCTTGCGGACGGAGAGTGATGGGTAGCTCTCCGTCCGATCAGGACCAAGCCCGGGTCGACGGCGCGTAGTGTTCCACGCGCGCCTCAAAGAGTCGTCAGCGAAGCTGAAGGGGTCCGTTTGGGCCGATGCCTACCACTGGGGTTGCGGATAAGTCCTTAGGGGAAACCGTGGCCCTGGTCTAGGCAAGGGAAGGAACACGGGTGGGTTTTAGTCAGTAAAAGTCTGACACGCCCTTCCGCTCCGCCCAGAGCGGGAGAAGTCATTTGATGATTTCCCACCCAAAAAAAAAAAAAAAAAAAAAAAAAAAAAAAAAAAAAAAAAAAAAAAAAAAAAAAAAAAAAGCGCCAAACGCAGATTCAAAGTAATTTTGAGTAATATTATTAACGCCTGTTAGGGCACATCTCTGGGGAGACTGTGTTTTCAGGGAACCTACACTAGAGTGAGTGAGTGTCTCTGCACGGCAAAAGCCGCTTCTCTTATAAAGAAGTAACAATTTTATTGATGATTAACACGCTTGCTCAAGGCTTAGCTACTACCAAACGGATCTATCGAAAGATAAACTCGTAGGTAAGACTAGCTACTTACCTACGAGTAAGCGTACACGTATTTGAAAAAATCTTTATCACTTCAGTATCTGAGTTATTTCAACAATTTTCTCGTGGCGACCTGAACAACCTGATGACAACTAAGTGCTGATAAGCTTTATCGAATTGTGAGCGATAAAATAATAATAATGTACTATTTCGTAATAGGTTTGCAACATTCTTTTATTCGTAACAGGATGTTGAGGAAAACCGTTTGATTATAAATGTACGACTTGTTTCCACTATGTGAAATGCTGTATTGAAACATATCCGGTGAAGTTACGACACTGTTCTGCAAAGCTGGGCTGAAAAGAAAATTGTAGGACCTTTCCGAGAGAAAATTGTCTTCTTTAATACTTGTTTCAGCAGGAGTTTAGCTGTGTCCTGCTGGGCCCTATTTGACAATGTGACTTATTTGTCAAAAAATTCAAAATTGACATATTTTCATGACAAGTGCTGTTATTAAAGCAGAAAACTATAAAATCAAAAACGGTGAAGAAAAACATCGTGAGGAAACCAGGATGCCTGAGAGATATTTCTTGATAGCATGTGAAGCCAACTCGGATGGCATAAAAACTCTAAATACCAGGTGACACCACACGAAAAA
This sequence comes from Conistra vaccinii, assembly GCA_948150665.1. Classification (NCBI taxonomy): domain Eukaryota; kingdom Metazoa; phylum Arthropoda; class Insecta; order Lepidoptera; family Noctuidae; genus Conistra; species Conistra vaccinii. The sequence continues at coordinate 8,509,366 of OX411340.1, read as the reverse complement.
GAAGAAAGAAGATTCCAAGCCGATTCCCGGCCACCGTAGGCGCGGGCTTGAGAAAGGAGACCAATGGGTAGCTCGCCGTCCGATAAGGATCAGGCCCGGGTCGACGGCGTGTTGTGTTCCACGCGCGCCTCAAAAAGATATCAGCACAATTGACGGGGTTCGCCAGGGCCGATAGCTGCCGGGGTTGCGGGAAGGTCCAAAAGGGATACCGTGGCCCCTGGCATCGTACAGGCAACTGAAGGAACACGGGTGGGTTTTAGTCAGTAAGAGTTCCGCTCCGCTCAGAGCGGGAGAAGTTATTTGATGTATATGGCCCATGGGCCGTATTAAACCTCTAACACCAGGTCACTAACCACACGAAAAAGAAAAGAACGTACATAATTATTGGAATGTCAGATTGTCTCCTGTCGGTTTTATCAAATGGTTTTCAAAATTACAGGCACATGAGGTAGGTTTCTTTGGTAATTTTGTTAGTCATTCGGGAAAACTGCAGAGTCATGACTTTGTAATAAGATAGTTTATAGCACAGTGTATATATCATTCCAAAAAAACTAGTCCTTCCTTATTACCTATATTATTACTAAATTATTAAAATGTTTGCTGCTGCATTGTGTACTGTTTAATTGGTTTTCCCAGACAAATGCTGAATATAAATTGCGGTTTTAAAATTGCTCCTGCATTGCATTTTTACATAACATCACGCCTTGCTACCCCGGCAGGTTAGACAGAGGTGTACCTGGAACAGGTATACACACATTTCGCCAGTTATGTTTAAGTTCCAATGTTATTGGGGCGAGCCTATTGCCATCAACTGGGCACAAATCCAGACTGCTACTGAGAAATTCTAGATTGAAAAACCCAATAACACTATGCCTGACCCGGGAATCGAACCCAGGATCTCATGCTCAGCAGTAGCGCTTGCGACTACGAGACCAACGAGGCAGTCAATAAATATTATTGCCAGTGATTAGGTGAATATTTTTTCCTGTATACAATTACCAATTTTTTTTTATTGACTTTATGCGTTGTAACCGGTTATCGCCAAAAAAAATCTGCTTCATGACCGGTTTTAACCAGTTTTTAATCGTGGAAACATGGATTTTCCCCAATTAATAAAAAATTATAAGTACTTAAGTTATCATGTTTACAGTATTTCGAAGTACTAATAACGTGATTATATCGATAATTTATGAAAATATTTCAGATTTCGTACTTTTACCTAAATTATCAGCCATAACAATGTACAATACACAATACTTGTTATAATAATGATGAGAAAACAAAATATTTTATCAAGCTTAGTCATAGATTGTTATTAAGATTAATTTATTTTTGTTTATGACTTTTATAAGAAGTATGTGCATCTGCATAATATTTAAATCTGAGCAAAGTATTCAATTTGTCAAAGTCAAATAATTTATTTCAATTAGGTCCTTTTGAACGTCAATGATAAAAAAAAAAAGATTCTAGTCGCCCCTTCCAAAAGGTAGTTTCCGTATGGAGAAGAATGGGCAAGAAACTCCGTCGTTACTCTTTTAAAATATTTTGTATACATTAATTATATAATTTTATATGAAGCATCGTCTTCACTTAGAATAAAATTACTATACCACAATTGGTAAAAAGAATGAAAAATTAAGCAATGTCCACAGGCATGTCTTTAAATATATCCGTTATTCGTTTTGGAATAGACTTTTGGCACTTTCAAGTATTTATTTAATGTATTATTTACGTACACACTAAAATATATACAGATACGACTTATAAGTATTGAGTACAAATATTTACTGCTTATTTCATAAGAAATTTCTTCCAGCAGACGTACAGAACCAAGATTTAATTAAACTTTTATCATTAAAAAAGGATTCAATGAATGTCTTGGGAAATGTGAACAGCTCATCAATTTCCACTACTATGACGTAGATATACCATCCGCCATATTTAATTTCATGAAATTCATCATCTGCCTAGCCTTTCAGAGTCGGCTTCCAGTCTAACTAGATGCAGCTAAATAAAAGAAAGATTCTTTCTTTCTTTTATTTAGCTAGAAAGAAAGAAAATAAATTTATTTAACACAGACCAAAAAGCACACAATGCATAAAAGTACACAATAGTTTTACATGAAGCGACTGTCTATCTGACCTCCATAACCCAGTTACTGAGTAACGTGATACCCCTTAATAAGAACAACATACCTCATTTTTAGTTAAAATCAGTACAGTAGTTTAGTTTAGGCGACAACGTAGCAAACAGTCTTTTTTTTTTCTTGTTGTGTGCGCACACGCAAACGCAAACGCTCAAGTTACGGGATAATCCGAATCGATTGGTAAAATATCCCACCGCGAGGCTGGTAAAACGTCATGAGTGGGTGTGGTGGCGCTATGGGATTACCCCATCATTCATGTAGGTACATATTAATATTTTTAGTTTGTAAATGTAGAGGACATTTTGCATTTGGTGCCTATGCGTCTTAAATAAATAACATTGGTTTTCCTAGCCCGATGCTTACCTATAATAAATTGTGGTTTTAAAATTACTTCTGCATTTATTTATTTGATGGGAATATCCATGTTGGAGGATAAACTGAAACTCAAAGAATTTATCTTATTTAAACCATTTACAGACACTTGTGAATAGTCAAGGAGTCGGTCAGTCAGAATATGAAGCTAGTTGAAGCGTAGTACGTACCTACTACGTTTTGGAATGGGCAATTAGCTTCATATCTCGATACTTAGGGATATTGCATTATTATCATCTCGGACAAAAAAACGTGCATTTAGATATAGAACTCTGATTTGACGATTCCTGCAACCTTTACTTAGGTCATCGTTCTACCTTGTTCAGTCTCCAAACGCGACGCGCGTTGCGCCTAAAATATCCATGTATCGAAAAAGAAAGAAGGAAAGAAATATCATCGATTTTTGTTCGATATAAGTACTTATCAATATTTTTTGACGATATTTCGATACATCGATATGACTTTTTTTCCATACATCACTATGTAGCCACCATCCCCCTTTCTACCTACCTTCTTATGTGATACCTAGATGGTCCTACATCATCATCATATGCCTAGTTTTTTTCCAAAAAACTAATGCATAACAGTTACTAAGTTGAAGTAAGGCCGTTTGTCCACCACCACGTCAGCGGGACGTCAACGAGAACGACTTGACATAGCCGAAGTAGCGATACATAATATAATTACTATGGCCACGTGTCCACCGTAGTTCCAGCAACGGGACGTCACGTTCGGTTCGAATAATAGCGTTTCACGTTGACACCCGTTGAAAAATGTTAAAAAAAAAAAAAAAACAACCGACTTCCAAAAAAAAAAGTTTTTTATTTTTTACTTTTTTGCTGTGGTTGACCGACCAAGGTTTTGAGGTGTTTTCTCTTTTACACCACACCCGTAGCTCGTATCAATAAGCAAGGCCGTCACACTTATACGTATTAGTCCATATCTTAAAAACTATTGAACCGATTTTGATGAAACTTGCACAGTTCCCTAAGTTGAAGTAAATGTAAGCCAGTAAAAAAAATGGTTACGAACTCACGATCCGATTAATAGTTTCGGAGAAATGCGTGGACAAACATACATATACATACAAACGTACATACATACACCTAATTTTGTATATTTGTTTGGAAGCCCTTATAGATTATTTTAAGTGAAGTTCCAAGAATATTCGCACCTTTCAAGTAAAACCGTTACTAAACGAAATTATACAATTTTACAGGAGAGCCAAAATTAGAAAAATGTCACTGTTTTTTGTCAATAAAATCTGAGTGCAGGGTTCTTTAAGGCATTTAATAAGGTCATATTATAGATGTCAGTTTACATTATGACATGTGATTTAGGAAAGTAATTTTTTTAATTAACAGTATTATTTATTTTGATTTATATTATTATAGTAACACTTTACCATTAATAATTTGTTCATTATGGTATATTACTATGAAATTACAGTGCAATATTGATGTTACTAAATAGAAAACTATTAAAATTTCATAAATACAATAATATTATTCAACATTTAAATTAAAAATCATAAAGTTGGCATTCGTTATGGTGTTATAATATTACCAAATAAAAAAAACATTCGAAATTAATAATGTTTTATTACAAATTAAAGAGAGATTCATACAATCATTTTGCATAGTTATTTATCAATCAGTCTTGAGTTTGTACCTTTAAATCACAGCATGTAGGTACGTATCTTACTATATTAACTACTTATTAAGTATCTTATTACATTTACAATCAGTTCGACTAGGAACAAACCAACTGGAAATAGCATTTTTTTTTAGTTTAACAAAGTTTCAATCACAGCATTATTTCCCTATCCACAAAAGCTACTCAGGGCTAACCAAAGTTATGTTGACTTGTATTACGGGGGGACTCCCCCATGCTGCGAAGATGGGTGCGGCTTCATGTCGTAATTTAAGCTGTGTTGTGTTCGAATACTAACATTAGTTTTTAAGTATTACTAACAAGGATATGGACCTGGTTTGAAATAAATGTTTAATAAATAATAAATAAATAATATTACTTAATTAGAATAATGAGGCAAACCTATTGCCATATAAAATGTTATATAAAATATAAACTGTAACATTTTATCAATGAAATTTTATTATGAATTGCGTAATTTCATAACACAAAAACTGTGTTTAAACAAATTGAAACACTTTTCCTATTAAAACAAATCAACAACTTACCTGTTTTGTGACGTACAGCCGTGTTTATCCAAATAATAACACTATTACTTTAAACTTCCGTCATCACTCTTCTACGAACATGTTCTTATTGATATAGACACAATATTGTATTTCGTGAGCCGATCATAACTCGGTTTAGTAACGGTTTAATTTACCGCTAAATGGCGTAAAATACTACATTTTACAAAAATGACAAGTTTATCTTGCAGTTTACGTCTATTTTAGATAGATGGCATTGATAACTCAATTCATGAAAATTTTCGTTTAGTAACGGTTTTACTTTAAAGGTGCGAATATGTATCGAATTGATAACCTCCTTTTTGATGAAGTCGGTTAAAAGAACAAAAGATTACAAATAAGAGATTGAAATCCCCACCGCACTCCGTGGTCCTGCGTCCTATCAAATTATTTGGGGGTAATCCCTATTTGCGGATGTCAACTAACTGGATGAAATGGATGTACGTGGATGCTAGCACGTATCATTAAATGATTTATTTCATTGTTTGGGAAAAACTTCACAACTCTTTAATGTTTTTTACCTTTGACGTCATCAAAACTTCCTGTTTCAGGAACTATGGTGATATTATAGTAGTGTTGCGGATAAATTGATTCGCAGGTACGCAATAACTAGGCAAAAATGGGCAGCTCCCCAACTACCTACGTATTGCAAAATTATCATGAAATTGTATCTGAAATTTTACCCTATTTATCAGAAAATAACATATAGGTCACTTTTATTTATATGGAACTTTTATTTATATGGAATACCATATAAATAAAAGTTACCTTTATGTTATTTGATATGAAATTTATATTTTCCATCAGGAAGTTCACCTATTCGCATCAATTGAAAGATGCCTAACCAATCAGAAGATGCAGGAAAGTGGAAGACTATACAAGTAGTGATGAAATATAAATGAAAAGCGCTTGCTTAGCTATAGAGAGGCTTGTGGCTAAGTAATAACAGCCGCACGGGTCGATCGATCAGGTTAAGTTATGCTTGCCGCGATTTGTCCCTGGATGGGTGACCATCTTTACATATCAAGAACCTTCCGTGCCTCAAAAAGCACGTTAAGCCGTTGGTCTCGGCTGTGATTGTAGATCTTTGGCAGTAATTACGGGTAGTTAGAAGTAGGGATGCATCGATACGCCTTTTTGCCGATACGATACCGATACCGATACTCTTATAAAAATATCGGCGATACCGATACCGATACCGATACACTTATTGAATTAAAAAATGAAGATAAATTAAATAAAACACTAGTCAGGTTATTTTTATTAAATTAATATAATAAGAACAAATAACAGGATAAACTAAATAAAACCGTTTTAAACTACAGACAGGTTGAGATTAAACGCACGACAACAGTCAACCTAGCGAAATGGGATAGTTAAGCGAGTGCGAGGGCAAAGTGGGCGGGCGAAACAAGACACTGAATAAAGCGCGAGGTTTTCCCGAGAATAGTTCGTGCCTCGTTTGCAACGAAATAGACGAAACAACACGCGCGTTTACATTACATTTTTAAAGCGCGAAATTTAAAAAGTATCGTTGTATCGGCCATAAAAATATCGCCGATGCCGATATATCGGCAAACATCGAGTATCGCCGATATATCGGTATCGGTATCGGATGCATCCCTAGTTAGAAGACCAAAAGTCTGACAATTAGTCTTACCAAGGGGTATCGTGTTACCTAGTTACTAGGTTGTGGAGGTCAGATAGGCAGTCACTCCATTTAAAATACTGGTATTAAGCTGCATCCGGTCAGACTGGAAGCCGACCCCAACATAGTTGGGAAAAGGCTAGGCAGATTGATGGTGCTTTTCATAAGGTGTTATTGTGTGGTAAAACTCAAAACTCAAAGCATTTATTTCAATTAAACCATTTACAGGCACTTTTGAATTGTCAAAGAGTCGGTCAGTTAGTCAGAAAGTTGAAGCTAGTCGCCCATTCCAAAAAGTAGATCTCTGTGGAGAAGAACGGGCAAGAAACTCCCAGGACACTCTTTTAAATAAAGATATTACAAAATCCTGGGTACATTATTCTTGTTGCTTCTATATGTGAGAACAATGTGAAAAAAATAATAATAGAAACAATAATTCAAAGTATAAGATTTAAAATAAGCCTTGGCAGAAAAGAGATGACCAGTCTCAACCGACGGCGCCCGTTCACGAACATGACGCGTGGATGACATTTTGTAGGGAACCGGTAAAAAAGCAGGCCACCCACTTGATGGTAAAGGCTCCTCGGACAGGCGCGATGCGAAAGTGCGACGCGACTCTAGTAGAACAATTTCTATGAAAACTATGGAAGTAGTTCTAACAGAAAATTGCGTCGCTTCTCGCAGGTCTCCGTCGCCTGTGGAACATTTCAAACAAATCTATACCCTTAAAACATGAAAGAAGTTACGTTTATTGGAATAAATACAAGCAAAAAAACACCTTAAAACTATTCAAACAAAAAATTAAAGCACTGACAGCCTAGTGGTGTGACCACGACGGTGAAAGTCCGACTTCCAAGTCACAGGTCTCGAGTTCGAACCCAAGGCACATCTGACTTTTCGGATTCATGTGCTTAATGCATCATTATCAGTTCCTTAAAAAACGGTGAAGGATAACATCGTGAGGATGCCTGGGAGATATTTCTCGAGAAGCCAAGTCAGAGTTCCATGGATGGCATAAAAACTCTGACACCAGGTAAGTCACTAACCACACGGAAAGGAAGAACAAAAATACTATACAAGTATGGTGGGTGGTACTGTACTGTCCCGGACGAGGTCCTTCGCAAAGTCTCTACTTCTACATAGTCGCGTTATGTAATACGGGTTTAATATTTGAACTCATAACCTTTCAATAGGTAAACATATTAGGTAATACTCTCATATCGCAATTATTTTCATTGCATAACAATCAGTTTACATTGTTTTCAAACAATATTATGTATTATGTAATCAAAACAAACGAAAAGGTCACATTTATATGTCCTATTCTAGATAAATAGTCCACAAAGAATGGCGTATAAGCTATTGCAGTTCCATGAACGATAAAACCTGTGTTTACAAGCCAAAAGGTAGGGGATTATCGACTTTATAGCTTCGCAAATAAGGGTCTTTTTATAAATAAGGGCTGGTAGAGAAACTGCGCAATTGATTTACCTATTGCGACATTGTTTTGGCCTTATTTACGTTATCAGATATTACTAGTACTTACGAAAATTTTGTTTTCATGCAAGCCCCATTTGTATTGACGCGCAAAAAACTGAAATGTGTTAGTCATATCAATTTCCGCTGAATTTCCTAGAACTATCTCGAGTTTTGTCAACAACGGTTATGTTGGCAGAGATTTGTAGGTAGCTAACATTTTTTAGGCTTGTAATTAGGCAGTTTTGAATTGACACTCATTCCTCTTAGAAACTGACTAAGAAAAAACACAAAAATATGATCAACAGTGACATCATATTTTGGGATGCATTAATAGCTCTAGTAGCGTTACTAAGTATCTGTAAAGGATAGGTGCCTCAAAATCAAAATGTTTTATTTCACATCCTACATGGGCACTTATGAAACGTCAGAAGCTAGGTGCACGGTTCCAATTGGTCGTTTCCTATGGAGAAGAGCCGGCAAGAAACTCCACGGTTACTCTTTTAAAAGTAATTGGCTTTTACAATGTTTTCAAATTACAGTCTTAATAGGTATGAGAGGACAGAGTAGGCTTGTCAACAAGTACCAGCAGCTAAATTAGTCCATTGCTTCAAAAATTCGAAAAAAAAAAATTGAGCAGATTTTTTTTTCGATCATATGAAGCAATCTGTTTTAATTCATTTCAATTTATTATAGATCGTGCATTACGTAATTAGGGTACAGGTACTTAACAAAATAGAAAATCCTAACTTCCTAACTAATATTATAAATGCGAATGTGAGTTTGTTTGTTTGTTACGCTTACACGCTAAAACAGCTAAACGGATTTGGATGAAATTTTTCATACAATCTAATTAAATTAGTAGTGATGTGCTGACTATGGGTTTTACCAATCTTTGTCTAGCTACGAGTATAGTGACTAAACTATTGCATATTATTGATTGAATTTTCGCAGGCACACTAAGATCGTCATTCGATATACCCAGTTTAATTGACTGTAGGTAGTAATGTCATCTCCACCTCGTATAACGAAGGATTTTTGAAAAAAGAAATAGGGTTTGGAAGTTCGACATTTTTGTCAAAGTCTTTTGGATTTTGTCCATAGGGACTTTCCATTGGGCACACGGCCTGTACCAATATGACCAGCTTAAGGTGAAACAATTTGATATTTTTTCCATACAAACTTCGGAGGGGTTTTACTCCACTGTTTGACATCGTACATTCAAAGTTTAACATGATATCGTTAGGTCTCATTATTAATTTTGTCTGTACGGAAGCAGAATACTAAAATAAAAAGTCATTAAAAAGTTATAAGCCAACAAAGATTAGTTTTTCTTGCTAATTTTAACACAACTTTGGGCGTAAATAAGTAATACAAGAAGTGTGAAATCTCGAAAACAAAATCCGTACCGACACAGAAAAATTATCGAAGATTTCAATAAATTTTATTTGTAATTGATTTATGCAGTGGTTTTTTGGCCTTGCCCACCATTGAGTTCGAGCCCGCGACTAGTTCCACCTTAAGACTCGGGCAACACCCTTCCCCACAACTGGCATAACGGACAGTCCTCTGTCCTCTCTCTGTGTCTCTGTGTCTGAGGCTGACAAAGTGCGGTTGTACTCTTTGAATGCACAAGCGTCACCCAGATTAGAACAGAAACCCTCGGGAAACCCAGATCTTTCACAGATGTTCTAAACACCAGGAGACGTGATCGACTTCTGGAGGTGGGCTGGTTGGAATAACCACTGACGGCCGCCATGGCCCACGCACTATGGTATACCTGAAGTACTAGGTGCGGAAACCAAACTCTGTAACATAGTACACCTTTTACCTTGCTGCGTGAGAGAAAAAAATTACAAAAAAAACACGACTTCCAAAAAAAAGACTCTATAAGGTGGAAAATAACTTTAATTTCGGAAGACGGTGTCTTTAAATTCGAAAAATAAAAGCTGACGAACAAAGAGCCTCCTCTTTGGAAGTCGTTTAAAACTAAGTTCCCTTTATGTGTTGATTTAATTCAGACGCCCATATTCAACGGTGGTCCTCAAATGCTAGTGTTGATAAGTGCAGGTTCCACATATTTATATTTATTATTATAGCCTTTATTTATTCCTTCATTACAATAAACTTAACAACCATACAATAAAATATTTCATTTAGCACATGCAGCAAAAACAATAAAAAACAATTCAAAATGATATAATATATTTGATTCACTAATTCCTTAAAAAGATAAAAATAATACATATTTATATAAAACGGTTATAATAATCGTGCAACTGTGTATTTATGTCCCATTTAACCCGAGAGTCGAGCAGATTACCGGAAGCTGTAATCTGTACCTCAATGCATTGTTTTCTAATCGACACGTGTAGTACAGTGTTTGTGGAAATTATTGTGTGTTTTCCTATTTTTACTGCGTATTTTTTATGTTGCTGATTATATTCGTGTGGTTATTTGTTGAATAAGCGCAAAACTTTACAATAATTACAATTTACAAAGGACCATGACCGATTTTGTATGGACCCCGTCCCCCCCCTCCAACAGCCATGTGATACATGCCAATATGTTTATAAGGATCCAGAAAAAGACTTACTGTCTTGTTCAATTGCAAAATCAATGGGATTTTTTTGTGATAACAAAAAACATTTTGGTTGGCTAACCTAACCTAACCTAACCTTACCCATCCTTACCTTTTTTTTTTTTTTTTTTTTTTCTCGGGGTGGAAATCCTCATGGATGTCCTCCGCCCTGGGGTGGGCGAAGGGGTCTGTCAGACTCTTACTGACTAAAACCACCCCGGTGTTCCCTCGCACACTTGCGTCGGGGGGCTGCGGGAGCAAATTGCGACTTCCGCTGCCCCGGACTGGTGACGGCCCGCACTCTGCGGGCCCCGTCCCGTAGGGGGAGTGAGGTGTGCAAACTCCCCCCGTTACGTCTTAGAGTGGCGCGCGTGGAACACTACGCGCCGCCATCTCGGGTCCTGTGTGATGGGGGGCGACGGATGTCCCCGAATCCGTCGCCCCTGGACCCATTTAGGGGGGCTGGAAGAGGGCGTTATCCGCCCTCCGCCGACGCCCGGTGCGCCAGCTGCGGGCCGGGTGAGTGGACGAGATCTCCCTCTCCCTTTCCGCAGCCTCCTTCTGCGAGATGACTGTCTCGCAGAAGGAAACCACCGCGTCCCACGACTCGGCACTCCCGACCATCGAACGAACGACGGCCGGTAGTGACAAGTCGGCTCCAACTTCTGAAACGAGGGCACGGCGCGGCTCCTCCCACGCGGCACACTCTGCCAATGTATGCCGCGCCGTGTCCTCCCGACAATGGACGCAGTGGTGACACTGAGCGTCCGGCTCCCTGTTTATGCGACACAGGTACTTCCCGAAGCAGCCATGCCCCGAGAGCACCTGCGTCACCCGAAACGACAGGGAGCCGTGCCTCCTCCCGAGCCAGTCGTCGAGCACCGGCCGGACCGCCTCGATGGTGACGAGGCCGGCGGTGGGGCGTGAAAGCCTTTCCCGCCATTCCGCCACCAGGACCTCGCGAAGCTGAGACCGACGCAGCTCCATGTGTCGCTGCATCGGTCGCTCGCCCCGCGCTGTGGCTTCCTCGCGCCACCGATGAAGTGACGCGAGCACCTTCGCCTCCAGGTCCCAGGGCGGGGATCCGGCCAGTGCACAAGCCGCCTCGTAGGAGATCGTGCGATACCCCCTGATGACTCTGACGGCCATCGCTCTCTGCGGCTTACGCAATACAGCGATGCTACCGGCCGTCAGGTCAGCCGCCCAGAGGTCAGCCGCCCAGAACCCATCCTTACCTAACCTAACCTAACATAACCTAACCTAACCTAACCTAACAGTGATAAACTGATCTTGAATTTTGAAGGTCACATGGCACTCCTGAATGATGAACAGCATTTGTGTATTCTTGTGATTGGGTAATTGTACAAAAGATTAAAAGAAAAAAGTGGGTTAGGTTAGGCTAACCTAACCTCACCCTCTACCAGCCCCCGTAAACAGGTCTATAGGGACAGCGGACTCGGGGAGGTCCACCGCCTCCCTTCCAGAAGGACCCGTAGTGGCGGCACGTAGTGTTCCAAGCGCGCCCCTTTTTGACGTCGCAGCAGGAGTGAGGTGCGAGACTCACGGGCATGTGGTGGCCCGCATTGTGGGTCGGACCCCGTCCCCCCCCTCCAACAGCCATGTGATACATGCCAATATGTTTATAAGGATCCAGAAAAAAACTTACTGTCTTGTTCAATTGCAAAATCAATGGGATTTTTTGTAATAACAAAAAACATCCTATAATAACTCCTAACCTTTTTTTTTTTTTTTTTTTTTCTCGGGGTGGAAATCCTCATGGATGTCCTCCGCCCTGGGGTGGGCGAAGGGGTCTGTCAGACTCTTACTGACTAAAACCACCCCGGTGTTCCCTCGCACACTTGCGTCGGGGCGCAATTTGCTCCCGCAGCGAGCAAATTGCGACTTCCGCTGCCCCGGACTGGGGACGGCCCGCACTCTGCGGGCCCCGTCCCGTAGGGGGAGTGAGGTGTGCAAACTCCCCCCGTTACGTCTTAGAGTGGCGCGCGTGGAACACTACGCGCCGCCATCTCGGGTCCCGTGTGATGGGGGGCGACGGATGTCCCCGAATCCGTCGCCCCTGGACCCATTTAGGGGGGCTGGAAGAGGGCGTTATCCGCCCTCCGCCGACGCCCGGTGCGCCTGCTGCGGGCCGGGTGAGTGGACGAGATCTCCCTCTCCCTTTCCGCAGCCTCCTTCTGCGAGATGACTGTCTCGCAGAAGGAAACCACCGCGTCCCACGACTCGGCACTCCCGACCATCGAACGAACGACGGCCGGCAGTGACAAGTCGGCTCCAACTTCTGAAACGAGGGCACGGCGCGGCTCCTCCCACGCGGCACACTCTGCCAATGTATGCCGCGCCGTGTCCTCCCGACAATGGAGGCAGTGGTGACACCGAGCGTCCGGCTCCCTGTTTATGCGACACAGGTACTTCCCGAAGCAGCCATGCCCCGAGAGCACCTGCGTCACCCGAAACGACAGGAAGCCGTGCCTCCTCCCGAGCATCCTTACCTAACCTAACCTAACCTTTTTTTTTTTTTTTTTCTCGGGGTGGAAATCCTCATGGATGTCCTCCGCCCTGGGGTGGGCGAAGGGGTCTGTCAGACTCTTACTGACTAAAACCACCCCGGTGTTCCCTCGCACACTTGCGTCGGGGGGCTGCGGGAGCAAATTGCGACTTCCGCTGCCCCGGACTGGTGACGGCCCGCACTCTGCGGGCCCCGTCCCGTAGGGGGAGTGAGGTGTGCAAACTCCCCCCGTTAAACCTAACATAACCTAACCTAACCTAACAGTGATAAACTGATCTTGAATTTTGAAGGTCACATGGCACTCCTGAATAATAAACAGCATTTGTGTATTCTTGTGATTGGGTAATTGTACAAAAGATTAAAAGAAAAAAGTGAGTTAGGTTAGGCTAACCTAACCTAAGAATTGACGAGAATATCCGTCAGGCCGTAGAGTGAAACAGCTCACAGACGATACTAGCCATTATTTAGCAGTAAAAATAGTGATTAAAAATCAAAGATATGGTTTACAGCATGTTATTTTGTGCCAAAAATAATAATATTAAAACATGATTTTTCTGGGATATCCCATATTTTTGACAGATGTCGTCATAGTAAAAATTGATCACCTTACCAAGATGGTTGGACTGAGATACATTTTAAATCTGTTGGTCGGTGTAAGGTTTGGGGGGACGTTTTGACAATTTGATGTTCCACAGAAGTGGGCCCAGCCAGGACCGAGCACTGTGGAATACCGCACGACATAATATATCGTGCCAACACCCGCCGTCACGTCCCCTGTAGGTGACACGCCTTTTCGCCAAAACCTAACCTAACCTAAGCTAACCTAACCTAGGTTAGGTTAGGTTAGTGACAGTACAGTACAGTGATCAACTTACTGAATTTGGATTTTCAAGGTAGCTACATGGAACTACTCAAAGATGAACAGCATCAGCGTATCCTTGTGATTGCGTAATTGTACAAAATATTAAAGAACACAGCAGGTTAGGTTAGGCTACCCTAACCTAACCTAAGAATTGACGAGAATATCCGTCAGGCCATAGAGTGAAACAGCTCACAGACGATACTAGCCATTATTTAGCAGTAAAAATAGTGATTAAAAATCAAAGATATGGTTTACAACATGTTATTTTGTGCCAAAAATAATAACATTAAAACATGATTTTTCTGGGATATCCCATATTTTTGACAGATGTCGTCATAGTAAAAATTGATCACCTTACCAAGATGGTTGGACTGAGATACATTTTAAATCTGTTGGTCGGTGTAAGGTTTGGGGGGACGTTTTGACGCATCGTCCTTTGTAACACAATACTCTAAGTCACACAATTGTAACGGAAAAACATTGATCGAAGGGAAAAACCCTACAAATTTGTAAATTGTAGTGACAATTCTACGTTATGTACGAGTATAACGCAATTTTTTCTCAATTTTTTTTTTTTTGTGGGATTGTAGTAGACTTGTAAAGTTTGTATAGGGCCGTGGTCAGTTACAGTGTGAGTCAAATATCAAAATTAGTTCAGCCATCACCATTACCAAGGTTTAACGTCTTCACAAACGTTAACACGTTAGTATTAGTGGTATAAGCAGTACCATCTTCGTTCGTGCTCAAAAATAGGAATGCTACATTACTCCCGCCAAGTGTTGTGATCTTCACAATATTATCATAACTCTCTCTCTCTTCTTATTCATTTTAAGGATTATTAGGTATATTTTTTAAAGTTTTTCGCTATGCCGTTGATCCCGACTGTCATTTATAGATCTTTGACAGTCGTTACGGGTCGTCAGAAGCCCGAAAGTCTGACAACCAGTCTTACCAAGGGGTATCGTGTTAACGAGTAATTGGGTTGTGGAGGTCAGATAGGCAGTCGCTAGATGTAAAATACTGGTATTCATCTGCATCCGGTTAGACTGGAAGCCGACCCCAACATAGTTAGGAAAAGGCTAGGCAGATGATGAGATCCTATATACTTTTTAATGACTTAGTTTTGATATAATTCCGCTTGACCGTTACAGTGGACATCAGTACGCTAATTACGTAATGCACGATCAATCAGAATTTGAATCGTTTTGAAACAGATTGCTAGCCCATTGATTCATAAGTTTAAAAAAAAATCTGTTCAACAACGTAAATAACGCAATGAATATTGTTGAACTGTCAAAATGAAACAGATTAGTCGGAATCGTTTACGAAAATATGTTGCGTAATTAGATAGCTGGTAGGCATAACAATTAAAATTCTATTGTGTCCCGTTAATGACAGCTGAAGGTATGTCAACTACAATAACATGTCACTCTCATAATTAAATAGAGGAGTTTTAAAGTGCTGACACAATGATTTTATAAAAATATTCTGTTTGGCATAGGTTTTGGGGGCCTGGCTTTTATCATCAATTATCACAGTACATAACAAATATCTATTCTACGTACGTTCCTACGACCTTCAGGTGTTCAGAATAACATTATTAAGCATTACCTAATTAACTTTATCGACCGTTTTACGATAACTCACCGATGGCCTTGTTGGTGAAATTACAATGACTTTAATTACTACATCAAGGATTTTGTATTATTTAAGGCTACTAGGGATCGCCCCGAAACTTTCATGATATGAAAGTAACCCATCTTAGATGACCTCGAAAACTCTATTGAGTATTTTTCGTTGTAAATGCGTATTTATTAAACATTAACTTTTAAATAAAATTAAGGAAAACGTTTTTTCGTTGGTGAAATTCTTGATCTTATGTCTTTAAAGTTACCTTTTTTTGTCTGTATCATCAGATTAGCTGTAAAATAGAGGCATCAAAACTGCATAGGTTTGCAAAAATTCAGCTCAATCTGACAAAAATCTGTAAATAACAGTGACAGGTTATAACATCATTCATATCGACTGAGTGAGATCTCTAACCAATGAAAAAAAAAAGTTTAATTGGTTCACAATTGACGATAATATCCATAAGTAACATAAAACAAAAAAATACATAAAGTCAAACATAGAACCTCCTCCTTTTTGGAAGTCGGTTAAAAATCCCTAAATTTTGTCGAGTAGGTACAGCAAATGTATGGAGCAGCTGATTTTAATTTTCGCGATTTCAGTAATGGTCGCGTATTTAAAGTTTTTCATTATGATTAGCAAAATTACCAAGGTTTTCAGTTATTAAATACGCTTTGTTTACCTCTAAAACATTACAAAAATAGAGTTGCGGGAGAGCTTTGTACTATTGCACAACTATTGGCGAAAATAATGCATTGTCTTCAATGTCTACGTCATTAGCACACGTGGGGTTGATGACGCATATCAACAGGTTAGAACATGTTTCAAATTAATGAACAATAATATAACAAGGACATGTCATTGTCCTTGTAAAATAATTATTGTGAAATACTGTTTAGCGTCACGCGGTATTAATCGCACCTATTGATAACAAGTGTTATGTGCGTTGCATATCCGGAAGGTTCTATGATAAGGGAATGTAGCTAGAGAGGTAGGGAAATTAATCTGGCAATAGGATTAAAGCATCCATATGATGATCTCGCTGCTTTATCTCCAGTTGACAAGAGGCTTTCAAGAGAAGGTGTAAATACTCGTAAATGTTGATTATTTATTTTCAAACAAGATATTTTCATAATATATAAGCTCACTGTAAATTTATACATTATAACACAGAAATTTTTGAAGAGCTATTAGTTTTTCAGCAGAAAATTTCAGTAGCAAGAGTCATAACAGTAATAACAGTTTTCTTTTAAAAAACCAAATCATTATGAAAATATTTAGGTGAATGGTTTTTCGCGTATTACTCAACGAGTTTGCTCTTGGCACAGTTTTGCGATTTTCCCGGGAATCGAACAATTCTTCGGGAAATTCCGAATTGCAGCATTTTGTTCGTTATTTCATTATCAATGTCATTTTAAGGATATTAAAGTTACATTACAAAACACTGGCTTAATAAGTCAGAGTGCGTGAGTGAGAGAGAGAGTGAACTATGCATCTCTGTCTACGTTTTGGCGGGATATTATGTTATGTTAATTTAGTAAGAACTAGCTGGCGCCCCGCGGTTTCACCCGCATAATTCCCGATCCCGTGAGAATTTCGGGGTAAAAAGAATCTTATGTCCTAACCTTGGTCATGGTCTACCCATGTGTCAAATTTTATCCAAATCTGTTTAGCTGTTTTAGTGTAACAAACAAACTAACAAGCTCACTTTCGCATTTATTATATTAGTTAGGATTTCATTAGGACTAGTTAGGATTAGTTAGGATTCCTTTAATCCATTAACCGTCTAGATAGAACGACAACAAAAATGAAAAAAAAAAAAATCATTAGGTATTCATCAAATAACTTCTCCCGCTCTGGCCGGAGCGGGAGGGCGTGTCAGACTCTTACTGACTAAAACCCACCCGTTTTCCTTCAGTTACCTGTACGTTGCCAGGGGCCATGTTAACCCTTTAGGACTTTCCCGCAACCCCGGCAGACCTGCTACGATACTTACATACTCCTTTTGCCTCGTTTACGTTTATCATACACGCACGCGCACGCCATATTAGGATATCTGCCACAAAAAAGGCATCAGAATGATTTAAATTGTTGATATTTCTACATACTATCTATCATGATGTAAACTTTAAATAATTTTCGATGTCATCATGACTTTTATTATTAAATTTTCCAAAACGATTCGTAATACTAACTGCGCTCGCGTTGGTTTCGGTACTTCCGTCACTTCGTTTCATTTCATCATGCAACAAAATAAAATAATTATACGATATTCTTTTTATTTCTGGCGGGATTGTGGCCAAATGATTTCTTTCATCTTTTTGCCGAATTTCCCAGATGAGGTACCTAGTTATCATAAGTTTCGACGAAATATCACGCATTTAGAAATTACTTATTGTAACATCATGCTTGCTTTCCTGAAACAGTAGGCTGAGGTGTACATTTTATCAGTTATCATCATCGTCATCAGCCTATTAATGTTCCCACTGCTGGGACACAGGCCTCCTCTCTGTGAGAGTGAGTGGGCCATAATCCACCAGACGGGCCCAGTGCGGATTGGTAGATGTCACATGTCTTCGAATTCGCGTAGTAGTTCGTAAAGCGCCTGCTTGGGTTCGAACCCACGACCTACAACTCCTAAGTCGGGGCCGTTACCACTGAGCCACCACTGCTGCATCAGTTATCATCATCTGCTTCTCCTTTCTCAACTATGCTGGGTCGACTTCCAGTCTAACCGGATGCAGCTAAATACCAGTATTTTACATGAAGTGACTGCCTATCTGACCTCCACAACCCAGTTACTGGGTAACACGATTCCCTGTTGTTAATTCTGGTCGTCAGACTTTCGGGCTTCAAAGGACCCGTAACAACTGTCAAAGATCCATGAATAACAGCCGAGACAAACGTGCTTTCCAAGGTACGGAGGGGTCATTTCATCAGTTATGTTTCTCGTATGCATTTGTAAACACAATTCACGTGCATGAAAAGGACTTTGGTCTTTGATTCGATCTGATTAATGGACAAAAGGTACCATTTATTATCAACAGAATATGGATTGCATAATATAAAACATAATATTATCATGTAAATCGAACTTTGAACTTCGTACCAAAAGAGCAATTTTGTATCGTCATTGTCATCCAGTTCTCAGCCTAGTTTGATCGTCATCTTGGATCGTCATCTTGGATCTTCAGAGGAGCTACTGGCTCAGTAATAATAGCCGCACGGGTCGATCCATCAGGTTAAGCTACGCTTGCCGGGATTGGTCCGCGGATGGGTGACCATCTTTACATACCGAGACTCCTCCGTGCACACGTTAAGCCGTTGGTCCCGGCTGTCATACGTGGATCTTTGACAGTCGGTACGGGTCGTCAGAAGCCCCAAAGTTTGACAACCAGTCTTACCACGGGTATTGTATTACCCAGTTACTGGGTTGTGGAGGTCAGATAGGCAGTCGTTCCATGTAAAATACTGGTATTCAGCTGTATTCGGTTAGACTGCAAGCCGACCCCAACATAGTTGGAAAAAGGCTAGGCAGATTGATTGAAAACGAACTTTGAACTTCGTACCAAGAAGATCGTATACAAGATATTTAGTATCGTCATAGTCAGGTCGTCATATTGCATAATATTTACATCAAAATACTCGAGTGTACAGGTAAGATAATAGAGCTGTTTCAAAAGATAATTATTATATCGCATTTGTGACTCATAACTTGTTATTATCGTATAATAGTACCTACAATCTGGGATTTACTATTAATAATGCACTTGTAATTATTTCTTTGTAAGACTTTGATATCGTTATTCCCCTTTGATCGTAGTTATTCATGGTTTTTTTATGTTCCATAATGCATAATCAGCCAATAGGAACAATTTATATTATTGTGCCTACTGCCCAGCAGAGCAGTGGTGGCCCAGTGGTAACGGCCCCGACTTACGAGTTGTAGGTCGTGGGTTCGAACCCAAGCAGGCGCTTTACTTTATGTAAATAATTTCATCACCACTGCTCTCAAAACGGCGAAGGAAAACATCGTGAGGAAACCGGCATGTCTTAGAACCAAAAAATTCGAAGACATGTGACATCTACCAACCCGCACTGGGCCCGCGTGGTAGATTACGGCCCACTCCCTCTCACAGAGAGGAGACCTGTGTCCCAGCAGTGGGAACATTAATAGGCTGATGATGATGTGCCTACTGCTGGGACACAGGCCTCCTATCTTCGAGAGGGCTGTAATCTACCACGCGGGCCAAGTGCGGGCAAATGAGTTCTATGAAAACTGGGTGGAGTCGAAAGTGTGAACGATGTTGAGCAGACGAATTTGTCAAACCTATGAAGTAAGGGATTAGCAATATCCTTAAAAAGTATTGGATTTTGATTGAAAGTGTGTTTATATTGAAACGCAATTAGGGAGCTGGTCTTCAGGTCATAGAATACTCGATCAATCTCCCTAGCTTTTTCTCAACTATGTTGGGATCGGCTTCCAGTCTAACCGGATGCTGCTGAATACCAGTATTTTACATGAAGCGACTGCCTATCTGAACTCCACAACGCAGTAACTGGGTAATACGATTACCCCTTGGTAAAACTGGTGTAAGACTTTCGGGCTTCTAACGACCTGTAACGACTGTCAAAGATCCACGAATGACAGCCGGGACCGACGGCTCAACGTGCTATCCGAGGCACGGAGGAGTCTCGGTATGTAAAGACCCATCCACAGACCAACCCCGGCTAGCGTAGCTTAATCTGATGGATCGACCCGTGCAGCTGTTAGTCATAGAATACTAAATTGTGAATATATAAAAATAGGGGTTCCCTGGTTTCGTGGAGATCTTTAGTTAGTTCGCGGAATATAAGAATGTTGCTTTACTATGACGTCAAAACTAGAATATTTGTGACGTGTGTGTGCTAATTGATTTGTTATTACAAACCGGATCATGTTAGTTGTTTCTCTAGAATACAATATTTATTACATAATTATGTACATACTAACATAACATCACGCCTTGTATCCCCGGAGGGTTGGACAGAGGTGTACCTGTAGCAGGTACACCCACATTTCGCCAGTTATGTTAAAGTCCCATGTAATAGGGGGCGAGCCTGTTGCCAGCAACCGCGCACAAATCCTGACTCCGGGCTGCTACTGAGAAATTTCAGATGGAAAAACTACAATAACACATATTACATACTGTGTCTGTGATTGCTTCGTTGGCATAGTGGTTACAAGGGTTAACTGCCGAGCATGGGTCTTATATTCAATCCCTGGATTGGACAAAGATTGCAAAATTGATCGTAGTCTATATTTGAGCCCATGGCAATGAGCTCGCCCCTTTGGTGTATTATATCACTAAGTTTAAAAGAGCTTTGCTCAATAGTGAGAGCAATGGTGGCCCAGTGGTAACGGCCCGACTTACGAGTTGTAGGTCGTGGGTTCGAATCCAAACAGGCGCTTTACTTTGTGTAAATAATTTTATCACCACTGCTCTCAAAACGGTGAAGGAAAACATCGTGAGGAAACCGGCATGTCTTAGAACGAAAAATTCGATGACATCTACCAACCCGCACTGGGCCCGCGTGGTAGATTACAGCCCACTTCCTCTCACAGAGAGGAGGCCTGTGTCCCAGCAGTGGGAACATTAATAGGCTGATTATGTAATGTTTCTCTTTTTATTTTGTGTGTATGCTTTGGTTATGTTTTTAGTTTGTTATTTAAATCAATCTTGTTTATTTAAATTTAATTAATTTTGATTCGATTTAATGTTAAGTATAAAAGATTAATGATATTTTAGTTCTAATGACATTGTTATCCATCTTTGTATTAATTATTACCTATTGTATAGTGAGATCTAATTAAAATGCTGTGCTTACCTTTAATTAAGATGCATGCAATTCTATTGTATTTGTAAATGATTATGTACTTTGAATGTCCTTGTGTGTATTTAGTTGCTTTGCCTAAATAAATAAACAAATATGTACACCTCTGCTTACCTACCTTCGGGAAATAAGACATGATGCTATTATTAGGCACGTATCTTACATATAAATTGTCATTTATTATCCAAATTGTGAGGTAAATCCTTAATTCGCACAATATGACGTCAATGCTTGCGTCGTAGTTCTATTTCGGTGACCAAATAATTTCGTATAATGATTACGGATTATGTCATTTATATTTATAGCTCGTCGCATGCATGACAGTTACTGAGTAATTTTTAAAATATATTTGAAATCAGTAGTAAAGTTTACATTGGCTGATTTAATTTTGGCGTAGTTGATTGAATTTGAATGAAAATGAGGTAAAACTGTTTTAATTTTTTTTGTTGAGATTTTGATGGGTTCGTCAAAGTCGCGGCTTTTCCATGTTTCCACGAATATAGTGTGTCTCAAACTCAAAGCATTAATTTAAATTAAACCATGAACAGGCACTTTTGAATTGTCAATTTAAGGAGTGGGTGGGTCAGTCAGAAATATGAAGCTAGTTGCCCATTCCAAAGCGTAGTAGGTATCTATGGAGACGAACGGGCAAGAAACTCCACGTATACTCTTTTATTGTTACAAATTATTAGTTATATCATGTGTCCTAGGTATTAGAACTAACAGTTTCTTCCTGTCTGCTAATAAAAACAAACAGATCATAAATCTGTCTGCCAAGCTTGGTTATATCTTCTTCTCTGATCTTCAGGGATTCAGGAAATCGTGAAGTTTCTTATAAACTTTCCGGTCGCTTTTTGTCGTAATGAAAGTCATTCTTAGTTTCCTGTGTTTTCCGCAAATATGTGTTGTTTGATATGGCAGTCAAGAATGATGGGCATTTTCTATGAAGCCTGGCCTGATGACCAATAGAGTGTTGGTTAAGAGGGTTTACGTCGTACGGCTTTTCATACAAACTTTCAAGTCCTTATTTTTCGAAATGACTGAACCGATTTTAATGAAACTTCATACGCATATGCAAGATACAAAGGTCTAAAAACTTAGTTAAGAACATTTTCGAAATGTTTTATTTAAAAGCAGATAACTGAAAATCTCTGTTTCTATGAAAAATAAAAAATCGGTCTAATTTGGCTGTAACACTATTTTTTCGAAAATAGTGTTACAGAACAATATTATATAGAAGGTGAGCAGTGGTGGCCCAGTGGTAACGGCCCCGACTTACGAGTTGTAGGTCGTGGGTTCGAATCCAGGCAGGCGCTTTACTTTGTGTAAATAATTTCATCACTACTGCTCTCAAAACGGTGAAAGAAAACATCGTGAGGAAACCGGCATGTCCCAGAATCAATAATTCGAAGACATGTGACATCTACCAACCCGCACTGGACCTGCGTGGTGGATTACGGCCCACTCCCTCTCACAGAGAAGAGGCCTGTGTCCCAGCAGTGGGAATATTATAGGCTGATTATGATACGTATATACCTAATAGATTACTATCTACCACTAGTAAGTGCGTAATTAGTAACTAAAACCCGTCTGATAAAACAATTTAAAAAGAACATTATGCATATTTGCCTGATCATGACGGTCAAATTGTCATGACCGACCGCCATGACATTGACTTCTACGCAGACTAGTTTTTTGTCTAACTATTATATTATTATCTGGTTTTTTGCCTAGGAGTTAAGCGCCAGATTAAAGTGGTTTGTTCCGGGTTCGCTTACATTTTAGGTGGAAAAAATTATGACATTGTTTTAACACCTTTGTTGGAGTCTTTAAGGTCTCTGCACACAGCGGGCGGGGCGGGGCGGGACGGGACGGCGACGTGACGCTGAGCAGTTGTAATGTACTAGATACTACGGACGACTCCACACTGACCCGTCCCGCCCGGCGCGACGGTAACCGCCACGCCACGCCGCCGCCCCGCTGGGCGTGAATACAAGTCAGAAGCGGCGGGGCGGGGCGTGACGGTTACATTCAGAATTGAGAGATTGTATTAAAGCTTAAAACTTTAACTTATAGTTAGTAACTAATAAATTATTAGTTACTTTAACTTAGTTACTTTGAATTTATAACTCTTTACTTTATTTATTTATATTCTTTCTCTCTCAATTCGCGGCGGGACGGGACGTGATCACGCCCGCAGTGTGACCGCTCCCATCACGCCAGCGCCCCGTCGCCGCCACGCCACGCCGCGCCCCGCCCCGCCCCGCCCGCTGTGTGCAGATACCTTTAGTTATAGGGCTAGATCATGAGGTCCAGGGTTTTAATGTTAGGTTAGGGATATTGTTTTTGTTCTGATAAGCGGTTGATCTGGGTACCTTCACGTTCTTCTGTCTCAACAATCTTACTTGAGAAATTTTAGAGAGCAAAAAATACATACACAAAAAGTCATAAAGTTTCAAGTGTGAGGACTCTTAGTACGTCTACCACCTACTTTACAAAGACTTTGTTTTACCTACCAATAATAATTTTGGTAATTATTTAAATTCTTGACACAAGAGAGTTTATTCGCAAACTCAAAGTGGGCAACGTCGCAAATAGATGTCAAATATTTCGCTGCTTCTAAGTACGTGCAACTATTACGTCGGTTTTTGTGCGCCACCCCCCCCTGTTTTGATTAATTTTGCAATAAGTATTACTTTATGGAAATAATAAATATGGCTAACTAGCGAACTGGAATATTAATAATGAATTGCAATTATCACACTGAATGGCGTTAAAAAAGGCATTTGGAAAGTTTCCAAATACTTTTCACATCTAGACTAAAGTCGGTGTGACTATATTAATGATGCATTTCATAATCAATATTTTAGTTCACTAGTTAGCCACATTTCAAATTTCCATACAGTAATATTGCCAAATTAATCAAAACAGGTAAATATTTGACAGCTATTTGCGACGTTGCCAACTTTTAAGATAGCCGCTCTAAACCGTTCCTTGGAAAATAAGGCTTGGATTGAAGTGTCCTTATATACGTTACCCTTATTTGCAAGACTGATGATCTTAACACAAATCTTCACGATTATTCCTTGAAGTAGTAAAGTAGTGTGCCAAAATATCCATATTCCTTACAGTACCTAGCAGACAATGGAAACATGTGGACGTTTAGTGGACGTTTACGGACTCACTACAAAATGATGATTTCAAGAATTGCCCAATAATTACGAACAAAATTACGGGGAAAATATATGAGCAAAACATAACTGGGAAGTTTGATACAATGCCAACTGCGAAAATTGTTCTACATAGGAAGACCAGGATAAATTGGCAGGTCGCGGCGGCGCCACTTGCAAAGATGAACACCAAATTCCAGTAAAATTTCATTTAATACCTTTTTTCGCCGTATGCCAGGATATGTTGGTAGCTCCATTCGGGAGTATTGCATAAAGATTATTCACGTTATACCTTTGTGTGGTAAGCAGAACCGCAAGTGAGGTCATTTTATAGAGTAAATAGACAAATTGGTTCTTGTAAAGTATCTTGATCTCTTGTAAAAACAACTTCCTTGGTTTGAGATTTGCTTGTATGTCTTTCTTGTTATCATGAATCATAATTAATTTATTAATTTGTTTAGCATAGGTACAATAATAATCTATATCTTCTTCTATCTTCTATATATAAAAATAAAATAGGCAGTGTATAGAGTGCCACCAGTGGCACTCTATCCCTATCGGATAAAGTGCCACTACAGGCACCCTAGTAATACCGCCTCGGCGCGGCTAAAGTGCCGCAAGCATTGGATTGTCATTGTCACTGTCACTAAGTTACGTCACTTGGTATTTTTTGATTGTCGAGGTTAGATCGCTGTAAAACACCACATTCCCAAAACATTACATTCTCTTGTGCCTAAACGGACCCTGGCACTTCGCCGGCCGCTACCGCGGCACCGCTCGCTACGCTCGCTCGGCTCGTGCGTTGTGTGGTCACAGTTCTAACCTAACCTAACCTAAATAACAAGTGACAGTGACAATGCAACGCTCACGGCACCCTAGCCGGGCCGAGGCAGTGACACTAGAGTGCCACAAGAAACTCGCGGCACTCTATACACTTCGAATAAAATATAACAAAAAAATTACTTGACTGATTGGATTTTTTTTTTGTTTTGTTTGCCTCAATACTGGGGTGGTTCAGGAATACAGAAAATTAGGGAAAACCCAGAGGAACAGCCGAAAAATAGAAAAAATCAAAATTTTATCTCACGTAGTCAAAAATTCAAAAGTCATTAATTCAAACTAGGCTGAGAATGAAAAACGCCCACCCTTCACCACTTCCTAGTGCTTTGGCTGGGAAGAAGAAGTGGTATATTATGCCAGAGGGCGCACAAATGTTTGTAATTCAAATTAATTAATAATTTAAAGCAATAGAAACCAATGTCAATAAAAGAGAAAAAAAGTTATGCTAAATGACTTTATTTCTGTAAGTAAGTTTGTACAAACCCACACGTCAATCATATTTTAAGAACTAGATGAGGTTGCCGTTCCCTATCTGACTACTCCATAGATATCCTGACTACTCTGAGAAGAAAGGCCGAAACCAACTCATACAAACAATAAACAAGAGGGTTTATTCTGAAAGTTGGCAACGTCGCAAATAGATGTCAAATATTTCGCTGATTTGATTAATTTGATAACATTTCTGTATGGAAATAAAAAATGTGGCTAACTAGTGAACTAGAATATTGATTAAGAAATGCAACAATTAATATCGTAACACCGAATAGTTAGTTTTAATTGTAAAAAAAGCTTTTGGAAACTTTCCAAATGCCTTTTTTATACCTAAAACGGGTACAACATCAAATTCAATGTTATAATTGCAATTCATTATTAATATTCTAGTTAGTTAGTTAGTCACATTTCTTATTTCCATACAATATTTTCAAATTAATCAAAACAGGTGAATATTTGACAGATATTTACGACGTTGCCAACTTTTAGGATGCACCCTCTTAAACTTTTTATGCTAGGTACCATGGATCTTCTAGTAAATGGAATTGCAATTAATGTGAAGAGATCTTGTTATAACCAGCCTAATTGGTAACGAAAAAATGATCCCTTAAAAAAACCTTTAATTTCAAATAATAAAAAAAACAACGGGTTGCACTCCGGGAGTGTCGGCAGAAGTGAAAACTTGAACATTAAAGTTGTGCATTTTTGAATATTTTCGCACGAATTGCTTTATTTATCAGTATCAAAGTACTATAATTTATGTTGTTAAATACAATATTCATTAGTAGTAGTAGTAGTATATTTATTTATTTTCAAAATTTAGTTTAACAAAAATAAACACTTTTCATGAAGTATGTTTTGACTGCTTTTTTTACCTATCAATATGGGTAAAATTTCTTACCTCGCAATCTTTACGTAATGTCAAAGACTATTTATTTTATATTTACTTTGACGGTTGCTAGGCAACAGATCTTACGGTCACGTCCTGCCGCGAGTTTAACATTTTTTACCCATCCCAAAAAAAGTGCTCAACGCCGCTAAAGAAGCTTTCACTTCAATAATATTAGACACGTACTTTTTGCTTTACATATTAATAATAAATGGTTTAGATAAAACACATTAAAGTTGGGGAGTGGGGGCTCGCTACGTCACAAGTCAGTATAAAATCTATCGGAGAGTGACGTCATGCCACATTTTAACTCAATGTATTGCCGTAATCTTCTGATTACGTAAAATAAAGAAAAAAAAAATGTCCGATATTTATTTAATTATCAACAAGGCGTAAAAAAAAATTGTAGTTAACCTCCCTGTTTATTCCTAGTCCCCGTAGAAGGCATATTCCTATATTTCCTATTTCAAGACGATAGTTTTTTAAGGAAAATTGACCCAAAATCGACTCTTCGACGATAAACAAACATGGAAGATCTTGCGAGCTAAACAAATACATAATTTCCCTGAAATCGATCACATTTCACTTTAGATCAACTATTTTTGCTCTATTAATCTTTGGGGAAAGCCCACGTTCAGGGTCTCAATTCCCAACCACAACCAATGGCAATTCTATCAGAAATTTCCTAAGAACTCGACTCATTTCCTGATTCATATGAGATAATATGCCATTTATACTCACCCACGTTACAGTAATATATCAGTTTTGAGGGTACGCCAAACATTTATGCCCGTTTTCGCTAACACTAACCGCCTCCTAAATGAACGCCTTGTGAGCGGTTGTATTTTCAACTTTCGGCTCTGAGATGAGCATTGAAAGTCCAACAGCGCGTTTTATTCATTAAGTGTCGCCTAGTAACTAAAACAGGCACTAGTTTTCATACAGTATTGGTGCCAATTTTAATGATAGCTGTGTATTTGTGTTGATTGAATGTAGCTAGAGGGAAAGTTTATTATGAAATGTTTGTTTACATTGTATTATAGTGTGTACCTACGTATATAATCTTTCAATGTATGATAAGATACTAGGTTTTAGTTTAATGAGAGCGATCGACATAAGTTTGATTTTATTGGTTTTATTTGGGATGTTTTCGCGATTAGTTAACCTTTTCCCAACAATGTTGGAGTCGGCTTCCAGTCTAACCGGATGCAGCTGAACACCAGTATTTTACGTAGAGCGACTGCCTATCTGACCTCCACAACTCAGTAACGGGGTACCACGATACCCCTTCGTAAGGCTGGTTGTTAGACTTTCGGGTTTCTGACGACCAATAACAACTGTCAAAGATGTACAAATGACAGTCGAGACGTTGTGTAAGTTGTCTTGGTATGTAAGATGGTCACCCATCCACGGTGGCAAGTGTAGCTTAACCTTATGGATCGAACGTTTTGACACTAAACATCTAGTAAAAAAAAACTTTTCACAATCAACGCAAGTAAAAAGCGAATCCTGAAGTATTTATGTACTGCAAATAAGCACAACCCATGCACATTATTCACCGACTTCAAAGGAAGGAAAGGTTATGTGTAAGACGCAGTTTGTTTCGACCCAAACAAAGAAGTGTCAATTATGTCTTTTCATGCGCCGTAGTTAGTATTCAAAACATATTTCTTTTCTTTATTTCCTTGCACATAAAAACTTCGCGTGTATTGTTACATGAGATTAGAAACAATGTCATTCTAGTAATTTGTAAGTTTTTCTTCATCATAATTGCGTCAAACACTTTCAATTAAGTATCTGAATGATTTTGAAGGATATAAATATCTGACTTGACCAATGTCGTGTAACCCGCTAAACCATTGCTTCAAATATTCGAAAAATATCTGCTCAACAACGTAAATAACGTTTAAAGGTATGAGGAACAGGGTGTAAAGTTCACTCATCCTCTATTGAAAAGGGAGGATACTTCGCCCAGACATGTGTCGTTTCTGGCGGGCAACTGCCCAACGATTGATTTCGGGGAAGTTATACAGGGTGGCTGTTTTTTTTTTTAAATAACCGACGAAAAATTTCAACGCAGGGGGGTTCAGAATCATATAATGAATCCATGGTAACCGGCTTCGCGTCGATGTCCCTGCCACCCTGTATACTCGTACATATATGACGTTAGCGCGGTAAACTCTAACTGCGCGATGCAGGATTTATGTGACGTCACGATTTCATGTGACGTCAGGTCTTTGATGCGGAGTTCGCATGTGGCGATAAAATGCCACCACAAACGCAATGAATGTTGTTGAACTGTCAAAATGAAACCTATTGCTACTGTTAGTGTGTTACGCGATTCCCCGCTATTACTCGTATATCTATTGTTTTAGTATTACCAACTACGTCTACGTGGTAGGATATTTTGCCTATCGAGTCGGGTTATCCTGAACCGCGTGCGTTTGCGTTTGCGTGTGCGCAATAAGAAAGCAAAAGAGATTGTTTGCTACGTCGCATGAACTAAAATATTATACTGATTTTAACAAAATGAGGTATATGTTTCTCATCAAGGGGTATAGTGTTACCCAGTACCGAACTGGGTTGTGAAGGTCAGATAGGCAGTCGCTCCATGTAAAATATTGGTATTCAGCTGCATCCGGTTAGACTGGCAGCCGACCCCAACATAGTTGGTAAAAGGCTAGGCAGATTGATTGAGAACGAACTTTGAACTTCGTACCAAGAAGATCGTATACAAGATATTTAGTATCGTCATAGTCAGGTCGTCATATTGCATAATATTTACATCAAAATACTCGAGTGTACAGGTAAGATAATAGAGCTGTTTCAAAAGATAATTATTATTATATCGCATTTGTGACTCATAACTTGTTATTATCGTATAATAGTACCTACAATCTGGGATTTACTATTAATAATGCACTTGAAATTATTTCTTTGTAAGACTTTGATATCGTTATTCCCCTTTGATCGTAGTTATTCATGTTTTTTTTATGTTCCATAATGCATAATCAGCCAATAGGCACAATTTATATTATTGTGCCTACTGCCCTGCAGAGCAGTGGTGGCCCAGTGGTAACGGCCCCGACTTACGAGTTGTAGGTCGTGGGTTCGAACTAGGGCATGCAATTATCCGCCCATTTTACTATTCGGATATTTCGGATAATGCCAGACAACTATTCGAATATATCCGAATAATATGGATATTTTGGATACCATGCTAGGCAGATTGAATGCAGTTTTAGTAATATTAGTGACGTCAAAGTACTTATTATTAGTATTTTTATTTATCGAAAACATTTTCCTCAATCACCACTTAAAGATAAAGTGATAATGGTCTATTTTCGCAGCATTCTCTCACCACTTAAAGATAAAGTGATAATGGTCAATTTTCGCAGCATTCTCAGAAAGGTTTATTTAAATTTTTAGCTGTAAGCAGAAAATATTTAATTGGGGTTTTACTGGACTATTTAGTTATTATTTATTTAATACTCCAACCACACTAATGTACTGAGGCAGACTTAATGCTATAAGCATTTTCTACCAGTCAACCTTTGGGTGATGCAGAGACAAACAGTGGATGCAATAGCGAGAATTGAGGAATAAATCTAGTGTTTCTTCTCTTGGACAGAAAATAAATGGATATTGATAACCACCAGGTGTGAAATATTCCAGACCAAAAAAAAATTTTTTTTTTCATTGCCCCTTTGGTCTAGTGGTGGCAAGCGCTACTGCTGATCATGAGGTCCAGGGTTCGATTCCCAGGTCCGGCAAGGTGTTATTGAATTTTACGATTACGAATTTCTCAGTAGCAGCCCGGAGTCTTGCGCCTGGTTGGCAATAGGCTCACCCCTATTACATGGGACTTAAACATAACTAGCGAAATGAGGGTGTACCTTCTATGGGTACACCGCTGCCTAACCCTTCGGGGAAACATGCGTGATGTTGCTGTGTGATAACTTATATAAATCCTGAAGGGATAGGAAGAGCTGTTAACAGTAGTCCCAATAATTTTATATGCCGTATGTGACAGGGGGTGACCCTACTGCCATGAACCGGCTACAAACAATATGTCATAGACTTCGTGAAAATGGGCGTGATTTTATGGAAGTGACGCTCAAAACTGCTGCCGCTACTAAGAATTTCGAGAGATAAGAATGAAATCAATCAATAACTTTTTGCTCAACCGGGGCAAAATACCCTACCTACTGAGGTTGCAGGCGCGACTGTGGGTGTGAATAATTTGTATGAAAACTTCTGGAAATTGTTCTACCGGAGTCGTGCCGCGCCGTCCGTCGCACTGTGGATCGAAAAACGGCTCTCGAAGACATTGGAGTTTAACTTTTAAAGTGTCGATTTTTTTGCTTGAATTGGCTTTTAATTGCCAATATTATGCATTAATATATCATTGGATTACTTGAACTTATATTTAAAAAAAAATGTACTTCAACAAATCATAAATAAATAGTTACATCATCATATAATGGCTATTCTCTCCGTTCCTGCGATATAAGAATTAGCACCAAACATAAAAAAAAATAAGTTGCCTATTTGTCTACCAGATGTATCCTATGATAATATTCATGCATAATATTGGCTATTAGAAGCCAATTCAAGTAAAAAACCGACACTATAAAATTTTTGTTCCAATGTCTTCGAGAGCCTTTTTTCGATCCACAGTGCGACGGACGGCGCGGCACGACTCCGGTAGAACAATTTCCATTAAGTTTTCATACAAAATTATTCACACCCACAGTCGCGTCCCGCCTGTGTGCGGCCCACCTTGAACCTCAGGAGGGTATTTTTCCCCGGGTCGAGCAAATAGTTATCGAGTTATTCCTTTCTTATCTCTCGAATTCTCGATATTCTTTTGCGTCGCGCCATATTTTTTTTTTGGTGGGAAATCATCAAATGACTTCTCCCGCTGGAGCCTTGTATGTCAGATTCAGCAGAATTACACTTATTCCTAGACCTAGTAGGTAGTCCAATTATGTCAAGTCCAAGTATCCAAGTAACTAACTTGTTGCTTTACCCTAAATAGTTACCAAGCGTTTAGCTGTTTAAAAAAAAAAGTGTGAATTCAAATGTTGATTAAGAAATAAAAATAAATTATTTGCTAATTACGTCATGCTGTTTAATGTGACCATTTAAGTTTATAAACACAATTTTTGAGACTGAATACTTGAAAAACTAGTTCTTTTCATTATTATCTTAATGTTATGCTAACGACGTGACGACATTATGTATAGGCTGTATTTACTTTTAAAAAACAAAAGAACTAGCTCGGTACATGTAGGAAATTGCTGGACAGATAAAAAATAAAAAATGCTAAGTGTAGGGGAAGTATACAATGTGGAGACTACAATACAACAATAAATGAAAGTACTGGCACTACTAATGCATAAGAGTATTTTGGAACTGCTAAATAAATATTAGCTTCGAAATAAAAAAATGAGTTCTTCAAACAAATTAAATGTAGTGTTACATGCCAGATCCACCCTAAGCCTATAAATTCCGTTTATTCAACTAGGCCTAGGGTAGATTCTCGGGCATACGTTTCCGAATATCCACCTTAGGGTGGATTTATGAGGTGGATAAACGGAATAACCCGAGCCCACTATGGATTTTGCCGAGCTATATTGACTAAACTATTGAATTTTTGGATGCAGAATGGGAACGTCTTTAGAGACACGCCGTTGAATTTTTTTTATATTGTCGTTTCACCTTGTATAAAACATTGTGTATAACTACAAAAAATGGTGTGAAATAACCAAAGCAAACTGCCACTTATTTTATGGGTAATATTGCAAGAAAAAACCTTTAAATTGACAACCTTCTCTGATCTCGAAGTCAGAATTTTTTAAATCTTGCAATATACTCAAAGGTGTACCTATTCCAAAAAAATAAAAACCTTCTCTGATCTCGAAGTCAGAATTTTTTAAATCTTGCAATATACTCAAAGGTGTACCTATTCCAAAAAAATAAAACTACCAAATCCTGAAAGATATCTTCCACGTACACCAATTTGCATTGCACCCCACCCACTCCATAAAAACCATAACAATTCAAAATCACCGCACCGCATCCTAATCACCGCACAAACATCGTCGCGTGCGCCGGCCACGTGCACATAGACACGTGACCATTACGCAACGGACACGTGACTGTTACGCAACGGCCAAGGTCGAGTTACGTAAGAAGTCTATGGACTAGACTATTATCTAGCGTTCTAGTCACCTAGGTATGTCGTGTGAATCGAGTAGAGTAGTCACGTTCTGTAGGTTGAAAATTGTTTTATTTGTTTATGGGGTAAATTGTGCTAGTATTTTAATAGTACATAATTTTTAAGGAGGAGCTCGTGGCTAACTAATAACAGCCATACGGGTCGATCCATCAGGTTAAGCTACGCTTGCCGCCGTCGGTTCGTGGATGGGTGACCATCTTTACATACCAAGACCGTGCCTCGGAAAGCACGTTAAGCCGTTGGTCTCGGCTGTCATTTGTACATCTTTGACTATTGTTATGGGTCGTCAGAAGCCCGGAAGTCTGACAACCAGTCTTATCAAGGGGTATCGCGTTACCCAGTTACTGGGTTGTGGAGGTCAGATCCATGTAAAATACTGGTATTCAGCTGCATCCGGTTAGACTAGAAGCCGACCTCAACATAGTTGGGAAACGGCGAGGGAGATTGATTTTGATAGTAAGTACATAATTTTTATCTATACATCTTCTATACAAATAAATAAAATTGAAGTGTCTGTTTGAATGTCAAAATAACAGCTTTTTACTAAATGCATATGAAAGTATAAATGATCCATACAACAAACACACAATTTTAATATTTTTGTCTGTCTGTTTGTTCCGGCTAATCTCCGAAACGGCTGGACCGATTTGGACGGGACTTTCACTAGTAGATAGCTGAGGCCACTGGGCGTAAATACTTTTTATTCCGGTATTCCCACGGGAATAAAAGATATATAGGGATTAAAAGAAAAAACTACTTTACGCGGGTGAAACCGCGGGACGCAGCTATTTACTTATAAAAACAGACACTGAACATTAGTGGAGAGCCCTTACTCCCCTTTTCTGAGGCACTATGTGGAGTGAATGGTCAGGTAGCATATTCCTTGCTTTATCATTCTCTGCACATCCTGCTGCAGTCACCAGCTATTTATTATCCTTTTTTAGTGTAATACTAACACTAGTGATACACTATTTTACTAACAAATTGGAAAATATTGTTGTCCGAACTGAATCAATAAATAAATAAATAAAATTTCCTATAAATAAATAAATATAAGAATTAAAGAACATTGAACTCGTGCTTTTCTCGCATTGAAGAAGACCGAAACTAAATAAGTATCTTATTAACTAAGTATATTTTGTATATGTATAAAATAGTCCAAGAGCACGGTGATTGAGAACTGTGGTGGTCCAGTGGTAACGGCCGCGACTTACGAGTTGTAGGTCGTATGTTCGAACCCTGGCAGGTGCTTTAGTTTGTGAGGTTTTAAACTAACCCCTTCCCCTACCCAAAATCACGTGTAATTTTTTTGTGCCTTTGAAGATACTTTTATCTTAAAAACCAATTAAATAGAAAGAAATCAAGGAAAATATTATTGGGGGCCGCTTTTTGGTTTAAAATACATTTGATATCTCACAACAGTCTTGTGATCTTTCGTGTTTTTTTGGAACCCTCACCGAGCCTCGAGTGGTATATGGACCGCTTGTTCGCTTTACGACAGATTCGGTTTACGACAGATTCGCTTTACGATAGATTCGCTTCACGGCAGATTCCTTGGTGAAAAATATTATATGGTTAGACCAGAATTCAGATGTCCAGGCTTCAGTCTCCCCGTGACATATGTCACGTATTCAATATACTATGATGTCAAAAACTGACCTGTTGTACAATATTATTAATGATACATAGGTATGATACACTAGAAATATTATTGTTGAATACCTACGTGATTCTTCAAACTCAAACTCAAAGCATTTATTTCAATTAAACCATGTACAGGCACTTTTGAATTGTCAAGAAGTCAGTTTGACTGACTCCTTGACAATTCAAAAGTGCCTGTCAGTCAGAAATATGAAGCTAGTTGCCCATTTCAAAGCGTAGTAGGTACCTATGGAGAAGAACGGGTAAGAAAACGTATTGAGGAATATTTAAATAAGTATACATGGTGGAATGTGAGAAGATCCTTTGCTATGACTGCGAATAATCACCACAGCTGCTACAGTCCTAACTAATATTATGAATGTGAGTTTGCTTGTTTATTTGTTTGTTGGTATCTTACGCTTTCACGTTAAAACGGCTGAACAGATTTAGATGAAATTTGGCATATGGGTAGACCATGACCTAGGTTAGTGCACAGGATACTTTTTATCCCGATATTCTCACGGGATCGACACTTATGTGGGTGAAACCGCGGGGCGCAGCTAGTAATTCATATTTTCAAAGCTAGAACAAGACCAAATTACAATGAAATCCGAAACACCGCACACATACACACAAACACATATTCCCGACACACCCACACACCACACATTCCCGACACATCATCATCATAATTCCTGACACATTTCCGTATATTAAGATTCAATTAATTAACTTACCTAGTTATACAACAGCAATCGTGGAAAAACATTACAATTAAAAATTATTTATCCATTGTACCTAATGGCGTCAGAGGTAACGTCAACTTGATTCCACGATTCTTACATAACACACCTATTAATTAATTATTTGATCGCAATTCTGAATGGAATAATACCTTAATAATAGTCTAATCTAATCATAGGTTTTCCCCAGTTATGTAAGTCTTAACAGATTTGTTCGAACGAATAGTTAGTACCTATGTATAGAACAATCAAGGTAACCGATGTAGCCCGAAGAATTGCCGAACTTAAGTGGTAGTGGCAGAACAGATGGCCGATGGGACCGAAAGGTTCTGGAGGGGCGACCGCGTACTGAAAGAAGAAAAAAGATACGACTTTCGGTACACGGTCGTCTCCGCCGGCGGTCGCGGGATTGATGGACCGATGACCCTGCAACAGCCGCTGGAATCCGCTGGATGTTAGAAGCACAGAACCGGTCAATAGTGTGATGCTTGGGGGAGGCCTATAACCAGCAGTGGACGTCTTTCGGCTGAAATGATGAGATGTGGAACAATGTCTGTAGTTTTCTAAAACTGCAGAGATTTCGAGAGAATGTAGGAATTTGTTCAGAGCAACATTAACTACAGTCTGAACTAAAAACTGCCGAAGTCTGAACCTTGTCTTTGTGAAGTATCAGTCTTACTTAATGGGCAGTCTTGAAAAAATCCATAGAACTCATGGTACAATGACCTTCCAGCGCATTATAAATGATTTTATTTCATTAAGGCATTTAAAAATCAGAGGGGTTAAAAAAAAGGGAGAACTTCAATCAAGCGTATTCTAAACGCAATATGTGAAATCACCAAAAACGTGTCTCCGAAAGGAGGTAACCCTTTATAATCGTATCGAAACCAGAATGGTATCATTTTGAAGCTCTTTTAATTTTCCAGGATCATTTTTTTACTTTTCAGTATCTCTTTTAGTTTTTAATAAGTTTAAGATTCTTTGAAAAAAGACTCAAAAGAAACGGTCAAAAATTGGCGTATGTTTTAAATTTAAAAAATATAATAAATATTTTACAAAACCTTTTTTTTACAGTATATAGCCCATTCAGTAACGCATCTTTTGATACCATGTTTATTTCTCTATCTAAATAATTGAGGACGCTAGCCCCCGGTGGCACTTTTTTTGGAAACGAGTACTCTACTGAAGCGATCGAAAAATTGATCTTAATTTAATTAAGTCCCAATGCTTAAATAAATTAGAGCGCAACAAGACTATCCGAGGCAATGAAGGGCGTTGATAATATATAACATCAACGAAAGACTATGAACCTGTCGGTAAACACCCTGATAATAAATTCAAAACCTTGAATTGCTTTACCAAAAGAATTTATCCACAAACCACAAATTGCAAAGATTCCACGGCTTACATAAAAATCGAACCAACTTAATCCAAGTAACAAGTTAGATCATAAACCAACCCTAATATGCGCACGAGACAGAAGGCTTGATCGAGACGGAAATATAATCCTTATGAACAAATTACATCGTGTATATATGAACGCATAAATTGTTATGCACCAAGTTTTAGTTTGATGACGTACGTCGTATGATTCCTATGTAATTCGGGCGAACCCTTACCCGCTATTACCGCATTTTTTATTCAGGGCTGCGTCTTAAGGTTTTGTTACAGAAGTTGCGAATTATGTGACTTTTTTATTTTATTTATTATTTAACAGTTTATGTACTCTAAAGAAATCTCTTCCAGCATACCTGCGATAGGAAAGTACATAGGAGATGTAGACAACGTGTGTAAGAGTAAAAGAGAAAATAAAATACAAGAAATAAAAACACTTAACTATTCACTAATTTAAATAAAAACGTACAATATGAGAATATACTCACATACATACTTCTAAAATAAATTAAAAAAATTATGTCAGTGGCTTATGGTTTAAATTGGAATAACAGCCATACAGTCGTATAATGCAGCAACACAAAGACGCTGGAGGGTTGAGTAGGTTATAAAAAAAATTATATAATATTATTTTTTTTTTGTATAGTGTTTTAATTAATTATAATCTGAGATAGACTCTTGTAAAAATCCTACAGATACATAACCAAAAGCTCAAGGAATAATCTTTAAAAACTCTCCACACATTAAATGATATTTTTTTTACATAATTATTATTACATTTTTATTAATTGTAATTTTTATCAGCTCTTAAAAATATTTTCCGTAAAGAGTATACTTGATATATCACCGTGTTGAAGCAGAAAAGTCTTCATGGCTGACTCACCACGTCGTGCGTCTTGGACAATCAGTCCCGCGACCATTATAGCTGAGTACCTAGGTCATTAACATCATCTACCTAACCTTTTCCCAACTAGCCTGTCGGCTTCCCATTCCCTGAATACGAGTATTTTACAGGGCGTGACTGCCGATATAATACTAGTTCCCCTAAAGCTTTGGGACAACCCGATAAAAGACCTACAAGAATTGTATAATAGTATTACCGCCATTACGTCTCGGTTTAGACGTACACAAACGCCCTAATGCCAGTTACAGCATTTTAGAAAAAAGGGGTAGTATTAATCTATTTGTAGCCCAGACTTTTAGTTCAAAACCTTGCGACTTTTACTTCGCAACTCACAGTTAAAAGTCAATTCACGAGACATTTCCAAGGGATCGCAAGTTACCGAACAGCACAAAATTGTATGGTTTCCCATCTTTCATGGGTTATTATTTTTACTTGGAAATTTACCCAACTTTTCTTCTATAGCCTTTTCAACCAAGGTTTATGTAAGTATTCAGAGATTTTTTCTAAGCCACGTGACGTCAAGTCACATTCCCTGAAAGTTTTGGTAACGAAACCCCATAAGTTTTTTATACAACAAAAAATTCAAATAGAATTTGTCTGGGCGCAGTTTGTAAAGCGCTGTTGTTACGTGGATTTCTGTATGAAAATTTCGTCTTTTAAATTGAAAGGTGACGTTTCAAAGACTTTCTTATATAAAGTGGGGTTGGTACAACCCTATTCCAACCACATATTTTGAGGAAAATCGCTTAAAGCTAATATGTAAACTTGCTTTCAATAGGAACTATGGATACTTAATGGATTCATAGTCTCAATATTTTTTGCAGATTACTTATATCAAGTACCTAAAAATATTTACAAAATACCTTCTAAACTAGATCTCTTTTAGCATGCTGGGAATGTGGCAGATATGTCGAATTACAGGCCATTTTCCCTGGCTACTATTACAGCTAAAGTGCTGGACTTTCTGTTTGATACACACACGCATAATGATGCACAATTTGGCTTTAGGCCCGGTCTATCGACAGAAACTGTCATTTTGTGTCTCATGCGAACCGTCCAGTACTATGCAGATAGGAGACACCGGTCAATGCTTGCTTCTTCGATTTATCGAAGGCATTTGACCTGGTGTCTTATGACATTCTATGGGAAAAGCTGTGCCGGGAAACTGATGTAGACAGTGCAGTAACATCTTTGCTCAGGTACTGGTATCAAAACCAGACTTAAGTGAAGTGGTCAGGGGTACTATCTGAGGAGTACCTCACGTCGCGTCTTTAATTTGTGCATCAATCAGCTGATCGTTGAACTCAGCAAAACACAAATATAATTATTAAGTGGGATTCTAAAACGAACGTAAGTTACGTCCTGTGTTTTGCACGGAATGCTTCAGTGTGGCATAAAATTTTGGTTGGTACTTATTCTATTATTAATATGTATTGCCTACACATATTTTAGCCACTTCAGGGATACGGCATTTCTACGTTTTCCTACATCTCTACAAATTTTTTACATATTTTAATATTCTTGAAATATTTAATATTCCGCAGACATGTAATCGTAATACTTAAAAATCATTGATAACTCAACTAGGTGTACAATGTACATAGTCTATGATGATACCTACTATCTGTTAGATTAACCTAGTACGAGTATTACATCATAAATGGCGTCGTTTACACTACAATATTCCTACTTGTAAGCCCGAGCCAAGGATTGAGAATCCAACAGAACTCATCCCAGCGCGTCAAGAAAACATTCTATTGGATTTAAACTCTCGGTGCTAAGCAGAGCGTTGAAAATCCAGTATACAGAAAAAAAATCCTCGCGTAAATAAAGGGTCCGTGCGAACCAGGGCTAACTTTACGTTTTCGTAAGACATTATCTTTTTAGCACATCATGTGTGACAATTAAGTTTTTAATTTACCTTTGATTATGTAAACTGATTAATGTAATCGTTAATTTGTAGCTGTTGCATTAAAGATTAAGATTTTAATATTAGTACTTTAATTTATTTATTCTAAACTACGGCTGGTAGATTTTCCGCAGGAGTTGAGTGAATGTTCTGATGGTTTTTGTACTAACAAGGAACATCACTCAGCTCTTGATAAATTATATGTAAAAATTACGGATACGCTATCACAAGCAGCCGTCCAAACATATAAGAAAAAATGTCGCAGGAAGGGAGGTTATGTCACTGGGTGGAATAAGCACGTAGCGGGCCTTCATCGGGAGGCGCGGCTTAGGTTTCAGTTGTGGGATTTAGCTGGGCGACCAGTTAATGGTCAAATCTTTGATGAGATGTCGGAGGCGAGGAAACATTTTAAAGCTAAATTGAAATGGTGTCAGGATAATCAAGAGCAATTTAAAATGGACATCCTTGCATCCGACCACTCCTCTAAAGATTTTAAAAGTTTTTGGAAAAATACTAATAAAATGAACGTTAGGCCTTGCTTTCCGATGAGTGTTGGTGGTTCAGCTGACCACTGTGACATTGCCGAGGCGTTTAGAAAACACTTTACAGTGCGGTCGCCCTTGGGTCCCTCGTCCGGTGTGGTGACCGGTGGTGAGCCCATTGTGACGGGGCAAAATCTTAAGATACCTGCCAACAGTGTGGCTAACATTATTAGGAAAATGCAGCGTGGAAAGTCGCCTGGTCACGATGGGCTCAGTATCGAGCATTATAAATATGCGGGGGTTCATTTGCCGCGAGTACTGTCTATGTTTTTCAGTCTGTGCATAGGTCACTCGTATTTGCCGGAGCCGCTAATGCGGACCATAGTCGTTCCTATAGTTAAAAATAAGACGGGTGATATGTTTGACATTAGTAACTACCGGCCCATCTCACTCGCTACCACAGCAGCCAAGGTAATTGACAGTCTGCTGAATAGTCGCCTTACAGCACAGATTGAGTTGCACGATGCCCAGTTTGGGTTCAAAGCAGGAGTCTCAACAGAAAGCGCTATTCTGAGTTTGAAGCGAACTGTCATGTACTACACAGCGAGGAGGACGCCGGTACTTGCGTGTTTCCTCGACTTGTCAAAAGCATTTGATCTGGTTTCATATGACGTACTGTGGGACAAGTTGAGGGACGCGGGTGTGTCGGCGGAGTACACCTCCCTTCTTAAATATTGGTACTCTAACCAAAGAAATCGAGTGTGGTGGGTAGGTGCTCTGTCGGACGAGTACAGGCTGGAATGCGGAGTCAGACAAGGGGGGTTAAGCTCGCCTCTGCTATTTAACCTCTACATCAACGGGTTCATCGAGCGACTGAGCGGTACACATGTCGGCTGCCACATTGACGGAACGTGTGTCAACAATATAAGCTATGCAGACGATATGGTGCTTCTCAGTCCCTCGATGGGTGGGTTGAAGAAGTTGCTATCCACCTGCGAGGCCTATGCGGCGGAGCATGGCTTAATGTACAACTTGAAGAAGAGCGAGCTTCTTATATTTAAGGCACCTAAGCAGCAGCCGCGCAGTGTTCCGCCCATAAGTCTCAACGGTGTAGCACTAAAAATCGTCGATAGTTTTAGGTACCTTGGCCACATTGTCACGAGCGACCTAAGAGATGACGTAGATATTGAGAGGGAGCGCAGGGCGTTGTCGGTGAGGAGCAATATGCTTGCCCGCAGGTTCGCTCGTTGTACTACAGACGTCAAAGTAACCCTGTTTAAGGCGTTCTGTCAATCCTTTTACACGAGTGGCCTGTGGGTATCATACACGCGCCGAGCCTACAGCGTCCTGCGTGTTCAATTTAATAATGCTTTTAGGATGCTGAACGTTGGGACTGCCATGGCGTTGCAGCGCTTCGGGAATGTTTGCAGAGGCTCGCACAGATGGTTTCCATGCCATCATGCGAAAGAAAGCGGCCTCCTTACTGCAGCGCCTGCATGGTAGCAACAACAGCATTCTAAAAATGATCGCTGCCAGACCGGACTGCCCCTTTCAGGGACACTGGGTGGGGACAGTCATAGGTCGACATTAATAAATATAGTTTGTATAAACTAACAATACTAACCTACTTTAAGCACCATTGTTACTAAAACCAAAATACTAACAAAATTTATGGACCCTGTAGTCTGAAATAAAGATTTATTTATTTATTATTATTTATTTAATCCACCAACCTATTTTAGGAATATGAAAGTTATTTATACTTGATAAAATATTGTTAGATCAACGTTTAGAACGCAGAATAAGTTCTTGTTTGCTATGTGCTAATAAAGGAAAAGAATACAACATGGCTGTGAACTATTCAGGTTTCTTTATTCGATATAAATATATATACCTACATTGAATAAGAATAGAAGAAAAAAAAAAGACCCAGGTCAAAAAGTACACACAACCAAGATGAGGAAGCTAAGATGGGCAGGAGGTGCCATTCTTAAGGACAGTTTAAGAAACGAGCACATCCAAGGAAGTTTTAAGATCCGCCATCGAAGAAAAACTGTCTGAAGCGCGTCTGAGGTGGTATATATAGCCTTGTAATTTTTTTTTTTTACTTGGGTTAGTATCTAGCTTTTGAATGAATGAAATGCACCAATCCCAGCGTGGTTTAACCAGACATGATAAATCGAATGAACCCCAAGATTTACACTTGCCCATGAAGCCTCATGTTTCATGGGACTACAAAGGCCATTGCATATCAAGGAGTAGACCGGGTGGCATGGTAATGGTAGGGAAGACGTGCCCTTAGGAGAAGGAAGGATTTGCGAGCCGTTACAAAAAGAAAAGAAAATAAAATAAAGAAACGAATTTAAAAATAAAATGTTTAGCCTATCTCTTGTGTGAATTTGGGTGTGTAAGTGTGTGTGTCATGTATATTCGTCGTGTTTGTGAGAGTGTGTGTGCTGTGTATGTTAGATTATAAATGTGGAAAACTTATTATTTTCCTTAATGATCAAAACCAAAACACCAAAACCAAAACCAAAACCAAGATCACGGACGTTCCCCATAAAGCCGGGGACTGGGCCGGACATGTCT
Organism: Conistra vaccinii; assembly: GCA_948150665.1. Classification (NCBI taxonomy): domain Eukaryota; kingdom Metazoa; phylum Arthropoda; class Insecta; order Lepidoptera; family Noctuidae; genus Conistra; species Conistra vaccinii. The sequence continues at coordinate 8,466,734 of OX411340.1, read as the reverse complement.
GCCGCATGTCAGATGACAAATGGGCTAAGAAAACCACCTATTGGGTCCCACTAAACGCACGACGACATCGTGGCAGGCCGAGACGAAGACGGCGGGACGAGCTTGACTCTTACCGAAAGGACTGGCCGATACTAGCAACAGACAGAATTGTGTGGAAGAGAGAGGGGAGGCCTTGCCCTGCAGTGGGACAATATAGGCTAATTAATAATAATAATTAATAATAATGATCAAAACGTATTAGCGTAAGTCTTTACAGCTAGGAAGCCTCACCCTTTAGTAAAATAGCCTTCAGAATGAAAGGACTAATTTATTTAATTTAATTTCTAATTTTGCAACTAGGTATTAAATCAAATAAATTGGTACCTAACGCTGCAACTGAAGGGCTCATGCTTAGCGACCACGAGACCAACAAGGCATCTGTTTATAACATAAACATAACATCACGACTGTATTCTCTAAAGGGTTGGGCAGAGGTGTACCTATAGTACACCCACATTTCGCCAGTTATGTTAAAGTCCCATGTAATAGGGGGCGAGCCTATTGCCATCAACCGGGCACAAATCCAGACTCCGGGCTGCAACTGAGAAATTCAAGATGGAAATGTCCAATAACTTTTTGCCCGACCCCGGGAATCGAATCCGGACCTCATGGTCAGCAGTAGCCCTTGCGACCACTAGACCAACGAGGTAGTTAGAACTTTTTACTAACACTTAGGTAATTACCATTTCTTGGATGATAAAACCAGCACGTATAGATAACAGCATTTTTGTTATCCGCTTATCTGTCTGCCTATCTCTCTAACTGAAGTATGTAGGTCAATTCAAATTCTTTGTAATACTAGAAATATTTGCCTATGTTAAGTTTCACGTGATTCCCCTAAAACGGGGAATAAAAGTAGGTATGTTGCATATCTGAAACTATTACATCATCATTTAATTACACGTGTTTTTCTATGATAGTGCTTGTACTTGAACCCTAAGTGCTTATTGTCCAGTCTTCTTCTTCTTTATTCCCTCAATGCTGAGGATCGTGACCACATACGTCTCCAAGCCATGCGGTCTTCTGCAGTGTGGACCGCTTGGTAAATGCTGCCTCCAACAGCCTTCTTGATCGCGTCTGATTATCTCACCGGTGCTCTGCCTTGAGCGCGTTTCCTTCCACCCGGCCTAGTAACATAAGCCTTTTCAGACCATGTTTAGGTGGCATCTATGTGAAAAACGGATCTTCGGCTTATCAGTTACAGCATTAGGTTAATCTGCCTTTTCCCAAATATGTTGGGGTCGGCTTCCAGTCGAACCGAATGCAGCTGAATACCAGTATTTTACATCGACTGCTTACCTGACCTTCGCAACCCCGTAACTGAGTAATACGATACCTCTTGGTAAGACTGGTTATCAGACTTTCGGGCTTCTGACGACCAGTAAAGACTATCAAAGATCCACGAATGACAGCCGGGACCAACACGGTTTGACATAGTATGATTTATTTTTTTGTTTTCGTGATAAATCTATACTCTCATGCATCTCTATACTCTCATTTAAATATAACTTTATACGAATATTACCGCACAGGTCGATGGATCAGGTTAAGCTGCTTGCCGCGGTTGGTCCGAGGATGGGTGACCATCTTTACATACCGAGACTCCTCCGTGCCTCGGAAAGCACGTTAAGCCGTTGGGTCCCGGCTGTCATTCGTGGATATTTGACAGTCGTTACGGGTCGTCAAAAACCCCGAAAGTCTGACAACCAACTCTTACCAATTGGTACCGTATAACCCAGTTACTGGGTTGTGGAGGTCAGATAGGTAGTGGCTTCATGTAAAATACTGGTATTCAGTTGCATCCGGTATTCCGGTTAGACTGGATGGCAGATTATGAGGAATATTACCCAGTTAGCAGCCAGCAGTAGGGTCCAGTGGTATTTTTGCTCATGAACTCTATTTTAATACACCGCAGTCTTCTCCTTCAAAACCTACATTAAAACAATATTATTATTTTCCCTTGCTTGACGGCAATTAACCGCAAGAGTTTGGGAAAAACGTATTATCTTCAGTGAGTAACGTAAATACCTTGGTACCGACGTTTTCAACCAAACCTCTCCATATTTAGTCATGTTAGTCTCAAAAAGGGAATTTCAGACGTCATTGAATTTATTTTCTCGACATTATTGTAATGATTTATTTATTTATAGCTGGACGTCATTAGAAGTGTCAATTATTGGCCTATTCTTGTGGTTTTTCGTTGAAATGTTATGACATTTGTTTTTATCGAATCGGATGTTGTTGGATCCTGACGTCATTAATTAAAGTCAGGTGATTAGTGTTTATCTATACTTATAATATTTATACAGGGTGTTAAAGTAATTGCGTGCCATAGATTCAGGGTAGGTTCAGTATCAATAAAGGAACCGAGGAAAAAAAAAATATAATAAAAAAAATGCAAGAACTACTTTTTAAATTTGTAGGATTTAATTTGAAGGAGATAAGCACGCTAAAGTAGGAAGAAGAAATACTTGGAATTGTAATTTACGTACCTAGTTAGCTATCCTTCACCCGGCGTTATCGAAGTGTTCAGGCGTAGGTATTTCATTGCGTTCGATAGTAGGTAGGTAGGTAACTCTAGGAAATTATGAATTAGCATTTAAACAAAATAAAAACATATTTTAAGAAAGGGGTTTGAAGATTTTGGCCCAAAAATCAGCCACCATTTTGATTTTTTTTCAAATCGAGGTGCCCAATTAATGTCATAAGTATATTTGGATAGGGGACACTTATACAAACATAAAACTTCATATAACATAAGTCATAACATCATAAAGCGTCACGTTTCTGAGATCTACAAAGATAAAAATAACAATTCTTATATCGAATTTATTTATTTATATTGTAGCTGCTTCATGTTGATTAAGTTATTTACACATGAATTAATTGACTAAACCTAGTGGATAAAACATAAGATTTTTTAATCATATTTGGTATAAATAATATCATCCAAGAAGGCAGCGGGAGGCTGAATAGCAAAGGAAATGAGCAAAAGAAATGTAAGTGAACGAGTGAGTGAGAGAACGAATATGGCTGAACGGTGTGTGAGGACGATGTAGAAGATAACACGTACCTAGACAAAGTTTTCCCTGTGAACCCTTGCCTGTTCCCTTGAGGGTACAGTGGAAGATCAATTTTAACCGCTGTGCCCTTGGCCGTGAAACCCGACCAAATTAAACGAACAAGGTGTCAGTAATTAAAATCATATTAAAAAAATGTTGATGAACCTATTATACAGGATGTTAAAGTAATTGCGTTCCATAGCTTAGGGGTAGGTTCAGTATCAAGAAAGGGACCCAGAAAAAAAAAAAGACAAAACAAGTTCAACCTAATTTAGTACCTACTAACTTAAAATAGCAATCGTATATAATTAAAATTATTTTATTTAAATGCTTTAATTACTTACCTACTATCGAACACGTTGTCATTTTGTCCTTCACTTCTCGCGTTCGAATACAAAGGGCCGGCGCATTATTTACTAATGGGAAATTATAAGTGCAGCAACAAAAGTTTTCTTTAGCACCTGCAACCTAGCGTCTTTTTTATATGTAGGCTACGAGTTAATAGAACAGCTTCAATTATATTAATTCATCTTTACTATTCCAACAAAATATCAAAAAACCAGCGTCAATTTACGAACGTAAATTAATATGACTCAGCTACCGATAAATATATTTAATTCTGGATTGATAACTCAGCGACTAATGTTGTAAGTGAGCTACTTTATATACTTTAGAGATTCAACATTTGTCTGCTAATAAAATCAAATTCCAGCCTCAAAATTAGCAATCAAAGTTATTTATTCAACAACTAAATTAATAAATCATATTATTTTTTCGTGAAAATTAGCAACACAAGCGAAAGAATATGCTGTGCACACGCTAAACAGTAAAAATTAAAAAAAAACCTACGATATGGCGCCAACTTAATTATACACCGGCCGACCGTTAGTTAGTAGGTAATTAGGTTGAACTTGTTATTGTCTTTTTTTTTTTCTGGCTCCCTTTACCGATGCAGGAACCTAAGCTATGGCACGCAATTACTTTAACACCCTGTATAATAGGTTCATCAAAATATTTTTATATGATTTTAATTACTGACACCTTGTTCGTTTAATTTGGTCGTATTTCACGGCCAAGGGTACAGCGATTAAAACTGATCTTCCACTGTACCCTCAAGGGAACAGGCAAGGGTACACAGGAAAGACAGGGAAAGTTTTTTGTTATTTAAAAAAACAAAAAATAAACGTGAGTCTTAAAACAAAAGTGATTTTATTCGAATCCCAAACAGTAATTTTTTATTTATTTTTGGTCTTTTACCACTTTCGACTTCACCCACTTTTCATAGGACTCATACGCCAAGCTGTCATACATATTGGAAGTGAATCCTCCGGGAGGGTTGCCGACATTATGTTTGGGCTAAAGCGGACGATCAACGGCATAAGGTTTAAAACCGTGTTATAAAACACTGTATAACAAAGAAAAATTGTGTTTTCAAGTGGTTTTGTCGCTAGACGTAGTTTCTAACCTTTTAAATTTTTAGAGAATATTTGTAACCGTGAACAAAAACAATAAATGCTAAAAAAAACATCAGATTTTATTTTCTCGATTTATAAAGCTGTAAGAAAAACCTACAATAAAAAATGAGCCCTCCGCAAGGGCTCCCGGCACTGAACATGTTAAGGACACACGAAGGACCAGGATATTTCAAACGCGTAGTTGCTTGCGTTGCGAAGGACCAGGATATTTCAAACGCGTAGTTGCCTTTGGTGCTAATGTTCACCGGAATGTACTGTAGTAAGTAATTGAAATGTAATAAGTAGTATAAACAAAGTCGCTTTTTGTGTGTCTGTGTGACCGCTTAGATCTTCTACATAAGACAGTGGTTTGTGATGAAAACCGCATCTACCATGCGGTTTTCACCATCAATCAATATGCCTAGCCTTTTCCCAACTATGTTGGGGTCGGCTTCCAGTCAAACCAGATGCAGCTAAATACCAATATTTTTCATGGAGCGACTGCCTATCTGACCTCCACAACCCAGTAACTGGATAATACGATACCCCTTGGTAAGACTGGTGTCAAACTTTCGGGTTTCTGACGACTCGTGACGACTGTCAAAGATCCACGAATGACAGCCGGGACCAACGGCTTAACGTGCTTTCCGAGGCACGGAGGAGTCTCGGTATGTAAAGATAGTCACCCATCAACTGACCAACCCCGGCAAGCGCAGCTTGACCTGATGGATCGACCCGTGCGGCTGTTATTATTGAGCCACGAGCTCCGCCTGCGGTTTTCACCATCATTTAGCAATTATTCCGGTAAGTTCATGTGTATAAACATTCATATTTAAATTAGGAAAATGATAAACTGTATACTTTCAAGCCTTAAAATCTACAAGAGACCCTGTTCAACTGTTATGTCGGTTACAAAAAAAGGTGTGTAACTCCAGAAGACCTAAATGACTTACAACACATTTATTATATAGCCCAACGTTTTCCTATTTCGTAACACCGACCAAGTTACATAACAAATAAAACCAACACACCATAAAAATACTGTGAAATTTTACCTTTAAACCCACTTCACTATGCATTGCGTTACGAGGACAAGAATTGAATAAAATCTTCACGAAAAACCGTCAATGAACTCAAAACTTTGACTAGATCAATAACTACGAACTATTTGAACATGCCAATAGTATTAAAAATTACGTAATAAAATATAGAATAGGCTCTGTTTCACGTGTTTTCAGCCACGTGACAAGAATCACGTTGTTCCAATGATATTGTTACGTTCGTCACAATTGTGTACAATTGTGAGCCGATTTACTTGTTTTAACATTGTTCTGTATAGAAGTCTTGTTCTCACTCGTGATTGGTAATAATAGAGACTGGTATTAATTAACTTATTATTAATTAACTTTATGAGCACGTGAATAATTGCTCCTTCGGCACGCGTGATTTGGGTGTCTGTCGAAAACGTGTGTGCGTAAAGAGTAGGCGTCCTATAAGGGGTTTATGCGTCGCATCGCATCGCCTGGGGCGGCAGGCTCGACATAGATAGCGATCGATATACAACCGAATTCGGTCGCAAAGTAATAATGGTGTCCCTAGACGCGTGCGACGTAATTGACAAGTACGAAAAAATCACGCCCTTGACAAGCACGTCGCACGCGTCTAGGGACGCCCTTTGACTTTGCAACCGAATTCGGTTGTATAACGATGGCTATCTATGTGGAGACTGCCGCCCCTGCTCATGCTATTACTTACCGTTCTTTCTGATCTCTCTTTTTGCTCATCTCCTTTGGGTCGTAACTTGATATTCAATAGGTTATAATAACCTTCCTCAAGAATTAGGCAATCAAATTTTTCATTTCGATGGCTGTTCCAGAGTTAATTAACTTTCTTATTAATTATTAACTTTATGAGCACGTGAATAATTGCTATCTGTCTAAAACGTGGGTAAAGAGTAGGCGTATTATAAGCGGTTTATGCGTCGAATCGCATCGCCTGCTCGTGCTATTACGTAGCGTTAATTCTGATTTCTCTTTTTGCTCAGCTCCTTTGGGGCGTAGTTTGATGTTAAATAGGTTATGACCCTCCTCAAACCTTCCTTTTGTTTGGTAATAATAGTGACTACTATTAATTAACTTTATGAGCACGTGACTAATTGGTCCTTCGGTACGCGTGATTTGGGTACCTGTTGGAAAGGTGTGTACGTAAAGAGTAGGCGTCTTATTATAAGGGGTTTATACGTCGCATCCCATCGCCTGCTCGTGCCATTACTTGGCGTAATTTCAGATCTCTCTTTTTGGTTAACTCCTTTGGGTAGTAACTTGATGTTAAATAGGTTTTAACCTTCTTCAAGAATTGGCCTATCAAATGCAAAGAATTTTTCAATTTCGACTGCCTGTTCCAGAATTTATTAACTAACTTATTAATTAACTTTATGTATGAGCACATGAATAATTTTTTCTTCGGCACGCGTGATTTGGGTGTCTGTCGGAAACGTGTGTACGCAAAGAGTAGGCGTCTTATAAGGGGTTAATGCGTCGCATCGCATCGCGTGCTTGTGCTATTACTTAGCGTTATTTCTGATCTCTCTTTTTGCTCAGCAACTTTGGGTCGTCGCTTGATGTTAAATAGGATATAACTTTTCTAAAGAATTGGGCTATTAAATGCAGAAAGATTTTTTCAAATACGACTTGATGCTTCAGAGATGAGCGCGCTCAAACAAACAAACACTTCAGCTTTATTATAGCTTCTTATTTTCGTGTGGTTCATGACTAACCTGGTGTCAGAGTTTTAAAGCCACCCATGGGTCTCTGACATGGCTTCACCTGCCGTCGAGAAATATCTCTCAGGCATGCTGGCTTCCTCACGGCGCGGTGACGATGACGGTGTCGCGCGCTGAGCACAGAAGTATCCGCGTACTTGTTTGTAGCATTACACCTAAACTCTTTAAAAAAAAATACTATGATTATGATTATGAGAAAAAGATTATGATAACGTTTGTAATTTATCTGAAATAAATTAATTGAATTAATTTAAACTGCGGAGTGTCCCATCTGTATTCATCTGTGATTGCAGTTGGCTTCCAGTCTCACCAGCTAAATACCAGCTAAATAAATATCTTACATGGAAAATTCAAAAGTCATTTATTAAAACAAGGCTTATAATCAGCACTTTTAGGAAGTCAAAATTACATAAGACAGTCCCCCAAAAACGCCCGCGCTTCACCACTTCCTAGTGCTTTAGAACGACTGCCTATCTGACCTCCACAACCCAGTTACTGGGTAACACGATACTCCTTGGTAAGGCTGTTGAAGGTTGTCTTATCTGTTTATTAATTGCCATCATAAACAAAGGTAAACGGCCTCGGGTTGATAATATTCATGAATGATATTCAAATAAACTAAAATATAATTTAAATTAACATAATTATAAATAGAATGTTAATCTAATTCAATGCTTTGATCTAAAATTGTCCAAATCTGTGGGTTGGTTAAATAATCTAAATCTAAACTAATTGAGAAAAGATTTCATTTTTTATATGTTTGTTTGTTTATTACATACGCTTTCACGCTAAAACGGCTGAAAGGATTTGTATGAAATTTGGCACGTGGGTAGACCGTGACCTGGGTTAGGACACAGGATACTTTTAATCCCGATATTCCCATGGGATCGAGACTTATACGGGTGAAACCGAGGGGCGCAGCTAGTATAATATTCTAAACGCGAAAGTTTGTGATGATGGATGGATGGATGTTTGTTACTCTTTCAAGCAAAAACTATTGAACGGATTTCGATGAAATTTGGCACACAAATAGTTTATAACCTGGACTAACACAAAGAATACTTTTTATTTCGATATTCCCACGAAATCGAGACTTATGCGGGTGAAACCAAGCGGCACTTCTAGTTTCTAATATAAATTAGTACTGAGCTTGTACTGTAAAGGGTCTCTTCAGGGTTAAATTTAATTAGCTAGCAAAACTCCGCAGGCATGCTGGGTATCAATTGCTATAGTAGGTTCTCTCAGGGTTTTCATTTGAAAATAAGTTGACTGTTTCTTTTGGGATAATTTATGTTTATCTTCATTCGATAATATTCATTTGAAACGTTTTTTTTCACGTGATTTTGTGGTCGCGAAATTTAAAACGATTGCTATCGATAGTATCGATTCTCTGGTTTGGAAACCAAATGTGTAACAGATTTACCATGCGATGTACTAATCTTTCTTCAATTACGTTGAATTATCTGCTACGCAACGTTTTTCTCTCAAACATGCTTGGAAATTCGACCATTATTTTGACAACCTTCTTCCCGGCCGGCCGGCCCGGCCGGCAATGTTTGTACCAGAATGCACATCACGACAGTTGCGTTTAGCGGCCAAATAAAATATGAAAAGTCATATCTGTCGTGTTATTTAATAAAAATGGAACGAACTTTTAGTTTACTTCAACACATGGCAACCAAGGAGGTAAACGTATCAAATGTTTTATTTATTTGGTTTGAAAATAGAGGTTTTTACTGGAAATAAAAAAACATAATGGCGCGTGAAATAAAAAAAAATCGTTGTTCGTCATTGATACACTTGGTCGAAATAGGTTAGGAAAGGTTAAAACTGTGACCAACTGCGCGCGAGTCGAGCGAGCGAAGCGAGCGGTGCCGCGGCAGCGGCCGGCCATTTTTCCAAGTTGCTCGCAGAAATGTTTTCACCATTTTCTAATTAACCGTGTTTTTGCAATATCTCTAGGGTTTTCGCGAAAATTCGAATTATCAAATCATCCCTAGACACATAGAAATAAATGAAAATCAATCTACTTCTACCTACAGCACTACACAAAAAATCGTATTTCTATTCAACAAACTGTTCAAGTTTTCGCCAAAACCTGATTCTATTACATAAGCACATAAAATTATAATATTCATACCTACAAGGTTAAAGATTTTTAGTCAGACATACATAATTCATAGTCACGTGTCTATGGTATAGGAAACTCGTAAACAATCGGTGCATTGGAAGAAAAAATTGTGACAAAAAATGTATTATTATTGTTTTGAAACGTGAGGATTATAGGTTTAGGAGGTGAGATAATAATAGTCACAGAGCACGGAATAGCTACGCCGACAGCGTCACAGTATAAATAACTAACAGTATTATATTTTGATAATAAACGGCCGAAACGGCGCGCTTCGAAATCACGGTGTATATCAGTACGCAACAGTATTGAGTGCGCGGCAGTTACAAACGGACGCGGAAGTTACCAAGTGGCCGTAGGTAATTATTTCACGGTCACTGCCGAGATATAATACTGTTAGTTATTTATACTGTGGTGATGGGAAAAAGGGGTGGATTACGCCAGTCAATTAAAGACATAAAAATTTGAAAAATTCGGGCATTTGGTCTGGTTTTCAGACAACCGAGTACTCAAATCGAGATTGAACCGAGGAAAATACCAAGGATTTGAAAACGAATCAAGTATTCCTAGAAATATGCGTATAAGTACAAACAAATCACATAACATAACACAATCTCAAATTCCTTTACACTGCGTTGCAAATTAACCATTCCCCACAAAATTACAACATACCATCTCAAATTACCGACCGTATTATAATCAAGTGTAACGTAATAAGTATTTAACGAATTACACTTTAAGTGGATTACTAGTCACGTGAAGCGGTGGTGTGGTGACCTTGGCCGCCACTGTATCACGTTCTCGCATACTTCTGTCCTGCAACTATGTTACACTGGCGTGCAATGGAATGGCACGTTTTTGTTTGAAATTGGAATTATTGATAACAGTGTTATGTGGTGTGGAAGTTATGTTGGCTGCATTGTTTTTGTGAAGGTTATATATTTTTTTGTATGTTGGTAGTGGTTAACGACATAAATTTGTATGATGTAATATTATTAGGATGTGTCGTTATGTAGTTTCTGCATACTTTAGAGGAAAAAGGATTAAATTTATACCAATTTTTTATTATTACAAGCTATAAATTGACATCAATTTCCGGTTTATTTTGTTATGAAACTGTATATAGTTAAGCTACGCTTGTCAGGGTCGGTCTGTGGATGGGTGACCATCTTTACATACCGAGACTCTTCCGTGCCTCGGAAAGCACGTTAAGCCCTTGGTCTCGGCTGTCATTCGTGGATCTTTGACAGTCATTACGGGTCGTCAGAAGCCCGAGAGTCTGACAACCAGTCTTACCAAGGGGTACGGGTATCGTATCACCCAGTTACTGAGTTGTGGAGGTCAGAGAGGCAGTCGCGTCAAGTAAAATACTGGTATTCAGCTGCATCCGGTTAGACTGGAAGCCGACCCCAACATAGTTGGGAAAAGGGAGATTGACTTTATTCACGTTAAATTTAAATATAATTTAAACTGCTAAGTAACTATAAAATTAAGAAATCGTCTCAAAACGTATTTGTTTCACTTAATGTTAAGGGGAAGACATGCACTTGATTCGCATGTTCACAGCGTGTTAATAGATGATATCAAGATTTAAAAATAATTTATTTCAGTATCTTCGTACAAAACACAGACAAATGTTTGGAAAATTCACTCACGCCCCATTGAAAATAAGTAGATAAAGCATGCATTAAACGGCACGTTTTCCCATATATTTATATGAATACAATTGGTTACATAAAAAGAAATACACGGTACAGTGGCGTGCAAAATAATAATACACTCTCATTACTTCACTGTTTGATATAATATAGTTTGCTAAATTTCGGGGTCGTGGTAATTAGATTGTGGTATCCATGTTAAGGGTTAAGAACTAGAAAATTTAATTACATTGTAAGAGAAATATAGGTAAATTTATCTTTGAATAATTTTCACTCAGATATCTCGCTGATGGTTTTTTTTTTTTTTTTTTTTTTTTGGGTGGGAAATCATCCAATGACTTCTCCCGCTCTGGGCGGAGCGGGAGGGCGTGTCAGACTTTTACTGACTAAAACCCACCCGTGTTCCTTCCCTTACCTAGACCAGGGCCACGGTTTCCCCTTAGGACTTATCCGCAACCCCGGTGGTAGGCATCGGCCCTGTCGGACCCCTTCAGCTTCGCTGACAACTCTTTGAGGCGCGCGTGGAACACTACGCGCCGTCGACCCGGGCTTGGTCCTGATCGGACGGAGAGCTACCCATCACTCTCCGTCCGCAAGCCCGCGCCTACGGTGGCCGGAAATCGGCGATCGATTCCCGACGCCCGGGGCGTCTACTACCGCGGCGGCTAGGGGCTCGAGGGAGCGACCTTAGTCTCTGCCTCTCGCGCCCCGCCTCCTCCTTCACGAGCATTACTGCTTCGCAGAAGGAGGTGACAGCCTGCCATGCCCTCTCGCTCCGCACCATGGCATGAACCAGGGCCGGACGCGAGAGGTCATTGCCGCCGATCGCCTGCACGAGGACACGGCGGTGCTCCACCCAAGCCGGGCAGACCTCCACCGTATGCTCCACCGTGTCCTCCGGGCGATCCACGCAGTGGTGACACCCGGGCGTTTCCTCCTGCCTGATCTGAAACAGGAACCTCCCGAAACTACCGTGTCCGGTGAGGACCTGCGTCAGGCGGTAGGTGAGGGCGCCGTGGCGCCTCTCTAGCCACTCCTCAAAGAGGGGACTTATCGCCGCAATTGTGGCGTGCCCAATCTCGCTGATGGTGGCGCGTGTGTTGGATCATTTAGCTCCCTTCAAAATGGTTGAGCTGAATGGTGCTAATCCATGCGTCATGTTCGGCACCGTCAGTCGGGACCGGTCATCTCTAAGCTGCCATGGCTTATTTTAATTTATTTTAATCTTTGAATTGTTTTTTATTTTTATCCTTTTATTACGGACGCTTTTGACGTGCACGTCTTTTTACATTGTTCTCATTGTATAATTTCAACATGAATGATTTAACCAATATTTGGTAACAATTTTTTGTAAATGTAACCAATATGTTGTAACATTTTTTGTATTTAAAAGAGTGTCCGTGGAGTTTCTTGACCGTTCTTCTCCATAAATACCTACTACGCTTTGGAATGGGCAACTAGCTTCATATTTCTGACTGACCGACTCCTTGACAATTCAAAAGTGCTTGTAAATAGTTTAGTTGAAATAAATGCTTTGAGTTTGAGTTTTGAGGTCTATAAGTGAGGGCCTGGGTTCGATTCCTGGGTCGGGCAAAGTGATGGGAATAGGCTCACCCTCTATTACATGAGAAACTTAAACATAGGTGGCGAAATGTGGGTATACCTGTTACATGTTCACCTTTGCCCAACCGTTCGGGGAAACAAGGCGTGATGTTATGTTATGTCTATTCTTAAACAAACAAACGACATGATTAGAAGTCATTAGTCACTACTGATATAATTAATTGACTTAATATGACTAAGTAATTAAACTCATAGCAAACATGTACGTTATTGTAATACTAATTAATGCACTAGAACATGTAGTTTCATATTTTATGGGTCAGTTTGCGGGACATTCTTCATGCATGAAAAACTCTGTATAGTCTAAGAAAACACGGCATCGATTTCAATAATTTCAAATACTTAGGGCTCGTGGCTAAGTAAGTACAACAGTAATAACAGCCGCTCAGGATCGATTAGGTTAAGCTACGCTTGCCACGGTCAGTTCGTGGATCTTAACATACCGAGAGCTCCTCGAAAGCAGCCTCGAAAGCGAGCCTCAGAAAGCCGTTGGTCCCGAGTATCATTCTTGGGTCTTTGACAGGTACGATACGGGTCGTCAGAAGCCCGAAAGTCTGACAACCAGTCTTACCGAGGGGTATCCTGTTACCCAGTAACCGTGTTGTGGAGGTCAGATTGGCAGTCGCTCTATGTAAAACACTGGTATTCAGCTGCATACATAACATAATCCACATAACATAATCAACATTCCTTACATAACATAATGTTTCCATTGCTGGGACACAGGCCTTCTCTCTATGAGAGGGAGTGGGCTGTAATCTACCACGCGGGCCCAGTGCGGGTTGGTAGATATCACATGTCTTCGAATTTTTTGGTTCTAAGACATGCCGGTTTCCTCACGATGTTTTCCTTCACCGTTTTGAGAGCAGTGGTAATGAAATTATTTACACAAAGTAAAGCGCCTGTCTGTGTTCGAACCCACGACCTACAACTCGTAAGTCGGGGCCGATACCACTGGGCCACCACTGCTCTACAAATCCCTTAATTATTATCAATTCGAACAAAAAACGCGGGAATCTACTAGTCTCATTATGCAAATACCTACATAATATTACGTTATGTAATAACAAATTAATTATGCACTGACTAGCATAACTAATAATGTTGTTTGTTTGTTTATACCGGTCACGTTTTGTAGTGATTGCAGTTCCTTTCACGTGGTGTCATTTGTACTGTAATTTATCAGTCAATTTATTTGACTGGTAACCCATTATTTTATAGGCATGAAGATTATTGAGTATTATTCGATTCCTATATGAATTACGAGTAGTATTTCTAATACTAGCCGTTTGCCAGGGTTCACAAGTGCATGGTTCCAAATAAGTGACAAACCGTTTTTTGTATTTTTTTATTTTCTGTGAAATCTACCGAAATTGAGGAGATGGTTTAATTTCCGCGGCTTAACTTAACTTCTATATTTTAGCTAGAATATTATTCGTAGAGAATATCTTACTAAGACCAAACAAAAACAGGGTCAAATTAAATTAGATGGCGAAACTCTGCAGACGTGATGGGTAGGTATAGATATCTTAAAACGATTAAACAAAATGAAAAAGATTTTCTCAACTCTTATAGATACACACAATTAATAATTAATAATTGCGAAAAAACATTAAATATTTTTGTTTTTTTTTATAATTTTTAGATATCGATATCCATCGCGTCTGCAGAGTTTCGCTAGTTAATTTAGACTGACCCTGTAATTACTTAGATTTAAGACTTTACTTATATTAGGTATCTGTGGTAAATATTAGTTGTGCTTGTCTCAAACGATGGTCTGTCTCGAACGGTGTAAAACAAAATGCTATGTATTTATAGACTATTCAAAAATCATTTGAATTTTCGTTACGTTTATTTTGCGCGATCGTTTATATTTTTTTAAATTTTAATCATTTACGCACACATATGTGTGTAATCAGAAAAGATGAAAGGAAAAGAAGAATACGTACATAGGTGATGCTTATTTCTAAAGAAATCTCTTCCAGCATACCTGCGATAGAAAAGTAGATAAAAAGAAATGTAGACAACGTAAGTGTGTGTAAGACTAGAAGAAAAAATAAAATATATAAATCACAAAACAATTCAGTAGTTTAAATATAAACATACAATATGCGAATATACTTACATACCTACATACATACTTCTAAAATAAATATGACTGCAATTTATATAAGTAATAATAATGTCATTTAAAATAATAAATACGTATGCAACTGTTAAGAAGTGGAAATATGTGTTCTTTGTGTCATTCTAGTGCCTCTGAATCCATAATTTTATTTTACCTACTTTACATATTATTATGATGAGCAATAAAAATACCAAAAAAATTAAATTATATTGGTATCCATTTGTTTTTTGTTTAGGATCGATTGAGTTTACACAACATAAGGTAATACTCGATAAAATAAATCGATTATTACATAACAGATAGCGATTATCAGTAATAATCGGTAAATATTTGAGTTAGATTAGGGTTAAGTACGGTGATAGCGTTTCTTTGTTGCTTGCGTAAGCAATTTCTTATCAGAGCTGTAATCTTTAAAGGGTAAATGCGTCCTTCCTCTCCTTTCACTTCTCTTAAGACAATTTCCAAGCAAACTCCGCCCCCATGCACCTCGCCACTCCACTATGTAGGTATTAAACGCTAACATATCAGAAATAAAGTTGAATATCGAGTGCGCTCTGTGATCGTGTTCTAGCACGGAACTAAATAGCGTAAGTCTAAATTCTTATTTTGTTTACATTGATCAAGAGAAACAATACAGGGTGTCAGGGACATCGACGCGAAGCCTGCTGTTACCATGGATTCAGTACATAATTCTGAACATCACAAGCTTGACAGCTTTTGAGTACTTAATTATTAGTTTTTTATCCGCGTTATACACAACTTTACAAATTAATTTCACTATGTAATGTAAACATAATCTAAAATATTCGTAGATTAAATTATTAAAAAAATGCTCTAATTTAACACATTTTTTTTTCCAAATCATTAACACCAGTCGTATAAACGTAATTTCCGGTATAAAATCATTTAAAGTAGCTTGTCGTCGCCTTAATAACGGACGAAAAATATCAGCTCAGGGTGGTTCAGAATTATTATTAATTCATTTATTTCAGATTCATAATCCATACAATAAATTAAATTAAATTAAAAACAATTGGTACATATACACTAACATACATTAAATTAAATCTAATTAGAATTTTACACAATACTAACATTACATTAAATTCAATAATTTCATTCAACATTACATTAAATTCAATAATTATTTATGTACTGAATCCATGGTAAAAGCTTTCGCGTCGATGTCCCATGCCAGCTTGTATATGCAAATGAACTTTCCTATCTAAAAAATGAAACTTTGCACGTAACACAAAAGAACATCAACCTTAAGAAAATGCTACAATCAATCAGATCCAATAGAATTTATCACTATCTGTTAAATAATTGAGATAAAACGTTATCTAAATCGTGACATAATATCATAATGTGTCACGTCTTATATAATTGGAATGCGCAGACGCATGTGCTGTCTGCATTTATTATAACGTGGGTATTTAATTTTTTTAGTGAAGATAACTTAGCCTATAAGAATGCTACGAATACAGCATAATTTAATAATTCTGTTATTACTTAATTTGTTAACTATTCATAATTTTTAATAATAATATTTTTTTATTTCTCTCAATACGGTAAAAAATTGGTAATGCTATCTAGGTTACAGACAGAATCAAACCTTTGTGAAAGCTGGAGTCTATACTGAGTTAGGGACCTGTATGACAGATCTCCAGGCTCACACCCTTAAAATGACAACATTAAATTGCTAACGTACTAACTAACCTTATGATTACTTAACAACTTAATAACTGTATAATGACATAATTATCTTATTATTAGGTGCAGGTGGTGGTCCAGTGGCTACAGCCCCGACTTACGAGTTGTAGGTCTTGGTTTCGAAACCCAGGCAACCGCTTTCCTTTGTGTAAATAATAATTTCATCACCACAGCTCTCAAAACCGTGAAGGAAAACATCGTGAGGAAACCGGCCTGGCCTAAAATTGGAAGACATGTTACATCAACCAACCCACTCTGGGCTCGCTTAGTTGATTACAGCCCTACCTCTCAAAGTGAGGAGGCATGTGGCACAGTACCTAGTGGTAAAACTCATCATCATTATCATCAGCCTATTAATGTTCCCACTGCTAGGACCGGGGCCTCCTCTCTGTGAGAGGGAGTGTGCTGTAATCTACCACGCGGGCCCACTGCGGGTTGGTAGATATCACATGTCTTCGAATTTTTGAGATTTTTCGTGGTAAAAGTATAGGCTGATTATGCTATTAAACGGTCACTTTTGGCACTTTCATCAATTCCCCATTAATTCGTCCGCAAACAGATCGTACGTTGAATTCTTCTGCTTCTATTCGTGTGGTTAATGACTAACCTGGTGTCAGAGTTTCAAAGCCGCCCATGGTCCTCTGACTTGGCTTCATGTGCCGTCGAGAAATATCTCTCAGGCATGCCGGTTTCCTCACGATGTTTTCCTTCGCCGTTTTTTAAGCAAGTGATAATTTTACAATACACACATGAATTCAAAAAGTCAGAGGTGTATTGAATTAGTCTATGCTTAGATTGAAATAAAAATAGGTTTGGGCTGTTGTAGATAGAGCAGTCAAAATATTCTGTTCGCAACTTTGCAGACAGCAGTCACTGTTTATTCAGTGGCTAGCTTCCGCCCGCGGCAAAAGTATAGCCTATGTTCTATGCCTTCCCCAGGGTTCAAAGTATCCTCATACCAAATTTCATCAAAATCGGTTCAGCCGTTTAGCCCTGAAAGCGTATCCAAACAAAAATACAAACACAAAAAATCAAATCTTTTATCTTTATTAGTTTGGAGACTTCTGTTTTTCTTTTTCTTGTGGTTATTTACTACCCTGGTGTCAGAGATTTTATGCCGTGGACTTGGCTTCCCATGCCGTCGAGAAATATCTCTCAGGCAGGTTTTCAATACTCAATACTCAATACTTTATTTGCATTCCACAATGTGTACTTAGGTGGTAAGTTAAAAATAAATGTGATCATTATGGACCCTGTCGGGCACAGCAAAATAGTAGGAGAGAGGAAGCTTTGAAAAAACTTAGCTTATCATCAGTCTTTTGAACTAAATCTAATATTTGGTATTATATTAGGTTATTTTTAATTCTTTTTATTTTACATAAATAGTTTACTCAATACTTAATATACTTATATTTTATTTACTTATCGTTGAAATATTCGTTTAAACTATAATAGCATTTTTTTATTAGAAATAGTTTTAGTTTTTTTATAAATATATTCAGTTTTTCTTCTTTTTTTATTAATTCCGGTAGTTTATTGTATATTTTTATTGACATTACATATGGACTTGTAGAATGTATTTTTAGCCGAGAAGTTGGAATGTTTAGTCTAGATTTATGTCGAAGTGTGTAGCGTGATTGTATGTCTTCGCGTTTTGTATAAAATTCTTGATTTTTACGAACAAATTTGCATGTCTCTAATATGTATATACTGGGGAGGGTTTTCTCAAGATGATAGACAGACTTCAATAAGTTTTATGCTCATATGTTTTTCATGCTCACTCAAATGTCTCGCTGGTGGTGGCGTGTGTGTTGGATCATTAAATTCCCTTCAAAATGGTTGAGCTGAATGGTGCTGATCCATGCGTCATGTTCGTGAACGGGCGCCGTCAGTGGGGACTGGTCATCGCTTAGCTGCCACGGCTTATTTTAATTTTAGAATTGTTTTCGTTTTTTATTTTTATTACGGACGCTTTTAACGTGCACGTCTTTCTACATTGTTCTCACATGTATAATTTGAACATGAATGATGTAACCAATATTTTGTAACAAAAAGAGTGTCCGTGGAGTTTCTTGCCCGTTCTTCTCCATAGGAACCTACTACGCTTTGGAATGGGCAACTACTCGTAGCTTCATCTTTCTAACTGACTGATCCCTTGACAATTCAAAAGTACCTGTAATCGGTTTATTTGAAATAAATGCTTTGAGTTTGAGTTTAACTCAGGTATGGGTCAGGTTTTCAATTCAGTGCAGCGAAAGTGTACCTAATAAGTTATTGAAAACGTGGAGCAAATAGGTTATGTATGGGGAAGTACAGATATTGTATAATAAAATACCGTCAGCAACACAAAACTCATGTAACGTAAGCAAATCTTAAAATATATGACCTTGTTTTCCTACCTCTAAAACAAAAACATACAAAATCCTATTGTAGTTACTTCGTCAAAGGCGTTTCCTATCTGAAAACAATGTTCAAAACAAGTTTAAAACAACACAATAATTAATATTAAAACAATACGTTATAACAATGTGTTATAATGAAGTAACAATGGGAGTAAAGTTTGGTTATTAAAGGAGCTGGAGGGCTTCCCTTAAACTCGTGATGGCTTTAGAAATTATTGAGTGTTGGTGTGCGTATGTTACTTAATAATTACGGAATTATTTTTGTACCACCATCACCACCACTATAGGTACACCTTTGCCCAACCTTTCGGGGTAACAAGGCGCAATGTTGTGTTTTTTTTTATAACAAGGTACAGTCAAAACCGTTTATAAGGATACCTATCGCTTTAAGGCTCGTGCAGACCAGTGCGACGCGACGGCTCGACGCGACACAATGCAATTTCTAAAGGTGCTCCCACACAGCAGTTATATAACGTTATATAACATAGTTTTTAAACAGAACTGAACCTTAGTACTTTAAAAAACTATGTTAGAAAATGTTTGTTAACATTTTATAACAGCAGTGTGGGAACACCATAAGAAAACTTTACGGTATAACAATACGTAACGTCGCGCTGTCGCGTCGCGCTGTCGCGTCGCGCTGTCGCGTCGCGCTTTCGCGTCGCGCTGTCACGTCGCGCTAGTCTGTACGAAGCTTTAGTCAAAATTTTAAGGTCCCTGCATTTTTGTATATATTTTTGGTTAAAACGACTATCGAATATAACAACCATAATAAATTGATAGTCCCTTCAAAGTCGATAGAAACGGTTTTGACTGTACCTGTACTTACTTAATCTTTTTTTTTTTACTGTTTTCTAAAACCTTGGGCAGATCTACAGTAGCAGAAATAGTAGTAGTACAGGCAGAAAAAAAAGGGAAAATCATTCAACACGTTCAATCGTTCTCAAATAAATTGGGATAAAGGTAGGAGTGACTAATTGTGAATACATTTGCACGGCAAGTTGTGGCAGGATATGCTGTATATTTTTTATTTGATTTGGGGAATGATGATGTTTCGGAAAATCGTTTGAAAAAACCAAACACCAAACAGCTACTCACAATAAATGGTGGATGCTTAATCCTTTTTTTAATACCAGCCTGCTAGTGTCCTAGTTCAGGGCAAAGGCCTCCTCTCCTACATACCTAATCAAATCCCTAGCGGTGGCTACTCGGCGGATGCCGGGGCATACCGGCGGATGCTCCGGTAAGCTGGCGGATGCTCCGGTAAGCTGGCGGACGCTCACGGTATCGCAGAGGATTTTTCTTGTCAGTGTGCGCCAGCGGATCGAGGAGTCCTCCTCGGTGCTATCCCTTGCAGTCCGCCAGTGTGCGCACGCCATTATTCGTAATTCCACTGACGAATAAATTATGAATTTTTTAGATAATATATTCACGTTAATATAGTAATCTAGCTGTATTTTAGGCTTACTTATTAGAAATTATGAAAAAATCATACCTAATTATGACCTACCTATAAACAGACTCCGGACCCAGGTTGGCCGAAGCAAGGAAAATCTTTTCAGGTGGAGATTCATAGACGACTCCGCCTTGGAGTGTAAATGTGGTGCTGTTCCACAAACGATGGTACACTTAATGTCATGTCCTGTCAGCTGCACGTTACAGAAACTGATGGACGCTAGTGATGACGCCAAACACGTAGCCGTCGACATGCTAAGAATACCATAATGTATACCTATTCATATCGTCACCCATTTTTATGTAAAAACATCTTGAAGAAAATTACCACAAAAGTTTCCAACGCCAGAAACTAATAGGATTTGCTAGAATTTCTCTACGTGTACTATCTACAGCGATACAATTGTGAGCACGAGACCCGATCACGTTTCTGAGCTCACGTGGACACAAACATACATACATTGTTCGGTTATCAAATAGGTTACTACAGCGTTATTATGTCTTATGATTGGGTAACCTGTGTTTGTAGATTTTGAATATGAGCAAGTTTAGGACTGAAATAATTATTATGCTTTTTCTGTGACTCCCTCGTTGGTTTAGTGGTTTTTGGTACGATACCTAGGTCAGGCAAAATGATATTAAAAGCTTCTCCAGCAGGATTTTTGTAGCAGCACCCCCGAAAACCTTGCTTTCTTCTCGGTTATAGGCTCCGCCCTCTATTACATGGGACTTAAAAATAACAGTGTGACTATGTGGGTGTACTACACTCTGCTTACCCCTTTCGAGAATGCCGGCTTGATGTTTTATCATCTGAAGTAATATTAAAATAATAAATTAATCTATACTACTAATATTATAAAGTTTGTGAGGGGTAAAGGTTTGTGAGGTTGTAGGGCGTAATCTCTGAGCCGATTTTGAAAATTATTTTACCAATAGAAAGCCACGTTATTTGTGAGTGTCATAGGCTATACAGGATTATTTGCAAAACACAAACAACCTCTTAAGGGGTCATTGTACTCATCATTATGAACAACTTTCACTATGGGACCAAAGTTGAAAAGGCGAAAACAAAAATCAGCTGTTCCCTACATTTTGACAAGATATGAGAACATAAATGTAGGGAACAGCTAGTGTAAAATAACTCGTAAACGTTACAAAATTCTGTAATTTTCATTACCTATCAATTATTTGTCTACTATTGTTAGTTAACTGAAAGCTTTATACAACGCAACAGGGCAAGTTCCATTGTCAATAGAGTTCAATATAAAACAGCAGGTACTGTTGTCTTTGCGTCACATTCAGTCACGTTTCAGGCTTTGTACCAGTTATCACATGTATTGTAACGGTGCTTGCACACTGGCGTGGGTATTTGTAATGCTTTGTTACTGATATTGTAAGTAATAGCAAAAAAAGCGGGCGTGTGTATATGACCACACAAAAGAAGTGAAAATATACGACTGGGGCCGAAAATACGCGATTCAGCGTCACCGATCACTACTGGAGCCGAAGGATAAAAAAATCTATTTGGTCCGTCAGTCAAATAATAAAAAAAAAATTGGACATGTATTTTTTGCTTTATCAGATTAATAATAAATGGTTTAGATAAAACACATTAAAGTTGGGGAGTGGGGGCTCGCTACGTCACAAGTCAGTATAAAATCTACCGGGGAGTGACGTCATGCCACATTTTAACTTAATGTATTGCCGTAATCTTTTGATTACGTAAAAAAAGAAAATTAATTATTTTTTAACAATGAACGTGACTGATTTTTTTGTCAACATCCCTATAAGCGAGTGAGTGTGTTGTATCTAATATAGAGCTTATTTGGGGAAATTCACACATGTTTTAGTCGAAGCGTTAAAACTAATCTATGGTATTATATATAGGTATTATATAGGTATTATTGGTATTATATACAATGTCGCCCATGCGCATGTGACCGCCCGTAATTTTCTGAATATTCATGAAAAAATATCGAAAATAAACTTCAAAAGGGGGGATCTCTATATCTATAACAATCTATAACATTTTTCACTAGTTTTTTTAAAATAAATACACAATTTTTTACCGAAAAAATTACTTCGATTCCGTTTTTTCTTTCGTAGTCGATAATTTTTTGTAAAAAATTTAATTAACCTGTTAAAATAACTCATAAGCTTTTGGAAATAATAAACAGAATCCAAATCGACCCATAAACTTCGGAGATGTGTCAAAAAACAGAAAGCAAATCTTTAAAAAATTAAAAATTGAATAACATGAAAAATGTTATAGATAGACCCCCTCTTTTGAAGTTTATTTTCGATATTTTTTCATGAATATTCAGAAAATTACGGGCGGTCACATGCGCATGGGCGACATTGTATATTTGGTACACCGTATGTTTTATACCTTACTGTCTTCACACATCCGAGAGAGGGGCTCGTGGCTCAATAATTACAGCCCCACGGGTCGATTAAGGGTAAGTTTCGCTTGTCGCGGTCGTTTTTTTAGATGTTTAACCATCCAAGATGGGTGTCATATTGGGACCCTTCCGTGCCTCAGGTCCCGGCTGTCATTGGTAGATCTTTGGCACTCGTTACGAGTAGTCAGAAGCCCAAAAGTCTGACAACCAGTCTTACCAAGGGGTATCGTGTTACCCAGTAACTGAGTTGTGGAGGTCAGATAGGCAGTCGCTTCAAGTTATATTCAGGTGCATCCAGTTACACTGGAAGCTGACCCCAAACATTGTTGGAAAAAGGTTAGGCAGATGACTAAAAATACAACAAAAAAGCTGTCTGGTAAATGTTGTATGTTTATCCACAGAAAATGAAACCACGATTCCAGTTAATTACTTATGATTTCAATAAAAAAAATCATCCTTACATTCTACTTTGTTGTTATAAAAAAATCGACTCCAATTTTTTATTGCATTTTTTTATATTTTTTTAATAAGAACTACTTTGTTACCTAACCTCTACGAAATCATACTTTCAGGCTTCCAGATAAAATTGAGAAATCACTAGGCAGATTGACTATTTTCACACATCCATAGTTATTGATGTATTATACAATATGACTGATCATTCTTCATGGTTTGGCTGCAATGTACAGTCTCCTTTATTGTTTGTCAATAAATGCCGAAAGCCTGTGTATTTGACATGTTTTGTTTTAATTAAGAGTAGTGCATAACAATGCTATGTATGCTAGTTTTACCTAAGCGTTTAAAATATTTAATATAAAAAAAAAAAAATGTTTATTTGTTTTGTTTAACACGTGAAATCAACATTCAACACGTTAGGTAAAGTTATGCCCCTCCTGATCTTTGTTGGGATAAAAACCCTATCTATAGATACATAATTATACAGACAGACATACAAATGAATAAAATTGGAGTGTCTGTTTGTAATGTGAATATAACAGCTTTTACTAAACGCATAATAAACGGTACTTTTCAGAGAAAAACAATTTTTAAATTTTTTGTCTGTCTGTCAGTTTGTTCTAGCTACCTAAACACGATTAAACAAAAGAAAACAGATTTTCTCAACTCATTTACTACTTTCAAGTTACAACACCACCAGGGCGGTCGTAGACACGAAAAAAAAACCCTTATTTAAGTTTTGTTCAAAATGTTTAGATTTCGACATCCATCACGACAACGGAGTTTCCCTAGATAATTTTATTTGACTCTGTATATTATTTACACATGTTGAAAATAGAGCAGAGTTTCATACATAAACCATTACCAATGATTTGCAAAATATTGTTATTTTATTCAAAATAGTATTGCGGCAAAGTATTTCTGAAATTCTGATCAGCTACTGTCGGTGCAACTGGTTATATCTAGTTTGTATCTAGTTAACAAGACTGCCATTCATATGAAAACTAACAAACAACATCACGCCCCTTTTTCCTGCAGGGTCAGACAGAGGTGTAGGTCGACACATTTTAATAACAGTTTTGTTAAAATTTATTCAAATTATATTATTTAAAAAATATAAATTGGGTTATTATTATTAAAATAAAACTTTAAAAAAAAAGTCCCATGTAATAAGGGGTTTATCATAAACCGGACACAAGTGTGATGGAAAACACCAATAATACTTTACCCGACTTTGTATTCGAACCCAAGACCTAACGCACTCAGCAGTAGCGCTTACCACTAGAAGACCAACAAAGCTGTCAGTATTTATTTATTTTATTTTATTCTTTATAGAATTTCTTCTCCTTCATATAAAGGTCAAACAAAGGTCCATACAAAAGCTATCTTTAAAAGATCGCTTTTAGCGATAGGACCGCAAATTATCACCCCTTGTAAAATTTCTACATTTATAACTGTATTTTTTTGGTGCACATCATAAAGAGTATACTAATATCTTTGATTATTTAATTATGTCTAGATAGTGTGTCGCGCTGCAAAAGAACAACCAGGCTAACTTTGTTATGCTGGCGCCCTAAAGCACTAGGAAGTGGTGAAAGGGCGTTATTGGGGGACTGTCTTATGTAATTTTGACGTTCGAAAAGTGCTGATTCTCAGCCTAGTTTGAATGAATGAATTTTGAATTTTGAATTGTGCTTTTCTAGTGTGAGTGCATTTAGCAGCCTGTCTGTTTTGACTGTCTATCTCAGTGGTTCTTAACCTTTTAGTGTTGGGGAACCATTTGTCAAAATTTCGGTCTTGCCATGGACCACCAAATGTTTGGAGGTAATTACAAATGTAAATGTAAATGAATAACGCGTTGTTCTGTCTATAAATAAAAGACGCATAACAGTATTTTATTTTATGACTGCATATTCTTACGAATACCTTTGTCCTCGCAGTCAGGAAAATAGCGATTGAATGATGTACTTTTTTATTTCATCAAAACGCGCCGGTGGTGTTTCGACTCGTTGTCACTTATTTAATATTTTTAGGCTGGCTTCGCGGACCACTTGGGGTGCTTGCAGGGATCACCAGTGGTCCGCGGACCACCAGTTAAGAACCACTGGTTTATCTAGATATACATATTTATATCTTTGACTATTATATTCTAGAACTCTCTAAATAAACACTTCTCTAACTAAACGTTGTTACAATTGATCTGAAACTTGGTATCAAACTGTAACCTTATTACGTCTCAAAATAGCACTTCCAAGGAAATATCCTACTTTCAAAGTACCAACAACTAACCCATTTTCTTAGAAATTAGGTGAAAACAAACCAATTAATAGTTAACACATAACACGTGAAAACAACAAAGTTATACCTAAAAAGTACTTGGTGTACTTAACTAGTACGCCGTGTACTTATATTGAGTTATTTAATGGCTATAGTTAAGAGAGAAACCTCATGTGTTGTGTGACGTAGTTGTAATCACGTGAGGAATGTTCTAGATTCGTTAAATATAATTATGTATATTTGAAGAATTTGTAAATATGTCTGTGTTTGATTATTTGTAGCCTCACTGGAACACTGAACGAAAACTGAAAGGAAGTATTCTCAGAGAAAGCTTCCGTCAGCACTTACAAGAAAAACAATCCAATGAAATATTATCATGATTTTATCAGAATCAGCAATTTCTTCAACAGAATTTCTCCCCGTGAAATTCTTCTAGAAAATCTTACTGTTCTGTAGGAAATGGTGGCACACGGTGGGACTTACTGTAGCCATGCCGCTACGCCAGCCTGTGCTCATCGCGCCGTCATGGTCAGGGGCACCGCGAGAGTTTGAAAAAAAAAAAAGTGTAGAACAGAGATCGCATGGTGGACGTATCACTTTTCAGATTATTTAGCAAAATAAAACAGATTCAGATTCTTCTCAGTTTTTTTTTTTTTAATCTGATCTAATTTAATTTTATCTATGTTGTAATCAATTTAGCGTTTAATAATTATTTTTTTTCTATTATCTGAACTATTTATTACTTGTTTTAATTATTTAATTGCGTTATTGTTCTGCGCATAATGTAGTGCATGCTGTGCTTTTCTATAAGTAATGAGGCGCTTAGACTTAAGTTTGCAACGTACAAATTATAAAGTAATAGTGTACTCATTGTTGAAGAGCCTAATAATAAATAAATAGATTAATGAAATACCAGGCCTAGTTCATTATTTTCGAAGATTCACCGGAACAGAAAAACATTCCATCCTTTAAAAGTGATTGAAAGTGCTATCAGGCATACCGGCGGGGAAACCCTATCTACAACATTTTCAAGGATAGCCTTGAAAACTTACCATTTTACGGTAACCATATCGCCCTTCGATTCGTTCCCTTAGTTTCCCCTATTGTTATTATAACATAAGCCGTACATAACATATTTTCTTCGACGTGTTTAGGAAAATACCCTGATTGTTATTCAGAATTAAATTTTCCATTGTTTTTGAAGGTCGTCTGAGTTATGTTCAAACGATTTTGATATGCCTACTCTTTGTGATAGATATTTGTATGTTTTTGTTTTTATCTGAAAGCCTGACAGTGTTTACTTGGTAGAGTTAAGTACCAGCGTATAGTTCCTTAATATAACACTTGTAGTCGATTAAGTATTAAATAAAAAAGTAAAATATAAGTATGATATTATTTTGCAAGGCTGTTGCTAGTCGTCCGGTAAACGGACGAATAAAACAATAAATTAGTCGTCCGACTATCGGACGAATAACATTATAAATTAACGCCAATTTTTTTTTTTTATTCATCCGTTTAACAGACGACTAGACACTTCGATTTTTCAAAGGAAGAATTGAAATCACGTTTTCAGTGGATAAACGTTTTACATTTTCCAGACAGCTTTTTAGTTGTATTTTTAGTCATGTACCTAGCCTTTTCCCAACTATGTTGGGGTCAGCTTCCAGTCTAACCGGATGCAGTTAAATAGCAGTATTTTACATGGACTGCCTATCTGACCTCCACAACCCAGTAACTGGTTAACACGATACCCCTTGGTAAGACTGGTTGTCACGCAGACTTTTGGTTTTCTGAATACTCGTAACGACTGTCAAAGATCTAATATTGACAACCGGGGCAACGGCTTAACGTGCTTTCCGAGGCATAGAGGGGGGATAATATATGTAATGGATGGTTACCCATCCACGGACTGACCGCGGCAAGCGTAGCTTAACCTTCGATCGAACCGTGCGGCTGTTATGATTTAGTCACGACAAATTTAGGAAACATCAATATATAATTATACTATTCATCTATTACAATTCATCAGTCTTAGGTAAGGCAGCCCCCTTTTTTTTTTGGGTGGGAAATCATCAAATGGCTTCTCCCGCTCTGGGCGGAGCGGTAGGGCGTGTCAGACTCTTACTGACTAAAACCCACCCGTGTTCCTTCCCTTGCCTGTGCCCGGGGCCACGGTTTCCCCTTAGGACTTCCCGCTAAAGGCAGCTATCTTAGCTGCTGAAAATGGGTTTCTGAAAAGCAACAATGAAAGGTGAAATAGCCAACATCATTCTCCACGGAAGTAATAATGTAGTTTGTGTTTTATCAACAAACAGGTTACGCCCCGCGGTTTCACCCGCATAAGCCTCAATCCCGTGGGAATATCGAAGTATCCTATGTCCTAATCATGGTCAAATTTCATCCAAATATGTTCTGCCATTTCAGCGTGACAGCGTCACAAACAAACAAACTAAGTCTTTACTGCGTAGTTCGTATGTGGCGGTGTAACCGCTACACTTTTGTTTGGCTTTTTTCTTTCGATTTAGGATTGTTTTGAAAAAAGTGTGTACTCTAAATATTTTTAGAGTCTATTCTACGCAGTACAGTCTTATTAGTTATATCAATGACGCACAAAATACTAATTCAATTATCACAGATACTATTGAATAATAAAACGTGACCGGATCGTGTTTCGTATTTTTTTCTTTTAAGCATTTAATACATTTTTGTTAAATAACAACTTTTTGCTTATGGTCATAAAAATATATTGAGATTTGCATATTTTTGGAAACAATTACAAGTTTTGTTCATTTATTTTTTAGCCCGTTCTAGACTGCAAGGCAAAAATATCTCTTTTTGTACTAAATAAAAACCTACTTAAATACTCGCACACGAAGGGTTCCGTACGATTAAAAAAAAAACTTCAGTTTAAAAAAAACACATAACTTGTAGCGATGTGGACCCGCTTTAACTTTTTATTTCATTAAATTTTTGTTACACAATCTATGAACATTTCTACTGTCTACCTAGTACGGTTTATGAGATACAGCTCGTTGACAGATAGACGGACGGACATTCGGCACCCTTCGGGTATTGATGGAAACCCAAAAGTCTGACAACCAGTCTTACCACGGGGTATTACCCAATTACTGGGTTGTGGAGGTCAGATAGGCGGTTGCTCCATGTAAAATACTGGTATTTAGTTAAAATGAAAGCCCCCGAGATAGTCGGGAAAAGGCAAGTAAGATTGAGTGGTACGTGCAAGGCAATGCAACATAAGTTGATGTCTACCAATAGGTCAACTCGGTCCGTTTTCGGGTCCGAAATTTTACATGCTCAAGAGCTAATCCTGACCCGTTTTGTTCCAGCAATCGTGGTTAATAATTATTTTGCTGATAGTGTTCTAGGTACACGAATATAATTTTTGTTTTATTCCTTAATGGGCCTGCTCTTGACCTCGAACTCGCTTGGTGGAAAACGATGGATGAGGTCTATGATGGATCGAGCGTGCCCAGAAGATGCCTGTTCACTCTTGCTTTGAAGGCAGCCGGTGGAAGGGATCACAGATAAATATTTGTCAAAAATTCTTGGAACAAAACCTACATATATTCCCCGCTTCCGTTTCCTTCAAGGGTATTCTTATTGAATGACGTTAATATTACGTAAAGCGGGTACAGAACTAAAGATATTGATCTGTTATTTCCACAATAAACACTAATAACGTGAGTCTTACGTCATTACGTAGAGTAGTGTTGTGTGTAATAATAAGATCGTTTATTTTCAAACATTACATTATTCTAAAAAAATATTTAATGTTTTGAAGTTTTAGATTTATTTATTCATACACAATTTACATTGTGCTGAATCCAGGCATATTCATGCAATTTACATAGGTTCAAATAAAAAAACAAAATTCAACTATATAGGTATTATTAAAATACGACTATGAATTATTTATTAGTTTACATTCAAATAAAGTGTCAAACAGTTTCAAATGTCATGTCAAACAGTTTTTAAATATAATGCCAAACAATTTTAAAAATAATGATAAATGACATTAAATGTCGGCAAATAATTCTAAATTGTATAACGTCAAATGATTAAAAACAAAAAAAAAATGTGAATAAAAAAGAAGATTATGAGTAAAACCAAGTAACTGAGTCCGATACGCTCTTTTCGCCAAATCCAAGATATTTAACATGGTATTTTTTTTTAATTTGTTTCTTTACTCTAGTCTTGTAAAGAAAAAATAATTCTCTTCGGAAAAATCTTGTTTATGTATTTGGAAAACATTTTTTACGTACCATACCTACCTCCCATTTAGATGTAGCCTTTTTCAACAATTAAGAAAAATACTACTGCCCGAATTCATTGCATTTGGACGAAAGTAAAAATATGAGCCTTTGACAGCTGTCAGTTTCATACTAACGAATATGAGTTTTGCGAATTTGAGCCTTATTAGTACTAGACAATGTCTAACTGACCGGTGTCAGGAACGAATTCCCTCGACGGCCGGAAAGTAGTCAGTAAGATGACGGTGGTGGTATATTAAACTAGCTTCTGCCCGCGACTTCGTCTGTGCCTATAACCTTCTTCAATAATTGGGCTATCCAATGCAAACATAATTTCTCAAATCCTACTGGTAGTTCTAGAGATCCCCTAAGTAGAATTTGACAAACTAACAAACAATTTTTACCTGTTTATAATATTATTATCAGTATTAGTATATTAGTATTAGTATATTAGTATTAGTATATTAGTATTAGTATATTAGTATTAGTATATTAGTATTAGTATATTAGTATTAGTATATCAGTATTAGTATATTAGTATTAGTATTTTAGGAGTATGAGGAACAGGGTGTAAAGTTCACTCATCCACCATAGAAAAGGGAGGATCCTCCAACCAGACGGGTTGTTATGTCTGGCGGGCAACTGCCCATAATGTTGATTTCGGATAGTCTTATCTATGTTTTTCGCTCGGTAAACTCTAACTGCGCGATGTAGGAATTGTGTGACGTCATGTCTTTTTGCTTCGTAGTTTGTATGTGGCGGTCTAACCGCTACATCACTCCCCTCCGGAGACCGGAGGTCGATAGTGGGCCGAGTCTTGGATCTTGCGATGCTTCACAGTGCCAGCTGTGGTTCCAGTGAGTCGGAACCGGGTGCCGCATAGTTCACGGTGAGTCGGAACTGTCTGCGGTGATTCCCCAGTGAGTCGGGGAGGCGCTGCGTCGTCATCCAGTGAGTCGGATGTGGTACAGCGCCGGGTTTTTGGCTGACTGCTTGCGTCGACCAGGAGAGGGTAGAATAGGCTCTGCTTGTGAGACCGGCCGGAAGTGCAGGTGCTGTGCCAAGGTTGCTGATGAGGCTGAGGGTGATGACCAGGAATGCGCGTTCGCTGCATGCTGGTGGTCAGGATACCCGTTGAAGACGTGGGTGCTGGCTGGCTGTGTGACTCGCCTCACGAAAGCTTGCGGGAGTGAAGATGATGACGTCACGCTGAAGTAGTTGCACGAAGGCTGCGTTGACGTTCATACTCGGGGTCACCAATTTAGGAGTATGAGGAACAGGGTGTAAAGTTCACTCATCCACCATAGAAAAGGGAGGATCCTCCAATCAGACGGGTTGTTATGTCTGGCGGGCAACTGCCCATATGTTGATTTCGGATAGTCTTATCTATGTTTTTCGCTCGGTAAACTCTTAACTGCGCGATGTAGGAATTGTGTGACGTCATCTCTTTTTGCTTCGTAGTTTGTATGTGGCGGTCTAACCGCTACAGTATAGATAAATACTTTGGGTTTCAGTTTGGATGGTGACAGGGCAGGTTAGGATGTAGGTAGGATACGTTAGACTTAGGTACATTTAAATATCGTCACTCATTGACCCGGCACATCACTATTAAAACGATACTATTCTTAGAGTACGTTGGTACTAAGGATCGATTGTTACATAATGAGTGGTAACAAGGCTTCCACTTATGCGATTGTATGACGAATCGTTTTGAAGAACACGACAATGAATCTTCTGAGTACCTTCATTATTTGTTATTTTTGCGGTGGGAAGATTAGTTAAGTAAGTAGGTAATGAAGACCTAATGATAACATCTTGACAAGTTTTCTCCCAGGGGTAGGTAAGCAGTGGTTGATCTATACAATATATAAAAAATCCCTGTCCGACCCAAAAGCGGCACGTAGGTAGGTACTGCAATACCATTAGCTAAAAGTAATAGAAAAACTTATTATTATTGAAAATAAAAAAGTTATTGTTATTTAAATATCACATTTTTACTATTTTTTTGTACCAAAATTACCTCTAATAAAATAATAATAAAATAAAAAGTTTTATTGATTTATAAACAAGTGTTACAAATAAGGTATGACACTGGATCCCGCACTAGGATACCCTGTGTCGCAGGATCCAGTCTCTCTCGCCAAATAATACGAATTATAAATGATAGGTTAACAAATGCACCGTTTCAATATAATAAATCAAACTTAGGACTTAAAGGTGACCAAAAAGTATGTGTTTTTTTTTTATTTACCACTTAAATATACTCGACTACACCCTCACGGTTCGGACAGGGTTTTTTTACAGTTGTTTGCATAAAAGGTAGGTAGTCTCACATTTCACGAGCTAGTGACATTTTTTTTTTAATAAGGTCTTTTGCCAATAGTTTAGTCAATTACACGGCTTGGGCACAATTCCAAACTTTAGGCTACTATTAAGATATTTCTTGTGCAAAAATCCAATAATACTTTGCCCCGGAGACCGAATTTAAGTCATAACATACAAAAGTCACGCTTACGGTCACTAGAAAATGTAAAAGAAAAACTTATTAATTAATCTTTATAAACAAACCGTACAAAATACAGCACAAACATATCATATAATAAAATCAACAACAATATAACATACGTAATGTAATAAACACATAATACATTTCAAGTGTAATAATGCACACTTGTTGCGCAATTCTACAAGTACTAAGTACTTACATATCAGTTGCTATTTTCATGCACATGTGCTTGTGCAGTATCACGTTTAGCTGAACTAGGAGCGAAATACGTTATAGAGTGATTGGTTCAATCTAACAATCAATATAATGCTTCTACTGTAAACACGTACTCGTATAATACTATGTTCCATACATTAATCGTTGACAAAAGATTTGCCTGGCTCTATAACCTGACTTCACAAAAAAAAATTGTCCTCCAAACAGAACTTTGGCCATGGCGACCAGTCTCAGCGGAGAGCTTCGGCGCTGGAGATATTATAGTGCACACTCTCTTCCCTCACTCTCATAGTCCGACGGGACGGCAATCCGACACGACCGGAGAGAGTGCTTTCCGAGGAACGGGGGTATCACGCCACCAACTTCCTAACTCCGGGCTGTTACTAAGAAATTCCTAATTGAAAAACCCAATAGTATTGCCCGACCCGGGATTTGAATCCAGGACCCCCACGTTCAGAAGTCGCGCTAGCGTACACGAGACCAGTGGGGCAGCTAACCTTAACCTAACCTTACTAAATAGATGTATGTAGAGACCTGCTCCTGGTTGAGAATTTGTCTCTGGGTGCCAGAGCGAATAGAGATTCTGTGTCGAAACTTAAGGGGGATGCGCCAAGGTAGCCCGCGAAATTAAAATTTTCTAACGTTTTTTGCAATTTGCAGGTCAGTGTCAGGTTGTATCTTGATTAAAATATGATTTGCGAGCGTAACAAATATGGCTTTACAGAATTATAATCATTAGAATCAGCTATACAACTCCGTATAGAGTTGTGTTGATGATTTCTATGATTATAATTCTATAAATAAACATTTGATACGGTCGCAAATCATATTTAACTCAACGTACAACCTGATACTGCCCTGCAAATTGCGAAAAACATAAGAAAATTTGAATTTCGCGGGCTACCCTGACGCTTTCGCCTTAAAGCAACTAAGTTATTGTCTCTAGATCATTTTTTTCAATAGTTGTACATAAAATATTTGAGGATATTCACAGAATGATAGTGAGCTGTTTGACGACGAACAAGTAGAAAAGGAAAATAATTTGAGAAACAGATATACCTAAAACAAAGTCTTTAATTCAATTCCTCAGTACCCCTGACATAATCCCTTATTCACCTTTCTAATTCCCACGTATAGAGACAGCCTAATTATTTACCAGAAATATTTTTTTTTTGCCGAAATTCTCGGGAGCACATACTAAGCAATTCGGGGAATCATAGTGGGTATGGTTGCACTTACTAGAAAGCAGGATTACTCATGCGTACATAATTGCAGCTGAAAGACGTCTTCTACTGGACATAGGCCTCCCCCAAGCATCGCCATATCAACCGGTTCTGTGCTTCTTGCAGCCAGCGGTTTCCTGCGTTTCACCTTTTCATCGGTCCACCAGGACTTCCGGTACGCAGTCACCCCTCCAGAACCTTTCGACCCGCATAGGCTATTTGTTCTGCGAGCAATGTGCCCTGTCCCTGCCACTCAAGCTTGGCAATTCCTCAGGCTATGTCCTTACCTTGGTTCGCCTTCGAATCCCTTAATTTCTAAGAATCACTTCAACAATAGCCCCCTATTTTGCCTTTACGTACCACCGAAGAACTTCATATCTTTACACCGTAAGGACTATTTCTGCTTGCAGCGCTTGGCGGCTATAGAACCGGAGCGGTAACAGATATGGTCTTCGTGTTCACGGAATTTTGTTTTCAAACTGCTTAGATATGAAGTTCTTCAATACTACACCTTGCTTTAAACAGAACTGCTTCGCATGAATTTCGTGACTCCTATTCCGGAACCCCAGAATTGAATTCTTCTCTGAGCCATGACCATTCATCTAAGAAATTACTTGGCCAAACTCTTCGAAAACTCGTGACCATTCCTAGAAACTCATGAGCAAAGCGCACATAGATTGTAAGCCTCCGACCACGTGAGGCATTAACCGTTGATTTAACGACCGCCGCACGTTCTATAGTTATGTAATAGTTTCTTTGTATAACCTTAACATTGAACGTGAATGTGGAATTGTAGATAATAATAGCATTGTTAGTTGTGTTAAGGACTCGATTTTTGACGGGTTTCACGAGTTCAAAACAGTTGCTGACGGTGAAGAGAAATATTTAAAGGAAACCTGGACTAAAATTAGCGAGATGCAGTGGGCAGAATAGTTATCAGTTCTATGCTCGTTGCTTTTCTGAATGAGAATAGGTCTTAGGACATTCTGGCAGGAAGTTAAAGAACTGTCAAGAACAGGAACGACTACAAACTAGGAAGGAATATTACAGGTGGATTTTTCAGGCCAGAGTGCATCATCGTTTTATGTCCTATCGCATTGTGAAATAAGATCAGATGAGATAGTAATTCAGAGCCGGCAGCATTTCCTCCAAAAATTCGTAGAACCGAAGCCTGATTCATTGATGAAACACTTTTGTTAATAGAATTATTAACCTATTTAATGTTATATAAACAATATGACTCCATACATGGGTATGCATGGGTATGTATGGGTAGGCATTCTATGGAGAATCCCATAGATACAGTCTTGAATAGAAACCAAAACCAAAATAGATGGCATAAAATCCTGTCTCCAAAAACATTATTTTAAACACAAATTGTAAATTCCCTGAAAAAATCCGAATTTCATTCAAAACAATCAGCGAAAACTGAAAATTTCCATAAATACATAAAACAACTTTATTTTTTGGAAATTATAATTTCTTATTTTCTAGAAAATTGGGCTCTTTAATATGTGTTATTGCTTACACCATGTATAATGTATGTATGAGCGCATGCGAAGGCACGTGGGCAAAGCACGTTGCTCTTCACGTGTGCGAGATCGTGCGCCTGCGGCGGCGGCGATGCGAAAGGCTAGGGGTGGCACTAAGCTGTTTTTTGGGAAGAAAATATGGGGTTCATTGTCAGTTTAAAATCATAGAGTTTGGGGCTCTAGAATTTAAAAAATTCAGTGAATCTTGATGAATTTTTTCGTTGTTTTGTGAAACTGCAATTAGGGTTGTTAGTTCATTGATTCGAAAAGTTTGTAAACTTTCCCGATAAGCGTTTGATTGACTGGTTTTTGTGAATTTGTGTAAAAATTGTATGAATGGAGTTGTATTGGAAGGAGTTATGGTTTTTTTTCAGAGATTATAGTCGTGTGTGTAATGGAAAGTAGTTTAACACAAATATTGTTAAGCAATGGATATAGGAAAAAGCAATACATTTTGTATGGCGACCTACTCCAGTGTTAAGGCTTAGTAAAAAGTTGATCACTAATTTTGTGTTTTGTTTTTTTATTTTTTTATCAATTTTAATCGTGATCCTTGTATCAGACAAGGGACGCGATTGCCAAGCAGTGGCACAATCCGAGCTTGTAAAATAATGGAGATCCTTGATTTAAAGTTTATTAAATGAGAAAAATATAGATAGATAGAATACTCTTTATTATGTACACCAAAAAAAACCTTTTCTTCTTTTTTTTTTGAAAATTAGGAAGTAGGTAATTTTCAAATCCACATAACCATTATCAGCACATTTTTCTTAACTTTAAATATATTTTGTTTATAAAAAAATGTTAAGAAAATACATAATCTTTTTCAGCACAATTTTAGGAGCAATTTAATGAAGCTGAAAAAACCTTGTGTATTATTTTAGTCGTCTGTTTTTTGTACAACTAATGTTATACAACGGTTTACAGTATTTACACGTGTAATGAATTATAATGATACTGAATTGAAAAACATGTTTGTCTGTTAGTCATGTGAAAAGTAAAAACTGCTCATATGAATTACATGAAACTTTCACTATCAGATAGACTGTGGTATCCAGACATTCTAGACTCACAAATCTTTTTTTTTTGTTGGACTTTTCTTCTATTTTTATTTTCATGACTACACTACGTTTCTATTGGAACTTCGGTGGAAATAAAATTTTTGTACGATTTTTTTTTTCGATTTTATAAAAAAAAAAAACCACCTGCAAAAAGTCCGCCAACCCTAGGGTTTTCATAGGGTTGTATAATAACGGGGTTACTAAACTCATCCTTGCTTTTATAGCAATTTATTGGTTCCTCTTATGAAGATTTTTTGATGTCTATGTTACGGCTAATACCCGAAGTGCGGCTACACCTAGTTTTAGCCGGTTAGAACTAGGTGTAGCCACTTACTCTTGGTTAAACCTAGTATGAGCCGATTGTTTTCGGGTAAAACTAGGTCTAGCCTTCATCATGCCGGCTACAACTAGGTCCAGCCATTCCCTGTTGGATAAAACTAGGTCTATCCGATATCATTCCGGCTAGAACTAGGTCCAGACAATCCCTGTTGGATAAAACTTAGATACGTGTCCCGCCAAGCCTTCCGCCCCGCGTCACACTCATGACTCACAGCATCTGCAGCAGCGGCGCGGGGTGGAGGGCATAGCGAGGCACGCGCCTCTGCAGGTTGTGAGCGCCAGGTGCTGCTGATCTACTGCAGGTCTACTAGCGAGTGTGACTCACAGCGCCTGCAGCAGCAGCGTGTGTCTTAGTTTTATCTAACAGGGATTGGCTGTACATAGTTGTTAGTTGGAATACTGCACATCATTCATATAGCTTTGATTTTCACCATGTTTTGTGGCTAATAAACACTGAAACTGTTCCAAAAAACTTGACTTCATAGTCTGTAGGTCTTCATTCATAGCCATTCTGAATTCGAACGTATGAGTGCGCAAAAACAAGAAAGTACGTCTGTTTTGTACAACGGCACAACGCGTACTAAACTCAAAGCGCAAGGGCAACGCGTCTCGCGTGAGCCAGGCGCCTGTTACTTGTTTCAACTTGTTTGCATCTAGTTTTATCCAACAGGGAATGGCTGGACCTAGTTGTAGCCGGCATGATGAAGGCTAGACCTAGTTTTACCCGAAAATAATCGGCTCGTACTAGGTTTAACCAAGAGTAAGTGGCTACACCTAATTCTAACCGGCTAAAACTAGGTGTAGCCGCACTTCGGGTATTAGCCGTAACATCTACACGGGCTCCGGAGAAATCTTCCGACTATAGTTCGCTGAGTGAAATGGGTATTTAGCGAATTAGTCCTTCTCAAGCTGTAGGGCAATTTACGATTTGGGCATTCATCGACTAGGCCTATTCAAAGTAAAGGGAAAAATTATTGGAAAGGGGAGGGGTTTAAGGGAATATAAACTATCAAAACAAAGTTGAAATTCACTGTCACTAAGAATGCAATTATAAGTAGTGAAGGCAACTAGAATCAATACTATTTTCTTATTAATTTTTGACGTTCAAAAGTGCCTTTTATTGAAATAAACGATTTGACACTTTGACTTTGACTTCAATTCGAAGACTAAACAAATATTAGGCAGAATTCATAGTGTTTACTTTAGATCGTACGCAAATGGGCTTTAAAAAAAAACTAGGACGACAGATAGACGCCTTAAGTACTTGATTATCTCTCTTCTCTTATTTAGTTTTATAATCTGTAATTATCTAAATGCCTCGTTGGTCTAGTGGTCGCAAGTCCTACTACTAAGCATGAGGTTCTGGGTTCGATTCCCAAGTCGGGCAAAGTGTTATTGGGTTTTTCTACATGGAACTTCTCAGTAGCAGCCCGGAGTCTGGATTTGTGCCCGGTTGTTGGCAATAGGCTCGCCCCCTATTACATGGGACTTAAACATAACTGGCGAAATGTGGGTGTACTATATAGGTCACCTCTGCCTAACCCTTCGTTGCAACAAGGCGTGACGTTATGTTATTTGACTGTATAATTATGTCCATTTATTTTCATTTATTGTTGACATAGTCTACTCATTGCAATATTTTTATTTTTATGAGTTGTATTGCTTTATGTGGTAGGTAATGTAAATTATTGTTGCATAAATACTATTCAAATTAATAAAGTTTTTCCAACTGAACTGAAGCTGTGCTACTGGGGAGTTTGTTGCGCCACTTCTTCTTCCCAGCTAAAGCACTAGGAAGTGGTAAAGAGCGGGCGTTTTTGCGGGACTGTCTTATGTAATTTTGACGTTCTAAAACTGCTGATTCTCAGCCTAGTTTGAATAAATGACTATTGATTTTTAAATATATCTATAATTCATTATGGAGTACATAATAAAGAGGTTTCTGTTCTATCTCTCCTTACAAGCCTAGAAAAGGGCAAAGAAATGTAACAAACTCAATCACGTGACGAGATCAATTATTCACTTGATTTAACGGTGCAACACGTGATCAAATGCCTGAGTTCATGAATCACTGATATTACAGTGTTTCGGCGCCCGCGCCATGTATCTAGTAAGAACTGATTTGTGAGCTAGCCAAGAGTGTATAATAAATAGGTATGTATGTATTGTTGTCACGCTTTATAAGTATTTTAATTACTTACCTACTCCATTTTTTTACCGACTTCCAAAAACGAGGAGGTTCTATGTTCGTAGCGTATGCTAGCTTCAATAATACGTATTTTTCCCACTTAGTCTATACGGATGATTTATTATGATAAGTTCCTGTCACTGATTTTACATAGCAGGTAGAATTCAAATTAGAGTGGGGCAGGTACCACAACTAAAAAGTGTTAGTGTAGTGTTATTTTGGAACTTATTTTGGAGGAGCTCGTGGCTAAGTAATAACAAGCCGCACGGGTCGATCCATCAGGTTAAGCTACGCTTTCCGGGGTTGGTCAGTGGATGGGTGACCATCTTTACATACCTAGACTCCTCCGTGCCTCGGAAAGCACGTTAAGCCGTTGGTCCCGGCTGTCATTTGTGGATCTTTGACAGTCGTTACGAATCGTCAGAAGCCCGAAAGTCTGACACCAGTCTTACCAAGGGGTACCGTATTACCCAGTTACTGGGTTGTGGAGGTCATATAGGCAGTCGCTCCATGTAAAATACTGGTATTCAGCTGCATCCGGTTAGACTGGAAGCCGACCCCAAGATAGTTGGGAAAAAGGCGAGGTAGATTGATTGTAGTGTTATTTTGGAAGGCGGTTGTTTTTTCTTTGTAAAAAGTTTGATCGTTTTGAGATTTTGTTAACACCATTTTTCGCGACTGCTCCAGAAGCAGGCTAATCGACTTTAAGGAAAGCCAAGCTATAGAAAACAGTTTCGATAATGGCGGAGAAATCAAAATTATAGTTTTTCTTTGTTATGTAATTCTGCTAAGAATATGTTTGCATTACGTCAATGCCGGCGGTCACTGAAAACCAGCGCTGGGGCTCTGTCTCGCATAGGGTCGCAGCATTATGCTGAGAGACGGCCATTTTGCGTGCATGTGACGCATATGTTCCCCCCAACTTGTTCTTTTTTGTGTTTGTGTTATTTCCTTGCGTCATGTTTGCCAAAAATAAACGTAATTTGTTTATTTTTGTTAAAAGTGTGGGTTTTTCAATTCCAAACACCTCTCTTAGGTACACACGGCAACATATCAAGGTATACAGTTCCAGTATAAGCTGAACTCGCATCGTATAGCATTTTGGTACAATAACAGGTCAGCTTATACTGGAAATGTAGCCGTGTGTACTTGTTATTCAGGTAATTTTCCGAATATAAAAGAGGTCATTGTGAAATTATACGTATTGAATAGTATTAGTATTATTTAGTATTTATTTCAACATTTTCTTATGACATAGTAAAAAGATACCATTGTAGACGTGAGGTAAGTTAAAATAACAAAGGTAAGTTTCAAAATTCTTTCATGAACCTAGGTGATTATTCTTTTTGTTGTAAGAAACAACTTTTTTTTTTGTAACAACAACACGTTTCCTTTAAATAATCTGCCGAGCCTTTTGCAAACTATGTTGGGGTCAGCTTCCAGTCTTACCAAAAGCAGCTGAATACCAATATTTCTCATGGCGATTGCCTATCTGACGTCCACAACCCAATTAATACCCTTAAATCAATCTAGCTAGCCTTTTCCCAAGTATGTTGGGGTCGGCTTCCAGTCTAACCGGATACAGCTGAATACCAGTATGTTACATGGAGCAACTACCTATCTGACCTCCACAACCCTGTAACTGGGTAATACGATACCTCTTGCTAAGACTTTTTATCAGTCTTTCGGGCTTCTGACGACCCGTAACGACTGTCAAAGAGCCACGAATGACAGCTGGGACCAACGCGGCAACGGCTTAATGTGCTTTCCGAGGCATGAAGGAGTCTCGGTATCCACGGACCAACCCCGGCAAGCGTAGCTTAACCTGATGGATCGACCCGTGAAGATGTTTATACTTAGCCATGAGTTCCTCCCTTTAATTAATACCCTTAATATTAGATAAATACGGCTAAACTATTTTGCCTGCACGTCTGCCTACCCTGCTCTGTCCCAATGATCTAGAAAACGTGACCAGAGCCAACTGCATGTGTTGACATTGCGCAATACACTCTTGATAATTTTATCAAGAGGCCCTACGTAACATGCACTTCCTATTATTTGTTATGTGTAATAGCTGTCCTATATGTACATGTATATAATGTTATGTATTTATTGTTATGTTATCTAGTTGTTAGATTATGTTTGTTTTGTGTGCGTGAGTTTGGACATGTAGGAGTTTGTGTTGTCGCGTGTTATGTGATCAGATGCGGTAAAGGTGTTTTTTTTTACCACTACGGGGAATCTCTTGGCCTGTAGCTCACTTGATGGTTAGTGATGATCAGGCTGAAGGTGGGAGCGAGCTTCACCCGGAATCATCAACCACAGAGGAACTGGCCTACTTACCTCTAACTGCCGAAACACAACAATGCTTTTAACATTTTTTAACCGAGTTCCAAAAGGAGGATATATATATTTTTTTTTATGTATGTTCGGGCATAATTCCTCCATATATAGACGGATTTGCAAAATTCTTTTTTTGTTTGAAAGGGTTATACTTTCGAGATGGTCTCATTGTCATCAGGTCAGCACCTGATGGTGGGATCCTGGAGAAATCGAGGGAATTCTTCAAATATTATAGGCGCACATATAGCGATTTGGGTATTTTGCATATACACTAAAAAGCGATAAATAAGAACTGTTTTTACAAAAAAAACAACCGACTTCCAAAAAAGCACTACGAAATGAAAAATAAATTTAATTTCGGAAGTCGGTGGCAAATAACGAAAATACGAATCCAAAGACACCGACTTCCGAAATTAAAGTTATTTTTCATTTTGTAGTGTTTTTTGGAAGTCGGTTGTTTTTTTTTGTAAAATAGTTTTTATTTTATGGACAGACTTAGATAAGATGGGAGATGGAACATTCTTGTTATGGACAGACTTAGATAAGACTCCTGGGTTTCAGAGACTTCACATCTCTGAAACCCAATCGAGAACTAGTTGTAAACTTTCCAGCTGATATCATTCTTTATCAACCCACGCCGCGGTACGAGTGCGATCTATTCATAGTACGGATAAACACTAGAGTTGCATAATACCGCTAATTGGCTGACATGTGGTGCGCAGCTCACGTTTGTTGTGTACTATCGCGTGAGAGGGTAAGCAGAGTAGAGAGTTCATTTGTAAAGGCGTGGTTTATAGCAAAACTAGCTGCGCCCTGGTTTCACCCGCATAAGACTCCATTTTGTGGGAATATCGAGATAAAAAGTATCCTATGTCTTTCTTCAGGTCATGGCCTACCCATGCATCATATTTCATCCAAATCCGCTTAGCCGTTTTAACGTGATAGCGTAACAAACAAACAATTAAACTGACTTTAGTATTATATTATTTACTAGCTTTTTCCCGCGGCTTTGCTCGCGTGGAAGTCGGAAATTATCCCATGGAAACGTACTACCGGGATAAAAATTATCCTATGTGTTAATCCAGTTTATAAACTATCTGTCTGCCTCATCCAAATCATATTAGTAGCATATCATAACGATTGAATACTATCGTGAATTCATGCAAGCCTAGTACTTTTTGTTAGGTTACTGCTCAGAAATTGTGCACAATTTCTAATGATTGAAATACTATCTTGAATATGAATTCAAGATAGTATTTCAATCATTAGAAATTCTTCTTGGTACAACCTAACAAAAAGGACTAGGCTTGCATGAGCAAGCCTAGTCCTTTTTGTTAGGTTGTACCAAGATTCAAGTTTATTAACTAAAGGAATAAGATTTTTCATACAAAAAAAATCCCTCCTTTTCACCCACTTAAATGTCGAATTTCCAAAAACCCCTTCTTACTGCTCCCTTACATTACAAAAGGAATCTGTGTGCAAAATTTCACGTTCCTAGTTCCAGTAGTTTCGGCTCTACGTTGATATGTCAGTCAGTGAGTCAGTTTCTCCTTTTATATATACACATATATATGATGTAGGCTTTTGAACTTAGTTTCTGTAATGTATAAAATCAGTATAGCTGCAATGGTAAACAGATGAGCATCGATCAATATTTACTACTGTTAATGATTCTAGGTATAAATATAACCCATAATTCCTCACATGGCGAAGACTCTGTTCTATAATTAGCCAAAGAAAACAAAGTCGTTGTGTAATGTACTAACATAGTACAATACAGTACTTGGCTGAAGCACTGATCACGTTTCGAGGACAATCAGGAGCACGTGTGGGGGGGTAGGTAGAATAGCACGTGTATTTGTTATTAGTAAGTCGCTACTGCGTAGGTTTATTGATCTGTGGCTCTGAGATTATTGCGGTACCGAATTTCTTATTGGTGACTCGTGTAGTCATCAAGGGAAAAGATTGTTCGGCTCCAGAATCTGAAAAATAATAGAAATCGGTCAAAATTTTGAAGACTGATATAAGGGTGTCCAGGGTGTACTTGGCTTCCCAAGACGTGCTTATAATAATAATAAACCATTTAATTCAGGCGACGCAGGCCCATAAATAAATACCTTAACCTAAACATACGTATTTTTTATTATAATAAAATTAAGCACTACACAAGATGTTAGAGGTGGTCTGTAACAGGTAAAATTAGAAACCTCTTTGACCTGTTCCTGTTCCAGGGAAATAACAGTTCCAAAAACCTGTTCCTAAATAACAGCCTGTTACATTGGAACCAAAGACTCTTTGATTGCAACAGATTTATAATATAGTACTTAACAACAGTGACAGGCAGAGATATCTCTTTCTATTACAATAAGCCAAAAGAGAAACGACTCTTTTCCCTTCTGACTTATTGTAAAGAGCTTG
Source organism: Conistra vaccinii (assembly GCA_948150665.1). Taxonomy (NCBI): domain Eukaryota; kingdom Metazoa; phylum Arthropoda; class Insecta; order Lepidoptera; family Noctuidae; genus Conistra; species Conistra vaccinii. Next base: position 8,423,058 of record OX411340.1, on the reverse strand, counting down.
TTCCAAACTGTTCCAGGATATTTCGTTGGTATCTCTTTCTAACAAAGTAAACATCCATAAGCTAGATAGAGAAAAGCTTGTTATGTTACACAGATACACACACCAGTTACGGCAATGTCAGAAATGTTTTAATTTGGTCTGTTGTGGTAGGTTGTGGAACGTGGAACAGGCGAAACACGCAGGAACTGTTTTTTCGGTTTTGAGATATCTGTTCCATGTTTCATGTTTTAAAACCCTGTTTTATTTAACTGTTTCGATAAATACGCCTCACTCCTACAGTACGTATCAGTTTATTCCATCGGACATTCAAGGCTCATGCTTAATATCATAGAGGCCGTAGATCGCCGCTAAGAATAAGTACCTAATAATCTCCCGGAAAAGCAAGTTTTTACAAAACATGGACATTGTTTTTTTGAAGTAAAATTTCTTTAGCGGCGTTGTGCACTTTTTTTGGGATGGGTAAAAAATTTTAAACTCGCGTCAGGACGTGAAGATCCGTTGCTTAGCAACCGACAAAGTAAATATTAAAATAGTCTTTGACATTACGTAAAGATTGCGAGGTAAGAAATTTTACCCATATTGATGGGTAAAAAAAAGCAGTCAAAACATACTTCATGAAAAGTATTTATTCAAAAATGAACAACGTTAATGTTCAAGTTTTCACTTCTGCCGGCACTCCCGGAGTGCAACCCGTTGTTTTTTTGTCGTCTTGTATACTTTATTCAGAGAAGTAGATCAATGTAACGTAGTTGAATTTCAGAGTTTCCTAAACAGCATTTGTAAAAAGTGGAAACTATTTTTCTTGGCTATAAGTACCAAAATTGCCAAATACAGTAACCTCTACTGATCAATCTGATATAATTCCTCTTACGCTACCCACCCACGAGAAGAGAGTGCGCTATTCATAGTCAAGGTTAGCAGTCTCATTGTGTAATCCGATTACTTGGCATGATTATTGTCACGTTTTGCATATCATCATGACTCTTTGCATGCGGTCAAGCCCTTTCGAAGGGGGCGTGTGTTTATTAGAGTGGGGTAATGTTTTTAAGAGGGAATAACCCGAGTTCCCCCCCTTAAACACGGGGAGATATAAATACTCCCCCCCCCCCTTATTTATATTTCCCCGTGTTTAAGGGGGGGGGGGAGGAAGTATTTTTACTAACTACGTGATATAATTTGTAGGTTTGATTACATAAATAAATGTGTATTGGCTAATCATGTTTTGGTTGTGACTGCCAAGAGTCGATCATTGTATGCAATAGGGATGTCACTTCCGGACACAACGTATTGACACGACAAAACCCGAACGCGAAGACACCGCTGGCTCTTGTCGTGGCAACACGTCGTGTCCGGTTTCGCAACATGTCAATCGTCATCCTGAGGATGCCTCGTTGATAGGTGAAACACGTGTCGATTTCTTACCAGGGTACTCTAAGACTCTTTAGGATCAGTTAAGCGGATTGGGTTACTAAAATATACGTCGACTATTGTATTTTATAATGGATTTCCGCAAAGTCACGTCTGAGTCAATTAACTATCCCATACTATTAAGTGAGCATTCTCAATTTTGATACTGAGTCAATTAACTATCCCATACTATTAAGTGAGCATTCTCAATTTTGATCTGTCTATTAAAGTCAGTCAAAAAAAAAAAAACTAGTAATGAAATTTTATTAAGACTTGATTTTAAAATTAGTGTTTTGGCGACTCTTGGGGGAGGCCTATGTCCCGAGCAGTGGACGTTTGGCAAATACTATAAAAATGTTGTTTTAAAAACAATTCGAACCGTCGGCTTCACGTTAATCTTCACGTGAAATTAAAAGACACCCATCCAAAGTGAGACCGTGATATTCATGTGTTGCTTACAATTATTCATACAGTTCCTAGAGAACTGCTCTATAAAACCATTTATACCTAACTCAAACTACATTGTATGTCCTCTGACCCCGACTCACACATAACATTATAATTAAACCTGTTAGGAGAACATGTCATCCTTAACAGCAACCTTACCACTGACCTTACAGAAGGTCAAATTAGCAAAGTTGTATCTTGCATAATAATATGCAACTTTGCCTAACTTCCTGTATCTTCACGTCGGAAGACATTGATCTTTTTACTATTCAAATGTATGGAAGTATTTAAACTTTTTTGTGTGAGATATTGTTTTCTGAATATTTTTCATTTTGTGATTTTAATTGGTGTGGTAAACAGCCACACGGGTCGATCCATCAGGTTAAGCTACGTTTGCCGGGGTTGCTCCGTAGATGGGTGACCATCTTTAGATAGCAAGAGCTGTTGGTCCCGGCTATCATTCGTGGATCTTTGACAGTCGTTACGGGTCGTCAGAAGCCCAAAGTCTGACAACCAGTCTTACCAAGGGGTATCGTACTACCCAGTTACTGGGTTGTAGAGGTCAGATAGGCAGTCGCTTTATGTAAAATAATGGTATTCAGCTGCATCCGGTTAGGCTGGAAGCCGACCCCAATATAGTTGGGAAAAGGCCAGGTAGATTGATTTGGTTGGCAACTACTATGTATCCAGTCTTTTTCCTACTCATCTAACTAAGATCTTGATTTTTCTGCTTCTTCAATATTTATATTCATCTACTGAGGATTGTTCTGCTTCTTCAATTCATGTTCATCTACTGCTAGGTTTAAAAAGTTTTCTTTAGGTTTCCCCTAAGTTTCCTGGGTAGTGCCTACCCAGGGTGTCTACTACTTAACCTCATTACCATATCATGCTGACTGAGTAAGTCATTCTTGCAAGACTTGAACAATCGAGCTCATACTGATACAAGAGCAGTGGTGGTCCAGTAGCAACGAGTTACGAGTTGTTGGTCGTGCGTTCGAATTTCATCACCATTGAAAACCGGCATACCCAAGAACCAAAATTAGAACTCATGTGACATCTATCAACCCGCACTGGACCTGCGTGTTAGATTACAAGCCACTCGAAGAAAGGAGGCCTGTGTCACCTGTTACACTGAACAACTTTCGCTACATATTGCTGGAGTTGTCGATTCGTCCTCAAATAAATTGAATTCGTACGAATCGCTTCAAGAAAAACTAATGTTTATTAAAATGGTCGATTCGTCCGGATTCGTACGAGTTAATTCGGGCGAGTCACCAATAAACCCCGTCAATGTCATTCAAGTGCCAAAAAATCCTTGTGGAACTCTACACACACATTTCACCAGTTAAGCAGTCCTAATTATCAAAAAACCTGTCACACCACTCAATGTCATATCGAAGGTCTGACGATATCATCGCTGACATACATCCTCGTTGCTTCCGCGCATGTGAGTCGCATGCGGGCTACGGACCTTAGTCTGACCCTGTGTCAGGTCGACGAGGGGCTGACGAGAATCTGTAACGACTGTTATGTAAATGCTTTTTGTTGATAGTGAGTTAAATATAATAATCAGCGTGTATAGTCCCACTACAGGCCATCTCTTAGCTGCCATGGCTTTTTAAATTTTATTTTAATCCTGAATTGTTTTTTGTTTTTATCTTTTTATTACGGACGCTTTTCACGTGCACGTCTTTCTACATTGTTCTCACATGTATAATTTCAACATGAATGATGTATGTAACAATTTTTTGTTTTATGAGAGTGTCCGTGGTGTTGCTTACGCGTTCTTCTCCATAGGTACCTACTACGCTTTGGAATGGGCAGCTTCATATTTCTGACTGACCGACTCCTTAACAATTCAAAAGTGCCTGTAAATGGTTTAGTTGAAATAAATGCTTTGAGTTTGAGTTCGGGCAAAGGCCACCCTTTCATTTTTCCACTCAACTGAATCATGAGTCAATATTGATCAATCGCTCCTAAAAGCGTCAAGTTGCGGTTGGATCGATTGTAACGTCTAACGTAATCAATCTTCCTAGTCTTTTTCCCAACTATCCTGGGGTCGGCTTCCTGTCTAACCGGATGCAGCTGAATATCAGTATTTTACATGGATCGACTTAGGCAGTCGACCTCCACAACCCAGTAACTGGGTAATACGATACCCCTTGGCAAGACTGGTGTCAGACTTTCGGGCTTCTGACAGCCGGGACCAACGGCTTAATGTGCTCTCCGAGGCACGGAGGAGTCTCGGTATGTAAAGATGGTCACCCATCCACTGACCAACCCCGGCAAGAGCAGCTTAACCTGATGGATCGACCCGTGCGGCTTGTTATTAGCCACTAGCTTCTCGATCGATTCTAACGTACCTAGTGCGAAAAATAAAACGAAGATTATATTCATTTTTTTATATTTATATTTCATGGTCACCATACCTATATACAAACTGTCATTACCACAACTTATAAATAAATAGCTAACACACACTTTTCCTCTTTCACAAGGCTTTATTAAGGTAAGTTGGTTACATATGTATAGTCATTAACTCAGCGCTTCCGTAATATTGACTAGAATATATAATAGTATAGCCTTGGGTTTATAGGTTTAACCTAGGAATTATCGGAAATACCTAGAATTCTGCCAATTAATACAATTGGCAGAATTGTCAGTCAAATCAGCTTGCATCTAACCTTTGTGGCTGAATTTCAGTGTTTTACTTGACAGCAATTTATTAGACACGACCTAATTACAGGGCTATACCACAGATTAAGGCTGCCTGTCCACCGGAGCGGAGAGGAGAGGAGAGGAGCGGAGATGTGTCACTATTATCCAATAGAATCAAAACTCCACTCCAGAGGTGCGATTCTATTGGTTAATTTTGGCACATCTGCTCCTCGCTCCTCTCCTCTCCTCTCCGCTCCAGTGGACAGGCAGCCTAACTGTGGCTATACCATCGGAGGAAAAAAAATTGTGTAAATAATTTCATCACCACTGCTCTCAAAACGGTGAAGGAAAACATCAGGAGGAAACCGGGATGTCTTAGAACCAAAAATTCGAAGACATGTGACATCTCACATCTACCAACCCGTACTGGGCCCGCGTGGTAGATTACGGCCCACTCCCTCTCACAGAGAGGAGGCCTGTGTCCCAGCAGTGGGAACATTAATAGGCTGATGATGATGATGATGACCATCAGAAGAATTTAAAAAAAAAATCTTTTGAGAATGCCTCGTTGGTTTAGTGGTCGCAACCGCTACTGCTGAGCATATGGTCCTGGGTTCGATTCCCGGGTCGGGCAAAGTGTTATTGGGTTTTTCCATCTGGAATTTCTCAGTACCAGCCCAGTCTCTGAATTTGTACCCGGTTGATGGCAATAGGCTCGCCCCCTATTATATGGGACTCAATCATAACTGGCGCAATGTGGGTGTACTATAGGTACACCTCTACCCAACCCTTCGGGGAATACAGGCGTGATGTTTTGCTATGTTCTCTTGAGAATAGATTTCTGAAAAAGGCCTCCCTATTCCATTTCAGTACATTTTTTTCAAATGCATGTGGAAGGTCACCTCTGTCGGGACACGGTTGGCGACCGTGTAGCAGGCACTTAACTCTCATGAGCATGACGAAAAGGAAAACCTCATGATTTTTTTCCTAAAACAAAGAAAATATTAGGTTAACCAAGCTTTTAAGCAAATTTGGTATAATCCTATCAAAAAACTTATTTAAAAAGTCAACAATATTTATTAGCAACTTACAACGCAAACACAAACAGCTTAGCATTGTTAATGCCACTACAATAAGATAGTAAAATTTTACATAACAACTCATTTATTCATTGTTCAAATTATTTCATACTGACAACTAATCGTCGCAATTCCAACATTCAAGGCTCAAATACCGACTCTATGTCCAAATAATATTTTGTTTATATTGTGTAACGGCTAGTGTCGATTTAGGTCGTTTTGTCCACTGAGGTTGTTCCGTTGTGTTACATTTTCAATATAGTTTGGTCACGTGAGCTTGACATTTGTATGGTTGCACGTGATTCGTTGTGGTTAGAGGTCCGCTCGCGTAACAGTCACGTTTCAACGGACGTAACGCAGGGGATGTATCTAACTATCTATTGTTTTTGTGTTTTAGATACAAAAATAATCCTTAAAGTATATTTTGTACGAATAATAAAAAAAATCCTAAGATTTCTCGCGAAATAAGGAAAATTTGTGAGGCTTCTGCGATGGAAATAGCATAACTTTGACGTGTTGAGGTACTGAAATAATGGAATTTATAAATAAAAAAGCAAATAATAAAGTTTATGTAAATCCTGTATTTCGTGACATTCAGTTTATTAAATGCTTAACGAAGATGTTCGTACAAAAACTACAACACACACTTGTGCAAACGATTTCACATAACAATCTGACGATTTTCATAAAATTATCGAACACTTTTAAAACAAGTTATAGTCAGAAGACTTTTCTTATTTCTCACAATTTTCCATTATGCAACATTTCCCAGTTTATTCTAAAGACCTACGCCATAGCTTCATCCCTTATGAAATCGTGACGTATTGCTATTTTAATACAGAACTTTTATCAAGTTATTAGTTAACAGGCAAAGTTAGTTGTATAACCTTTTGATTGCCCCTTAAAATTACGTGAAATGAAGGACCTTCGTCATAATTATGACCTAAACGTGTCGTAAGATTCTTTTAATAACTTTTTTATCGCGTGATACCATTTGCGTATTCTTTTTGCAACTGTGTATTTTATATGAAGTTACTGTCAGGAATACCGTTATATCGTCAAATGAGACGGACATTTCGGATTAACGGCCGAATCCTCAACTGTAATTAATTAATTTATGTAACATTTTTAATACAACTAATATAGCGACACTTCTCCACAATTTTGTAAAGAGCAATGCCCATGCCTATAGCTGAACGCTGGCCCCCAAAATACAGGTCCAGGCATAGTTTGGGGGTTAGGATCAGATTCGTGGCAATACATTTGTGTGCTATATTATTACGACCTACTTGTTTGTAACATGTATTTTAAGTGTCAAATAAAATGTTTTTTTTATTTTTTATTTCACTATTATTTTGATTTATAGAAGTCTTCCTGAAACGACAGTTGTTTTTTCAATGTATTACTATGTAATCTTACAGATTTACACAGGTACATGGGTGTTTTTTTGTGTGTATTTATTCTATCAGAGATAAAATGCTCATATTACGAGTATGATCGACTAGAATTTAGTGTGTATTCATCAATATTGCATTTTTTCTTAATATACCGAAAATATTATAGCCATTTCTGATAGCATAGTAGTCAAATGGGTGGTTTTTTTGTGTATTAATTCTGTCACAGATAAAATGCTCATAAATGATCGACTAGAACTTCGTGAGTATTCCCCAATATTGCATAGTAGTTACATGGGTGGCTTTTTTGTGTATAAATTTTATCAGAGATAAAATGCTCATAAATGATCGACTAGAATTTTGTGAATATTTATCAATATTGTTTTTTTTTTATTATACCGAAAATATTAAAAGCCAAACTGACAGCCTGCACGTGCCTTTCGACAATGTATAAACAACTGTCATAGTGAAATTATATATATTATTAATATTTAAAAGTCAAAGTGATATACCTAATTAGCATACACACAATGTCTTCATTATTACATATTTCTGATGACATTATTATGTATTTTCCGTATTTCATTATTTGATCAACTGTGTCAGATGTTGTTTTGTTATTTGCTTAACTTATGGCAATTTTTCATGAGATATTAGGTACGTAATATTTTTTACGATCTAAGTTTTTTATAAGTCCTAAGTTATAGTCAAAGTAAAATAATTTATTTCAAGTAGGCCACTTTTGAACGACAAAATTTACTACAAAATAGAATTGAATTTATTCTCCAGAATTAGGCTATCAAATTTTTTAAATCCGACTGCTGGTGCCCGAGATTAGTGAGTTCTCACAAATAAACAGACAAACACACAAACAAACAAACTATTCTGCTTTATTATTAACAGCGTTGCCAGATATTTTTTCGGCCAAAGCGGGATTTTGAACCGTGTTGACAAAAAAAAGCGGGATTCTTTCCTCGAAAGCGGGATATAATAAGAAAACGTAAAAAATCTGTATTTTTATTTTTTTAGTGATTATGCTTTTATTTAAGTTTTAAATTAAGTTTACAATGATTATAGAAATAGTCATAGAAAATGTATTTTAATGAAAATGCGTTACTCTATTATGCTAATAACAATCACTGTGTGATTTACCGTGTAAGGCAGTTAAGTCTTTAGACCGATATAAAACAAGTAATACATTACTTACAAATTGCTTATTTATTCTTATATCCCCGAAAAGCGGGACAGAGCCCGTCCCACGCGGGACATTTAATTTTCGACAAAAAATCGGGACGTTCCTTTCAAAACCGGGACGTCTGGCAACACTGATTATTAAATGATTTTTCTTACTTCTGGCTCGATAAAAGGAACTTCCAAGGGAGGCTTTGGCTGTCGGCTTAATCCACCTTATTAACTGGCAAAATACACTATAGTTATTATAATTTTCCATCCTACGCTGAGTATAAGAAATACTACACTGTTAACTAATTTAAATTATATTTCAGATCGGTGTTCATAAAATTTTAATCAAGACTTCGCTTAACTTCGAACTCTCTATTTGAGTCAATATGTGGGCTCCTGGTCTAGGCAGTAATTATGCAATATTAGTCTGTGGAAAGTTACACAACCTTTCTAGATCCTTGTGAACGAACTGATAATATTTTTACTTCTCTTCAGAAACACAAGGGAAGAAAACGTTACATTACGCACCTGAATTTGACAGCCTTCAGAAACATAAGTTCAGTATAAACGTGATATAATGCCAGGTTGTATCTGCCGACAGCCACGTGAAACGTTTATTCAGGGTGTCTTTGAAAAACATCTTTTTTTTCAGGCAAGTTACGTTTCAGTGAAAATGTTTCGGCGTCGTAGCTGAGCACAATATATAGTGTATAATAGGTGAGATGTATAATAGTAATATATAGTAGTAATAGGTGAGATCGACTTCACAAAAAAAGGTATTAAAAATAACCAATTATATTAGCACATACATATACACATATGTAATCTCACGCCTTTTCCCCTGTATATAATAATTTATTCTTAGTTAAAATACACCAAATACAGTTCCCAACAAAACCACTTTTGATTACTTATCCAAGTGCAAGTTTATACCAAAGAATTGTTTTCGCCACGATAAAATTATTTCGTAGATTTTGTACGTAATACTGCGTTCATTTGTAATACTGCGTTCAACTGTTATAAAACAAAAGGTACCTACATAACTAGGGATCTTTTAATTCCACAACAATTTACAACGTCATTCATATTTATGACTCTGTTACGTACTTATTATTTGACATAATGATATATTAATTTTCATTACCATCTTCGTGGAAACCCGTGACGCTTATTAGTGCATTCCAAACTTGTGCAATAATTGTTGTTAGGTAAATGTAATGTCCAGAAACCGACTCTACAGGTAAATGATTAAATGAAATAAACTGCAATAATACGTGATGGGACTTGAGAATGTCCATTTCCCTTGTTAAATTCCGTAATTATGAGGAATGGCTTGACATATTTTTACACGACTGCCAAAACACATATTACAGCTATCGTTTCATTTTATTTTATTGGTTCACCAACAATTGTTGACACTAGTTTTATGATCATGTTAACATCTAAAATATATTATATCCAGCAGTGCAACAATCAATTACATGTACATATAGAGAAGTTATACAAAATATATATAAATACTTATCTAGTTTTAAATTAATTATTTAAAATGATGATTAGCATTTTATTCTATTCTAACTCTGTAAAATTCATAACTCAAATAACTGCACACATTTCTTTAAAAACATTTTTTGTGTATGTACACTCGCATGTCAACCTAGGAGGCTGCTTAACCGGGCTATCCTGCGGATGCCTTAATAAATGAAAGCCTCCAAAACTTATAAACTACACAATTCGAAAGCGAACTTATTTGTTTTTAAAGTCGCACCGATATTCACTTCAAAACCCCGTTTGATTTTCGGAATAATTTTTGTATCATTCCTGGCAAACTTTGTGCCATTCCAAATGGGGATTGTCTATGTCTCTTTTATATTGAAATTGCTCGATTGGGGAAATATTTTTTTAAGAAGTAGGACGCCTTAATGTACCCATTTATAAGCATCTTCATCATCATCATTCTTCTGCCTTTATCTCAATTTATTTAGCGTCGGCTAACATGTCTTTTTTTTCCATACTTCTGTATTAGTCGTGATCTCGGTAGTCACCCCCTTTCTAGCCATATCATCTTTCACACAGTCCATCCATCGTTTTTTTGGTCTTCCCCTACTTTTATACTCTGGCGGCTAAAACTGGCCTTGACTTCGCGCATTGAATTATTCGATCACTAGTGTGTCTACATTAGACCCAATTCACATTTCAACCCTCCGCCCGCTAATGTCCCAATCATGTGTATATATGTAACCTGTACCTTGCAAGACTCGTGTCAAGTTACACACATGATTACACACGTGACGACTATTGAGACACAATCAACAATAATTATTATTGCACCATACGTAATAATAAATTAATACTGCACCATTGAGTGCTAATTTGCAATTATAGATTATAAATATTTCCCTGTTTACGTTATGATTATGATGATTAATCATTTTGTGTAGAATGTGAGGATGAAAGCTGATATCTAGGCATTAGGCTCGCCCCATATTACATGGGACTTAAGAGCGTTTACGACATACGGCATTTCATACAAACTTTCAAGCTCTAGTTTTTCGAAATGACTGAACTGATTTTAATTAAACTTCATACGCATAAGCAGGATACAAAGGTCAAAAAAATTAGTCAAGAACATTTTCGAAAAATAGTGTTACAGCCAAATTAGACCGATTTTAAATTTTCCATAGAAACAGATTTCCAGTTATCTGTTTTTAAATAAGTAATTTCGAAAATGTTATTAAATAACTTTTTTGACTTTTGTATCCTACATTATGCGTATTAAGTTTCATTAAAATCAGTTCAGTCATTTCGAAAAACAAGGGATTGAAAGTTTGTATGAAATGCCGTACGACGTAAACGCTCTTAAACATAACTGGCAAAATGTGGGTGTATTACAGGGAGGTATACCTCTGCCTAACCCTTCGGGAAAACCAGGGGTGATGTTATGTTAGTACATTTGTAAAATACTGAGTTTAATTTTACTGGGGCTTCAGGCGACAATAACCGACTTTTAATGATTTTATACTGAAGATCACGTCTAAACGAGTAGTGGTAGTGATTTCGAAAAAAAAAATGTTAAATTAGAGCATTTTTTCTATAAGTTTATATATAAATATTTTCGATTATGTTTATATTACATAGTGAAATAATTTTTTGAAGTTATGTCTAACGCGGATAAAAAACTGAGAGTCACGCAAAAAATATCAAGCGTATTTTTCTGAAACTTTCACCATTTTAAAGATAATTTAATTATTGATCGTTTAGTATACGTGTTTTATTAAAATACCTTTTTTATGTATAATAAATTAATAATGCGTCTTAATTGGGACAGCTCTACTTGATGGACGAGTCCTATTGGTGGCTGGTCATACGACGCGTTGCGTGACAGTCAGTACAGAACACGCAAGCTAACTTAAGGTCACTGGCATTATATCTACGTCTTAACGTGGTAATGTGTCACAGAGTACGTTAGAATACAGGCTCAATCATTGGGACTATTTTTCATAAATTTCCTGCTCTTTCTCAATTTATTAGGGGTCAGTGTGCAACATGTCTTTTTCTTCCATATTTCTTTATTAGTCGTCATCTCGGTAGTCACCCCCTTTCTAGCCATATCATCTTTCACACAGTCCATCCATCGTTTCTTTGGTCTTCTATGTTCGTTTAAATAATTTTCCTTTTTTACTACAAACTGTTAGGTACCTACGCTATACATATATAGGGGCCGGTCACCTTGCTAACCTTGAAATCCATCGTCATTTTATTTAAAAGCAATCTAATTCCCGGAAAAGAACAGGTAAATATTCGTACTTTTTAGTCTAGGTCAACCATTTTCCTGTAAAATATTCTACATTATCTTTTCATTGTTTCTAAATAAACATAAAGGAAAAAATTAAAAATAAATATTTTATAAAAATTATTCGTGTTAACAACGTACTCGCTGGTTTATGTAGTTATGTATTACGTAAGTCACGTTGCAGTTGATCACGTGTACCTTTACATAAGCGTTCGAGGGTTGATCTACCAAGGTCGGGCTTCATAGCAAGCAATGATTTTTTTTATTGTGTTCTTAAATAATTTTAATTGGCAATGTATTGTGTTTTTATTTGTATGGTTTTTATAGAAATTATGTAAACGTGTTCGGAAAGAGCAGTAAATGTATTGAGCAGTGGTGGCCCAGTGGTATCGGCCCCGACTTACGAGTTGTAGGTCGTGGGTTCGAACCCAAGCAGGCGCTTTACTTTGTGTAAATAATTTCATCACAACTGCCTCAAAACGGTGAAGGAAAACATCGTGAGGAAACCGGCATGTCTTAGAACCAAAAAATTCGAAGACATGTGACATCTACCAACCCGCACTGGGCCCGCGTGGTAGATTACGGCCCACTCCCTCTCACAGAGAGTAGGCTTGTGTCCCAGCAGTGGGAACATTAATAGGCTGTATGTAGATGTAGGTTCGGAAAGATGTTGCATTTTAATTTGATGATACAAATCTATATTAGTATATCCTACCTCATACATAATTTACCTCTTTATAATATTAAGTATTATAAGAGGTAAATTTTGTGAGTTTGTAGGGGGATCTTTGGATCTACTGAACCGATATTGAAAATTCTTTTACCAATAGAAAGCCACGTTATTTGTGAGTGTCATAGACTATATATTTATGTTTACCGCCCAACAAAGTGGGCAGGGGTCAGCTAGTTGTTAATAATAAAGCTAACGATTTTGTTTTTTGTACGCGCTAATCTCTGAAACTAACTGTCAGATTAAAATATTTTTTTGTGTTTGATAGCCCAATTCTTGAGAAAGCCTATAGGATATTTAACATCACGCTATAACCCTTAGGAGCCGAGCAAAGGGATAAAAAGTTAGAAAGAACTTTAAGCGAAAACGAAGTAATACCGCGGGCGGACGATGCGATGCGACGCAGTGGGTGGGGGACGAAATTTCACGCGTATGAAGTCGTGAGCAGAAGCTAGTTTAAGTAGCTATAAATGCCGTGGGTGGTGCAGGTTCTGGAGTGGCGACCACTACCAGAAGACGTAGCGTTGGAAAGCCTCCCACAAGGTGCATCGATGACCTTGTGAAGGCCGCAGCAACCCCCGCACAGAACCGGTCAAAGTGGCGGTGCTTGGGGGAGGCCTATGTCCAGTAGTGTACGTCTTTCGGCTGAAATGATGAGGTATAACACTTTTACACGTGATTTGTTTTTAAATGAATTAAGTTTTTTGAGTTAGTTACGGTTAACGTCAACGTTACTCTCAAAGGGCTCGTATTTCGTCAATACAACGGCAATAGAGTCGCTACCGGGAATCAAACAAAAATGGTTGTTAAAAGTTTAAATATAAACAGCTTAGAGGTGTACCTGTCTTTCCCCTGAGTTTCCTTTTCTGACGCCCACAGGGTGTTCTATAATTAGCCGTAAACTACACAGTACATAAAAGTACTTTTACCTTTCACGAACGTAACGTCCTAAATATAGAACAAACCAGAAAAAGACCAGACATTTTCTCACGGACCAACTTTCTTTGTGTAGTTTGAAAAGGGAACAGTTTATTTTTGGTGATCAAGTTACGGAAAGGAATAATGGATACTTACGTTTATAATTGGAATGTTGTATAAGGAGACACGTGATCACGAGTAGCCAGCCTAAGCATTAGGGTGAGACTACATCAAGGCAAAAGCGTCAGGGTAACCCGCGAAATTCAAATTTTCTAAATTTTTTTGCTATTTGCCGGTCAGTATCAGCACAGTATTAAAACCTACAGTAGGAAACCGGCTTTGATCTCGTTGTAAATGCCGACAACGTCGAGATAGTTAGCAGTTCGGGAACGCGTCTCTCGCCTCACGCCCCGCAACGTAAGCAGTTCGGTACCCGTCTCGCCCCGCACGATTGCTCTGTTTAGACGTCTTCCTCAAACGACTGTATGGTGTTTAGACTTTGGTATCAGGTTGTATATTGATCTTAATATGATTTACGGCTGTATCAAATGTTTTTTTATATAATTATAATCATAAAAATCATCAATACAACTCTCCAAATTCATGTAATCCTATTGAATGACTATTTCATGAAATCATGACATTTGAGGATTATTATTATTTATTTATTCTACAGACAACGAGATCCAAAAGATGTTAGTAAACAATTTAACATATTTGCTATGTTAGTACTTAAATTCTACTACAGATACGAAGATGCCTCATTATGGGGCTTTCGTCAGGCCCATCAGCAATAACCTTCAGGAGGCTGTTGCTACTGTCCCGCAACCTTGTGAGAAGAGACGCATTCTTTTTCCGCACTACAGCTGAGAAGCTATCTACTTTGGCTTGAGCAAACATTGCCGAAGCACTGCAATAACGTGGCAGTCGCAACAGCATCCTGAAAGCTTATGCTTAGCTTATTATGCTAACTTAAGGAGTTGTATTGTTGATTACTAATCTGTAAAGCCATATTTGATACGGTCGCAAATCATTATTTTAATGAAGATACAACCTGACACTGACCTGCATATTGCAAAAAACCGTAAGAAAATTTGAATTTCGCGGGCTGCCTTGGCGTATTCCCCTTAAGTATGTAGCGGTTAGACCGCCACATACAAAAATTACGAAACAAAAAGACATGACGTCACACAATTCCTACATCTCGCAGTTAGAGTTTACTGAGCGAATAACATAGATAAGACTATCCGAAATCAACATATGGGGCAGTTGCCCGCCAGACATAACAACCCGTCTGGTTGGAGGATCCTCCCTTTTCTATGGTGGATGAGTGAACTTTACACCCTGTTCCTCATACCCCTAAATTGGTGACCCCGAGTATGAACGTCAACGCAGCCTTCGTGCAACAACTTCAGCGTGACGTCATCATCATCACTCCCGCAAGCTTTCCTGAGGCAAGTCACACAGCCAGCCAGCACCCACGGCTACGGGTATCCTGACCACCAGCATGCAGCGAACGCGCATTCCTGGTCATCACCCTCAACCACAACCCGGCGCTGTACCACATCCGACTCACTGGATGACGACGCAGCGCCACCCCGACTCACTGGGGAATCTCCGCAGACAGTTCCGACTCACCGTGAACTATGCGGCACCCGGTTCCGACTCACTGGAACCACAGCTGGTACTGTGAAGCATCGCAAGATCCAAGACTCAGCCCACTATCGACCTCCGGTCTCCGGAGGGGAGTGATGTAGCGGTTAGACCGCCACATACAAAAATTACGAAACAAAAAGACATGACGTCACACAATTCCTACATCTCGCAGTTAGAGTTTACTGAGCGAATAACATAGATAAGACTATCCGAAATCAACATATGGGCAGTTGCCCGCCAGACATAATACCCGTCTGGTTGGAGGATCCTCCCTTTTCTATGGTGGATGAGTGAACTTTACACCCTGTTCCTCATACCCCTAAAAGTATATGAGGATCTTTGTTCTTCAGAATTTCAATTTATAAGGAGTTACAGGATGTCCTTGCGACTGAAACCATAGTTTGATGTATTTATGTAAGTAATTGATTTAATTGTTAGGAGTCTGTGAAGTTGTTAATAGAATAAAGGTTCACTTGAACTGAAAGGCTGTTTTCAAGATCTAATAACGAACTTTGTGAACTTATGTGCTAAATCCTACGACCAGCCTACGATCCTATACGGGTTTATTATACAATAATTATTATTGCGCGGATTGTAGTATATTTCTGAACTGTTGTTCACAGATTGGCAAAATTTCTAGGGTATGCGCGCACTACGAAAATAAATCGTTTGAAGAAATTCCTCAATCTGTGAACAACAGAAATGTACTACAATCGCGCACTGCGAAAATTAATTGTTTGAGATTTATTATAAAGTTGTCACTAAGTTTTTGTACTTACAAAAAGTCGCAACGATTTATTTTCGTAGTGCGCGCATACCCTAAGAGTTTAAACTGTTTTCGGAATCGTTTTGAGTTAGTTAGTATTAGTATATACGCGTGTCGCTTGTTTTTACTAAAGGATTAGTACACCCACATTTCACTTTTAGGGGTATGAGGAACAGTGTGTAAAGTTCACTCATCCACCATAGAAAAGGGAGGATCCTCCAACCAGACGGGTTTTGTGTCTGGCGGGCAACTGCCCCGTAAGTTGATTTCGGATAGTCTTATCTATGTTACTCGCTCGGTAAACTCTAACTGCGCGATGCAGGAGTTGCGTGACGTCATGTCTTTGTTGCGTAGTTTGTATGTGGCGTTGTAACCGCTACACACTCATACTTTTTAAGCTTTTTAACCGACTTCCAAAAAGGAGGAGGTTCTATGTTCGACTTTATTATAATTAACACTATGGGCCTTGGTAGTCTTTTTTATTTTTTCGCAGTTTTATTTAAGCATTTAATAGAGGACGAGCCTTTTGCCATCAACCGGGCACAAATCCAGACTCCACGCTGCTCCTGCTACTGAGAAATTCCTGATGGAAACACCCAATTGCACTTAACTCGATAAGAATCGAAACCAGGACCTCATGTCCAGCAGTAGCTCTTGCCACCACTACACCAACGAGGCAATTAGTACTATACCAGACTCAATCAATAAGTCTTTCAAGGCCGAGAAAATGCCAGAAGAAAAACAATCTAGAGTGATAGAACCTTGTAGACTTTATTTAGTGACAAAGGTATTACGTCATTCATTATTCTGCGCATTAAATTGTAGGAATAATATGAAAGAAACAGGGATTTACCTTGTTTGGAAATATACATGAAATAAACTTGTTATGATGTAATTTTAAATTCTAATTGTGTAATAAGGTCCAATTGATGACTTATATACAGTGGGTGTGTTTTCTTATGACGTATGTTTGACGTCATCATTTTTGTTAGTAATATTGTTTCTTTTGTTTTTTTTGTTGCGTAACTAATTTTCTGTATTAGCGGGTTAAATAATTGGACTGTTGTACTGGGGACTAAAGTGCTGAGGAGTCGATATTTTGATCTGTAAACAAAATATGTGGATATTCGTATAGTGAACAAAAAATTGTCGTTGCGACATCATAAAGATTTTTATTTATAAAGATATCGTTATTTTAACTTTGTTATTAATAATGGATACCACCATCAGTTATCTCCTGCTGTAATTTGTTTGGGGTCGCGCAAAATGTATTTTTTCTCTACATTAATATAAAAAGATTTTTTTTGTATTTTTTTTGTAATGAATAACTCAAAAACTACTGGACCGATTTGAAAAATTCTTTCACCAGTAGAATGCTATATTATCACTGAGTAACATAGGTTATAATTTATAAAGATATCACCGCGGGCGAAGCCGCTGGCCGACGTTAGTCATTGTTCTTCTTTTCGTATGGTTAGTGAATAGTGACTAACGTGGTGACAGAGTTTTAAAGCCGCCCATGGGCCTCAGACTTGGCTTTACACGCCGTCGAGATATATCTCTCAGGCATGCCGTGTCCTCACGATGTTTTACTTCACCATTTTTGAAGCAAGTAATTATTATACAATACGCACATGAATCCGAAAAGTCAGAGGTGCGTGCCTTGGGTTCGAACTCGAGATCTATGACTTGGTAGTCTGACGATCACACCACTAGGCTATCAAGCTAGTCATTAATAATACGGATAATTGTATTAATTTTCCTTCTATTTAAAAATATTATTTAAGTTCTCTGATACAATGGAATAAATACTATGATTCTACTACTTAAAATATTATTTATTCCCGGCACATACAAAACAAGTATCGTCATATTTATTTATAAATCCATTTCGTAGATAGGTAGACATTTTTCACCTCAGCATTGGTTGATGCATTAAACATATGGTTTGATATAACGTCATTAGAATGGTGCAATATTCTGATGTCATTAAGTTTAGTCAAATCATCTATAGGTGGTATATGGTCATATATGACCAGAACACGTCACAAACATGACATGTTGTAAATTTCTCACTTATATGACGAAATAGGTATAAAACATGCTTGACACATACGTTATAATTATTAATAGGTAATTATGCAAATAATTCCTAGTCATCGTAATATTTTACGATTAACCTTTACGCGCAGTAATAATATTTATTACTCTCGTGGATAAATAATAACAGCAGCATGAGACGATCCAAGGTTAAACTACGATTGACGCGGTCGGTTCGTGGATGGGTGACCATCTTCACAAACCGGGACTTCTCCGTGCCTCGGAAAGCACGTAAAGCCGTTTGTCCCGGCTGTCATTCGTAGATCTTTGGCAGTTGTTACACAGTAAGGAGCCCAAAAAGTCTAACACCCGGTCTCCATGGAATATCCTGTTGTCCAGTAACTGGGTTGTGGAGGTCAGATAGGCAATCGTTTTATGTAAAATACTGGTATTCAGTTGCATTTGGTAAAACTGGAAGCTGACCATATTATAGTTGGGGAAAGGCTAGGCAGATAGATTGATGTATAATTCAATGGCTTCGATCATTGATATCATAGTCGCTCCATGTAAAATACTGGTATTCAGCTGCATCCGGTTATGATGATTCGCGCTGCCATTTCTTATAAATAAGAAAAAAAAACAAAAATAAAACAATGTGTAAGATGAAATGACGTCAGTTTTGTTACGAGTTTAGTTTCGTGATAAAAATGATTTTATCAGAGATACGTCATTGTAATGACCACAAACCAATAAATTGTGCAATGGACCAACCATTAAAATATTTCGTGGAATAAGTCTGTGTAATATTAGATTTAGGTTACCTACCTATATTGATGATTTTCCTGGAGTTTCCTTTAAGGAGTAGGTAAGTTGCATCAACAGAATTACACTTGTGTGTGAGTGAATCATATTCAACCAATAATATATAATAATAATATTTTAATCAATATACAACCTGACACAGCACTGAAAATTGCAAAAAACGAAAGAAAATTTGAATTTCGCAGGCCCCCGCCTCTCTTTCCGCCGCTCCGATTAGGCCCCGGGTGCCCCAGGCGGGACCTCAGACTTCTAAAGAGACCCATAAATCGTCTTCTACGCGTCCAACCACGTGGTGCGTCAAGTCTCAACTTTAATGGCACGACTTGTACCTAGTTTACATCTTTAACCTTAGACTTCCTTTAAACACGACCAGTTAACTGTTATCGGGGTTAAATCGCCCGGCGTATCGTCGGTTACTAACCCGGTCAGTTGACGGTTAAACACCTAACTACCGTTTACTGGCGAGATTAAACGGGTTAGTTAAATTCTTTGCGATGGAATTGGATTTACTGTTGGTAACTTTAAGCTCTACTCCCAGTGGGAGGCGCTTTCTTTTCTTGTTGGTTTACCTGTTAAGTTAAACGTTTTTTTCTGTTCTGTTTTGAAAACTGTTCTTCAACAATTACCTCGTTGGTCTAGTGGTCGCAAGCGCTACTGCTGAACATGAGGTCCTGGGTATAATTCCCAGGTCGGGAAAAGTTTTATTTTATTAGCTTATCATTTGTGAATACTCACCCCTTATGCCTGGAGGTATTAAGTTCTGTTTACGTTTATATTTTTTATTTCTGCTTGAGCATAGTTTTCGATGTTTTTTTGTTGGCATGTGCTAGCTGACTTGGCAAATATGTTTTGTGTTGCGTAATGTAATTATTTTGCATACTATTACATAGAATCAAGTTTTTCTGAATGAGCAGACAGCTGTGCTTCTGTTTAGGGGACTGTCTTATACAGTAATTTTGATGTTCGAAAAGTGCTGATTCACAGCCTAGTGTGAATAAATTTAATTTAATTTAATCTTTGTTTCAGACATATACGTATACGAAAATACAGTCCATATGTTTTTTTTTGGGGTTCCCATCACGATTTTTTCAATAGCAGACCAGAGTTTGGATCCCGTTTGGTTTAAATCTAATTAGGTATAAAAAAAAAATTGGTGATAGGGTCACCCCCTATTACATGAGATTTAAACATAACTGACGAAATGTGGGTGTCCTGTAGTACACCGCTGCCTAACCCTTCGGCGAAGCAGGAGTGATGATAAGTGTTTTTTTTTATGCTAAAGATTAGTTTTGTTCTTTTTAGGTTTTAAGATTCTCAAAAAAGACACAAAGTCACTTACATGAGAACAATGCTTAAGAGGGTGCATCCTAAAAGTTGGCAACGTCGTAAATAGCTGTCAAATATTCACCTGTTTTGATTAATTTGGAAATAATACTGTATGGAAATAAGAAATGTGGCTAACTAACTATCTAGAATATTAATAATGAATTGCAATAATTAATATCGTAACACTGAATATTTAGTTTTAGATGTAAAAAAAGTATTTGGAAACTTTCCAATTGAATTTTTTACACCTAAAACGGGTACAACATCAAAATCAATATTATAATTGCATTTCATTATCAATATTCTAGTTCGCTAGTTAGCCACATTTTTTATTTCCATACAAAAATATTATCAAATTAATCAAAACAGCGAAATATTTGACATCTATTTGCGACGTTGCCAACTTTCAGAATAAACCCTCTTAAATTAAATTATAAATATAAAGTCCGTCACAGCCGTCACGGTAGCAATTATGATACACACATCCAATCCATTCAGCTTTTAGGAAGGGTTTTATTTGTGATTAAATATTCAGCTAATTGGGTTTTGAATGCATTGAATGAGTGTAACCTTCTTATACACGAAGGTATATTATTGTATAATTGTGCTCCTTCAAAAGTTAACATTTTTTTGCCGTATTTTTCAGTTGTATTTAACAAGATTTCTCGTACTGCCTCTTTGGTGTAACGTTCGAAACCGTCAGCTGAGCTTTTGGTGTTGAGGAGTCACGGTATGTAAAGATGGTCACCCATGCACTGACCAAACCCCGGCAAGCGTAGCTTGCAGCAGTTATTACTTAGCCACAAGCTCCTCTGCTGAGCTGATAATCTACAGAGTTTTCAAACAAAATATCTACTATTAACTAAAGTAAGTATTACGTACAAAACCATTAAACTATGTAATGAAACAAAAAGTAATAATGAAAATACCTAGCACGTGGCCATTTGTATATTTAATAACATACACGTAAAAATACTTAAACAAGTGTTTACGAAAACGCCTGGTAATGTTACAAAATATATGTGTATGTGACTAATTATGAGATAATAAGTTGGCAGGTAGGTATGTGAAGTGAAATGGAATGGCGGATTATGGACCTAATAAGGACTGTGTTAAAGTTTAATTTGCTTTTGTAGAACTGAAACACGTGTAAAATGAGGATGGGTATAACCTTAATCACCTCTGTTAACACCTTGTCTTTATTATAATGATCGGCTCTTGTTTGACCATTTTCCTCAAATAATAGTGAGCGATGATGTAGTCGACAGTACAAAAATATGGACCCTGTAAGGGCACAGCAACAGGATAACATATGGACCCCGTAAGGGCACAGCAACAGGATAAAATATGAACCCTGTAAGGGCACAGCAACAGGATAAAACATGGACCCTGTCCTTACATTTTATCCTGTTGTACACAGGTCCATATTTTATCCTGTAGTTGTACCCTTGCACAGCAAGAGGATAAAATATGGACTCTGTAAGGGCACAGCAACAGGATAAAATTAACCCTGTAAAGGCACAGCTACAGGATTAAATATGGACCCTGTAAGAGCACAGCAACAGGATAAAATATGGACCCTGTAAGGGCACAGCAACAAGATAAAATGAATTCTGTAAAGGCACAGCTACATGTCTTAGAACCAAAAAATTCGAAGACATGTGACATCTACCAACCCGCACTGGGCCCGCGTGGTAGATTACGGCCCACTCCCTCTCACAGAGAGGAGGCCTGTGTCCCAGCAGTGGGAACATTAATAGGCTGATGATGTGATGTGTGACAGCTACATGATTAAATATGGACCCCGTAAGGGCACAGCAACAGGATAAAATGAACCCTGTAAAAGCACAGCTACAGGATAAAATATGGACCCTGTAAGGGCACAGCAACAGGATAAAAATATAAAAAAAAACAAAATTAAATCTATATACCAGTATAAAAATAAAAATCTAGGTAGGTACATATTTAAATTAATTAACAATGAAATAACGACATAAATTGTAACTCATGGTTTCCTAGGCCCCTCGTCTACGAAGCTACTCAAAAGTAACGTGTTACAAACTCAAAGGACCAATGAGTAGCCAGAATGTCGTCAAAGCCCTAGGTCCTTCCAACGATGGCAATAGTGCTGTGATATTCTGGCTGCGGTGAAGGAAAACATCGTGAGGCAACCGGCATGTCCTAGAATCGAAAAATCGAAGTAATGTGATATCCACCAACCCGCACTGGGCCCGCGTGGTGGATTACGGCCCGCTCCCTCTCGCAGAGAGGAGGCTTGTGTCCCAGTAGTGGGAACATTATAGGCTGATTATGCTACGGGTCATTTGAGTTTGTAACTGTTTGGGGCTGACTTAGGCCATCGACTCTTAGATTAATTCAAAAAATCTGCCAAAAAGAAACCATATAAGTTAGTTGCGTAAAAGAAGTTGGTGGGGAGGGCACGAGTCGTTGGAACTTGTTAACTTAATAAATGAACAGCAGTTGTTCCTTTTATTAACTTAACTTTTGTTGAATTTAGTCATTGTTTGAGTCAATCGCGCGATTTGTAAGAAACTCGTTTTCTATAGACAATTGGCGAAAAGTTTGGCGGTTTTTCGAAGGGTTATGCAGAAAGTTGTGTTGTTGTGTAAGCTACTAGGGTTGGGTAAACGATTGATTGTTTTAATTTCATGCTGTGCCCTTTAATCCTGTGAAGGGTTATGATGGCAGTAACATGGCTTTTATTCTTTTTCCATAGGTTTGGAAAGGTCACATTACGTCCATGTTTCTTTTTTCTGTTTCTCTGAAATTATTAACAATAGTGACTAGCCAGCTTTTGAAAAACAGCGGAAAATTACCAAAAAACATATTCACAATGAATCCGTAAAAGTTCTACAACTAGACATGGGTCTCTTAATAATTGTTACGTGCAACTTCAAAAAGGATTTTTGTGTTTTTTTTTTGTTTGTTATTTATTGTACTTCTAAAGAAGTAATCAGAAAACAAGTAGGAAGAGGCTAACAATTTTTTTTTTTTGTTATTTTCAGCTACCTACTTTTAATGTTATCCAGGTTGGTGAGGGAAAAACATTTACAGGACGTGTAGCTGTTTAATTTTTGGGAAAGAATTGGTAAAATAAGATAAATTACTACAAACACATTTGAAATCAGAATCAGATTCTTTCATTTCTAAAGAATAAAGTGACAAATAAAGATATTTAGATATAAGAATAAAGTTATTGGCATTTTAAATTTCAATCTAGTACATTACCTACTTACGTTAATATTTTTAAATAAAAATATTTAGATATAAGAATAAAGTTATTGGCATTTTAAATTTCAATCCAGTACATTACCTACTTACGTTAATATTTTTTTAAACTAGGTGTCTCTCAAAACTTTCCTCACGACATTTTCCTCATCCCTAGGGTAGGGATGAGGAAAATGTCGTGAGGAAAGTTTTAAAAGAAGTTTTTAGTACGAATGTGAATGGCTTTATGAGTAGAAGAAGACCAAAAGAACGATGGATGGAATGTGTGAAAAATTATGAGAGAATGGCTGGAAAGGGGGAGAGTACCGAGGTGTCGACTACGGAAAAAAAAAGGAAAAGTATGGAAGAAAAAACCGGCCAATTGGCAGTCAGACTCGCACACGGTTCCGTACTGCATTAATATCGAGCAAAAACCTCAAAAGTTTTTTGTATGGACCCCTTTAATTATTAACTTTATTTTATTATTTGCTGGTAAAGCGGTAATTATAATAGAAGTACACAATCTGTGAAAACTTAATTGTCTACCTTTTACGGTTCACGAGATACAGCCCGCTGACAGACAGACGGACGGACGGACAGCGGAGGTTTAGTAAAAGGGTTCCTTTTGGCAGCTTTTGGACCCCAAATAAATTGGTATAAAGGCAAGAGAAGGACGATGATGAGGAGTGGACTGGGTAGTTTTCATCGAATTTTCTTCATGATAAATCTAAATTTTCTTTTATTAATCCTTTCTTAAATCCAGCCTACCCACATAATACGACTTAAGTTTTTCCAGCACAGTACGTAAGCTCCACTTACTGTCTGTAATGAACGCAGCGGTAACGCAACGTCTGTTGCAACCACGCAAGGTTGTTCACTTGCGACATCCCTCGTGAATGCATCGTAGGGACCCTGCACATGCGGCGGTTTGTCGCTGCGACTGTTTTTAACCAACTTAAAAAATGGTGGAGGTTCTCAATTCGTCTGTATATTTAACATATGTTTGGGCATAATTTCTTTGTTTATGAAGCGATTTTAATCGTTCATTCTTTTGATTAAAAGGGTAGGAAACTCCTGAGGTAGTTCCTAAAATTGGTCAAGTAGTAGTGTTTTTTGAGTTAGCTTCAATAGCACGTATCTTTTCCACTTAGTGTACGTCGATGACGTTATAATAATTTTCTGTCACTTTAATTTACATAATAACTGGTATACGAATTTGTGTGGGGTAAAAACGAAAATGCTAAACCAAAGACTTCTGAAATTAAAGTTATTTTCAGTTATTAAAGTGTGCCTGCGTGGTTGTTCTAGGAGTTAATTTCAGAGACAATCGTTTTTTTTAATAAACATATCAGCGTTTTTTGATGTGACTGAAACATTATACTTTAGCAGAAATGTCACACACTATAACGACAACCTGTTAGTTGACGGTTCATGTTAATTCTTTAGAATATTACCAAGAATAGCGCTGTGAATAGTGTAGGTAATTAATTTCTTCGGCAGACCTGACTACTTTAGGGTTATTGATATGATTTAACCTCCAGTCCAGAAGGACTAGAGGTTAAATCATACCTAATTGTAGTATATTACAAAGAGCCAATTTATCATGAAATTAAAATACTCTAAGAAAGTGACTTACTTTAGTTTATTGTTTAATTAATAGGTGCGTTAGAATCGACGGGAAAAATGGACTACGATACCTATCCTTTAAATTTTATTCGTAAAAAAGGCAAGTACTTACCTAATTCTTTTCAAAGGCAACTTTATAGTAATGTGAACACTCCTTAATGTTTCCGCAAACTTACGTTTTCATTTCTCAAACTGTATAACTAACCTTAGACCTCAAAAAATAAGGTTCAAAATTCTTTAAATTTCTGGTTTAGACATTAAGGTAGATAGTTTTAGTTAGCAATGTTAATAACTAGCCTGTTTGATTACAGAGACAGATTACAGAAAAGATATATTTATGTTCAATTTAATAGTTATAGTATTACTAAAATCCAACCTGTTTGTTAGATATCGAAAGTTTGGTCTTAATCTAGATTTAGTTTCAATGTTCAACAGGTGTACCTAGGCTCACGGAAAGATATTAATTTTAAAAGGCGTGGAAGGAAATACATTTAACCGAAGCTGTTGCAGAAAACCAACTTATTCAAATAAAAAAAGTCTACCGCACCGCTGCTACGTCCACTGCGCCGCCGCTACCTTCATGGCGCCGCCGCTACCTCCATGGCGCGGCCACACGTCCACCGCACCGCCGCTACGTCCACGGCGCCGCCGCTACGCTACGCGCACCTCACCGCCGCTACGTCCACGGCGCCGCCCCTACGTGCACCTCACCGCCGCCACTATTACGTCCACGGCGCCGCCACTACGTCCACGGCGCCGCAACTACATCCACCACGCCACAGCTACGTCCATGGCGCCGCATCTATGTCCACGGCACCGCCGCTAAGTCCATCGCATCGAGGCTACGTCCACGGCACCGCCGCTACGTCCACGGCGCCGCCGCTACGTTCACGGCACCGCCGCTACGTCCACGGCGCCGCCGCTACGTCCACGGCGTCGCGGCGTGTACGTAAACTGCGGTAGTGGGGCGCGTCATTTTAGAGTAGACATGCTGTAACTATGAATTCTTAAAAACGCAGATATGATGCGTAGTGGGTAGCAATATATCGTGGTCTTATGTCTTAACAACACCAAACTGCGATTACTAAGACTAGTGACTATGAAAATTTTGATATTTTTATGCTACACGCACAGGCAAATACAAGCGTATTGTTTAGTTATGTTATCCTTCAGGAGGCATGTTCACCAGTGCAACGTATCTACACAGCTAAATATGGTTTAGGGTAATAGAATATAATCCATACCAACTAATATCAATGCGAAAGTCTGTCTCTATGTCTGATTGTCTGTAACCTTATCACACCCAGCTGAAAGGATTTCGATTTTGGAACACAGGGTAGATCTTGGCCTGGGTTTGGACATAGGATACTTTTTATCCCGGTTTTTGACCCTTATACGTACGCTTCAGAAACGTATCTATACAATTTTGAAGCCCAAAATACGCCCTTTCTAATGAATGGCCAAATCAGCATAGAAATCGTGACACCATATTAAAGGGCAGGCTAGCTCAACCGTCAAGTATTGCACCAAGAATTAATTCAAAGAAAAATAAACACTCTGTCCTTGAATATACTTTCCGGTGTAAAACTAACGAAATCGATAACGTAATCGATACGAAATATCGAGTTGATCGTCTCGAAAATAAATTGACAATCGATTTTGTAATACTTAGGTCGATTGGCGTGTTAGGGATTGAGTCATTTGAGCTATTGTTGACTAAAATGTTTGATTACATTTTAGTTACAAGGTTATTCAAATAGTGGGGAAAAGATTCTGCCATTTTAGCCAGGGATCTCAGGTTATATTCTCGTTTTGAGCCATTAATATTAATGGGATGCAATAATTATTTTGTGTAATGATTACCAATGGAATGAAGAGATTTTGTCTGACATATGGGCAAACCATTCTATACAAAAATTAAAAAAAATCAATAGTAATTTATTCAAACTAGGCTGAGAATCAGTACCTTTCGAACGTCATAATTACATAAGACAGTCCCCCAAAAACGCCCGCCCTTCACCACTTCCTAGTGCTTTAGCTGGGAAGAAGAAGTGGCGCAACAAACTTCCCAGCAGCACAGCTGTCTAATCAGTTAGAAAAAAACTT
The DNA here is from genome assembly GCA_948150665.1 of Conistra vaccinii. Taxonomy (NCBI): domain Eukaryota; kingdom Metazoa; phylum Arthropoda; class Insecta; order Lepidoptera; family Noctuidae; genus Conistra; species Conistra vaccinii. The sequence continues at coordinate 8,395,880 of OX411340.1, read as the reverse complement.
GATTCTATACAATAGTATAAATAAGGATTAAAATGCAGTTTCAGTTATTACTACCGTGATTTTTTCTTCTTTCTTACAATTGTTGATTGAACTTTGGAAGAATCTCGTGGACCCGTTGGGAATTCATGTAGGAACATTTAAAAAATTATTATAATTTTTCATGGACCCGGTGGGAAAAGCTTGGCCTATGATATAGACATAGAGCAAAGCAGTCTGGAGAATTCTGATGTCTAAATCTTTAATTTAAATACATTGTAGGTATAAGGATATAGTTTTAATGATGGCTAATAAAGGTTATTTGAAATAGAAATAAAAATCTCTTAGAAATCGTCGACAGAAACACGGATCCCAAAAGACAGAAGGATGCTAACCATGAAGTTATTTCTCAGTCACTTTTTCACACACTTACTGGTTGGGTAACATATAAAGACATGGACTAAGTCAAGGTCAAAAAATAATTAAGTACTTAACCTAAAAAAAAATATCTCCTTAAAAACAACTTTAACCTTTAAAGACCTTTAAACCAAAATAATTATAACCATCCAATTATCTAATACATAATTACATTACAAAAACACATTTTGATAGAACATAATCAACACAATATAATATTCCGCCATACATTGCAACACTTGATGTAATTGCCAAGTGTAAAATTAGCGAAATATTTCGCTAATAGCAACACTGTCGTAACCATAGTTCCGTAGATATGTCAACACAAACATACACACATATACTATTACTTAATGTAAGCTAAATATACATATAAGTGGTATGATTTGTTCAACCAATGAAGGTGCAGATTTTGATTAGGTATATTGTTAGAAATTCTTGAGATAAGGTATTGTTTTGTAATACTGTTTTTGCTAATTTGATTTGATTAGGGCTGATGTAATAGATGACACTTTAAAATATTATGATATTCACATTTAATCTATGATAATGGTAGATTTAGAATCATGTAGACTTTGAACGCGCAGGAAATATTAAAAAAAACTGCTTCAAAATTGCATGTCAAAAACTTGTAATTGTACCTTTTTCTTTTCACCCAAGGGTTAATCCAACCACACCTCGTTCTCCAACGAAGCCTTCCACACTCATACAATTACTCATTTTCAGGCGAAAAGATAAAAAACATAATACCTCCTTAACTCCTTATTAAGAAACCACACAGCATTGTTATATTAGGACAGTAATATAACCTATGTAACCATCCATGGCTGATGATGACACACAGGCTTAATTACGCATACGATAATCTAGTCCGCTTTGCAATGGGTATACTCCACCTAAAATCCGAAATTAAGACGCAAGTCTATAAATACAGTATGTTAACTAACAGAGGGCGTTCCCGTTAACCCGCAATATTATAGCGTCTATATATGCTAGAAAAAATATTAAAAACGAAAAAAAAACTTTTTTAATTTTTTTATCATGAAATATTCACGAAAAATATTAATTTCATACGTAAAACAAACACTCTGTACACGCGTACTTGTCGCACTTGTCTTTCCAAGTTGAAAGACAAGTGAGCGTGTACAGAGTGTTACAAATCCGTATCAATAGAAAAAAAAAAATTGAACATTTTATTTAATTTTTTTTTTTATTTTTTCACTTTCAATATTTTTTCTAGCATGTATGGACGCTTTACTATTGCAGGTTAACGGGAACGCCCTCTGTTAGTTAACATACTGTATATTTCCGTGTCTTGAAGTTATAATAGCGGTACTATGTATTTAGCTTTATCAGAGCTGATTTTATCGAAGTGACAGTGTTTGTATGGAAAAACTGTAATTATTTCTTGTTTTTCGCAGGATAGTACTTCATCATCATCTGTCGGCTTCCAGTTTAACCGAACAAAGCAGCTAAATACCAGTATTTAACATGGAGCTACTGCCAATCTGACCTCCACAGCCCAGTTACTGGGTAAGACGATATCCCTTGGTAGGATAAGACTTCATTTTAGTTATAAAAATTTGGTCAAATTCGTCTTTTGAAAGGAAAAAAATACGATTTTTTTTGTTTAAAACTCGCACATTAATCTAGTGAGCGAGCTCGAGACCTTCCGGAGCTATTTCATCACGAAGTTAGTTGACCTGTTGCATTTCCACCGCGCGCAAGAAATGGCTGCCGACGCCGGGAGTCAGTTTCGACATGTTCTATAATCTAATAATGTTTTGTGTGAAATATTTCGTGCTAATTACACCTACGTTTGTTGGTTTTTGAGTTTTGTTGTTCATACTAATAGGTATTTGTTTCATGAAACGGATGATACGAAAAGGACGTATTATGCAGTTCAGGAATGTCCCAAAAAACTTTCAATTCAAAAGTGTGTTTGTTGAAAAAGGCAAATGAAAAAATTATAAAATTGCTTAAAAATTCCATACCCATAAAAAAATTACATTAATCAGGAAGGTCTGAATTTTTCAAAAGTTGTAACTTGGTAACCCTTTGACTCAAAATAATAACTAACGTCAAAGAAAACTTGTGTGTTTTGTGATAAATCTAATATATGGAAAAGTCACTAGAACCAGAAAAAAATCCTTTCATTAATTTTTTTTCTGCAACTTTACCATATACTATACAACATTTCCTTTAATCCTGCACGCAATACAAGTTATGAAGGTTCTAACGTTGTATCTATTCCCGCACCAGTCGCAGAAACCGGCTGCGAATATGGGTTACTGAGCCAATGGAACCTGTTCTATTCTATGCGCTCGCGCAATATCTAAATCTAAGCGCTTGTGGCCGTGGACTATGGTTTGTTTAACTTGTTGGAAATCGATATGGAGTTTAAGAAGTTTGTCTTTGGATTTTCGGGACCTTTTCTTTCTGTTTTTGGACTGTTGTTAGTGGTTGGAGGACTTTGCTACCAGTTTCTGACAATTCATGTTTCTATTGGCTGTGGCCATTCTTATCATCATCATTAACAGCCTATCATTCTATAGGAGAACCCTGCTGGATCTCAACCACACACCATTCAGATCAATCTTCGACTACTTGCATACCTACCAGCCACTTCACAATAATCTCTCTACCTAGCCTGAAGGGTTCCTACGCTACGCTTGCCGATGCTGGGTCTCCATTCAAGAATACGTCTAACCCAACTGTCTTTGCTCCTATGTCCAATATGGCCGCCTTTTTTTTTTTCTGGGTGGGAAATCCTTAAATGACTTCTCCCGCTCTGGCGGAGCGGAAGGGCGTGTCAGACTTGTGTTGTCAGATTTAATGATTTGTGTTGAGTAATGTAAATGATTTGCATACTATTGTATAGAATCAAGTTTTTTTCTAACTGAACAGACAGCTGTGCTGCTGGGGAGTTTGTTGCGCCACTTCTTCTCTCCAGCAAAAGCACTAGGAAGTGGTGAAGGGCGGGCGTTTTTGGGGGACTGTCTTATGTAATTTTGACGTTCGAAAAGTGCTGATTCTCAGCCTAGTTTGAATAAATGACTTTTGAATTTGAATTTGAATTTGAATTTGACTCTTACTGACTAAAACCCACCCGTGTTCCTTCCCTTGCCTTGCCAGGGGTCACGGTTTCCCCTTAGGACTTCCCGCAACCCCGGTAGGCATCGGCACGGTATGTAACGGACCCCGTCAATTTTGCTGCTGACATCTCTTTGAGCCAAGCGTGGAACACGACGCGCCGTCGACCCGGGGTTGGTTCTTATTGGACGGCGAGCTGCCCATTGCTCTCCGTCCGCAAGCCCGCGCCTACGGTGGCCGGAAATATGGCCGCCTCATTGCCACTTCAGCTTGCATCATACTCTTGTGTCTCAATTTATTTGGGGTTGATGCAACATGTCTTTTTCTTCCATGCTTCTCTATTGATCGTCATCTACGTAGTCACCCCCTTTCTAGCCATAATCTGTGTGCTTCTGAGTGAATAATACATATGAGTAATAATTTGGTAAGTATAAGTATGTTCTAAGTTGCATCCTCATTAGTCGATGTGGTCATAACTTATTGACCTCAGCCCAAATGCTAGGGACTACGCTTAATCAATGGCATGTTATTGCATTAGAATAAGCCCTAGGATACACGGAAAGCAACGTTATTATCGCCGATGCAGTTTGACAGTTTTCTGACAGACCAGTTCAAAAGCGGCAATTTAATTTTTTCTACTCTTTTCAGCTCTCATAAATTACTTTAGACATTATTTTACGGACATTTAAATAATTCTATCAAATACGTAGTTTAGTTTTAAGAAGTTAGATTTGTATTTTGAAGTTTATTTAACTTTAGCCAAATAGCCTAAAATCACATTGACGTGAAGATCTAAAATGGCCTAAGTTTGGTCCTAATAGTAACCTAAAGTTAGTTCTATTGTTAACTAAAATGTAAGTAAAGTAAGTTTTATAGCTTTTAGCTATTTTTCACATAACAAATGTAAGTAAATAACTCACATTTGTTATTAATTGATGATACGTCTAGTTATAGTGTCCGCCTGCAAAAGAACTAAAACAAACAAGTCAACTTTCACTCACACCACGTCATTGTGCTGTCATTGAAAGAAATAAAGAAAGAAAATAGGTTTATTTGTCACAGAAACACTTGCATACAAAAAGACAAGAGTAAACAAAATAGAGAACAGAAATTGTCGACAGCTGCACGTCATGACTGTGACAAGAAAGCTTCCAATCAGCATAATGCTGTGCTATGGGGATATAACCCACATCATTGTGATTTTCGAGCGTACGTGCATCCAACAATTGGACGCAATTTTATTCGACGAATATCTTTGACTGTATATCTAGACATTACATCTTTGTTAGTTATGTTGAAAGTTTGGGAGGGTGTTGAATTTTGAAAGCAATGTCGCTTCACTTAAACTTGCCCTTGGCCCACACTCGTCCATTTTCACTTCATCGAGAGATAGCGTGTTATCATCCGAAAGTGTTAAATTGAGTGACATTGACGCCCGCTGACTTTTGTCTTGAATTAATAGATGGTTGTTGCGGAATGATTCATGTATACAGGGTGTTTAATAGAGAAATGACAGGACCGGACAGCTTTGTAGTCTTGTTTTTTTTTTGTTTTGTTTTTTTTAATTCTTTAAGCAATGAAGAGCTGCTGTGGCGATTTATTCTGTCAATGTCAGAAGGAATAATGAAACACGTGTGTTAGTTGAAGTGGCAGTGGGCTGGCCATGTTTGTCGAAGGACCGATGGCCGGTGGAGCAGACGAGTCCTGGAGTAGAGACCGAGGATTGACAAGCGTAATATAGGACACCTCCCAGCTAGAAGGACCGTCTATCATCATCTGCCTAGCCATTTCTCAATTACCTTGTCTCAACAAGGTCGGTTTCCGGTCTTACCGAATTCAGCAGCTGAATACCAGTATTTTACATGGAGCGACTGTCTATCTGACCTAGTTACTGGGTAAGACGGTACTCCTTGGTAATACTGGAGGTCAGACTTTTGAGCTTCTGACGACCCGTAACGACTGTCAAAGATCCACGAATGACAGCCGAGACCAACGGCTCAACGTGCTTTCCGAGGCACGGAGGGGTCTTGGTATGTAAAGATGGTCAGCCATCCACGGAACAATCTCAGCAAGCGTAGCTGTCATTAATTAGCCCCAAGCCCCTGAATTTGAAATCTATGCATGCTTTAAATGTATCAATGGACGCTGAAAAAGTGTATACTTGGAGCGTTTTTTTATATAAAATATTTAAAACTTTTCTTAAAACTGCTACACAGTATCTGAGAGACTTATATCATTTTTAATCACCCTATATAAAAAACAACTCTTTACACTTTGACATTCTCCTATTCAAAAAACAGTCGTATTTGATCAGTCAGTGTGGTCATGGCCTAAAGTCCGATGTCGCAAACTATCCCGGGTGACAAGTTGCCACATATTGCCTTATGTACCTCTTATGTGTTGCCTTATGTACACAGTTGCCGGTTTGTGAATGTAATGTTAGGTAAATTGCTGTTTTTGTTTGTTGATGATTTTGCAGAAGGTAGGTACCTATGGAGACGTTTTGGTAGAAAGAGCAGTTGCAAGTTAGTACTAATCCCCAAGCAACAAATTATGTGAGCTATATGAGCTAATATAATTGTTCACTTTATTTTATTTGACTGTGTAAGTCAGTTTAATTTTATTTTATTTTCATTCATATTGACATAATCTACACATTACAATGTCTTAATTTTATGAGCTGTATTGCAATATGTGGTAATGTAAATTATTTTTGCATAGTACTATTGTGTTTTTTCAACTGAATAGACAGCTGTGCTACTGGGAAGTTTGTTGCGCCACTTCTTCTTCCCAGCTAAAGCACTAGGAAGTGGTGAAGGGCGGGCGCTTTTGGGAGACTGTCATATGTAATTTTGACGTTCGAAAAGTGCTGATTCTCAGCCTAGTTTGAATAAATGACTTTTGAATTTTGAGTAAGTTTTGGACTTGGTAAAAAAGGTTAAGTACTTTACTTTATTATTATTATGAGCCTGTGTTATCTTGTCACACTGCAGGGTAAAGGTCCCCGTTGGTAGACTCCAAGTACAGATTTTTGACGCTTTGTAACAGATCATGTTAGCGCTCTGTAGGTGAGGGTGGGAAGAATGCACATGTTCATGAGCTTTCGTTTTAGTGAAAGCTAGAGTGGTCCTTTCATGAGATATTTCATCGAAAATAGTTCTTCCAGACGTTTTTTGTACGTCGAGCGACTTCTTTGTCTGGTCTCGCCTGGAAGGATATTATTTGGCCGAGGTAACTATACTTTACATTAGTCAAAAGTCTACTGCATTCTTATTGGCAATTTTTTTTCTAGTAGAAATGATTGTAAAAGTGTTTTGTTATTGCTTGATAGCAATTTAGTGAGTTTTAAACTAGGTCAAAAATTTATAAACTTTTTCTTTTTTACCGTATAAATTATTGTAAAAGTGAAGTGTTATTGCTAAATAAGTTACATAGTTTTATTGATACTAAAAGCTACTAGAAAAGAAAGGGAATTCAATTTCAGTCTATTATGTCCAGATTTACTCAAAATGCTTATTTAATCATTGCATTTTGTCTCAGGTGACAACCTTAGAAGTCACACGGGTACCAGGTTTTGAACCCGCTTTCCCAAGGACCTTGTCCGAATCCACGGAGTAATCGTAACAAAAATTCCAACGATTTTAAAATTGAAGATATTAAAACCTAGTAACTAAATATTTAGTTTTAAGACTATTCATTAGGGTGGAGTGAAACCGACAAATTTTTATTTTTTTATTTTTTTCGTATCTCCTGTGTCATTAATAGTTGACCATGTAGCAAAGAATTAAGTATACAAAATATCAGGAGCGTAGGACTTCATCTTCAGGTGGCGCACAGAGGGTATATAAACAAAAAAGTCAGGTCTTACTACATACTTATAACCGCTATTATGAAGTGTTTTAACAATTTTCACTTTTATTGTGTGTTGTTATTGCGTATATAATAACTTCCTACTACATGGATAGTTGTTGATTACCCATAATTTAGATCAGATTTTTCACTGGAAAGCTTCAATTCAAGCCAATTTCACGAAAATTTGAACTTAATGTCTATTGCAGATTTCTTGAACAGCGATATGATTTCGTACATTTTTGGTGGCAGTGGGTTGTGATGGTACCACTGTAAATACAGGCAAGTCTTGCTTTGCTGGAAAGACACCTTAACAGACCTTTACAGTGGTTTGTGTGCTTATTACATGCAAATGAATTACTACTCCGTCATCATATTTCATGAGTCTCGATGATACTACAACTGGTCCAAATAGTTTCTCGGGAACAATTTGGAAACAAATTTAACGATTAACGACAATACAGTGGTCACATTCGAGCATATTAGTATAGAGTAGACGGACGTTGATGTCACTTTATTGAGCACGGATAAACAATATTAATATGAAATGTGCACAGCTATTTCTCAAGGCACTGTCTCGCCTAACTTAGCTGAAAAGATCCAGAAAAGCTAGCTCATTCCAGATGGTTACTTGCGAAAACAGAACTATTGTGCATTTGTATGTGGGAACCGCAAGTCCATCCTCAAACCTTCATGAATTGGCAATATTTATTATGAAAGTTTACGGACCAACCTGGTTTGATATCAAGACTAAGCCTTCTTGTAAAGATGGCCCAATCCATATTTAATATGGTAAAAAGCTGTTTGTACTCGAGAGACGATCAAGACTCTGTTATTTATATTTCTATGATTCAACACAATTCATTATTTGAGCATCCAGAAAATGTTGCTTGCTATGTTACAAGACGATGCACCAGAAATAAGAGAATTAGTTCTTCCAAGAATTTGTAAGGCTAGAATACAGACCAAAGGCAAGAAAGTACGTCAGTTACAGCACCCGGAACTTTAGATTGAGTTGTCACACTGTTAGGATTTAATAGACTGGTCAAAAGAAAAAGTTACCGACCCACCAATGACAATGAATTACAGTGACGGCCAATATTATCATCTAGACTTCTAGATACAATATATTGTATTTCCAGAAGATCCTTTGTCAAACCCAGGCTGTAGAGCGATGTGTTAAGCTTGTGACAGAAGCTTCTTCATCCGTTTGCGATCCAGAAGCAAGAGATGGGTTCACAAGATCAAGAATAAAAGCTAGGCAAGACTTACCAGTTTTTGGCAGAAAATCGCAAATTTCCTTAAAAACAAATACCAACGTCTCCTGAAGAAGACCCTGAATACTCTTCATAAAAGTGTATTTTGTTAAAATGTATATTATTCATTCGGTAACTACAGTAAAAAATTATAAAACATTCGTCTATCATTGTGAGTACCTAATTATTTGTACCACGAGTTTTAGCTATTATATTGAAATTTTGAAACGTGGTGCGCCACCTGAAGATGTTGACTTAGCAGGCTGATTTTTTGCCTACACGTATCTTTTTGTCCAGGTCAGTGATTGGTAATACAGGAAAAACATAATATAAAAAAAAAAAAATTCGCTCCACCCTACTATTCATATCTATTAGTGCTACAAATCGTGTTTCTCGCAAAACTGCTAAAGAATGGTTGTATTTACGATATAAAAATCGTTCTAATTACGTGTCATTTATTCCTCGCATTTGTGCTACCGAACGATGAAATTGCTTCCATAAATCCGTCCATCAAAATCTCAACTGCATAAATCTGTCATCACACCATTAACCCTTCCACTGCACCTACAAAAAAAAAAACAAAAGACGAATCCAAAATAACCCTCCCAATTCTGCATCGTTGCGCAACACTATTGATCAGAGACCGGTTACTCAATAACGGTTACATAACGTAACTATATAACGTTACAACGTTACAGATACCGCTCTTCACCTTGGTTACGTAATGTGTCAAGGTCTGTAAGACTTGGCGTGAAGAAATTATTGCAGGCGTGTGATAGCGTTTTGTAATAGTATGGGAACGAGTTTCTGTGTGGACATTTTTGGTGCATATTGTGGGTATATTTATTTACATAGTATGTATGTATATCAAATTATAAACCTCGTTCACTGGTGAACATAAGATTCGTTACAATTTCACTCACTGTACCTACGGTAGGTACGCATACATACAGAATGGCCTTTTCAGATCTGTATATTATGCACATGATTGACAAAAAAAATAAAAAAAATTACGAGCTTTGTGATTCTTTAATATTTCCGAACTTCATGTTGCATTTACGAAATCTGTAATCAACTGGCTCCTTTCTTCCATACTGAGATAAAGCCTTGTTATAGACATACATACTCTGATATTGTAGTAGGCTTAGTGACCGGGTCTCTGAGGTACCCTTTGAAAGAGTTTGAATCGATTTTTCTATTCCGTTCCATTCACCACCATCACATTAGGTGGTGTCAGTAGAATAACATTCTCAAGAAATATATCAACTTGGTCTCTTATAGGAAACGTTACCCAATTATCATCTAACCGGCCATCGAAAGACAATTTGACAAATAAAAGGTAAAAAAACGGTTTTCAAACGGTTATTGATACAATCGACTTCAACCAAGAATCGAAATGATGGATACCATTACTCACCCACAATATGCTCATAACCAACAATCTTCATAACTTCCTCACCTACTTATCTTACTGATAACTAGACCGACCAGCTGATGTAGCGGGTCTTATAAGGACCAAGAAAAAAGAAAGGTAAAAAGTGTTGTACCTCATCATCATTTCAGCCGAAAGACGTGCAGTGCTAAACATTGGCCCCCAAGCGACTTCTATTGTACTGTCTCTATTTGAAACAGCATGATTGTGTATTGGTGATATTGAAGCCCAACGAAACTTTCGTCATTAACAAATGACTTAACTTATAACGTTGGCAACATAATATATTATTACGATGTTGCCGGTCGATTTGGTTGGTGGTTGGGCCTGGCCAATTACCACCATCTTATCTAAGTGTGTCGCCATAACAACAATGTTAACGGCATTGTTGTGTTTCGGCAGTTAGAGATACGATAGCCAGTTCCTCTGTGGTTGGAGGGTTCCGGGTGAAGCTCGCTTCTACCTTCGGCCTGATCATCACTTACCATCAAGTGCGATGTGGGCCAAGAGCTTCTCAGTTGTGGGTAAAAAAAATACGTCATGGTAACTTGCCATAATGAGATAACTTGAATCTTTTTTTGCAAAGTCCAAAAAAAATCATCAAGGTATTCGTCGAATTAGCAAACTATTTGATGTAATCAATCAGTCAGCAACCACATCAACAGTTACTCACCCAAAATATTGTTAGTGAGTCGCTGTAGTCATATTATCCAACTTCCTTGCATCATTACTTATCTAACTGGTAACCAGACCAGCTGATGTAACGTTCTTATGAGGACCAAGGTCAGCCATTTTGAAGGGTGTCTGTCTGGCCAGTAAAGAACTTGTGTTGCAATACTGGAACCCGTTTGCGTTGATATGCAAATGGAGAAATGGTTCTTTGTACGTTTCTCTTATGTTGTTACTGAGACGTTTTTGTGTGAATGAAAGTGCTGTTAATGAGCACGTGGGTATTTTATTATGGGGATTGAAAGCGCCAAAAGTGTTAGGGTCAAGGGCGTGGGATTGTGTGAAAACTAATCAAAATATCATAACTTAGATACATCTTAGCCGATTACTGTCTCTGGTCTGGTCTCTATAATACTGGTTGCCCTAGTTTGAGAGGCAAGGTTCATAATCAATAGCTTACAGATCTGAAACTGAACTTTATATAAATTAGGTCTACTTCACCAGAAAATATCTTCTATCACTTTGTTGCCTGTCTGTATTTTTTTGTTGACAATAAATAACTAATCTAATGTTTTTTTTTAATGGGAAAATGGCATGGCTTTGAAATTTGATTTTTTCGCAAACTAAAAGTACCGTACATCTTCTCAAAACCATTAGGGATCACTGTTCTTCGTTGTGTATTGGTGTTTTGTGTTGTTGGTGTGTGTTGGGTGTGTTATAGCGGGAATTTGATTAAATAAGATAATTGGTGCTATGTAGAGAATTGGTGGCCCAGTGGTAACGGCCGCGACTTACGACTCTTACGAGTAGGTTTGACCAAACCAGGCGTTTTACTTTGTGTAAATTATTTAATTACCACTGCTCTCAAAACAGTGAAGGAAAACATCGTGAGGAAACCGCATGTCCTAGAACCAAAAACTCAAAGACATTTGAAATCTACCAACCCGAACTGAGAACTACACTCCCTCTCACCGAGAGGAGGCCTGTGACCCACCAGTGGGAACAGTATAGACTGATTATGCTATGCATTAATGTAGTCTATAAATAAAGCACAAGTCCATCAATGGGTGTTAATTTACCGATGCAAATAACACTTATTACGATAACTATTAAGTAACTAGGTATTAAGCTTATCTCCTGACATCTGACCTACTTGGTAGTTACGTAATTACTGCAATGTCTGCCCACTTAACTTATTGAATGATTGACATTTAGGTGTTACTAAATCGATATAGGCTTTGGAATAGATTTTGTAAGTTACGTTTGTAGCATGGGCACCCTCCCATTTGCATTTTTTTTTTAACCTCTTAGGGCGAAGTTCACCAATGAAAACTGAACGCCATCAGTACATAAACCACGTTTAAGAGCTATCAGTGTTATTATTTTCTTAGTTATATTGACACTGTCAGCTCTTAAACTCGGTTTAGATGTGCTGATGCCGTTCAGTTTCATTGGAGAATTTCGCACTTAGTCTCTTTTACGATACCTTTAAAATTAAACTTGCTGCTGAAAACTATTCTGAACAGCATTACCTATGTTTGTTAAGGAGATTTATATTTTCAGTGAAATTTCTTATAATGGCTGTGATGATGACTAATTAATTTTGGTAGGTGAAAAAAACTAGTTGTTCGAAGCCGTGAGTTCGTATGATTTGCATTGCATAGTTATCCCCTTTCTTGAACTTGATACCCCTTCCACAGTACTGTCACAAAGAGTAGGTAATGCAACAGAGACCAAACTTCGTTTAAGCACGCATTCACATTCGTTACGTACTACGTATATTATGGGCTGGCACATTATGTGTGTGGCTGGCGTAGCACCAATGCGTTCTCGTACGATCAAAATAAGATTGATGGGTCTTCATTGCCTTGTTGGACTAGTGGCCGCAAGCAAGACTGTTCAGCGTGGAATTCAGTAGTGATATCAGTAAAAATTTCTTCGTATAAATTACATGAAGTGAGCTTCAAGTGAACTGTCACTGCCCTAGCAACAGTATCATGACATTTATTACATGTATGAATGCGCCATTCTAATTGTTATGTACCCAGATGTCAAAACGTCATTCAAATAGTTTTCTGACAGCTGCGCGCACAGATTACTATTTTTTTCACTTGTGTCACTTTTGTCACTTGTATATTTTTTTCTAGATTTATGACTTTTTAGTGGGAAACTTGGAAAAAAACAGAACTGGTGAAATATGGTTATGCTGTGTGCATCACTGTTTTTGGTATGAACCTAGGTCTCCATTGCCTATCTACTCTTGTTACATTCATGTCACAATACCATAGACTATCTTACATCACTGGTATCGTAGCTTTTATCTGTCAGATAGTAGCTACATGATGTAATAGTATTACTAACGGTTAATTGTGTGTCAAGGTTGCTCTATTGTTTGGTTTCGTTAGGAAACTGAGATAAGAGGGTGTTTATAAGTTAAATGATTTTTGATGACCCAATTTTCATTAGAGTACTAATATTAATAAAAAAAAACGATCCAAAAAATTCGATGACATGTGACATCTACCAACCCGCACTGGGCCCGCGTGGTAGATTACGGCCCACTCCCTCTCACAGAGAGGAGGCCTGTGTCCCAGCAGTGGGAACATTAATAGGCTGATGATGATGATGATGACTAATATTAATAATTGTATGTGTTGAACCCATCATTGTTTCTGTGAGGGAGAGAGATGGAGCTATACAGAACTAGTACCATCTCTTTCTTGCAACACAACTGCGTCGTTTTAAACTATGACCGCCGTTACCTCTCGTTGGACACAATTAGGAACAAATAAAGTATAGTCATAATCAGCCTATTAATGTTCCCACTGTTGGGACACAGGCGTCCTCTCTATCCACCGCGCGGTCCCAGTGCGGGTTGGTAGATGTCACATGTCTTCGAATTTTTGGTTCTAAGACATGCCGGTTTCCTCACGATGTTTTCCGTCACCGTTTTGAGAGCAGTGGTGATGAAATTATTTACACAAAGTAAAGCGCCTGCCTGGGTTCGAACCCATGAGCTATAACTCGTAAGTCGGGGCCGTTACCACTGGGACACCACTGTTCCTGAATGTATAATCTGTCTCTTTCTCTAGAACTCCATGCAGCTCCATCTTCCTGTCTTATAGAAACAATGATTCGATTAACACTTTATAATACGGTTCCTGGTCCAAATTTCTGAGAGGAAAATTATCACTTAGTCGAAGACAGTTGTAGGGTTTAGAAATAACAATGTTATTTCAATAATAAAATCGAAGGCCACGTTATGTTTATTTGTAACACAGGAAACGTAATGAAAATTACGTAAAGATATTCCCAGCTGTTGATACATTAATTTTATTTGTTTTGTTTTTACAAAACCTATAGGTATATGTGCAGCCATTGAGCACAATATTACTTCTACTTGACCAAGGTTACCGACATAGCCCGAAGAATTGCCAAACTTAAGTGGCAATAAGCAGGGCACATTGCTCGCAGAACAGATGGCCGATGGGGCCGAAAGGGTCTGGAGTGGCGAACGCGTACCGGAAGATGTAGCGTTGGAAGGCCTCCCACAAGATGGATGCCCTTGGGTAAACGCCTCTTTTCCCACTTTCCACTTTTCCCGATCAACTGCGATTGCGGGCCAATTCTTTAAACAGGAGTCCAGCTCATCCCGCCATCTCTTTCTGGGCCTGCCACGTAGTCGTTTCCTGTTATTTGGGATCCACTGAGTGGTGGTTTTTGCGTATTGCTGCCCCGACATGCGACAGATGGGGCCAGCCCAGTTCCACTTTCGTCCAGCAGATGTGAGGCCAGCATCCACTATTTGTTATTTGGAACGAAGTGTTGAGTTCCTAATGCGGTCTGTGTTTGACACTTACACTTCGTTTGTGTATCTCACCTATAACAAAAAACTGATCGATTTATATTGCAAGAACCATAATGTACAAATACATAAATCGCTTACAATACATGTAATTATTTAGTTATGACCTAATCTCAAAACCTTGGTCTCGTACATTAAAAACTGGGCCATCTGTGATGCAACCGTTTGCATCACGACTTCACGGATCGATGTAAAGATTGACCCACATTTCAGTATAGGCATGTTATGATTCATAGTAATTATATATGTACTTATTGGTGAATATTGTAGAAGAAAAATAGATATTTATGTTTTTGTACTTCTTCTTTTCAGATGGCAATCTAAATAGACTCGGCCCAAAACTCGGCTACGTGTTTGGCGCCATCACTAGCGTCCATCAGTTCCTGTGACATGCTGCTGACAGGATACGCAGGACATGACATTAAGTGTCCCATCGTTTGTGGAACAGCACCACATTTACACTCCAAGGCGGAGTCGTCTGTGAATCTCCACGTCAACAGATTTTCTTTGTTACGGCCAACCTAGGTCCGGAGTCTGTTTAAAGACTCTGACTCAGTTTTTGTACTAAGGTTAAGCAACACATCATCATCATCATCAACTTATTAATGTTCCCACTGCTGGGACACAGGCCTCCTCTCTGTGAGCGGGCCCAGTGCGGGTTGGTAGATGTCACATGCCTTCGAATTTTTTGGTTCTTAGACATGCCGGTTTCCTTCACCGTTTTGAGAGCAGTGGTGATGAAATTATTTACACAAAGTAAAGCGCCTGCTGGGTTCGAACCCACGACCTACAACTCGTAAGTCGGGGGCCATTACCATTGGGCCACCTCTGCTCTCAAGCAACACAGTGGTGAGATATAGAAAATGATGGGTGACCAAGGTGACAGAAAGGTATCAAAAGTCTGTCTCATATTGCTTATTAAAGAAGTAATCGCTCAGGTTGTACCCAGAGGGTTCATTTAAAAGTGTCATACGCAGGGTTCGAACTTACAACCTGCCGTTTATTACTGTCTTCACTGCTGAGCTATTATCACATTCATATTTAATTTAATTAGGTAAAACTGTGTTCCTAAACTGTGAAATACAGGCAGTTTTATGGAACTATCTATAAAAAACTGAACAGAAAAAATATCCATCATCTACCTAGCCTTTTCCCAAGCGTGTTGGGGTCGGCTTCCAGTCTAACCGGATGCAGCTGAATACCAGTATTTCACATGGAGCGACTGCCTATCTGACCTCCACAACCCAGTAACTGGGTAACTCGATACCCCTCGGTAACACTGGTTGTCAGACTTTCGGGCTTCTGACGACCCGTATCAACGTGTGTCAAAGATCTGCAAATGACAGCCGGGACCAACGGCATAACGTGTTTTCCGAGGTAAGGAGGGGTCTTGGTATGGTATAAAGATGGTCACCCATCCACAGATCAACCGCGATAAGCGTAGCTTTACCTGATCGATCGACCCGTGCGGCTGTTATTTGTTTAGCCACAAGTCTCTCAGCCAAAAATACTAAAATTCAAATTATCTTTTGACAATTTATCGCCAAATTAGGCAGTTTACACGCTCAACGCTTCCCGTTCTCTTAACCAACAAAACTAAACCTTGAAAACACCGCCATAATGTCTTTATTCAATAAAAAATATGAAGTAATAACTTTATGTATTTGTAATCTACATACATAACTCTGTAATACCACCGTTGCAAATGGCACATTTGAGTAACCCAATTCGTTGTAACCGAGCCTTTTATCATTACAAAACCAACCGTAGCTTTTACAAAACAGAGTTAATTTTCGATTGGAGATAAACCAAGTTTTGGTTAAACGTTACGTAAGATTTTAAGGTCATAGCCGTTGCATAACTCCTCAACGAACTAGTCTAGTGTAAGAAGACCTCTTGCTTTGTACGTTAGGACCAGAATTTGTTCGATCTTTCAATGATTCAAGGGGGGAGTGGGAGTTCAGGTTATGTGGCCAGATACTTGATTTGTGTAAGCTAATTTTAGAATGCTGGTTTCGAAATGGTAGTGTTAGGATATTGGGTCTAGTTCTCATGATAATCGACTATAGAATTACTTTGAATAATAAGGTGGCTGCAAAAATAAGTTTTAATATAGGTTCGATTTACCCAGTTGTAAGTTTCGGGTTCGAACCTAGCACTTACATCATCAGCCTATAATGTTCCCACTGCTAGAACACAGGCCTCCTCTCGATGAGAGGGAGTGGGCCGTAATCCACCACGCGGGCCAAGTGCGGGTTGATAGATGTCACAGCAGGCACTTTGTGAAAATTATTTCATCACCACTGCTCTCAAAACGGTGAAGGAAAACATTGTGAGGAAACCGGCATGTCCTAGAACCAAAAATTCGAAGACATATTGTGACATTTACCAATTTAACCCGCACTGAGCCTGCGTGGTGTATTACGGCCCACTCCCTCTCACCGAGAGAAGGTTTGTTTCTCAGCAGTGGGAACATTATAGGCAGATCATAAATACATAGGTCCTGGCGAAAACGTTTATTCCGGGATGTAATATTCTGGCGTAACACAGCTTGTCCAGAAAAAGACTAATCATAACATAACATCACGCCAGTATTCCCCGAAGAGTTGGGCAGAGGTGTACCTATAGTACACGCACATTTCGCCAGTTATGTTAGGTCCCATGTAATAGGGGGCGAGCCTATTGCCATCAACCGGGCACAAATCCAGACTCTGGGCTGCTACTGAGAAATTCCAGATGGTTATTTTGTTTTTCCCAATGACACTTTGCGAGACCCGGGAATCGAACCCAGGACCTCATGCTAAGCACTAGCGTTTGCGACCACTTGGCCAACGAGGCTAATCTAAGTAGCTATTTATATTATACATTAAGTACCGTCGACCAGGGTTACTTTGATCAATATTGAATTTTCAAAGTCCATATCTTTTAAATTTGTGGGTGTAAAAAAATACAAAAAAAGTCTAATTATCGGTTTTTTTATTGGAAAAGATTACTGTAATCATAAGTGAAAAAATATGTCTTGAAATTGAGAAAAAAAATAAAAACTGGCTGATAAAGTTATACGTAGAATGGGGGTTACTTTGATACCCCCGGTTTTATTACGTGATTACAAAGTAGCCCCAATAAAAATTTTGCAGCACAGTTATTTAGAAGAACAATACATTTAACTTTTTCAATTAAAAATCGTTGATGAATTCCCAGCGCGTCCTCAAAAAAGGATTTAACAGTTCTTCAGTGTTGCTAACATTGAAAAAAAAAGCTACCAAATTGCGTTTCGTTTAACGCAATTCGCGATTTTATATGAATGGAAGTTTCGATCAAAGTCACCCCGTGATTCAAAGTAACCCCGGTTGACTGTAAATGTAGGTATATTTTAATTAAAATAAAAGGGAAATAATAATGGTTCCGAAAAACAAATTAATCTCCAGCGATCTGTGGCCGACTATTATTCTAATTAACCAGCGTTATAATGAATTACCGACAAAAAACCCAAAACATAAACGAATAAAAATATCCAATTTAACAACAAATAAGAGCATGTTCAAATTACATTTTCTCCTAAAAAAAAATGGATCTTCGAATAACAAAACTAAACTTCCAAATAGAATACTGAACCTCCGACAAAATTACTAAGTTACCGACAACAGAGGTTTTGTCAAAATAATCTTATTTTTACAACTTGCATGAACTGTTTTAATTTCTATTGTTGGTTATCAAATTTATTTTTTAACTCTCTATAATGATGAAAATACCTCAACTGTTCGGCCCGCGCGATCGGGTTCGGGTCGCAAAATTCAACATATTTTTTTATTTAATTAGATAATGTACGAATTTCGCTCCTAGGTTGCTCCGTTTTGCGTTCAGACAAAGTGACAGCGGATTTTAATGGTTTTTAGTAGTATTAGTGTAAGTTTTTGAATTTTTGCAAACCGAATCGGGGCACCCCGACTTTACGTAGTCTTTTGGCTCCTACCCCTAGAGTGTATATAAAAACCGGAGGCGCGGAGGGAGAGCAACCCCCGCCCGCTGTAACAAAGCATAGGAACCCGACCAGCAAGCCGAAGCTGCGGAGGTGAGCATGGGTGCCTATCCTTTGTTACGTAAGGCCGAAGGGGTTGCACTTCCCGCAGCGCCGCAGAAGCAACTTAGGCGCCGAAAAAAAAATCGCCAAAATAAAAATAAAGGTACCGATATCGAAGCATACCCGTGGTAAGTAAAATTCATGATATATGATGCAAGTAAAAGTTATTGTTACAAGTACATTTTTATATTTTTTATAAGTTTCTGTATAACCATTCAGAATAATATTTTCAGTATAATGTTACAGTTAAAATAGCAACACAGTCTATGAAATATGAAAGGTAATTTATGAATTAATAGTAGGCAAATAAAGATAAAAATTACAAACCATAGTTTTCAGTAGAACGTAATTTATGCTGGTAGAAAAGTATTATCGCAATAAATAGTCATGTTTATTTTTCGAAGATTTCAGTATCTCATTCGGTCGTTTCGTCATTTTTATTCGGACAAAAGTAGTCGGAAAGTTAGTATTTTAGGCAGTAGATTTAATATTTTGAGTAAGGACAATTCTTCTTTTTTTGTCGGAGCTTTTATTACTACCCAAAATAAAACTCATATACCACCGATAATTCAAAGGGTGTCGGTAAAATTACAGGCACATAGAACTTTTCATTTGTAGAAGGTGGACATTTATGAGTTCCACATTGGATGAATAGATGGACGCTACTGATGTCGCGAAACTCGTAACTAAGTTCTGGGAACAATCTAGATTATCATCAACAGGTTTAGAAGAAGTTCTCCATTGATATATTGTACATTGGTACAATATATCAATGGAGAACACTATATGCGAACTACGCGTCAAAGACCTAACGTCACACAAAAATCCTGACGTCACACAAATCCTGCATCGCGCAATTAGAGTTTACCGCGCGAACGACATATACAGTTAGTATTAAAAAAAAAAACAGCCGTTCCATACATTTTGAGCGTGTAGGTATTGCACTTTTCTATGCAACAGCAGATTTTTTTAAATAACCTACGAAAAATTTCAACGCAGTGGGGTTCAGAATCATATACTGAATCCATGGTAAAAGACTTCGCGTCGATGTCCCTGACACCCTGTATATGACTATCCGACATCAATCGTCGGGCTACGACACCCGTCTGGTCGGAGGATCCTCCGTTTTCTACAAACAGGATATTTACTAACCCTCAACATTTCGCACACAGTATCCTCACCGTGGTATTGCCAATTTGTCAGTTGCGCCGTTGATTGATCGTCTGTTCAGGCCCTAAGAGTCAATTGAGGGTAATCTGTTATTACTGGTGTGTTCGCAGGTTAACTTTAACTACTAGTTATGCATATGAACCTTTAACCTTAATAAATATTGTTGCAACAATTGCTTTTGAACTACGCTGATGTATCGATCGTTGAACTTTTAGCTATGCTAGGAGCCTTTGCCTATTTCTGAAGCCAAGTAGTATTGATGTGTTAAAGTTCACAGGGTACTTGTGGATGTTACCGTTGAAATTACAAGTTCATGATTTATATGGTTGTATTGCCAAGGGTTTTGTCAAAACGTTGCCCATCTTGATATATTAGCATCGTTGTGTTAAAATACTTGGTATTGCACGCAGCAGTATCTGCTTTTCACTAGGTGGCTCGTCGTCAGCCAGTACCGTTACTGTACTTTATTAAACAAATAAAAAAAAATTAAACCCTCAACTGGGTTGCATCTGATCCCGTAAAGTTTTTCAATAAATGAGGCCTGTTTCATAATTAGCCTATAATGCTCCCACTGCTGGGACACAGGCCTCCTCTTTTCGAGAGGAAGTGGGCTGTAATCTGCCACGCGGGCCCAGTGCGGTTTGGTAGATGTCACATTTATCTTCGAATTTGACATCCAACAACCTGTAAAGCCTACAACTCGTAAGTCAATGGCAATGGCTTGGCACGTGACGATGGGAAGAGCCCAGACGGAATGACCATAATGCCTTGGAATTTGGGTAGGCCTTGGTGTCTTCAAGTGTGGGATGCAACCTGTGTCGACACCCTCGCGCTATCCCTCGGCGGGCTGTGCTGGAGCGACTGCTGCAGGTGCAGAAAACCTCTAACCACGCAAATATAACAACCTTATTGGTAGCTATATTTTTGAGCCGTTTGGGGTTGAAACACTAGGCCCGTGGGGTCCGAGTGCACATCGAAAATTTCGGGACATCGCCAAGCAGTTGGCCGACTCTTCACGTGAACAGAGGGCTGGCTAATTTTTTGGTCAAAGAATCAGCATTGCCATCCAACGTGGCAACGCTGTCAGGCTTTTGGGCACTTTACCCACTGACAGTGATGCGGATGAATTTTTTTATGCCTAATGAGCTCTTCATATTTTTGTTTTTCTTACGTATTTATTGTAGTGTTAGATTGTATATTATATTTCAGATTTGTCAACAAACGTTGCATGTTAACACAATAAATAATAGTCAGTCAGTAGATCTGCTATCCATACAATCCGGCGCCATAGTTTACTGAACCAATTCACAGTGTCATCCGTGTCGTGGCGAGCCACTTGTTGCAATGTGGCCATGTTTTAGTGGGAACTATGAATTCTTTTACGATGAGGATTTTCTAGGTAGGTTTTAAATTATATATTTGGATAACATTGAAATGCTACCTATTTCTCCGAATAAATCATTCAAATCTGCCTAGCCTTTACCGACTATGCTGGGGTCGTCTTCCAGTCTAACCGGATGCAGCTGAATACCAGTATTTTACATGGTGCAAATGCCTATCTGTCCTCCACAACCCAGTAACTGGGTTATACGATACCCCTTGGTAAGACTGGTTGTCAGACTTTCGGGCTTCTGACGACCCGCAACGACTGTTAAAGATCCACGAATTACAGCCGGGACCAACGCGCAACGGCTTAACGTGCTTTCCGAGGCACGGAGGAGTCTTGATATGTAAATATGGTCACCCATCCACGGACCAATACCGGTAAGCGTAGCTTAACCTGATGGATTGAACCTTGCGGCTTTTATTACTTAGTCACGAGCTCCAAATAAATCATTCTGGGTCATAATTGTCTTGTCTGCCAGAGTCGGGGATGCAATAGGATTTTTTTAACATTTTAGTTCCCGGCGATGAATGTAAGAATCCAAGCTTTTGCTACCATTCTGTTCCTTTGTCATCTTATCTTCTGCTTTCTGCGTTGCTTGCTCAGATTTACTTTTCTTGACTCATCTTAAATCAATATGATTCAATAAAATGAAAAATTTGTAACTGAAAACGGAATCTGGATTATAATTTATCATATTTTAACTTAAGATCAATTTAGATCTTAAGTTACAGAAACGACATAATTTATTCAATAACTTCGTAGTAATAACTTATTCAACAGATGCCATTTAAAAAGACGTACATTTTTTTTTTGTCCAAGCTCTAAGATAATTATAATTAATATGCTTTGAACTTTAATTGCTCTTGGGCTATTGCAATAAGTCTTCTTTTCGTGTGGTTAGTGACTAACCTGGTGTCAGAGTTTTAAAGCCGCCCATGGGCCTCTGACTTAGCTTCACATGCCATTGAGAAATATCTCTCAGGCATGAGGGTTTCCTCACGATGTAAGCTATGCAATAATAGTTACCTAATTTTCCATCTGAGATTTCTAGAATCTAGATTTACAGTCTTCACGTAAGCGAAAAAACTCCTTCTCTCATATTATGAAGGCTGTTGCCGAAAGATAATTAGCTAATTTTCACACATTTTTGTTAAACATTTTAACAATTCCTTTTTTTATTTTATTGTACGTCTAAATATGTTGCTGAACACACAGCCAACTCCACTCACCACTACCATTTCCAAAACCACCCCTTACCTTTGGTTTTCAGATAAACCCAACGCATGGCCACCATATCCACACATAAACACGTATGCGCGCGCGCAGTTCCCATAGTTAGATGCTTGTTACGAACGTTACCCGCACTTGTACCGTGACATAATCCGCTTACCCACTAACAGCCGGATACAGGGTAGGGTTGCCACGTCTGAAAAAGGCATGGGGTTTCAGCATCTGAGTAATCGATGAAAGGAATAATAATCGAAAATTCAAATTATTACAAAACTAGCGACCCACTTCTGATTCGCACTAGTGCAATGGTGATATGTCAAAATCGAGATTTCTGTTCTATATCTAATATAGGAACGTATTATAATTATAATATATAAACATCCATTGTGTAGTTTTGAAGAACTAAGCTGTAACACGGACAGACAAGAAAAGTTATTTTGTTTTATAGATTATAGGTAAAGTCATAGTGAAGAGGTATTAATTTTTTTGGAGAAGCTGCTGCAGTTGCAGAATATCTCAAACGACGAAAATATTTCAATCTTATTGGGAGTTATTTGCTCGAGCCGTTAAGAACCATGGGATCCGAGTGCCTACTTGGTTTTTCAACACATCGCCAAGCGGTTGGTCGACTCTTCACGTGGACAGAGGACTGGACTATTTTTTTTACCACAGAATCAGCATCACCATAGAACGTGGCAACGCTGCCAATCTTTTGGGCACTTTTCCTGTTGACAGTGATGCGGACGAATTTTTTGATGCCTTATGATTTTTTCCCCTCCTTTAAAAAAATCATGTACAATTGTACATATATTATTATTCTTGTTATTTTAAGTCTGTTAACGTATATATTTTGAGGCAGAGGTGCGTATACTTTACATGTAATTTTAATCACTGCACATATTTATACACATTTTATTGTTGCATAAACTTACATTTTTACCCGACTTGTTAAGAGGTGTTTACACACACGAAATCGAATCGATTTGAACAAACTCATGAAAAAACTGTGATTGAAAAATGCAGACAGTTTCCTAACTTAAATTCAAATTGATTTCTTTTAAATCAAGTCGTTATTGTAATAATGTTTTGCAAAAAAGACTGTTTTAAAACTATAAAGACTTCCTTGTTATTAAGTTTTTCGATTAACAAAATAATCAGACTGAGCTAATCTGTGATGCAGTAGATATAACTTCATTATTTATTTTTTCTTACCAATAACATTTTTTTTCTTAGCCCAATTAGAGCGTTTAATTAACTTTTTACAAATGATTCTTATTATTTACTAGCTTTTGCTCATGGCTTAGCCTGCGTGGAGGTCGGAAATTATCCCACGGGACCGTAATACCGGGATAAAAAGTATCCTAGATCCTGACCCAGGTCATGGGTTACCTGTGTGCCAAATTTCATCGAAATCTGTTCAGCCGTTAAGACGTGAAACAAAGAAACAAACTCCCTTTCGCATTTATAATATGATTAAAGTTAGGTAATCTTAACTAATATTATAAATGTGAGTTTGTTTGTTTGTTTGGTACGCTAATTGCATACAGTTGTTGAAAACACGAAACTGATCTTGACTCACAGCAAAACTTAGAGTAACATCGAAATTTTATGATATGAATATCTATCTGATATCCGATTCGAAACCAATTAGCGCTAGTAAAATTAATTACATACAAATTATGAATATGTAATTGGTCAATAATTTCTTGCGTGACAGCCCTCGCACACAGCATCACAGGGATGTGCGGATGCTAACCTACTGTTAACGTAACGGGACAGCTAAGCGAGATTACTGTGGACCTGCAACACTTTTACACACCGTTCACTGCGATAGTATGTAAAATGTACAGCAGTAGCTATAACGAAACGATTTTATATGGATAGGAACTGGGCGTTTCTATTTTTAAAAACGTTTCGTTATAGTTATTGGTGGTTGATAATATTTGGCTTAAATTATTAATAGAGTTTTTTGTGAAAACTATTATCATATTTTGATGCAAAAACATGGATGGGTGCACCTTATTTATTGCTTTATGTAACATCTATATTTTTTTGTTGTGTTGTTTTTATAAGATTTTAAATTTTTATTAATTTAGATGTAGAACTTTCATTTAATTATTCGATAAACATCAAATAACTACTCATGTTAAGTTATAGAATTTTTTGGTACATAAAAAAAAAATTAATGAACACAGTAGGTCGCTAACATAACTAATAATTAGCGATAATATGTGCCTATTTTATTGAAAATACGTGGTAAATTATGTCCACACAAGACGTGTCGTGCGCTACGTGTCGTATCATGAGACAACGTTGAAATATCTCATATTATTATGCCTGTTTACTTTTAAATTCAATTGTGATTGAATTGAATTCTACTTTTAAATAATGTAAAGAATAAAGTTTAAAATGGTTTTCTTTTTAGCGACATTCTTATAAGAGAAATAAAACCATTTCCAAATGGTTGCCATTGAAGATGTTTGACCATCTACAATAAAGCATTTGCAAATCTTTTACGAACGATGATCAAACATTGTGTTGGAATTCGTCTCAGGCTAAAGAAATTATTTCAAGATTTTTTACATGTTGATGAATGTGTATAAATGTTCGCTATTGGAAGTTTATGGGTATTCGGGTAGAGGATAAAAAAAAATTTAGAATGAGAAAAAATCTCATTCTCAACCAATAAGTCAAAAGGAAGGAAGGAACCTTTTTTATATGAATGTGTTTAAAAGCAGAAATATCCTTGGAATTCTGATCTACAACCGTAGGTAAAACCATAAAATCACTCTAAAAAATTACTGAAATAATGACATAGAGAGCACTCTTTTAAATTCTTCCTCAAATTATTCAAATTGATGATTTTTCCACATCATTAACCCTCTTTCTCTTCTCTCTCTTATTTAACTCTCTCAAAAACCACATTAAGATCATTATTTTAACCCAACCTTACCTCAAGTCGTATCCACACTACTCCAACAGCCGGCAGAACATACTATGTCGCGTGCTGGCACACTGATCCACATGCAGCTATTGATAAACTAAAGATAACGCCTTTTTTATACCATACACTTAAAAAGTAATGTATTGATTCGTCGTGAGCTTGGCATTGGAAAGATCTGGATTTTTTTACAACCTGCCGAGATAATGCAATCAGGTAAATGGTTATGGTGGTTGATAATGAAGTTAATTACGAAACTATGGGATTTTTTTTTAGATCACTTAAATTATGAAGCTGTTTAACTTATCAAGTTAAAAACAAGCAAGCACATGGTTGCTTCTGTTTTTCATATAAGATCGAGCATAGTAACTCATCATGTAAGTGTGTGGATTTCCTATGTTCGTGCTTTTTCAATCAAAATATAGTACGAAAGCTATCATACGATCAAGAGAAATAGACACATCTGGCAAAATACAACAGACGACGTATCTTTAGTAACCTAATCCGCTTAACAGTTCTAAAAAGGTCATACAAACGCAGAGAACTACTCAACTACAGAGAGTTACTCTGCGTTCGGCACTTGACGTGGCAACACGTCGTGTCCAGGTTAGCAACTAGTCAAACGTCATTTTGAAGATGCCTCGTTGAGAGGTGAAACACGTATCGGTTTCTTACAGGGTTCTTTATGACTCTTTAAGAACATTTAAGCGGATTAGTTTACTAAATATACGTCGTCTATTGTATTTTATAATGGATTTCCGCAAAGTCACGTCTGAGTCAATTAACTACCATCATCATCATCATCATCATCATCAGCCTATCAATGTTCCCACTGCTGGGACACAGGCCTCCTCTCTGTGAGAGGGAATGGGCTGTAATCTACCACGCGGGCCCAGTGCGGGTTGGTAGATGTCACATATCTTCGAATTTCTGGTTCTAAGACATGCCGGTTTCCTCACGATGTTTTCCTTCACCGTTTTGAGAGCAGTGGTGATGAAATTATTTACACAAAGTAAAGCGCCTGCTTGGGATCGAACCCACGACCTACAACTCGTAAGTCGGGGCCGTAACCACTGGGCCACCACTGCTCTCCCCTATTAACTACCATAGCTGACATTATTTATTTATTTGTAGTAAGGTTGATAGACGTAAATCCTAGCCATCAGCACCTAAAAAGATGGATACAACAAATGAAATTCAGGACCAAGACCATCTATTTAAGGCGACGACAAGCTACTTTTAATGATTTTATACCGAAAATTACGTCTAAACGAGTGGTGTTAATGATTTGGAAAAAAAATATGTTAAATAAGAGCATTTTCTTAATAATTTAATATTTAAGATTATGTTTACATTACATAGTGAAATTAATTTGTAAAGTTGTGTCTAACGCGGATAAAAAACAAAGAATTATGCAAAAGCTGTCAAGCGTATTTTTCTGAAACCTTCACCATTTTAAGGATAATTAAAATATTAATATTTTAGTATACGAGTTTTATTAAAATACCTTCTGTTTTATGTATAATAAATTAATGTATTGATTCGTCAAATTGGTGACAGCGCTCCTTGATGCGCGAGTTCTATTACTGGCTGGATGTACGACGCGTTGCGTGAGCTCAGTACAGAACACGCAAGCTAACCACTCAAGGTCACTGGCATGTATCTGTCTCTTAATCACCAAGGGTTGATGATCTAAAGGGTCGGTGACAGCTCGGCCCGAGTCATCCCAACCCGAATAATAATACCAGATATTTCACTCCTGATGACGGGAAATGTGCTTTGGAATTTGGCAAAGAATATTCATATTTTTACATTGAATAACAACAACAAGTTTTGTTTAAAAAAATCTACTGTAATATGCAGCAGATTATTACAGCAGAATTGTTTAAATACAACTTTCATTTAAGTATTAATTTTGTTTGATTAAATTAATATTGAACTAATGTTATGACAGCATTACAATATAAGAATACATAATTAACGAATTCGTAATTCTTTTATTAACATAATGTTATCGTATTAAAAACAACCATGTAGCAATATTTCAGTAATAATTTAATTACAAAATTAAGTTTAATAACCAAATTCTGTACGTGATTTTGCTTCAAGATATTCGTAAAATTTTCGGTATTATGTCTGCAATTTTCTCAAAACTGATTATTATTTTGTATATAATATTGATTTTGGCTGGTAGAAAATCATTCTTGTTTTAAACCTTTCATATAGTTTTGTGCAAAGCAAAATGGTGTATTTTTTTCTGACTCTCTTCCTGGCTTGCGTAAGTACCTATTATTTTCTTTTATTAATTTGTGTCTGAAGTTATAAGTGTCTTGCATTGGCTGTAATAAGCCTACCTATATTGCAGTAGAAGGTACATATTTTCACAGACAAAGTCTTTTATAATGAGTACGTTTTTTAGTTTTTTGTTCAAGAAGCTTTTCTTATAATAAAGGAGTGTAATTACCAACGTCATTTAAAGTTATGAGACGTATAAACGCCAGAAAATTATGATTAAAGAGAAGTTAATCATTATTTAACTTTAAGCAATGTTTATGAATAAACCCCAAGGTTCGTCGTCATGTCAATGGGTATCGTATTACCCAGTTACTGGGTTGTGGAGATCAGTTAGGCAGTCGCTCCATGTAAAATACTGGTATTCAGCTGCATCTGGTTAGACTGGAAGCCGACCCCAAGATAGTTGGTAAAAGGCTAGGAAGATTGAGATTGAAGATTTCGCGCGACAAGTCGCGCTGGTCTGCACGAACCTTCACACTTTGAGTGATAGTAAATGTCCATAGGCAGTATAACAAAAAACATCTCCTATGTCTCATTCAGTGTCTTTGAGTGCGTTAAGACCATTTACAACTCGACAGCTGGTAACACAATTTTATTTATTTATTTTCAGGTTACATCTTTGCTAGCATGTCCCGAGCCACTGAACGTGCACATTCAAAACTATGAAGGACCAATCATCTTGCACACAGAAAACTGCGACAGCCAACGTAACCATGGCAATCAACAGCTTGGTAACTATGGTTACCAATGCAAGCAAAATGGTTGCTATGATACCGAATGCACTTGTGTATCTAAGCAGAGTTATGCACCGTATGTGTATGGTGGTTCTGGGGCAACCAATGTAGGATATGGTTGCTGTCCGGTTGCAGATGCGAAGCCATTGGTTTATTGTGTTTGTAACAGTTGTGGAAGCAATGGATATTCTAATAACTTGTGTGGAAATCAAGGTTATCAGAGTTATCCTAGTCGTCAGGGTAAAAACTCAGGATGCTGTTAAAAATTATGCCTATTTATAAAAGATCTGAAGTAAGCAACTTGTGAGCACTTCACTTCACTGGTTGTAAATTCAATATTTTGTTTCAAATTCCTTTACGTACAGACAATCTTGTGGATTAAATATACTTTTGAACCGTTCTTAGAAGTTTTCGTTCCAATCAAATTCTGGGATTATCGTAATTATTTACGCAATTATTTAAATATTATAATTGAAATTCTGACAAGAAGAAAGAGACGCGGCTTGTGGCTAAGTAATAACAGCCGTACGGGTCAATCGATTTGGTTAAGCTATGCTTGCCGCAGTTAGTCCGTGGATGGGCCCAACTTTACATACCAAGATCCCTCCGTGCCTCGGAAAGCATGTTAAGCCGTCGGTCCCGGCTGTCATTCGTGTATCTTTGACAGTCGTTACGGGTCGTCAGAAGTCTGACAACCAGTCTTACTTAAGGTGTATCGTATTACCCAGTAACTGGGTTGTGGACTTCAGATAGGCAGTCGCTCCATGTAAAATACTGGTATTCAGCTGCATCTGGTTAGACTGAAAGCCAAAAAGAGTTGGGAAAAGGCTAGGCAGATGATGCAGAATTGATTCTCTAAGAATTACCTTTGGAGTTATTTAGGATGCGAAGCATAGAACATCTAACAAAGTTGCAAGACTTAGGCAAGGCCTATATCCAAAGTAGACCTCAATAAGCCCCATTGACGCTAACAAGGAAATTAATAAAATCGTGATAGCAAGTAATAAATAATTTATGAAATATATTTCAAGCCCATGCACCCAATTTTCATCACTCCAGCACAACACTGATATATATTCATAGATAATAATTTATTATCGTGCAATACAAAATGCATACATTTCGAAACACGTATAAATTGCCATGGCTGCGCCTGAGTCGGTCTGTGCGAAATCATTTGCAAAACCTTACTGTTTGCGCCATGATATCGTAGAGAATGAAAATGCAGAAAGTTAACTCCTAATAACGTGTGCTATGAACCTAAAATATACAATATAGGTAACATAGAAAAGTTTCTAATAACGGCAGTCACTATATGGCTGTGGTTTAAACAATATTTTTGTGTGTGTGCGTCAAGTGACACTTCTGTATTTTCTTACTCTATGTCATTACGCCATCTTGGAACCAATATGGCTCCGTTTTTGTTAATTAAGCAATTGTTAATTAAGTTCTTACATTAGAACTAAAATATTTTTCAACACTTTTCTAATATTTTTATTGACATTGACATTTTGCAAAAATGATTCTAGATTTATTTTTGGCAAAGATTATCTTTCGTAATTTTTTTTTTTATTAGTTTTTGGCACGTTATTTCTGGTTGTTGCTTTAGTCTTGTTTATTAAATTGATTAATTGAGTTTAGACTTGATTTGATTGACTAATAATTTAACACGTTGGTATCATTTATCAGGCTGCAAGAAAAGTTGTAATTTTATCTTTTGGCGCGTGGTTAAAATCGCCATCTTGTTTTTTCAAAACAATTTCTGTGACAATAATGTTTACCAATAACGCTCTTGACGACCCAACGGCGCCTGAATGACACTGACAAAGTGTCATTCAGGCGCCAAAATATCCTAGTCTTTATTGTTGAACTAGCTGCCCGCCCCGGCTTCGCACGGGTAGCACTAGTACTTATCTACGGCGCACATACCTACCTAACCTACCTACCTACCTACTCTACATAGCTCCCTATATATCTACCTACCTATCCTACCTACATACCTGCCTAATACTTGCATAACTACCTACCCACCCACCCTACCTTCACCTACCTATCCTATATAAGAACAACTTTTTTATTTTCAATAAAAATTAAAATTAGAAACTTTTTGGTAATGTCATAACATTACCAAAGAGTTTCAAATTTTTTTAAGATAAAAAAAAAATACCTGTCCGATCCAAAATATAGATGCCCTTTTTGTTTTTTTTTTACATATTGTATAATTCTGAAATTGCCAATCCACCTTGAGCAAGTGTGGTGATCAATGCTCGTGCCTTCACTGCATGAGAAGAGGCCCGGGCCTTGCAGTGAGACAATAAATAACAAGTGAGACAATTATTATCTATAATGGCAAAGAAACCATGTGAAATAAATAATAATAATAGGCTGGTATTATATTCGCCCAGGTCACCAATTAATGACAGCAATGATACTTACGATATTTACCTGGTACAATTTTTCCACAAACATTCATAACTATATTATCTTTATTTGAATATTTATCCTTATTGTACAGCCTACTCTATCAAGATAAGCATTATTGTTTTAATACGTAGAATATCGTATGTTTACAAAGATAAAAGTAAATGCGGAAATTACCTTATCGTTGAATAGCTCGCCATTAATTAAAAACATAAGTTAGGTACATTTGTATATCTATCTATTAGATCATATTATTACAGATAAAAATCATACGAGTACAGATTACAACAAAACAGACAACAACAAAACAGTCAATTGTGGTCATAACGTTATAGTCCGAAAGACACAATATCGGAAGCTGGAATTACGAGAGGCCTAAACTACAGCATGCAAGCAAAGTGAGCTGTTAATCCCTAGCATCAAATAAAATCAAATCAATTTTTTTATTTCACAATAAACCTACATGGCCACTTATGAACCGGCAGAAGCTAGGTGCACGGTTCCAATAGGTCGTTTCCTATGGAGAAGAACCGGCAAGAAACTCCACGGTTAATCTTTTAAAAATAAATGGCTTTTACAATGTTTTCAAATTACCCGGAACCGACGTCGACCCGGTCCTGGTCCTTATCGGACGGCGAGCTGCCCGCTGCCCGTGACAGCTCGCCTCAAACTTGCGGCAGCAGGGTGTGGGTGTAGAGCTGTAGCGCAAACTATGTCCCACATTTTATACCTCTTTGATCCAAAAAATATAGCCATAGCGACCTCCGCGCTGCCACCGACGACGCCGTGGAGGTGGCGGACTTTCGGGCCAACAAAATTTTAAACAATATCGTGCCTTCGTGAGAAGAAGAACGGTGAGATTTTTGTAGAATAGACCGTCTGGACGGAAAATTGTCAAAACAACGCAACTCATTTCATCGGTTTTCTGTTTCTTTTCTTCTGTTCCTTGCAATATAGTGCACAAAATATCATGATACTATCATCATCTTCCAGCCCTCGTTCCGATTTATTTGGAAAAGGAAATCTCTACATATTTATAAATTAAAGTCGCTTTTCATGTCTGTCTGTGTGACAGCATTGTTCTTCTAAACTACACAACGGATTTTTATACAGTTTTGGCCATAACTTAGAGAATTTATTCTGGTAGGTTTAAAACTACTTAATAATAAAGAAATTTTATACCTATTAATATTTAATAAACGAATCTCGATGATTTGTCAAGTCGAAAAATCGTGCGCAGCAGTGTCGGGTCGCTGGTAAAACTTTTCACATTCAAAAAGTGCTGATTCTCAGTCTAATTTGAATAAATGACTTTTGATTTTGATCCTTTCTAATTGACTGTCAAATTGGCACGAACTATCTGTTTTGTAATTTTTCGTCTTCATCTTTTCCAAAATCGAACATCTTTTTAACTTTAAAATGTGTAAATTTATCCCTGATGTTATTATAAAATAACAATATACCTAAGTATTTTGAATTCCCAGTCAAGAACGACATCTAGAATAAACCTATCTAAAGAAACACTCGTAACCGACATGAGGTAATTCTTACACAAGACTTTCAAGGATAGAGCAGATAATGACAGAGTTATCTTCCATAATAGGACTATGATTGGCACATAGTTACAAGCTAAGGCTTGTAGGTAAGGCTGGATAGTTACTTCATATTTCATTGAAAAAGGAAGATATATAAATATAGAACATAATATTCTTGAAATGTCCAAGACAGATTAAGTCTGTTATTCCCAGAAAGTCTTACACAAATAAACATCATTGTTATTATTTAATACCATTATTATCTACTCAGGAAATAATGAAACGAAGGATAACAATTTAAGCAATTTTCCGATTGTGACAGCCATTTTAATGCACCATGTAGGTCATTCACCTTTTGAAAGGAAACATAAAAAAACAATAAAGCATCAGAATAGAGATTACACACAACTTTTTATAAAAATTTGATCTGTCATGTCTTGAACAGCCATGTCGTTTTCTTCCGTTCCAAATTCAAAATCTCCCGATCCCACTCCCCGATACTAACGCCATCTAGTACAGAACTAGTGTCAACATCCACAAGCTACATGAGGTAAGTCTGACGCAAGATTTCAAGGATAGTGCAGGCAAGCGTGGCGTTTCGTTGCGCAAGTCAAATGTCGAGTTAGGAAAGGAGTGGTGCCGTGTCAAGGCGCCTCTGAGTGGAAACAGAACGCCTTTCCATTTGTTGGGCAATGGGATCTAGCCTAAATGCCAGGCTGGAATAAAAAAGGGGTAACTTGGGAAGAATAAGATACTAGAATTGAACTAAAAGACTCTTTAAAACAGCCGATTCTGATTGTTTTGTAATCTTCAGAGAGTTGAGACAAAATTTTGTTGTAAAATGCCAAAATGCCAGCCTGGGGTAAATGAGGGGTAATTTGGAAAGAGAGGAAATACAGGAATAGGAAGAGACGACTCTCTAGAACAGTCGATTCTATGTTTCTTTTGGTATTATGGGAAAGATGATGTGAAACTTTTAAATGGGAAAAACGTTCACAATCGTCGTCTTTGCCTAAATTCTATCTTCTCCTGAGGACAAACAGGGTAACTTCCGTGGTAACAATGTAAGTAAGTATGTAGGGATTACGCCTGTTACCCTGAAAGGGTAAGGCAAAGGTGAGTACGTATAGTACCTATAGTACATCCACATTTCGCCAGTTGTGTTTGGCATTCGGTAGTGTAATTAAAATCATCTATGTATTAGGTATTTCATCAGTATTTTATGAAATGTGAATATTTACATCCGAATTATAATATTTTACATCATTCTCATCAAATTGTTATTCATTATGTCTATGTCAGATAGCAACAGCTAGTGATTTTAATAATTTGCTGGAAGATTAAGTGAGCCAGTGCTGACTGAAAGCTGATCTAACCCAGTGGTTAGATCAGCTTTCAGTACCTACCTACCTATACCTCTAACACGTCATAGGTTAAAAAAAAAAGAAAAAAAAATCTATAAAAAATTAATGGAAGATTACTGCCTCGTTGGTCTAGTGGTCACAAGCGCTACTACTGAGCATGAGCTCCTGGGTTCGATTCTCGGGTCGGTCAAAGTGTTATTGGATTTTTCTATCTGAAAATTTTCAGTAGCAGCCCGAAGTCTGGATTTGCGCCCGGTTGATGGCAATAGTCTCGCCCCCTATTACATGGGACTTAAACATAACTGGAGAAATGTGGGTGTACCTGCTACAGGTACACCTCTGCCCAAACCTTAGGGGAAACAAGGCGTGATGTTATGTTAAATGGAAGATTATCTATACATAACATAAAATAGTACCTAATGAAGTCAAAACCTGTTTCTTGAAATATTAATGAAAAAAAGTATTTGCTACGAGGTGTCGAACGAATTTGTTGCCGAAAAAATAGTTTTTTAAATTTTTGTTTGTTCCGGATTGGCGCAAAAACGGCTGAACGGATTTGGTACATAGATTAGTACATAGTTACCTGGATAATTTTATTGTTCCCGTGGGATTTTCAGACGCGGGCGCACCGCAGGCAAAAGCTAGTTGATTTCAAAATCTGATGGTTTGCTTTTGTTTTATTTATTTCCTAGGGAATAATACTAACCTCACCTAGATGTATTATATTTTTTACCTCCACTCTAGGAAGATTCTGACGTAATGTTGCAAAAATAACTACTTTTATATCATGCTCACAACATCTCGACTTCAGGAAGTACCCTTGAGAGTTCGTCCTTACATCCTTTGTCGATGTAACAATCGCACGGCTATTTATAAACTAAGATTATCCCTGTATAAATGTAAAAGTTAGTTTGTTTGTCTGTTTGTTCAGTACGATTGCTACGGAACCGCTTTTGGCCAGAGTTATTTCAAAATGGTCAACTAAAGTGTCTTCCCATGAATTTGTGAGAGACAGTTCTGAGTCATAGTAGATAGGTCTGTGTCATGTGCCTGTAATTTCATCGGCACCCAAACCCTTCAAGGCTCGTGCAGACTAGCGCGACTTGTCGCGCGACGCCACACCGGTAATTGTTGTACGGTGATTTTTTCTTAGAAATTGTTTTGTTAGAGCCGCGTCGCGCTGTTGCATCGCGCCGGTCTGCGCGACGCTTCAGACTGATTCACAGCAATGCTTGAAGGCACAAATTGGTTAAGTAGTTAAATACACTTCCTCGATTGGAAGTCAACTGTGGGTCAACTTGAGAACCCACCAAATATAAAAAAAAAAAACGAATGGACTTTTTCAACGAAAACCGAGAATCATGCATTCATCCTTGTTAAATAAAGGCATACTAATATAGTAATCAATTTCTATTAACAACATTTTTCTTCACACTTTAAAGGTGATAAACAAGGCAGGATAACATGCGCAGTGTCATAACAGTCGTCTAAATAAGGTGTTTGTTACTTCCTCATAGATAAATTGAATACGTTATCGTTGTTAATATTGCGTAAGAGTTCCTTTGTTTGTTCAGATTGTAATATTAATTGTACCCACTGTAGGTATATTTATGCACCTTATTTGATCATAATATTGAACCGTGGGCCAAAAATAGTATGGAACAGACTGGTGTTCTGACAGAGTAGAAATGGTGTTCTGGCGGAGTAGAACTGGTGTTCTGGCGGAGTAGAACTGGTGTTCTGGCAGAGTAGAACTGGTGTTCTAGCAGGGTAGCATAGATGAACTTGTTGTTTTCCTTGAAAAAATGGAGGCTATAGCGTAGGGTTGCAAAGAGTCGGGAAATGGAGAGAAGGCTTTTAGTCAGGAGTAGAAGTGGATAGGCTTTTATTAGATTAACAAAATCAGGCGTGCGCATCCCTGCAAAAAAACTGGTAGGTAATTTTAATCCTCGAAATTAATGTCATAAAAGAAAAACAGAAAATACCATTATCCTAAGAAAAATAGACATCCTGACTGCAACAGTGAAACAAGCTGGTACAGTGCGTGAAACAGAGATCATCGAACCGTGCGCTAAAAATGTCAAATATTTCATTTTTTATCACCTGCCTATAATTGTGCCACTGCAAGACAAAGGCCTCTTCTCATACAGAGAAGGCACGAGCATTGATCACCACGCTTGCTCAAGGCAGGTTGGCGATTTCAGATTTATTTTAATTATAAGTCCAGGTTTCCTCAAGATGTCTTCCTTCACCAATGTCAGTAATGTCCAAGACAACTTAATAAAATGAATCGAAAATGTTACATTTGGTACTTGCCTGTTTTTGAACCCACCGTGTCCTAGATAAAGTACTATTTTCCAGATTCGAGGTCATACAAATCAGTTGCAGTTTACGATGAAAAGACCTAGCAATAAACTTCTCTGATTCAACAGACCTCTGTATAGACCATTCAACGTTGATTTACAAGAGCTAACGGTTCCACAAGTCATAAATATCACACTATTGTGTCGGAACGAGCCCCACTTGAGTGGCTAGTGGCTTGTGATGTAAGATCAAAGATCAATAAATCATAGTTGGGAGACCGGCGCATGCGTGGTGCAGTGCCCTTGATGCAGCGTGGTCATGTTGAGTAACGAGATGATTTAGAAGGATGTTGTTACTTCCTGGAAGTTAATCATGTGATACTGTTTCTATTATAGAATTATAATTGAAGCAAAACACAAACTCAAAGCATTTATTTCAATTAAACCAATTAAAGGCACTTTTGAATTGCTAAAGGAGTCGGCAGTCAGAGAGATGAAGTTAGTTGATGAGTTGTCTGACATCTGCACTATGTAGAGGTCACCTTGGTAAATGAAGTAGCCTTCTTCCGTAGATTTTCATCTGATTCTATCAACAAGCTACAACATTCTAAACTATAAAATATGTAGCTTTATTTGATAAACTATTTAACCGCAGTTTCACCCGTGTAAGGCTGCCTGTCCACCGGAGCGGAGAGGAGAGGAGAGGAGCGGAGATGTGTCAATATTAACCAATAGAATCAAAACTCCGCTTCAGAGGTGCGATTCTATTGGTTAATTTTGGCACATCTCCGCTCCTCTCCTCTCCTCTCCGCTCCAGTGGACAGGCAGCCTTAGTCTCGATTTCGTGGGAATATCCGGGATAAAAAGTAACCTATGCTCTATTCCGGTCATGGTCTACCCAATCTTCAATCAATCTTCCTAGCCTTTTCCCAACAATCTTGGGGTCGGCTTCCAGTCTAAC
Organism: Conistra vaccinii; assembly: GCA_948150665.1. NCBI lineage: Eukaryota > Metazoa > Arthropoda > Insecta > Lepidoptera > Noctuidae > Conistra > Conistra vaccinii. Next base: position 8,358,901 of record OX411340.1, on the reverse strand, counting down.
CGGATGCAGCTGAATACCAGTATTTTACATGGAGCGACTGCTTATCTGACCTCCACAACCCAGTAACTGGGTAACACGATACCCCTTGGTAAGGCTGCCTGTCCACTGGAGCGGAGAGGAGAAAAGAGGAGCGGAGATGTGCCAATATTAACCAATAGAATCTTGACTCAGGATCACTGATCTAAACTCAGGGGCGGAGTCAAGATTCTATTGGTTAATATTGGCACATCTCCGCTCCTCTTTTCTCCTCTCCGCTCCAGTGGACAGGCAGCCTAAGACTGGTGTCAGTTTCCGGGTTCTGACGACTCGTAAGGACTGTCAAAGATCCACGAATAACAGCCGGGACCAACGGCTTAATGTGCTTTCCGAGGCACGGAGGAGTCTCGGTATGTAAAGATGGTCACCCATCCAATAACCAACCCCGGCAAGCGTAGCTTACCCTGATGGATCGACCCGTGCGGCGTGTTATTACTTAGCCACGAGCTCCTCTCTCCACGAGGTCATGGTCTACCCATGTGCCAAATTTTTTCCAATTCTGTTTACCATTGTCCTTATTTTGGTGGTCAGAATGATTTCTAAAAGTTTGTCCATTTATTTTAATAAGACCTTATATTATACACAGTGGTAACAGCCGGCGGAACACTTATTGAACTAAAATATTCTAGTATCATCCTCATCAATCCTCTTCTTTCATAAATCATCTATAAAAACTCCGTCAATTATGACGCAACCGATCTCGTTTGCATATCGTCCCTCCGCATACATCGGGACATCCTACATTTCATAACACTGTCGACTTGTTGCGTAACGCAAGGGAATGGTGGGACCGACTGGGAACAAGCATGATGTATACTTGTTAGCGCGACAGAGTTATTTAAGAGCTATTGTGCGGCAGTGAGTTCTTGTTCCTGGAAAAATTAACGGAGTTTATAAACAAAGAAAAACAAATTCATGTTTTAGAATTATTAATATTTTTTTATTTTTTGTTCTTTAGCATTTTGGCTTTTTTTTTTTTTTTTTTATTATAATTTAAAAAAAAATGTATAAAATTGTTTCTACTCTAAGCCTTCTCATGTTGATCCATAATATGTAACTGCGGAAACCTTGACCCCTGTCATACAGGGTGTTCTAGTTCAGGCGTCGTTACCTCGTTGATGTAATGTGTACAGAAGTTTGGAAATAAACTATATTATAAAAAATAAAAAAATTGTTTATTAATCAATTGACTGCTTCGTTGGTCTAGTGGTCGCAAGTGCTACTGCTGAGCATGAAGTTCGGGGTTCGATTCCCAGGTCGGGCAAATTGTTTTTGGTTTTTTCTCACAGGAATTTCTCAGTAGCAGCCTGGTGTCTGGATTTGTACCCAGTTGATGGCAATAGGCTCGCCCCCTATTACTCGGGACTTAAAAACATAACTGGTGGAATGAGGGTGCACTATAGATGCACCTCTGCCCAACTCTTCGAGGCAACAAGGCGTGAGGTTATGTATGTTATGTCATACATAGGAAATCTAAAATGATTCATTTAACAAAGAGGTCAGCAAACTGCTGAAGTAAATCAGGAACTAATCAGAAACTTAAATAAATGATTCACATACAACAGTCACAATCAATCAGTTGATGTAATGATTCATTCTTAGATTCATCTATCTTTGGCATACCTACGTCTTCACTAAATATGTTCGCTCGTTTAAATCTTAAATATCAGGGCGCCGGTTTTTTTTTGGTACGTTTTCTAAGAATGAAACCTAGCTAGATAAATTCATCGCCCCCGAAACCCCCTGCATACTAAATTTCATGAAAATCGTTGGATCCGTTTCCGTGATTCAGATTATATACATATGTATATACAAGAATTGCTCGTATAAAGGTATGATATTCCTTAACATAATAAGCATATGATCTTCCCATTGCTGGGACACAGGCCTCTCTGTATGAGGGAGTGAGCCGTATCCACCACGCGAGCCCAGTGCGGATTGGTAGATGTCACAAATGTCTTCAAAATTTTTGGTTCCAGTCCATACAAATTCTCTTGATGTTTGCCTTCACCGTTTTGAGAGCATTGATCAATAATCCGTAATAGTAGGTTATAGGCTAACTATAGTTACAATTTCACATTCTTTCCCACACAAACTATCACAAAACAATATCAGTTAAACTACTATTAACTGCGCGCACGCAAGTAACCTTGCTGTAAATAGCTCTATCGTTGTTACATCACATGTTACGCAATGTCACAATCAAAATAAATTTGTGTGTCTGTCTGCGTACGCACACATACGAAACTTGCGCGTACGCATATAGTTCTTTCTGTTTGAGGTTTGAATACTGTGTGTTGGGAGTTGGGGAAATGTTTCAATTGATTGAGTGACTGTTTAAGTGTGGGGTAATAAGTAGTGTTATGGAGAATTGTTGGAGGAGTATAGTTTTTTTTTTTGTAACTACTAACACCTACCCGCGGCTTCGTCTGCGTAGACCCTAATTATATTTCTTTTTCTATAATAAAAGTAGCCTTAGTAAAAGTTACTCCTTATAACATCAGCTATCTGGCAGCGAAAGTCCCTTCAAAATCGGTCCAGCTGTTTCGGAGATTAAAAAATATGTGTTTTTTTGTTATAAGTACTTAATATACTTTGCATTTAGTAAAAAGCTGTTATTTTGACATTCCAAACAGACTTTTAAAGTTTTATTCATTTGTATGTGTATAGAAGATTGTAATAGTGAGGTAGGGTATAAATAAATATTTTAGAAGGTCATGTGTGATTAGATTATGATTAGTTAGATACAGGAAGTACCGACTTTTCGTTTTTCCCTTGTGATAAAACACGAACCTTTTAAAGAAAGAGATAGAATTCGATTATACTGAGGGCCTGTTTCACCACCTACGATTAACTTCCTATTAACTTACTTGGCAGACAATTTCATACAAATTCTGTTCCATTTTTGAATTTATTCAGTAATTAGTGGGACCCTCACCCCTTCACACATAGAGGAGGCTTGTTTCCCAGCAGTGGGAACATTATAGGCTGATAATGCATGTAATGCAAGCCCTAAAGAGGTTAAATAGGGGATCATAGCTCGTATGTATTGAAGTTCAACGTTTGGCGCATGGCTTGTATATAAATAAAACCATTGCTATTCTTGTCCAAATCACTTACATATACCTAAATAGTTCTCCGTAATTATGTATATTATAAATACTCTAGTGTCATTGATAACGCCTTTTTAAGAATTTCCTCATCGTGCAAATTCTATTTATATACTTATCTGATAGCATGTTGATTCATTAGTAATGTAGCGGTTAGACCGCCACATACAAAACTACGAAACAAAAAGACATGACGTCACACAATTCCTACATCTCGCAGTTAGAGTTTACTGAGCGAATAACATAGATAAGACTATCCGAAATCAACATATGGGCAGTTGCCCGCCAGACATAACAACCCGTCTGGTTGGAGGATCCTCCCTTTTCTATGGTGGATGAGTGAACTTTACACCCTGTTCCTCATACCCCTAAATTGGTGACCCCGAGTATTAACGTCAACGCAGCCTTCGTGCAACTACTTCAGCGTGACGTCATCATCATCACTCCCGCAAGCTTTCGTGAGGCGAGTCACACAGCCAGCCAGCACCCACGGCTTCAACGGGTATCCTGACCACCAGCATGCAGCGAACGCGCATTCCTGGTCATCACCCTCAGCCTCATCAGCAACCTTGGCACAGCACCTGCACTTCTGGCCGGTCTCACAAGCAGAGCCTATTCTACCCTCTCCTGGTCGACGCAAGCAGTCAGCCAAAAACCCGGCGCTGTACCACATCCGACTCACTGGATGACGACGCAGCGCCTCCCCGACTCACTGGGGAATCACCGCAGACAGTTCCGACTCACCGTGAACTATGCGGCACCCGGTTCCGACTCACTGGAACCACAGCTGGCACTGTGAAGCATCGCAAGATCCAAGACTCAGCCCACTATCGACCTCCGGTCTCCGGAGGGGAGTGATGTAGCGGTTAGACCGCCACATACAAAACTACGAAACAAAAAGACATGACGTCACACAATTCCTACATCTCGCAGTTAGAGTTTACTGAGCGAATAACATAGATAAGACTATCCGAAATCAACATATGGGCAGTTGCCCGCCAGACATAACAACCCGTCTGGTTGGAGGATCCTCCCTTTTCTATGGTGGATGAGTGAACTTTACACCCTGTTCCTCATACCCCTAAAGTAACGTCGTGTGTCACAATGCATAAATAGATGCGGTTAAGGCTCAGTGCACACTACACGATGTCACTGAAGATAGTTCAATTAGCTGGTACAGGTGTATGTGGACTAACTCTCTTTCTATATTGCAGCTGAGACTGTAAAAGTATTCATACTTCTGCCAGCTTTCCTCAGTTGCCGGGAAATTAAGTGTTAAGAAACTGGTCTGAACAAAAAAATATTAATAAATTAGTATACTCTTCTATGTTTTCCTTTTTAGTTCTTCGAGCAGCTCGTGGCTAAGTAATAACAACCACACGGGTCGATCCATCAGATAAAACTTTGCTTGTCGGGGTTGGTCTGTGGATGGGTGACCATCTTTACAAACCGAGACTCTTCCATGCCTCGGAAAGCACGTTAAGCGTTTGGTCCTGGCTGTCATTCGTGAATTTTTGGTAGTCGTTAAGGGTCGTCAGAAGACCGAAAGTCTGACAACCAGTCTTACCAAGGGGAATCGTATTACCCAGTTATTGGGTTCTGGAGGTCAGATAGGCAGTCGCTCCATATAAAATACTGGTATTCAGCTGCATCTGGTTAGACTGGAAGCCGACACCAACATAGTTGGGAAAACGCTAGGCAGATTGATTTACTCTTCAATTTTCTCCAAAGTTCAGGACCGGTCGCTGTTATCGATGTCGATGACGATTCTGTTCCTAACTTTAGTATAGTTTTATTGTTCTCGAGTTACCATGTATGAATCGTCACGCTTGTCCCCTTAATGGGTAGGCATAATGCCAAGTAATACACGAAGTTCCTCCATCAATGGTTTGTTATTATTTTAGGAGCATTCATCATCATGAAGACGGAAGATGACCAATTTTGGACAAACATCACATTATTTTATCATCTAACTCATTAAACGTTAATTCCTGAACATGGCCCCCTCCTAATAAAAACTGTACTTATTTGCCATAATCACCACACACACACTACACACAACAAGAAACTTCATAGCTAACCCCCTCTGTGGTGTAGTGCTAAGACCACCTATCTCAGACACAGAGGTCCCGGGGTTGAATCTTGAATCCCACCGGGGGGCAAAAAATTCTGCTCGGTTTAGTTGGTGGTAGGGCTTGTTCTAAGTCCGCCTGGCTAGCTACCACCATCTTACCTAAGTCTATGTCGGTATAACATCAATGTTGACAGCATTGTAGATGTAAGATAGACATTTCCTCTGTGGTTGGGGAATCCGGGAGAAGCTAGCTTCCACCTTCGGCCTGATCATCACTTACTATCAGGTAAAGTGAAGGCCAAGAGCTTTCCTGTAATGGCAAAAAAAAAATAATTAGAAAGAGTATTTAAAAAATCAACAGCACTTGTCAACTCTCCTAGCTCAAAACACTTGTACATTCTTAAACACGTCGACTAAGCACACGGCCGCATGACCGCTGTAAGGTCAGCCGGAAATGCCGTGAGCTAATCGGAAGTAGGAGCACGTTGCAAGTACCCTTGCGTGTTAGTGATGTAATTGAGTGTAAACAAAGCATGAGTTAGTCATGTGTTCGAGAAGGTTATGTAAAAGGAAGAGGTTATATAGGAGGTAGTTCAGTGGCCGTGGGATAAAAATTGGTTTAGATTTTCGTGACTTGTGGTGATAGGAAATATTTGTCTGTAACGGTGTTCCTTTGTTTCGCAGACAGTTTCATAGAGTTTCGTTTCGCAGCAAATGTTTCATATAATATTTGGTCCATAAATTATTTGTTTTGTTATTCTATGATATGAATATCGAAACATAAAATTTTGTTTCAAGTAACAAAATTCAATTATTTATTTTTGCAAAGTAAGTAAGTATTCTGTCTATTGATTAATTATTCTATGATATGATAATATGAGAAAAAATTTAGGTACGAGTATGTGAAACGAAATTCTATAAAACTGTTATCTATAAAACATATTTCAACCGTCTGTAACTTATAGTAAACCTGGGTTTTTATAAACAAAGTAGTTCCGTGACTAATTGACTGACAGATTTCGTACAGTTGAAACCAGTACAGTATACCTAAATATTTTTGTGGATAAAAACATAAGTGTACTGTACTGTTCTGTATTGTACTGTACTGTGTATGTACTATAGACTTCTATTCACGCACATTCAAGTCAATGATAGACATATTACCCGGTAAATAGTACCTACCATTTACCGGGTAATATGTCTTTCATTTACTAAATATGTTTATTGCTTCCACATAAAAATTTAGGTGGAGTTTGACAAAAATATGATCATTGTGGACCCTGTCGGGCACAGGAAAGTAGAAGAGAGGAAAAGGGCTTCTTATTTTGACTACTCATGATGTCATGCTCACTCAGATGGTAGCGCGTGTGTTGAATCATTTAGTTCCTTCAAAATTGTTGAACTAAATGGTGCTGAAGTGCTGATCGCGTCAAGTTCGTGAACGGGCGCTGTCAGTTGGGACTGGTAATTTCTTAGCTGCCACGGCTTATTTGAATTATTTTGATTTGATTCTGTTTCAATTTGCTGTACTCTGAACCCTTTTAACATGTAGGTTTTTTTACATCATTCCCACATATAATTGTAAATTTAACATTAATGATGTAGGTAACTAATACTTAATTAACAATATATTTAAAAGAGTGTCTATGGATCTTATGCCTACGCTTTGGAATGGGCACCTAGCTTCATCTTTCTGACTGACCGACTCCTTGACAATTCAAAAGTGCCTGTAAATGGTTTAATTTAAATAAATGGTTTGATTTTTGAGAAGTTTGACTATTTTCTCTGGGCTAACAGAAGTCTAAACGAAATCGCAAGCAGCGACTTCGTTCGCAAGTTTTTATCTTATTATCTACAAGTGAAGAACGCCCAAGGACGACATTTTCCAAAACTTATAGCTGTCTAAATAACATCAAATAAAGTCGAACAAATGTAGGTACTAAGGTTTTCATCATTTTCCCAGGCCTGAAGATTTCAAAATGAGCCTGCAAGACTTTGCAATTTATTCTCCTACAACCATTCCTTACAACATTTTAACATCTTCCATGTAAAATACTAGAAATATCAAAACACATCAACTGAACAAGTCAATCGTAGTCCACAATGGGGTACACATAGTTCACAATTGCCCAAACGCCGACAATACACTATCGAAATAGTTCACGATGTTATGCAAGGGACTGTTGGTGGCGCAAGTCGGCTTAGATCTACAAGTGGGGCAAGTGCGGCCTGTAAGCGACGAATGGAGTGGAATGTTCGGGGCGAATGTTCGTTTGGTACTGTAAACTAAAATGACCTAGCATTTTAGTTTATCGAAGAAGAAGATTTATTCAGTTTTAGTACCGTACGTAACAATTGGCTTAAATATATTTTGAAATAACGAATGGTTCGATTGTAATCTAATATGTAATGTATAGCACGTTCAATTCAATTTTATCCATAAATCGTAGCTTCATTGGTCAAATCAGTTAAGAAAATTCAATAAAATCAATGGCTGGATAGATTATAAGTTCTTTTAAGCCTCTCTTATGTTATTTTCGGCTACTCCACCCAATCTATCTTCTTCCGCATTCATTTTGTCCATTTCCTTAACAAACCTTTCCGCATAGGTTTTTTGCCTAACCTTTGGAGTACTTATAATTTTTAAAAACAATGATTAATGTAACTTATAATTGCACAGGGTTAAGTAGAAATACATAACATTGCGGAGTTTTTATCTCATTTGCTAATTGACTGTGGCATTTATTATTTTTTATTAGATATTGATTAATTATCAGTGTCTAGAAAAACGAAGAAAAATAAATTCATAACTACCAGTTAGTTTTGAATCGATTTTCCTTCAATCAGTGTTAAAAGATGAAATAGATTATATATTTATGGCATTTCTATATTGTTTAAGCAAGAGGTTATAATCTACATAGTTCTCTAAACAGAGAGTTCTGTTTATTTTGACTGAGACAGTATGGAGAAATAGGAATACCCATACAGGGTAACTGTCTTAGGAACCTATAGCTCTTTATTCATGAAAATATTTTTTCATGAAAGAAATATCATCATCTCCCATCAGTCTGATCTGAGTGAGATCTGGACATCAGTTCCCAGTAAAAAATACTCAGTGTATCGTAAATAGTCTTTATTTTAATCAAAATATTCAGACATCGTGGTTACAGAAATACCTAGTAAATGTTAATGAATCTAGTAAATACTAGATTTGTACATAGTCTCAGCATTGGTTTAGTATTTCACACGAAATATGAGATTTATGCAGTTATTTTGTGTCCAATGAATATATTACTTAAATTATGTATGATAATTTCTGTAGAAATAATGCAGATATACAATGATTTGAAATTATTAAATAACTTTAGTTTACCTAATAACAATGCTGACAGATATTACAAAAGCAAAATATTGTTAACTTTTAGCAAAATAACAAAAAAAAACTTATGTTTACAAAACCTTACGAACCCTAACGCGTGCCGCCTATAAAAGACGAATTTTAAAAACAAAAATAAGGAATATTTACGTTTAATATTATAACTGATATGAATATTATGACACAATAAAATAATAGTAGTCAATGTTACACAGGAGTAATATAAACAGAAGATAATAAAAAGTATTGATTGTCAGATATTGGAATTGGGACAAGTTACGATTATTTCGTAAAACACGGTCACATGAGATTGTAGTGTTTTTATTGATATTACAAACTATGATGTAATAAAAATGCGTTTGATAAGAATGTATGAAGTATTTTCGTAATACTTATTTAAAAAATCTAAGTCTTGTACTGTTTTGCGTCTGAATTTATTGTTTTTTATATTGATTAATATTAGGTATTCCTTTACGTGCCGTAGGTAAGTATCTGTTATCCTCTAATGGGTTTTTCATAAGATCATTTAAATAATATCGTCAGGTAGATATCGAGCAACACTATTCTATAGTTACCTATATGGGTCAGTAATGTATTCATTCGTTTAAGGAATATTTACTAGCCACCGAAATGCCTACCACCAAAATTTTGCCATTGTATTTTATTTTAATTTATCACTGTCAGCACAGCATGCTTTCAATCAATTTTAATATTATTATGTGTCAGTTTAATATGAAAATTAAGGTAATTTGCATATATTGAATTTCAATATTTCATAACTACTGCTAGCATTCGTAACTTCATTGGATTGTTTTGGTTTTTCTGGCATAGTTATTCTTTTCTTTGCCCTTACAGTTAAATTTATTGATAAGAACATGATTTTTTTTCCCAATAACAGTAATAATAATTGTTATCATAATCATAGAAGGACGTTCTGCAAGAACGTTCACTATCAGAGTTTAAAACAATAAATTTTTTCCTATCTGCGCCAATTTGATAACCTATAAATAAATATAATTGAATTACAATGTATTTAGCATTTCTTTATCAAATTGGGTCATGGTGCATGTAATTGTTTGCAAATTACTGTACTTAATATATTACGCAATATATAATACCTATATGATTTTTTATTTAGGTATGAATAGTTCAACTGCGCTATATTAATAGCTTTTGTATGTTAATGACCTTATGGTCTGGTGGTGGTATGGTATGGTAAGACAATCTGAAAAGACTAGGAACTGTTATCCGTTCCTAGTCTTTTCAGATTGTTTTCATAGAACGGTTTTGGATATACATATTTAGGTTAAACCCCAACTAGGTGATTCAAATACAATAATGAAATAGTTGATTGAGTAGGTATTGAACAATTGATTTTTACGCAAAACTGTCTCGCGTGTAGTGTGTCTGCAATAATGTCTATCGTAGATAATGATTAAGTATGTCCATATTTTAAAAGAAATACATAATATTTTTAAAGAAATATTTTCTGTAACCTGACAATAGTTACTTACGTTACAGTAAATTGCTCTGGATCAATCGGTTACTTTGTTGGCTTCAGTTCTTCTAATACCTAAGTATACCCATAACTTTTGAAATCATCAGGTTACTAAAGAAGGTTCTATGGATTACTTCAGAAAAAGGTTATGTAACGACAGACTGAAATGATTAGAGCAACCAATATAAGATCTGTCAATGTAGCCCGCGAAAACAAAACTACATCCTTTGTAACAAAAAATACGTTTTACAAAATGTTCATAAATATGTTCACAAAATAGTCCAATTTGCAGCAAATATAAGAGGGATATTAGTAATTATTTTGTCATAATTGCCGCGTAATGAATTTTAATCAACAAACAACGTAAAACAGCGCCGCAATTTGCAAAAAAAAAGTAAGAAATTTGTTTTTGAGCGGGCCCCGTTGAAGGAGATAAACATAATTCATCATTCACAAAACTTATCATAATATCGCCCACCTACGCCGAATCTCACTTATTCACGACAATATCTCAACTAATTTGATGACTAATTAAAAGTGCGGCTTACCTACGTCGAATTGTTAATGTCATGTATATAGGTCAGACAATGTCGTGCATCATCAGTCCATACAATGCGTTACGAAATATAGAATTAGGTGTTCCAAGTAATATGTATTGAAATTGTTTCATTCGTTTTATGTTATTTCATTTTATTGTTTTGTAAATCTGTTGTAACAGAAGTTAATTACTATTCGTAGTTGCAGTATTGTGAAAATTGTTGGCTTATTGTTAATTGTCATTTTTTCAGTTGAAAATTAAGAGCGTTTATAAAGAAACTGGGCAACTTCACAAATAGCTGTCAAATATTTCGCTGTTTTGGAAATTGTGATAATGGCAGGAGAATGAAGATGAATGATGATATACTATGAAAGAATGTTACTTGGCGAGAGAAAATGATTCAGTATTCCTTCTTCCAACGAACTGCTTTACAAAGAACTCTATAATATTGATAGGAGAATAGGCCATAACGTCACGCAGGTAAAGTTTAAATTGCTTTAGACATCAAGGCCACACTCACGTAAAATCATAAACTCAAACGCAGCGAACATTTAACGTCAGTTACTTAAATGGCCGCTCAATAGCCCATGAAAGATCCTAATAGTGTGTAATTTAGAAAACTAAACCGAACAAAAACGGCTATTACAGCAAATTACAAAACAGATGGGCATAGCAACAAGTTACGTGCTCGCAAAAAACTGTGCGTTACACATGAGCGTAAGTGTGTCGTTAGCGCAATTATGTCATAAGTGTTACGCTGCGATGTGGGGCAACCTTTATGTGGACGAATAGTGCCCGAAATGTACTGCGAATTAAGTTTATTTTTTTTGCAAGGTTATTTACCTATGTCATTTTAGTAGGTCATTTTATGTCATTTGAGTAGGTCATTTTATGTCATTTCAATAATTATATCATTTTCTAGTCTACAATGACTCAATGCTTTGGTGAACCTGCTTCTAGGTTACAGGGTCAAACCTGGCATGAAGCAAATTGGCATTTTCAGTGTCATTTATGTACTTTCAAATTAATCTTAAATGACACTTAGTTTTGGCGAACTTCCTGAGAAAGTCTGGAAATACGTTTTTCCTTTCTCTCTAATTATGAGTTATACTAGCTTTTGCCCGCGGCTTCGCCCGCAGATAAAAACTAGTATAAATGACCGGGATAAAAAGTACTTACCATAAGTTCTAACCCAGGTCATGGCATCATCATCATCATCATCATCAGCCTATTAATGTTCCCACTGCTGGGACACAGGCCTCCTCTCTGTGAGAGGGTCATGGCATACCTTTACCTAACTACCAAATTAAATTCAAATCCGTTAAGCCGTTTTATAGCGTGAGAGCGTAACAAACAAACAAACAAATGAATATACAAATAAACTCACTTTCGCATTTATATTATTAGTTAGGATTATGAGAAAAGGTTTTTTTTTTGCGAAGATTCTTCTTAAGGTACCAAACCGTACCCGAACGCAGGCTGCAACGGGTTGCGGGAAGTCCTAAGGAGAAATCGTGGCCCCTGGCAAGGCAAGGGAAGGAACATGAGTTTTAGTCACTAAGAGTCTGACACGCCCTTCCGCTCCGCCCAGAGCGGGAGAAGTCATTTCCCAACCAAAAAAAAAAAAAAATTGGCGGCAACTACAGGCGACGTGTCGCCGCGACACAACTGGTTTCTATGAATTTATTTGAAATACCTTCCGTAGCTATAGCGACACGTCGCGTCGTTCGCAGTTACGGGCGAGCGATAGACGACACAAATGTAGCCCGACCGCAGACCAGTACTGCCACCAACGCTCGAGCGATAACACGTTTTTCTAACTTCTATCTACCGACTGGAATACGGGCTGCTGCTGCCTACGGTCGGGTTCGGCTTCATGTCGCTGCGACATGAAGCTGCGACGTGTCACCGCGACATGACGCGGTGACATGTTCTTTATATCTTAATTTTCTTCACTGGGATTTATTTTATGTCCGTAGGTGTGTCCGTGGCATCACAGTGGGCCCTATCAGAATACCAGCGCTACGGTATTTGTGTGTTTTTTTTTTGTTCAAATATCGTAGCATTATGCTGAGATAGGAGCCTTTTTGGCCTCGCACAGGTCTTCTTTTTATTTTATTTTTATTTATTTTATTTTATTGTTGTATTTCCTGTGCGTGTCCCAAATAAAATATTTTTCTTTCTTTACATGTCACCGCCTGCGGTCGAATGGTACCGTACGTCAATATTGTTTCTTTTATTACAATGCGTCCTACCCAATCACCTAAATTTTAAGAGCACCTAATCATTTATCAAGAATTATTCTTTAGTTTATACAAATACTCGCTGACTCAAATACTATTAACACGGAGTCAACATATCATCAAAATAAATGAGTAATACACAATACAATTTATAGAAATACCACAGTATCACCTATTCAAGTATTTTACATAATATGTACTCGTATCTAACGTACAGTCATATGCAATGACTGTTTTAGTTATTTTTAAATTGAATATCGAGAGGGCAAGGGCAATGGAGAGGGCTATGTTTGGAGTTTCCCTACGTGGTCGAATCAGAAATGAAGAGATATCATGAGAGAAGAACCAAGGTAACCGACATAGCTCGAAGAATTGCCAAACTTAAATGGCAATGGGCAGGGCACATTGCTCGTAGAAGAGATGGCCGATGAGGCCGATTTTTTTTTTTTTTAAATGGGGCTGAAAATAGTCTTATCACTAAAAGCGATCTTTTACCTGTTCATAAGCTTAAAATACACTTCTGTGACTAACAAATCATTATTCTATAATGTTAACTGCTAGTCCATACATTTGACATAACACTGCTGACTAAGGAATTGATTCATCGCACTTAGCGCCTTCGAGATTTTGATTACGAGTGCGTCTCCGCGTATGATTCATCTATTGTTATTGGGTCATGATATACTCTTCGCGGTTTTTCATCAACCGTACGTAAAGTCTAAAGTATACGTAACTAGGTTATCGCCCACGAAGTTACTGGAAAAACGATGGTTTATGAGTTATTTAATATTTTGTTCGAGGTCAATAACCAGGTCAGTTGCAGTGGTGACTAGGCGCCCAGGTTTGGAGAGGAGTCACCTAATGGCAGTTTCCATTTTTTTATTTTATAACACTCGAAAACCAAGATCATTATGAAGCGGTTGAGGGTCGAATAAAATAGTAAGCATGGTCCACTGTTGATGATGAGTCGCCTAGTGATAGCTTCATATTTTGGTAAGGTCAATAATCGGGTCAGTCAGTATTGACTCGGCGCGCGGCGTCCCGGTGTAGAGAAGACTGATCTAATGCCAGTTTCCAGATTTTTTTAAATGATGCTCGAAATTAAAAACTTTCGGATGCAGTCGAGGGTCGAATAAAATAATTTGATTTTGGAGAATTCTAATTTGATGAAAGATGAGCAGTGATGGCTTCAATAAAATGTTTTATGTGTTATTTAAAATAATTTGTTTGAGGTCAATAACCAGGCTACTTGCAGCGATGACTAGGCGCCCAGGTGTGGATAGGAGTCATCTAGTAGCAGTTTCCTTATTTTTAAATTACGCTCGAGAAATAAGAGCATCCTCATTGTAATACAAAGTTGCCGAGGATTGAGTGAATGGCGTGCCGTTGACATACTTGTATATATATCCAGGAGTAAATAACCATAGGATTTTGATGATCATATTTAGAATGTTGATGTCCATAGCTGCACATGGGTCTTTCAATAATGGCAAGAGAAGTATTTTCTAGCTTCTTGTTCTTCTTTCGTACCGGTAAATAAGAGTAGTTAAAGTCGTTATAAAATAAAAATAAATCAGAACTGAATGATCAGGGTGTGCCAAATATACCTACATTTTAGTACTCGTTCCATTCGTTTGATATTTTTTATCATACTTAGCAGACAGCAGAGAGGGCACACTGCGCCCCATTCTCTTTGTATCCATATATTGATAAGAATTTTATCCTTATTTTTAATCTTAATATTATAATCGAATATTATCTTATCCTTATTCTTAAGGATCTAGACCCAATCCAAATTCTCAAATTCTTTGTCCACAAAGACATGTAAAAATGAAGGAAGAAAGTTATTTTCAGTGTCAAATCATGCATGCATGATGGGGCTTACAAAAATGTATTTAATAACATGCGCATCAGCATTATACTCTTATTTATTTCTTCTGGACTAACCAGAACTGTCCAGCTGTCAGTCACGAAAATTCATTTGTCTGTGCGAATGAGAAAAAAGCAAAAAGTGGGCGTGTCGCAAAAAGCTGCGCCGGCGCAACGCCAAGTAAAGGGAGACTCAAGGGCGGTGGGTTCAATGCTCAGTCAAGCTACAGGCGAATTCAGAAGGTCTATATCAGTACCCCAGAACTTTCCACTGTTAGACAAAAGTAGTTGTGCACCAACGTTGACAAAGAATGAGGAGCATGTGGCAAGATTTTTTTTTTATCTGATGGCAGGAAGAAATGAGACAGACCGATGAAAAGGAGGATGGATTTTGTTAAAGATGTCTACTAAGTAGGAAGTGAATTCTGAGACGACGAATATGAGATGTATAGAAGAAAACCGGCCAAGGAAGGTTTTCGTACTACCACCGTACAATAATTAGCAAAAAAACACGTCTCTTGTATGGTTTTTATTTTTAACAATGAAATTTTTATTATTTGTTATAGCGGGTACTTGTATTCAGCTGCATCCGATTAGACTGGACGCCGACCCCAACATCAGCGTGACGGTTGACAAGGGACAGTGAAAAAAGAAAACGTGGTGTTCGCCAAGCCCACGTTACATGATACAGTGGGCTGCAGAGAAATCTCACCCCTTTGCATTGCTTTTTACATTGCTAGGGGGTGAGATTTCTCTGCAGCCTGTACAAGGGCAGGAAGGTGATGATGATGTCGAGATTGGCTGTATTATGGCTGCTCCTTGTAACCATGTTCTTTTTATATGTCAAGAATATAAGACGTTGTTTCAAAAAGAACTTCTGTATTATCCTGCATATTGCAGCAGTGGTGTAGGTATTTCTAAAAATATATGGGAACATCAGATCTGCTGGAGATCATTCAACGGCGATGCAATAAAAGCAATGTGCTTATTTGTTTAACTGGTTCATTGAACAACGGATAAAGTCCTTCTAGAATGGGGAAGAAGTTTCTCGAACATTTTGCAACGCCGTCATTTTTAACACCGAGGTACTAAAAAGGATTCATAATTCACTTACTACATTTTTCTTTTTCGATTTGTTTCTTTTTTTTAAATCATAATTCTATCCAACTCCATTTCCCATTCCATCTTCTTCATTTCAAAGAAAACATGTTAACACTAATAAAAATTACGAGACATTCTTATGTATTTTTTCCTGATTTTAGCTAAGATAGGTAGATAATAAAGAGGAGGAAAGGAAAGAAAGAGGGGAGGAGCTCCCGGGTTCGACTCTTGGGTCGGGCAAAGTCTTATTGGGGTTTTCATCTGGAATTTCTCAGTAGCAGCCCGGACTCTGAATTTGTGTCCAATTAATGGCAATAGGTTCGCCCCCTATTACATGGGACTTTAACGTAACAAATGTAGGTGTACTATAAGTACACTTCTGCCTAACCCTTCGGGGAAATACAGTCGTGATGTTATGTTATTAGGTATAATAAAGGTAATCATGTTTGAAAGATCAAAGAAACGATGGATGGACTGTGTGAAAGATGATATGGCTAGAAAGGAGGTGACCACCGAGATGACGACTAATAGAAAGAAGTGTGGAAGAAAATGACGTGTTGCGCCGACCACAAATAAATTATGATAAGGGCAGGAGAATGATGATAAAGATACTGACGTTTATCTTATTTATAGTCCATCCACCTATTGGGTATTTTCCATTAAAATACAGGTTAGGATTTCCCAAATGATTAGGAATAACTTTAAATGCAAATTTTTTGAGTGTTTGTGTCAGCTTTTGCGATTTTACTAAGCAACGTAATAATTTGGGATGGAGATTTTCTTTGTCATCCAACAGTTTCTGCTCCCATTGCTAAACTTTTAGGCTGGAAAATTGCGAAAAAGTAACGCAGAGAATAGTTTTTTACTTATAGATTACAGGAAAACCTATAAGAAGTCTATGGTCTTAAAACAACATGGTAAATCACTCAATATTGTGCGTACAAACTTACATTTGCAGTTGGAATGTAGATATGGGGGAACATGTTTTTCAACTAAAATATTAAGTTTGTTCTTGGGATAAATTCATTCTAACTACGGACCCTATAATGTGCGTGGTCAAACATGCATTTTTTTTTGTTAGCGTATACTGTCTCACTTCTGAGCAAAGGCCTCCCCCAAATCCTTTCATCCTTTTCCAGAGGTCATCATCATCATAATCAGCCTATTAATGTTCCCACTGCTGGGACACAGGCCTCCTCTCTGTGAGAGGGAGGCCGTAATCTACCACGCGGGCCCAGTGCGAGTTGGTAGATGTCACATGTCTTCGAATTTTTTGGTTCTAAGACATGCCGGTTTCCTCACGATGTTTTCCTTCACCGTCTTGAGAGCAGTGGTGATGAAATTACTTATTTATACAAATTAAAGCGCCTGCTTGGGTTTGAACTCACGACCTACCACTCGTAAGTCGGGGCCGTTACCACTGGGCCACCACTGCTCCAGAGGTACCTCGATGCAACCCTTGCGGTACGCGTCTAGGTCGTTGTTATATTATTAGAACAGACACACAGACACACGAGTGATCCTATAAGAGTTATATTCCGTTTTTCATTCAGACTTACGGAACTCTAAAAAGCTAGACTTACCCAGAATGCATAAGCATGTAGTTTGTGGTTTTATGCCCAGACATAGTAGGCATTTATTTCTTATGCAGCTATATAAATCTATCACAACTCCAGACATAACACCTAACGCATATAATTGCATAAGTTGGTGACTCAGCTTGGTCATTGCCACGGTCTTTATCTACGAAAACTTTGTTAGGTATGTTGCAGCTTTGCAGCCCGTTTAACAAGTTGCTCTTTTCGACCAGATTATTCTTGCTATTTGATTATATTTAAATTAATAATTTTAGATGTATCGGAAATGCTTAGATCATCATTTTGCCCTTCTCATAACTCATAATCAGTCCATATAATGTTCCCATTGCTGAGACACAGGCTTCCTCTCGGTAAGAGGTAGTGGGTGAGTGAGTAGTTTTTCGGTAAACCCCCTCGGTTTACCCAAAAATTAGTATGTATGTATGTGCTATCAGAATGTCAGCGCTGCGGTATTTATTTTTGGTCCCTACCAGAATACTCGCGCTGCGGTACTTTTGGGCCCTATCAGAATACCAGAGAGGCGGTTTTTTTTTTTTTTTGGATGTCCTCGCATTATTCTGAGATAGGACACTTTTTGGCCTCGCAGTCTCGCACAGGTCGTTATTATTTTGTTAGCTCCTTTTAAAGCTAATTTTTCAATTTTATTATTGCACGACTCGTAATGCGAAGCATTAAAGTGTGCTCTACGATCGAAAAAATGTTTTTGCCCCATTTCTGTAACTGTTTTTATTGTTACACTCCTGCTAGTACACAGAACCTACTTAATTTATACCATTGTATAGATGATTAAATGGAGATTAATACTGTACTTTTTAACAATTGATTTAATGCAGCAGAAATGGAAAAAGCATAAAAATGGTTGAAAAAAAATTCCTGTCCGTCAATTTATGAACCCTGAAAACATTGTAGCTTGCGATAAAATCAATTAATTGAGTCAATTTTTTTTTTTATACATTCGTTTTAGCCGTAGAAGGAACTCTATTGAAAATGGCTCTTTTATTCAAAGTAGTTTAATTATAATTAATAAAATACTAACTAAAATATAATATCTTTAACTGAATATTTCCAACCTTTGACTTGATGTCCGTAAGTTGCCTAGCAACCGCCAAGTAAAAATTTCTTTGTCAGTCGTTGACATTACGACTTCATGAAAAGTGATAAATTGTTCATTTTTAAACTATGTTTTGAATTTTTTTTTCGTTTATGAATGAGTGATAAGTATGAGGCGTGCACTTTTGAATTTTCCAAACTATTTTTTACTATTACTGTTTGAATTTTCTGTGCGTCCCAAATAAAACATTTTTCTTACTTTGATCTTTCCTTCTTTCTATCTGGATCGCTCTCTATATACTAAGGTAAGTATGCTAATAATAGGAGTATTTTCACGTAGATACTGTTGGTATCGAACTCAAGACGACTCGCTCGTGTGTCTGCGATTTCCAATTTGTTACTGACACGATAATGTACTACTAATAAATACATGAAGTCTTTAACTCAAATCAAAGCCAGCAAAAAAATCGTATAACCTTTTTCTGCTCGCTCAAACCCTAATACACTGCACATGCATTGCATAAGTTGTGACTCACAGTGTCATTGTCAAGGGGGGGCGCCAGACGGCGGCGGCTGAAGGAGGGAGGGGGGGTACCCGTCGACGCGTGAGTCAGCGTTCCAGGAACGTAACGCAACGTTTGACTTGTTAATCTGTTGTGTAGCGAAAGAGTTTTGTTTGATTAGTTGTTTTATTTGATAACGTTATATTAATTATGAAGTATAAATGATGAAGTCCTGAATAAAGTCATTCATTGTCATTGAAAAGGTCGTCTGCAGTAGGTACCTAGATCCGGCAGGCCTGTATGAATAGTATGGTCGTGATCGAAGCAAAAATGAGGATCTTAGAACTTGGCGTTACGAAGTTTCTGTCTACCCCAAAAGGAGGGGAGCAGTAATAACCTAGTGGTGTCAGTGGTGAGACTGCCAAGACAAAGGTCTCGAGTTAGAACCACCTATTTAGTGGCTGGTTTGTATTTACTCAGAGTCTTCGACAGAGCTTACCTCTTGAGGTATTTTTGCAAACAGAATGTCATTTATAACTCCATACTAAGTACATTCGTAATAAATGTCTCCAACCCTGTCTTCTCTCCTTATCCCCAGAAATTATTATGCGCACTGACACCCTAAAAAGAAAAAATAAATGCCCTTTCTTCCAGCTGCTCTGCAGATATATTTAATGATACCTTTTTAGCACATTACTGTACTACAGACAGACACACGGACAAACAAAGCATTAAGAAAACTGTGCGTCATTATTTGAATCACTTTCTGAAGTATTGTCTTCAGTATTTCATGGCTCATTAGATAGGATGATTCGGAAAATAATTATTCTATGTTGGGTTAGCTATACGTCAGTATTTACAAAAAAACTTTTTACAAAAAAGAACAACCGACTTCCAAAAAAGACACTACAAAGTCAAAAATAACTTTAATTTCGGAAGTCGGTGTACTTGGTTTTGAACTTAGGGTTTTTCGCCACCGACTTCCGAAATTAAAGTTATTTTTGACTTTGTAGTGTCTTTTTTGGAAGTCGGTTGTTCTTTTTTGTAAAAAGTTTTTATTTCGCACTTTTTAGTTGTGGTACCTACCTCACACTAATTCGAATACCACTAACCTGCTCTGTAAATAACAGTTATTAGAAGTTATCATCATATCATCTATATAAACTAAGTGGGAAAAATACGTATTATTGAAGCTAACTCAAAAACTATCCAAGTGAAGTTAATAAAATTTATATGGGACCACCTCGGGAGCATACCCTTTCAAGCAAAAAAACAATTTTTAAAATCGGTCCACAATTGACGGAGAAATCGCGTAACAAACATACAAAAAAAAAAAAAAAAAAAAAAAACATACAGACGAATTGAGAACCTCCTCCTTTTGGAAGTCGGTTGAAAAATAAAGAAGTTTACAAAAAGACGAAGAGAACATCGTAATGCATGTCCTAGAACCAAAAATTCCAAGACATGTGAAATACGCATTGGGCCCGCTCCCTCTCACAGAGATGAGGCCTGTATCCCAACAGTGGGAACATAATAGGCTGATTATTTATATGTAATTAATAATTATAAACTAGTTTTAGTTAAAATACCTATCTTAGACAGAAAAAGTAAGGAGAGAGACGTATTTCTTGGTATGGAAATGTGATGAAGAGGGATGAAACGCATGTGAATATGAGAGTGATAAAATATATATGGTGATGGATGGAGAGGGAGAGGGCAATCAATGATAAAGATGGATGAATTGTGTAGTGTTTTTTTTTTACCCGCAACGGGTTAGCTCTTCGCCTGCATCTCACCTGATGGTAAGTGATGATCAGGCCGAAGGTGGAAGCGAGTTTCACTCGGAATTCTCAACCACAGAGGAACTGGCTATCTTACCTCTAACTACCGAAACACAACAATGCTGTTAACATTGTTGTTATTGTAGACTTAAATAAGATGGTGGTAGCTAGCCAGGCCTTAGAACAAACCCTAACACCAACCAAACCGAACAGAAAATGTTGCCCCCGCTGGGAATCGAACACGGGACCTCTGGGTCTGAGACAGGTAATCTTACCACTAGACCACAGAGGCGGGTAAGATGACTGCTGGGACCATTTCGGTTACCCGTTTTTGAAAGGGTTTCTGCAAAGGGTTTTTTTAAACCCTTGATAAGTGTTACAGAATAGATGTTAGTTCGATTATTTTATAGCGGGGTTGTACAGGCAACAGTAAAAGTAGATGATCAAAATCAGAAATTCAATACTAATGAACGGAGTTCGCGTCAGAACTGTGTGGCGTCGGAGTGATTCAAAAGTATGTGATTGGAAATTATACCAAATACTTACTACTAGTACAGCTGCCATATATTATCGGTATACGTATACATACGGTCCCTGCTGGCTGGTGTCTGACAGGGCTCACTATTAAAAAATAAGCAATTTTTAATAGTTACTTTGTACCAATTATGGTATAGTAATTTTATTTTATTCTATTCGGGAAACTTACAGCTAACTTACACAGTGTTCTTAAACAATACAAAACTGAAGGCAATTTACAAGCTGCCACTGATATACAATTTTATTTTAGGTTCATCGTCTTCAAATATAAATATCTGGTCAACTGAGCTCTGCTCGGGGTGAAAATATAAACATATCGTTCAGGTACACCAACGTTTTATCAGAGGTCTCAGATATGACACCTAGCTAGATCGATTTTTTACCTCCGTAAACCCCTAAATTACAACTTTGGAGCCGTTTCCGAGATTCAGATTTAAATATATATACAGGGTGGTAGGGACATCGACGCGAAGCCGGTTACCATGGATTCAGTACATAATTTTATTCTGAACCCCCCTGCGTCGAAAATTTTCGTCGGTTATTAAAAAAAAAAACAGCTGTTTCAAAGCGTGCGTGCGTGCGTTTCAGCAGTGTGTGTGTGTTGTGTGTGTGTGTGTTTGTAAAAGTGCAATATTTACGCGGTCAAAATGTATGGAACAGCTGTTTTTTTTTTTAAATAACCGACGAAATTTTTTACGCAGGGGGGTTCAGAATTATCTACTGAATCCATGGTAACTGGCTTCGCGTCGATGTCCCTGCCACCCCGTATAGTTATATACATACAAGAATTGCTCGTTTAAAGGTATTAGATTATAATTAATGTATACAAAATATTGTAAAACATTAAAAAAAAGTACCTGTGGTGTTTTCTACCCTCTATTTTCTTGTATATTTTGTCGTTCAAAAGTACCTTTTCATGGCATACTGAAAAAAAAATAAAAAAGACGTGTGGCACTCGGGTACTGCCCCGGCGAAGCTATTGCATAGCATTTTTTATCAACTTACGCAATTGTAAAATATTAACCCGAATACAAGAAATAGCAATGATGACATTGACAGGAACTGTTATTCACATTTATAGTTTTTAAAACTTGACACAACGTAATGGCCGGGAACATCAAACTAATAAAAAGGTTTTAATTTAACTATTAATAGTCAAGGATCATTCGTCTAAGTAAATTTGAACTTTATTGTCAAACAGTTAAACATAATTTTCAATACAACACTCTCGTATCATTCGTCTAAGTAAATTTGAACTTTGTTGTCAAACAGTTAAACATAATTTTCAATACAACACTCTCGTATCATTCGTTTAAGTAAATTTGAACTTTGTTGTCAAGCAGTTAAACATAATTTTCAATACAAAACACTCTTTTCTTAGGTAGTATTTTCGTTACGAAATTTCTGGATTAGGTCTCCACGCTCAAGGCCCGCGATAGAAGCTATGCAATAGCTTAAAAAGATTGACTTTGATTTTCACTAAAGAAATGAGAAAAACATTTTGCGCTTACCCTAAGTAATAATGGATAGGAAAGTATGCTCATGTGATCAATTCTATGACTCAGCTTTTGCAATATTAACCCATATTAATTAGGTCCATATAGTTCCCAACAAAGCACATACCGTAATTGAGAGGAAGAGGAAAACGCAGCATTGTTGTTTTATATAATTAATATTTATCATCGATTTCAATGAACTCGTTAGGTACAAAAGTTTGACCTTTAGCATGTGCGTCATTATGGAAATTATTTTGATTATTAATTATAAGTTATTACGGTTAGGTATTACCTACTAGGTTATGTGATGTGTAGCTATGCAAGTTTCCATCATCGCCTGAGAACAAAGTAATCCCCAATTTTAGTTAAGGCGATGATAATCGACTTTTAATGATTTTATTTTGAAGATCACGTCTAAACGAGTAGTGATAATAATTTTGAAAAAATATATATTTATTTAGAGCATTTTTTTAATAACTTGAATCAATGAATAATTAAGATTGTAGTGAAATTAATTTGAAAAGTTATGTGTAACGCGGATATAAAACTGAGAATCACGTAAAATCTATGAAGCGTATTTTTCTGAAACCTTCACCATTTAAAAGATAATTTAATTATTTAAGACATTCGCTATGTAGCTGAGGTCTAAAGCTAAAATTATGATGTCTTACAGAAATTGCATGTTTCATTTATAGCTTTCCGGAATCGTTTGTCGTTCGGATAAGACATTATCATGGCAAAAAAGTAAATAACGAAAGTATTATCAAGAGGAATCTAGGTTAAGATTTGCAAATACTGGGGCCTTATTTATCCATGGAGAACAGTGGTGGCCCAGTGGTAACGGCCGCGACTTACGAGTTGTAGGAAATAGGTTCAAACCCAAACAGGCGGCATACTTTGTGTAAATTATTTCATCACCACTGCTCTCTAAACGGTAAAGGAAAACATCGTGAGGAAACCGGCATGTCCTAGAAGCTAAAAATTCGAAGACATGTGACATCTAACAATTCGTACTGGGCCCGCGTGGTAGATTACGGCCCGCTTCCTCTCTCAGCGCACCGAGCATGGCCTACTGTGAGATAGCTTAAATCACACATTATATCACAATTTGAACGATAAAACAGTCATGTCACAAATGCTAGCACGGCAGCGTGAGATAATCTCTTGACTTGTGACATAACTTCTTGACGTTTATTTGGGATTCTATGTCTTATTTGCTACTATGGGCGCACCAATTTTGTCACGAATGCCACTTATTGAATGTCGTCCGTACGTCAAAAGTGAATTAGTTCACAACAAAATTAAAAAGTTGTAAAACTGTATGAACCTGCACTATAAAAACGTAATATTTTATTTGGTCGCATATTCACTGATCATAGACATTTTAATTTATTAAATTTACTGTGTCACACTATGAAGTTAGCAACAAGAAAGGCATGTCGCGCCTCAGATTTTATCACATGGTTGAACCGTGCTACCATTTAAGACAAATTATAAGACATGATAAAATTTATCATGTCTTGTCACAACCGTCTTGGGTACGCCTGTGTTAGCCCCGCAGGGAGGAGGCCTGTGTCCCAGCAGTGGGAACATTAAAAGGCTGATAATGAAAGGTAGGTAGCGCAGCTGCTGACCTACATACCATTATTCGTAAGACTAGAGACTCTTTTAATGAACCCAATAAGGTATAATTTTTATTCTGTTTTCTTCATAAACTTTTTATCAAGTGATCTAATTAAAATAAATTATTCATCTTTGAAATTGATGACGTTGAGTTGGTCTATAGGAAATATTTAGCCACAATTTATGGAAATATAATACCAACATCGTATTTTATACTACTAATTATTGTGGTATTACTAATAAATGAAATCGAAATTATGGAATTTCACGTAAATATGCGAAAATCTTTCCTGGTACAAAAGTCAAAAAATACCCTGACTGTGGAATTTTTTGGACTTTGTGCGGGCTTGTTTACTCAGACTTTTAATTCGTACCCAAATACGTCATGAGATTGCGGAAAAATTTGTTGTGGACGTACAAAAAGTTCCATGCTTTATCCCTCTATATGCATATGTTATATTATTAGACTGACCGACCTACTTCGCTCGGTTTTTACAACTTAGCTAAACATCCAGACTTCTTTATTATAATATTATATTATAATAAAGAATTATTATTTAATTAAGTTTAATATGAATGTATTATACACTCGAGGAGGAGCTCGTGGCTAAGTAATAACAAGCCGCACGGGTCAATCCATCAGCTCAGTTAAGCTACGCTTGCCGGGGTTGGTCAGTGGATGGGTGACCATCTTTACATACCGAGACTCCTCCGTGCCTCGGAAAGCACGTTAAGCCGTTGGTCCCGGCTGTCATTTGTGGATCTTTGACAGTCGTTACGAGTCGTCAGAAGCCCGAAAGTCTGACACCAGTCTTACCAAGGGGTACCGTATTACCCAGTTACTGGGTTGTGGAGGTCAGATAGGCAGTCGCTCCATGTAAAATACTGGTATTCAGCTGCATCCGGTTAGACTGGAAGCCGACCCCAAGATAGTTGGGAAAAAGGCTAGGAAGATTGATTGATGAATGTATTATACACATAAACCTTCCGGATAAATTCTTTTAAATTATGCTACATCAAAATCCATTGTGTAGTTTGAAAAAACTAAGCGGTCACACATACACGAAAACCAACTTTGTTATAATAAATGTTATTTATACATCATCATCATCATTCTCCTGCCCTTATCCTAATTTATTTGTGGTCAGTGCAACATGTCTCTTTCTCCCATACTTCTCTATTAGTCGTCATCTCGGTAGTCATCTTGTTTCTAGCCATTAACATCTTTCACACAGTCCTTCCATCGTTTCTTTGGTCTTACATATATTATAGATATAGAAGTAGTGCTTTGCAAGGTCTAACTAAACAACTGAAGATGGACTTGGGGATTATGATCAATCTTCAATCTTCCTAGCCTTTTTCCCAACTATCTTGGGATCGGCTTCCAGTCTAACCGGATGTAGCTGAATACCAGTATTTTACATGGAGCGACTGCCTATCACGTGCTTTCCGAGGCACGGAGGAGTCTCGGTATGTAAAGATGGTCACTCATCCACTGACCCACCCCGGTAAGCGTAGCTTAACCTGATGGATCGACCCGTGCGGCTTGTTATTAGTTAGCCACGAGCTCCCCACTTGGGGATGTGTAAAATCGAAGTGGTAAAAAAATGGTGAATGGTGGATATAATGCTGACTCAATACTCAATACTATCTTTGTTGCTTTACCATAATTTGCACTAAGTGCAAAAAAATCTGCTGTTTTATAGAAAAGTGCAATACCTACGCGGTCAAAATGTATGGAGCAGCAGATTTTTTTTTAATAACCGACGAAAAATTTCAACGCAGGGGGGTTCAGAATCATGTACTGAATCCATGGTAACCGGCTTCGCGTCGATGTCCCTGCCACCCTGTATAATTTAGATCATCATGGACCCTGTAGGGCACAGCAAAAAGGGTAGGCGAGAGGAAGCCCTCTTTTAAGAGATCATTAATTGTTATTGAGGGAGCAAATTTTATCTTACATATTTATAATCAAAGTAAGATCGCGAATAAAATACTAACATTTCACTTAAATATATAATTATTATGTTATCTGCAAAATGTACTTAAATATTTTAGATCATTTTTATAAACCTATACATATGTATTATAATTCAGTAAACAAAATTTTGAGCCTGCGAAACACAGTTAATCTATTATACTTTATATAATTTATTTATTTAACTTTCATTTTCCAATGAAATTAGTTCCGAAATACCAGGGACACATAATTATGAGAAAATAGAGAATCTCATTTTTAAATTAAACTTTAAAATAAATAAAATGATAAAAGGTAGGTTTACTGATAACAACAATGCTTTTAGTCAGCACCAGCTCAGCAAGTAATAAATAAAATAAAACAGTACGGAAATCCCATACGGTCTTACGGCGTGTCGGTAGGTACGGACTTCGTGACGTATATTATGAGTGAGTCATAACAAGTTCCTTAATTTTCATAACACCCCTGTATGAGTCATCGCTGTTTAAATACGTCACTCCCATGGGAAAATTACTCTGACGACTTGTCAAAGTATGATTGTTTTTTTGTTCCTCTTATAGATTATTAAAAAAATTGGATTTGTATTGTTTCTTTTTTTACTTAATCAAAAGATTACGGCAATACATTGAGTTAAAATGTTGCATGAAGTCATTCTCCGGTAGATTTTATTCTGAATTGTGACGTAGCGAGCCCCCTCCCCAACTTTAATGCGTTTTACCTAAATCTATGATAAAGCAAAAAATACGTGTCAAATTTTTTTTTTATTATCTGTCTGACGGACTCAATAGTTTTTTTTTAACCAGTCAACACCCCTATTTATCATCATCATCTGAAACCCCTAATATCCCACTGCTGGGAATAAGTTTATTTTGTCTAGTAGAATGTCATTTACTACTTTACTTCTTCTTCTGACGCTTCTGACGTTTCTTATGTGCCCATGTAGGTATAACTGAAATACAATATTTTGATTAGATCTTTTTTTTATTATGATTTGATGAATTTTTATTTTTTTATAAGTTTACTTCATATACTGTTATTGCACGACTCTTAATGCGAAGCATTAGAGTGTGCTCTACGATCGAAAAATTTTTTTTGCCCCATTTCTGTAACTGTTTTTATTGTTACACTCCTGCTAGTACACAGAACCTACTTAATTTATATATCATTATATAGATGATTAAATGGAGATTAATACTGTACTTTTTAACAATTGATTTAATGCAGCAGAAATGAAAAAAGCATCAAAATAGTTGAAAAAAAATTCCTGTCCGTCAATTTATGAACCCTGAAAACATTGTAGCTTGCGATAAAATCAATTAATTGAGTCAATTTTTTTTTTATACATTTGTTTCAGCCGTAGAAGGAACCCTATTGAAAATGGCTCTTTTATTCAAAGTAGTTTAATTATAATTAATAAAATACTAACTAAAATATAATATCTTTATCTAAATATTTCTAACCTTCGACTTGATGTTGCCTAGCAACCGCCAAGTAAATATCTTTGTCAGTCTTTGACATTACGACTTCATGAAAAGTTATAAATTGTTCATTTTTGTTAGAAACTATGTTTTGAAATGGTTTTGAAATTCTTTTTCGTTTATGAATGAGTGTTATGTATGAGGCGTGCACTTTTGGATTTTCCAAACTATTTTTAACCTCGTTGCATCCAAATTCATGTGAAGGTAGACATTTCTGAAATGAGAAGGGAGAGTGTAATTTCGCACAAAAGCTTATAAAATCAGACAATCATACCTTTCAACCTTGCTTACCTGTGTGCAATTAAATCATTTCATTATGACAATGTCCACTTGAAACATTAAATATTACGTATTGTTACTTTATTAAACAACAAGGAAGTTGCATAACTTTGTGACGTGGATACAGGTGACCTTAGACTGCAGGTAAGGGTGAGGACACAGAGTTGCAGTCAATAAAGCGAACGATACAAATGAAAAGTTGTTTTGTGTGATGCAAATTATTAGTGCAATCATCGAAACGATAACAGACGAAGGAGTGTTGCAATAATGTGAGGAAATGTAATGCTAAATATTTAATGTGAAATGATAATATCAACTGTCTCTTGATTAAATAATTATACAAGGTGGAGACGACATTACGACAATAAATAAAACTGCAGGTATATCTAATGACGTTCTTAGTCTGCATGCGAAAATTCAATCAAATATATCCAATTGTTTAGTCACTATAGCTAGGCAAAGATTGGCAAAACCCATAGTCGGCCCATCACTACTTATTTAGTTTGTTTAAAAAAATCACTTTCTTAATTTCGATGCTAGGATTTATTTGATGGTTACAAAATAGTCTTATAATATGCATTAGTATTGCTAGTGTTTTCATTTATTGTCGTAATGTTGTCTCCATATTGTATTTTTTTTTTATTAAAACGTTACTATAAATTAAAAAGACGAGAAAACCTTTTAGAATTAGAGACACAAGAAGAACAAAAAACCGGCTGCTTGCGAGTCAGAGTAGCACACAAAGGCTTCCGTACACTGTACAATATTTAGCAAAAAAACGCAGAAAAAAACGTTTCTTGTATCACCCCTTTTCATTTTTAACTTAATTTTTATTTTTATTATTGTTTTTTATATCTGAAATAGAAATACATAATCTGTGAAAATTTCAACTTTCTACCTATTACGGTTCATGAGATACAGGCCGATGAGACAGACGGATGGACGGACAGACACCGGAGATTTTGTAATAGGGTTCCGTTTGGCAACCTTCGGGTACGGAACCCTAAAAACCAACCAACAAACCTTTTATACAACAATATATGACCTAAGTAACTACTACTTATACTTACGTACCTTTTAATTTGCATTTTGCAAACCGCGGCTTGATCTAATCTTTCCGCTTTGCATATACCTACCGTGTCCTCACCTTGTTTGTGTCTAGACTCGATTCCAGGAAAGAGATGATAAAAACAAGAAGTAGAAATAAAGTAAAGTAAAGGTCGAGACTATGGGTTGATGTATAACATAATAATCCTACGTTAAACTATTTAATACATGGTTTGCTACTTCGTCGGGGGACATCCCTCGACGAATTTAATTTAATTTCATTTAAAGGCATTATTTGAGTTTGAGACTAGGTAATTGGTTGATTTAAGCTTCAAATACTAAACTGCTTTATTTAAATGCCCCCTGAAAGTTACAGGAAAATAATTAATATCCTATCAAAAATTCATAATTTACATAATAATTGTGAAGTAGGTCGAAAACGCGCACTCTTCCCCAATTACCAGTCAGTAATAGTAATGGTCGATAACTATATTGTCCGGACCGTTAGCGGTAAAAATTAACGCTCTTGTATCTTTACCAATAATGTAGCCAAGACCATGAAGCCATCATGGCTTTGCTTAGTGATCCTCCTCTTTGGAAGTAGCTATTAAAAGTAAAATTAGCTTACGAATCTATTATTATGCCCAGTTTGGCAATAAAAAATGTTTTCATTGCTAACGAAACGATTCGTTTTTTTATAGGAACCGTGCATAAGTTCTGTTATAGTGCATCGGGAATGTTCGTACTGTTTCGCACTGATGGTTTTCATGCCATCATTCGCAAGAGGACTATCCCTGATCTGCAGAATGCGTGGCAACCGACAGTCGCTGATAGGGTCTCATCCACACTTTGGAGGACCTAATGCAAAAAAGTTTTTTTGGTATTGCCCCCCGCATTTATAATAGAGTACCTAATGCTATTAAAAATATGACTGTTTTAAAATTCAAAAGGGCACTAAGCGAAATATTAATTCATAAAAGTTACTACACAATTGACGACTTCCTTAATGATGAATCACTGACTGATTGACATGCTAATTATGCTAATAATCTATTTGACATTTTACTATTT
Source organism: Conistra vaccinii (assembly GCA_948150665.1). Taxonomy (NCBI): domain Eukaryota; kingdom Metazoa; phylum Arthropoda; class Insecta; order Lepidoptera; family Noctuidae; genus Conistra; species Conistra vaccinii. The sequence goes on along the minus strand of OX411340.1, from coordinate 8,328,615 downwards.
TATTTTCTATTACTGAAACCTTGTTGACATTTTTATATTAATTTGACATTTACTGTAATTCGAACGATTTGACATTAATGTATAATAATGTATTGTTGTAATTTCCTAATTGATAAAACTATAATTGTCTTTAATTTGTGAAAAATAAACGTGATTTGCATGCCCATGTGACGGTAGAACGTGGAGGACTTTCATAATGAAACATCAATGTAAAAATTACCCATGTTTGCAAAGAATAAATGATTTGATTTGATTTGATTTGACCCTTGTAAGGTCAGTGAACTTACTTACTTGGACTGACTCTTTTTTATTTTCATTTATTATCTATTATTTATTTAAAATTTTAATTCATAAATTCAGTAATTATTTTCGAATTTTATGTTAAGTACCTCCTTAAATACATGAATTGATTTCCTCATTAGTAATATAGTTTTAAGGTAATGTAATAACTACTTACAACATATGAACATATTAATAGTCTGAAATAAAAGTTTTTTTTTTAAATAAGTAGTGGAGTTAATGATTTGAGCTCGAAAGAAGAAGTAGCGGTACTTTCTCCCCAGCAATATGTCTCTCTCTGCCTTTTAGTCTGTGCTATATAAATATATTTTCATTCTTTCCTCTTTCACCAATCCGCTCTAGAATAACCGCTCCGCTCGCTCCGTGTCCTAAGCTCTTAATAGTCTAGACTGTATTCCGGGAAGGGCACGACAAAGTCGAACGGAGTCCAAATGATTCACAATTATAATAGCGGACCACTGCGTCATATAACTAATTTGTTTTTACGATCTAATGTGTGTATTGTGAACTAATATCTAGGTACCGTTATGTCTACGGTTAAGATATTAAGTATATCGATGTTATATGTAGATTCTAGGATTTGACACTATTGGCAGCTCATTTCAAGCTCAGTTCACATAAGTTTTCAAGGTGAGATTTTACAAAATAGACCGGCTGATATAACTTTGCGTTTTTTAGGGTTAGGCTGTCATTTTTCATCTTTCTTCTGTGGTTCGCCTTCTGAAAGATCGCGACCACGACTATGACCGTAAACCGATATGAATCGCGCACTTGGTCGCAATGGCTAACTAGCCAGACCATATACAATACCACTAAACGGCTTCGACTAGATACCTAAACATCGCATCGGTTGTCTTCTCCCACAAAATGGATGGATGGATTGAAATGTCAAACTAAATGTCAATAACTTTCATTTGGGAAGTCTGTCTTTGATTCTGTGTTTTCGTTTTTTGCCACCGACTTCAGAAATGAAAGTAATTTTTCACTTTTTTAGTGTTTTTTTTTGGTAACAAGGTTTTATTTTTCTCTTTTTAGTTGTAGTACCTACCCTACACGAGTTCGAATACCACTACATGCTATATATAAATAACAGTGACAGGAACTTATATAACATCATTCATATAGATTAAGTGGGTAAAGTACGTTTTATTGAAGCTAACTCAAAACTACCCAAGCAAACTTAATTATTTTTATAGGACCACCTCTGAAATATCACCTACCAAAAAAATAAGAATCATCAAAATCAATTCATAATAAGGAGGTGTAATCCTCCTTTTGAAAAAATTGGCTCAGGATTGATTATTAATTTTGGGTGTTCGATGATTTATAATATCATGTGAGTTAACACTCACATATTAAAAAGTTATTAAAAATTATTTAAATTTATACTTTTATTTACTTTTACGTAATGATAATGACAGCATTTTGTCAGTCGTCTGAGTAACCTATGTTTACGTACCTATAGTAAGACCAATGACTCTTCAGCTTCATAATACCTACGTAGGTACTTTAACATAACCTGTAATTAACCAGACCGCGTGACTTGAAGCACATACACAAAGCATAGGCACAATAACAAATTTAGCAAGAATTACATCATGTCCTCTAGGAATTCGGACTGCCAGTATTAATGGAATTCGAATCGAATGATAAAAATAAATTAAATGTTTTGTTTACCTCTTTTAGCGCGGGATGAGGGGAAAAACATGTGAGGTCGTGGCTGTCAAATTGTGACGTATTTCGTAGACGTATGAAAGATGACTTGCATTTTTGTAAAAGAAAAAGTAGAAGGAGCTACTACAAACTTTTCAAAAATTTGTGGAAACGGTTGAATTTCAGGCACCAGGGAATTTCTTTCAAAGTATTTTTTTCGACTTTGTACAAAATTGACATAAGCTGCTGTAGGTATGGAATTTTCAAACGGCGAAAATATTCCAGTCTTATTGGGAGTTATTTCTTCGAGCCGTTTGGGGTCGAATCACTAGGGCCATGGGGTCCGATTGCCCACTTAGTTTTTCTAGACATTACCAAACAGTTGGTCAACTCTTCGTGTAACCAGAAGGCTGACTTATTTATAACCGACTTCCAAAAAGGAGTTGGTTATAATTATGTTCGTCTAATATGTTTTTTTTTAAATATATTTCCACCGATTTCTCCGTCAATTGTGGACCGATTTTGAAAATTGATTTTTTTTGTTTGAAAGGGTATGCTCCGAGGTGGTCCCATATAAATTGTATTAACTTTGCTTGGATAGTTTTTGAGTTAGCCTCAAGAATACGTATTTTTTCCACTTAGTTTATATGGATGATATGATGATAACTTCCTGACGCTGTTATTTGCATAACAGGTAGTGGTATTCGAATTTGTGTGGGGTAGGTACCACCACTAAAAAGTCAAAAATAAGAACTTTTTACAAAAAAAAAACAACCGACTACCAGAAAAAAACACTACAAAGTGAAAAATATCTTTAATTTCGGAAGTCGGCGGCAAAAAACGAAAATTCAAAACGAAAGAAGGCTATTTATATATAGTTATCATCAATGAACATTGACCTTTCAGTTACATTTTAAACAGGATACACGTCATTGTTGATTAAATATCAACAACAGTTCCTAGTAATACAACTGATATTTGCCCGTATATATCCTTAAATACCTACGTAGAAACATAAGTACCAATTTAGATAAAAGTTACATGCGACGTATTGTTTTTGGATTGAGATTTTGGACTGGAGAGGAGAGGAGAGGAGAGGAGCGGAGATGTGAATATTAACCAATAGAATCGGGGCCAATAAAAACCCTTTGTAATATTTTATCCAATATTTTTTTATATATTATATTATAAATCCATAATGGTAGCGGTCAAAAGAGAATAATAATAGAAGAATAATAATAAGAGAATAATAGATAATTGCCACTTGTCTTTACGAGATGATATCAAATACGATCAATTTTTCAATGGAGAATCAATGGCATGCAATTGGAAAATCATAAATCAAGATCAAATCATTTTATTTCCAGATCATACAATCAAGTTAGTAATTATCATACACATCTTAAACACTAGTGTTAGTAAATAATTATATTTGTCAAATTGGTTTTGGTCATAATTACTAGTAATGTCAAAACTATCAATAATACGAGTAATGTCAAAATCACCATTAATAATGCCAAAATCATAACTATAACGTCAAAATCACCACTAATAATGTCAAAATCACTAATAAGACAATAACCAGATATGCAATCATTAATTAAACATTACTTCAAGGCACGATTTGAAGGTAATACCTGTGTCCTGGTTCAGTGCCTCAGTATTAGACCTTCCACTCTATCAGCCACAGTGACCAAGAGGCTGTTGACGCTGCCCCGCACCCGCCGCATCAGGGAGGCGACACGCTTTCGCATGATTGCATAAAAGTCGTCTATACGTGCCTCTGCGAACATCCCTGATGCGCTACATTGTCGTGGCAACATCAACAGCGTCCTGTATGCGTTGTTGTACTACTGGATACGTAAGGCGCTTACAAAGGCGCGCACAAAACAACCGACTTCCAAAAAAAAAACACTACATAGAGAAAAATAACTCTAATTTCGGAAGTCGGTGTCTTTAGTTTTCAATTTTCCTTTTTTGTCACCGACTTCCGAAATTATAATTTTTTTTTTCACTGTGTAGTGTTTTTTTTTGTAAAAAGTTTTTATTTTTCATCTTTTATTAGCTGTGGTATAGTGTGGGGTAGGCCCCACATACATTTAAATACCACTACCTGCTATGCAAATAACTGTGTCAGGAGTTATCATCATATCATTCCTAAGTGGGAAAAATACGTATTATTGAAGCTAACTGAAAAACCATTCAAGCAAAGTTAATAGGATTTATATGGGACCACCTTGAAAGCATACCTTTCAAACAAAAAAACAATTTTCAAAATCGGTCCACAATTGACAGAGAAATCGGTGAACATAATTAAAAAAAAAAAACAACGTACATTTTTGGAAGTCGGTTAAAAAGATTGGCAATAATTATGCCCTAAATAGAGTAGTTTTTACATAAATCGTTCACTAGGAGATTACCAAAACTGATATTATCTAAATTAAAGTGTCAATGATCGTCCATCCTGACAAAAAAGGCGTTCTGATGGTATGAGATGATTTGTTCAATGATACACGCTTACCTAGAATTAACCTATTCATTCTCTTGAAAAGTTCCTAGACCGATCGGGAAACCCAGACTCCGGCAAGGAGTACCACTCCTTACCAGTTCGCACAACACTGAACAACAACTTTAAAGCTGATCTGTTGTTGTGTCCTGTACCATGACTGGTTTTCAAAGTAGAACCGCAAATCAGAACACCTGATGTGGTTTCAACGACGTCATACAAGAACTAGAAAACATGCATAGTCACTGTATGTCCTGTTTAAGATCAAACATGGACATGGGCATTGTTATATTTTTGGTGAATCATGCTTTTTAGAGCTAATAATAAAGGGTAAAATACTAAAAGTAAATAGCGGAAAAAACGTAAGAAAATTGCATATTATGACGCATTCTGCATTGTTTTCCGACGAGCCTATACAGACTGTCTAGTTTGGGCTCACTGGTAAATAATTATATTGTAACTTAGTTGTTAATAATATTTTTAGCTACTCGTGTCATCTCAAATTGGTGTTGGCCTGTGAACTTGCTAACTGTATTACAGAGACATTACAACATATTAAAAAAAAAACACAAAAAAAAATACAACATGTAAAAAAGCCCTGTCCGATCCGTGAGTTTTGAGACAACGTTTAGAATGCCAAAGTGAAGGTGTATACGAGTTTCCAGCTATTATCTCTCATTCCGAGGTGAAACGCTAATTTGACTATTTCAACAATTCATAACTTATGACCCTGTTGAAAACTTGCAAATTTTTCATGGATTTTGGTACAAAAAAATGAGAATTATAAATATTTTTTTATTCTATTTTAATAAGATTTTTTATTTCTATTTAGTAATGTTATTGCAGTACCTACGTGCCCTTTTCGGATCGGACAGGGCTTTTTTACATATTGTATAATATAAGGTCCTATTAAAATATATGGACAAACTTTTAGTAATCATTCGGACCACCAAAATAAGGACAATGGTAAAAAAAAAATAAGAAAAACGCATTAGATACTTAGAAGAAAATTAATCAGCTAACTAAAATACACTAAAAATGTTGGTTACTCAATGCCATTTATTATTTTTGGTCAAAATAAAATATTTTTTTTTTGCTTATTTATATTTGGTTAGACGTTCTGAACACTGTGTTATTTGTCCATCGATTTTGATGGGACTTTGTATATTATCTATTTTTATTTTATTCAACAGAGAATTTTGAATGACTAAATTATCAATATTTTAGGCACTTTGAATTTTAGAAACTATTTCAACATAGGTACTCTTTTGGAGATAGCTATTGGTAGCGAGTTTTGCTGTAGGAAAACTTGTATGATTTTTTTGCTGTTTTGTTTGGTTTGGCAAAGGGATGTTTCTGAAAACCAACTAAATAGCTGAACCAGGCTTGGCTTGGCCAGGGTCATCACAACTATCAAACCAAACATTAAACCGCAGCCAGCATAGCAAAAGCTGCCGTGACAGCTGGTCGAAAAGAGAGAGATGTACAGTGAATATTTATTAAGCTATTGCATAGCTTCTATCGCGGGCCTTGACCGTGGAGACCGAATTCAGAAATTCCGTAACGAAAATACCTAACACCTAACGAGAACTGAGTGTTGTATTGAAAATTATGTTTAACTGTTTGACAACAAAGTTCTAATTTACTTAGACGAATGATCTAACGAGAGTGTTGTATTGAAAATTATGTTTAACTCTTTGACAACAAAGTTCAAATTTACTTAGACGAATGATCTAACGAGAGTGTTGTTTTAGGGGTATGTGGAACAGGGTGTAAAGTTCACTCATCCACCATAGAAAAGGGAGGATCCTCCAACCAGACGGGTTGTTATGTCTGGCGGGCAACTGCCCATATGTTGATTTCGGATAGTCTTATCTATGTTATTCGCTCAGTAAACTCTAACTGCGAGATGTAGGAATTGTGTGACGTCACGTCTTTTTGTTTCGTAGTTTTTGTATGTGGCGGTCTAACCGCTACATCACTCCCCTCCGGAGACCGGAGGTCGATAGTGGGCTGAGTCTTGGATCTTGCGATGCTTCACAGTGCCAGCTGTGGTTCCAGTGAGTCGGAACCGGGTGCCGCATAGTTCACGGTGAGTCGGAACTGTCTGCGGTGATTCCCCAGTGAGTCGGGGAGGCGCTGCGTCGTCATCCAGTGAGTCGGATGTGGTACAGCGCCGGGTTTTTGGCTGACTGCTTGCGTCGACCAGGAGAGGGTAGAATAGGCTGCGTTGACGTTCATACTCAGGGTCACCAATTTAGAGGTATGTGGAACAGGGTGTAAAGTTCACTCATCCACCATAGAAATGGGAGGATCCTCCAACCAGACGGGTTGTTATGTCTGGCGGGCAACTGCCCATATGTTGATTTCGGATAGTCTTATCTATGTTATTCGCTCAGTAAACTCTAACTGCGAGATGTAGGAATTGTGTGACGTCACGTCTTTTTGTTTCGTAGTTTTTGTATGTGGCGGTCTAACCGCTACATTGTATTGAAAATTATGTTTAACTCTTTGACAACAAAGTTCAAATTTACTTAGACGAATTATCCTTGACTATTAATAGTTAAATTAAAACATTTTTATTAGTTTGATGTTCCCATTACGTTGTGTCAAGTTTTAAAAACTATAAATGTGAATAACAGTTCCTGTCAATGTCACCATTGCTATTTCTTGTATTCGGGTTAATATTTTACAATTGCATAAGTTGATAAAAAATACTATGCAATAGCTTTACCGCGGCAGTCCCCGAGTGCCACACGTCTTTTTTTTTATTTATATTTTACAGAAAGCACAGACTAATAAGTTAATAACACAATTAAAATTATGTGATAGGTAGTAAAATTTGCTAATTACAAGCTTCCACATGTATACATCTAAGAACAAATACTTTGCGTTGACTAAATGTCTGTTGCAAACCAAGAAAAATAAATAAAACATTTTTAAAATATAGTAAGTTTTCAACCATTCCTAATAGTGCGAGAGCCGATTGCAAAAACACCTACCTTATAAGATACCTCAATAGGCTACTTGTAGATCGTTAACCAACACTTAAACACGTAAAAAAAATGAGGTCTGCCAGAGCCGATCCTGCCGGGTCATAGAAATAATCGATATTTTTTGACGTAATTTTTTAGTGAAAATTACCTCATAAGATACCCGAACTAAAGTGCTGGCAACAGTTAACCACTGATTAATTATGTAAAAAAAAGTTGGTCTGCCATTCCGCACCCTGCCGGAAGTACTTGGCAGACCCCTAAAATATACCCCTTCCAACACCCTAAACCTACCTCATCGACTACCTGGATGGATCCTACGCCAAATAATAACCAAGATGCCCCTGATACTGGATAAAAAGGTCTGCCAGGTCTAAGCTTGCCGGAACTTTGTGTTCAAAGCGTTTGAAGATAGAGAGCATAATTTCACCTGAAGTCAAAATCACATTTATGTCTAAATTTATACTAATTTATAAATATTAACTGCTTTTTTACCCGACTACGGCAAAGCCAAAAGGAAGGGTTGTGATTTTAGCAGTTTATGTATGTATATAAGTATGTATATATGTTTGCTTTTACGTGTGTTCCACCGTAGCGCCTAAATTACTGTACCGATTTTGATGAATGAGGTATCAATAGATTTGTAATAATGGTCCGGGTGACATAGGCTATATAAATTCTCCGTAAATTTAATATGATGGACTTAACACATAAATTTATAACCTCGAAAAAAATTAAATTGAGATAATCATGACATGTTTGGTATCAAAAGAAAGGTCTTAACGAGCATATTACAAATATGTATATACAGGGTGGATTTTATGAACCCCACCTCGATTGAAAGTACTCTAAATACTGACGATAGCAAATATTACTCAAAGGAACAAGCCTTTATTTAAAAAAGAAACAATTCTGCGTTCAAGGATTTTCGAAAATTCACTTCCCACTATCGAGAATCGAACCAGCTGAAATCCGAAAAAATAACACCCTGTATTTTTATGGGATCAATCGATAGAGTCAATCATAAGCATCAAATCTCTCTAACAAACATGATAAATTAAATTAAAGAAAAACAAATTAGCATGGGTAGGAAGCTTTGAAGGCTTTTCAATGAATGAAAGAGAAATGTACCTTTCGACTGACCTCATTGACCTGAGCACGCCACGAAAGATTGGAATCACAAATTACGCCCAGATCTTTGGCGGTTTCGGTATAGTGAATGCGAACACCATCGAGATATAAAGGCATCAATGTTGCAACATCAGCCGCATTGCGAACGAATCTACTGCCTATAATCATGGCCTGGGATTTAGATGGATTTATTTGCAAACCAAATGACCTGGCCCAAGCGCTGATGCAAGCCAGGTCATGATTCATAGCAGCAATTGTAGAACCCACATCAGCTACAGTAAAATGTCGGTAGAGCTGCAACTCATCTGCGTAGAGATGAAAACTAGAGGAAATTACTCTGGTAACAATATTGATGAAAAATGAAAAAAGAAGAGGAGAGAGAACGCTACTCTGAGGAACACCCTCAGTGAGGCTACACCAGTCAGAGAAAGACTCCTCCAGGCGAACACACTGAGAGCGCCCCGAAGATAAGAACTGAACCAAGCTAAAGCGGAAGAAGAGAAATTGATAGATTTGAGGACACCTAGTAAAATGTCAAAATCCACTGAGTTGAAGGCGCTACTAAAGTCAAACAAAACAAGAACAGTGACTTATTCTTCATTGCCCAGCGGATGTCGTCAGTTATTTTCAAAAGCGCGGTTACAGTACTGTGACCCGAGCGAAAACCGGATTGATAAGGGGAAATTATCGAGTTCGACGCCAAGAAAAAAGATAATTGTCTATGAACTATGTGCCCAAAAACTTTAGAAAGAAATGGGAGAATAGAAATAGGTCTAAAGTGGGTTAATAAAGTAGGATTGTTAGTTTTAGGTAAAGGTATTATGTGAACCTGCTTCCTAACTGACGGAAATGAGCAACAGGAAAAGGAGTGGTTGACGATGTGAGTGAGAACAGGAAGTAACGAGGGAAGTATAAGATAAGAGTTATCATTCTTGAACACAGCTTATCATTACCGACTGCTGAAGAAGTAATAGCAAGTATAGATTTCTTAACGTCATTCTCAGTAACATCGCTAAGCTTAAAGTGAGAATTTGTGAAAAATGTGATGAAAGATGTGATATGAAAAAGTGAGAAAGTGAAAACATTGTGGTAACGGGAAACTAGCTAGACTCTCTAGTGTCGCAGCTTTGACAGACTGTTCAAGAGAAAAAGGAAGTAGAGAGAAATGCTTATTGAGATCATTGAGGTTCACATCCTTACACTGGTTGGTAGGTGACTTGCCTATGCCTACAGATTTGAGAAATTTCCATACATCGGAAGAACTGCGGTTATTGAGTTGATCGTGGAAATAGCGTCTCTTAGCATCTTGACACAGACGACTGCAGCGATTTCGTAAGGATTTGTAATAAGAGAGATTTAGCTCTGAGGGTCTGCGCTTATATCTGCTCTTAGCTTTGTCCCTGCGAGCACTAAGCTCTTTAATTGGTTGCGTTATCCATGGTGCAGGGTTATGTCGAACTTTGACACGTCGGATAGGAGCATGCTGATTAAATAAGTCGAGAACAGTTGCATTTAAACAATTCACCTTATCGTCGATGTCATCGTTCTCAACCAGAGGGGTCCAGTCGAAATCGCCAGCATCACGCTTCAAAGCCTCCAGGTCTATGCCCTTGTAGTTGCGGAGATATAAAAACTCGGACTCATGCTTGGGAACACGGATACGATATGAAAGGTAAATGAGATCGTGGTAAGAAGATTTTATGGTTTTCCTTTAATTTAATTTATCATGTTTGTTAGAGAGATTTGATGCTTATGATTGACTCTATCGATTGATCCCATAAAAATACAGGGTGTTATTTTTTCGGATTTCAGCTGGTTCGATTCTCGATAGTGGGAAGTGAATTTTCGAAAATCCTTGAACGCAGAATTGTTTCTTTTTTTATTTAAATAAAGGCTTGTTCCTTTGAGTAAAATTTGCTATCGTCAGTATTTAGAGTACTTTCAATCGAGGTGGGGTTCATAAAATCCACCCTGTATATACATATTTGTAATGTGCTCGTTAAGACCTTTCTTTTGATACCAAACATGTCATGATTATCTCAATTTAATTTTTTTCGAGGTTATAAATTTATGTGTTAAGTCCATCATATTAAATTTACGGAGAATTTATATAGCCTATGTCACCCGGACCATTATTACAAATCTATTGATACCTCATTCATCAAAATCGGTACAGTAATTTAGGCGCTACGGTGGAACACACGTAAAAGCAAACATATATACATACTTATATACATACATAAACTGCTAAAATCACAACCCTTCCTTTTGGCTTTGCCGTAGTCGGGTAAAAAAGCAGTTAATATTTATAAATTAGTATAAATTTAGACATAAATGTGATTTTGACTTCAGGTGAAATTATGCTCTCTATCTTCAAACGCTTTGAACACAAAGTTCCGGCAAGCTTAGACCTGGCAGACCTTTTTATCCAGTATCAGGGGCATCTTGGTTATTATTTGGCGTAGGATCCATCCAGGTAGTCGATGAGGTAGGTTTAGGGTGTTGGAAGGGGTATATTTTAGGGGTCTGCCAAGTACTTCCGGCAGGGTGCGGAATGGCAGACCAACTTTTTTTTACATAATTAATCAGTGGTTAACTGTTGCCAGCACTTTAGTTCGGGTATCTTATGAGGTAATTTTCACTAAAAAATTACGTCAAAAAATATCGATTATTTCTATGACCCGGCAGGATCGGCTCTGGCAGACCTCATTTTTTTTACGTGTTTAAGTGTTGGTTAACGATCTACAAGTAGCCTATTGAGGTATCTTATAAGGTAGGTGTTTTTGCAATCGGCTCTCGCACTATAACAAGACCGATGAAGATTTTTGAAATATCTTAACAATTGCATCACCAAACTGTAGTCGCAGCTTCCCAGACAGTATAATAGTAGTCTATTTTGATTCAAAATATCTTAAAGGTATGTTCCCATGCCGCTTTTATTTGGGTTTGACCTTGTACTCGTATCACAAAGGGGCTTTGCAGATTATAAAAACTGGTCTAGATGCCAATGGCCGTTTATAGGTAGCTATGGTTCAGTAGGTATGTTTTTTAAAAGCTTTAATTTAATTTGTTATATGTTAAGATTACCTCCTGTTATTAGTACTACATACTGCGATAGTACATTACTGTCGCGTTAAAGGGAGGAGAAAAGGACAAAGGGACAAGGGGGGGAGGGGGATTAAAGGGAAGGAAGAGGTGGGGGACGGGGGGAGGGGTAGTAAATAGTATTCTATCTATCTAGTTTCTCAAAGATGTCAAAAATCAAAATTTTCTCACAATATGACAAGTTTTAAAGACAAAAGATGACACATGTAGCCTATTGTTTTGATTCTTAAACGCCCTGTATGACACTAGTTTTCAGACACGTGCCAAGAGACACGTCCACACAGTTCAAAGAATAGTGTCGAGTTTGATTGATTGATTTATGTAAACTAAAATTATAAAACGGTGTTTTTATAATGAAGCTTTGTTTCTAAAACACTTTTTCGTAATTATACCTGACAGCCATGAATTTATTTCTGTCCATTTTCTCCATTTACTTAAATAAATTGCAAAAATTAATTTTTAATATATTTTAAATTTCCAATGTTTTATCCACGTCCTTAGAAATGGTCTAATAATAATAAAAAAGATTTGACTTTAGAACAAAAAAATTATACACCAAGGAGTTCGAAAATCAAAATTCAAAAAACCAGTTCCCTTCAAATCTTGCGCAACCCTAAGGGCGCTGCCAGACAGACAGTTATACTAACTATAGAACGACATTACGTCACGTTTTTGTTAAAAAACCGGATGATGCTCCAGACTATTATAAGTTCTAGGAAGATGCCAAACGTTGGGGTAGGTCATTGGGGAGTCACCTTTCGGGCAATGACGCGGGGACCTTCGACAACGGCAACGTAATAGGAAAGAAATTTGAGCCGTTTTTTGCACGCCGATTGTTCTGTATCTGGATTAAAAGGAATCATTTCTATTTTTTTAGTTTTTGTACTGTATGGTTTTAGATTATTAGAAGGTTTAAAAAAAAAAATGTGTAGTTTGTTTTTGTTGATGATTATTTTTGAAGTTTGAGATCCTGTTCTAAAGGCACGAAGTTTACAAAAAGTCAAGTTAAAACACTCTTTAAACTGAATTTTCTTGGGATTTCCGATTCGGTTTTCAAGTTTTTGTAACGAAAAACATTCATAAATTATTTTTGCACTTCTTTCTGTGGAAAAAAAAAATATTTCTTACAAGTTTTAAATTAATTAATATTATAGACCACTAGTACTATTTAAAAATCACAAAAATAGTCTTTTCTTTAGAAAAGGATTCATACTATTTTTGTGTAGTAAATAGAAAAACGACTTATTCAATAGCGGTAAGACTTACATCATAGTATTGTTCACAGTTGATGACTTGTATTGTTATAGTATCATACCTACAGGTAGGTCTGTGAGTAACTATTACTGACCTTTGAAGTTTAAGGGCAGTTACCAGATAGACGTGTTTAGCACGTTGTTGTGAAACGCCCCGTTACGGATGCGTTAAAAAAGCTCAAGATTGTACGAGTGAAGTTGAAATAGCTACATTTATTTCTGTTCAATTATAATTTTAGGGTACAAAATAATAATTTTCAAACCACTGATCATAAAAATTTTTATTATAAAGTTTGTTAACAAGTTGCGGGACTTTTAAACACCTTCAGACGTAATAACAATAAAACTTATGTTGTGTCTCGTTCAGTATCCTTCAACCGATTAAATCACCAAGTCAATTACGAACGTAAGATTTACTTTTTCAAGTCAAAAGTTCATTAATGTAATAAGACCCGAACCTTGGTTGTCACTGGCAAGTTAATTAAGTTTCATATGATTTGACGTTATTATTATTATTATTTGACGTTTAAAAAATATCTTGATGAGACTCTGATAGAGTAGTACCTGGAGCATTTCCTTTTTACCCATTCTTTGGTACCAAACAGGATTCTAATAAAACAACTTTTACTGCGTAACATCGTTATTTACGTATAACTATAGATTTCAGATGATAAGCTTTCTGAAGAATAAAAATAAATAATACACGAAAACGCGCCAGAAAAACGCCAAGTCAGCAAACGCCCTTAAAATGTCATTTGTACATAAATAAAATGTACACAGAATTACGCTTCCACTTTTTATTACTTCACTGGGTTAAACCAGGAGTTACTGTTTATACCCACTACTAGCTACGCCCCGCGGTTTCAACCTGCATAAGTCTCGATCCCGTGAGAATATCGGGATAAAAAGTATATTATGTGTTAATCCAGGTTATAAGCTATCTGTGTGCCGAATTTCATCCAAATCCGTGCAGTCGTTTTTGGGTGAAAGAGTAACAAACATCCATACATCCACACAAACTTTTGCGGTTACAATATTATTATGTAGGATTATGACGTACTTTGAAGGTGCAGACTTGTGATATCTGTCACGTATTTAGTTTTAATTTTACGTGTCGTACTCGTAGGTTGGTGATGAGAAGTTGATATTTTTTATTGTAAACGACTAATTAACGACTTAATTTCCACAATAACTTTATTAATTAATTATCCATACAGCATTTGAAATTCCATACAGCGTATTCATAATTTGTTGTGCGTGTATGAATTTTATTGTAGATCAATGGTGGCCCAGTGGCACAGTATTCGTTTTGTAGGTTATCAGAATCCGTAGTTACTTTAACAAATAAAATCTTTACCAGTCATAGTTTAGAAGTCCTTATTATAAGCTTCGTCTTAGCACAGATCAGTGCACACAGAACCATAATCACGAAAATGATCAAACCATGCATATCATTCTACTAATCGCAGAACGACGAACTTGTTCAAAATGACGTCATCAACAATGTTCATGTTATAAGATCGGGTTGCAGATAAATGTTTGGGATCATTTATATTATTATTAAACTAATTACTTTACATAACATAAATAACATTACGCCTGTTCCCCGAAGGGTTAGGCAGACATGTACAATGTTTTTTTAGATGTGTTGGTTCAATTCAATAGAATTCAATAAAATCTTTATTGTTTAACACATATGTTTACAAAGTCATAATAATAATGATAAAGTTCACCCTGTCGAGCAAAACAATATAAAAAAAATAATTGTAGTAGCAAATAAATAAAGTAAATAGGAATTAAAATATTGTTATCATTATGAAATCTAATAAAATTACAATAAATAATATCACATTGTGTGGTGATATACGTCTTTGTACCTCTCGAAATGATAAATAATAAAATAAAAAATCGTATTTCGTGATTTTCTGTAATTTCTGCCTACCACAATGTTAAACAGCGTTAAAAAACAATGTTCAAAACTTCCAGCCGCAGAATATTTTTCCAGAATGGAAATCACCCAAATTGAAACATAACCATATTTTTTCCACCTCTTTATTTACGTCACAAAAGTGTTCAACGCAAGCGCAGCTATAATACCGTTTGGTAATAAACTTTATCGCCACAATAACTGGTGCCCAACGGGTTTGCAAGCTATAATTTATAACAAAGCATTAGCTTGGCATAACTTTTAATTTGAGGGTGCATAGTTTACGTTTACGGCATGCAAGGACAAACTGACTGACGTGTGGTGTTGTGTAGAGTGTTTTCAGAAGGCTAGGTTTGTGAGGTATTGGAAAATCAATACATTATTTATTTATATACACACGGTAAAATACATACAGATACGACATAATCATAGTTGTTATACAAATGTACTGCTTATTTCTTAAGAAATTTCTTCCAGCAGACCTGCAGAGGAGAAATGAGAAAGAAATGTAGACAATAGAGTGTAAGATCAAGAAGAGAACAATATAAATATGCGAAGTCTTAAACTAAAATATTAAAATAAACCTACACGAATAACGAAATAAATTAACATGTAAAGTATATATTATGTACTGTACAGGCTGCTGATTTAGACACCTATTTTCATTGGGGGATGATTTTACCCGTCATTCTGAACAATTACTTCCTCATTGAGACAAAACACTGAGATTTATTAAAAATTATGTTTCAAACCGAAGTTTTTTCTACGAAAAACGATTACATAGGCGGGTCATAGGAAAATCTTCGCAGATTCGTACAAGAGCCACAGGCACAGTATAATAAAGTAGCAGTATTATGTCTCCACAGTGCCTTTCAAATCATTATCTACAACTGCTCGGTAGATAAACTTTCCGTGTCCGTGCGTGACTGCCGCGCACTCGAGACTGTTGCGTACACTGAGATTTCGTAGCACGTTTCGGTCGTTTTATGTGAAGATATAATACTGTTACTTATTTAGACTCTGGTGTTACCCAGTAACTGGGTTGTGGAGATCGTATCAGTCCATGTAAAATACTGGTATTTAGCTGCCATCCGGTTAGTCAGGCTAAGCAGATGATGATGAGATGATGATTTAGTATTATCCTGCGAAAAAAAATGTTTAGTGATATACACTGAGATTTCAAAGCGTGCCGTTTCGGCCGTTTCCTATATGAAGACTAATACTGTTACTTATGTACTGTACTGTGCCACAGATAAGGTGAGATACCTATCAAATAAGAGCAACTGCAATGTAAAAAAAACTACGAACTTAGACTTCTGTTGTATCTGCCTTTTATGTAGCTGGCATGAAGGGCCAGACAATGGCCGGTCACCTTGTCGGTCGTTGCTCGCTTGCATAATGTTTTTTTGTCCGTATTTCGACCCAATCTCGGGACAACGCCGCTTTATTGAATCATCTTGTGAGTTTCAAGGATGTTTTTGTTCTTAAGTGGTATGTATTTAAGAAATTTATGTATTAAATAATGAGCGTGGTAAATAGGTGGGTTCGAACAGATAATTGTATTGGATTATTTTTGTCTAGTTGGTTATTGCTATTTAGATAGATAGATAGATAGAATATTCTTTATTATGTACAGCATAAAAAGTACAGATATAAATGTAGAAATTTTACATAGGGTGACACAATGGGCGGTCTTTAGTCACTAATATTATAAATGTCAGACTTTACTGCGTCATTGGTCTAGTGGTCGCAAGCGCTACTGCCTAGCATGAGGTCCTGGTTTCGAATCCCAGGTCGGGTAATGTGATATTGGGTTTTTCCATAAGAATTTCTCAGTACCAATTTCTTAGAAAACCGGCATGCCTTTTATTTTATTTATATTTTTCTTTTTTTATTGAGAATGCCTGAGAGATATTTCTCGACGGCATGTGAATCCAAGTCAAAGGCCCATGGGTGGCTTGCTGACACCAGGTTAGTCACTAACCACTCGAAAAGAAGAAGAAGCAGCTGGAAAATGTTGATGATCCCGTTTTCCTCCATTATGGCAGCACCTACCTACCTTTATGTAAATTGCTCATAGACTAGATACTTAACCCAACTAGATATTTACATACATTTAGAAATGTGGTTACCTATTCCTTTGTTTGAGCCACACAGCTCTAGTTCAAAGGTAATTCATTAATTCCGTAAAGCAATTTTAAGCTCAACTCCCACCGTGCGCCATATCGCGCACGCGCACCAGCCCGCACGAGGACGCACCGCCACGCACGCGTCTTGCGCTACCACACACGTTAGGTTTCCCACGGTGCGTCGTGCGGGCTGGTGCGCGTGCGTCCGCGATATGGCGCACGGTGGGAGTCGAGCTTTATATTTAATAGTTGGAATCCCCGGAAAATTTTATCTACAAGTTGTAACTTATTTTTCAATCTAGGTTATACATTGAATAGTTAAATAAAGTAATTTTATATTTTATTTTTTGGATCCCAGGAAAATTTTCTCTAGGTACAAATTGTTACTTGTGTCTCAAATCTATTGTACATTGGAAAATAAATTCTAACTCATTGTTAGATATATTATTATAATATAATATTACCTAGGTAACAAAAATGACTAATAAATAAGTAATAACAGAATAAATAACAATTATATTAATTTTATTTGTGAATTTTAAATCCACTGAGATGGCCCTTTAATATGTAATTGTTTATAGAATTTTGTGGTTTTAACAGGAAACTGTCTGGGCACCATATTGTTATAATTAATTCATTGGCGCCGCAATGCCTTTTATGGTTTATCTCAATTATTTATTTCTCTACGACAGAATATGAACGCATGGCGGCAGTCCCGCTACCAAGCTTCCTGATTGGCTAATCGTTTGTTGGTATGCGCTAAAGGAGTTGATAGATTTATGTAATTGTTCACTGCAAAATATATGCTGCCTTCTGATAGCTCTTGAATTTTAACAAAACATTATAAGAAGAACTCAAAATGTATGAAGAAAGCTATGAAATAACAAATACCTACTACATTCAATTTTGTACTAACAATTACTATTTTTCGCACGTTAAGGCGACGAAAACCGAGTTAAAATTTTTTTATACCAAAGATCACGTTATTTTTGTATTAATAATCTGTTTGGTTTATGGTTTTAAATAGATAGAATGGTCCTGAATGAACCAAGAATGGTATACAAGCTCTATTTCAAAGATCTGACCATAGTTCGAGTTAATGATTTGAAAAAAAGTATTTGTTACATTAGAGCATTTTCTTGAGATTATGTTTATATTACACAGTGAAATTAATTTGTAAAGTTATGTCTAACGCGGTTAAAAACAGAGAATCACGCCAAATCTATCAAGCGTATTTTTCTGAAGCCTTCACCATTTTAAAGATAATTTAATTATTGCTCTTTTAGTGTACATGTTTTTTTTTTAATACCTTTTTTATGTATAATAAATTAATAATGCGTCTATTTTGGGACAGCAATAATTGATGGGCGAGTCCTATTACTGGCTGGATGTACGATGCGTTTCGTGAGCTCAGTACAGAACACGCAAGCTAACCATTCAAGGCCTCTATCTCTCTAGATAGTGAGGAAACCGGTATGTCCTAGAACCAAACAATTCGAAGACATGTAACATCAACTAACCAGGGGGCCAAACCTACTAATTTAGAAACGTCACAATAGTCTCTCGATGAAGAGTTTTTGACAGATTTTGTATGGCAAATCTGTCAAAAACTCTTCATCGAGACCATTGTGACGTTTGTAAAAAAAAACTCACCAGAGACCATTGTGACGTTTGTAAATTAGTAGACTTGGCCTCCTGGTTGGTTGATATTACATGTCATCGAATGGTTTCGTTCGTTCGCGTGGTGGATTACGAGAGGGAGTGGGTCGTGCCGCACGACCTCTCTTACAGAGAGGAGGCCTGTGCCCCAGCAGTGAGGACGTTTTAGGCTGATTAGTTACTGACGATTGGTTGATGTAGATATGAAGATGCTTGCGGAAGATTTTTGTCCAGCTGTGGACTTCTTTGGACAATCTTTCAGCTAAAATGATGATGAAAATGATGCTACGAATGGAAGATCGTCTATTTTTTCTAATTGCTTTTCTGTCTTTCAAGTGATTGAATGGCTGTTGTTAATTCGGTCAACGAATTAAGTTGAGATTTTCATAGTGTTGTAAAAAATAACTAACTATTTTTTATTGCTCAACCACAATGGTTTGTTAGGTAATCCTTAAGACCAATATAATAGACTTCTTTGATACAAAAAGTGTCATTGTACAAACAAAACATGCATTTACATGAAAAGAAGACACAGTGCACAGTGCAGTGTTGTACAGTGAGAATAAACAACTATTTATAGTTTGAACAAACACGACGGGTGCCTAGGGATGGGCAAAATCTGAAGAATTATAAAAAAAAAGTCGTTTTTATATTTCCTTCGACTTTGTATTCCAAATATTCAAATAACATTTTTGATAGGTGTATTGTTCTGAATAGACCAAGAGATTGAATCAACGTCTGGACTCGGTGGGCTGGTAGGAATAACCACCGATGGCCGCCATGGCCCATGCACAATGGAATGGAATGAACGATTCAGACGCAGTTAAATGCCAGTGAGCTTTAGTGGGTAGATTGCGTGTTCTATACTGAGCTCACGCAACGCGTTGTACGTCCAGCTAGTAATAGGCCTCGCCCATCAAAGAGCGCTGTCCCAAATTAGACGCATTATTAATTTATTAAACATAAATCAAAAGGTATTTAAAATAAAACTCGTATACTAAAAGATCAATAGTTAAATTATCTTTAAAATGGTGAAAGTTTCAGGAAAATACGTTTGATAGTTTTTGCGTGATATAATCGTGATCTAAAACATACATAATTATATTAAGTTATTAAGAAAATGCTCTAATTTAACATATATTTTTTCCAAATAATTAACACTGCTCGTTTAGACGTGATCTTCAGTATAAAATCATTAAAAGTCGGTTATCGTCGCCTTAAGTGGAAACCAAACCCCACATATAACGCAGTTGTATTGTATTTGACCATGTTGACTATAGAAATTGTTCCAATTTTTCTTTGAAATGTGAAGAAAATCTTGCCATTTTGATTATTCAATCATGTACCAAATATACTGTAATAGTTTGAAAAAAAAGTAACATAACATAACATCTCGCTTGTAATCCCTAAACGGTTCGGCAGAACTATATAGTACACCCACATTTCACCAGTTATGTTTAAGTCCCATGTAATAGGGGGCGAGCCTATTGCCATCAACCGGGGACAGATCCAGACTCCGAGCTGCACCTGAGAAATTCCTGATGGAAAAACCCAATAACACTTTGCCCGACCTAGGAATCGAACACAGGACCTCACGCTCAGCAGTAGAGCTTGTGACCATTAGACCAACGAGACAGAAAAAAAAATTATGTTTTTTTGTAACTGCTTCTCAGTACCTAGGTACTTGTTTGCAATGATCATGGTACATTTTTCATATTATTTTAATAAATAATAAAAAAAAAACAATTACCATGATAGGTTTCAAGATTCAATAAAAGTGATATTTTAATTTTTTTAATAAAAAATCAATTGATATAAATGAACCAACCCTGCTGGTGTCCATCTGATGACCTTGGAAGGGTCCACCGCAGCCAGGGTCACCTTCGGGCGAACGACCGCTTACGTAACCTATTGCATCACTGCGCAGAAATGCATGCTGTGATTCAAAGGTTAGGGCTGTGCTGGGTATTTTATATTTAAATTAATATCGAAATAAAATCTTTTATTTTGCCCATTAGTTTGTCAACCCCGGTTCGTACAGGGGCCTGTGGCTAAGTAATAACAGCCACACGGGTCGATCGATCAGGTTAAGCTACGCTTGCTGCGGTCAGTCCGTGGATGGGACCATCTTCACATACCGAGACCCCTCCGTGCCTCGGAAAGCACTTTAAGCCGTTGGGCGGTCATTCTTGGATCTTTGACAGTCGTACCGGGTCGACAGAAACCCAAAAGACTGACTACCAGTCTCAGCTAGGGGTATCAAAATACCCAGTAACTGGGTTGTGGAAGTCACATAGGCAGTCACTCCATGTGAAAAACTGGTATTCAGCTGCATCTGGTTAGACTGGACGCCAACCCCAAAATAGCTGGGAAAAGGTTAGGCAGATGATGAGGGTGTCAATTAACCGTCTCTGTGGTCTAGTGGTTACGCCACCTGTCTCAGACCCAGAGGTCCCGGGTTCGATTCCCAGTGGGAGCAAAATTTTCTGCTCGGTTTGGTTGGTGGTAGGGTATGTTCTAAGTAGGCCTGGCTAGCAACCACCATCTTATCTAAGTCTGTTGCTATAACAACAATGTTAAAAGCATTGTTGTATTTCGGCAGTTAGAGATAAGATAACCAGTTCCTCTGTGGTTGAGGATTCCGGGTGAAACTCGCTTACACCTTCGGCCTGATCATCGCTTACCATCAGATGAGATACAGGCCAAGAGCTTCCCGTTGTATGTAAAAAAAAAAAATAAAAAAAAAAATTGTTTGAACCCAAGCACTTTCTGTTCATGGATATTGGAATAAAAGCCAGTCTACGAAAAATCTCCCTTCCATCACTCACCATTTTGGGTATAAAATAATCAAAATTGTAGGTATAGAAAAAGGGCTAACTCATACCTATATTTATAAAATTTTCAGCTGAGCGTACTCTACTTTACATGAAACTTCAGATATTGCTAAGGCTATCAGGAAAACTATGTAAAATCAGCACGTTTTACGGACAGTCGGTTTTTATTAGCAAATTCGAAGACGGTCTTCCTGTACGCGTAGCATGAGAAGCATAGAAAGGGGTTCTCTACGGGTTTTGTCGACAGAAGAATAGACAAAATGATAGATTGTTAATGTTTATCTGTCAATTTGTCTATTCTTTCGTCGACAGAACCCGTTTTTATTGTGGTCATGTTAAGCCTGTTGATGTACCAAATTCCCATAACCAAACGAACGGGATATCCACTTCTATGTTAGGACACAAATAGTTCAAGATATTAGACAAATACAAAAAAAAATTGAAATAAAAAAATAAAAATTAAATCCTCTTTTATTTCATGCATTCGAAAAAAAATACCTTTTTTTATCAATTTGATTGCACATTTTTACAAGTATTATGTATTTAATACAAAGTTATTATTAAATAATTGTTACATTGGTTATTGTTATCATTTCATAATAATTAATTAGTAATTTTCATAACATGTTTACATTTGTTTTTAGATTCGTATAGTAATTAAAATTAAAAATATAATAATAATAGTTAAAGAGGTATCATCTGCATTTGAGGCTGCATCCGGTTAGACTGGAAGCCGACCCCAACATAGTTGGGAAAAGACTAGGCAGATGATGATGAATAGTTAAAGAGGTATAAATTCAGCCAGTTTTTGCCTGCGACTCGTGTGATGTCGTCCACCCATCTACTTGCAGGTCTTCCTCTTTTCCGAGTGCCTGGACCAGGACCTGGCCACGCATCTTGCGAATTATCCATTGATCGTCGCTCATTCTAGCTACGTGTCAAAATACATACTATTACCTTAATCAGTCAGATGTTTAGTATCGACACTTAGTGCCAGCCCTACTGCTGATATAAAAAGTGGACCAATCACAGTTGAGTACAAAATTACGCATGTAATTTTATTTGTCTGTTGGTCTGATACAATATTTTATGCATTTGTAATGTATAATATGTTTGATGGACAAAGAACCTTTGCTTTTTGGCCTGATCAAAATTATCTATAGGTATTTTTTTAACCTAAAATTTTACCTAGATTTTCTCCAAAGAATCGTCTGAGAAGGTATCCATAGTTGTTATTGGCACCAAGCAAAATTGCTGTGTCCCGGTTTGAATAGTAGTGAAATTATCGGTACTTGTAACTTTTCAGACCATCGATTGGCCAGTCCTGCACACTAGACTACAAAAGCAATCACCATCTGAAAAAGGAAAAACTCACATAGAGGCCAAAAAAATGGAAGTGTGAATTTGCATAACATTATCTGCTAGATAAATTAAAGGGCATGGAAGTCCGATAGGCAGTCGCTCCATGTAAAAAATTGGTATTTACCTGCATTCGGTTAGACTGGAAGCCGACCTCAACACAGCTTGGAAAAGCGTTGGTAGATGATAATGGATGATTGGGGATTTTTCCATCGCATATTATGCAAAATTTTCTTCACATTTCTATGATACACTATTTGTCAACAGTTCTATATTCTTTCGTAGGTCTGCTGGAAGAATTTCTTAAGAAGTAAACAAAATATATGTATAATAATAGAAAGATAAAGAAATCAAGTATCTTGACTTGGCTCGCGAGGTTGTCAACACGTGGGATGTGAACTCAGCGATCATTGTGCCGATAGTCGTATCAGCCAATGGCTTAATTGCAAGGAGCCTTGACCAACACCAAGGCCCTCGTTGGGCAGCTGGATTAAGGGCTTGATTCAGAAAGCGATACTCCTGGACACGGCTCGCATTGTTAGGAGGTTCCTCTCTCTAGAGACCTGACCACCGGCAGCTTCGGCCTTTTTTAACCCCCGACGGAAAACGAAGGGGTGTTATAAGTTTAACGTGTGTATCTGTGTGTCTGTGTATCTGTGTATCTGTCTGTGGCATCGTAGCTCCCAAACGGTTGAACCGATTTCGTTTATTTTTGTTTTGTTTGATAGGTGACTTGATCGGGAGTGTTCTTAGGTATGATTCAAGAAAATCTATTCAGCCGTTTGAAGATTATCAGGTCTTTTCCAATTGATGAATGGATTTGAGCATCTTCCACAGGTCTGATTGAGTCTAAATTTGGTAATCTGTTACTTCAATGGTATTAGAATAACATAGTAACCTTGAACTGATGCTGCGGCATTACCTGGTACTTGCAGGATACCCAACTCTTCACCAACTTACAGCAGTGGTATCGTGTTTGGACTCATTGGAATGGTCTCAATAAATAGGTTATAAATATATATTTATCAGGGTGTGATATGGAGAAGAAAAAATAAATCAGGGTTAATTAGTAACTAACTTGACTGTAGGAAAAATACGCACAGTTGCGCAGATTTATGCGAGGCACGTGTCGATCGTAGCGTATGTACTAGTAATTAGTATACAATAATAAAGTTTAAAAAGCAGGAAATAAAAGTTAAATTTAAAATTTAAAAACATTACCCTCCTTCTGGGGCAGTCGGGTAAAAAACCCCCGACACAAACAAAATCCTTTAAAAAGTTTCAAAATAAAATATTATACTGGCCCTTTATGTTTAATATAATTTGTAGTTAATATTTTGTCGTCGCATCGGGGGTCCGGCATGCTATTGTAGAAAATATATTTTCATTCGTCGACCCCCGATGCGACGACAAAATATTAACTACAAATTATATTAAACATAAAGGGCCAGTATAATATTTTATTTTGAAACTTTTTAAAGGATTTTGTTTGTGTCGGGGGTTTTTTAAATTTTAAATTTAACTTTTATTGGCTAGGGCTTCTCGCAGGTTACCACTAAGGTACTCGCTGCTTAACCGGACTTTGAAGCTTCGGCCGTGTTCCTGATACCGATGGGTGACAATTTTTTATATTTTTATATTATTATGTTTTTATATTTTTTATTCCAATATTTATATAATTTATATATTATGTAAATAATGAAATAAAGAAAATATAAATAAATAAATGCTCTGCCTTAGAGCTTCTAAGGTAGAGCTTTTATTTATTTATTTTGTACTGGTTCAATGTCAATCATATCAAGTCAAATGTTCATTCTCAATGTTAAAGATGGCGTCACCAGCGTACGTTACTCACAGTTTAACATTTTATTACCTTTCATTTTACATTGGATGACGCTACGAGTTAAATTCGCTAACCGGGTTTGAACCGACAACCTTGCTTGTTCAATGATCCTTGTTACTCAGAAGAAACATACATTATAAACCGTTAAGTATATTTTATGATTCTCTGGATGTAATGTATTAATTCCGGCATTCCTGGTGTGCCTTCAAGTATATGTGGGTATGTCCGGTGCACCCTAGACAGTAGTTATGCCAATATTTTTGAGACAAGACTAATAATTCCTGCGGTCTATTTTGTAAAAAAATACATAACATCACGCCTTGTTTTTCCGAAGGGTTGGGCAGAGGTGTAACTATAGATACACTTTTATGCTATAGGTAGGTTTAAGTCCCATGTAATAGGGGGCGAGCCTATTGCCATCAAACAGGCACAAATCTAGATTCCGGGCTGATACCGAGAAATTCCATGTAGAAAAACCCAATAACACTTGCCCAACTAGGACTCGAATCCAGGACCTCAGGCTCAGCAGTAGCGTTCGCGACCACTAGACCAATGAGACAGTCAAAAATTTGTGAAAATATGGTGAGATTTTTTATACAATAGATCGGCAGATGTACTTCTTAGCAGCTTGTAACCAGTAATGTGTATTTTTGTCATGTATTTTTTTTAATCGTCCAGGGAAGTAGACACTTCCAGCATTATTTTTGTTTTCTTTCTACCAAGCAGGTTTGCTGTGATACTGGCTTGAAGACTACCGTAGAAAATAAAGACACATGACTTAATCCCTTGGTGTTGAAAACTGAAACCAATTACATGAAAAAGTTACACATAACATGACCAAAACGTATCAAATTAATCGAAAATTTCCATTCACATCACAATCAATCATTCACTAAAATTTCCCCTTTTCTAAAGGAAAATTACAAAGCCAAATAGTAGTACAAAAACTACTGAAGGGTAAACATCCGTGTTTTGTATCACCTCTAGTAATATTATGCTTAATCTGAGAAAAAAAAGATAAAAAGATGAAAGTCCATTAAACACCATGTCGTAAATTACAATCGCAATGTTTTCCAACCTTTGTTACGAGGAAATTCCTTCATTTTTCAATACGAAATTCATGAAAAACGCAAGACTAAAAACGTGGTTTTCAATCCTTATCGATACCGACAATTTCGCATTCCTTTTATTTCAGAAAAACCAGAGTAGAATGCTCCTCGAAAAAAAAATTTGTTTCGAATTTCGAAAGGATTTTGACGTTTCTCGGCGGCCATTTTGTACTGGTCGGTTGCAAATTTGTTGAAATGATTAAACCGATGATTATGTTTACATAGCACAATTTTAGTACATAGGTCGTAAGGGTAACATACTTTTTGCACACGAGATCTTGTGTGTGTTGTTGTGAAACGTTGTTTCCGAATAAGCACCGTTTTTCTTTACATTGGTATCATTAAACTTACAGTAGAATGGCATTGAGGGATCAAAAAGGTTGGCAGAATCGTCCGGTTCAGAAAAAGATTATGATTATTATCAATGTTTTTGTTAAAGTTGGAGATTTGGCGATGGTGAAGCAACTGCGAGAACAAATATCATAATCATCTAATTTTATCTAGTAGACGAGCAAATTCTAGTAGAATTCTTATGTCATAACAGCACGCGTAGCATGATCACCGTAGAAACAAGTTTTGTCGACGGAAGAATAGACAAAATGACAGTTAAACAATCACAATCTGTCATTTTGTCTATTCTTCCGTAGACAAAACCCGTTTCTACGGTAGTCATGCTACGTGTGCTGGTCACAAGTTGCTCAAAGGGATGGCCAAACATAATGGAAAAAGGCTACTAAAAAAAAATGAAAAGTCCTCATGTACCTAAATGTAACATTGCCACCACCTTTCGCAATAGAAACGCACCGTGGAGGCAGAAAGAGATACAGTTTCAGTTCTTTCCCGGACGCGTTCTTCCACGAACGACTGAACTAAGTTTGATTCATCCAAATTATTAATAATTATTTTATCTAAGGGGTATCCGGCACAGCATTACATCAAGCTGATATCATTCCACCATGTAACAGAGGTAATATTTTGAAGTGAAAACTTCTTTAGTTGTTCACTTTTTTTGGGATGGGTAAAAAATGTTATTCTAGCGTGTTTTCAAAGAAATTTGCGCAAATTTCTTCCCATACACGTAAGGATTTGCTTGCGCAAGCCTAAATTTGCGCAAGCAAATCGTTACGTGTGTGGCTAGTATTAAACTCGCGTCAGGACACGTGACCTGATCGAAAATTCGTAAGAAGGCTTGTACTGACAGCAAGCCACATAAATTCCTGACATTTTCGTTAGATGGCGTTATTAATAAGAACTAAAGTTCTTAGTAATGGATTACAATCTAACCTAATAACCAAATAAGCAATTTTACTCTAACTTAATATTTTGCGAGATAGGTTACGTTTTATCTAAGAATAGTGTCAATTTGCACTTTTACACGATTTCGTAGCACTTAGGGTCTGATAATTGATAAAAACACAGAAGTAAATGAAAACCAAAATCATGTCTTTCCAAAGTAACTTCTTTGTTAAAACGTCTGATGATTAACATCTCAGTGTATAACAAAAATAGTCTTGAGATTTTCCTTTCCACACATTTGCAGACATTTTGCACAATGCCTATGTGTGCGTGTGTCGACCACTTTATCTTGAGACCCCCTCCCTCTTGTGTCTTGGAAATTTGAGGGGATGAAACAAATTCAATGGAACTGCAGAGGTCTTGGTAAAATGGTGGACGGTTTAGGTTGCAGTATTTGATGTGTAGAGCCTAAAGGGTATGG
This sequence comes from Conistra vaccinii, assembly GCA_948150665.1. Classification (NCBI taxonomy): domain Eukaryota; kingdom Metazoa; phylum Arthropoda; class Insecta; order Lepidoptera; family Noctuidae; genus Conistra; species Conistra vaccinii. Next base: position 8,301,097 of record OX411340.1, on the reverse strand, counting down.
TTTGTTTTACGCGTTTTGGTGTCTGCGAGTGTGGTTGCGAATGTTTGCATTTTCAGCGAATTTCATGAGAAAATGAGGTTTCGCTAAATATTCATTAAATCATCTTTATGTATTTAAGTTACTAGGTTTTTTTCAAGTTGATTCTATTAAGTGGCCCAAGCTAAGAATCGGCGGCAGTTTTGACACTAATAAATATCTGCAGGGTGGCAGATACATCGACGCGAAGCCAGTTACCATGGATTCAGTAGATGATACTAAACCCCGGTCAGTTATTTTAAAAAAAATCTGCTGTTCCATACATTTTGACCGCGTAGGTATTGCACTTTTCTATGAAACAGCAGATTTTTTTTTAAATTACCGACGAAAAATTTCTACACAGAAGGTTTCAGAATTATGTACTGAATCCATGGTAACCGGCTTCGCGTCGATGCCCCTGACACCCCGTATATTATGTGAACAATATGTTTAAAAAATGTTTAATTAATAATGCATATTATTGTGTAATCGCTAGTTGAATTATGAATATCTTTGTATTACCGCAAATTTAAAATAATTTATTAAATCATCACTGTATCCACGTTTAGCGATTCACCATCCGATACCCAATACGGATTAATTAAAATTATCACAAAGCTCAATTAAAAATAGGTACTTATGTATATATGTCAACATTTTCCTTGTAGGTACTCAAATTAAATTGTCATCATTCAATAAATTCCCGTGTTCCCATGTCGTGTTCCCTTTTATGGTGTCTTTTATTAAACCATCGACATACTTAGTTCTGAAATAACTCCAAAAAATACCCTTGAGGTTATTTTCCTGTAAACTCTTCAGAGAATGCAACATTTTAGTTTCAACTAAAATTATTTTAGACACAAATACCTAAACATAAAGAAAACCACTTACGAATATTCCAGACGTCCAAACAAAAAGTGCATTCAACTTCCCAGCCGCATAAAACAATCGCGACCCTAACGTTCGCACACGAACGCACGCGCGAGTGTGCACGCTCGACCTTGAGCGACCGGGGTCGCTGCCCAGCCGCCAAGGGCGATGCAGTGCGATGTTTATGTAACGCACCATTCTTACACCGTTAGGCTGGTTTAGTTTGTTAGGCGTAAGTGAAATTGCGGCCTTATTGTGAATTTTGGTACTAATATTGTATGAGTATCTGTATTGTTTTTAATTAAGTAGGTGTATTAAGTTTGAAAATTGTATTTTTATAATAATCTATAGAAAAAAATGGGACTATTTACTATGTACTGCTGCGTATGTGGTAAGGTTTATATTTTATGTGTTTGAAGTTGACTGCCCAAACAAAACACTACGAATTAGTAGACCTTATCTAACACACTATTGGATACCAAAGAGTAGGTGAGAGTCTCCTTTATAGGCACTTTCATTTTTTGATTATTACGTTATTTATACTTTCTTTGAAAAAATATCACCTTTTATGTAACTATTGTTTTAAATAATAATTCTTTACTGCGCACCTGACTTGGCTATATATAACTATAAGAGGTATACTTGGAGAAACTCCATGTTTTTCTATTACATTAAAGACGTTAGAATTATTATTTAATTCTAAATGAGATAATTCCATTATAAAAAATAACATTTGCTTTGAAATTTAAAACAATGATTTTTTCAAAAATCATTGTTTTAATTTCAAAGCAATTAGCAAATTTTATTTATAGTTTTGTGTTACATATGTTACCGGCCAAACCCGATCTTAGGATGAACTAGTTTCGCCTAGGCCAAACCAGTTCTCCCTACACGCGATAGGACATACCAGTATAGCCTAGGCCAAACTCGTTCGTCCTGTTACCGATTGGATAAACCAGTTTAGCCTAGGTCGAATCCGTTGATCCTAGTTAGGATCCGTTGATCCTAGTTAGAATTTACATGCTTTAGGATAAACTGGTACGTCCTAGTCTGAACTAATTTCACATCTATCACTATTAGATTAGAGGTATGAAGAACAGAGTGTAAAGTTCACTCATCCACCATAAAAAAGGGAGGATCCACAGGAGGGTTTTACATGCAACTGCATTTCCCGAAGTCTTGCCCTGATCCAACAGAATGTTTTGTGGCTGCAGTGCTTAAAGATATTTCAATATCCTAGTTAATATCTCCTGCATCTAAAAACTTCTGAATGCAGACGTCGAAATCTGTTCTAAAAAGTAAAAGAAGTTAGAAACAAATATTTTTATATGTTATTCCAGAAAATTATGGAAAATTTTAATAAAATTATAATACCTGCAATTATGTTTTTGAAATACGCCATGTTTCGTGCAAAATTTGTAATGACCCTCATCAGTCTTTTGAAGTATTACTCCAATTATGCAGATAACCTGATTTCTGTGGATATAAGTTGATCTAGTGATAGATGTGAAATTACTGATTAGCTAATAAAACATATTGACTATTTTATTTATATTCCTTTATTCAGTTTACTTTGAAAAGCTTATAGAGGATACAAACTAAGTGAAATTTGTTCAAACTAGGACGTACCAGTTCATCCTAAATCATGTAAATTCTAACTAGGCTAAACCGATTCGACCTAGGCTAAACTGGTTTATCCTATCGGTAACAGGATGAACGAGTTTGGCCTAGGCTATACTAGTTTGTCCTATCGCGTGTAGGGAGAACTGGTTTGGCCTAGGCGAAACTAGTTCATCCTAAGATCGGGTTTGGCCGGTAACATATTATATATATAATAACGTAGCCGTTGAAAAATACAGAATAAGGAAAATTTTAAATACGTGTACCTACATTAACGAAATAAATATATTAGTAATTTCAATAGCAACGTTATTAAATGTACCTAATTGTAAAGAGGTAACAAACAGGAAATCTTGGTTTTAAACCGAGATCTGTAGATTTATAATTGCTTTTCATGTTAATTACTTAGGGAATTTTATAGACTTCATTATTCGCCAATTAAAACCTACACAAATGAAAATAAAGGTATTAGTAGGCACACGCTTCGAAATGATTATTTACGCACAAATACATAACGATGAAATGAAATTGAAATGAAATTTATTTATTAGCCAGAATAATGGATGGAAATGACAATGGCAATGGCAATGTAATTACTCTAATTCTATTTTCCTGAAAAATCCATCTGGAATTTTCAGCAAAATAGAAAATGAAAATGAATGAAATTTTCGTAAACGATTACGACTAATTTGTTTCATTTTGACAGTTCAACAACATTCATTGTTGTTATTTACGTTGTTGTGCAGATTTTTTTTCAAGATTTGCAATCTGTTTCAAAACGATTCAGATTCTAATTGATCGTGTATTACGCAATTAGGATACAGATACAACCCAATCAATTCTTTGGTGCATCATTCATAAAAACGAAACATCGTCACGAAACCCGAATTTTTCCGATTAGCCCCGAATTTTTCCGAAGACGTCATAAGATAATTCCCTTATCTCACCCCTCCCGTCCCTCTCTCATTTCTTTGGCAATGCTTAGGAGCATGTGTCCATTTTGTTTATAGTCATAAACTGTTGAATTTTGTTAACTATGTCTATTATTAATAGGTAGGTAGCAGGTTAAAAATGTGTACACAAGGATAAAAACTGAATAATATTGCAATGTTAAATAAAGACATTGTAAATCATGTGATACCTAACCTATGTACCAAAATATTACCTCATCAAAACCATTATTTACCAATTATTTAGCTTTATTTGTCATCTTTTTTGAATGAATGAAATTACTTTGAAGTAGGTAGGTAGCAGTGGTGGCCTAGTGTTACTGGCCCCGACTTACAAGTTGTAGGTCGTGGGTTCGAATCCAGGCAGGCGCTTTACTTTGTGTAAAATAATTTCATCACCACTGCTCACAAAACGGTGAAGGAAAACATCGTGAGGAAACCGGCATGTCCTAAAACCAAAAATTCTAAGACATGTGACATCTACCAACCGGCACTGGGCCCGAGTGGTGGATTACGGCCCACTCCCTCTCACAGAGAGGAGGCCTGAGTCCCAGCAGTGGGAACATTAATAGGCTGATTATGTTATGTTAGGTAGGTAATATTATGTAACACTGTTTCTTTTTTAGCTAACCTATGTAGTGGCACTGCTGGGCAAAGATCTCCTCAATACTTTTCCAGTTTTCCTTATGTTGTGTCTTCTCCGGCCTATCGGTAAGGAACGAGAACAAATCGTCACGCCAGCGTTTTTTAGGCCTGCCCCGGTGACAAACAAATAAACTCACTTTCGCATTAAATTTTAATATTAGTTAGGATATAGTTAGGATTGTCTATATATCGGCCATAGTACTACACACTGTGAATTTCAAGTGTTTACCTAATGGCCACTACACATAGTGCCGCCGGCACTGCCGCCTGCCTGGCCGCCGGGCGCTCGCGGCACTGCCGCACAAAGCCGCACAAACAAACGCAAAGGAAATGAAGGTGCAAAAGCCGGAGGCACGTGCCGCACGGCAAAAGCCGGCTGCCATGTCGCCGGCATGTGTGAAGTAGCCATAATATGGTTCAAAAGATACAGCCTGCCGTCACTCCTGGTACAGAATGCGCGGACGTTCAAAGTAATTTGACATTGACAGCGCCTTTATTTTGTAGCTATAAGGGCGAATTCAGTGGGCATAACGTAGTCAGAAGATATAAAAGATGCGCGATAGAAAGAGAGGCAACTTCTAGGTTAATATAACTGTAAGTAATTAGCGCTGTGCGACCCGAATTGCACTTTATTGTGTCGTAGCAAGAGACGCTTTTTACGGAGATTATTGTACGGAGTGACCCATCTACATATACTAATCTGTGTCACCGCGCACCGGTGCTATTTTCAGACTTCCTCATAAATCCGTTTCATTTCTTAGATCTCACTTATCACAGACATTGACTTTGTGACAGACGGACAGCGGATCCTAGTAATAGGGCCCCGTTGGCACCCTTTGGATGTGGAACCCTAAAAACAAGCTGCGGGAACAAGCTATTACATAGTTCAAGTAAAACTCACTATTAAGCACATATTGTTCACTCCTTTATTTTTAATTGCGGATATCACCTGGCGTGTGGTGGGTACCGTTACACCGCATAATCTGTGGTACTACCACTTATATACCACGATTATTTGACGTGATGGTAATTAAATATCGTCATACCTGGAGCCACTGAAGGGGTAGATAGAGATGTTGTTAGTCTGGCCAGCCATATTGTTTTAGCCAGTAGTTTCTTTCTATTACATGGAATAGAAAAAAAGAAAAAAGAAAGAAAGAAAGAAAGAAAAATGCGTTCATTGGCATTACAAAAATACACCTTAAAATAAATAGGGGCGACCTTAATGCCAATAACTGAGCACTAATCCAAATTATCGGACTGCTGAACTGAGAATTTTCTTTTAAATATTCAATACCACTTTGCTCAAACCACATCTCAACAAGAGGCCGTCGAGTTAATTAAATATGTAAAGGAGAAGAACAGCGTACGCAAATACTTATTGTTTTTTGGCATTATTTGCCATTATTTTACAATACGCTTAATTAATGAGGCTGTGTCTCGCGTAGAGTCGCAGCATTATGCCGAGCGATGGCCGTTTTGCGTGGATATGACGCATATTTTCCCTCAACTTGTTTTTTTTTTTGTGTTTGCGTCATGTTTACCGCAAATACAAGTATTTTCTTTCTTTTATTCCTATGGTTAGAGTGAAGGTAGCCCTTACAATTACGACTAAATAATGGCATATATAATACTCTCACACGACCAATAATGTGGCAACAACATAGTAGATAGTAGGTACTATAAGAAAATCCTACCATTTTTCGTAATAACTATTCAATAATAGTTCTATGTCAACATAACCTTGGTTGTATTCTAACATCAATCATTCAAGCATGATGAAGTAAATTGTAGCTGTCAATCAATCAATGTGTTGTCATGACGACACGCTATCGTGACAATTAATGATTTGACACGCCAATTAGCAGTGTTTGTCTACCATGTTTACGAAACTTAAGTTTTGCAGATGTCGATAGAAATCTTATAAGCAGGAGCTCTATCGATATATGCATAACAGCATCCAGCATAACGACAATCAGCCTATAAGGCTGCCTGTCCGCTGAAGCGGAGAGGAGAGGAGAGGAGCGGAGATGTGCCAAATTTGACCAATAGAATCGCACCTCTGGAGCGGAGTTTTGATTCTATTGGTTAATATTGACACATCTTCGCTCCTCTCCGCTCCGGTGGACAGGCAGCCTTATGTTCCCCCTGCTGGGACACAAGCCACCTCTCGGTGAGAGGGAGTGGGCCGTAATCTACCACGCGGGCCCAGTGTGGCTTGGTAAATGTCACATGTCTTCGAATTTGGTTCTTGAACATGCCGGTTTTTTCAGCATCAACTACTTAATAATTCAGTAAAATCAGCAAGCTTGTTTGTTGCAGGTTCAAAAAGTTGGCATGTAATATGACCTTTTAAGGCTATTATTTTGTGCTTTCAAAGTCAATATGCCACGACCATGGTTTGTGGTGGGTGAAAAATCGTAAGGAAACCTTCACTTAGTGATCAATACTTATTTCATCTATGAGCATGCAGGTTAGCAGTGAACAAATAACAGGTCAGCATTATTTATTATTTTAAACCAATTCAATAGTCTGCGACCACCTACATAGTCACCAATCGAGGTGAAAAATGCTCATTCCTCTTCTAAAAAGACTAAAAACTTACCTCTGACTAACAAAGGAAACAATAAGTTAGCAATAGCTTTTTTATATTTGTTTTTGCACAGTGTGTTTGATATACGCCAATTCACATCGTATCGCATCCGTCCCGTATCCACTAAACTCCATCCAGATCGCTATGCTAGTTGCCCACCTGCCCTGTATTGTGCAGTATAGACCACTTTTTGTGCTTTGTTAAATAGTCAGCAATTATCCTGTCTAGTACTTAGGTTCTTTAGGCCCTAGAGACCTAGAATCGATGGGAGTGTTTAATTCTTGGTAGAATGTTGATACAATTAAAGCTTGTTTAGTTTTGTTTCTTGATGGGTTATCTACGAAGTCTAGACTTTTTTTTAGCCGTTTTTTATTTGTAAAAATCATGACTATAAATTGATTTCAGAAATTGTCCTTTTTATGGACGGGTTACTGGTGATTATGAGGTCTGAAAAGGTAAATCTGAATCTGAACAAAAGTCATTCTAACTTGCTGGAGTACCTTCGATTAGTCTTGCCGACCTGTCGCCATACAATTTAATAAAATAATATTTCAGACCATTTTTTCCGGATTTCAAGAAAGGAAAGAAAGAAAATACATTTATTTAGCACAGACAAAAAGGCACACAATACAACATAATTATAACACAAGTAAAAATAAGAAATAAAGAAAAAGGAAAAACATAAAAATACACATGTAAAATTATTTGAATTTTTCCGAATTTTTGTTTTGTTCAAGTCGCAAATCTGAAAGATTATAAAACATTTTTCTTTTTGGAGGTATTTCCTCAATTTTACATAACATCACGCTTGTTTCCCCGAAAGGTTGTGCAGAGGTACACCGACTTTTCGCCAGTTATGTTTAAGACCCACGTAACAAGGGGCGAGCATTGCCATCAACCGGGCACAAATCCAGACTCCGGGCTGCTACAGAGAAATTCCAGATATAAAAACCCAATAACACTTTTCTCGACCTGGGAATGGAACCTAGGACCTTATGCTCAGCTGGCAACAAGGCAGTTAATCATAAATGAACCATACACAGACAATATTTAACTTACATAAATCATTAGGACAAAAAACCTCGCCCTATTATAAAATAGTTCTTGCCCACAATTACGAAACGCCAGGTGGTAATATTTTTATGTCACTAGGATTACAGGGTAACGGTACAAGTCCAGGTGGCCCTATTGAGCGAATCGTGCGCATCTTGTGAGCTAGATCCGAACTTGTTTAGCGGTAAGAAAATGTGGGTAGGTTGTAGAAAATAAACTTTTGTAAATTATTGTTTTATACTGATTGACGTGGTTAAGGTTAAGAGGGTTTATTCTGAAAGTTGGCAACGTCGTAAATAGCTGTCAAATATTTCGCTGTTTTGATTAATTTGATAATATTTCTGTATGGAAATAAAAATGTGGCTAACTAGCGAACTAGAATATTGATTATGAAATGCAACAATTAATATCGTAACACCCAATAGTTAGTTTTAGATGTAAAAAAAGTATTTGGAAACTTTCCAAATGCCTTTTTTACACCTAAAACAGGTACAACATCAAATTCAATGTTATAATTGCAATTCATTATTAATATTCAAGTTAGTTAGTTAGCCACATTTTTTATTTCTATACAGAAATATTTTCAAATTAATCAAAACAGCGAAATATTTGACAGATATTTACGACGTTGCCAACTTAGGATGTACCTTCTTAAGGTGTTATTTAAGTGTTTTTTTGATTATTTAATCTTTATAAAGAATTAATAGTGGTACATAGGCGGACTCCCTGCTAGTCAACCTTTTTTTTTGTTTTGACATCTGTGGTAATTTAAAGGTTATTTATTTTGTTGCGGGTATAGATTGGTAAGCATGCCAAAAAAGGACTATGCCTATGCTGGGGAATGGTGGAGGCCAAAACTAATGAAAGCAATGAAAGTAAAGTCTCTTTTTCGAAATAATGAATCCCGGGACAAAAACAAACTGTTTGTCTCTGCATCACCCAAAGGTTGGCTGGTAGAAAATGCCTATGGCATTAAGTCCGCCTCTGTACATTTATGTGCTTGAAGTATTCAATAAATAAATAAATAACAACAGGGTTTTACTCTCGCGATAAAAGATTACTTGAAAAAAAATATGCCAATGCCTACATCATGAGCACTTTGTATTTACTAGGATAGTTAGTTAGTCATTTAATTTAGTTTTAGATTGTATTATTATCCTTAATAATATTATAAATGCGTTAAGCTACGCTTGCCGGTGTTGGTTCGTGGATGGGTGACCACCTTTAAATACCGAGACGCCTCCGTGTCTCGGAAAGCATGTTAAGCCGTTCATTCGTGAATCTTTTTCAGTCGTTACGGTTCGCCAGAAGCCCGAAAGTCTGACAACCAGTCTTACCAAGCTGAATCTTATCACCCAGTTACTGGGTTGTGGAGGTCAGATAGGCAGTCGATCCATGTAAAATACAGGTATTCAACTGCATCCGGTTAGACTGGAAGCTGACCCAACATAATTGGAAAAAGGCTAGGCAGATTGTTTTTTTTTCATTAATGTGATTTACTGGGTTTCCATGCCAGAGATCGTAAACATTTTTCCATTTTGCCCTGAAATAGATGTAAATTAAATTCAAATGATAAGAATACTCAAACATGTATGTAAATTGAAGTGTTTCACATTCGCACGTAATTGGATGCCGTACACTGTCGCACGTGGTGGCTGTTGGCCCCATGCATTTATTCTTTTATGAATCCATTTTACATTTTATTTGAATCAATTTGTAGAGTTGTGTGTCCCCCGATAGAATTTCTTTTTAGACTGTTTTTAACAAGAGTTTCTAAAGGTAAATATAGACAAATAAACGACATGTTGACCAGGTCCAGTCTGCTATAAATTTTTGCTATTGAGCTACTTTCTTCACAAATAAACTTCATCCCATTCGGTGGTCGATTTAGTGACGCTTGGTTCCGAGGCGTTTGTCCAGCATTAGACATTTTCTGTTGAAATAATGTTGATGATGATCCATTTCGTAACAGTGAGCATTGGTGGTCCAGTGGTTAAGGCCCTGACTTACGAGTTGTAGGTTTTAGGTTGGAACCCTGATATGCGATTTACTTTGTGTAAATTATTTCATCACCACTGCTCTCAAAACGGCGAAGGGAAATGTCGTGAAGAAACCGGCATGTCCTTCAATAAAAATTCGAAGACATACTGTGACATTTCCGAAACCGTACTAGGCCCGCGTGCTAGATTACATCCCACTCCCTCTCACAGAGAGGAGACCTGAATCCCAGCAGTGGGAACGTTATTGGCAGATTATGACATTCGGTGGTTTTTAAAATCCCTATTTTTACACCCAAATGAAATTGGAAAGGAATGTACCAGTCCTTTCTAATTTCATTTTTCTTTGGTGGCGCAGGAAAAGTGCACAAATAAACTCGGAGGAGGTTTTCCCCACAAAAGTGGAACAGCATAAATAAAGAAAAAAAAAACTGTAGGCAGAAAATTACCAGTCATTGACATCATTGCCTATTCTATTGTTCTAAGCCCTAATTTACCCTTACCCTCCCAAACCAAGTGACTTTTACATAACTCATAATAACCCATCTTAACAAAACCTTTCTTTGTAACACGTGTATAGACACGTGAACCATAGACAAAATAAACCCATTATGCGACACATGTCGAATCTAATCCACAATTCTACACTGCCCGGTCATTTTGTACAATTACCTCGGTCATGAATACAGGATTATAATAGGAGATTACAATGTGACATACTGTTATGGAGAGTGGAAACTTGTGGAAATTGGCTGAAAAAATGTTATAAATTGTGTTTACAATAATAAAGATGAATTTATTTATGGTACCATTCTGTAGCCGGCTGCTGAGAGCTCATGGCTAAGTAATAACAACCGCATGGTCATCAGGGTAAGCTGCGCTTGCCGGGGTTGGTCCGTGGATAGGTGACCATCTTTACATACCGAGACTTCTCCGTGCCCCGGAAAGTACGTTAAGCCGATGGTCCCGGCTGTCATTCGCGGATCTTTGACAGTCGTTACGGGTCGTCAGAAGCCCGAAAGTCTGACAACCAGTCTTACCAAGTGGTATCGTATTACCCAGTTACTGGGTTGTCGAGGTCAGAGAGGCAGTCGCTTCATGTAAAATACTGGTATTCAGCTGCATCCGGTTAGGTTAGGTTAGCTTATTGATCTGATAAAACCAAATAAGATCAAACTAAATCAAATAAAATAAAAATGAAGTATAAAGAAAGCTCCTTTAAAGCTAAAAAAGTTACATAAAATCGAGAAAAATTATATTTCCTGCTTTCCATCCAACAAACCAGTGTGTCTTTCACAAAGTAAAGACAGCACTCCCCGTGTTTATACTATCACGTTTTAAAACACGCCTCTTAAGAGGGTGCATCCTAAAAGTTGGCAACGTCGTAAATAGCTGTCAAATATTTACCTGTTTCGATTAATTTGGAAATAATACTGTATGGAAATAAGAAATGTGGCTAACTAACTAACTAGAATATTAATAAAGAATTGCAATTATAACATTGAATTTGCTGTTGTACCCGTTTTAGGTGTAAAAAAGGCATTTGGAAAGTTTCCAAATACTTTTTTTACATCTAAAACTAACTATTCGGTGTTACGATATTAATTGTTGCATCTCATAATCAATATTCTAGTTCGCTAGTTAGCCACATTTTTTATTTCCATACAGAAATATTATCAAATGAATGAAAACATCGAAATATTTGACATCTATTTGCGACGTTGCCAACTTTCAGAATAAACCCTCTTAAACATCAGCAAACTTTTTACAAAACGTCAAGCCTCACTTACGTAAAAACGTTACCTGTTCGAAATTCATAATTGTTACTCCACCATTTTTATTTCTGACGTCATCGAGCACCTTTTGTTTTTTGATGTAATTTTTACACAGTTATGTACGGGGATTCTAAAGGTAGTGACGTCATTGAACGATTTGTGCGGTCATCCTCAATACGCACGTGATATTGTTCAAAGCTGTGCTGTAAGTTAGTTGAAAAGATATTGTTACAAGGTTTTTTTGTAAAGGGGTAAAGAAAATTGTGTTATGAAATGATTAGTGGAAGTTGGTTACATAAGAGTGAGAGTTCTAGCTTTGGACAGAGGTGTGACAAAGAGTTTTTATTGAACACATTTGCAATCTTATTGAGATTTCTTTTACTTTATTAAACAAACAAATGTGTTTATGTGTCTCGTTAATCCAGTGACTACATTGTTAGTCGAGTACCGTTGCAGGATCAAATTATGAGCTTTGGTTCGATCTCCGAGTCGGGTAAATTGTTTTCAGGAATTTCTTTTAAGAAATTAGCAGTAGCATATCGTTTAGCATTATCACTTCTATCTGTACCCTTCGATGACAAAATTACATTTCTTTTCTTCATGTTTAACATCGCCGTAGAAATCGTTCAAAATTGTGTATTTCTTTTGTTCTGTTTCTACACTGGCGTCATGCTTCGCGTGCAGGATTCTGAATTTTCCCGAATAAAGGGTTACATGTGAGTCATGGAGGTCGTAGCTCAGTAATAACTGCCGTACGGGTCGATCAATCAGGTTAAGCTACGCTTGCCGGGGTTGGTCCGTGGATGGGTGACCATCTTTACATACCAACACTCGGAAAGCACGTTAAGCCGTTGGTCCGGCTTTCATTCGTGGATCTTTGACAGTCGTTACTTACGGGTCGTCAGAAGCCGGAAGGAGTATCGAATTACCCAGTTACTGGGTTGTAGAAGTCAGATAGGCAGTCGCTTCATGTAAAATACTGGTATTCAGCTGCATCCGGTTAGACTGGAAGCTGACCCCAACACAGACATAGTTGGGAAAAGGTTAGGCAGATTGAAAGGGTTACATGTGAGTGTAGGATTTTATATAAATTGCTAACGTATGCATTTTAGAGTCACCTAGCCTTTCATCAAACATAAGTGCCCACACAGACGGTTTCACAACAGTTGTCACCAGCAGATTATATCGCGACTGATTAGTCGAGGCGTGGGTGTACTGCACGTGTCGAATTTAGGCTAGACAACGCATTGCTCAGTTGGTGTTAGTGCGTGCGCTCACGAACCAACATTGCCATGATTTTGTAATGTGGATTACCCAACTATGTTGTCATTTGGTAAACTAGATGTGATTTAGACAATTGCGTTTGCATTTACTAGCTTTCGCTCACGGCTTCGCCCGCGTGTAGGTCGGAAATTATCCCACGGGAACGTACTACCGGAATAAAAAGTATCTTATATGTTAATCCAGGTTACAAACCATCTGTGTGCCAAATTTTATCCAAATCCGTTCAGCCGTTGTTGCGTGATTGAGTAAAAAACATCAAAACATACAAACTTTCACATTTATAATATTAGTAGGATTTATAATTGTAGGATTTATAGGATATACCTATTATATTAGGATGACAATTCGCCATGGGCAGGCGGATGATCAATACTTGCGCTTTCTCTGTATGATGAGAAGCCTTTGCCCTGCAGTGAGAGAATAATAGGCGGATATCATTGTTTTTATTATTTGAAAAAAAAAAAAAAAAATGAAAAAGCGTTTATTTGTGGTGACATCAGGTTACAATAAAGTTTACGTCTGCCAAACTACAAAGCAGTTTGTTGGCAGATGTAGCTCCCATATACAATTTCCTATATTATTATGTCGCAGGTACTTTTTCATTAATAACAAAAAACATTTGCCGCCAACATAAAGCCTCGCGCAGACCATCGCGACACGACGGCGCAACGCGACTCGAATAATACAGTTTCAAAGAAAACTTCACAGTATTGTAACAATAACCGGTGTCGCGTCGCGCCGCAGCGCCGCGCCAGTATGCACGAAGCCCTACGTATAGCTAAACACACAAATTTTACAGCAGCACAAAAGCTGACCAATGAAGCAATACTAGTATCATTATGAACTGCGTAATAGCATTCCAAATCCCGCAGTGAAGCCGCAGACATAAGCTAGTCTGACATAATTATGCATCTCCATTTAAGAGGCTTTGACAAAAGGTATTAAAAAGAAGCTTCCCCATTTTATTTTTAAAAGACATTTTTGTGGTACAGCTACTTTCTAAATCGAGTGGTATATCATTAAAAATAGTTGGGACTAAGCATTTTCTACATCTTTTTCCATAATAGTTAACACAAGTGGGTACAACAAATCTTCTAATGAATTTATTCCTTTGAGGTCTTATGTTTACCGTCTTGATTTTAAACTCATCCTTACAATAATTTTCCAAAGCCAATAACAACACCACCTTTTGATGGACCGGCAAAAGCTTACATTCTAAGAATAATTCTTCGTAACCGCTGCTTTTACATCGCTTTTTTGTGTTTTTATCAACTAATACTTTCATAAATCTGATTTGTAAAGTTTTAATTTTATCTAAATACGTCTTAAATGTATTACCATAGCATGTCAGCCCATATGAAAGTAGTGAGTCCACCAGCGCGTAGTAGACCGTGTACAAAGTGGCCCGCTCCAATACAGAACTAAGGTGGTGGAACTTTACAAGCACTAGCCTGAGTTTGTCACATAAGTGTGTTATGTGTGTTTTCCATGAGAAGTTACTATCTATGACTAAACCCAAGTACTTGTATTCCTCCACCACCTCAATATCTGCACACGAACAACACGCGTATTCATCGTGTAGGCATTTACTATGACCTACTTTTAGGGGACTAATTAAAAAGCTGTTGAAATTTTTAGATGTTACTTTCTGTCGTTTATGAACCTGATCGAATTATTTAACCCTCGGTAAAAATAACAATAAAGTTTATTAAAAGTTTTCTGATGTATAGATACTTACGGAAAATTTAATAACTCAATTGCGATAGATTAATAACTCAAAGAAAAATATCACGATAGCGTAGCGTAAAAACTCACAAGGCAAAGCAACAGCTTTAAATGTTTGATTATATTATAAAAATTTAAGATATGAAAAAAAAAATGAATTGGAGATGTGTGTGTTCCCATTGTATGTTTTGTAGTGTATTTTTTTTGTACAATAAAGTATTTATATATATAAATAATAAACCTAATTATGTAAATGTTGTATCGTGTATCGAAGGCATAAGCACATAACGGTTTCAGTTACGGTGTCTTATCTAACATAGTGAACAGCTTATGATAAGTAGGCACAGTTTGCTGAACACATTATTGTGTATATGCATAATTACTATCTAATATTACATGTTTACTTAAAAGCGTATATACGTATATAATAAATTATGCTTAATTTATATGCAATTTTATAACAATTATTGAAACATGTGAAAAATAAATTGTGGAGTAGTAAACAATACAAATCGGTACATTCATTCATTTTAAATTTTACGAATGTATTTGGTTATGTCCAGTTAAGTAGGTCCAACTTCGAGAAAGAGGTCAATCGTCGAATCCGACTCGGCTGGGCAGGGTTCGGGAAGCTACGCAATATCTTCTCGTCCCACATACCGCAGTGTCTGAAGACGAAAGTCTTTGACAAGTGCGTGTTGTCAATGATGACTTATGGCACTGAAACGTGGTCGCTCACAATGTGCCTTCCTAGAAGACTAAAAGTCACCCAAAGGGCAATGGAGAGGGCTATGCTTGTCTTCCTACGTGAACGAATCAGAAATGAAGAGATCCGTAGGAGAACCAAGGTAACCAACATAGCTCGAAGAATTGCCACACTTAAGTGGCAATGGGCAGGGCACATTGCTCGTAGATCAGATGGCCGATGGGGCCGAAAGGTTCTGGAGTGGTGACCGCGTACCGGAAGACGAAGCGTTGGAAGGCCTCTCACAAGATAGACCGATGAACTTGTGAAGGCCGCAGGAATCCGCTGGATGCGGGAAGCACAGAATCGGTCGAAGTAGTGATGCTTGATCCCAATTCCCAGGCCTATGCTCAACAGTGGACGTCTTTTGGCTGAAATAATGATGATTTGGTTATATGACTTTACAAGTTATTGCGTTTGCGTAAAGATCATTTCGCCTAAAGCAGTAATAAACATTGGTGATTTTGGAGGAGCACTTAGTTCGAATGGTGATCGGTTTTACGAATTTTGCCGATGCTACATCTAAGTTGTGTTGTACTGTAATTTTACAGCTGTCAGTTAATTAATCTTCTGTGATAAACGTTCAACAGTTAAAATCTATTAGACGTTCATTCTAACTCATTATTTGGCGTGTACTAAAAAATTTTGACAGAACTCCCAATAACTGCGATTCTTCCCACCGTTAAGTATCAGAATCAGAATCAGAATCTTTATTTGTTAAACATGGTTAAGTAGTATGTATTAAGCTTTTCTCTGTTACATTTACTACTTTTAAGCCAATTCGATACCAAATGACATCATACGCGAATGTTATCAGTACACAAATAATACTATAAAAAAAATTGTGTAAATTGAATCCTTGTTATCGTTCGCTGACCCGCCGATAGCCTAGTTACGGGAACGTTTGCGTAACGATACTGACCTTATTTGTGTTGGGTAATACTAAGTGTACTTGTGGGAATGACTGGGTGTATTGATCGGTTTTATCTGGATTAATCTGGATCCTCTGGATACGAGAAACCACATGACTGGTCCATATGGCGACGCTTGGGGAGGCCTATGTTCAGCAGTGGACGTCTTTCGGCTGAAATGATGATAGTATATCATCATCTGCCTAGCCTTTTCACAACTATATTGGGGTTGGCTTCCAGTCTTATTGGATGCAGCTGAATACCAGTATTTTACATGGAGCGACTGCCTATCTGACTTCCACAACCCAGTTACCCCTAGGTAAGACTGGTTGTCAGACTTTCGGGATTCTAACGACCCGTAATGACTATCAAAGATCCACGAATGACGAACACGTAATAGTCTTGGTAAGTAATATGGTCACCATTGCAATGCACATAATTATGACCTAGATTAGAAAGCAAGATCCGAAACAGATATTTACAATTTTGTAGTCGTATTAATCAGTATTTTTTTTATCATTGTGGTCCTTCATTAAAGGCTTTTTACCCGACTGCCCCAGAAGGAGGGTAATGTTTTTCGAGGGTATGTATGTATGTATGTATGTATGTATGTATGTATGTATGTATGTATGTATGTATGTATGTATGTATGTATGTATGTATGTATGTATGTATGTATGTCTATTTCTTTGGCACGCTCTGTAGCCTAAACGGCTTGATGGATTTTAACATATGAGGTGTCGTTAGATTCGTCTTAACTGTAGAAGTGTCATAGGCTATATAATATTTATATATTGCATCTGCAAATACAAAAAAAAGGGAGGGGAAGGTTTTTTTTTAAATAAATTGTAACAATATTGGTATCAAATAAAAGCTATTAACGAGTCAATGCCAAATTTAGATATATTAATAAAACTAAAAAGCTTGAAATAAAGAAAATTATTCAAAAAACAAAAAACCCGACTGCAAAAACACATAACTGAAAAGAGAAAAACAAGCATTATAAATTAATCTATAGAATTTTGGTATCGCAGGCGGGGACAAACTAATAACCGGATATATGGTCATTAAAGGCTTTTTCATCTAGCTGTAGTCTGCACGCTTACTTGTTCTAAAGAATTCAGACTTCATTTTCAGGTTTCCTTACGATGTTTTTCATGGTAACTAAGCCAGTGGACTTCCATAAAAACATAACATAACATAATAACATAACATAATCAGCCTATTAATGTTCCCACTGCTGGGACACAGGCCTCCTCTCTGTGAGAGGGAGTGGGCTGTAATCTACCACGCGGGCCCAGTGCGGGTTGATAGATGTCACATGTCTTTGAATTTTTGGTTCTAAGACATGCCGGTTTCCTCACGATGTTTTCCTTCACCGTTTTTGAGAGCAGTGGTGATGAAATTGTTTACACAAAGTAAAGTGCCTGCTTGGGTTCGAACCCACGACCTGAATGTTATAAAAGAATTCCTGGAATATTGAGTATCAGTGATTTCTACTAGTCCTGTAGAATTTTCCTGTTAATTGAAATACTATACATGTGATAGGTTCACTGTAATATCGAAACAGCAAATCTTTGAACGCATGACCCTTCGTTCTGCAGTATGATGCCTTAACCTTTGAGCTATTGTGATTTAGAGTAAAATAAGTATTTTTAGCTGAAAGCAAGAAAAAAATACTGTTTTAGATTACAATTATTGCAATCAGATAAACTTTTCCTAATTTAAAATTGAACTCACTAAAGTAACATTATTTGATTCTGCTATTCGCAACTATAATCTCGACCATAAACTGACACACAAAACAAATAATGCAAAAAAAAAAACATTACGAGCATTACAGTTTCATGAAACGTGTGTAATAATAAGTGCTCGTTTTACAGGCCAGACAACAAAGAGGTTTAAATCACTCGCCAGACGGTAGGTTATCACCGAATTTAAAATACATTTATATGTATATTATGGTATTTCGTATAGAGTTAGGATGTATTGTCTAAATCACGCGCCAGACGGCGGGTTATCATGGAATTTTAACCATACTTATATATATGCACATTTATATGTATATATGTATGTATTGTCTAAATCACTCGATTGATGGCAGCTATTATCACTGAATTTTAACTATTCATGGTGTTCTGTAAGTGGTAGGTATTGTTTTATGTTGTATTAAGTGTATTGTCCCATGAGATGAATATTTATGGGATACGATTTTTCCATTACATGATTAATGACTATTTTGCGGTTAATTTTATTAAGTATCTCCATAATTTTCAAGATGTAGTTGAGCCCTTTTATGTCGGAGATTTCTATAGATGAGTTCTTTTTAGTTATAACAGCAGTTTTAGAAGGCATGACTATTTTTTCAAAATAATAAATACATTCGCAGATACATTAGTCAATTATGTTGTACATAGTAAATAAGAAATTTATATTAAGATTCTCACTGCTTGTAAGTATTACAGATGGGGGTGGGGGTTTAGGGTAAATTCACCAGTACGCACGATTAAATGTTACTGCACCGTATAGTTACCCACTACAATTTATCAATACGAGTAGGTCGACTTAGAGACAAAAAACCGTGTTACATATACACATAGGATTTTAAAAAACCTACACCTTAAGCTTCAAAATGAACAAATAAATATTCGTTGGCAGTATAAAGAAGCCAGGTGGGAATGCGTCCCCAAATGAACAAATTCACAAAATCTTATCTATTAAAAAATATCACTGACAAAAAACTCTATTATCATTAACAACAAAAAAATCACAAAGATAAAACAACAATAGGAAGACATTTCGTATAAAAGGCGAAATTATGTGAGTTCAACGACCCTTATCGCCTAGGGACTGTTATCACGCTACGCTGCTACGGATTCGGGGGTCAACGGCCGCGTAGGCGTGCTACGAATATGTATGTTTTACGTAACCGTAGCATTGTTAAGGTTTATTGTTCTTATATTGTGTGTAATAATAGAAATGGGTATAATTATATCTTTATTAAGTTTGATAAGTGTCTGTTATGTGTGTGGGTAAAAGAAAATTAAGGGATTATGATAACTGGATTTTCGGCTGTGTTCTGATTTTTTTTTTTTTTTTTTGACTAGGGCATCTCGCAGGTTACCACTGAGGTATTCGCTGCTTAACCGGACTTTCCTGTGGCTGCCTTAAGCTCCTAAAAGAAACTCAAAGCCTCCAGCCAGGGGCATATAAGCTAAGCTAATTAAAACTAGGCGAACGCTCGCTAAGGGCACCCCCTGTGGGGTACGAACCTCGGCTTAGGGCGTTCGCTGACGGGAGGACAGCAAGAGGGACAGGCTGGATCAAGGATGGATCATTATTATTATCAGGGGAATTTAAAGCTACAGGCTCAGCAAAAACGCGGGCTGGCGCATCGTTATCGAGCAAGGGTCGGGGGGGAGTCTGTGTTCTGAAATATTTGAAATATTATATAATATTCGGGAAGCTACAGCTAACTTACAAAGTGGTCTTAAACAATACAACACTAAAGGCCATTTACAAGCCATTTTATGCAATTTTTTTAATTTATATCCCAACATTTTGCCAAGCTTGAAGATGAGGATAATCTATTTGACTATTGACTGTGACTAATTTGGTGATCGACCCTACCTCACTCTTAATAACTGCCTTGCTATCTGGATAAAAAAAAACTAGTCTTAAACTTAGTCCGTCATAAATATAATAAAAAAATATTAGACACATACCTATTGCACGACTCGTAATGCGAAGCATTAGAGTGTGCTCTACGATCGAAAAATATTTTTGCCCCATTTCTGCAACTGTTTTTATTGTTACACTCCTGCTAGTACACATAACCTACTTTCTTTATATACCATTGTATAGATGATTAAATGGAGATTAATACTGTACTTTTTACCAATTGATTGAATGCAGCAGAAATGAAAAAAACATCAAAATAGTTGAAAAAAAATTCCTGTCCGTCAATTTATGAACCTTGAAAACATTGTAGCTTGCGATAAAATCAATTAATTGAGTCAATTTTTTTTTTATACATTCGTTTCGGCTGTAGAAGGAAACCTATTGAAAACGGCTCTTTTATTCGTAGTAGTTTAATTATAATTAATAAAATACTAACTAAAATATAATATCTTTATCTAAATATTTCCAACCTTTACTTAAAGTGTTGCCTAGCAACCCACAACGTAAATATCTAAATAAATAGTCTTTGACATTAGGTAAGGGTTGCGAGGTTAGAAACTTACCCATATTGATGGGTAAAACAGCAGTCAAAACATACTTCAAGAAAAGTGATAAATTGGTAATTTTTGTTAGAAACTATGTTTTGAATATATTTTTCGTTTATAAATGTGTGTTATGAGGCGTGCACTTTTGGAATTTCCAAACTATTTTTTGTTTTATCATATTAATAAAAAATTACTTAGATAAAACGCATTAAAGTTGGGGAATGGGGGCTCGCTACGTCAGAACTAAGTAAATATAAAATCTACATACTCGGCGTGACGTCATGCCACATTTTAACTCAATCTATCGCCGTAATCTTTTGATGACGTAAAAAAAGAAAAAATATGTGTTAAATATTTTTTTATAATCTACATGAAGGACATGAGGGGTTTTTTTTAATTCATCGTCCCCATTGATAAAGGGTAAACACATAAGTTGCGGTCTTTATTCTATTTGAATTTTAATGAAAAACTTATGACTTAACGATTAAGCGATTGACTAACTAAGAGAAAGATTAAATAAAAGCAGGGCTGTGCAAATGTGTAATCAATAGGTTAGACAGAAAACAGACAAACTACAAATGTTGACATATATTAGAACGTCGCGTTCTTGAACATGATTTAAGGTTGCGTTCATATTTCTTCAAATTTATTTCAGAAATTATGATTTGCTAGCTACCCGGTTTCGCACGGGTATCAGTAAGTACTTATCTACGGTGTACCTACCTATCTACCTACCCTACCTACTTAACGACCTACCTACACCTAACTACATACCTACCTGCCTACTAACATTCCTACCTACTTGCATACCTACCTACCCTACCTTCACCTACTTATCCTAGGAACCTTGTCCTGAGAATAACGAACACAGAATTATCCCATTTGGTACAGCCGTTTTCAAGTTATGGCGTGACCAGAAAAATAGAACTTCAATTTTATTTATATACATTTCTAGTTGCTAGCCAATATTGTCCACCCAAATTCTGAGTCGCATTATGTAAATAAGGGCATTTACTTTGAAGTCAATATACTTTCCTAATGTAACCAAACAATGACTTATTACTATTAGAATTTATTGTCTATTGCTTCAGTCAGTACGAACGTGGCTTTTCAGATCGAGAGGTTCCGAGTTTGATTTGAAGTATTAATTATTGCATTTTTCAGTAACCTTTAATTTCTTTTTATACACTAACAAAAATATAACATGGAAGATATATTTTATTTTAACCTATATTTAATTTATATCTGTAACCTAGTTTGTTATTAGTTTTACTTAGGTTAGGATATTATATTTTTATTATATTAACGATGATAAGTTAATTTACTGAATATTATTTCAGCTCATCCACTAAGTTAAACTTCAGTGAAAGTTAGTAGACAGACAGCTCTGTCATCTATCAATTGTTATGTAATCTGAAGAACCTTCAGAAACATTCGGAGGAAAACCGATCTCTTGGTCGTTTATTCTGTTTAATTATAATTTACTAGCAATAATTATTTAATTAGTTTAAATTTAATGTTTTGTGTTGCGTAATGTAAATTATTTTTCATAAGTACTGGTCAAGTTAAGTCAGGTTTTTCTGACTGCTGACAGCAGTGCTGCTGGAGAGTTCGTTGTGCCACTTCTTCTTCCCAGCTAAACCACTAGGAAGTGGTGAAGGGTGGGTGTTTTTAGGGGACTGTCTTATGTAATTTTGACGAATGAAAAGTGCTTATTCTCAGCCTAATTTGAATAAATGACTTTTACATTTGAATTTATATAGAATCAGCAATCCACTGAACGACAGTACAAATTAATTGAAATAAATGAAACTTTTAAAACACTATTCGATACGTAAAAGTTCACACTCCTAAAGGGCAATAAAACCTATTTGGTTGCGTCCCGCCGGGAGCAACGACTTGCCTCTGAAAGCTGAATTTTATTTCAGACAGGCTGGTGGAGTAAACGAACTTTCCCTTTCTAGGTACAGGGTCGGATTTGCGTGGGAAATAAGGGGTAAATTTTATAGGAGGTTACGGAAATCAACCTTTTACACGCGAGTTCAATGTTTTGGGTTACTTTTAGACAAGCGTGCACCAGAGAGTAGTGGTGGTCCATTAGCCCCAACTTACGAATTGTTGGTCGTGGGTTCTAACCCAAACAGGCGCAATACTTTGTGTAATTTATTTCATGACCACTCCTCTTCCACTAATTTATTGTTTGTTCGGTTACCATAAAAAAATAGTCCGAACAGTCAGGCCCACAGGCTGTTGTAAAGTGACTAAAGTATTACCTACGTCATAAGATGACTCTGTGACCACAACCAATTAAATTAATGTTACAATTCGTAGAAAAGTCTTAAAAAATATTATACTTAAGTAAATACGCTTGGTTTTTTTAGGGTTCCGTACCTCAAAAGAAAAAACGGAACCCTTATAGGGTCGCTCGTGTGTATGGCTGGCTGTCCATCTGTCACAGCCAATTTGTTTCGAATGTACTGGAGCAATTTAGTTGAAATTTCGTACACATATGAATTTCTGTGACCCAAACACGGACGTGTAACGTAAATAAATGAATTTTGACAAATTAAGAAAACTTTAATATTTAAGTTGTGCTAACTGTACCGTGTGACATATAAAATGAAAGGGCTTTTATGAGAATCTCAAATATGTTTTTTTTTTTAAATCATCATCATCATCATTAGCCTATTAATGTTCCCACTGCTGGGACACAGGCCCTCCTCAGAGGGCTCCAGAGAGGGAGTGGGCTGTAATCTACCACGCGGGCCCAGTGCGGGTTGGTAGATGTCACAAGTCTTCGAATTTTTTGGTTCTAAGACATGCCGGTTTCCTCAAGATGTTTTCCTTCACCGTTTTGAGAGCAGTGGTGATGAAATTATTTACACAAAGTAAAGCGCCTGCTTGGGTTCGAACCCACGACCTACAACTCGTAAGTCGGGGCCGTTACTACTGGGCCACCACTGCTCTTTATTTTAAAATATATACTTTTAAAGATATTTAAGAAAATAGATGAAAATGGACCATTTTTCCATTGAAACCTAAAACGCTCCTAAAATTTTGAAAGAAATACAGAGAATGTTTCTTTACTCTAGATTACAGGAAAACCTTGAAGTCTATGGTCTCAAAATAACATGGTAAATCTCTCAATATTGTGCGTACTAACTACATTTGCAGTTGGAATGTATGGGTGAACATGTTTTTCAACTACAATGTTAAGTTTGTTCTTGGAATAAATTCATGCCAACTACGGAACCCTTCATTGTGCGTGGTCTGGCCCACACTTGTCCGAGCAAAAAACAATAGCGTACAAAGTACTTTAAAGCTTTTAAGTAGTAGGTTTGACTGGGTAAAAAATAATAAGGACTATAAAGAAACCATTGCAGGACGTCATAAACACGCACTTATAGCTTAATGAAGAGGAATTCAAGCCAAATAATTATTTTAGTTATTTTTTTCGAATGTTAGTAATTAACCTTAGACCAAAGATTTACAAAAAACTACCAAAAACTTTAAAAACCATGACCAAAATAAACCATTTTAAAATGCAACTTAAAAAATGCTTGATTGAAAAGGCTTACTACTCTATCAATGAGTTTTTAGATTCAATGTGATAGAAGCATAAAATAATAAATGTCCGATCCACTTGTTATTCCGTCTTATTTACGACGTTACTTGTTTGAAACAGTTTTATTTAGTTTGTAGTTTTTTTTTATACCTAATTTGTACTCCCTGCAAGGCAAAAGATAGGGATACAACGCAAATTTTATACCATGTACCATATTTATTACCTATGTTCAACAAATAAAATACTTTGACTTTGACTTTAATCAACATCCCTGAGCCCCTAAAACCGGTAGTTTGAATCACTATTTTTAAAAGTTCAATACAAAAAAAAATGTAAACGCATAACTATTACATTATTAAATATTTGTTTAAAAAAAAAAAACTGAATCAACGACTAAAATTAGGTATACCCGTTTTCAATTTTATAATCTACGCAGCCTCCCAAATCCGCGCTCCGCCCAAGGCCCAAACAGCATCCTAATCGATCGGTCGTTGACCCCTGAACTGTCTGTCCTAAGCAATAATATATAAATCGTATGTACTGTTTATATGTATATAAGGTCCCTGAACTTGAGGCGTTAGTTGCACTTTATTATTTTGACCGTGAAAGTTGAAGCATAGATGTTTTTGTTGTTATGTTTTAATATTTTATCAGGTTTTTACCAAGATGCAGTGATAAAGAAAAACAGCTTTGACTACCCACCTATGTGTTTTACATGACACGTGTAAGCTCGAAAGGAAACCTTAAATTGCCAATCCGAAAAGTTGTTGAAGTCTTATCTATTACTATTAATAAATATAATTAATCTAAACAAATATTATAATAAAGAGGTAAAATTTGTTTGATAATTTGTTTGTTTGTTTGTAAGTTTGTTTATTTGTTAGTTTGTTTGTTGGTTTGTAAGTTTGTATGTAAGGGGTAAACTCCGGAACTACCAGGCCGATTTGAAAAACTTTTCTTTTTTTTTTCTTCTAATTCTTGAGGAAGGTTATAGGCTCGCGGACAAAGTCGCGGGCAGAAGCTAGTAATTATAATAAAGAGGTAAAATTTGTGTGTTTGTATTTATGGGGTAATCTATGGAACTACTGATTGTCAGATGATATATTTTATGATTAAACCAAACATTTTACACGGACGAAGTCGCGAGCAGAAACAAGTTTTCTATATAGAGAGAATTAGGTACAAGGGTTTATTGCGGCCTGCAATTCCTGGAATAGGATCCTAACAGGAAAACACAAATGAATATTCTTCGCAAAACCTGGATCAGTTTTTAGATCTGAAGTTGAATTTGATTTAACTAGAACTGCACAGAACCTAATAATTGATTTATGTAACACATGTTACATCGTTTCGCACAGCTAACAAAGAATTATCTGTGATTGTCGCCTCCCGGTCGCATGAAACCAAATCATTTTGTTTTTATAACCGATGCAAATATAACGCGTGATGTAGACTTATGAAGATATTAGAGTTGGCAATTACTTTTCACGGCTTGCTGTTGAATCCGTTTTAAGGCAATAGGGATGATGTCTAAAAATATATTAAAAAATATTGGACACAATTTTTTTCTTTTTTTACGTTAACAAACGATTACGGCGATACATTGAGTTAAAATGTGCCATGACGTCACGAGTATGTAGATTTTATACGTACTTGTAACGTAGCGACCCCCACTCCCTTAATGCGTTTTATCTAAGTAATTTTTTATTAATATAATAAAGCAAAAAATACGTTACGTGCCGAATATTTTTTTATTTTCTAACTGACGGACTAAATAGAATTTCCTTTTTTTTGACCCAGGCATCATCTCTATTCTTTTTAATTAAATTATGTGGATTTTGACGCTAAATAGAAGACTTTTTGGAGGCCGACTTTTGAGGTTAAAAGACATTTTGGCGCTTGAATGACATCGACAGTGTTGTTGGTAAATATTTGTAAAATCGTCATGGAAATTAGCCGGGCCTAAATAACCTTGTATCATTTATATATCATAAAATCACGCCAATATTCCCCGAAGGATTAGGCAGAGGTGTACAGTCACGAGCACCAATATGTATACACTAAGCAACTTTTATAAGTGATTTGCTCTTACTGTGTTGATTAATATTTTATGATGTTACGACTATAGTATTCTGGAACCCATATAAATATGAAATAGACCTTATAACAAAGTTGCAGTCAATATTCCAAGAGAAAATCGCTTTTGAATTTTCCTAAGTGGATACATACTGGTGCTCGTGACTGTACCTATAGTAGCAGTAGCAGTACATAGCTGTGCTGTCCTAGTGGTATGACGTCAGACTGCCATGTCATAGATCTCGAGTCCGAACCCAAGGCCACTGACTTTTCGGAATCATGTGCGTATTGTATATTTATCACTTGCTTCAAAAACGATGAAGGAAAACACCGTGAGGAAACAGGCATACCTACCTGAGAGATATTTCTTGACGGCAAGTGAAGCCACCAAGTCAGTAGCCCATGGGCGGCTTTAAAACTCTGACTTCAGGTTAGTCACACGAAAAGAAGAAAAAATAAACCCTAATTCGCCAGTTATGTTCAAGTCCCATGTGATGGGGGCCTGGTAGCGTTGATCGTATATTATCTATGTAATGTCAAGAGGTTCTAACATGATGGAACCGTGGATGCTGTAAAATAAAAGTATTGTAAGTAGAGGACAATAATATCACAAGTTTTCAGCATTTTCCTGTACCTGTTTATCCTAAAAGTTGGTAAAGTCGCAAAGAGCTGCCAAATATGTACCTGTTTTTATTAATTTTGCTATATTACTGTATGGAAATAAGAAATGTGGCGAACTAGAATATTAATAATGAATTTCAATTATAACCGTTTTAGGTGCAAAAAAAGGTATTTTTAAAGTTTCCAAATACTTTTTACATCTAAAACTAAATATTCGGTGTTAAGATAATAAATTATTGCATTTCATAATCAATATTCTAATTTGCTAGTTAGCCATATTTCCATACAGTATATTGCCAAATTAATCAAAACAGGGAAATATTTGACATGTATTTGCGATGTTGCCAACTTTTAGGATACACGCTCTTAAATGATACTAGTCAAAAGGAAGATGTTTACTTGTGATATTAATATCCGCTACTTACAATACTTCTATTTTTTCACTTTCAGAATAAACTCTCATATAATATTCAACGTATTATATTTTAATTTATTTCAGTTAAGAATTATTCTTAGAATAAAAGAATTACACAATCGTCCAAACAATGTGCATCAAATACCATGCCATATCTATCACAACAATGAGTCTACTGCAGTTAGATCAACGGCCGCGCGCCCTTGCCCCCACCGCTTCTTATGTAAAGCCAATGCACAGGGCCTGTCCACGTTACACGCATGACGTGACGTGTGGACTTCACTGCTCAAATTATCGTCAAAACTGTAGGAAAAATCATCTAAAAACAGAAGAAAATCGATTTGCTAGCCTAAAAGTACCATTCCGTACCTGACCGCAGGAGGCAACTGCAGGCGACGTATCGCCACGACACGACAGCTTTTTATGAATTACCTTCCATAGCTAGCGACACGTCATTGGCAGCTACAGGCGAGCGACAGGCGATACGTGTTGCCCGACCGCAAAACTATCGCAATGATGACTGAAGCGACATGACGCCGCGACGTGTCGCCGAGACATGATTCCGCGAGACGACGCTTACAGTTCCCTCCTGCGGTTGGGTACGGTATGGTACCTTTAGTACTAATCCAGACTTTAGAGTTGCATTGCTGGTCTGGGACTACTGATCAATGTCTTTAGCCTTAAATGAAGTATATAATTCTTGATGAGGTATGCTGATCTTACCATAGGTCGATGTTTATTTTAGTTACAATATGCCATAATTATACGCAGGCTTTCTTTAATAATAATCATTACGAACGTTAGCCTCTAAAATAATATTTTTGGTGACGAAATTATTACGGTCTTTTAATTTATTCTAGTGTTGATAATAGCTCGTGCCAATGTCAGTCAGAAATCGACTGCCTACAAAACGCCGGACGTATCCAATCATGTTATCGTTTTGTTGAGATATTCCTGGGATAATCCCAGTGCCATATTTCTGTCGGGTAACAATGGAAACGCCCACTAATTCTCTTTTATCTGCATTTGTCAGAATATTGATTTTATCTCATTATCGATGCAAGCAACTAATGCGTAATTTTTTTGAATATTACACATTTTGCGCAGCACACATGACGTAGGGCGTTCAAGTATTCAAGCTATTGTGAATTGGTACAAAATCTTCATAATACTGAATATTCTGTGCCCGTAGATGATGTTCTTCTTCTCGTGTGCTATGACTATGAGATAGTCATGTCATACAAAAAAAGGCCGGTCCGCAAGATTGTAAGTCTCAGATACTACAAAAAAAAAAGTCTGATTAAAAATGGTCAATACCACACTTTGGGATCTTTAACAAAGGATACACAGATACAATAGAAATCACAATAATATAAAAGGTTATTTTACGTGTGCCATTAATTATAGGAGACCACAGTATGCACATTTATGTAGGTGTAAATAGGATAAAACAAAAATAAAAATAGAGAAAATAAATGTTGAAATTAGAGAAATTCATTCAAGACAGAGACTATTCAAAACCATAAATATCAAGATTAACAAAACATAATTTTTAATTTAGACCTCAATTAGTCCATAACTTAGGTGAGTGTTAGTGTTTAGTTAGTTTGGTTAGTGTAACTAAGTAGATACTTAAAATGTTGTTTAAAGCTATAGGTATCCTTATAAACGGTTTTGACTGCATCTTGTTAACAAAAAAAACACTTAAATAACATCGCACCTTGTTTATTTATACCGATTTATATAGAGTGTTATAAAAAAAAAAAAAAAAAAATATTAAAAAAAAGAAAAAAATTACAAAAAAAAAAGAGTGTAATTGTATTTTAAAATAGTTTATATTTAAGTATTTAGAATATCGCTAGTCCATGTCCGGACACACTGTATATACAGTATGTTAACTAACAGAGGGCGTTCCCGTTAACCCGCAATAGTATAGCGTCCATACATGCTAGAAATTAACAAACCTAAGTAGGTTTAATAATTAATGTAGAAGTAATATAATAACGCTACTTGTGAGGACATAACAAGTAGCGTTATTAAAACTACTTAGCTTTACCTTCACCTTTTTTTATGCCCTGTTTTGCAGCGATTTTTACTTAAATCACATTACTATCCGCATGCCTACACATATTTTTACTTAAATCACATTACTATCCGCATGCCTACACATATTTCTGCTTAGACAAAAAGTGTTATAAAAAAAAAGTAGCACCCATCGTCTTCAAATTAATATCCAGTCTGGTTTTCAATATCGGTCCAGTATCAATATTATTTTACAAGTCATTGAGCCTTAAATAATAATTAACACTTCAAATAAATTGTTTATGGCAAAGTCCCCAATGAACTGCAATAACAATTTGCAAGTAACTATTAAACAAAACAAATTGAAAATGATAACAATCGCAAAAATAATAATAAAGTTCAATAAATAAATACTAGACAGTCGACGTTCTATAATTTTGTTATTGTTTACGTTATAATAATAAGTTTTGTTTTTCTGTAGTAAAGATAAAATAAGTGGGTGTAATTTTGAACTCTATTGTTAAACGTTTCTATGACCGCTAATTATTCTTCTCTCTTAAGAGGCTGACAACATCTAAAGCGCGGTCACTGACGGACTGCATAGAAAATAAAGAGAAGAGCCATGACAAAATGCAGGTAATTTATTATAAAATATGAAGCAAATTTATCTATTTACAAAAAGTCTTTCGATAGGTCTAAAAATTAGAAATTGCTTGTAAAATAATCTGACAAAAATCACATGTAATAGGTATGGTTTTTAATCGTTAAAAGAATTTTTTAGACGTATATTCGTTTTTTTAAATCGGGAGCTCGTGGCTAATTAATAACAAGCCGCACGGGTCGATCCATCAGGTTAAGCTACGCTTGCCAGGGTTGGTCAGTGGATGGGTGACCATCTTCACATAACGAGACTCCTCCGTGCCTCGGAAAGCACGTTAAGCTGTTGGTCCCGGCTGTCATTCGTGGATCTTTGACAGTCGTTACGAGTCGTCAGAAGCCCGAAAGTCTGACACCAGTCTTACCAAGGGGTATCGTATTACCCAGTTACTGGGTTGTGGAGGTCAGATAGGCAGTCGCTCCATGTAAAGTACTGGTATTCAGCTGCAACCGGTTAGACTGAAAGCCGACCCCAAGATAGTTGGAAAAAGGCTAAGAAGAAGATTGATTGATTTAACTAGCATATAATTATCCTGAAGAATATCATATATTTTTCTGATTTTGTTTACTGCAGTGTATCATATACTTTTAGGCATTATAAAACTTGCGTTTCACTCCTGTTATGTAGTCCCCTTTATAAATTATAGTAGAAAGTTGAAGGATAAACTATTCACCTAAGCTTTTAGCGGAGTTCACTGAACAATGACCAGAGGACCAATACAAGAGGCAATCGTTTTATTTGGGAACCACATTCTCTAGCCTGCAATACCAGAGACAACGTAGATGCGTTGACATACCAGAAACTAAGTTAAAAAGTCTCATGTGTCAGTAAAAAATTACCAAATGCGAGTCCTTGCATGGGGTTCCCCCTTTAATTTTTTACTTTATTTTATTTTTATTATAGCGGCATTGGAAAATGAAAATACACAATCTGTGTAAATTTCACTTATCTACCTATTACGGTTCATGAGATATGAAACACGCTGACAGACAGACGGACAGTGGAGGCTTAGTAATTCCGTAGGTTCCGTTTGACATCTTTCGGTTACGGAACTCTAATAACACCTGCACTGGAACTCAACAACGCTACTAGCGGCAGAAAAAAGTATAGTTGGTAAACTTCTCCGCTGGAGCTCCTTCATAAAAAGCTCCTACAACCCCTACACTCTGTGACGTCATGAAAGAAACATGGCGTCCTATTTATAAACCATTCATCAAATAACGAAATCTCCAAGAATTCCAACCAAAAATCAGAGAAAAATTCGTTCAATAAGTTATCCATACTTATAAAAAGCAAAATGGTGGTGGGTGTCGCCCATTTATCTATATTTTCACGAAAAGCCACTGACTTATAGGTACTTAAGGGTTTGGGGTAAGTTTATTGACCCCAGGGCAAAGCCCTGTGAAGTTACGAGCCGTCGTTTTTCACGCAAATAATTTGGATATAGTATTATTTCAGTTTGTTTTAGAAAGGAAATCTTTTTTTTGTGAATATTGAAGTGATGTTATTTTTTACATTTTCATTTATTTTTCGATTCTTTCTGTGAAAAGTCGCATGACACATACCTAGTATTTACTATGTGTCATGCGACTTTTCCAATCCATGAATCCATTTGGATTCATGGATTTATGAAGAGTAGGTACCCACAGATAGACCATGTTCTAGTTATTTAATTTTTCGCATAAATTTTGTAATTCTCCTGGGATGCGAGTGAAATAAACTTTTATGTGTGGTGCAAACTGTACTATACTGGTTAGAATTTTTAACCTCACTTGGAGGGAAAGTACTCTTAATACAGAAGACAGCAAATTTTACTCAAAGCAAACATTTTTTTTATTTTAAGAAACAAATTTTCGTTCAAAGATTTTCAAATATTTGCTTGCTATACTCGGTAATCGAACCGGAAATCCGAAAATCTGTAAAAATAATAACTGTATTTTTATGTAGTATCAATAGAGTCAATTATAAGGATGAAATCTCAAAGGAAAGTTGAAAAGGGATCCCGTGGCCCCTGGCAACATACAGGCAACTAAAGGAACACGGGTGGGTTTTAGTCAGTAAGAGTCTGACACGCCTTGCCGCTCCGCCCAGAGTCTGAGAAGTTATTTGATGATTTCCAACACAAAAAATGATAAATTAAATTAAAGGAAAACCATGCAAAAAAGCAGGCTGTCTCAAGTATTTACCTCTGCTACAGGTGAGGTTCAAAAATTCCACTCAGTAAATATGTAAGTTGAATATTAATAAACAAATGAATCGTGGGCAGTACTTACCTAGCTATTCAACAAAAAAAAAAACAGTAGGTAACCTACCTATATTACAGTCAATGTTTCCATCATTCTTATACAACGTCTATGTGTCATATACCTTCTCATTAATCTAAATATATTCGTGTTACGAATGAGTTCAATACAAAAGAATTTGAACCGCCGACCTCCGCCAGTCAATACCCTAGCAATTTTGTAAGTAACAAATATAAAGAATCACTTATTACGGTCAAAATGAAACTTTATGTGACAGGAAATAGTGTCATCGAACTTATTTTATATGTTAACCTTGGAGAAACATTATAAATAATGTTTTTATTGAAAATTTATGGTGATAATTGAATTTGTCAATGTTTTTCATAATATTATTTAATGTAGCAGAAACGAAAAAAGCATCAATATAGTTAAAAAAAAATCTTGTCAATCAAGTGTGCCCTGAAAACATTGTAGCTTGCAAAATAATCAATTAATTGGGCTATTATTTTTTAATAGATTCGTTTCACCTATAGCAGAAACCCTTTTGAAAATGGCTATTTTATTCAGAGTAGTCTTTTTTTATACGATCAAATGAGCATTATGAGTTGAACACTTTTGGATTTTCCAAATATTTTCCCACTGCTGGGACACAACCCTTCTCTCTGTGAGAGGGAGTGGGCCGTAATCCACCACACGGACTCAGTGCGGGTTGGCGGATCCTACAGTAAAGGTCTTCTAATTTTTGGTTCTAAAACATGTCGGTTTCTTCACGATGTTATCCTTCACCGTTTTGGGAGCAGTTCCATGGGATTATGTAACTTTAATCCAGCAACTGCTGCGATCTTTTCTTTTAAACAATTTTTCGCATTGAGAGAATCATCTTTGGCAAATAACGACAAGGGTTATTCATGTTAAATAATATCCAATTCATTGAAATCGCAGGTTAAAGCTTAATGGAATTTAACAATTAAATTAATCAAGGAAACTGGTCCAGTAAAGTACCTAACTTTACTGGACCAGTTTACATCATCCTTCCTCTTATTATCAGTATTTATAATAATGTACCTACCTAAAGTTTCCTCCAACCAAAATTACTGGAATTGATTATTATGGGTTTATTCCCGATCCCCAAACAGGATACCATAGCTTACATTATGACGATATTTTTTTTTCTAAATGTACTAATTAGTTAAATTACTAGGAATTAATGTAAACAACTCTGAATTATATTTACGAAAACATACCGCATATTTACATAATCAATGTATGTAAATTAATTTACCTGAATAATAAAATACAGACGCCAACACATAAAAAAAAAAAAAAAAGTGAAAAAAAAATTACAAGTCCATTGTATTATTTATATACAAAGTATTTATTAATATATGCGCAATCCACAGTTACAAAACACACTTCATAAAACACACACACAATTACACTCTCATATACACTGTACAGGACACAGGATATTGGTGTCAATGTGTGCGCATGATTAACATAGATCACTGTACATTTTTCCCTGAAATCGACACATGTGTGCGTTCGTCTGTACACTGTAAACGTATAAAATCAACTGTGTAAAGTTTGTTTACAACAAGATTAAAGTATAGATAGAAATATGCCAACAATTCTAAAAGCTTTTAATACTGTAATGAAAGTAGAAATCTATACAAAGATGTGTTGGTGTGTGTGCAGACTGCAGTTGAACGCACTGGGCGTCTTTGTTGGCGTGTGTGAGTGCACCCTTCTCGTCTCGACAGTTTTATATTTGCGTTCCACACACTTACACACCCACCTTTACTTTTAAGCTCTAAGACTCAATTTCCAGTGGCTTTTATTTTACAAAGTGCAAGCGTAAGTTGGTGAATTTATTTTGAATCACATAGTGGTTATGCAGTGTATGCATGTAGGGTGTGTGAATGTGTGTGTTCACCTTGAAAAGCGCCAGTTCTTTGTGCAATGGGTTATTCGGTTAATGGCACCAGCAAGTCAATGGCGCGGATGCTTTGTTTGTACCGTCAGCAGATATGTGAAGACGAACTAGACATTATTATTATTATTGCTAGTAGTATTATTAATATTAATACCTCAGCAGTTGTCCCGGTGTAGGACAATGGCCTTGTCTTACTGAGACGGGGTGACCATTGATAACCACGCTAGTCTATAACGTGTTGACCATTTCAGACCAAGATTCCTCACAATGCTTTTCTTGCTTTAATGAAAGTCAGTGGCCCTAACCTTTATCAGCCAAAAAAGTGCTTAAGAAATTAAAAAGGTCTACCTACTTTTAGGCTCGTAATAAAGATCTTATGAGGAGATTCCTCAACGAAATAATTAAATATTGTTCTACGGATTTTTAAATATTAAAAATACTGATGGACAAAGATCGTCACTCACTGGACGCTTGAAGGAGGACATCGCCGTCGAGGTAGACCGCGGCGAAGATGGTGTGACGATTTAATCAAGTTTGTGGGGCCAACATGGCCTGAAATCGCCCAAAACAGAGAGATTTGGAAGGAAAAACGGGAGGCCTTTGCCCAGCAGTTGGACAAAATACAGGCTAATAAAAACAAATTGATGAATATACATAATTAAGCACCGAAAACCACTTTATTTTAACGCGCGTCATGTTAATATGTTCCTCATATTAAATATGGAACTTACTCTTTTATTATCGTGTTTGTTAAAAAAATAATACTCACCTACCTACCTTATTCAACCTAAAAGTGACAACACCCCTTTAGGATTTCTTTCAGTTACATAAAGTTCGACTGTACTAAATCCGATTGTGGTTTTACAATGTTGTTAGGTTTTTAAAACAATGGTTTTGAAACCGCAAGCTACAGCAATTATTATTCTCTGTGTTAAATAACAAACGCCAACGAGCCCCGGAAAGCGTTATCTAAATAGGTATCGACCTTAGGACTTTGGGGTTTTCTCGAAAATCATGGTAAAACCCGAGTTCAGTTTTCCATGTTTGGATTAGGGAAAAATAAGGGATGTGGTCTGTTATTAAAACTGTTACATAGGTATGTTGTTACTGCTGTCAAGGAAATTCTAACTATAATCCTACTAATATTATACATGTGAAAGTTTGTATGTTTGTTACTTCATCACGCAGAAACGGCTAAACGGATTTGGACAAAACTTGGCACACAGACAGTTTATAACCTGGATACTTTTTATCCCGGTAGTACGTTCCCGTGGGACAATTTCCTGCAACCACTACTACTACAACTACTTTTTATAATATTTTTGTAAACTTAGATATTACAACTAAGGTTTTTAAACCACTCTTTGTGACAAAATTACCTATTTCAAGGCAGTTTTCTGTCGTGAAGGAAAAACTTAGTTATTGCGAAGAAAGAATATAATTTCTTTTATTCCTGAAAACAAAAGACTTTCCATGAATAAGAGAGTGCATCCTAAAAGTTGGCAACGCAACGTCGTAAATAGCTGTCAAATATTGACCTGTTTTGACTAATTTGGAAATAATACTCTATGGAATAAAAATGTGGCTAACTAGCGAACTAGAATATTGATTATCAAATGCAATAATTAATATCGTAACACCGAATATTTAGTTTTAGATGCAAAAAAGTATTTGGAAACTTTTTAAACGCCTTTTTTACACCTAAAACGGGTACAACATCATATTCAATGTTATAATTGCAATTGATTATTAATATTCTAGTTCGCTAGTTAGCCTTATTGTTACTTCCATACAGTAATATTGCCAAATTAATCAAAACAGGTAAATTGTTGACAGCTATTTGTTGTTGCTAACTTTTGCGATAAACGCTCTTAAACTACATATCTCCAAAATGGCGGAATAGATTGAAGTAACATCTTTATTTTTAGGGTTCCAAACGGAACCCTATTACTAAGCCTCCACTGTCCATCTGTCTGTCTGTCAGCGGGCTGTATGTCATGAACCGTAATAGGTGGACAGTTGAAATTTTCACAGATAATGTATTTATAATGTATGTAATGTATTTTCAGCGCGCATAGTTTCACCCGCTTGGACCCTGATTCTTTCTCTTAAATAAAAGCCTTAAATTAAATTAAATTACTTCCTATAACATCAGCTATCTGCCAGTGAAAGTTCCGTCAAAATCCCGACTAGCCGAAACAAACAGCAAGAGAGACAAAAAGACAAAAATATTATAAATTGTTTTTTTTTAATAAATACCGCAAATACTTTCATGCATTTAGTAAAAAGCTGTTATTTTGACATCAAATATACACTTCAATTGAAGTTTTGTAAGTATTCCATTTTTAATTTTTGTGTGTATTTATAATGTAAGGATATAATATATTTCAGCACACGGAACATTTTTTTCTAAAAAAATCCAAGATTACCACCCAATTTCTCTGCTACCACTACCATAGTCTCAAAATACCGGGCGGGTGCACACTGGCGCGCTGCGTACGCGCAAGTTGAGGTAGGACCGCGCCGGTCTGTTACAGCGGATAAGGTGTTAATATAACGCTCCAGGGTTAAGTATGAGCGATTTGGATTTTTGAGTGGAAATTATTATTGTTGTGGGATAAAATATATATAATGATTAAGAGCGTTCATACAGAATGTGTGCAACGACGCAAATAGCGGTCAAATATTGCGCTGTTTTGATTATACAGGGTGTTAAAGTAATTGCGTGCCATAGCTTCAGGGTAGGTTCAGTATCGATAAAAGAACCGAGGAAAAATAAAAAAATATAATTAAAAAAAAAAAAAAATTGGTAGATCAACTTTTTTAATTTGTAGATTTTAGTTTTGAAGGACATAAGCACGGTAAAGTAGAAGAAAAAATACTTGGAATTGTAATTTACGTACCTAGTTACCTATCCTTCACCCGGCGTTATCGAATTGTTCAGGCGTAGGTATTTCATTGCGTTCTATAGTAGGTAGGTAGGTAACTCTAGGAAATTATGAATTAGCATTTAAACAAAATAAAAACATATTTTAAGCAATTTTCTAATCAATTCTAAACGATCGCTATTTAATTATGATAATTTTCGTTTTTTTTTTAACTTTTTTTAAAGGTATTTTATTTTTATTTTTTACGGGTTCCTTTAGCGATACTGAACTCGCCCTGAAGCTATGGCACGCAATTACTTTAACATCCTGTATACTTACATACATAACATCACGCCTTGTTTCCCCGAAGGGTTGGGCAGAGGTGTACTTGTAGCAGGTACATCCACAAATCCAGACTCCGGGCTGCTACTGAGAAATTCCAGATAGAAAAACCCAATAACACTTTGCCCGACCCGGGGATCGAACCCAGGACATCGTGCTCAGCAGTAGCGCTTGCTACCACTAGACCAACGAGGCAGTCTTTCTTTGTCCGTGTTTTGATTAATTTGCCAATATTACTCTATGGAAATAAGAAATATTGCTAACTATTGAACTAAAATATTGATTATGAAATGCAATACCTAATTATATCGTAGCACCGAATATTTACTTTTAGATGTAATAAAAGTATTTGTAAACTTTCCAAAAGCCTTTTTTGTACCTAAAAGGGTTACAACATCAAATTCAGTGTTATAATTGCAATTCATTATTAATATTCTAGTTCACTAGTTAGCCATATTTCTTATTAACATACAGTTATATCGCCAAATTAATCAAAACAGGTAAATATTTGACAGCTATTTGCGACGTTGCCAACTTTTTGCATGAACGCTGTAAGGCTGCCTGTCCACTGGAGCGGAGAGGAGAGGAGCGGAGCGGAGATGTGCCATTATTAACCAATCAAATCTAAACTCAGGGGCGGAGTCAAGTCGAGTCAAGATTCTATTGGTTAATATTGGCACATCTCCGCTCCTCTTTTCTCCTCTCCGCTCCAGTGGACAGGCAGCCTTAAGCTTGGATCTTATGGTTTGCTGGGAAAAAATGTACCTAAATAGTTATGTTTTGAAAGTAACTGATTGTCTGGTAGTCCATTCAAAAAGTACAGGAAAAATCAAACAAAATTAATGTGTAATGTTAATATCCAAGATAAATTATTTACATAATTTAAAAGCTAACAGTCATACAATCCTCTCCTATCCTATTAAATGAGTAATATTTGTATATATATATATATAACCATTGTCATTGTCATTGTATTATTTGTAACCATGGTCTCGAAAACGGCTGTAGCGATTTCGATGAAAGTTGCAATATAGGGGTTTAGTCACCGGGGGCGAAAAATCGATCTAGCTAGGTCTCATTTCTGGGAAAATTCGTTTTCTCCATATTTATTAATTACCCGAGCAAAGGTCGGTTGCCAGTTTAGAACAAGATGGCTACCTCAGAATAATGACATGGCAGCATGGAATTAGTATGAACTAATACTATAATATCGATGGCAGCAAAGTAGAAACGGACATCTACAAAATCGCAATTTCACAGGAGAGCAGATTTAGTAAAAAATAATGGTAATTATGACAGTTATGGACCGATTAACATAACGAAATTTTCTATGATACATTAAAATAACCTTCTTTATGAATTGTGTAATAGATTTTATCGTTATTTCGTAGTTTTACAGAAATAATGTAGATGTATTTTTTTACTCTGAAAAAACTTTGACGTAGAAGAAGACACCTGCCTGATATCCGTTTATACCTTGTGATAAAAAAGCGCTCATTACATTTAAAATATTTAATAAACTAAGATAATAATCTCCAGTAATACTTTTAAGGATATCCAAAGGATATCAAATGCCCAAAGAAATTGACAAAAGAATTGCCACTGGCTGGAAGAAATTCTGGGCTCTAAAGGAAATTATGAAAAGTAAAGAACTTAGGATTAGCATCAAGAAAAAGACTTTTGACACCTGTATTCTTCCCTGCATCACTTACGGCTGTGAAACCAGGGCCTTGACGAAAAACCACAGGGATAAACTCGCAAAATGCCAGAGAGCCATGGAAGAAGCATACTAAGATTAAGGCTTACAGATAAGATTAGAAATACAAATATCAGGCGGAAAACAAAACTAACAGACATCCTGCTCATAGACCAACTGAAATGGAGGTGGACAGGCCATATGCTTCGCTGTGCACTTGAAAAGTGAAGTAAACAGGTGACTGTCTGGTACCCAAGAGATGGGCTTAAGAACAGAGGCCGCAAAGTGAGACGATCGGAGGACGAGCTGAAGATGACCCTAGGTCCACTCTGGATAAGAGTTGCGGCAGATAGACAACAGTGGAAGTTGTAGGAGGAGGCCTATGCCGTAAGGCACACCGAACAAAGAGACATACTGTAGGAAAGCAACATAAGTTATGAAGTTGAAGCAAAATTGGAAAAATTCGGAACAAAAGGCTCTATTATTATTATTATTTTATTTATGTTAACATATCTCGGGACCGTGATGTCCCGGTCCTTTGGAAGGCGTACGAGGGGCCGAAGCCAACTCGCAGAGGCCCCTTAGACAATTTTAAATGGAATGAGACACCAACCGACGATTATCCCTGTATGCACTATGCAAGTGCACCCAAGGACAACCGCCGGTTGGTGCAGGACTATTGCAGAAAATGAAAACAAAAAATATTGGACTATGGGTTTGAGTGGCTATAGTGGATTGGTTACTTAGAACTATGGAAAGACTATGGCCCCTGCCTGACCAATATTTTATATAAAAAACACAGGTAAAATGGCAGGGGGTGACTTGCACACTCAATAATGGGCCCCGAAAACGGTCGCTAGCACAAAGTGTCGTAGCGACAAGGGGGCAACATGTCCTGAGGTGCTTATGAGGAGTGGAGCGGTATTCCACGGCTATCAGGACAATCCCGGAAGTACGGTCAAGATCCCTACCAGCATCTTACTGGAATACTTCCTTCCTCCGAGCACGTTTGCTCTTGCGAATCTCCACTCAAGCCGGCCAATTAAGGCAAGAATGAGGTGGGAGCTCTGTTCCTCGTCAGTGTTCACTCTAGCCGGCCAATAAAGGCAAGCCAGAGGTGAGGAACAAGACTTCTCCCGGGAGATAGGGTCCGTGGGGTCGCTACTGCCCAACAGCTCGCCACATGCTGCCCTGCGGGTTTGGTATCTCTCTTGGTCTGGCTCCTCATTCTAGACCCGTTCCGGCAAAGTAAACTCTACCGGCACAGACCCAGAGTTCAGAGCACGCAAGCCCCACCACGACGTCAACGTAGAGATACAGCGGTGGGGTTATTATTATTATTAATACTATAATATTAAATGAGCATTTTCTATTTCCAACAAATCTAAAAAATCTGCTGTTCCATACATTTTGACCGCGTAAGTATTGCACTTTTCTATGATACAACAGATTTTTTTTATAACCGACGAAAAATTTCAACGCAGGGGGATTCAGAATCATGTACTGAATCCATGGTAACAGGCTTCGCGTCGATGTCCCGCCACCCTGTATAAAAAAGGAAAATGAGGAATGTTCTTAAAAAAATCTGGTGGCAATTTAAATCTAGTAAAATTTTTGAAGTAAATAAACTAAGCTCGAAAAGAATATTATTAGACAGATAATTTAAACTTAAAACGGTCAAAATATATCTAGTATGAATCTAATTACTAATCAATTAGTAAACTCGTGACAAAACTAAAAATAGTGAAGTAACCACAGACTACCTAATAGATTATTTAATTTAAAATCCATTAACAACACAGTTGCATAAGAATATTAATAAAAACATATCAATAAATGGTCATTTAATTGAAATTCCGCTTACATTATTCCTCGAATTTTGACAAATACTTATTCTATATAGGGTTAGTACTAATAAGTACATAACCACTTAACCACATCCAAATATGGACCTCGTAAACCATATATTTGTTTAATTTTTCTAACAATAATGAGGATAACGACTCGACATTACATGGTTCGGTGAGACCGCCATTGTTCAGGGGCTAGTGCATAATATGAGATTAATTTATACATGTATTTTCAACAGGAAAAACAGTAAAGAGGTACAAGACCCCATTTATAAGACCTTTCCCTTTTCCTTGCAAATCTCTCTGTTTCTCGAATCTTGATCAAATCAAAAATCATTTATTCAAACTAGGCTGAGAATCAGCACTTTATGAACGTCAAAATTACATAAGACAGTCCCACAAAACGCCCGCCCTTCACCACTTCCTAGTGCTTTAGCTGGGAAGAAGAAGTGGCGCAACAAACTCCCCAGCAGCGCAGCTGTCTGTTAGAAGAATTTGATTCTACACAATAGTATGCAAAGTATGAGATATTAATTATTTATTAACATTACAAAACATTAAATTAAATTATTTGCCACATGTCAGCTAGCACACGTCAATAAACCAACAAAACCATAGAAAAAAAACTGTATTGTAAACAGAACTCAATACCTCAATAAAAGCCTTGCTCAAGACGCTAAGATCGTCACACTACGTACCTGATGCTATGACTGGTCTTAACAATAAGGTCCTCTGTCAAGTGTGCAGTGTGTGCGCTGAGTCTTGCTCCGTCTCTCAGATTCTATTCCAAATATATTATGTTTAGTCCATGCTGTATAGAAAAAGAAAGAAAGATTTATTTTATTTATAGAGTCTGTTTTTTAATTAAACTAAATACTTATAATAATAGTATAGTTCAGCCTACTGCACCGTTTCCTTTTGAGACATAACTCGATCCAGAGCCAGTCTGGACCAATCCCACCCACCTATAGGCGTTCAGCTCGTCCATCCATTTACTTCTTGGTCTACCGCGATGCCAGTGGACGTTTTCATTTCGTATAATTGTGTTTTTATTACTTACTAGCTTCCGCCAGCGGCTTCGCCCGCGTGATTAATTTATAAATTATAGCTTACTATATTATGCATGTATTATACATATAAACCTTCCTCTTGAATCACTCTATCTATTAAAAAAAACCGCATCAAAATCCGTTGCGTAGTTTCAAAGATTTAAGCATACAAAGGGACATAGGGACAGAGAAAGCGACTTTGTTTTATACTATGTAGTGATATTTAATTTTTATGTGATTATATTTTTATTATTGAAGTGAAACTTCTTTAGCGGCGGTGTGCACTTTTTTTTGGATGGGTAAAAATTTTTAAACTGGCGTCAGGATGTGACCGTAAGATCCGTTGCCTAGCAACCGACAAAGTCAATATCAAAATAAATAGTCATTGACATTACGTAAAGATTGCGAGGTAAGAAATTTTACCCATATTGATAGGTAAAAAAAGCAGTCAAAACATACTTCATGAAAAGTATTTAAATAAATTGTTAATTTTTGTTAGACTATATTTTTTGAATAAATAAATATACTACTACTACTAATGAATATTGTATTTAACCACATAATTTATAGTACTTTTATACTGATAAATAAAACTATTCGTGCGAAATTATTCCCAAACCATTCCAAAATATTCAAAAATGCACAACGTTAATGTTCAAGTTTTCACTTCTGCCGGCACTCCCGGACTGCAGACCGCTTTTTTTTATCGTGCTTTTAATCGTGTTTTATGTGGTCTGCAATAAAGATTATTATTAATTTATTTATTGTAATAAATCTTCCAAATATTCCTACAATTCAAACACGACTGTGTCTTGTGCAACAACCCAATTGGATTTTTCCATAATACATTATTTAGGATACCTATTTAATACCACGAAATTGTATAACGTTTCGATTAAAGTATAATAGTACATGCCCTAAAATTATTCTATTATATTTTATTTCAATTCTTAATAAGTAAACATGCATTTTCCTTGTGTGGTCGTAATGTGGTTTTTAAAGGTAAACACAGAATATACGTTTTCCTCCATATGCTTTACTAGCTTCTGCCCGCGACCTCGTCCGCATTAAATTTCGGCCCCCGTGGATACCCATCCACCGTGGGTGACCAATACCTCGGTCATGAATACATGATTATAATGGGAGATTACAATGTGACATACCGGTATGGAGAGTGGAAACTTGTGGAAATTGGATGTAAAAAGGTTACAAATTGTTGTGACAATATTATAGATGAATTTAAGGTACCATTCTGTAGCCGGCTGCTGAGAGCTCATGGCTAAGTAATAACAACCGCATGGTCATCAGGGTAAGCTGCGCTTGCCGGAGTTGGTCTGTGGATTGGTGACCATCTTTACATACCGAGACTCCTCCGTGGGAAAGCACTTCAAGCCGTTGG
This sequence comes from Conistra vaccinii, assembly GCA_948150665.1. Taxonomy (NCBI): domain Eukaryota; kingdom Metazoa; phylum Arthropoda; class Insecta; order Lepidoptera; family Noctuidae; genus Conistra; species Conistra vaccinii. Next base: position 8,257,952 of record OX411340.1, on the reverse strand, counting down.
TCCCAGCTGTCATTCAGAAGCCTGAAAGTCTGACAACCAGTAATAAGATACCCCTTTGGTAGTATCTTCTTACCTAGTTACTGGGTTGTTTAAGTCCCATGTAATAGGGGGCGAACCTCTTGTCATCAACCGGGTACAAATTCAGACTCCGGGCTTTGTCGGGTATTCCCTTAATTAAAAATGTAAGTAGAGGCATTTTTGACAGATAAAAACTGAGATAAAAATTCTAACGTTCTTAAAAATACGTGAATAGTCTCTCAGGTCATTGGTAAATGAAGCAACTTTTTTGGGTCCATTTGCCCAAGGACGGATCCAGGGCGGAAGCACAAGAGCACGTGCCCCCCCGAAACGGTTTAAGTAAAATAAAGTAAGTATCAGTAAATGAATGTATCTCTATCAACAAATTGCTTAAAAAAAGAACGCTAAGAAGTAGGTTATAGGGTAGTACATCTTCATTGAAAAAGAACACTTCTCATCTGTCTGGCCCATGAAATAAATCCTGGATCCACCTTTGACCCATCTATTTTAAGTGCAATGTCTTATTGTCATCACATCAAGACTTAATATAATTATTTACTGGGTACTGAACATATACCTCTCAATACGCAATATATTTATTACCAGGTGAACTTAGGTGGTAGGTTCTACAAAAATATTATCACTGTGAACCCCGTCGGGCACACCAAAAGAAAATGAACGCATCAATGAACTATCCAAGGAGGAAATGCTTGTCACAAATGCCCAGATGCGAGAAGTCATTACATTTTCTCTCAAACTAATATTCTTTTTTCAACACCTGCTTACTCAATTTTAATTCAAAGCAAAGAAAGCGGGTAAAATTATTTTTATTTCCTACAAAATGTTTTTAACCTCTACATTACTGCGTTGAAAAATAAATGCGCAATTTCTCTGAAAGTCGGAAACGTGCTGTAATTGGCCAAAATATAAGTTCACGGTCCGGTTGATGGCTGCGCAGGCACATGCATTGCTGTAAAAAAATATGACACGTGCCAATTAAGAAGTGTTTTAGTGAACGACCACGACCTTGCAAGGGCGTGGGCGGTTGTAATATTTTTGGAGATATTGGTAATAATGAGAGTTTTTCCTTTTAAGATTGGTCACAAATCTTTTAAGAGTAACTATAGTGAAAGAAATGCTTTGAACTGCGTGGACACAGATTTCTTATTTACCTAATTTATTTATTGTTTACGTAAAATCTGATGCTGACCGAAGGGTAATAAATACAGGTGAGCAGAATCGTCGACACTTTGATTGGTTATTAATTTGCCAAATATAAAACTTTCAGAAATGCTGATGAAGTCCCCCATAAGCATAGGCTGATCACCTATAACATCTCCACCGCTGGGACACAGGCCGCTGCCCGATAAGTGTGAACAAGCGGGCCATAATCCACCACGCAGGCCCAGTATGAGTTGGTAGTTGGTAGATGTCACATGTCTTCAATTAATGTTTGATTCTAGGACATGCCGGTTTCCTCATGATGTTTTCCCTCACCGTTTTGAGAGCAGTGGTGATGAAATATAACACTTAGTGAAATGCTTGGCTGAGTTCGAACCCACGATTTACAACTCGTAAGTCAGGGTCATTACCACTGGGCCACCACTGCTCTCACTACAGACACTCATTATATTGAATACTTGATATTTGTTTCTGATCAATAAAGAATAAAAAGTCAATGCTGCTCCACAAAACCAAGATTTACCTACTAAACTACATCTGAATTGTGCAAATATTTTTCAGGACATTGAAAAAATATTTGTCTTTATAATCACAAGACAGTGTACTTCACACTACAGCTGTAAGCTAACAAACGCATTAAATGTATGGAAATAAACATTGCATTATGACTAACAGAAAAATATACCGTGTATAGTATAAAATTATCATCTTCATGCAATAGATGAAATTGTCAAACTTCTACTGCTTGAAGACGAGGCTTTTTGCTACTTTATAAGAGTGTTTTTTTGTGTCATTTATTTGTAATGTGCGTTTTGTTTGTGTAGAATAAAAAAAAAATTATTTCTTTCTTCATCATTTCAGCCGAAAGACGTCCACTGCTGGACATAGGCCTCCCCCAAGCACCGCCACTTCGACCGGTACTGTGCTTCCCGCATCCAGCGGATTCCTGCGGCCTTCACAAGATCATCGGACCACCTTGTGGGAGGCCTTCCAACGCTACGTCTCCCGGTACGCGGTCGCCACTCCAGAACCTTTCGATCCCATTGGCCATATGTTCTGTGAGCAATGTGCCTTGCCCATTGCCACTTTACTTTGGCAATTCTTCGGGCTGTGTAGGTTACCCTGGTTCTCCTGCGGATCTCCTCATTTCTGATTCGACATTCGTGTATGTTTAATATGTTAACACAATTTCATACAATTATTATCCGTAGATATGAAGGAACTTTAACTGTAGTAGATAGACCTCCAACATCACAGAAACAGTAGAATTTGTCTGGGCAGTTAATTATGCGGTAGGTAGGGATGTTGACTGAGAAAAAAATACACGGGGCAGTCTTTGGTTACTGCTGATAGAAGTGAAAACTAAGTAACGCCATCTAACGAAAATGTCAGGAATTTATGTGGCATATGCCACGCCGGCTCTCTACTGTCCCTCCGTCTTACGAATTTTCGAACAGGTCACGTGTCCTGACGCGAGTTTATTTTTTTTTCCTATCCGAAAAAAAGTGCACAACGCCACTAAAGTTTTCACTCCAAAAAAATTTACACGTAATTTTGCTTTATCATATAATTAATGATGCAAGTGGCGTTCTGTAGTTTCTGCCTACCCCCATGGGAAGAAGGCGTGAGTTTATGTATGGAAAAAATGGTTTAGATAAAACGCATTAAACTTGAAGATTGGGCGCTACGTCACAAGTCAGTATAAAATCTACCGGGGAGTGACGTCATGCCACATTTTAACTCAATGTATTGCCGTAATATTTTGATTATGTAAAAAATGAGAAAATACGTGTCAAATATTTTTAAACAATCCATCTGACGGTCAAAAAACATTTTTTGTCAACTACCCTATTCTGACAATTTGCTATCTGACTAAACTTAAGGTTTACCAAAACGAGAGATTTTAATTTCAAGAGATTTAAATATAAAACTGTAGACCCCAAAAGTGCTTTTGTCAGCAGAGCATCGATACTTCTTCTAAGCTTGATGATCATTACAAAATGGCCGCCAGACTTTAGAATCAAGAAGACCAGATTCAACAGTATTTTAGGGCCTATTACGCTGATGATGTTGATCCCCTGGCTGGAGGCTTTGAGTTTCTAGGAGCTTAAGGCAGCCACAGGAAAGTCCAGTTAAGCAGCGAATACCTTAGTGGTCAGATGCGAGATGCCCTAGTCAAAAAAAAAAAAATTATGATGATGTTGACCCCAAGCTTGAATCAACCTAGATTTTTGATGACAGGTACTTACCATAACGACATAAATAGGATTATGTAGGTACTCCTTTGTAAGTACCCATCAAGGAACTGAAGTATGTATTCTTTTAATGTGTGCTTGTTATAAAGATACAAACAAAGATAATGTATAATGTTTGCAAGCCCATCTGCCCACAATCCTTGTAATCTTTTGTTACGAAAGAAAAAGTGGAGCAAGGAGACAAAGTGTTGCTGTAATGCTGTCATTGTGGGCATTTGGGAAAATGACTTGGATCTTTTTTATTGAAATAGTATAATGTTTCAGCTGTAACCTAGTGTTCGGTATCATCATTATTCATCATCATCATCATACTTTTGTGATGATGAAGATGAATAATGATGAAAAACGTCCACAGCTGGACATAGGCCTTTCCCAAGCACCGCCACTTCGACCGATCCGGCCTTTACAAGGTCATCGGTCCATTTTGTGGGAGGCCTTCCAACGCTACGTCTTCCGGTACGTGGTCGCCACTCCAGAACCTTTCAGCCCTATCGGCCATCTGTCCTGCGAGCAATGTGTCCTGCCCATTGCCACTTAAGTTTGGCAATTCTTCGGGCTATGTCGGTTACCTTGGATTGGTCATCATTATTGTTTCTACACAACCATGCGCAAAAGGTGCGCTTCCATAGTGCGCAGGGTGTGGAGCAGCTCCAACAGTATCCTCAGTTCTTACTAATATAGTTGTAAGTCTTACTAAGTAATCATTTTTTAGTCATATCTAATACCTTTAAACGAGCAATTCTTGTATATTGTATATACAAGAATATATAACATCTGAATCTCGGAAACGGCTGTAACGATTTCGATGAAAGTTGCAATTTAAGGTTTCACGGGGGTGAAAAATCGATCTAGCTAGATCTCATATCTGGGAAAAATCGTTTTCTTTATTTTCACAGCCTCAGAAATCTGATAAAAGGTTAGTTTACCTGGACGATATGTAGATATGTAGTGTAATATTATAAATTAAAGTCGCTTTTCATAGCTGTTTGTGTAACCGTGTTGCAGCGGAGTTTGATGCAGTTTTCACGATTTAGATAATTTATTCCGGAAGGTTTATGTGTATTGTGAATTAATATTAAACTTACATTTAATAAAGAAATCTCATTGTTTTGGCAAGTCATAAGAACCGTGTGAAGCACCCGGTGCGCTAGTCCTAATAAGTGATAGTGAGTTTTTTTTTACACGTTCACGCTACAACGGCTAAAGGGATTTGGATAAAATTTGACACATGGGTAGAGCATGTCCCGGAGAAGGACATAGGCTACTTTTCATCCTGGATCGCAAACAAAGTCGCGGGCAACAGCTAGTAATTAATCAACCTTGCTACATCCTTGTGCTGATGAATGGTGAGGTCCTTTGACCTGCATTAACTGACAGCCGTACGTAACTGATAATAATAATTAAACGAAGGAATTATTATATTACGATGTAGAAACCAATATTTTTCCACATCTTATTTATAAATGTAGGTATTTGCAGGACAATGACAATACATTATAACATAATCGGAGAGCTCCGTAATTGATGCAAGATGGGTATATATTAGTTCTTATCTCGTACTACAGGACCTTAATATACAGGATGGAGCGATTTTATTACCTACATACGAGTATACTATTTCCAAGTATTTATTAAATTTTTGACATATACACGCTTATGAAGTTCCGTAATTATTACATTAAAAGTGAAAAATGCGATACTTTATGGGCACTTTGTTTTTCCATGGATGATGGAAAGGATTCCAAATGGATTTCAATTATTTAATTTTAATTATTATTTCAATCAAATCAAAAAGGAGCAAAAATGGATCCAGACTAGTCTCCTTTGCTCTAGAAAACAAACTTAAGATCTTAAATAGTTTTTATAAGAAAAAGAAAACAAAGAAGTGGACATGGACCTCCCCAAACGGACTCCATAAAAACGAAATTGATTTTATCATGTCAAATAAGGCCAAAATCATCAAAGACGTATCCGTCATACACCACCTGAATTTCAATTCGGACCATAAAATGGTTCGTGCAAAACTAACAGGAACAAAAATAAAGACCAAAAGGCAATTTCGTACAAATAATTCAGCCATTGTATGTACTGGTAATACCACTCATCTTTTGAATAACCTACAGGAACTAACAAATAATGAAACAAAGGAACCACTGTCGATTCAGGAACACTACGAGAAGATTATAAACCTATTGAAAACAGAAACGAAGAAAACAAACGCAGAGAGTAAAAGAGTAATCTCAGATGAGACATACCAGTTATTACAAGAAAGGAAGGAATTATTACAACATAAAGAAAAGAAAGTTAACCGTCCCAAAATATCAGAACTCAGCAAAAAGATCAACCAAAACATCAGGAAAGACAAGAAAAATAAAAGGCATTCCACATTAAAGAAATATATAGAAAGAACCGGTGGAATTAAAAAAGCAATAAAGGAATTGAACAATAAAAAAGATTGGATGCTAAAAGTAAAGACCAAAGATAACAATTATACAAACAAAAGAACAGAAATACTAAAGGCAGCTACAGACTATTATCGAAAGCTTTACCAAAGCAAAAACCAAAAAGAAACAACAAATAAAATAAATAACAAGGATTCTGACGCAATCCCGAAAATATTAAATGAAGAAACAATTAGAGCAATCAATACGCAAAAGACAGACAAGACACCAGGTGCTGATCAAGTCACAAATGAACTGTTAAAATCTACTACACCAGTTATTGGTCCTATATTAACAGATATATTTAACAAAATAATAGACACTGAAATTATCCCTGAAGACTGGACTAAATCAACAATAATATTATTACATAAAAAAGGAGATAAAGGAGATATAGGTAATTACAGACCTATAAGCTTGATGTCCAATGTCTATAAAGTCTTTTCAAAAATAATTCTGTCACGAATCACTTCTACCCTCGATGAAAACCAACCAAGAGAGCAAGCGGGTTTCCGCAGTAAATATTCAACAATAGACCATATACATGTTTTAAGGCAGGTTCTACAAAAATATAAAGAGTACAATAAGAAATACTATTTGGGATTTGTTGATTATAATAAGGCCTTCGACTCCTTGGAACATGAGTATATCTGGGAAGCACTACGTATACAGGGAATACATGGGAAGTACATACGTATACTCCGGAACGTATACTCCAAAAGCACAGCCCAAATCAGGCTTGAAACTACGGGTGAAGAATTTCCTATAGAGAGAGGCGTCCGGCAAGGAGACCCAATTTCTCCTAAGTTATTTTCGGCGGCTCTAGAGATGATATTCAGGAATCTGCAATGGGATCATGAAGGCCTGAACATAAACGGTGAAAAACTAAACCACTTACGATTTGCAGATGACCTGATCTTATTTGCAGAATGTCCAAAAAAATTAGAGCAAATGTTACAACAACTGTCAAATCAAAGCGCGAAAGCAGGACTTACAATGAACACGGCAAAGACAAAGATCATGAGTAACTCTTCACAGACGCATACCATCATAGTCAACTCAGAGATGATAGAATATGTCGAAGAATACGTATACCTAGGACAACTCATAGCCGCTGAAGACACCATGCATAAAGAGATTGAAAGACGGATAGCAAATACATGGAAGAGATATTGGTCACTCAGCGAAGTCATGAAAAACAAGGACATGCCTATCAAAGAGAAAAGAAAAGTGTATAACATGTGCATTTTACCATGCTTAACTTATGGTTGCCAAACATGGGCATTGACAGATAACCTAATAAACAAAATAAAGGTATGTCAAAACGGAATGGAGAGAAGCGTAATGGGCGTCAAGAGGAAAGATAGAATAAGATTAGAAAAAATTAAAAATACAACTAAAGGACATGACCAGTGGGGCGATGGGCGCCTGCTTAGGTGTAAAAATCAATGTGCAGCAAAAATTGTTTTATTTTTGCAATTGTTGTATTCTACAGTTTACAGGTAAAAAACTTTCACGACTCCAAAAGATCAGGAAACTGAGAAAAATAAAGATAAGTTTTCACTAAATAGCTCTGCTTTTCGTTAAGAGATGGCGCTAGGCGTTGTGGTAATCGAGTTAAAAATCAATGTGCAGCAAAAATTGATTTATTTTTGCAATTGTTGTATTCTACAGTTTACAGGTAAAAAACTTTCACGACTCCAAAAGATCAGGACACTGAGAAAAATAAAGATAAGTTTTCACTAAATAGCTCTGCTTTTCGTTAAGAGATGGCGCTAGGCGTTGTGGTAATCGAGTTAAAGAATGATTTTCTACTATTCGACACGCCATCCATCGAGGCGCTAGGTTTTTTTTTAATACCATCAAGGGCGCAAACTAGCATGCTGATCACCTGATGTTAATAAGCAATAACCGCCGCCTATAGAAGTCTACAACACCAGGGTTACTGCCGATGCGCTGCCACCGATGCCGAGCCGATGTTTTCCCACCCCAAAACCCTGGGCTTCCGATTCTCTCACTCACTATTCGAAGCGGAGCAACATAATGTTGTTACTTTACGTTGGTATTCTGTAAGAGTGTGGTACCTCCCCGGCCGAGCCAACCCAATTAAGAGTTACAGTCAGCTATTGACTACAACTAGGCTCTACGTGGCTCGGGAAATAAAAATAAGGCTATTGTTATTATTATTTGTGAAGGCATGAGGATTTAAATAAAACTATTATTTGAACGAATTAATTATTTTAATATTCTTTAATAAAATAAAATATGTAGGAAAGACGAACTGTGCCGGACGGGCGTGATCGCTGGACGCGTAGATTATGCAGGTTGTAAAGCTATCCCAGTCCAAGCAGCGGTGACGTCCTGCACCTAGGGATCTGGATACTTCAATACTAACCGAGCGGCTGTCCTAGATTCTTGAGGGAAAATGGGTTTTGACAAGAAAATAACAACACCATTTCCCTGATAAATCTTCATAATATGCCTTTTAACCCGCCTTACAGATATCATGCCCTAGTTTAGGCACCTCATCATAATATCCGTTTATCCGAATCGTAGAGCAAAACAGATGAATCCTTTATGAATAGCAATGGTAATCGGGTTTTGAAGATGTCAGTCCGTAAAGAATAGCAATGGTCGTGGTCAGTGGGTCGTCTTAGGGGCGTAGAAATAGAACACAATAATCGCACAGTACACAACGAACGCGTAAACACAACGTGGGTCGCGAACTGCAATGATAGATAGAAGATTCTTTATTATGTACACCATAAAAAGTACATATATAATATATAATTATACCTGACGTGACGCCAAGATTGAATGTGCAAGTAGGGATGGTGAATGGCGATCTGAAATCGATAAAGTGTCAATTGCTTTTTTCTTGAACCTAACACATAAAATTCGAAAACATTTGACTGCCTCGTTGGTCTAGTGGTGGCAAGCGCTACAGCTGAGCATGAGGTCCTGGGTGCGATTCCCGGGTCGGGCAAAGTGTTATTGGGTTTTTCCATCTGGAATTTCTCAATAGCAGCCCGGAGTCCGGATTTGTATCCGGTTAATGGTAAAACGCTCGCCCCGCATTACACGGGACTGGCGAAATGAAGGTGTTATGTTATTATTCATCCAAATTAAATATAAGTAGTTCAAAACGGTCACAGAAAATATCAATTCAAAATCCATTTTATGTGAATCGATTTTTCATGCTTTGACTCGAATCGATTGAATTATCAATTTTATGAAAAAAACTACTACCCCTTTGGTCCCTCCCTACACAGGTGTCTGCTAATGTCAGATGCATTGTCAACGAAGTAACACTCCTATATACGCAGTGATTATAAAAAAAAATATGGTGTTCGAACTTCACACGTGTCAATAAAACCTAACATAACCCGTAGGCGTATCAATAAATAAGTAATTATAAACAAAACATGTATATTCCATGTCATTAAAATTCACTTGATCGAAAATAGCTCGTTTTTAGTTAAAAAAAAAAAAAAAAAAAAAAAAAAAAAAAAAAAAAAAAAAATACTAAGAAAAATGTGTGTATTGCATTGAGGTGTTATGTACAATAATACCTCAAAGGTGTATTGTAAATTTGTAGAACAGCAATAAAGGCTTATTTTATTTTATTATTTTATTTATTTTATTATTTCAATTCGATAAAATTCATCATTAATTTCGAAATCGAGTCAGAAATGCAATTTGAACATCTTTACTTTAGCTGTCAAAAGTTAAATAAATGGTTGGAAAGATTAGAAGAGAAATTATTTGGTTGAACCTTCAGATAAGGAATCTCACACCCCACGACCACGGCCACGACCACCACGACCACGACTCCGGCCAGTCGTGGCCTTCTAGTGGTATTGTATGGTCTGTAGCTAGTTGGCCGTTACGACCAAGTGCCTGATTCGTATCAGTTTCCTGGTTCCAGTATAGCTTTCCTGGTCGCAGCGAGCACTGGTCGTGGTCATGGCCATCTAGTGCGCGAGGTCCCTTACAGCTGTTGGATAGTCAACCCAACCAACTTTGGTTTAATACAGTTCCTGTCACCAGCTCATTATTGGGCATTTGTACTTCGCAGGCGGATTTCACCGGATGGCGCAGCGCTGGTAGACCTCCCATAAGTTGACCGATGACTGGTGAAGAGGGGGAAGAGGGGGTTAAGAGACAATTAATTTTAACTCAAAAATTATACTGCTAAGATTGGCTTCGCTCTTGGATCGTTCAAAACTAATTTAGGAACGCCCATCAAAACTTTCCAGTTAACAGCCCAAGAAAAATTAAAATGTATTAAGTACAGAGTTCGATGCTCTGTTTGGGTAAAAAAGAGATATGAGGCTAGATCAATTTTTTGCCCGTTAAACCCCTATATTGCAATTTTCATTGAAATTGTTAGAGCCGTTTTCCAGAACGTGATTACAAACATATTATATACAAAAATATTGTTCATTTCATAGTATAGGATTACACTGAATGCAGCAATCTGTTGACAGTTCATCAACCATTATTTTCTTTAACTATCACAACACAAAACCTATTGAGCAGACTATAGACCACACTCAATAAAGATACGCCAGTGAACGTACTATAAAGCATAAATGATTTACGACATTTACGATGTAAGGATCAGCGCAAACAGAGCGGTTATAAATACTCGAGCAGTTTTCATTGGTGCATTGATCAGGATCTTAAATGCGGAACAAAGTTGGGAATAGAGTGCAAGATATTATAATACCGCGTGGCATGCGTCCGTGTATGTTCCTCGCAGACACTGAGGTCGCGCGAGCACGCTCGAGCATACCCAAACAAGCCCGAGAATGCTCGTCGCATGCAGTCGCTACCGCAGCACTTTAGTGAGGTATTTAGAGACAAAGCTAAGGAAGGTTTTCAAATGGTTCATAGTTGAGTATTTTGCAACTATGGTACTATTCTATGGTGACGATAGCGAACGTGATGACGTATCTGCATGAGTAGCCGATATATTCTATAAAAATCTTATCGTGAATATCTGATCTTCTTACTTAGGTGAAGTAAGATTCATTCATTTCATTTCATTTGTTGAAGTGAGCTGTCATTCCACTTGATAGGTATTGACAGTATTAACAGCTCACTTCGCAGTAGCGCCGATGTTCGAGCATACGCTCTGGGTTGGCGGATTTTGCTTGGCAATGCTCGCGTTTTTGCCCGCTCTGTCTGCGCTGGCCCTAAGGCGTACTACACACTGACCTTGCGCACACAATCCTGTATACTTCCAATAATATAATATTATCGACAATGATGCAACCAGACAGCACTGATAATGTTATTTATTGTTATAGCTTTATTTATATTATTGAAACAAGATACGTTGTTTTTTTTTTCTGTAATTTCCGTTTTGATAAACGGGTGTTGCACATTTCGTTTCATGATAAGGTTTGTATCTTTGTCAGGAATTTAATTCGTCATCATCATTATGATGGAATAACAACTATGAGGAAATTTCTTTTATCACCTCGTCTAGTAAACAGATTTGTGATTATTTTGAGTGAGTAAATGTCCTAAATGACATCGTCTTGGCAATCTCTCAGTCACCTTAACTGATGTAAGGTCAGTTAAGGTGACCATGCTGGAATTCACAGAGTGTACGTTGGTATAACAACTATTAGGAATACTGTTGGAATTGGAGTAATCTTAGATTATAAATACACAAAATACAAACAAATTTATTTCATCCCAAACATTGTGTCATGCATAAATTGAGGCAGCCCCAGTAAGTTACAATAAAATTAAACCTGTGCCGGAGATGTCTCACTCAAAAAATATTAGAAAATTAAAAAAAAAAAAAAACATAACATTGGAACATGACAGTGGTAGATATATCGCAGCTATCTAGTTAAATAAGCCAGCTAATTGGACGCCTAGGCCGTTCATTAAACGCTAGCCATCCAATTAAATTGCTGAAGAACAACTAGCCAAGTCATTGAGCGCAACGTTTAACTAGGGGGCCAAGTCTACTAATAATATAATAAACAATGATCTCTCGATGGTGAGTTTTTGACAGATTTGCCAGTCAAAGTCTGTGCCATACAAAGTGTTCGAGAGATCATTGTGACGTTTGTAAACTTGGCCCCCTGATTGCTGTATATCGTGTAGTCATTTAGTTAAACTGGGTAAAATAGGTTAGATTAGGTTAGAATTGTGACTGGCCAGCGCTATTTCCAAGTTGCTAACAAAAGATATTTCAGCATATGAATCACTTGGCTGAGTCTTAGTAATTCATCTTCAACGGGCTGACTTTTAATACGCCAAGTTGTTAAACGTTGAATGATTCTAGTTCAATTAACTATTGACCTAGGCATCCAATTGGATAGGCGTTTAATGAACGGTCTAGGCGTCAAATTAGCTGGCTAATTTAACCAGACGGCTGCGACAGATATAAATTATATCATAAAAAATTTGCCTAATATAACATAAGTATTGGGAGGCCTATGTTAAACTACAGTAGACACACTGTATCACAAATAATTGTTCATTAAAACTATTTTTTAACCTGTTTAATAAACCTATTTGTCTTTCTTTCTTTCATTAACAAAGGTTTAACCACAATACTTCACCTTATTGTAAACCTCAGACCATACGTCACAACTCTTCAATGTATTTGGCCTAATAACTTTTCACTATCTTTCAGCACCTATTAATGGTGATAAAAATATAAATAAAGGCTTTGGCCTGAGTATTAGGTTAATGTCCAACCGATAAGGCTTTAGGTGGAATAACACAAATAGCGGTGGTAGCCCAGTGGTGAAGGGCATCACCAGCCGATGGCCCGGGGGCGGGGGCAAGGGGGAAGGAGGATGGGAAAAGCATGATTTGTAGGTACAGTCAAGAGTCAATAAGAGCACATGAAGCTTTACATTTGTAGCGCGAGTTTTACCTCTACAGCGCGCAATGGGGCCAAAATTGATGCTGGTAGACATTTGATTTTTGACAAATCAGTTTCAACTCGGTAGTCCCGATAGGAACTGAGAAAGTAAATAATTTCCATTTTCAATGTGTGGATTGGAAACGGTCCTTTCGGGACGTTTTTCCCAAAACTATTCAGAACGATAGAGCTGAAACCGAAAAGGTATTATGACTCGGCCTACTTAATCCGGAGTCCGGGGACGTAATTCTATGTGTTGGTACACATAGAATTACGTCCCCGGACTCCGGATTAGACCTCTTTTAGGAAATATGGAAGTTTAAAAAACCAAATAAAAGTCGTCCAAATAAATTCATTAAAATACCTTCTTTGGCAACAAATTTTTGGATGTCTAGGGGGGGGCAGCTGCCCCCCTGCCCCCCCTTGGCGACGCCCATGCACGTGGTTACGGCCCCGACTTACAGGTTGTAGGTCGTGGGTTTCGTAGGTACCCAACGAATGGATCGAATCAGGTGCTTTACTTTGTGTAAATACTTTCATCACCACTGCTCTCAAAACAGTAAAGGAATACATCGTCAGTCATGCGCTAGAACCAGAAATTCAAAGACACGTGACATCTCATAGAATAGATATTTTAATTTATAAGTGTATTAAGTGGGAATTAAGTGTTCGCACGATTAAACCTTTTTTTTATTATTGTGTGTTCTGTTCCCGCAGACAAACCGTGAAAACGGTTTTGTGGGGCATAGTTTTAAGCTAAGAGTCGTTTTAAACCTTGTTATTGATAAATAAATAAATAAATAATAATCTGCCAACTCGCACTGGGCCTGCGTGGTAGTATACAGCCCACTTCCTCTTGAAGATAGGCTTGTGTCCCAGCAGTGGGAAATTATAAGCAGATTATTCACTATGTTTATGCTATTAGGTTATTGTCCAATCGATAAGGATTTAGGTGGAATGACACAAATAAATAGGTCTTGAGCACCTGATATAGAAAAACACGTGCTTTCATGTTTATCTACACGTGTTTTTAAAACATGTCAGGAGGTAGACAGTCATTGTCCTTTTGTTTTGTAGACTTCACAACAACATTAACCGCCTGTGTGGTCTAGTGGTTAAGCCACTTGTCTCAGACCCAGAAGTCCCGGGTTCGATTCCCAGTGGGAGCAAAATATTCTGCTCGTTTTGGTTGGTGGTAGGGCTTGTTCTAAGTCCGCCTGGCTAGCTACCACCATCTTATCTAAATCTGTCGCCATAACAACAATGTTAACAGCATTGTTGTGTTTCGGCAGTTAGAGATATTTTATGATAGCCAGTTCCTCTGTGGCTGAGGATTCCGGGTGAAGCTCGCTTCCACGTTCGCCCTGATCATCACTTACCATCGTGTGAGATGCAGGCCAAGAGCTTCCCCGTTGAGGGTGTAAAAAAAAAACATGCACCTAGGTTAAAGGCTTTCCCGTCTCTTCAAAGAAATCTGGCGTCCATGACTGCTATATTTGTTACTCTTATTGTCGAGAGGATTACAGTAATATTCCTTTGCATTTTTACAGTGTACAGAACTATGGGAAACATAATTAACTTTTGATTTTTTTGGGGAAAAAAAAAACCATCTCTGATTCCAAAAAAAAGGTTCCAAGTGGCAGCTTCGGGTTTCCATCCTCAAAAATGTTTGGCGACAATAGATCTTTGCAATACTTTAGTCATTGTCATACTGGTATCCAAATCGAATGACCAAGACTCCATACCCTTTTCCTTGCTTATGTATTTTCTATTATTTCAGGATAATTAGAATTTTCCCCAATTTTCACACTTCCTGTAACATTTGAACTCAAAGAGACATGGACACACAAATCTATTAATAACATATAAGTCTTAACACTGTCCTTGTCTATGTAATTCCTTATTTCCATGTAAATACCTTGAGGCTTATCACATGACACATATTAGTCTGAAGAAAATAATAAAAAACATGTATTTTTTTCAAAGTAACAATGAAGATTACAATGTTTGTCTAGGGCAAATAACTGACCTAAGACTAGTGTGTTTATAAGATTATCAGACAAAGGATTTTTATGCAAAACAAGGGGTGTTTGACATAATATCTATACATTATGTGTGATGTACCGTCTACCGGTAATCTTGCTGTGGAAGTATAATAATATTTATGCGTGTTACTTTATACTTTGTAAGTACTAGGTACACGTAGGTACTCGATATAAGAGCAGACATTGACAATGGTCTTGAATGGCGCCATATTGTGTTTTTTTTTGACATTATGTGTAATTTTTTTACATTTCTATCGGTATTATTGTACCCAAATTTAATGAAATGATAATGTATTTTTTTTTCTTTTCTTGACTTTTTCGGTGTTAGTGTCCGTAAATATTGAATATTATTTTTGATAAAACTTCAGAACCATGGATTTGCAATTTTAAATAATTTATTATATATTTTATTTTATTTATATGTCTTATTCTTGCGTTAGTTAATAATTAATTACATTTTGATACAATGTAATTTTTTTTAATGAAATAAATCTTTATTTTACTTTAAAAACAAGAAAGAGAAAAAGAAAACTGAGAGGAAAACTCAGTCAGTATTGACTATCAACAACTGTCTTTATTATTCCTTGCTTTATCTCACAATTGAACGACAAGATGGAAAATAATTATTTGCCAAAATTCACCAAGCGGTGGGTAACACATGGCGAATCCTTCACGTTGTTTTCCTTCAATTTTTTTTCAGTACCGCAGCGGATGGGTACATGGCAGCTAATTACCCTTAATGGACCCTTATCTTATTGACGAAATCGGTGTGTAGATGTACGCCATTCAGCAATAAGGTTAATAACAATGCATACGTCCACGGTAAACCAAATGTACAGTTTAGTGTGGTCACTAAAGGATGGGTAGCTCGCCGTCCGATAAGGACCAGGCCCGGCTCGACGGCACGTTGTGTTCCACGCGCGCCTCAAAGAGATGTCAGCACAACTAACCGCCGGGTCCGCTCCGGCCGATGCCTGCCGGGGTTGCGGGAAAGTCCAAAAGGGATACCGTGGCCCTTGGCATGGCAACGCACAGGCAACTGAGGGAACACGGGTGGGTTTTAGTCAGTCTACCCAGAGCGGGAGAAGTTATTTAATGATTTCCAAAAAAAAAAAGCGGGTATTAAGGGCTTATACTACCTCAAATTCTTAGCATGATCCTCCGTTTTATCGAAAATACTGCAGCATTAATTTAAAAAAAACGTTTCCATAATAATTTCCCGATGGAAAAAAATCCAAAGTTGCCTCCAAACCGAACAATAAACCACTGCACTGGTATTCAAAACATACTTGAAATTAAACCATGATATGGAAGTCTGAAAGTGGCACCGGTGACCGAAAAGTTGTGCCGAGAAAGGGAGTAACTATTGAGATGACGACTAATAGAGAAGTATAGAAAAAAGGGACATGTTGCGCCGACCCCAAACAAAATTGGGATAAGGGCAGGAGAATGATGACTTGAAATTAGATCATGAAACTTTGCTTAATAACTGAACTAACTATAAAGCAGCAACTATGTTTTACTTTTTTTTATTATCATAATTTTCGCCGTAAAAAACAATTACCAATACTATTGGCGCCTTGGAGACGCCAACACGCCACTCCGTCTTAGTCTTACTCAGTCCGCGAGCAGTATAGTGCGAGCGAGATAAAAAGTGAATTTGAGCTGAGGTAGTATGGGCTCCAGAAACCAGTTTTTGTTTCGTGCTTATGCACGACCCAGCGGTGCTCGTGGCTAAGTACCTAATAATAGCCGCACGTGTTAAGCTAGGCTTGCCGGGGTTGGTCTGTGGATGGGTGACCATCTTTACATACCGAGACTCCTCAGTGCCTCGGAAAGCACGTTAAGCCGTTGACCGCGGCTATCATTCGTGCATCTTTGACAGTCGTTACGGGTCGTCAGAAGCCGGAAAGTCTGACAACCAGTTGTCTTACCAAGGGGTTTCGTATTACCCAGTAACTGGGTTGTGGAGGTCAGATAGGCAGTCGCTCCATGTAAAATACTGATATTCAGCTGCATCCGGTTAGACTGGAAGCCGACCCCAACATAGTTGGGAAAAGGCTAGGCAGATTGCTTATGCACGAGCCACCAAGAAGCAGATACCCAAACGATTGTGTCATTCTCAAGGTTCCATTACACACAGAGTTATCAAGTGCCCTCACTGCGCGTTATCTCAGTGGGGAACTGTGTTAAGGATGCGCCGAAATACAGCAAACATTGTCTGACCGACTTGTCTTTTTGTTCTTTATGTAATTAATTTGTGTGATTAATTTTAAATGACTGCCTCTTTGGTAGCAAGCGATATAGCTAAGCATGAGGAGCTGGTTTCGATTCCCAGGTCGGGCAAACTTTTAGGTAGGTATTAGCACAGATATAAATTTTATATCTGTGGGTTTTTTCAATCTGGAAATTCTCAGTAGCAGCCCGGGATTTGTCCCCGGTTGATGGCAAAAGCTCGCACCCTATTATTATTTATGTACACACAGTAAAATACATAAAGATACCACATTATTATAATTTAAGTACAAAGGCCACTGCTCTCAAAACGGTGAAGGAAAACATCGTGAGGAAACCGGCATGTCTTAGAACCAAAAATTCGAAGACATGCGACATCTACCAATCCGCACTGGGCCCGCGTGGTAGATTACAGCCCACTCCCTGTCACAGAGAGGAGGCCTGTGTCCCAGCAGTGGGAACAATAAAAGGCTGATTATGTAAGTACAAAGGTACTGCTTATTTCTTAAGACATTTTTTCCAGCAGACCTGCGAAAGGAGAAATGAAAAAGAAACGTAGACAATAGCCGAATGTTGGGCCGAGTCTATTTAGATTGCCATCGATACGCTAAGAAGAAGCTTTGGCTTACATGCCAATTTTTAAGCTATTGCATAGCTTCTATCGCAGGCCTTGAGCGTGGAGACCTAATCCAGAAGTTTCGTAACGAAAATACTACCTAAGAAAAGAGTGTTTTGTATTGAAAATTATGTTTAACTGCTTGACAACAAAGTTCAAATTTACTTAGACGAATGATACGAGAGTGATGTATTGAAAATTATGTTTAACTGTTTGACAATAAAGTTGAAATTTACTTAGACGAATGATCCTTGACTATTAATAGTTAAATTAAAACCTTTTTATTAGTTTGATGTTCCCATTACGTTGTGTCAAGTTTTAAAAACTATAAATGTGAATAACAGTTCCTGTCAATGTCATCATTGCTATTTCTTGTATTCGGGTTAATATTTTACAATTGCGTAAGTTGATAAAAAATTCTATGCAATAGCTTCGCCGGGGCAGTCCCCGAGTGCCACACGTCTTTTTTTTATCCTGTTGTATACTTACTTAGGTACCACTTATACGAGTATATCTATGTATACGAGTATAAGTTGCAGTAAACAGCTTTAATCAACTGTCCCGCCAACATAACAAAAGGTAAAAAATAATATAAACAAAATCCAATCAGCTACTTACCACATTATTTTTTATTATTGCAAAATACTTCCTCATAACACAATTTATTTGTTATTATTAGTAATATGCCCTTCGTGTAATATCAGTGTTGTGCCCCTTTGTGCGCCGGGTTAGTCTAGACAGGTTAATAAAATAGTCTGGCTGTCTACAGTTTTAATAAATATATAAATATTCTATTATGGTGATTTTGTAATGGTGGGATATTTGGATTTAGAATTTTAAGATCAATTTGTAATGGTGCATGTATGTGTGCATGTAAAATACATCACCTTTTAATAATGTAGAAAGCCTGATATTTAGTAAAAGTTATCAAAAAATTCTGTTGTAAACTATTCAATTTTTGGTAGAGTCGTCAATACTTAGCCCTCGGATCTCATGCACTAGACGGCCACGAGTCAGGCCAATCGTGACCATCCAGTAGTATTGTATGCTGTACGGCTAGTCGGCCGTTGCGACCAAGTGCGCGATTCGTCGTTCACCAATCTTTGAAATCATTTTCATCACCGAACGTGGGAATGGTCTTAGGGATTTCGTGCACTAGACGGCAATGACAACGACCAGGTAAACTATAAAAAAAACTGATACGAATCGCGCACTTGGTCGCAACGGCCGAGATCCCTTTTACGCTAACAGACAGAGTAACTTTTACAACATTATAATATCCTAGGTTCCCATTATTTTAAACTTAATGGCAATAGAATACATAGTCATGTGCTGAGGGAAGCCGCGGCCACAGCTAGTAGATATATCAAAAGTGCGGCCGCACTTAAAAAATAATAAATATCTAAACAAAGGAACGAAGGAGCTTTCAAGGGCTTAACAGCTATAAAAACAAATAATTAAATTGTGACAAACAGTAGACTAACAATAATTGCAATGTCGGATGATATAGGATGCTGACATTGTTTTTGTAATAAATCTTTATTTAATGCCTCCTATTTGATAATATTTATTGGTAATTTATAACGCGAAAAATAAAAGTTATTTGTGTAAAATTATTATACCTAACTCACATAAATAATTATTACATTAATTTAACAGTAAGACTTACATTTATTTTGTTATTTCAAAATTATTGCAAAGTTACTTTAGATAAAATATTTTGTTGTTTTCATCCCGCGGCGTAATGTTTCTATTTATGCATTTAATAAAATCCATGAATAAATAAATTATTTATTTCAAAACAAAAGTTACAAAACAGGATTTTCAGGTTATAACCCCAGCAGGTAATCTTTTCCGTCCGCACTGCCTCGGGCCGTTCGATCCTGTCCTATCTTTTTGATCTTCTGAAACAATCTTTTTACTTCCATTTTCACATTTTGTTGAGAAAAACAGTTCTTTTCTTAGCCATCAAACGATACTGCTACAATAACACTTATTCAAAATCCACCCAAAACTATAACTCAAAATTAAAATTCCACTCACTCCAAGCGTAAATTGGGAGGATCAAGAATTTTAAGAATTTCATAATCACGAACTCATTTGAACATTGCAATAAACCCATCTTATTATTTGAAGATAAAATTTATGAGTGCAAAGATCCTATTTGAGGCGCAATATGGAAGGTCAATGAACAATGTCACTTTCAAGGATAATGCAGGGCTCACGCACACTGGACCGTTTATGTATTTATGTGTCTGTGTGGTAGGTGTCTTATGGGATTGATAATCTCGTTTAAAATTGAGTATTAAGTAGGTATGTTTGGTATTTTGTGTAAGTTGTAAGTAACTATAGGTATTATATGGTTATTCCTACTGGGGAATTTCAGCCACATATCGTTTAACTACCTCATTTTGCTCGAAATACTTTGTCAAAAATTCCACCACAAGTTTGATATGAAAGGCTTTTAATTAATCAGTTACTAATAATTATACTATTCAGATCGATACAAATTATTTTCTGATTTTATTTTCATCCTGTATGTTTGGTAAAAATAATGACACTAAAATACCGAAAACAAACATTGTAAAGCGAGAAATAATTTTCAGTAAGTACAAGGAAACGTACCTACAACATTTTTTTTATAATCCTTTATTAAAAATAACTAGGTTCTTAATAATTATTTACAATCTAGCCTATATGACTAAGCAGCAATTTTAATTTTACAAATTTTTTTACGTACCTAATAATTATTAGAATAGTGTTGATTGTACTTTATACAAGTCCGTTCCAAGTCTATAAACACTATAATACATATAAACACTTTGTTCATGTGTTATATAATGTGTGTCATTGTCACTATAATTTCTACACTTTTTACACTACATTAATTCAAAAGTTTTTGTTCGTTTTCAACTGCAAAACTCTTTGTTGAAGAATTGAAGCATGTGGCAGGCAATCAGACACAAAACGTTGATATTGACCAGTGGTATTCAATGGCTCGCGTGGAATTTCCGGACACAGCTTCACACAAACCAGAAATCAGATCCGATGCTCAAAGGTCTACAAGAATCTACACAATTTTAGTACCGCGGTTTTCCTCTATAGTAGGTTGTAACCTACCAAACCGCATCACAAGGAAAATTGTTATTTTTTCGTAGCAATAGATTCAAGCTGGAACAAAAGACTGATGACTTATTGATTGATTTGTAAGAAATTTCGAAGATTAATTTTAATTACTACCTAAGACACACCTTCTTTTTACCCGACTGCGGCGAATCCCTAAAAGAGGATGATGTTATAGAAAATCTTTTCTTTTAACCGTATCGTTTACCTTAATATGTTAGTTATTTATATTAAATGTATTTTACAAATAAATAAAAATCGTTTTCTACGAGTAACGTATTACTCTACCCACCTAAAAATATCGAGCATGCAGCAAAAAATATGCAATACGCGGCACGCCTAACCGATCAATGTGAAGGACCTGCGAACGCTGACCCCGATTCGATCCAAATCTAGGGACAGACGTAAACATACTATATTTATATACTTTTGGAACAAAGTTTTGTGAAAGTCCGTAAATATCCAGGTCTAAGCGTACACTGCTATCGTCAGCATCATCGCCATCATTGGCAGCTTTGGTCCACCCATTTTTGCGTAGAGGCCTCCTCCCTGTATGCCATGCTCCCCTGGTCTATGCAAGTCTCATCCTGCCCCCCAATTACGCAATGCACGATCAATTTTAAATTGAAACCAATTGAAAAAGATTGCCAGTCCATTGCTTCATAAGTTCGACAAGTATAATCTGCTCAATTTTTTTTGTCGAACTTATGATGGGGATTAGGGTGCAGGTCTTATTCACAATCTTTTGCTCATGGCTATTTCAGTCAATCGTTACGCTAGGATAATCATAGTCCTGGACAGGAAGATAGTCTTGTCATTCCTATTGATGCTATTGATCAGTGACCATCGCTTGCATAAGGGATCCTCTTGAGTCTGAAACTATTTGGGCAATTTCGGATTATGCTCGTGAATAAAACATTAATTTATCATACAAGCGACCCGCCCTGGCTTCAGACGTGTACAATTTACATGTGAATATAAATTCTGTTCACGACACGTTGCGCACAAGTTCTGAGCAGTAACCTAACAAAAAGTACTAGGCTTGCATGAACTGAAGATAGTAGATAGATAGATAGTTTCATTAGTATTATTAAGTGCTTCTTTTTGTATATATATTTACATAATATAGAGCCTATGTCCATCTGGAATAATGTACCTTTCAAATGGTGACATAATGTTTCAAATTGGAGCTGTGGTTCCGGAGAATACCCTCAACATATACACAAACTCCTAAAATTCGCTCTCTTTACAATATTATAGTATAGAAATTTTACAATATCTATAAACAATCATGGTGGTCACAAGTTTTAGTAACTAAGAGTTAAAGAATAATAATTGGCACTTAAATTAGAGCCACCAAAAAAAAACACATAGTTTATTATTTTTCAATGCAATATGCGCCAAACCTAAAGTCCAAACACATCGTTCATGTCAAGAACCTGCGAGCAATGAACCTTATCCGATCCGAATCTACGGACGAACCTAAACACACATAATATATAATAAGCATGATCACTTTGCACAAAACACGTTGTGAAAGACCGCCAGTTAACCACGAGCCATGTAGCTAATAAAAAGCTCGTGGCTCATGGCTATCTTGTAAAAAAGGTGGCAATCAAGTCGTGATAGGAATGGATGACTAGTCTTTACATTTTGAGACCTCTTTGTGCATCGAAGAGTTAATCTATGAATTTGTTATTGTATAATTATGATGGGTGACTCATGCAACAGTAAGGCTAAAGTTTTCAACCGGGATTAAACTTATCAATTTATTGAGAGTTCTTGTCTTCTACTTGCATACTATCAACAGTACTAATTTAGGAATCATACCTAACATTTGCTGTACTGAAAACCAATCGACCACATTTTATACCTATATAAAATTATGTAAATAAGGATGAAAAAAAAATCGTTTGGAAAATAAATGAAACCTTCATGTTGCTACGGGCACACCACGTGAAAGAAATACCAATGTAATTATAATTAATTTCAACACGGCATGTGTTTTACAACGGCAAACAGAAATAGATCAAAAACCGAAAAACCCAACCGCAAACAGAAAATACCCATTTGAACAATACGAGAATATTTTTCAAAACCTATACATAATTATTTATAATCTGTAGCACGCAGTTGAGAAGCGCATGATTCATTCTCGAACGATTTCCGTTGCCGACTCGTTCTAATTTTAAATACGAACCCCCTTTTCGAAAATGGAATAAAATTCGTCGGCGCACGCGCCGCTACGTCGCATCCTTTTATTATTTTAAGACATCCGACTGGGTTGAAGATTGATATTGTCTTAAATTATCGAGTTAAAGAGTTTTAGGAAGGAAACTGTTATCTAATGTATCATATTGCATAGTTTTTTTGAGATGGTTTTTTTTTTATGTCACTTTAATAATAGGTACTATGGTATCGGCAAAATATTCAAAATTATGAATCCAAAGTAACCTCGTTCCTTCGTTATAGAAACAGGATATTCGTGTGCTGTTTTGAAAAATTGAAAGAAAAATCCATATTTTTTTATCGTTTAGAAGCTTTATTTATTTATTTAGTTACAATAGAATAAAATATGATGTGTGTACTATGGGTATACCTCTGCCTAACCCTTCGGGGAAACAAGGCGTGATGGTATGTAATGTAAATGTAGAGTAAAAATTATATTTTTTGTGAAAAGTAGTCTTATAAAAAATTGTAGTGCGCTATAGTTTTAGCAATAAAGACATAAAAAATAATGAGGAATTATTAAAAACGATTAAATAATAATTGTAAAATTAAAGTGATTTTGTTACAGTATTATATTATATAAGTATTTGAGTAGGTAATTGTATTAACGCATGCATAATTAAATTTTATTTTATTACAATTCAATTCATAATTATTTGTATGTATTTTAAGCATTAAAATTTATGTCAGTATAATATAATTATAGAGATTCGTCATTAAGAAACTTATCTGGAGTATAATAACATAGTTCAAGCAGTAACTCGTTTCAAGATTAGTGTAAACAGAATAATGCAGTCTTCGCCTATTACATCTAAATCATAATTTAGCACAATGACATAAAAACATTCCAAAAACCGTGACTTTTAATCAAAGTCTCGACAAGTTAATACATTTTTTTTTTCACAACATTACCAAATTACTTATTTAACATTCATAGCACCAATAAAAATGTTCATAAAAGTTAATAAATAAAACTTTAACATAGTTGAAATGTTATGTAAATTGGATTATAAAACCATTTTATTGCAATATTATGAATTATGAATAATGTTTCGGCAATGGTAGGTACAATTAAGTTTAACATTTGGTATGCATTGCGGGACGCAAGGTCATCGTACGAATTTTTATAAAATAGTCTACGAATAGAAAGTGCTTTTATTATTTATTTGAAAGATCAATGTATACTAGCTCACAAGTTAATTATTATTGAATTTTAGTGACATTAATTTATGACTCGTTCATAATCAGTCTATAATGTTCCCACTGCTGGGACACAGGTCTTCCTCTCGGTGAGAGGGAATGGGCTATAATCTACAACGCGGGCCCAGTGCAGGTTGGTAGATGTAACATGTCTTTGAATTTTTAGTTCTATTAGGACATGCCGGTTACTCTTTATTAAATTCTTATTATTTGTTGTTATAGCGACGATTGAAATACATAATCTGTGAAATTTTCAACTGTCAATCTATTACGGTTGACAGACGGACGGACTGACGGACAGCAGAGGCTTAGTAATAGGGTTCAGTTTGGCTGCCTGCGGGTAGGCAACCCTAAAAACTAAAGACTATTTCAAGACTGTCGTCCTCCCATCATGCCATTCACAAAAAATGCTTTCTCTTATAACACTCACTCGCAAACTGGCTGAACTTGGCCTTTTATATAAACGGTTACAATGAACGATCATGACATTGCCATAATCACCAGCAGACGAATAACTTCCTCAACTTTACATAAAAATTATGTAAAAATCTATAATCTATCAATGACCGGATATACAGAGGCATATTTATGCGAAGCTCATTATATCCGGTCGCTATTAAAAATTCGCGTGTTTGTGTATAAATAGTAATAATATTCAAAAATATTATGTAGTTCTCACGAAATCATTTGAATAATTTTGCAAATGGGTTCTGCTTGGAACCCGAAAGGATGTTTCGTCTGAAAAGAAATATTATTTGAACATAACATGACACCACTTCTCTCAGCCGTCACCTGCTTCTGCGAAGCAGTAATGCTCGCGAAGGAGGAGGCGGAGCGCGTGATGGAGAGACAAATGTCGCGCCTTCATGCCCCTTGCTGCCGCAGGAAACGCCCTGGGCGTTGGGAATTGGTAGCCAATTTCCAGCCACCGTAGGCGCGGGCTTGCGGAGGGAGTGCAATGAGTACTAATGGGTAGCTCGCCGTCCGATAAGGACCAGGCCCGGGTCAACGGTGCGTTGTATTCCACGCGCGCCTCAAAGAGATGTCAGCACAATTGACGGGGTCCGCTAGGGCCGATGCCTGCCGGGGTTGCGGGATGTCCAAAGGGGAGACCGTGGCCCCTGGAAACGTACAGGCAAGTGAAGGAACACGGGTGGGTTTTAGTCAGTAAGAGTCTGACACGCCATTCCGCTCCGCCCAGAACGGGAGAAATCATTTGATGACTTCCCACACAAAAAAAAGGGGGTAGGCAGAAGTAAAAGGAGACGAGAGCAATGCCAGTTTGTTACTTACCGGGCACAAATCCACACACCAGCTGCTACTGATAATTTACCAATAACACTTCGTCCGACCCGGGGATTGAGCCAAAGACCCCACGCTCAGTAGTCAAGCAACCTTGTGATTACTAGATCAGAGGCAAATGGTGACGAATCGGGAATATAATATCTATACGTAGGTACTATATACACACAAATAAATAAAATTGAATAGTCTGTTAGTTTTTTACTAAACGAAATTGAAAAATAAAACATGTCTGTCTGTTTGTTTGTTCCGGCTAATCTCCGAAACGGCTCAACTAATTTTGACGGGACTTTCACTGGCACATAGCTGATGTTATAAGGAGTAACTTAGGCTTAGAAAACTAATTAGAGTCCGCGCGGATGAAGCCGCAGGCCGCCGCAAGTATTAAATCAAAATTCATTCAAAGTTTTCAAATGATGACGAATCGGGGATAACGTAGTCTGAAATGTCTACTACCTAGTTGTATAGTTTATAAATTATAGCAAGTTCAATGACATAGCATACTCACTTTCTAACCTCTGCGAAAACTATTACGTAATCTCTCTGTGGTCATGTGCTACGCCATTGGCGTGTCTCGAGGGGACAAAGTTGCTTGCCCCAACATCCTCATTGTAAACGGTAGCACGTGACTACAATGTTATACCATGTTCCCCGATCACTTGATGAATTCTTTTAGACCCCGATTTACAGTGTTTTTAAGTCAACACGGTAACCAAATGCTAAGGATGATGATTTCAATGAAATTTTATGGCTTTTAGAGGTATGAGGAACAGGGTGTAAAGTTCACTCATCCTCTATAGAAAAGGGATCGAGGATCCTCCGGCCAGATGGGTGTTGTGTCTGGCGGGCAACTGCCCGTAAGTTAATTTCGGATAGTCTTATCTATGTCGTTCGCGCTGTAAACTCTAACTGCGCGATGCAGGATTTGTGTGACGTCATGTCTTTGATACGTAGTTCGTATGTGGCGGTGTAACCGCTACAGGCTATTGAAGACAACGACCAATGATAACAGCCGATGAGACCCTGAAAAGGAAACCGTTCAAAATAACTTTGAGCGTTCCATTTGGGGACCACCACATGTCTCCAAGTAGATTGTTGAATTCCAAATATCGTATATCAATCTGCCTAGCCTTTTCCCAACTATGTAGGGGTCGGCTTCCAGTCTAACAGGATGTAGCTGAATACTGTATTTTACATGGAGCGACTGCCTATCTGACCGCCACAATCCAGCAACTGGGTAATAGGATACCTTGGTAAGACTGGTTGTCAGACTTTAGGGCTTCTGACGACCCGTAACGACTGTCAAAGATCCACGAATGACAGCCGGGACCAACGGCTTAACGGGCTTTCCGAGACACAGGAGTTTCGGTATATAAAGATGGTCACCCATCCACGGACCAAACCCGGCAAGCATAGCTTAACGTGATGGATCGAACCGTGTGGCTGTTATTACTTAGCCACGAGCTCCTCGATACCAAATATCGTATATAAATACAACAAATGCTTGGAATAGAAAATGGATAACTGCATTATAAAAATATTCACTAGGTACTGTTAACCCTGTGCTGTACATGGTTATTTAATGGACCATGTTATAAGGAACAAACCTTGATACTCTTTGATTTCCCGAACTCAGGATACAAGTACTAACAATGGAAATGCTGTACAACCGAACCTTGAAACTGAGCAACATAACACAATAACATCTTCCTTCCCCATAACAAATATAACACATGTACAATAATGATGTTTATGCAAATGTGCAACCTCGTGACCTTCGCTCAGTTCCATCTCTCCACATTCACTTGCAGATACGACGATTCATTCAATATAATAATCCTGTTCCACTATATACAATGGGGCTTCTCAATAGGTATAATCATTGATAGTACATTCACCATCGGCAGTCGGATCGAAGGCTTGAGCCAAAACCGTTGAACCAATTTCATCAGATCTATACACGGATATCGAATATAAATCTATAGTGTTATACACAGGATTATCCCTAATTGCGATAATGATTCTGATCTCTGTCTTCATTCAGACTTGTCCAAAATACCCATCGTCTCTATTTTGCGAATTATCCTTCAATGCGTTAGAAGCAAATCTCTTCGCATGAGCTCCTACATAACAATTTGCTATTTCTCTAATTACTTTCTTATAAAGTGTTATTTTATTGTTCTCTGCCATTTTTCTATAATCATCTCGTTACTTTGCCACTCGCCAGGATCCAACTGCATTTTTTCAATATCTACTTATTTAAAAGTATTCATATTTCTTGGTAGCGGCCTCTCACATTTCATTACCATGCATTTTATCTCCGGATCTCCTCAAAAGGCCATCACCGACAAAAGCTTCCAAGAATGCCCCTGCCCTATCTGAACATGCATAATCTTTCTCGCACCGGATGACGCGTCGCGTGTAAATTTAGCGTCGCGCGCAGGTTCACGGGCGTGCGCGGGCGCAGACCTACGCCATCTTGTTTTTGTTGCAGCAGATTCGATGCGCCGTCACTAAATGTCACTTGTCTTGATTATCGTAAGGAATATTTAATGTTCGTAGATCTCCACAATCAGATTTACATTGAAAAAAAAGTTGATTTTTATATTGTTGTTAAATGGCCGAAAAAACTGTAATTTTAGGTCGTTATACAAGTTAAGTTGTCAATTGGACATAAAGTATGGTTTGGTCGTTATCGTAATGAATTTTGTGATTAATTATTGAATTGTTTGTGTGTAGAGTCATCATTCTTCTGCCCATATCCCAATTTATTTGTGGTCGGCGCAACATGTCCCTTTCTTCCATACTTCTCTATTAGTCGTCATCTCGGTAGTCACCTCCTTTCTAGCCATATCATCTTTCACATAGTTCATCCATCGTTTCTTTGGTCTTCCCCTACTCTTATAGCCATCGACATTCATACTCAAAACTTTCCTCACGACCTTTTCCTCATTTATTAGTTCAAGAGTCATTACTGGAAAAGTCAGATTTGGAGCGGAAGATTTTGCAGCTGTCAGGGTAATTTTTTGTTTATGTCAGGTTTTAAATATTGCTACTACACTTGCACCACATCACCAGATCGTTCGAATTTCGCAACTAGACTAGAATAATTTTGGTTACACTGTCTGTCTGTCTACGGGGTATCCTTCTCTACGTTTACCGATTTGTAGTTTCCACTCAAGGAGTCCTTTATTTCAAGAGTCATCGGTCTTTCAAGGAATTACATTCTCATGAGCTATCCTTAGCAGTGCAAATATTCAGACACGGTTAAAAAATAAACCATAAGACCCTATTTGTGCGCAGACAGACAAACATGTGTGATCTTAAGGAAAATCAGTCAAGAAAAACATAATACTTTAAATAATATTACCTTCTGAACCAGTTTTAAAATATTCTGGTATTTACATGCATTATATAATAAAAAGATGGCCTTATTTAAATATGAGCTAGGTCAGTTCTGATCAGTCTAGATTAATACGCAATTTTTTTTTTTACTTGACACTAAAAATGTTATAAAGTATTTTCTATACAGGTAAAACAGACTTCAGTAGGTACAATATACACAGTGACATGACTAAAATCAATTAAGATAAGGAAAACATTAAATGATGTAAAAAAATTGTGATGTTCGAAACAACCACCAATAGGAGATGTAACTTAGTAAAGACTATATGACACTGAAAAATTTACTAAGATTTCTCATCATCATTATCATCAGCCTATTAATATTCCCACTGCTGGGACACAGGCCTCCTCTCTGTGAGAGGGAGTGGGCCGTAATCCACCACGCGGGCCCAGTGCGGGTTGGTGGATGTCACATGTCTTCGAATTTTTGGTTCTAGGACATGCCGGTTTCCTCACGATGTTTTCCTTCACCGTTTTGAGAGCAGTGGTGATGAAATTATTTACACAAAGTAAAGCGCCTGCTTGGGTTCGAACCCACGACCCACAACTCGTAAGTCGGGGCCGTTACCACTGGGCCACCACTGCTCAATGCTAAGATTTCTATTAAGATTAATTAAAAATTCACTGTCTAAATCACAGGCAAAACCTAGTCTAAAAATGACTTGGTCAAAACCGACACAAAATCTTCATCACGTCCTTTTCTGGCACTTCCGCATTTAATCCAAGATCATCCAAAGCTCATAATATCTCCGGTTTATAATAGACAAGATAAACAAAACAGTGCAGACGTCAGTTCCGGTCATGGCGGCCATGGCCTCTAGTCGCTTCCCTTCGTGTAATAGGATGACAAGCAAATGTTCAACGGATGTTAAGGAATTCTTCTTTAGGATGTAGTTTAAATGTTGAATTGTAATGTTGTATATGATTTAAGTTTGAGGTTAGGAGGATTCAAGTTCAAGTTCGTTTTGTGCGCAATTTTTAAGATTGGCATAAGCAATTAAGGTTGAATGTTATTGAAATAAGTTGCATTTAGTCAGAAAAGTCTATCCGACAGGTAAGAGCACGCTTAACTATTATATTTAAGGCAGTTTTGCAAACCGAAAAATGCAAAAGAACGTCTTTCTTATGTTGTGAGTTAACGAGCTTTTATTCAATAATTTTTGCTAATAGGTGATACATAACCATTGGCATCCAATGACATTTTAACTAAAAAGAGATAGATAGATTACTAACATTCGATCTTCAAAAATGGCGACTCCGTATCAAAGTTGCGACAAACAAAGGTGCGACAAATGCAAGGGCGACAGTACGATAGGTCGACCATCAGCGGTGCGACAGAACATCAGCTCGACGAACGTTAGTGCGACAGATTGTTTTCGCGACAAACGATGGCACGACGAAACTTTTGATCGGCGAACGGTAGTGCGACTGATTATTGTCACGACCATCGATGGGGCCACGAAACTTTTGATCGACAAACGATAGCGCGACACAATGTTCGCTCGACAAACTAAAGCACGACAAACATTTCTATAATATTTTGTTGCTAATAGCAGATAAGAAAAAAAATGTAAAGTTTTAGGTTCTTTATACATGGTTTTCGCCTACCTTGCTCGTAACTGCACTCGCGCACTGCAGTCATTTAACATTGACAATAAAGAATGAAAACATTTATTAAAAAAAATAATCTTATCTGCTATTACAACAAAATATTATAGAAATGTTTGTAGTGCTTTAGTTTGTCGAGCGAACATTGTGTCGCGCTATCGTTTGTCGATCAAAAGTTTCGTCGCCCCATCGATGGTCGTGACAATAATCAGTCGCACTAACGTTCGTCGATCAAAAGTTTCGTCGTGCCATCGTTTGTCGCGAAAACAATCTGTCGCACTAACGTTCGTCGAGCTGATGTTCTGTCGCACCGCTGATGGTCGACCTATCGTACTGTCGCCCTTGCATTTGTCGCAACTTTGATACGGAGTCAAAATGGCACTACATGTCATTATTAGAAGACATGTGGAAGAAGCACGGCATGTCATAATTATTGGGAGTGAAAACGAGACAAGACGAAGAAAACTTGGCTAATCAGCCAAGTTTTGACGTGTCACTTGCGGAGCGTGTATACCTATCTATCTATTTACTTATATTAACATTGGATGCCAATGGTTTTGTATCACCTTTTTGTAAAAATGATCGAACGAATCCTTAGAGGAAATTTTTCATAAAATTTACGCAAAAAGTAAATAATATGCTGAGTATTTTTTTTTACAAATTACCTACAATAACAATAATGACAGGTTTTCCATAATAATTAAATAAAAATGCGCTAACAATTCATGTACACATAACTTTATTAATATTCCAAGACCAAGGTCGAACGGAGCGACATTCAAAATGGCAGCTTGTAAATTGAAGTCACTACACTCTTGTTTAACGAAGATCTCGCTTTAAAAGGCCAACAATTACGCATGTACACAATAAAACGAGAATATTTTTACACAACCAGGATCCACTGCATAAAACTGGGTAACATTGAAGAGTTCGTTGGTATTACATGCACTTCCTGATTGACCGAGGCCAAGACGCGACGCCATCTTGAATTTTTTGACGTTTATTTTTGGCGGGATATTGTGGCGTCCAGAAATGGTAAGGACTTAATATTTAATGTCAGAAAAGATTCTTTATTACTCTTTAGAATTAAATACTTATTTAATTTCGTGGAGGTCTGATATTAGTTAAATGTATAAGTAAGTACTTGTTGTCTGCTGAAATATTGGCTTGTTGTACATTTCGTATTACAATTAGTAACAAAGGAAAAGTCAGGGCATTGTCCTCATGTCACGGTACTTGATGGCGATTTATGAAGCTGTTGAAGTCTATGGGTCTGGGTATCCCCATATTGTCCTGAGTTTCATTGTTCTTATAGGACAAAGCAAGTACCTACCTACAGTAACCTTACAGTGAGAAAAATAATACAGCTTCTATACTGCGTTCGCAATGTATTTGCCAAACATGTAAACAAACACGAGTTTTCCACTTAGACAAACTTCAACTTTATGCTGGTGTAAATAAAGTTGATTTTAGACTGACTAGTACTGTTGAAAAACTAATTAAAATATGAAGTTGTAGCGCAAACTGAACCTTATATATGTAGGCAATAAAGTAATTTTTCCTAAAACTCGTGTTTCTTTACATGTTTGGCAAATGAATTGCGAACGCTGATTAAGTATGTTTTTATTGAACTTTTTAAATATGACTACGCACATCAGTTGCTATACGCTGCGGCAGGTAATACAGAAGACCGAAGAGTATAATCTGCCTCTCTGCTTAGCGTTTGTGGATTACGAGAAAGCCTTCGATTCGATCGAGACATGGGCTGTACTGCAGTCTCTTCAACGGTGCCAGATCGACTATCGGTACATCGAGGTGTTAAAGTGTCTATACCAAAACGCCAGTATGTCAGTCCGCCTCCACGACCAGACCTCGAAACCTATCCTTCTGCAGCGAGGTGTGAGACAAGGAGACGTTATCTCTCCGAAACTGTTCACCGCTGCACTGGAAGATGTCTTCAAGATTCTGGACTGGAAAGGGCTAGGCATCAACATCAATGGCGAGTATGTCACTAACCTTCGGTTTGCCGACGACATAGTCATCATGGCTGAGACCATGGAGGACCTCAGTATAATGCTAGATGACCTCAGTAGAGCCTCCGAAAGAGTGGGTCTTAAAATGAACATGGACAAGACAAAGGTTATGTCAAACGCCCATGTAACACCCACTCTCATAAAGATCGGAGACGCTACGCTCGAAGTTGTAGACGAGTATGTTTACCTTGGACAAACTGTCCAGCTAGGTAGGTCCAATTTCGAGAAAGAGGTCAATCGTCGAATCCGACTCGGCTGGGCAGCGTTCGGGAAGCTACGCAATATCTTTTCGTCCCACATACCACAGTGTCTCAAGACGAAAGTCTTTGACCAGTGCGTGTTGCCAGTGATGACTTATGGCACTGAAACGTGGTTGCTCACAATGGGCCTTATCAGAAGTCTAAAAGTCACCCAAAGAGCAATGGAGAGGGCTATGCTTGGAGTTTCCCTACGTGATCGAATCAGAAATGAAGAGATCCGCAGGAGAACCAAGGTATCCGACATAGCCCGAAGAATTGCCAAACTTAAGTGGCAATGGGCAGGACACATTGCCCGCAGAAAAGATGGCCGATGGGGCCGAAAGGTTCTGGAGTAGCGACCGCGTACCGGAAGATGTAGCGTTGGAAGGCCTCCCACAAGATGGACCGATGACCTTGTAAAGGCCGCAGGAATCCGCTGGATGCGGGAAGCACAGAATCGGTCGAAGTGGCGGTGCTTGGGGGAGGCCCTATGTCCAGCAGTGGACGTCTTTCGGCTGATATGATGATGATGATGACATCAGTTGCAGTGGTAGCTCTTATTTTATTGAAATCACACTACGCTAGGCTAGCTCATGGTTAAAACGTTACCACCGACGACGTTCAGTTGACTGTACGTACCTACATAATTACAAAACAATGAACTTGACTTATTTGGTTCGATTAGGGTGGTGGTTTGGATTTGATTGCCTGATTGGTGGGTTGAATAATTTTGATATAAATAGAAAAATTCGTCATATTTAATTCATCATCATCAGCCTATTAATGTTCCCACTGCTGGGACACAGGCCTCCTCTCGGTGAGAGGGAGTAGGCCGTAATCCACCACGCGGGCCCAGTGCGGGTTGGTAGATGTCACATGTCTTTGAATTTTTGGTTCTAAGACATGCCGGTTTCCTCACGATGTTTTCCTTCACCGTTTTGAGAGCAGTGGTGGTGAAATTATTTACACAAAGTAAAGCGCCTGCCTGGGTTCGAACCCACGACCTACAACTCGTAAGTCGGGGGCCATTACTACTAAACCGGCCAAGTGCGTGTCGGACCACGCATAATGAAGGGTTATAGTTGGGATGAATTTTCATTATTTTATATTACCACTTTGTTGGCGTGACTAGAAAGCTGTAATTTGGCATGGATATACATAATATCCATGCCAAATATACAGCTTTCTAGTACTAATAGTCTCTGCGCTAAGCCGCGGACAGACAGACAGACAGACAGACGGATTGATATGGCGAAACTATAAGGGTTTCTTGTTGACTACGGAACTCCAAAAAATAGTAATCCCATAAAATGAGAAATATGATTCTGATCTACAACAAAGAAGGTAACTATGTTATATGTACATAATTATGCAGATAAATCTGTTTAAAGACATTCAAATACCATTATTATTTTATTCTAGTAGCATTCGTTCGTATTGATCTAGGTTTACGATCTATTTTCGTACTTTACGATAAGATAAATCTGCCCTAAAATAAACTGAGCATATTCGGGGTCTTTACTCGTATAAAACTGTTTGTCTGTTTGTGAAGAATTTGGAGCATTGTTTATTATACTGTTTTTCTGTTTCATACTAATATTTAGCATCTGTTAGGACTGAAAGCTCGAGAAAAATACGGCGTTATGGTGTTTTCCTTTGACGGTTCTAGAGTTTCTTGCTTAGAAAACTATGTTTCTTGCCATTTTTAATCTTAGGTAACAGTGATAGGGACTAAAGTGAGTTGCAGTTTAAGTACTGTGGCGGCATCTACATCGCCGTATGCGAACTACGCATCACACTAACGTCACGCAAAATTCTGCATCGCGCAAGCAGGGTTTACTGCGCGACTAAGATATATACAACATCCGAACATATTGATGTTCGGACGAGCTACTTACTTGGGCTAGAGATGAGGTTTGCTATAGACTGCCTATAATAAATACTAAAATTAGTATTGAAAAACATGAGTACAGTACGACACAACTTATCTATATGTAGCATAGATTTGAAAACTTTCATTCATTCATTTCAATTTTGCGAATGTATTAAATACATTCGCAAAATTGAAATGAATTTGAAAAAAAAAATTGAAATGAACGCAATAACTTGTAAAGTCTTATAGCCAAATTTTGGCAATAAGACTTTACAAGTTATTGCGTTTTCGAAAGATCATGTTGACCTAAAGCAGTAATAGCAATAGATAAATGATTTTGAAGGCGCACTCAGCTCGGATGGTGATCTGTTTTACAAATTTTGCCGATGCTACATCTAAGTTGTGTCGTACTGCAACATCGTAACACCTATTACCGCTTAGTTACCGATTATTACTATTATTACATTTACCGCTCTTCTTTGTTCGATTAATCCTCAAGGATAATTATTACGCATTGCGTGCGTTAATAATGCATTTATTATTATATTCATACAAAGGAGAATGATACTGTTACATAATAAAAGTTAGTTACTACTGTTGACAAATGACTAATGTTAAACATAACTCATCTTTGTTAGTATTTGTAACCTATTGTAACACAAAACCTAAAGTTCAACGAGAACTTTAGGTTTTGTGTTCCAACTTTGAATCACATTATTGAGGTGAGACATTGTTATTTATTCTCCAAGATTTTTTTTACATTAATGGATTCCCGTTTTTTATCGTTTTTATTTATTTTTCCTTATGAAGTTCCATCATAGAATTCATCCAATTTATTCAATCCGCCTCTGGTGGCCAACCACTACCTCGGAATGCAGTATTATTTTAATATTACTTAAGTGTGGGAAAGAGATGAAGCTCTACAGGACGTTTAGCTCCATCTCTTTCCCCCACTGAAGTAAGATTAAAATTATACTGCTGGTGGTAGCCCCCCTGTTCGTAACATTAGCCTTTTTGCATTACCAGAACCATATGCATGAAACAAATGTTACAATAAAACTAAAATACTCGTTGATCTACTGGTTGCAAGCGCTACTGCTGAGAATGAGGTCCTGGGTAGGATTCCCAGGTAGGACAAAGTGTTATTGGGTTTTTCTTTTTGGAATTTCTCAGTAGAAGCCCGGACTCTGGATTGCCCAGTACCCGGTTGATGGCAATAGGCTCGTCCCCTATTAGGTACACGGGACTTAAACATAACTGACGAAATGTGGGTGTACTATTAACTATGTATACCTCTGCCTAACCTTTCGGGGAATAGAGGCGTGATGTTATGTTATGGTAAACGAAATTTGCGCATCATTGCTTCCAGCAAACTTCTTGTTTACCACGAATAACGAAGTGGATACGAGACTTCAAACTAGCAACACTATAATATTCTATGTTGCCAGCAAAATTTATTTTCCGCAAAACAAAAACATGCTGCTAAAACAATGTTGAGAAATTTTTGTTGCTCAAAGCAAACAAAGCTTTATCTCATTACAAATTCATTCTAAAAATCCACTCTAAATACCGTTTTAACAGAACCCTGAACAGCTGTCAAAATTTAAAATTCGGCACGTTCGTTCCATGTTCAAATGTTCAGATGCGCGCGCATACACGATTGTCTATAACTGTACAGCGCAGACGCGACCTGCCGCAATGCGCCCGCGCTCAAGGGCACGCACAGATGTGGGGTGGAGTCGTGTGAGGGGTGAATTTTTTGGCTGGTGAGGTTTTGCTTTGTTCTCACTTACTGTTATTTATCTTTGTCGTTTTATTAAAAACACTAGGTTCTCCTCAGGAACTTATTACTTAGGTGATCTTTTCTGAAGAACTTACTGATTCTTGGAGCTACAGATCAGCTTCAATAGTCCTCAGTTCTAAACGCATGTATTATTTAACGGGCTAAATGTGCCTGTACTGGATTAACCGCCTAACCCTTTTGGGAATACAGGCATGTTGTTATGAAGTTATGAATCTTCTCAGACAGCTTGACTTTGGTGATAATAACGTATGTTACGAGCAACTCTTCAGCTGAAAAAATAAATATTATAAATAAATAAATAATTATGTCATATTTGAGTACCTATACTTTATTTTTTCAAAAAAAATCGTCTTTCCTATACATTTTTTTAATTTCAGTATCATGTCCAGAGTACCTTTTTTCTAAAATGGATTGCGTTTATAAAAATAATTATTATAAAAAAAATACCTCAAAAACCGACGTCGTCTCCACCCCTGCCTCTGTTCAGTAACGAGAAGTGAATAGCAATCGGCGACTCAGCTCACGATTCGGACGTCAAGGCCGGACGTCGTGTCCGTCTGCACCGACATGCACCAACATGGCCTGTGTTGCACCGAATTCCCTGAAATGTAATAAAATATGGTGTAAATATGTTTAATTTTGACTTATACTTCTTTTCTTTTTGACTGTACAGCTCTGAGTTAATCATAATAATGAGCTCATAAACGGATATAGCTGAAGAAAGCCATGGATAATACTATGCCTGTAGAGTAGAGTTGTCTTTATGAGGATAATCTTATCCTTAATATACATACAAACCTATCCATATTCATACTAATCCTAACTATAATCCTAAAATGCGAAAGTGAGTTTGTTTCGCTTTTACGCTGAAACGGTTGAATGGATTTAGATGAAATTTGGCACATGAGTAAACCATGACCTGAGTTAGGACATAGGCTACTTTTCATCCTGGATCGCAGTCGACGTCACGGGCAACAGCTAGTCTTGTATTAATGCGAAAACAACTCTGTCTGTCTGTTACCTTTTGACGCCATCAGGGCGGAACGTATCACACGAAGTCATGGTCTACCACCATGGCCTGGACTAGGACTTATGATAATTTTTATACGGGTAGTACCTGCGTATCCGTGGGATGATTTCTGACCTGCACGCAGCCAAACCACGGACAAAAGCTAGTAGTGTAAATTCGTATCATTGTCAGGGAAGTTTGTCAAACTCAAACTCAAAGCATTTATTTCAATTAAACCATATACAGGCACTTTTGAATTATCAAGGGGTCGGTCAGTCAGAAATATGAAGCTAGTTGTCCATTCCAAAGCGTAGTAGGTACATAAGGAGCAGAACGGGCAAGAAACTCCACGGACACTCTTTTAAATAAAAAATTGTTACAAAATATTGGTTACCTCATTCATGTTGAAATTATACATGACGTGAGAACAATGTAAAAAGACGTGGACGTTAAAAGCGTCCGTAATAAAAAGACAAAAACAATTCAAAGATGAAAAAAAAAAATAAGCCATGGCAGATAAGAGATGACCAGACCCAACTGACATACAGGATGGAAGGGTAAACACCGTTGTCACTCAAACTATGGGTAGTTGGCTTATATATAAACATAAAAAACCGACTAAAAAAAAAATTACGTTATTTTCTTTAACAATATTAAAAAGGTTATTGTCCGACACCATCCGCAAATTCATGGATATGCGCTCGCCTGAGTGACGTAATCGATCGCCGCCCGTCCTACCTACCTACACAACACATGAATGGTATAATACAACCTTTTCCTGGCTTAAGACAGGCAAAAATACCTACCTTAGGAATTGCGTGACGATTCTAAATGTACATCTTTAAAAAAAAATTGAATTTATGTTCTATAAACGAAACCAAACCACTGGTTTGAAGGATAACGGTGTTTACCCTAACACCCTGTATATGCAGACTTTTTAAGTCGAATATAGTGATTGCAAGATCGGTATAACGTAGGTAAGAAGCGGATACTTAAAAATTAGAATAGAATACTGCTACTCTACCACTAATTCGAAGCCTTGTGACATCTACCAACCTGGACTGGGCCTGCGTAGTGGTTTACGGCCCACTCCCTCTCACAGAGAGGAGGTCTGTGTCCCAGCAGTGGGAACATTATAGGCTGATTATGATGACTCTACTACTACTACTTTTCACCTTCCTTTTTCTACTAATTTTCTCCTTTTGCATATAGGAGGGTGTAGTCGAAACAATTTAACTAATAACTATA
The DNA here is from genome assembly GCA_948150665.1 of Conistra vaccinii. Lineage (NCBI taxonomy): Eukaryota > Metazoa > Arthropoda > Insecta > Lepidoptera > Noctuidae > Conistra > Conistra vaccinii. Next base: position 8,219,189 of record OX411340.1, on the reverse strand, counting down.
TACCTACTTCTGTTCTTTTGAGAAGATACAATATACAATAAATGGATGGGATATATGTATATCAAATGGACGAAAGTATTGGATGGGAGGAGCTGCTACAAAAAAGCCCTCAAGTATTTTTTTTTCTGAGCGTAATAAATTCAAGTTACTTCTACAGTTAACACTTTCTAAGCCCTAAGCAAAGAATTTACCATCAAAGGAAAGTCAACGTTATTAAGATATGCAAGCGTAGGGTTTTATGCATTCTATGTTAAAATAACAAGTGTGATAAGGAGAAAGTCCTTATCAAACATTGTCTCAGACAGTTTTATTATGTGAGTCTAAGTACCTAAGTAATGATAACGCTATTGAATGCGTATTTCTTTTTGTAAATATGTATTGCAACAGCTTGGCTTACAAGTGTAGAATATTGAGATTTGTACACTAATTAATAGTTACTACCGTGCTTTCCTTTAATTTTGATATATGCGAGCTCTATAGTTACAAAAAAGATTGTGCATTCAGTTTGTGGGTAGAGGAGCTCGTGGCTAAGTAATAACAAGCCGCACGGGTCGATCCTTCAGGTTAAGCTACGCTGGCCGGGGTTGGTCAGTGAATGGGTGACCATCTTTTCATACCGAGACTCTTCCGTGCCTCGGAAAGCACGTTAAGCTGTTGGTCCCGGCTGTCATTTGTGTATCTTTGACAGTCATTACGAGTCGTCAGAAGCCTGAAAGTCTGACACCAGTCTTACCAAGGGGTACCGTATTACCCAGTTACTGGGTTGTGGAGGTCAGATAGACAGTCGTTCCATGTAAAATACTGGTATTCAGCTGCATCCGTTTAGACTGGAAGCCGAGATAGTTGGGAAAAAGGCTAGGAAGATTGATTTAGTTTGTAGGTAAGCCTTGAATTTTTTTGGTCCAGAACCAAAAAAATTTGCTAGTTCCAGCCGCATCCTGAGGGGAGATTCGCGCAGAGATTCGGTTGTCAGTACCTGAACCATTGCTGTATGGTTCTCGTACCTACTGAGCAATCGAAGTTTGTAATATGTGTATGTTTAATTTGTACGTTTCCCCATTATAATGCCATGTATCTAATTAATAGGGGCTCAATCCTGCACTAGATAATAAATGATATAAATATTCAATCAATCAATCTGCCTAGCCTTTTCCTAACTAACACATTGACATTAATATAATTTCTATATTTCTATATAATTTCTGTAAATTGGGTTTCAAACTCACAATTTCGCAACCTCTTGATTGATTGCTAAGGCTTCAAGTTTATCCTTCTACGGTGAAATAGCGAACTAATATTTCATTACACCCCCTATTACATATAAATACAAAGGTGTGTCAAAAAAGTTACGAAGCAAAACGAGATTGTGTAAGCTTTTTCAAGGGATTGTCAAAGTTAGCCACGTGAAATACTTCAGTGACGTCAAGATGTATTCTAACGTGATTTCTTCATGATTAATCAAAAGAGCCGAGGGAGAAATTGGGAAAAATTGTATAAGGATTCTTTTTCAACATTTATTTGAACCAGTTTGTACACGTGTATTTCATGACGTCTAAGAAATTAGGGGGTTACGAGGAAAAATATTATGAAGCAGGGGTTGTGTAAGATATTTCTTTGAAAACTTGTGTGTTGTTCGTCATTGGTATTATTAATTGTGCGGTCATGTTCAATGGTGTAAGAGAATTGAAAGGTTTTATTTGCGTAACTTACTTAGGAGGAATTTTCTCGAAACGCGAGGTTTTTGGTACGCTCCAAGAAAGGCTTCGCCGCATTATAAAATTCGACAGGTAGTAGCGTGTGTGGAGTGCGTGGTGGGACGTGAAGAAGAATAATATGCTACTTCAAAAGTCATTTATTTAAACAAGGGAGAATCAGCACTTTTCGAAGAAGTGGCGCAACAAACTCCCCAGCAGCACAGCTATCTGTTCAGTTAGAAAAAATATACTTGATTCTATAATAAAACAAAATAATTTACATTACTCAACGCAAAACATAAAATAAAATTATATGCCATAATGTCAGCTAGCACATCTCAATATACCAACAAAAACATCTAAATCTATACTCAAGCGAAAATATAAAAGTAAAAAACGTAAATAGAACTTAATATCCGAATAAAAGCCTCCAAGCTTAAAGGGCGTGCCCACTTACATAATAGTAACTGGAATTTATAAATGATAAACTAGGACCATCGAGGTAAAATAAATAAACAGTTAATTACCAATAACAATAACAAAACCACTATTCATCCTGGATTTTTTATAATATACAGGGTGGCACGGACATCGACGCGAAGCCTGTTACCATGGATTCAGTACATGATTCTGAACGCCCCGGCGTTGATTATTAAAAAAAAAATCTTCTGTTCCATACATTCCGACCGCGTAGGTATTGCAGTTTTCTATAAAACATTAGATTTTTTTTTAATAACCGACTAAAATTTTCAACGCAGTGGGGTTCAGAATCATGTACTGAATCCATGGTAACAGGCTTCGTGACGATGTCCCTGACACCCCGTATATGAAATGCAAAATACGAACAGTCGTACCTGCCATCTCATCATCATCATCATTTCAGCCGAAAGACGTCCACTGCTGCCCAAGCACCGCCACTTCGACCGCTTCTGTGCTTCCCGCATTCAGCGGATTCCTGCCCTCTACAAATAAATAATTTCTACGCAGGTACGATAAACTCAGCCAACATTCTAGCTTGCCCAATTAGTCCCAATTCATTCAACTTTAGGAAGAGATAAATAAAAACAGATTCAACCCCTAGCTACCCCGTTGTCATGACAACCGGTAGTGATAACGCCCGGGTTTTTGACCCCGACGTTCCGGTTATACGCAACGGGTTCAATGACACTATTTAGCACAGTTTTCTAGTGTTTCAGCTATGGTGTGTTGACCTTTTATATAAAAAGTTCGGCGTGCTACACACTTGTTCGGCATGATTCGACACAGCCGGCCGGTAAAATATAATATATGTAGATATAACATAACATTACGCCTGTAATCCCCAAAAGCGGTTAGGCAGAGTTGTACCTACCTAGTACAAGGGTGCACACATTTCGTCAGTTACGTTTAAGTTCCATGTAATAGGTGGCTAGCCTATTGCCATCAACCGGGCACAAATCTAGAATCTAGACTGCTACTGAAAAATTCCTGGTGGAAAAACCCAATAACTTTTTGCCCGACCTGGGAATCAAACCCAGGACCTTATGCTCAGTAATAGCGCTTGCGACCACTAGAGCAACGACAATATACATATATTAGAGACATTGTTTATTATGTTCGGGTAAAAGCCGGTCGGCTTGACTCGACTTGTGATGGTATATGCGGATTGGCAAGAGCCGAAAAAGTGTAGTAATTGCTTCGGTTCGGCTTTGTTGTTCAACAAAAAATGCCGACCCGAATTGTGTGTAGCACCATCATCATCAGCCTATCAATGTTCCCACTGCTGGGACACAGGCCTCCTCTCTGTGAGAGGGAGTGGGCCGTAATCCACCACGTGGGCCCAGTGCGGGTTGGTGGATGTCACATGGCTTCGAATTTTTGGTTCTAAGACATGCCGGTTTCCTCACGATATTTTCCTTCACCGTTATGAGAGCAGTGGTGATGAAATTATTTAATTATTACACAAAGTAAAGCGCCTGCTTGGGTTCGAACCCACGACTCACAACTCGTAAGTCGGGGCCGTTACCACTGGGCCACCACTGCTCCACCGTGTGTAGCACCGTTTCGACAAATTGTAGGTATATGTATAACGTAATTAAATGTGTTTTGCAGAGTAAATGGGGCGGTTTAGTTTATTTTTGGTATCATTAAGTTGTTTGGTGATTCGGATGTCATTTCATGAGAATTATTATGTTTGCGTATATATTTTTCTACTTATTTTGCGATAGGATGTCTTGGTATTTTATTTCATTGGACTGAGTAGCATAATCAGCCTAATACTATAACGTTCCCCACTGTTGAGCCTCCTCTCTGTGAGAGGGAGTGGGCTGTAATTCACCACGCGGGCCCTTATATAGATGTCACACGAATTTTTGGTTCTAGGACATGGCGGTTTCCTCACGATATTTTCCTTCACCGTTTTGAGAGCAGTAGTGATGAAATAATTTACACAAAGTAAAGCGCCTGTCTGGGTTCAAACCTACGACCTACAACTCGTAAGTCGCGGCCGTTACCATTGGGCCAACACTGCTCTTTATGAAATTTTCATGGATACAAACGGCAGTCATCATCTTATCTGCGTAGCCTTTTCCCAACTGTGTTGAAGTCAGCTTCCAGTCTAACTGGATGCAGCTGAATACCAGAATTTCATATATGGAGCAACTGCGTATCTGACTTCCACAAATCAGTTACTGGGTAACACGATACCCCTCGGTAAGACAGGTGGTCAGAAATTTGTGATTCTGACTATCCATAACGTCTGTCAATGATCTATCTGTATCTGTCAAGATTAGTCAAGAATGACAACCGGGGGTAATGGTTTAACGTGCTTTCTGAAGCACGGAGGGGTTTGAGTATGTAAATGATGGTCTCCCACCTCGATGGACCTTGGTAAGAACCATTTATAAGAAAAGCACATGGCCAAATAAATCAGTCTGTTTCTAACAAGAACCACAATATTTTGACAATAGTTTGGCCGAAACCACAGATTAATCTGTGCCGAAACCTCTGTTCTGCTCCTTAGGTATGTCTGCAGCAAGGCGGGGGGGCAGTGTAGGCGGCTCATTCGTCAATGGCTTCTCGCTTGCCGCTGATTCGACCACGCTGTCGGCCACGCCGTGCATTCCTAAGGCGTGGAACAGCGCGGCTTTCTCGGTCTAACTATATTTGAAAACGTTCTATTTTGTTTTAGATTTCCCAGAGGAAATAGGTACTTTATTCGCAAGAACATTGCAAAACATTTTTGAGACAATGGTTTAATTATAATAAAATCGTACATGCCTACTTGATAAATGTCGACCATTTTCATGGTGTTTACAATTAAATAATAGTAGGTAAGTACTCTATTCTTATACGGATTTATATTACGGTATGTGGTATGATATCAATGACAATTGACCTGGGATATCCATGTACCAAAATAACAAGGAAAAACTTGCAAAAATATTGTAATATAAATAATTAAGTGTGCTTGTGTTTTGATTTGATGCTTATTTATACCTAGGCTTCTGATTTGATTTATTTGTAATTTGTAACAAATAAATTGTACTTAGTTTTGTCACATTAAAATAGAACATTCCCCTTTTGCAAGCATGGTAGCTTATTTTGGTAGTTACTTACCAGTATTTGTTTTTATAATTTAAAGGCGAAAGTTTGACGACTATAGTGCGTTTTGCCTAAACTAGCTGAAACTTTCACTTCGAGACGGCAACACGCGCTGAAAGTACCGGCTAGTTTAGACAAAACGCACATGAGATTGCAATAGAGAGATGATTTGTGATGAGATGAGCGGCCAACTAGTCGCGTGCGGACTATATCACACATGTCAAAGTCAAAGTCAAATCGTCTAAAATTTACAAATAAATATAATTGATTCTGGTCGCCCCTTCCAAAAGGTAGTTACAGTACGACACAACTTAGATGTAGCATAGATTTGAAAATTTTCATTCATTCATTTCAATTTCACGAATGTATTTGGCTATAAGACTTTACAAGTTATTGCGTTTTCGAAAGATAATTTTTACCTAAAGCAGTAATAAAGATTGGTGATTTTGAAGGCGCACTCAGTTCGGATGGTGATCGGTTTTACGAACTTTGCCGATGCTACATCTAAGTTGTGTCGTACTGTACGTCTAGAGAAGAATGGGCAAGAAACTCTATTATGGTAAGCGACCAACCTCAAAACAGGAGGAGGTTCTTTATCTATACAGGGTGGCAGGGACATCGACGCGAAGCCGGTTACCATGGATTCAGTACATGATTCTGAACCCCCTTGCATAGAAATTTTTCGTCGGTTATTTAAAAAAAAAACAGCTGTTTCATAGAAAAGAGCAATACCTATGCGGTCAAAATGTATGGAACAGCAGGTTTAAAAAAAAATAACCGACTAAAAATTTCTATGCAGGGGGGTTCAGAATCATGTACTGAATCCATGGTAACCGGCTTCGCGTCGATGTCCCTGCCACCCTGTATGTATTTGTTTTTTTCTGATCAAAAATAAAAGTGCTACAAAATAATTTTATAACATTTTCGGGTAAATAAAAACCTGTGTCTTTTTATAAATGGAGTAGTTTCGCTAATTAGCTAGTAAGATCTATATTTAATGATCGCGTTTTCAGTGTCATTGGCCGGTCGACCTATATAGGTGATAGTTACAAATTATTTCCTTTACATCTGGCTTGAGAATTATATATGATAAAACTGGTCTGGTTGGATTTAGGCAAAGAATTCGTTCCAGTGGTTCGATTTGTTTTTTTCTCGTAGTAGCACGAACTTCGGGTGATCACTGAAAATCAGCGCTGTGCTGCGAGTCCCCCATAGCACAGCTTCATGCTGAGTTGTCTTGTCACAGGTACATACAGCTGCCGACTTTTTCTGTTCTGTGCTCGAAATTTTGGATTTTTGTGGTATTAACTTGAGTAAAATTATACTTTTATATGCACGTATTTCTAAGGCAATAAACCAAATTTCTTTCTAACTAGATAAAAAAACGAGTGAGCCTAACAGTAGACTCATTATGTGTAACATCAGACATCTTGGCTGACGTGTATATTATTATGATATAAACAATATTCATCATCCTGTTATAATTTACAACCTCTCGGAAAATGGGTGGGTACCATCTGACAGCCAATTCTAGAACCGCGCGCGCTCATTGGTCAAATCAGATAGCACGCGCTACCCCGGCTTCCTGTTACATACTTCCGTCCCTTTTCACGAAATTATTCCCATACATTTGAGCAAATATTATTATATAATAATATAATAATTTTTAATAATGTACCTGACGGACAAAAAAAAAGTTGACAACTTTTCTATTAGTTACTTACTTATTCGTTTTTGACATTGTTAGGTTAGGTTAAATTACGTTTAGCAGTTCCTCTTTTTTAATCAAAGTATATTATTATAAACCATTTATTCATCGACATTAGTAACAAAGACTCTACTAACAAATATTTTACTTATTTTTAATTATTTTTCTAAAATATAAATAGCTTTTATAACATCAGAAAACTCCCAGTGAAAGTCCCGTTAAAATCCGTCCAGCCGTTTGGGAGATTAGCCGGTACAGACAGAGATACAGAATTTTTTTAAATTGATTTTTTGTTTTAATTACCGTAAATATTATGCATATAGTATTATGCACTTAGTAAAAAGCAGTTATTTTGCCATTACAAACAGACACATCAATTTTATTTTTTTGTATGTATGTTTCGATTTACTCATTTATTTAATCAGGATGACAGCCCAACAATATACCGCTACCTAGCAACAATAATATTAACAAAATAATTAGCTTCCCCGTCGGGTAGTTATCTAACGGTGACGTCACGAGTTCCGCGCTTTCCACTGTTTCCGGCCGCTTTCCCGAGGGCGGTGACCGCGCACGAATGTGTGTGTTCAATAACACTGATGTGACTTGTTGGCGGCTATTGAATGTTTTAGTATTCTTTTATAATTACATAAAATTAAAATAACAAAGCTTTTATTAATTCCTTACAATTAAATAAATATATGAGGTTTTGCACTTGTAGTTTAGGAACTATATTTTTGAGTATGTTAGTGTGTTAGTACGAAACAAAAAAGTAAGTAAGTAAGGACTACCTGAGGCTCCAAATGTTTCCATTGGTCCCGTAGTCTGGCTGTTCTTGCCCAAATATTTATTTTATATTTTAATATATAATAAATATTTTTAATATTTTATTTTATAATTACATACTTATCATCAAACTCAAAGCATTTATTTCAATTAAACCTACCACGCTTTTTCTATAACATGACTCTTTTAAAATCCAATTAATATTGAAAAGTCCGCGCATGTCACAACAAAACCACATAGGTACTTACATAGTTAATCCTACTGCATCTGTAGGGACGCAATTAAAGGGTTCCGTACATTCCACGTATATTTAAAAGTACAATATTTTTTTTGTAACTTTAGTACAAAACCCCCTCTAATTTTTAACTTTATTTTTATTGTTATTATTATTTGATGTTATAGCGGCCACAGTAGTACACACTCTGTTAAAATTTGCATTGTCTACCTACAGTCAGACGAACGGAGAGCGGCGCGTTAGTAATAGGTTCCCGATGACACCCTTTGGATATGGAACCCTAAAAATGAATCCAACTATTAATACTGAAAAGCCCATGTCAGAATAAAACCACAGCAAATCTATTTTAAACCGGGTCAAATAGATCTGTGGATTAACTAGCAGAAACAAATGAGGATCAATTAACTGGATTGAACATGGAACATGAATGGTTTTACTGTGGACTAAATTGGGTAGGGGTCAATGGAACTTTTCTGGGTAGGTTAGCCACCCTAGTGATGACGTCATAGCGTTGATACGTCAGCGGTAGTAATGAGTGAAAGTTTGAAGGAGGTAGGCAGAAGTGAACTTACGTACGAAACTACAAATGTTTTTTTTTTATATAGACTATTTGAATAAATCTTTCGTAAATTCACAATTATCTTGGTATACATTGTAACATCGAATTAATTTTCACTCCTCTCCGTAAAAGACCCAGGTCAAATATTTTATGAGTTTTCGCTATAACCTAAAGAGGTGCCTCAAAAAAATTGAAATAAAAATCAAAAATTAAAAAAAATATCCGCTAAATTTCGCGGGTATTCTGCTTTATTTTACAACCAAATTAAGGATCTTACTAAAACAAGCTGAGCATACAAGTTCAACTGTTCGAAAGACTGATGCAGCTCGATAACAATTAAAATTTTACTGTGTCTCATTATATAATTAGTGACAGTCAAGCGGATATGGTGACGACAGCAGCATTCATTTTGTCTCATAGATCACCGATTAGTGTGTGTAGTATTTGGTTTATAAAATTGAGTAAAGGTCAACGCAACTTTTCTGGGTAGTTTAGCCACCCAAGCTGTGATGATGTCATAGCAGTAGTAATAGCAAGGTACACATCACTAATAAATTGTAAACTAAAAAAGTATTAAGTAGACAAATAGAGGTTGTAGATAGATAGATAGAATACTCTTTATTATGTACCATAAAAATTACAGATATCATCTGCCTAGCCTTTTTCCAACTATGTCGGTGTCGGCTTCCAGTCTAACCGGATGCAGCTGGATACCAGTATTTTACATGGAGCGACTGTCTCCACAACTCAGTTGCTGGGTAACACGATACCCATTGGTAAGACTGGTTGTCAGACTTTCGGGCTTCTGACGACCCGTAACGACTGTCAAAGATCTACAAATGACAACCAGGTCCAACGGCTTAACGTGCTTTCCGAGGCATGGTGGGGTCTTGGTATGTAAAGATGGTCACTATTCACATATCAACCGCGGCAAGCGTAGCTTAACATGATCGATCGATTCAAGCGGCCGTTATAAAAATTACAAATATAAAAGTAGAAATTTGACATACGGTGACACAATGGTCTTATCGCTAAAAGCGATCTTTTACAGACAACCTTTGGCTGGATTAAAGGGAGAAGGAAAGACAGTGCTGCAGGTTGTCAGGGTGTTACAGGGTGGTTGCAGGGGTACCATACGCGAGCCTATTGCCGAGAGAGCAGTGGTGATCAAGTGGTAACAGCCCTGACTTCCAAGTTGTAGCTCGTGAGTTCGAACCAAGGCAGGCGCTTTACTTTGTATAATTAATTTCAATACCATTGCTCTCAAAACGGTAAATGAAAACGTCATGTTCTAGAACCAAAAATTCTAAGATATGTGATATCTACCAACCCGCACTGGGCCCGCGTGGTAGATTACAGTCAGTTCCCTGTCGAAGAGTGGAGACTTGTGTCCCAGTAGTGGGAACATTATTGACTGATTATGCCTATTGCTGAAAAGACTGGCTGCCACCGGGGTTGAATTCTGTACCCCGCACGCTCGACATTCGCGCTTGCACTAGACCAACCGAACAGACAGATGTGCTGCTAGGGATCTTTTGCGCCAATTCTTCTTCCCTGCTAAAGCACTAGGAAGTGGTGAAGGGCGGGCGTTTTTGGGGGACTGTCTTATGTAACTTTGACGTTCTAAAAGTGCTGATTCTCAGCCTAGTTTGAAGAAATGACTTTTGAGTTTTGAAGCCGCTAGACCAATGAGGTAGTCTCTCTACGACCAATATTTTCCATAACACTTGAAATTAAATATAGGTTTGATCAACTTGCAGATCGAACCATCTCCTAACGGTCAGCTGTCGAACTTGTCACCAATAAATCATTTAGGCAAACAGCCCGACTTGACGTACAGTACACATAATGTCTATAATCATCGTGTTTCGACAGATGGATTGATGAGTAAACTGGTGACTGTGCTCTAAATTGGGTAGAGCGGTCAATGGAACTTTACTGGGTAGGTTAACCACCCTGGGTGTGATGTCATAGCTTGTCACGTCACTAGACGTAGGTATAGAGTGGTATAGAATCAGAAACACATTGAAATGGTGTTCGAAATAATGATTAATTCGTTTGACGAAAACCGCTATTAACAGCAAAATTATTCTTTTGTTTTTTTGTATTACATATCTACGTACTTAGAAAGTCTGCCACAGTTGACTAAGTACTTCGAATTTAGGTAAAGAGTAGACTAAGACAGAGAGAATAAATGACCACTTTTATTAGTTTCTTTGAAAAAAGTATTTGTCACTAGGCTTTAAAAGGGCGTTAGACTAAGTTTAACCCCTTACCCATAGTAAACGCTTTGGGTTTGTGCGGTTCGCAACAAAAGTATACGTCATCTAATTGATGCAACTTTATTCGATGCATCATCAGATATTTCCAACAACTCAAATAAATAGTATTTTTTTTTTGTATTTCACTGAATTCTTAAGATTGAAATAAGCTGAAGTGGCAATCGATTTTTGTCGCTAACTGTATCTACGTGATGCCCAATAGACAGGTACAGTAATGAGCGCTGATATGTATTCACTTAGCAAATTCAAAAGCGATTTTCTGTGGAATATTGACTACAACTTTGAGATAAGACCTATTTCAAATTAGTGTGGGTTCCAAAATACTATGTTTGTATCAACATAGAATTACAATCAACATAGTAGAAGAAAATCACTTTTAAAATTTGTTAAGTGTATACATATTTGTGCTCGTGACTGTACCCTCGATAGCCCACACCCTCGATAGCCCATACCCATTAGGCCAAGAATGCACTAGCGGCTAGCCGCATGATTTGCGGTCTGCCGTACGGTACGCCGGCGCCGTACCTGAAGGTACAGAATAATATTAAGGTATTAAATACGGTTCAATACCGCCCTTCAGTTCAATCTCGAGCCAACCGGAGTGGTTGACGGCTGGCCGCAAGTCAGTGCGTTGGAATCATACGATTTCATATAAAATAGACATGCGGCATGCCGCACCGGTTAGCCGCATTGCGGCTAGCCGCTAGTGTGTCCGTTCTTGGCCTTAAACCCATACCCATTTACGTCACTGTACAGGGTAGTACAATATTACCGGGCAACTACAACAAATTATAACAGATTGATCACAGCCATGGTCTAAATTGGGCACAGGTCGTTGTAACGAAAGTGGGCAGGTTAGCCACCTTCAATCTGATGTCATAATGTACCTAAGTGTAAGTGCGTCAGTGGGAGTTTTTGGTTATTTTTAGGGTGTAATGAAGGTGTAACTTTTATTATTCGTTTGTTCTACAATTGGAGAAGTTTAGGGGTTATTGCCACTGTTAGTAAAATTGGCGAGAGTTACTAAATGTTGGGTAGAGGTGACTTTTGTATTTTCTATCTGAAAAAATTGTGTTGACACCATAATTCTTATATAAATTGAGGAAATGTTTAATTTAATTTAATTTGTGTGTTTTTAATTTAATTTAATTAGAGAGTATGTTGACTTTAATTTTGATTTTTTTTTATCCTAATTTAATTTCATTTATAGGTAAGCGTATTGCCTATTCTATTTATGAGACTATGTTACTCGAAATAAAATATTTGAATTTCAATTTAATTGTAAGCGATACAATTTTGAACTTGCTGTTGACGCAGTGGCAGCTATTGGTCGCGGGTTCAATTCTGGCACGGAACAAAATGGTTCTACTTACTGAAAAGGTCCTACAAAGTGTGCAAAACATTAAAAAAAACAAAGTTGTTGATGCTTTTAAGATACAAGAGAAATTCCAGTGTGAGGCCTGGTTGATTAATAAATGGGATCCAAAGATCAAAGTAACAATATTATTTTTAACTGCCTCTATCAAACTGCTTTTAATAACAGAGTGGATACAGCCGAAGTCTTAAAATATCTCAGTGCTAAAGCCCCTTGTAGAATTGCCCTATTTTTTTTTTGCTAGGCTACTGTCTTTGTTTATCGTTTGCCTAAAAAACTAGCACAAAAAACTAAGGTTAGATATGATTCATTATACCTACTGCGGAATTTATAGTTATGGTAACATTTCCTAATCTATAGTCTAACTGCTTATGCGCATAATAATTAAGTATTATGACTAGATTTTTTTTTATCTTAAGCATACTTTAAAATAATGTCGGTCACGGCTGATAAAAGTTGGATAATTTCGTTCTAAAATGATTGTAGCACAAAAATTCACTCAATTTCCGTAACACGATTGAACTTTCCATACACGTGCAGTTCTGAGTAATACCCGTATTTCTAAGAACGTTTGCAGTCTAATCTGAATCTGTCACAAAAACCCTATAATTTCCCTACAGTTTTGACAAGTTTTTGACATTGATAATCACTGAGATGAAACGACTTCAGATTGAAAATTTTTTGAGTACGAGAATTGATTGACCTTCTGATGACTTAATCATCTACACTTTCAGCGAAAAAACTTCCACCTCTGGTTAAAAGGCCTCCCCTAAAGATCGCCACAAGGACCTATCCAGCGGTGTTCGCATTCAGCGGATTCCCACGACGCTCACCAGTTCGTTGGTCGACCTTGTGGGAGGTCTACCCATGCTGTGTCTTTGATACGCAGCCGCCATTGCAGGAGTTTTGCGACCCAGTTCTGATGACCAAACAAAAAATAAATTGTGATGATGGATACCGAAGGCTGTTCCTTAGTAGAAGAATATTAGAAATGTCTTCTTGAAAGGAGATTTTCTTATTTGGTTACATACCTAAACCTCTTTATGTACTAATACTTTTAACATATTGTTTACTTTAATTTTTAATTCTTTGTAGGTATGTGTACAGATGCTGCAGAGAAATCTCACCCCCTCGCATTGTTTTTTACATTGCTAGGGAGTGAGATTTATCTGCAGCCCACTGTACTATACATTTATAAATATAATAAGGGGAATTCAAATAATATGTACTTACACGTAAAAAGATGATATTATGGTTAGAAAGGGGGTGAATACCGAAATGAAGTGAGAAATATGGAAGAAAGTATGTGTGTGTGTTGCGCCGACCCCAAATAAATTGAGATAAAGACCATTTCAGACACTAATCTACATGGTCCTCATATGGCCTGACTAAGATTTTTTCTGGACTTTAAAAGACTCTGCGACCTCTGAGTTTGTTTCGGCCTTTCTTCTCAGAGTATTCAGATAGGAAACGCCTAACTCATCTAGCTAATTTTTTATATTTTTTTAGGACGTGTAAAAGTGATTCCAATATCCTATTTACAGAATAAACAATTTCAGAGAATGATGATGCACATACGTAAAAAGTAACATACACAAAACTAAATAATCATCATCAGCCTATTAATGTTCCCACTGCTGGGACACAGGCCTCCTCTCTGTGAGAGGGAGTGGGCCGTAATCCACCACGCGGGCCCAGTGCGGGTTGGTAGATGTCACATGTCTTCGAATTTTTGGTTCTAAGACATGCCGGTTTCCTCACGATGTTTTCCTTCACCGTTTTGAGAGCAGTGGTGATGAAATTATTTACACAAAGTAAAGCGCCTGCTTGGGTTCGAACCCACGACCTACAACTCGTAAGTCGGGGCCGTCACCACTGCTCCCTACAACTAAATAATAAAAAGACATAATTATACTTTTGACGTACCTAACAATGCTTCACAAACAAATATAACAAAGCACCTACAAATATGCTGCTTCCATCACCATTACAGCAAACCACATAAACGGACAGTTAGCACATTACAATAGACATACATAACTGTATGTACACACATGTAATATCTAGAACACGGAGTATTTAGCACACAGAGTGTCAATGGACAGTAATTTTCCTACGAACTCTACTCTCGAAACTTCACTTTATTTGCGTTCCATTACGGACCACGTGAACGCGTACCTGAAGGTGCAGATAACTAGTTTAGATAGATAGAAAGAATAGTCAGAATTTTACACCATACAAATAGGATTTTTGCGAGTTACATAGTGGTTCACAAGTTACGATGGGCAGCCTTATTGATGAAAGCGACCTTTTGCAGACCATTGTATGAAATTTAGAGAGAAGTAAAAACGATTCGAAAAGAAAGAAAGAAAACGTTTATTTGGACACAGTTCGTGAAACACAAATTACAAACAAAACAAATCATCAATTATTAATGTGTTTAGGCCTCTCAAGGTGGACTGAAGCAGTGCAAGACCGGCCTTGTAGGCAATACTTGGAGAAGACCTATGTAGGCTGAGACTACAAGAAGTTGACTGGCATCACCGTGTCTCATCATATTTGAGCTTGAACAACGTTTTTGCAAATCCGGAACCTCCATTTGCTGCCTACTCTGTGACATACAATAAAGTAGGTCTGTATTGTAGCCGCACGCGATCGAAATTAGGCATTTAACCTCTGTCGTCATGTGTAATCTTAATTCCCGTGAAATAGTAGTACTTCTCGTGACTTTGGCCACATTTTGTAATGTGAAAACTTTTGAAATATCAAGAAAGCTTTATAAATGCACTATTATTAATTTTATAAAA
Organism: Conistra vaccinii; assembly: GCA_948150665.1. Taxonomy (NCBI): domain Eukaryota; kingdom Metazoa; phylum Arthropoda; class Insecta; order Lepidoptera; family Noctuidae; genus Conistra; species Conistra vaccinii. Next base: position 8,204,161 of record OX411340.1, on the reverse strand, counting down.
GTAAAATGAAAAGTTTAAAGAGTTATTATGTTACTTTCCTTATATTGCGGGAAAAGACGTAAGCTCGCAAACATAACGTTTATTCATTACTAGCTGAGCACCGCGGTTTCATCCGCATAAGTCTCGATCCGGTGAGAATATCGGGATAAAAAGTATTCCATGTCCTAACCTAAGTCATGGTTTATCCATGAGCAAAATTTCATCTAAATCCGTTCAGCCGTTTTAGCGTGAAATCGTAACAAACAAACAAACTCACTTTCGCATTTATAATATTATAATATTTTCTATATTATATTATAATATTACTAGCTTCCGTCAGCGGCTTCACCCGCGTGATAAATTTACAGATTATAGCTTACTATATTATGCATGTATTATACATATAAACCTTCCTCTTGAATTACTCTATCTATTAAAATAAACCGCATCAAATTCCGTTGCGCAGTTTTAAAGATCTAAGCATACATAGGGACAGACAGCGGGAACCAACTTTGTTTTATAATATGTAGTGATTTATAGTGAGTATTACAAATTCTTACTTTGTCGTTTTATCAGAAAAAAGTACTGACCTCATCTTCTTAGATGAGATCAGTATTTTTTTCGTTTCCATTCCGTCCCGCGGCAATGTAAATTGAGCCTTAGCAACCATGTTTCTCAGACATAGTCATCCATCATCCATCCTCGACACAAACTCATAATATCATGACAAACATAACCTGACATCCTAACACAAAAAATCATCATTTTAAATCCAAGGAAATTAGAAAAACAAACGTGAAACGTCATCATACACTTCATTTGAAAAGACAAAAGCAAATCGTTATTTATTCAAATTCAACCAGTTGTATTAAACATACAGACCTACATATGCGCTTTAGTGTAAACATAGGCTTATTATAGTGTTAATAGGCCCAGTTACCAACGTTCCGGGTTCAAATCCCGCGTGTAACACAATTTTTTGGAGGTCAATGTCCGCCTGAAAATCGCGTAAGCCGCACGGTTCAGTTTATTACAAAATTTCGTGCGAATGACCGGGAGTTATTAATAATAGTTATTATAATAGATTCTTAATAAATCATTGTTATTAAGTTTGACATACATTTGATAAAATATAAAAGATTTAAAACCGTTGGTGGTCGTAAACATAACTGCTGATCGTACAGTTCGATTCTCGGATCAGGCAAAGTGATATTGGGTTTTTCCACTATAGCAGACTGGAGTCAAGATTTGTGCCTGGTTTTTGACAATAGGCTCATCTCTTATTACACGGGGCTTATAGATAAAACTGACGAAAATGTGGAAGTAATTAAGGTACTGCTTATGGTACTGCCTACAGTTTAATTTCAACTCTTTATTAGTGGTTTTTGTGGACATGATATTTATTCAGATTTGTTACAGTTGTAATGTCGTTACAGTACGACAGAACTTAGATGTAGCATCGGCAAAATTCGTAAAACCGATCACCATCCGAACTGAGTGCACCTTCAAAATCACCAATCTTTATTACTGCTTCAGGTAAAAATGATCTTTCGAAAACGCAATAACTTGTTAAGTCTTATAGCCAAATACATTCGTGAAATTGAAATGAATGAATGAAAATTTTCAAATCTATGCTACATCTAAGTTGTGTCGTACTGTACAATTATGTCATTTGGTTTAGATAAGTTTTTATTATTTTATTTATCTTTTAAATATTTGGAGGGGCTTGTGGCTAAGTCATGACAGCCGCACGGGTCGATCAATCAGGTTAAGCTACGCTTGCCACGGTTGGTCCGTGAATGGGTGACCATATTTACATACCAAGACCCCTTCGTGCCTGGGAAAGCACGTTAAGCCATTGGTCCCGGCTGCCTTTTGTAGCTCTTTGACAGTCGTTACGGGTAGCTAGAAGCCCAAAAGTCTGACAACCAGTCTTACCAAGGGGTATTGTAACGTGTTACCTAGCAACTAGGTTGTGGAGGTCAGATAGATAGTCGCTCCATGTAAAATACTGGTATTCAGCTGTAGGTATCCGGTTAGACTGGAAGCCGACCCCAGTATAAACTAGGCAGATGATGATTTTTTAAATATTCTTTTATATTTTGTAAATGTGAGAACATTGTAAGCCTAGTAGACCGTAGATTTGTTGACCATTTTCTATTTTGTTAAGTACTTGTTGTCCTCCCATACCTATTAACACTTATATTTGAAAATATTTTAAAAGCTAATTAATTAAGAATGCAGTTGTATTAATGATTCTAATTATTATAATTCTATAAATACATATTGGTACGTTCGCAAATCATATTTTAACAACATACTGGCCTGCAAATTGCAAAAAGACTTTCAAAAAAAGAATTTCACGGGCTACCCTGCGCTTTCGCCATAAGCCTGACGTCTACGGACTGTTTAAAAATAAAATGGTCTTCAGGGTTGATTTTGTTTCCGAATCAAAAAAAGAATCATCATCATCATCATATTAGCTGAAAGACCACCAAGCACCGCCACTTCGACCGATTCTGTGCTTCCCGCATCCAGCGGATTCCTGCGGCCTTTACAAGGTCATCGGTCCATCTACTGGGAGGCCTTCCAACGCTACGTCTTCCAGTACGCGGTCGCCACTCCAGAACCTTGCCACTTAAGAAAAAAAATTACCCATCTCTATATTTATTTATCCAATACTGAACTTTTCATGGAGAAACTCTTGGCCTATATTACTCAAGAATAGTCCACCCAAAAATATTTCCATTCCACATTTTTTATACCCCATTACTCTGCATAAAGGTTATATTACTCAGTAAGTATTCCTACCGAACGTTGCCCGTTCGATTCCCGATTTAGACATGACGTTCTTAAACCGATTTATGGAATGATAGGATTCAATTTAGATCTTGTTTGTTTGTTTTAAACTTGTATTAAACGTAGGAATTCTGTTTAAACGAATGAATATGTGATTTTCCTTGGAAAAAAATTACGTAGTTTTATTTTTCAGTTTGTTATTTTTTACTGTGTAGTAAGTAGGTCGGTTATTTCTTAGTAACATTCATGATTCTCATTCACTAGTAATAGGGATGTTAACTAAAAATTGTTTGTCCGTCATACAGTTTATTAAAAAATATTAGACCCGTGTTTTTCCTTTTTTTAAGTAATCAAAAGAATAAGGCAATACATTGAGTTAAAATGTGGCATGACGTCACTCCCCGATAGATTTTATACCGATTTATGACGTAGCGAGCCCCCACTGGAACTTAAATGGGTTAAAACTAATGATTTTTTTTATTAATATGTTAAAGCAAAAAATACATTTCTAATCATTTTTTATTATTTGACTGATGGACTAAATAGTTTTTTTTTTCCCAGTCAACATCCTTCAACCTGCCTAGCCATTTCCCAACTATGTCGGGGTTGGCTTCCAGTCTAACCGGATGCAGCTGAATGTACTAGTAGTACATTTACATGGAGCGACTGCCTATCAGACCTTCATAACCCAGTAACTGGGTAACACGATACCCGTTGGTAAGACTAGTGTCAGAGTTTCGGGCTTCTGACGACTCGTCACGATTGTCAAAGATTCACTAATGACAGCCGGGACCGACGGCTTAACCTGCTTTCCGAGGCACGGAGGAGTAAGGATGGTCACCCATCCACTGACCAACCCCGGCAAGCGTAGCTTAACCAGGTAGATCGACCCGTGCGGCTGTTATTACTTAGCCACGAGCTCCTCATCCCTCCCAGTCAACTTACCTATTATATGATATGATGCAGTTTTCAAACCCAACCCATGATAAATTATCCTCAATTCTTGAGATCTTCTCGTGACCATGTTCTCCATATTCTTAATTATCGTCTTTAGAAAACCGAAACAAACAATTTGTTTAAATCGCCAAAAATATGTTCTTCATTCTCATTGAATAACCATTGACGTTGTTATTGAAACAGCTTTTTAATTTTGCGATTTATGAATAGCTCTGTTCACTAGAAATGAATAGGATGGTCAATGAATATGTATTATTTTTGATACACTGTACTATTTTGTTAGTTATTTTATTGTAAGAATATTGTAGCTTCAATGTCACATAATCTTCTCAAAAATTTACACTGATGTGCGCAATTGAACAATAAGGGCTGAAAAAGCGAGGCATTGACCTTGAATCTTCTACTCGATAAAAAGTTGCAAGGACATGAACCCCTGCTTCTAAAAATATTTCCTTAATATATTTGTTTACAGAGAATTTCAGCAATTTCAATTTTCAGTAAACAAAATATAATTAACTAGACGACCAGGGGAACTTCGTACCGCAAATAATTATAATATTAGTGATAATTAAATACCATACAATATTTCATGTCATAACCAATAACGAAAACCCAACACACCCTTAACAGGTCATTCACCCTGCGGTCTATGTACACAGAAGACCTCAATTTTTACCGTGTCAGTGACCTCTAGGAATACGGAAGAAAACTGTTAGGAAAATTCGTTTTGCGGATGTTTTTTCTTGATGAAAAAGGTGATAATGAATCTTGTATCAGTTTGTCTAGTAAAACATTATAAGCAGCCGCTTTCTTGAATTATTTATTATTTTCTTAGTATCGAGTAAAGGACGGGAGGATGGGTAGCAGCGACTTTTTATTTGATACTAATAAATTATCCCGTTTCCATATATAATGTGGAGACAAATACAACAAAAAATTAAAATACTGGCACTACTAATGCTTAAGAGTATTTTGGAACTGTCAAATAAATCCGAGTCACGAAATAAAAAAAAAATAGTTTTTCAAACAGATCCACCCTAAGCCTATAAATTCCGTTTATCCAACTACGTAGGCCTTGGGTGAATTCTCGGGCATACATTTCAGAATATCCACCTTAGCGTGGATTTTTGGGGTGGATAAACGGAATAGTCCGAGCCGACTATAGATTTTGCCGAGCTGTAATGACTAATAACTATTAAATTTTTTATTGTATTGTCGACTCCACCTTCTATGTTGATCATAGTAATATTGGCATATGAAATGAAATTGTTTATTCTGTAAAATAGGATATCGGAATCACATTTACCCGTCATATAAAAAAAATTAAATAAGCTAGATGAGGTCGGTGTTTCCTATCTGACTACTCTGAGAAGAAAGGCCGAAACAAACTCAGAGGTCACAGTCTCTTTTAAAGTCCAGACATAATCTTGGTCAGGCCATATGAGGATCATGGGCATGTGTTCTGAAATTGTATTTTTGAGGAAAGAACCACACATTGAGTGAACCTAATCAGTCTAGTCTATGAACCATTACCAATGTAGTGGTACCTGTAGGTAATAAACCGTAGAAGAATTTGAATCAATTTATGCAAGCTCAATCATTGCTATTTCCACTAGGAAAGTGTAATATGAAATTTGTTCAAAAATCACCATTTCCTTTGAAAGTAATACATAAACTTAACACTGCATTAACATCTTATTAAATGAGATGAAACAGATCAGTTTTCACAACAATACGAAACCATATTCCCACATAAACAAAGATAAGGAATGTTAATTGTATTGTTTTAACAAATTAACTAGTTTGTTGCACATTGAAGTCGACGTTGAAGTAAAACAAAAACTTTGGCAGACTTTCAAAGATGTGACACATGTAGAGAATAGGCGTAAGTGTGAAATTCGAATTTTACAACATTATATTAATCGGAAGCACACCTTCGGGATGCCTCAGACAACAGATGGCATGATGTCAAGCTTTGAGAAGTAATTACCGATTAATAATAAATCACTATTCCGCAGTAATGATTAATTTTCCAGTCTTAGCCTGATGTCATTGGCGCTAGTGCTCGTCTTCCGATCTAAAGAAGCTATCTCTGACGTCAACAATCCATTTTGGGTGACAATGGACCCCTTTTGAGTTAGACAACACCCGTAGAGTTAATTCTACATAATATTTGCTATACTTAAATATAATGAGTCTGAAAGGCGTACCATATACCTACATTATATAAACTAATGTAATTTAAAAATTAACTCTAATTTTGTGTTTAAACGAAATAATCTACTTACACCTTTATCCATGACTGCCAGTGACATGTGAACCATTTAAAAGATTAAAATAATCTGTCAACTGTCTGCTGTTAATTTTAATTTCTAAATATATCGTCAAAACAAATGCTTTGAAGATAGAAATAAGCTTAATTGTGACTAAAAATATTTATCAAAATTATTTTAGTCGGCAAATAATCTCAATATTAATCATGTTTTCAGAATCTTATCAAAATATTTAGGACTAGTAGTTTTCAAATAAGACTATTAGTCATTATTGAAATTACATGAGTCTCAATTCAGCGAACTCATTGATGGACAAATATATTATGTACTGACAGATAAATAGTGCGATTGATGGACAGCATAAAAAAAAAGTACAGTATGTACCGTACAGTACGACACAACTTAGATGTAGCACAGATTTGAAAATTTTCATTCATTCATTTCAATATCACGAATGTATTCGGCTAAGACTTCACAAGTTATTGCGTTTTTGAAAGATCATTTTCACCTGAAGCAGTAATAAAGTTTGGTTATTTTGAAAGCGCACTCAGGTCGGATGGTGATCGGTTTTACGAATTTTGCCGATGCTACATCTAAGTTGTGTCGTACTGTACCTATATTTTATTAAATTTATTATTGTTTTTTTTTTTAATTTATTGTTTTGTTATTTTATTATTGTAGTTGTATTGTAGTAGTGTAGTTATTGGCGTGTAAATATTGCAAAACGCATTGTGAAATATGACTGACATATTTCTCAAAATGGGAAGGCGTCTGTTATGTTACATGGGCACTAATCAAGACTCGGAGCTGCTACTGAAAAAATCCAAATCCGACTAATCCTAATTATACTAACATTAAAAATGTTTAAGGTTATTTATTAGGATGTATCTTTGTTACCCAATCACGCAATAACGGCTTAACGGTTTTGGATGAAATTTAGCACACAACATAGTTTGTAATCTGGATTAACACATATGATACTTTTTATCCCGATAATACGTTCCCGTGGGATAATTTTCGACATGCTGCGACAGGCGAAGCCGTGGGCAAAAACTAGTACTCAAATAATGCTTTGCTCAACCTGGGGACAGCTAGACAACTCTGAAAAAATCCCACTAGCATCACCCCAAACAAAAGAAAGACAATGACACCAGATGACTGATTCTCCCAAAGTCAATCATATTGCCCGATACCGGAGTCCGTAGGCGAATGTCTACTAACCTGCCACTACATATGCCAACAAAAACAGAACAATATAGTTTCATGACGTCACCAACCCATCGGTCACCGGCCCCTGTGTTGGTTCACCCACCGTCTCCTCATCAGGTCATAGCCATGTGTCTTCAAAGCAAAAAGTCCTAAGTGATCATCAGACGGCCTGTGTAGGCTTGATATCGATTTTTGGAGATACGCCTTTTTTCTTTTGGTGATATTTTTGTGCAGTTTCGACCTTGAGTTTGTTAGCACTGCTTGTGGATTGTCTGCAATGATATGGTAGGTTATTGACTTGTATTTAAGGGCCTTAATATTTACCTATAATATTGATTTAAAATATACTACATAGACAAATATTTGTTTTCAAAATTCAACTGTTCATTATTCACACAAGCATCAATTTTAATCACACCCAATTCAAAAGTTCAACACCAATTAATTACATCAAATGACATAAAAACAGTTAGCGATAGTATAAATATCAATGACGAAAGCGCTAGTACAATTCGGCCATGTTTTTTTTACCGATCGTCTAATGTTTTGGCCGAGCGTTCATCGACCGCGCGGGGCCGCTGACCTTGCTACACGACCTTCACGATAGTTCAACGAATGTTCGTATATTTTCGGGCGTTTTTCTTTAAGGAAAATTGATCAGCCAGCTAGAAAGACCTTCTACCCCTCTCTTGCTCCCTACTTTTAAAAGCCAAGAAGGGGGTTATGAAGGAACATGAGCGGTCAAACTGTCTGGTCAGTTGGGAGCAATGATTTTGCTCGGTACAACGCCCACTTATATTGGAATAGATATGGTATTTGTAGAAAATTCTGGAATTTGTTGTTGATGCTTTTTAATTTGATAGCTCATTAGTCGTTATTGAGTTTGATGATCATTGAGATATTGTTTTGGGTCAGATAGATATTTGCAAATTGGTTTCTTAATAAGTAGTTAGGCATCTTATTTTACTCTGAAGAACCAGTCATCTCCTCTTCTATTCTAGATAATACTTAGATAATGTAAAAATCATTATTATGTTGGTACATGGTTTAGAACCTTCATTCAAGCCAACTTACCATTTTATAAAAGATAAATCAACATTATTTTTATCGTTTTAAGAATTGTGACCAATCTTTTAAGTGCACGACCATGCTTGCCGTCAAGAAACAAATGAACTCATAAATATTCAATAATATTTTATGAAAATTAATTTATGTTAAACTGAAAATCAAAACTGTTTATTTAAATCGTTTTATTTCTACGTCTCATTTAAAAAATGGTAATTCGAATTCAAGGATTTTAAAATTGTCCATTTAACGCAAATAGGAAGAAAAATGTAAACTTTTTTTCGTCCGTGGATGTCCTAAAAGGCATCTACCTTGTGCCTGCCACTAACAAATAATTACGATCACCATCTCATCGAAATCTTTCATCATCAGCAATGTAGCCATTTCCTTAGCTCGGCCGTCAGCAACTCTCATCCAGCTACTACCCGCCACCCTCCGAAGATAATCACTCCATCTAGCCTGAGAACGTCCTACCCTTGCCGATTCGAAGTTTCGATGGACATGTCTTGCAATAACTCATTTGATAATAGATTTCCAACCACTTCAACCGTCACAATTGCAAACTAAAAATTGCTACATATCTGCAAACTGCAACAATTTGCATGTAATCAGATTTCACATCCCAAAATCTGGCGTCAAATCAAGATGGTTACTTCAATACAACTTTTTGTCACCTCTCTGATGGGAATTACTACACAATTTTACTTAACAACAGTTATTTTTTTAATTATTTTCGTCATAGCTACATCTGTCTTGGTAACTTACCTATAGCGTGAAACGCTAGTTGCAGTCTTTGCGAAACAACCGCGGTTGCTACAGAAGGCCTTGATTCTAGTAGCTTTGGCAACTGGTTGTTCACGTTTGACAAACGTTATGAAATATACTTTAATAGTTATTGTGTTGGTTGGTATTTGTAAGAAAAGTGGTGTGTAGTATGTTGTGATTCAATTTGAAATTTTGTAAGAAAATTTTAGGTGGTTAAACTTGGATGGTCTCTACTTCTTTTCCTGTGGTTAGTGACTAACCTGGTGTCAGAGTTTTAAAGCCGTGCAAGGGCCTCTAACTTGGCTTCACATGCCGTCGAGATATATCTCAGGCATGCCGGTTTCCTCACGATGTTTTCCTTCACCGTTTTTGAAGCAAGTGATAATTATACAATACGCACATGAATCTGAAAAGTCAGAGGTGCGATTCTTGGGTTCGAACTCGTAGCGGCGCGGAGGCTGGAATTATGCCTGGTTGATGGCAACAGGCTCGCCCTCTATTACATGGGACTTAAATATAACTGTCGAAATATGAGTGTAATAGGGTACACTTCTGCCCCACCCTTCGGGCAAAAAAGGCGCGATGTTATGTACTTCATTTATTTTAAACCTTTTATACAAGAAAAGACTTAACCTGAAAGAAAATATTTTATTTATATTCCTATTGATTTAGAAACTCCACTATTACTCGAACGCATAATACATGCATTTTTATGCAACCACCAACCCGCACTGGGCCCGAGTGGTGGATTACGGCCCACTCCCTCTCACAGAGAGGAGGCCTGCGTCCCTCCAGTGGGAACATTATAGGCATATTATGGTCAGGAAAAGAAGGCAACCTAATTTTGTTTATTATTTAATAACATAACATTCTTTAAACATGTTTTATCAACTAGTTCGTGGAACGATTACGTGAACCTAGAATGTCTGCTGCCTTATCACGTGAAAGTGATAAGACTGGGGTATATGTAGGTAGGTACCTACTTCCATTATAGCACTGTTGCTAAAACAGATGTTAATGAACTCTAGTGCAAGATTACATCAACTTTCTTGGATATATGGCACAATATTATGACATTTTAAGATGACATTTTGATATTTTATTATGTTTTCTTTGTTGATGTTGTTTTAGTATTTTGGGACCCCATTTTTTTGCTGTAAACAGTCAGATAATATTTAAATACTGGACAGATAGTATTTAAATGATTAAAAGTTATTTTTAATTGAAGAGCAACATTTTATTATTTTTAATTCTATGTTCAAAACAGAAGATGATGCCTTGGTGCTGAGGGGTTGCTTAGAGGTGTACCTACACTACACTAAAATTTTGCCAGTTATGTTTAAGTCCCATGTAATAGGGAGCGACCCTATTTCCAGCAACCAGACATAATTCCAGCCTCCGGGCTGCTACTAATGTTGCTGTGTGAACTGTGATATAGTTTTACTAACCAACTTAAAAACAGATGGGGTTATGCATTCTATAATGATTTCTATTATTTTATTTGGTAGAAGGCTGGTAAGTTTTTTTTTGAATTGGCTTCAATAATTGGCCTATAAGTAAACAAGAAATACTCGTTAGTTTTTTTTTGTTGTATAGATTTATAGATTGGTAATCGCAGACAGTTAAATTAGTAGGAGAGAAGGAGAAGAAGCAGGCTGCCTAGATTTATAGCATCATTTTGCGAAGACCTGGTTTTTGAAATAAGCTGATAAAACGATGAAAAGTTAGACATTGAGAGATTCGTATCTTATGTAGCCTAAAAGAAAGTTTTCAAGTGCCAATGACCCCCTTTCTTTAGAGATAGCACATTTTTGTGAAAAAAAAATTTATTTACTTCCCTTTGTTCTTTTATTTAGTATTATCATTTAAGTGCGTCATTGCGTAACTGTCGCAATAATCTATAACAGATTATTATCTACACGAAATATAATAAAAAAAGGTATTGATAGCCTGAAATAATAAAGGAAAATGGCAAAAATCGTTTGAGGTCATTTGAGGTCATCAAACCCCATAATTTCTACACAAACGCCACCTAACGACAAATTAGGAAAACCTCGATTCTCATACGTACATATTTAACATTCGTAAACAAATATTTTAACCAGCTTTCATCGACCTCTAATCACTCACTAAAACCTTCGAATCAGAGGTCTATTTAAACTGGTAATTTCCACAACACGCGTAGAATTGTGCAATTTGGTGGTACCGCCGAAAATTCGCAGTTCGACGACCTGAAGTACGCACGCACACAGAGAGGCGAGTCGACGTAGTACACGTCTATTCTCTATACACACGTGCACACACAAACACAACCGTGTATCTATAGACTGAAAATAACTGTGTTTGTGTGGGTTCTAATGAGGACAAATAGGATGGCTGAAACTTTTAATTTACAGATAATAAAGACGTCATTAGACCGTTTTCAATGTCGGTATTTGTGGGGTTTCTTTTGATTAGCTCCTATGTATTATTCCACTATGTATTGTATACCACGTGGTTTTTGGCTTTGAGTAAATCAGCCCATATCTACAAATTGGTATAGGCAGTAGGGAGGGGGTAATTGGTGATTTTGACAAGGTGTTGAGCAGACATGTATTTTTGTTAGCAAACTTTAATCACCATTTCGTTTGTCAAGCACGGTCTTCATTCTTCTTTTTCGTATAGTTAGTGACTAACTTGATGTCAGAGTTTTTATGTCATCCATGGACCTCTGACTTGGCTTCACATGCCGTCGAGAAATATCTCTCAGGCATGCCGGTTTCCTCACGATGTTTTCCTACACCGTTTTTGAAGCAAGTGATTATTATACAAAACGCACATGGATTCGAAAAGTCAGAGGTGCGTGCTGTTGGTTCGAACTCGAGACCTTCGACTCGGTCACACCTCGACATGCTGTACTGCAAGTACTGTGATAATGCTGATTTTCTCTATAATTGTTTGTGTTATAATGGTTATTAAGACACCCATTTACCTACCTAATTTAGTAGACGTATAAAATTTGATTATTTACATGATAATACGCCTGGAATTTAATAAGATACTTTGTTATCTTTTTTCATTGTTAGCCTTTTATAGACCTGAATCCTCCTTCCAGGGGGCAAAGTCCTAATTACGAATTTGATAGATTATGTGCAAGTAAACACCATTATGTCACCTCTGACTGTAATCAGGCTATTTATCATTATCACAGTCACGTTTTCAGCTGATAAGATTTAGCGAAAAATACTGTCTTATAATGATGATCTAAACAAAAAAAGAATAAGCAGGTGTCCAATGTATAGAAATTAGACAGTAATGTCCGATAAAAAAAATATCACCATTGCAATCATGACGCTTTATTTAATAATTAGGCGTCATGTTCGAAACCGGTATTAGTTTTTAAATAACAATGATTAGAAGGGAAATAATACTATTCATACTTACAACTGTACATGATCAGCATTTCTAACGCGTTCAAGAGCTGTCAGTGTCAAAATTGTTATGGAATATTGGACACTGACAGCTTTTGAACGCGTTTAGATGTGCTGAATGCGATCAATTTCATTGGTGAAGTCCGCACTTAATCTATATACAGGGTTTTTGGTTGTGTCGGCAATCCGTTATGGGGATGTACAGGCAACCAAATAACCTCTGATGATGCCTATGCAAATGTCAAAATTTTTCAAGTAATTTGACATTTTATGTTTTAAAATGTATGAAATTAAAATGTCAAATGATTCGAAATTTTTTGTCATTTGCATAGGAGTCAAAGTAGGAGAAGTCATGTAGGAGAGGTCATTTACAACCAAATGACCCCTTCATTTGGTTGTAAATGACCTCTTCCTAGTATTGGATTGCCAACATATACCTAACCAATAACCCTGTTTATGAAAAAAGTGCGAGTCAAACTCGCACACGAAGGGTACAGTACCACCGTAAATTATTTAGCAAATAAATGAAAATACTACACGAAGAATTTTATTATTATTCATCTTAAATTTAAAAAATCGCAAAGGAATATTTGTATTTCATATGATACTCTGAATTACTAAGTTATTTTTGCAGTTGCAGAAAATCACCCATTCTTAAATAAAAAACCTTATGAATCGGCGTTTTTAGTATTTGTTGATTATTTACAGTATATGGTTCATAATATACAGAAGTTTTAAATTCCTCTCTTGTTTAGCTGTTGAGATAGAGCTCGTACAAAAATGCTCTAAAACTGACAACTTTTATGACCCCCTATTTCATAATTTTTGAAGAAGATTTTTTTACTGGCTGAACCGATTTCAATGAAATTTACCACACAGGTAGACCTGCGTTAGGACAGGACAGAGGATACTTTTTATCCCGGATTAATTTTCGACCTCAACGTGGGCGAAGCTGAGCCAAAACCTACTACTTCTATAAAACTTATAACTTTACTTGGTTTATGCTCTAAGATACGGAAAAGTCTCTATGTGAGAAAAGCTGCCACCCATCCATAGACTGACCTCGGCAAGTGCAGCTTAACCTCAAAGATAGGTCGATCAGAGCTTGGCTACTTACTAGTCTCCTAAAATTAATATTGCTTTATCAGCAGCTTTTAGCAATCCACTGTTGGACAAAGGCCTCTCCAAACATAAAAGTTCCCTTGAACTCTCAAAGCTCATCAATCAGACTACAATAAAAGCGTTTCAAGGACTAATTGTGTCATAAAAATACATGAAAACAAGACGTTATTGTACTTCGTAATACAATGGGAAGATTTCATTTTTGAAATACATTAGTTGGTGTTATTTCGTTAGTACATAAGCAGCGGGGTCAAGGTCGGTCAACATGTATTGGAAGAAATAATGTATGATTCTTACAGGGAGCTCAAGTGGGTATCAGAATCAATAGAAGTGTATCTACCCATCTATCCATTTTCCGATAGAAAACTCTTTCTAATGTTGCGTGGAATGGTTTTAATAATGGAAGAAGCATCGGGTCCATTCACGTAGGTCCGTAGGATATAAAAAGATTTAATTTTCAAGCTATAGAATTATGTGAAAATGTAAATCATCCAGTATCATAGATATTTACAGACATTTTTCAATCAATATTAAAATAAAAGTCATTTATTCAAACTTGGCTTAGAATCAGCAGTCTTTGAACGTCAAAATTACATAAGACAGTCCCTCAAAACGCCCGTCCTTCACTACTTCCTAGTGCTTTAGCTGGGAAGAAGCGCGCATAAACTCCCCAGCAGAATATTTTCAAAGAATCAAAATTCAAAATTCAAAAGACGTTAATTCTGAGAATCACCACTTTTCCAACGTCAAAATTAAATATGACAGTCCCCCAAAAACGTCGGTTCTTATTGATTTAGCTGGGAATAAACTCCCCACCAGCACAGCTGTCTATTCAGTTATATATATTTTTTTTTATAAAACACTCCGTTGGTAACACTGGTAACCCCTGTCATTCTTGTACAACAAGTGACACATAACCTCAAAAGTTTAAACCGGATACAGATATTATCTGTGACAAAAATAGAGTTCATTCATACTTTTATAAACATCGTATGTAGGTACCTACATAATTTTTCTCGGAGCCGCGAAACGGTACTAACATACGTGTACCTTATCATTAGGGTTATCTAACGAAATAAATCATAATATCATATACAATGGTTGAAAGCCTCCCAAACACCGTCCTACCTTATTGGGCTGATTGTAATTTTTTTGTACATAAATAATAATTTATCTTCTTGTGAATTTATTTACATGTGTTATTGACATTAATCATTATTTATCGTCCCACTTATAATATTGTAATGAAAGATTATTATGAATAGTTAAAATAAGTAGATTTATATAGTAAGTTCCACTTACATGTATACACAAATGCATAAACTCACGCTTTCTTCCCATGGGGGTAGGCAGAAACTACAGAACGCCACCTACTACGATCCTTACATACTCCTTTTGCCTCATTTACGTTCATACATCCGGTCATACACGCACGCTGGTTGCGAGTACTACGCACCTGAACTTTCTGAAGAACATCACCAAGAAGGTTACTATATTATGTCCTCCTAGGGCGTCCCCTCTTGGCGTTTCCAGTCACATCTGCCTTGTAAATACATTTTGTTAGTCATCTTTCATTCATCCTCTCACCATGACCAAACCATACTTGTTACTACATCTTCTTAACTTCATCTAACACTTATATCGTACAATATTCTTATGTACGATACAGGAACAAATTATTAAAAAATATAAATAAAATATACAGCCGTTTTCTAGATTTTTATTTATATCCGTTTACCTATTTCGAAGCTGGCAAAAAGATAAGAACAAGATAAACATATCCGTAACGAAAATAATATCATTAAGTCATAGCGTTATCAGAATAAGTAAAATAAATATAAATTCTTTGGCACTGACGTAAGTCACGCGTCACAGTCATATCTACTTGCATCATATCGCTTAGCATGACCACAATAGAAACGGGTTTTGTCTACGGAAAAATAGACAAACTGACAGATAAACAATCACAATCTGTCATTTTGTCTATTCTTCCGTCGACAAAACCCGTAGAAAACCCGCAGCCTAATTACGTAATGCACGATCAATTTTAAATTGAAATGAATTGAAAAAGATTGCTAGTTCATTGCTTCATAAGTTCGACAAAAAAAATCGACGGCCGAGCTGTAGTCTTCCAACTAAAATATGACTTGCGTGTAGGGAATAATTGAAGGCTTTACATTTCTTTTTGTTGTGTATCCAAACGGGAACCAGTGGGAGGTTTTATTTATTTTTGACTAGATTTTGCCCGCGGCATTATTCCACGGAAAACTTTTTCCGTAACGCTCCGTCCATTGGTGAAAACCGTATGAAGTTCGGTAGTTTTTGAGTTTATTGCGCTCAGAGAGACATACTGCTGCGGAGGTACTTTGTTTTATAATATTATGCAGTGATTATGGAATAGTGGAGAATTAGATATTGTTTTTTTTTTGCAGGTCTAGGTCTATGAGCTAAGTCAGTGGTGTGTTTAACTTTACTGCTTTATATTTTAATTAATATACAACTGCTGAATTTTATTTGCCCCGTCATTCCCACATGCACGCTTGCTAATCATGATCATCAGCCTCACAGGATGTATGTCCACATCTGGATATAGGTCTTCTAAGTTCTAGTACTAGCTACCCTGCAAATATCTGTTCTACCGCGCGTCTATCATTGTTCTATTCAATCGCAGTTTTCACTCAAAATAACGTTACTTAATACGACATTATCATATATAAATGATTTAAAATGAAATAAACATAAATAACAACTTATGTTTTATCTAATTAATTACTTAAAATTAAAATGATCATCATCATCATCAGCCTATTAATGTTCCCACTGCTGGGACACAGGCCTCCTCTCGGTGAGAGGGAGTGGGCCGTAATCCACCACGCGGGCCCAGTTGGTAGATGTCACATGTCTTCAAATTTTTGGTTCTAAGACATGCCGGTTTCCTCACAATGTTTTTCTTCACCGTTTTTGAGAGCAGTGGTGATGAAATTATTTACTCAAAGTAAAGCGCCTACTTGGGTTCGAACCCACGACCTACAAGTACCACGAACTCGTAAGTCGGGGCCGATACTACTGGGCCACCACTGCTCTCAAAACTAAAATATGATGTCCTAACTTAACTAAAACTATTATCAAACTAAAAAATATGGCGTTGAAAAATTCCTCCGTATCGCTTTTCAACTAGTAATGTACCCAACAGACTGGCGGCATTGCCACGTTGTAAGGCAATGCTTAGCCTCTGACCAAGACAGAAGCCAGCCATTGGGTCACAGGAAGTGTCAACCAGGTATCGTTAGATTAGACCTTACTTCTTGTTCTCAGAAGAGTGGCGGTAACTCAAAAACATACAAAATTGAGCAAAGTTTCGGTTACTTAAAGTTGGTTAATCGGCTGATCATAGCTAATAATTAATTAATGTCTACCTAATACTGAATATAAGTGAACCCACTTCTAATCTGTGTTTCTTCCTCACGTACTAGTAATTTCACAAGATAAAATAATAAGCTATCTCGTTAGTCTAGTAGTCGCCTGTTGAGCATGAGGTCCTGGCTTCAAATCCCAGGTCGAGCAAAGTGTTATTGAGTTTCAGCTCCAGAATTTAGCAAATAGCAGATTTCTTCTACCTAGCTCAACCTTACATAATATATTTTCTAACCGATAAAATAGTAATCACCTGATTAAGGTTTTCCTCAAACAATCTGCAAAAAAAAAAACCCTTTGTCATAGCCTTATCATAATTTTTGTCATAATGTTATCTAATACATAAAATAAATAAGAATTCCATAATCACTACGTAAGAGATACCTACTAACGTCAAAAGAAACGTGGGTTTATTTAAGTAATGCCAGTAACCTGGCTAGTTGCTAACTATATTATCAAGTATTTATCATGAGTTCAAGAAGTGATCAAATCGTGTTACAGTTTACACTTTCAAATTAGGTAATCGTGAAAATTTTATTATCTCCTGATCACCTCATTCTGGTCCAATGCTCGCAAAAGCGTTTGCTGATTGTGGGGTTCAAAGTTCTATTACATAACTTTTTTTTTTTTTGGGTGAGAAGTCATCAAATAACTTCTGTCGCTCTGGGCGGAGCGGAAGGGCATGTCAGACTCTTACTGACTAAAACCCATCCGTGTTCCTTCAGTTGCCTGTACGTTGCCAGGGGCCACGGTCTCGCCTTAGGACTTTCCCGAAACCCCGGCAGACATAACATAATCAGTCTATAATGTTCCCACTGCTGGGACATCGACCTCCTCTCGGTGGAGGGCCGTAATTTACCACGCGGGCCCAGTGCGGGTTGCTAGATGCCACAATCTTCGAATTTTGGTTCTAGGACATGCCGGTTTGCTCACGATGTTTTCCGTCACCGTTTTGAGAGCAGTGGTGATGAAATAATTTACACGACGTAAAAGCACCTGCTTGGGTTCGAAACTTCGAACCTACGGCCAACAACTCGTAAGTCGCGGCTGTTACCAGTGGTTCTATTAGGTTTCTCAATTAGAAAATTTCCTGCAGCAGTCCGGAGTCTGCATAGGATATGATCCCGGTTGATGACAATAGGCTGGATTCTTATAGTCCTAACAGGTATAGACAGGAGTATAAGTATTCAACAATATTTCATCTCAATTAAAATAATTTTAGCCTCATGTGTACCTAATAGAATGCAGATCAATTGCTAATAACGAAGCACATATTCGCACTCCAGACAAGAACTGATACTTACTTAATGAAAGAAACCCATAAACCTAATAATATAATATAAAATATAAAAAGCCTTTATTTCCTTATCCTTAATTTCCATTTCAAATGTGATATTTGTTTGTTAGTGATTAGTTAATTATTTGCTTTTTAGGGGTATGAGAAACAGGGTGTAAAGTTCACTCATCCACCATAGAAAAGGGAGGATCCTCCAACCAGACGGGTTGTTATGTCTGGCGGGCAACTGCCCATTATGTTGATTTCGGATAGTATCTTATCTATATATATGTATATCTTATCTATGTTTTTCGCTCGGTAAACTCTAACTGCGCGATGCAGGAATTGTGTGACGTCATGTCTTTGCTGCGTAGTTTTTATGTCGCGGTGTAACCGCTACAGCTTATTGGGTAATTGTTAGTAAGAGTAAGTGTTTTACTATTGGATATGGACCCCTCCTCGGGTGAAGGCCTCCTCCAGTCCCTTCCACTCATCTCTGTCTTTGCCGATAGTTTGCCAGTCCTTCCCTATAACTTCGGTTAAGCCCATCATCTTTTCGGTCTCCCTACCCTTCTTTTGCCATAAACCTAATGCGAGGATCAAACCTAAGCCACACACTGACTTATTAATTGTATTTTTTTAGTAGATTCGTCTATTTTTACAATGTTTGTGAATATGGGAACACCATGTATCTACCACATAACTAATTTATCTGTCGTTTGCTCCACTTTAAATTCTTTTTACTTTATACAGTAATTTTATTCTAGGGGCATCGTCTTCACATATAATTATATAAATAATGTACCTATACAAAATATTGTAAAACATTTTAAAAGAGTAACGGTGGAGTTTCTTGCCCATTCTTCTCCATACGAAAACTACCTTTTGGAAGGGGCGGTAGAATCAATACTATATTTTGTAAATTTTGACGTTCAAAAGTGCCTATTTGAAATAAATGATTTGACTTTGACTTTGACTTAAGACCACACGTTATGCAATCACGCTTGTAACCGCCAGGCATTCAAAGAAACATTCTTTGTACCTGGCTGTATAGTCCAAGAGACAAACAAAAAGCATCGTGATAAAATTCACAAACCAATATTACCAAACTCTACATTATTACGTCACACAAAGTCACGAGGACAACGTACGTGTGTAGTATATATGTGTCATATGGCCATTGACCTCCGCCAAACTCATCTCCGACCAATGAACTTAGCGAAACTGTTTCTATCTATATTAGACGAGCCATTGTATGAATTGGGCTTTATTATATTTCAATTATAATTTTATTGATTGGGCTTTTTTTCTGGGTATTGATTGTCTATTTACTGACGAGGTTCATAGATCATGGGTTTTTCATCTCCTTCTTTAGTCAAATAAGCGTATAGTACGATCATCGTCAAAGGTTCCATCGGTTATCTTCGGAAAAGCCGAAAGTTTACGAATTAAATGTGAAAACAAAAAGGGACTGACAGAGTGCGTTAACCTATTATGAAAATATTCCCTGATCAAGCTCCAGCGTTTGATAGTCTATAAAGTAATTTAGTGATATTGGCAAAATTGTGGCGTCTCTTCCACAAAAGCCATTAATGAAGAGTTGAAGTTGAGCCGGGAATGTAGTTCGAAAGTAAAATAAAATTCGGTTTTTCTGAACATAACCAAAGGAATCAGCGTGGTCGTACCATACCTTCTTGGATCTGCAAATAAACGGATTAAACTGTACTGAAAGAAATACCACCACCATATTATAACAATAAAAAATAGGTACAATTACACAAAAAAAAGAAAATGCTCTTATTGGCATAAAAACCTAACTAAAACACCTGAATATACTATACAAGAACTATCTTAGAGCCTCCACCAGTAACGACATTTAAGAGCGTGCATTCTGAAAGTGGGCAACGTCGCAAAGCTGTCAAATATTTCGCTGTTTTGATTAATTTAACAATAAGCTTTATGCTATGTAGCTATTAGCAATAATGACTAATCTATATTTCATAGAGTAATTTTGCAAAATAAATCAAAACAGGTAAATATTTGACAGCTATTTGCGATGTTGCCAACTTTTAGAGTGGTACGTCCTGCATAGCTTGAGTAGTCAGTTCCGCTACCAACTTTGTTATTTGCCTAATCATCACGACATTATATTTTCTCGAATGGCTCAAAACGTGAGAAGAATCCCTTCATCGCCTCTTTGAACACCCACTTATCCAAATAACGGCCAAATATAACCACAGCGGACAATAGGCCAACCACCTCCGAACAAATCTCTAAGTACGGATGTTTAAACATCATTGACACGTATGACCATGTCAAAGTCATTGGTCATATGACATCAGACAATTACTGGTCACGTATGACATGACAATGTCAATTAGATATAAAGTGGTGCTAAAAGTGGGCTTCTTATTATGATGGTGCAGCGATATATAGTAAACAGTCGGTGAGAATATTCTTTTTTCATGTTGGTTGGTAAACAAGCTGATAGTTTACCTGGTGAAAAGTCGCTGTCGGACCTTGCTAATCTGAAAGGACAAACTGAATTAGAGCCATATCTCAAAAATGGCACCAGCATCCACTCCTTTCAATCAGTAACACTGCAATGCAAGGAGCATTATTAGACATTATTAAAGCAGCATTATTGGCGCAGTGTCTCCGGTGGTCTTAATTTCCTGAACAAACTTTTTTTAACCTCTACGGGAAGCTCTAGGCCTAAATCTCACCTGATAATGAGTGATGATCAGGCCGAAGGTGGAAGCGAGTTTCAGTAGGAATCCTCAACCACAGAGGAACTGGCTATCTTACCTCTTGCTGCAAAACACAACAATGCTATTAACATTGTTGTTATGGCGACAGACTTAGATAAGATGGCGGTAGCTAGCCATATTTAGAACAAGCCCAGCCACCAACTCAAATTGTTATCACAGTATGATGAAACACACCAGAAAATACTTCTGTGGAAACCAAACAAGAAAATATATCAAACTTACAGAGCTCATAACAATATGATGTCAATGACAATCCAACATCTAGATTTGGCATCAAACGGAAATAGCTTACTTTCACTCCACAAGATTTTGGTCACCCATCCAAATACTGACCGGAAGGGAAACCCTTACTATTTAGATAGATAACTATCAGCCTAGCATTGCCTTGCCAAATGTGAATATATAACAATATTTTACAGGGAGCGATATTTTTTTGAGTAATGCCTGAACCACACCAAGCTACCTCCAATCTCAGTAACTCCAGTAGACTGGGATCTACTAGAGGAAACGAAGATAGACCACAACGAGCTGAGACACTGAAGCTCGGAGAGTCCCAGAAAATAGATCCGCTATCTTATAAAACTCGCAACGAAAATAGTTAGTAGGAAATTAAAGAATGAAGATAACATAAAATAACATCACGCCCATATTCCCCGAATGGTTAGGTAGAGCTGTCTTTCCCTATAGTACACCCTCATTTCGCCAGCTATGTTTAAGTCCCATTAGACTGGTTTCACTGCTGTCCGGGAGCCCCGTACGGGCTCCCGGAACGGAGACACACGTGAGGCGCTAGAATATGACTGGGTAGAGCCCGTACAACGTATCGTACTACTCCCACGTTTCAAAGCACCGGGCGCTACCCGTACGGGTCTCCCGGACAGCTGTGAAATCAGCCTTATGTAACAGGGGGCGAAAGATATTCTATTGTTTTAAAGAATTAAATAAATAGAATAACGATGTTCTGCCATCTGACGAGCTATACCGAATTACTAGACTGTATAAGCCGCTACAAAAATAATCCCAAATTCCAATACCTATGTCGATTTTCTGAATTATGACTATCGGAAACGATGATTTAATACTCCAAGGAAACATATTTTTTATACCTGCACGTTACTAACCCTTTGTTTGTTATTACCTTATATTTCTGCATTAACGAATTCAGGTAATTGTTACTTTATTACAAAACATGGTTAACCGCAGACTTTTAATTAAACATGATTTCATTATTGTTTTACTTTGTTTTGTCATTTTTATCGTTTTGAGGAAAAACTACAGTAAATTGAGTTGCCTGGCTTTGCAAAAAAGGTGTGTAATCCAACCCGCATTAATAACACCTAAGAAAAACCGACCAAGTGCGTGTTGGACCACGCCCAATGAAGGGTTCTGTAATTGGGATGAATTTTATTTATCCTAAAATAGTTGAAAAACATGTACTTGCAACCCATATGATGGAAGTATTTGAATAGACCTCAGTTAATATTTCCTAAGTACGTAATATTAGTAAGTAACTAGGGTTAATATACTGACGTGCGTTCATTTGAGGGCTTTGACTCTGTAGGTCGAGCACCTATGCTTTTTACTACTCATAGTTATTGGTACACACATAACTGTTGCTATTCTCATGGAAAGTCTCTTGTGATCTTGTGTAACTGTATTTACAATTAAGATTAGATATTGAAATAGATCATAGTAAAGTATAAACTAGCAACTGCGATCATCGATCACATATTTAGCAAAAGCGATTATTAACTGAAAAAGACCTTGAAAATGACAGTTTTTTTGTCAAGGGACAAACAATTCAACAGAATTTCAAAACATGTGCTACCTATAATAATCAGCCTATAATGTGCCCACTGCTGGGACACAGGCCTCCTGTCTTCGAGAGGGAGTGGGCTGTAATCTACCACGCGGGCCCAGTGCAGGTTGATAGATATCACACGTTTTCGAATTTTTGGGTCTAGGCCGGTTTCCTCGCGATGTTTTCCCTCACCGTTTTGAGAGCAGTGGTGATGAGATTATTTACACAAAGTAAAGCGCCTGCTTGGGTGCGAAGTTGGGGCCCTTACCACTGGGCCACCACTGCTCACTCTACTGCTACCTATATCTCATTCGAATTTATCCCGACATTCACATAGATAAAAGATTATCTTATATCTAAACCTGAAGCCAAAATATATCATCTTCTTTATCATCAACCACAGCCCTACTTGAGCCACAGCTGGGTCTTGGCTCAATTTGTAAGTGTCAAGGTCCAACTACCTGTGCCAGACTCAAACCAACACGACGTACATGGATATACAATGTGGAGACTACCATGCAACAAAAAATTAAAATACTGACACTACTAATGCTTAAGAGTATTTTGGAACTGTCAAATAAATCCTAGCTTCGAAATAAAAAAATGAGTTTTTAAAACAAATTAAATGTAATGTATCCACCCTAAGCCTATAAATTCCGTTTATCCAACTAGGCCTTGGGTGAATTCTCGGGCATACATTTCAGAATATCCACCTTAGGGTGGATTTTTGGGGTGCATAAACGGAATAGCCCGAGCTGACTATGGATTTTGCCGAGCTATAATGGCGAAACTATTGAAAATATTCAATTGAATTTTTGTATACTGAATAGGAACTTCATTATGGACACGCCGTTTAATTTTTTGTTGTATTGTCGTCTCCACCTGGTATAGACCAATAATAAAAAACCATTTTCTTTAAATATCACCCTGAGTTCAACACATCCAAAAATTGCACCTAATTTAAGTACCTTAACCTGAAACGGTAATCACCTCGGTCATATGACTCGCTAGACACTCGCCTATTATCGCTACGTCACAACTTCGAATCGCGAGTTCCAACAAAGGTCGTTTTGCCTTTATATTTTCAATAATCGCACATTTTTGTACATCTGCATCGCAATAAGAACTGAAAAAGACAAATTGAGAAAAAGGATTTACAAAAGACGGCCTTCTAAACGACACTGCTCAGTATCTTAGTTAAGAAGAAGGAATAGCGCTACCAATTCTCGAGCAACGTGTCTCTGTCTTTTTAGTAGTCCTTTTCAAATTCGCTACGTACTCAAACAATAGTTCATCACACCCAAAAATCACAACACACCTTAACAAAAACGGTCGTTCGCTATCGCTAGACACACGCCTATTATCGCCAGTAATCGCTACGTCACAACTCCGAATCGCGAGTTCGTACGAAGGTCGCCGGGCCTTTGACTTGTTGCGTAATATCGTCGTGACTCAGCCGGTTAGCATGCAACGGGTTAATGTACGGAGTTATTGCAATTTTCTATTGGTGGATGACGTCATGGGTTGTGTTGGGGGTAATAGAGTTGTTGAAAGCTTTTTAGGGGTAAATGGAACTTAATGGATATAATTATCATGTAGATTGAGCTACAAAGAGTCTTATTATTAAAGCAAGACAAGGTTTAAAAATAATATATCAAGAATTCTTTAGAATAGAATACTCTTTAATCTGTATACCACGCGAATTACAGATGTAAATGTCGTTTTACATAGGGTTACACAATGGGCGGTCTCATCGCTGAAAGCGATCCATCTTTGGGTGGATTTAAAGGGCAAGGAGAGTCATTACTGCAGGTAGTCTGCGAAGTACCAGTTTATTATTTAAATACATACGTACAGAAAGCCTTTACCTATTAAAACTTCGAATGAGATTTTGATAGTATTTCGGTATTGTTGCGATAGCCTAGTAGTGTAACCGTCAGACTGCGAAGTCATAGGTCTCGAATTCGAACCCAAAGCACGCACCTCTGACTGTTCGGATTAATGTGCGTATTGTATAATTATTACTTGCTTCAAAAACAGTGAAGGATAACATCGTGAGGAAACGGCCATACCTGAGAGATATTTCTCGACGGCATACAAGCCAAGTCAGAGGCCCAGGGCCGGCTTTAAAACTCTGACACTAGATTAGTCTGTCACACGAGAAGAAGAAGAAGATTGTTGCGATTTAGATCCGATAGCTACTCTATCACCATTCTCACGTTGACATTGATTTTATTTTTGAAGTTTCCATACATAGTTGTCCATGTTTGATACTAGATAAGTTCCCTAAGTTAGTAATTAGATAATTGAAGAGTACAACAGCACCTTTACTAAAAGGTATCTCTTTTATTTAGATGTTTCCTCTATTCTAAGTTAACACAAAAGTGACTCAAAACACACATGACCTAAGGTACATGACCTTTAAGTAAAACTTAGCTAAAAATAAAGTTTTCCTGGAGAAAAAGAAAGTAAGCATTGAAGAAAAGAAATGTATGACACATAGGAGATGTATTCCGAGAACTGCTGGTCTGGCTGACATAACAAACATCATACCTTTATTCCCCTAAAGGATAGGCAGAGGTGTGAACATCTACTTTTTTTTGACTAGGGCATGTCGCAGGTTACCACTAAGGTACTCGCTGCTTAACCGGACTTTCCTGTGGCTGCCTTAAGCTCCTAAAAGAACTCAAAGCCTCCAGCCAGGGGCATACAAACTAAGCTAATTAAAACTAGGCGAACGCTCGCTAAGGGCACCCCCTGTGGGGTACGAACCTCGGCTTAGGGCGTTCGCTGGGGGGAGGACAGCAAGAGGGACAGGCTGGATCAAGGATAGATCATTATTATTATCAGGGGAGTTTAAAGCTACAGGCTCAGCAAAAACGCGGGCTGGCGCATCGTTATCGAGCAAGGGTCGGGGGGGAGTATCATTTACTCGGGTGGGTCGCGGTCGCGGACCTCTACGGCGAGGTCTGAAATTGTGTCGGTGTGTTTTGTGAACTGTACTTGTGGCCCTACTGCTCTCCTGGAGGAGAGTTATGGGGTCATCTGGGTCTAAGAGGATATGTCTAGGGCGACGGGCTTTACTGACTTGATTATTGGACGGGACATAGCTAGCTGCTTTGACTATTAGGGGATTCCTATGTTTGACTGCGGAGTCAAAGTACCGCTTGGACATACGTTTAAGGAACTGATGAATTGTGGAGATTTTAAGGTCGAGATGGAGGATCTCGTTCCTAACGAACCATGGGGCTCCCGTGGCCCTACGAAGGACACGGTTCTGTAAGGCTTGCAACCTATGGATCGTACGGGGATTCGCGTGGGCAAATACGGTTCCCGCATAGGTCATGATGGGCCTAATACACGCGGTATAGATGCGCAATTTGCACTTAAGTGGCAATTTGCTGCGTGCATTCATTAAACTAAAGAGTCTACCTAGAGCGAAGGAGGCTCGTGAGCGAACCGCCTTCACGAGATCTGCGAAAGTGAGATGATGGTCCAGGATTACACCTAAGTATTTGGCTCGCTTCTCCCAGGGGATCGGCTTGCCAAACATGGTGACTGGACTAGGAAGGATGGGCCTACGGCGCGGCTTTGAAAAATAGACCGCCTGACTTTTGTCGGGATTGACCTCGATTCTCCATAACTTAAACCAGGCGCCAAGGTTATTGACGGCCTTTTGTAAGTTAAGGATCATCTGGTTGGAACTTTGCCCGCTGCAGTATATGGCCGTATCGTCTGCGAACAGAGCCAACTGACACTTTATACTCTTTGGGATGTCACTGGTGAACAGTGTGAAAATGAGGGGATGAACATCTACATTTCGCCTTCGCATTTAAGAGGGATGCGCCAAGGTAGCCCGCGAAATTCAAATTTTCTTACGTTTTTTGCAATTCGCAGGTCAGTGTCAGGTGCTATCTTGATTAACATAATTATGATTGGCGACCGTAACAAATATGGCTTTACAGATTTATAATCATTAGAATCGCATAATCCTCAAATGTCATGATGAATGATTTTATGAAACAGTCATTCAATAGGATTACATAAATTGTTTAGAGAGTTGTATTGATAATTTTTATGATTATAAATCTATAAAGCCATATTTGTTACAGTCGCAAATTAAATTTTAATTAAGATACAACCTGACACTGACCGGCAAAATGCAAAAAAACGTAAGTATTTTTATATTTCCGGCTACCTTGGCGCATCCCCCTTAAGTTAAAGTACCTTGGAAAGGTGCTTGTATAAGGGTCGGGCCACACCTGCCGAACGTTCCGCGGCGAAACGCTCCGACGCGTCATATTTCTATGGACGTAACGTTCGGCTGATGTGTCATAGGTAACTTGAAAAACATAAGGAGCGTATTCAACCGAACGTTCCGCCGCGGAACGTTCGGCAGGTGTGGCCCGACCCTAAAGAACCAGGTTCCCGGTAAAAAAACCGGTGCCAACCGGTACGAGATGAAATAGTACTGTGTCAACTTATTCACTCATTTATATTTTATTTTTGTCCCGGGCACGTAAACCCTTATTAGGGAAATATTATTAAACATTTTTTTTTAATTTTATCTTTAATTAATAAATTAATTACCTAATATTAATATTATTTATTGATGTTCTTACCAAAACAGACCAACAAAAGTGGAGCTGGACAGGCCACATGTTAAGAGGCATGCAAGACAAGGATGGGGTAAAATTGTGACAGAATGGTACCCCAGAGATGGCAAAAAGAAGCCGGGTAAGATAATATAAAAGATGGGAAGAAGAATTGAAGCCTACAGCGGGTCCAAATTGGAGAAGAGTTGAGAGAGATAGAACTCAGTGGAAGTTGTTAGAGGAGACCTTTGCCAGAAGGCACCCTGAGCTAAGCAGAGACATTCTGTCAACTACTGAAAATACCACAACGCAAAGATGTTCATCATTATGAACAACTTTCACTATGGGACTAAACCTGAAATCCCGAAAAATATATCTGCTGTTCCATACATTTTGTCGAGTTTTGCGAACATAAATGTAGGGAACAGCTGATTTTTTTGTAGTGATTTCAGGTTAGGTCCCATAATATAAAAAAACATAATGATGAGTAAAGTTACCTGTTTAAGTATCGGTCACTAATTACCAGTCAGCTTATATAACTTATTCACTCACAGCTAAGACATGTAACCGTTTCGTTTCGAAGATCAACCTGCATGCGATCTGTATCGTGAGTCAGACCAGAAAACCCGCTCTTTTATGCAAACAACATAATAGAGGACGAGCCTATTGCCATTGTCAGATAGTTTCTATTCTCCCATTTTGAGGCATTTTGTGGAGAGTATAGCCAAGTGAGAAATTTGTACCTTTGATCATCTTCTGTGTATCGAAATGCTTGAGTTTGAGTTTGAAGTATCTTGCAATAATATTACTACTAAAACTAGCTATAATAATTATATTACTACTAACACTATGGATCTTTGTTGTGCGAATAAAGATGTTTTGATTAGCCGGGTTTGAAATCAAATTTCAGGTTTAGACTGAGAAATATTCTTAAGGGAAAAACCCAATAAAAGTACGCATCCTGAAGACCGAACCGACCACACGCTCAGCAGGTTACGACCACAAGATCAACGAAACACTTGAATGATACTGTGACGTCATAAGAAATGAGTGGTATAACCACCACTGACTAGGGAGCCGTTACGAAAGGAAATATTTCTCTCGGACACCGGTGTCCCCCGTGGCCCCAAAAGAAAAACAAGAAATCGTGGTGCTTATCAGTATAAAGAATTCCCATGACGTATACTAAACTGCTGAATGCCTCGTCATACTGGAGATTAAAAAAAAAACATTTATTTTGGACCATACACTTGTATACATTTTATAAACCTGCCTAGTTTGGCAGGTTTAACAATACAGCAGAAATTCCTAGTGTGGTGCAAAGTTATAAAAAAAAAAGAATAAAGAAAATAGCTGCGTGAGAGTTAGTGTGTTTGGTTGTTGGCAATGAAAAATGAAAAAGTTCTCAGATATATTAAAAGTTATTAAAAAGTTATTAAAAGTTATTAAAAGTTATTAAAAGTTATTAAAAGTTATTAAAAGTTATTAAAAGTTATTAAAAGTTATTAAATGTTATTAAAAGTTATTAAAAGTTATTAAGTTATTAAAAGTTCTTAGATATATTTTAACTAGATATACAAAAGCCAATTGGTAGACGTAGCTCTTTTTTTTTACATAATATATACTTATTTTTTTTATGATTTACACTTTTTCACCTATAAGAAAGCTAAACTAGCAATGCATTCCTTAAATTTTACCCTGCAAATTTTAAAACAAACACAAGTGTTTCAAAAATATTCTCATTTAACAGACTGGTCTTACAGCGTAACTGGTGAAATGTGGCTGTACTATTCATCTCTGCCTACTTCTTTTATAATAAAGGGTGAATCTTGAATACCATGATGCTTTGTGATGTCATGTTATTTATGTAAGACAAATAAATGTAAGTTACCAAAATATATTTTTTATGCCTATCCTTCATGAGGTGTTGGTCATACTTATGAGTTCCTTCATGAGTTCATGACACACAGATTTCTGTCTAACCATGCCCAGTGGTGAAAATACGGTACAATTATTATTTATTTATTAAATAGGTCATAGAACTTTCCGTAATAATACAACGGAATCCTAATTTCCTGTAAATGATGTGTAAAATTACAAGTAAAGTAACAATTGTGTTAATATTTTCCTTTTGACTGTGTTATAATATTCCATTCGGAAGTTTTTTGCGTAACTCAAGGTCTGTAGTAATGTTTGTGGTTGTAGGCTTATGTTTTATCCGGTTTTACTAGTAATGAGTTCATATACTCACGCTTTTTCCCGGAAAGAGTAGGCAGGACCACCACGTGCTACTACTCACTATCCTTATAGGCAGTCCTTTTGGTTTCTGCTTAGTCTGGTAAAACCCATAATTTATAACTTATAACATAAATGCGAAATTAACTCTGTGTCTCTGACTTGACGCCTTGACGGCTGGCGGTGACGATTTAGATGGACATTCCATGACTTGGTTAGGACATTGGATAATTTTATCCCGGTAGTACTTTTTGTGGGATAATTTACAACTAAAGCTGTTTTCAGACCAGCGCGATTTGTCGTGCGACGCGACACGAACAATACAAAACTTCACGGTATAACAATAACCGGTGTCGCGTCGCGCGACAAATCACGCTGGTCTGAAAACAGCTTAAAACGAGGGCGAAGCCTCTAGCAAAAGCTAGAATACTATACCTATAATGAGTAAAAAAAACCCTATCCAATCCAAAAGGAGCTCAGCTTGTATATTAAAACACAGCCTATACTGCTGCTGCGCAAAATGCCTTTTGTTGTACTGGCACACAACTGGCATACAAGTCGACAGACAGCATTATTTAAAGAAGTAACATAGCGTTACATAGCATCACGCCTCGCCTGTGTTTCGCGAACTACTGCCGTGAACCTGGCACAAATCCAGACTCCGAGTTGCTACTAAGAAGTTCCTGATGGAAAAGATAATGACACTTTACCCGACCTGGAAATCAAACCCAGGACCTCCTACTCAGCAGTAGCGGTTGCCACCACAACGAGGCACTCAAGATGAAGTTACTACCACCTAAAGGACATTGATAATATCAATGTCCTTTAGGTGGTAGTAACTTCAATGTCCTTTAGGTGGTAGTAACTTCAATGTCCTTTAGGTGGTAGTAACTTCAATGTCCTTTAGGTGGTAGTAACTTCAATGTGCTTTAGGTGGTAGTAACTTCAATGTCCTTTAGGTGGTAGTAACTTCAATGTCCTTTAGGTGGTAGTAACTTCAATGTCCTTTAGGTGGTAGTAACTTCAATGTGCTTTAGGTGGTATTAACTTCAATGTCCTTTAGGTGGTAGTAACTTCAATGTGCTTTAGGTGGTAGTAACTTCAATGTCCTTTAGGTGGTAGTAACTTCAATGTCCTTTAGGTGGTAGTAACTTCAATGTCCTTTAGGTGGTAGTAACTTCAATGTGCTTTAGGTGGTAGTAACTTCAATGTCCTTTAGGTGGTAGTAACTTCAATGTCCTTTAGGTGGTAGTAACTTTAATGTCCTTTAGGTGGTAGTAACTTCAATGTGCTTTAGGTGGTAGTAACTTCAATGTGCTTTAGGTGGTAGTAACTTCATCTTGAGTGCCTCGTTGTGGTGGCAACCGCTACTGCTGAGTAGGAGGTCCTGGGTATGAACTGCCTGGTACAGTGAGGGTATTAGACGACATTAAAGATCCTTATAACGCGTTATTAACCTCAAAGTTGAAACCTTTGTTTCAATTAAACCATTTACAGGCGCTTTTAAACTGTCAAGGAGTCAGTCGGTCAAAAATGTTATGGAGAAGAACGAGTAGGATACTCCATGGACACTCTTTCTTTTCTCTGGTGGAGATCCAGAAGTCCCTTTGCGAATGGGCTGAAGACCATCACCGTTTGATGGGACATTAGCCCCCGAGGAGGATATTTTTTGGGGTTTTTATGCGGTAAACGGTGGCATTTACCTCCAAAAAGGAAATATTATGAATAATAAAGTACCTACCTGCCTAAAAATCGATTATAACGTTGGGAATTAAATAATGTTAATTTAGGTGTATCATTAATATTCATGAACAAAAACCTATACAGGGTGGACCAAAAATACACGTCATAAATAAAAATAGATTCCTCGTGTCTAGGGGTATTCGAAAATACCCCATGTATGTTCCGCGATTGTTTGTAGTTTCCAAGTTATTATTTTTTTTGTAATTTTTTCGAATTTTCTAGCCGGTGGAGCTTCAAAAATTCATATTTTTTTTTTGGTGAGTATTTTCCAGTTTTATTTTTTTTGCGACAGTACCTATCGTCTTGAATGTTACTTTTATACATAAAATAATAAACTTGCTAACATTCCTGCAAGTTACTCAAAAAAGTATCGATAGCAGGAATTTAAGTTTTTAGTGGTAAGACTAAAATTTTCAACTTCAATTTAAAAATACAAAAATGAGGTTTCATATATTCTAGCTGACTTTAAAAACTATGCAGGTTCCTAAGCAACGCAAAAAAAATAATAATAGGTGCGCCATAAAAAAAAACTGGAAAATATTCACTACAAAAAAGACATGAATTTTTGAAGCTCCATTGACAAAAAAACTCAAAAAAAATACAAAAAAAATAATAACTCGAAAACTACAAAAAATCGCGGAACATACTTGGGGTATTTTCGAATACCCCTGGACATGAGGAATCTATATTTTTTCGTTTGTTGCCCGTGGTACTACGTGTATTTTTGGTCCACCCTGTATATTAAAATAATGTATTAGGTAAATGAGTCACGTTTGTATATTACTTTATCAAAACTTAATTTTGATTTGAATTGTATTAATAATTGGGTATTTCTACATGACTAACCATAAGTTTGAAGTTACCCAAAAACTCATTATTTTATTTAAGACCATTTTTATCAATGTATTATCTCCTTATTAGGTCTATCTTCTTTTTATCTAAATAACGCATAAATCTGCCTAGCCTTTTCCCAACTAACTTGGGGTCGGCTTCCAGTCTAACCGGATGCAGCTGAATATCAGTATTTTACAAGGAGCGACTGCCTGTCTGACCTGCACAACCCAGGAACTGGGTAATACGATACCAGGCTTCTGACGACCCGTAACGACTATCAAAGATCCACGAATGACAGCTGGGACCAACGGCTTAACGTGCTTTCCGAAGCACGGGTATGGTCGGTATGGCTAAATACGCACCGCAGATCTGAGCCGTTCAAGAACCCCCACTTGTGGAGATTGTCTTTGCTGCGGCTGAACTGGCTACTTGGTGTCCTATATACAATCAAGAATCATGAAGAATTAATTACGGGGGTGTGTTATAATATTTCTTTGGCAACAAGTAATCATTGATAATAGTCCATGGCCATAGCAGTCGACTACAAAGGGGTCTAATGGCAACAGCTTTCAAAGCGTTAATAAAATTACATTACGAAATTAGTGACATGAAATGACATAAAAGTATAGGGCGACTTTTCGTCTTTAACAGTCCCATGGAACGCGGGCGAACGACTGACGATCCCGCCAGGGTTACCCGTCGCCCGCACAATTGTACGAAAAAGTTGCCCAATCATTTTATGTCGCTAATTTCGTAATGTAATTTTGGATTTACGTATTTCTACAACGTCTTTTGACAGGATTGACATAAGTTTTTTTTTCTTTTTCCATCGACGTTATCGCTGTTAGAAAGCGACTTTTTCTTGGCCCTCTGATCTCTCCAGTCGTACGTCGGCTAGGTACTCTCAACCAGCTGAAAAAGAAAGAAAGAAAGGAAAGTATTTATTGAGACTCGTACAGGACATCACAAATTAAAAACACACTCATAGGGACAAATAAAAAAATGAAAGGAAAAAGTCCTGTACGAAGTCAAAGGGCTCTCATCTCATTTATTTTTAAATGTCGCATGATATTGCGACATTTAAAAATAAATGTCGCAGCGGTGGTACCAACCACCTGAAGATCGTTGCACTACCTAGCCTGAGGTAGGAAAGTACAAGTTCATTTACCAATACTTGTATAATCAGCCTATAACGTGCCAACTGTGAGGCCAGGCCACACAGCTATAGTCTTTTCCAAGCCAGGGAAATGACCTATTAGATGACATCAGAAATATTTAAACAAGCATTCTGTCTTGATGCTACTGAAAGTTCAAAAACCCTGACTTATTAACCTATTACAAAATAATTGTAATGTCGTTCACCTAACTCTTAGGTGCCATTATGAAGTAAATTTCAGAAGGACCGAATTACCTACCTATTTTTGATTTTTTAATACATAAGTAGATACGCAGTGAAACATGGGTAGTCCCGAACCACCTAGCTGACAAGCTAATTATTTTTACCGGGGCATGAGCTATCCTAAACATTATAAATACGAAAGTAAGTTTGTTTGTTTGTTACGGTTTCACGCTAAAACGGCTGAACGGAATTGGATGAAATTCGGCACATGGGTCTACCCAACCCCACCATGGGGTTTTTTTTTGTTTTTTTGAGCGAGCATAAGCCTGTTCTCAATAGTTCAGACTTATAACTAACGATTTACGCCGTTTGTTTCGTGTCTGAACTTTAAACGTTACTTGTAAACTACTTAAGAAACGCAAAACTTCTACGTAATTCGTAATGTACACTCGTGGATACTCATGTTTCAACAAAAATAAAGAATCTTGTAGTTCTGGAAATTCAACTTTTGCTCGTCACTTGACTGGTGAACTTTACCTTCTGAGACATCTTTACAGTGATTTGATTATAATTCATTATCAGACAAATTACAATTTCAATTAAGTAACATTCTTGTACCTAATTTAGAAATTAATTGTAGGTATTCTTGTTTCAATAAACTGGAGTTAGGTAAAAAATGTCATTGACTAACCTATGAACTAGATGTTCTGGCTTATTGGTGATTCGCCCGAATAAACTGGTATGAATCCGGATGAATCGACCATTTTAATTAATATTAGTTTTTCTTGAGGCGATTCGTACGAATTTGTATCGTGTTTACGAATCGACAACTCCAGCAATACGTAGTAGTAAAGTACACTAGTGCACAGAAGTGGTTAGGGTAAAATATAATAGGTATATTGAAATAAACAAGATGAAAAATGAATAAATTACTATTAAAATTAAAGGTAGCATAATTAGATGTTCTAACTATTTAGCCGTATTACTTACATACACTCACACCTCCTTCCATGGAGGCAGGCAGAAACTATACATAGAATGCCACCTGCTATACGCTCCTTTACCTGCTATACTCCTTTGCTATAATTATAATCTATAATCAGGTATAATATGTAAAGCAAAAACGTCCCAAACCTGTCGAGCCAAATGAAGAGTTTTAAAAAGGTGATTACAAAAATATTGTTAAAATGTAATTTGGGATGAGAAAAAGGTTTAAAATAAAAAAGTTAATTAAAAAAATCAAAAACTCGAATGCGTAAAAGGTGAACTTTAAAAAAGATGGAAACAAAATGGCATTTTCTGTGTCTATAACAATCCTATGCAGTCGGAGGCATTTAAACAGGTCTTTATTGTAAAGAAGATGCGTTGTTTGGAATCCTTCCAAACAATGAAAATCAAGAACGAAAGCTTCCTAATACTTCGAATTTCAATAAGTAAAGAGCAATGTCTGCACCTAAACACACTTGTATACATCACACTGTATACCTAGATGCTACCAAAGCGTCTAGACTCAGACTAGACGGATCTACCTCCAGTCTAGACTAGTTTTAACACCTATTGATTCTAGAATGCAACCAAAGTACACAGACTTCTGAACTTCATGATATTTATGTTTGCTCTTTGTTCGTAATTAACCAGAATACCCGCAAAATTTTGCGTTCTTGCTAAACTTTTTAATAAGTAGAGATTTTTAATTCATTTTCTTTATGGCACCTCTTCAGGTCATGAGCTATCTGAAAATAAAAAAATTGGCCTATGTCTTAAGAGGGAGGCGTGAAAATTGATTCGCTGTTACAAATTTACAATGGATCATTCACAAATAGATCATTTAATTCAACAAATTAAATGGCTGAAATGACTTTTTATTTTTCTGAACTTTTAAATCTATTCTTTACCTATATATTTAATATAAATATCTCTTATCTTGCCTGTCTGTATGAGCGCTTAGTTCTTCAAAAGTACGCAGCGGAATTGAATGCGGTTTTCACCATAATTTAGAGAATTTATTCCGGAATAGACAAAGCATTGCCAAAAAACACACTCCACACATGTTTGCCTTTTCTAATTAATTTCTCGTGTATAATTTATCACTGCGTACTACATTCTCAGTCCCATGTTCTTTTTCGTGTGACTAACTTGGTGTCAGTATTTTTTTGCCGGCCATGTTCCTCTGACTTGGCTTCACATACCGTCGAGAAAATCATGCCGGTTTCCCCACGATGTTTTCCTTCACCGTTTTTGACGCAAGTGATAATTATACAATACGCATGAATCCGAAAAGCCAGAAGTGACCTTGGATTCGAACTCGAGGCCTTATGACTTGCCAGTCCGACGGTAACACCACAAAGCTAATACTGTTTATTTTAGCTCCGTCGTTCATGTAATAAGTAGGGGGCGTAATAGGGACGATCCCCTTGCCATTAATCGGGTACTAATCCAGACTTCAGGCTGCTTCTGAGAAATTCCTAATCATTATGCGGCATCAAT
Organism: Conistra vaccinii; assembly: GCA_948150665.1. Lineage (NCBI taxonomy): Eukaryota > Metazoa > Arthropoda > Insecta > Lepidoptera > Noctuidae > Conistra > Conistra vaccinii. The sequence goes on along the minus strand of OX411340.1, from coordinate 8,168,087 downwards.
AACTTCTTTGGAAAATTAACGGCTTAAAAGGCTTTAAATATAGACATTTTACACTATTCAACTTAGTAATAGACCAGCGCCACGCTATCATAGAGCTACGCATACCCATAATGATAACACCTGGCCATCGAATGTATGACTATAGTATGATATTATTTCACAGGTGTACATATGCCTAGGTAAGGTATATTCCGTATATTAACGCATTGGCGTACCTTCCACCTGTCAGTTCAATTTAGCTACTTGTAATCGAGTGTATTATGCTAAGCGTGGTTAATATAGTCGTAAGTATTTGTAATTAACTTTATTAGTTTATCTCTATGATATTTTTAACCGACTACCAAAAAGGAGGAGGTTCTATGTTCGACTTCTTTTTTTTTTTTTGTTTTTTCTTCGACGTTTTGAAAATTCTTTTTCATTTGGTAGAGGAAGTTTGCGCGTTGGCCCCTTAATTTTAATAATTTTGCTTTAGTAGTTTTTTAAATTAGCTTCAATAATACGTATTTTGTCCACTTAGTACACTATGTGGATGATATTATAATAAGTTACTGTCACTGTTATTTACATAGCAGAGTAGTGGTATTTGAATTTGTGTGGGGTAGGTACCACAAGTACCCAAACTGAAAAATTTAAACTTTTTACAAAAAAAAAACACTACAAAGTGAAAAATTACTTTAATTTCGGAAGTCAGTGGCTAAAAACGAAAATTCAAAACCAAAGACTTCCGAAATTAAAGTTATTTTTTCAGTTTGTATTTTTTTTTAAACAAATGTTTGAGTAATCGCGAACATCAGACGTTACGGGTTCAAAAGCTTGCATTTAGCTATCAATGTTACTGTTACATTATTATTATCTTATTATCTATTCATTGTTAGTATTTTTTTCTGTAGATTATCCTTAGAAAAATATCGTTAAACTATTGTGAAATGCCCAACGTGCAGTGGGTTAGTCATTACTAATTGATCAATTTTTTTTTTTTTTTTTTTTTTTTTAATTATTTATTAATGGAGCAGTGGTGGCCCAGTGGTAACGGCCCCGACTTACGAGTTGTAGGTCGTGGGTTCGAACCCAAGCAGGCGCTTTCCTTTGTGTAAATAATTTCATCACCACTGCTCTCAAAACGGTGAAGGAAAACATCGTGAAGAAACCGGCATGTCTGTGTCCCAGTAGTGGGAACATTAATAGGCTGATGATGATGATGATGATGATAATTGATCAATGCTCGTTCCTTCTCTAAAAAAAGTCAAATAAAATAAGCTTGCAAATCTTTTCGTTTCATCCTTCATCGATATTTAATGAAAAGTAACAAAAAATATATATTTTAAACTCATAACTTCAAGAAGATACCTTTGCCCTGCAATGAAGTATTCACAAGTACCTATGTATTATAGTTTACAGTTCATCATTTTGAGACTGTGCAGCTTCAGAAATATTTTCCTTACCTCAAACTTTTCCATCACAAAAGCCAGGAAGATTACTCCCCACGTAATAAGGCCACTCATTGTACTTTTCCTAAATTATTAATAAATAAATAACGCATGACAAATATAAGGAAGAGGACACATATACACCCTCTCTCTCACTCGCACACACACACTACCACACCCTATACATACACACTTCACGTACACATTCTTCCTTATACACACAACACACATACACACTTTGGTCATGACACGACGTTTATGAAGTATTTAGGAAAGACCTAGAGCATCCAAGGTCGGTCAGCTTGCGCTTGGTCATGACGCGGTCATCGCCCGTATGACAAGGCATGACGTGACGATTTTGACAAGGGTTAGGAAACCTCAGAGTAAGTATTATGTCTGTTATGTGTAACGTAGTATATTGCCATGACGTCAAAATTATAATGTAAGCTATGTGCTGGCTGTGTAAGACCGGTCGTTGTTGCGATTTCTCAGCGGTAAACGGCTTTTGGCATCTGGTGTGGCAAGTTATCGTCCCTTAGACTATGTTTTGATTGTGGGTGGGGAAACGGTCTGTGGCCGCCCTTAGGCATAATATTGCGGCCGGCGGACATGTGGACAGGGCATCAAGAAGTATCTGGCAGTGACAGCCAAATCAATGACAGCTGTCAATTGAGAAAAAGTGCGCGCGCCATTCGCACGCATATTAGTTATTTCGAAAAACCGCATCTAAATCTTAATTCATCACAAACGCCACCACTCACCCTGTAATTCGTCAAACACAAAAAATAGGCATTTTGAACCGGCGTGCGTTCCACTCGCAGATTTTGAATCGGTGAGCATTCCACTCTCAGATTTGAATCGGTGAGCATTCCACTATCAGATTTTAATCGGTGAGCATTCCACTCTCAGATTTTTGTAGGCCAAGGAAAAACGGCTATTTACACGCCTCCTTCTAGCATCTTCTTCTTTTCCTTTCGATGAACATCGGCCACGTTTATTGCGGTGTCAGAAACGTTGATCAGATCGTCAAGGCAAGCCTCCCTCGCTCGTCGCGCACTAACGTACCTACGGCTCGCGTTTCCCCAGGGCAACAAAAATCCAGTCGGTACTCTCGGGCGTCCGCGTAAGTTTTTAATATCCCTATTTCATTCCTTCTAAACGCCACTTTAGCGAAAAATGGGTGTAAGATCAAATCCCTGCCTACCCCATTGGGAATTACCGGCGCGATGTTCTGTTATGTAAGAAATAAACATTATAATGCTCGTATTACGTAATATAGTACGATATTATGATGTAATATTCTATATTATTGTGTAACGACAAATTATTATTGGATTGGCTATTGTGACCTAACATTTAATTAATTAATTGCTTTGTTGTGCAGTTTAAATTTCCATGGAATTAGATCATATTTCAATGGAGATAAATGACATTAATATTGTAAACAATTCCTTGAAACGGTTGGTATCAATTTAATTGGCCTAATGAGGATACAATTAATTAATTGGCATCGATTTTAACCTAAATTATAACACATGTTTTTATAATAATATTTATTAAACGTCGGCCGTTTAATAAATATATTACCTAATTATTTTAATAAATTCTTTTTTTTTTGTAAAATTAAAATTCAGGATTAAATTCAGGGGCTCATTTAATAAAACTGACAGGCGAGGTGACTGGCGATGTTATGACAATCCGACAACATTACAAGTTGCTTTCAAATATTTTCTTAAACAGCGCCTGTCGTGAAAATATGAGAATTTGGTCGTTTTTTGAAAAATTCTGGTGTTTTTATATCAAGAAGAGATCACTATTTCTTTTTTTAACAATTTAACTGAAGTCTCGGAAGCACTTATAGGAAAGGTTACAGTGTCGCCTGTCTGTTTAAAACGCCTGCTACACGGTCGTCAACCGCGTCCCGACAGAGTTGACTTTAGTGGTTTACAACCGTGTATAATGTGTAGATAATGGTTTACGACCAAACGTTGAACAACAACCGGTCGCCAACCAAGGTCACCTCTGTCAGGGACGCGGTTAGCAACCGTGTAGCAGGCACTTTACACAACATTCTACGAATCAGTCTACCAAGCGTGATGATTATAGCATCTCAGATCATTAATAGTAGCAGTCAAGGCCTCCGTGGCCTCCAAATGGCGGAGGGTGAAGGGAGAATAATAGAAAACCTGACTTCGCCAAAATATTGAACTAAAGGAATAGAGTGAATAGATGATTATAGCATCACAGATCATTAATAGCAGCAGTCATTAGAAGGCCTCCGTGGCCTCCAAATGCCGGAGGATCAAGGGAGAATAATAGAAAAGCTGACTTCAACAAAATATAGAAGAAGGGCCTCTGGGAACATGGGATGATACTGAGGCCCTTCTTCACTCTCAGGCTTTCTAAAAATGGGGATGGATTAACAATGGTGTTAAGACACTCATCTCACTCAACTCATGATAGCTTGGATGACCGCACTAACCACTACCTCGTGCAGCATATGCTTAGCCTTTTTCCAACTATGTAGGCGTCTGCGTCCAGTGTAACCGGATGCAGCTGATAATAAAATTATACGAAAGTGTCAATCAGAATCAATCAATAAGATTACATTTTTAATACTTACCAAAAATGTAAGCTTATAGATTGATTCTGATTGACGCTTTCGTGAATTCGAAATTCGCACGAATTTAATTTATTTGTGGGTGAATCGATAACTCCAGAAATACACATTAGGCTATTGGCACATTTTGAATTTTATTTCGAAAAGTTTGAGTGAATTTTTAACTTTACTACATACCTGGTTTCTGACGATGCGTAATGAATGACCAACGGCTTTCTGAGGCACCGAGGGGTCTTGGTAATTATGTAAAGATGGTCACCCATCGAAGGACCGACCGCGACAAATGTAGCTTAACCTGATTGATCAACCCGTGCGGCTGTTATTATTTAGCCACGAGCCCCTAACTACTAACTAAACTAACTAAATGTTTAATATTACACATTTAGTTACCTCATGACCTTTACAGAGTTCCCAAGTGTATTAGTTAATAAGGACCTAGTTTCCGAGATAAACAGCATAATTTAAAACAGCGCAATACTGCTCTCTTATCACTTATTGCGCATTACCTACTATTGAATCAATTCCTGAAAATGAGTCACCAGACTAATGTTGATAATATTATTGTGACTCATCGGGGAAACGTTGTTTACGTACGAGTACATGGGGCACTCAGAAAGTTTTAAGATACCAGAAAAAAATATAGACAAGGTTATTGTTTTTTTAATCTCTTTTTAAAGAACTCTCCATTAGAGTCTATACACAGTCTCATACGCCTAAACCAAGTTTAATAACACATTTTTCAGTCCACCCAGATACCTCTTTAAACCCCTTTTCAAATGCAGCCAGAGCATTTTACGATATATTTTTTTCAAGATATAAAGTCCATACATTTTAGTCATCGACTTATAATACAACAATAATTCTGATTACAGGTACCAAAAAAAAAAAAATTTTGATTAATGAAAAGTGTTAGGTCATGTCGTCAATTTAAGTGTTTGAGCAAAACAAAATATCAGGAATAATACGTTAGGAAAAATCTTAATCTTTTCAGTAAAAGAGGTGAAAGGCACAATTATAGTACTAGAAATAGGGACAAATTAGTTCAACTTGGTTTCAGACTGGCTAAAGTAGACTCATCCTTCATGGGGTACTGTTTAAAATGTTACAATAAAATACCTCCCCACATAATCGAACTGGGCATTTCCGTAGAAATTTATCCACTCTCATTTTGTGCTGTCCCATGACTTTATTTATAATTAATTAGAAGACCGAAGGCCTAATACTGTAATTCACTATTTATTATGATAGTATAATAAATAAACTCAGTAAATAACAGTGAATTAGTCTATTTTTACTATAATAATTATTAAAATAAGATGAAAATATGTTTGGAACCCCCCCAGTTTTCAGGTGTCCCACAGTGTCGTGACACACTTTGAGTTAGATTATTGATGACATAAAATTAAGCATGCATGTAAAAAGGTTTTAATATATTCAAATGTATGATTTATTTTAAGATAAAACATAAATTACAGCCACTTTAATACAAAAATAATAATTTTTTACTATTTTAATTGTGTCCCACGATTTCGGACGTAGTGGAAAATTCCACTTTGTAACGGTATTTCCTCCACAAGTAAATAATAAACTTCCAAAATCTTAGCACATTTATTTTCCTGGCAACATTATTCATCGATTCCGCAAGTTTTTTCGGTTGGCAATCAGGTGCTGTCAAAATCATTCTTGTCTAAACTTGCAAAGCGTTACCGTTTAAGTGTAATTCATCCACTTTGTTTGAGGAATTTCTGCTGATAAGTTTTTGTTTTTGATAATGTTGCTATTGTTAACTATAATAAAATAATCGTAAAAATGATTAATTGAATTACTTGCAGCATTCATTGTTCTATTATTTAATTACACGCAATTTTAGATTGGAAAACATGAAAACGTTACCTCCATTTTGTTACCACTTTTCCATATATAAATTTCCATAATCCACTTTTCTCCATTTTGTAACCGGGATAAATTTCTACGGAAACGCCCAACTAAATGAAACCAAATTTAAATCTTGTATAAAACGCACACTATGCTGCCAAGCATATTATAAGTTGGGGGATTACATCGCTGACAAAAATGCTTGGCTCAACGCTGGTCCAGCTCCACAAGGGCGCATAAACTAGTTGATTAGCATCGAAAATATTGTTGGAGCCGCTGAAGATTGCAAAAACTAACTTTGCATTGTATAAATTCAATTTCTTAGTATTGTATAATTGCATAGCACATGTGTGAGCACTGTGACCATTTTACAAAACTACCATTTACTGGGTATGTCTTTCATTGACTTGAATGAGCCCTGATGGCTGAGAGAGTGTCTCGCTGGTGGTGGCGTGTGTGTTGGATCATTAAGTTCCCTTCAAAATGGTTGAGCTAAATGGTGCTGATCCATGCGTCATGTTCGTGAACGGGCGCCGTCAGTAGGGACTGGTCATCTCTTAGCTGCCATGGCTTATTTTAATTTTTTAATTGTTTTTATTATGGACGCTTTTAACTTGCACGTCTTTCTACATTGTTCTCACATGTTTAATTTCAACATGAATGATGTAACCAATATATTGTAACAATATTTTGATTTAAAAGAGTGTCCGTGGAGTTTCTTGCCCGTTCTTCTCCATAGGAACCTACTACGCTTTGGAATGGGCAACTAGCTTCATCTTTCTGACTAACCGACCCCTTGACAATTCAAAAGTGCCTGTAATTGGTTTATTTGAAATAAATGCTTTGAGTTTGAGTTTGAGTTTAGAATTGGTTCTTAAGTAGTGTCCTTGAGCATTTAAAAAAAAGGTGCTTTTTACTTTTTTTAGGGTTCCGTAGCCAAATGGCAAAAAACGGAACCCTTACAGTTTCGTCATGTCTGTCTGTCTGTCCGTCCGTATGTCACAGCCACTTATTTCCGAAACTATAAGAACTATACTGTTGAAACTTGGTGAGTAGATGTATTCTGTGAACCGCATTAAGATTTTCACACAAACATTGAAAAAAACAATAAATTTTGGGGGTTCCCCATACTTCGAACTGAAACTCAAATTTTTTTTATGTTATGTTATGTTCTTATAACATAACATCACGCCTTGTTTCTCCAAAGGGTTGGACAAAGGTGTACCTGTAGCAGGTACACCCACATTTCGCCAGTTATGTTTTAAGTCCCATGTAATAGAGGGCGAGCCTATTGCCATCGACCGGGCACAAATCCAGACTCCGGGCTGCTACTGAGAAATTCCAGATAGAAAAACCCAATAACACTTTGCCCGACCCGGGGATCGAACTCAGGACCTCGTGCTCAGCAGTAGTGCTTGCTACCACTAGACCAACGAGGCAGTCATGTAGTTCTTATAGTTTCGGAAAAAAGTGGCTGTGACATACGAACGGACAGACAGACATGACGAATCCATAAGGGTTCCGTTTTTTGCCATTTGGCTGCGGAACCCTAAAAAACGGGGATTGAAACGTATAATATTTTTACATTGAACATAGTAATCAGACACAAGTCAAAATAAAATAAAGTAAAGGCGAAGTACGGCGAAAGGATGATAGTAGAACATGGTTGCACAAATGTCTTACGATGATGCAAAAGTAGTATACCTACTCCTTTTTTATTTTGAATGAATCCATCATTTGTAGTAGGTAGACTAGCTCACCCACCCAAAACAAGGTGGAAAGCTGTAGTGCTAAAGGACATGAAAGAGTGTCAGGTATCCGAAGACGATGTCGAGGATAGAGCGAAGTGAAAGAGAAAGACCAGGAAGGCTGACCCCACCACCATGTGGGATACATAGCCAGGAAGAGAGAGAGAGAGACTAGCTGACCCGTCAGACGTCCTGTCAAATTTTTGGTTTCGATTTTTCGGCTGTTCCTTTTGGGTTTTCCTAATATTCTTTTTTCCCATTTGTTGGCAATGACACTACCAGCCGCACTACCAGTAGTGTCGTTTCCAATCAACGACACTACCAAGCCTATTTTGAATTAAATTGTACAGTCAACACAGCAAAGTTCAGAAATATAATTCTTTATTTATTACTACTAAGTAAAGCATGAAATAAAAATAACAGCAAACTTCTGAAATGAAACTCTTACTGTTTATTTATTAGGTACTTGCTGTGCCCGCGACTTCGTTCGCGTGCATATCGGAAAACAATTAGGTACTTAACTTTTTGAAACATTTTGATCAGCATTCCGTACCTCAAAAGGAAAAACCAGAACCTATAGGATCATTTCGTTGTCCGTCTGACTTTCCAACTATTTTTTATTTTTATTTTGGGCTTTCCATCTTGAAAACTAGGTTAGAGTCTCATTTCCTACGAAATGTATGGGAAAATTTTATTGCGATTTCTGATTTTTCTAGTACTCAAACCTCAGTTGGTCTACAATAGACTTTTTTGATCCTTATAAGAAACAGGATCTATTGGCATCAAAACATTTTTTTGTGAAAATAACCTATTTTCCTGCTAAATGTACCTACACCGTTATCAAAATCTGTGAATGCAGATCAAAATGTTTCAAAAAGTTAAGTACCTAATTGTTTTCCGATATGCACGCGAACGAAGTCGCGGGCACAGCAAGTACCTAATAAATAAACAGTAAGAGTTTCATTTCTGAAGTTTGCTGTTATTTTTATTTCATGCTTTACTTAGCAGTAATAAATAAAGAATTATATTTCTGAACTTTGCTGTGTTGACTGTACAATTTAATTCAAAATAGGCTTGGTAGTGTCGTTGATTGGAAACGACACTACTGGTAGTGCGGCTGGTAGTGTCATTGCCAACAAATGTTTTTTCCTAAACCACCCCAGGCGAACAAAACATAAAAATATATTCAAATCGGTCGAGCCATTTTCGAGTTTTTGCGAGAGTAATACACGATAAATTGTTTTTATATCTAAAGAAGATAGAAGATGGATAAATCATTTACTATTTGTTGGAATCATAGATACTTAACACTTATGCATAAGCACTTGAGTGAGATACCTTACAGGTTTATTCCTAGTTCAGGCAGAATTCAATTATTATATACCTCTAGTTTAAGACCCTTTCTTGTAAATATTTATGTAAATCAATTATTTCAATAAAGAATTTTAATAAAAATATGGAATTGGTAGTTCGCTTTGTGGTACTCTTTCGATAAACGAAAAGCTATAATATTACATTGTCTTTGTTCAATAGTGCACGATTAAGATCTAAAATATCATATACTTTTACAAGCAAATCGATTGTTTCATCACTCCCCAACATCCTTGACATGACGTCAGAGATGACGTCATCGTGGTTCCCTAACGTCAGGGGTTCTCGCCCTGTATGACTCAACATTCAACTCACCCTCGGAAAATATAAGTCTATAAAGTGACTAATACAAAAACAGGGCTCGTGACTGAGTAGGTAAAAACAGCCACATTGAAGGTGAAGCTACGCGAGTACGCGTGTCGAAGTCGATCCGTTGATGGGACCATCCATTACCTACACATCGAGACCTGAGAAGTGTTAACATTTTCGACTCCACCCATTTTCATTAGAACTCATACGCCATGCCGCCATAGATATTGGAAGTGAACTCTCCGGAAGGGTCCGGCATTACTTTTGCGCTAAAGTTAACCATTACGGACGGTCAACGGCATTAGGTATAAAACCATGTTATAAAAAACTGTAAAACGAAGTAAAATTGTGTTTTCGGGGGGTCGTGTCGCTATACGTAGTTTCTAACCTTTAAACTTTTTTGTGATTATTTGTTAACTTGGACAAAAGAAAAATGGTGGATTTTAAAACCTACGGCCATTCCACATGCGACTAGGTGAACCCTCCAGGAGGGCTCCAGGGGCCTAGCTGTCAGTTATAGATCTTTGGCAGTCGTTACGAGCTTGAAAGTCTGACAACCAAACTTACCAAGGGGTATCGTGCAACTCAGTAACTGGGTTGTAAAGGTCAGATAGGAACCTACTCCATGTAAAATACTGGTATTCAGCAACATATTAATTTTGATCCGGTTAGACTGGAAGCCGAACCCAACATAGTGAAAATGAGTGATTAATAAAAAAAACTTCAGCGGAAAAGCTTGGAAAATAATATTAGTAATGAATCTTCGTCATTATATTATTTAATATTGTCATTGTGGTAACTATTTCCGGTGTGGTTTTGAAAATAAAGGAGTCACTGAAATTGTGGTATTGATAGGCTAAACTTGTACTCGTACAATACACAGGAATATCTCATTTTTGTTTTTCCTGTAAGTTGGGCTCGTGTCGAAGGGGTTTTTCCAAGGAAGTTCTACCAGTATTTAAAGTCATATTAATTTTCCGTACCTATTTGACAGTTGGATATGACACGGCAAATTGACGTACGTGTCAATTTGATAAAAATAAAATAATCCCTGGCCGTACTAGACAAAATAACAGATGTAATAATTTTATTATGATATCGACAAGTATAAGCATTCTAGATTATGGAAGTAAGTTATTACCTACTCATCTCCGATATTTCTAAACGGATTTGACCAATACTAAAAATCAATTTACTGCTTGTCAAATGAAATTCGAAATTTGGATCAAAGCAACATTTTGTTTCGATTTGAATTTGATTTGATTGTATCGCATAATTATTTTGCACCCCTGTAAGCCGCTTAAACATATTATCTGTTTCTATTTGAAATGTAAATATACAGTAGGCGTTCGGTGATCCAGCACCCATTTTTTTCGCCAATGCAGGATTATCGGAATCGCCGCATTATTTCATTTCTGTAAGAAATGTCAGCTAGCTATTATGAAATAATTTTAATACATATTTGCAAAGTATTTTGTATTTTATTTGTTCTCGTAATAATACGTACTCGTAGAACCGGACTGGACTGCAGCAGAACGACAACGAACAAAGCTCGCGCTCTGTAATCGGCACTTTTGTAAACCTGCCGGATTACAGTGTAGGAGACCTAAGTTAAGAAACCGATTAGTGACCGAGTGTGATTATCGAGCGCCTACTGTACCTAGTTGAGTCGGTGAGTTATCTTTTCCTCAGGTAATTACAAAACAGTTTCATAGTTATGTCTAACAAACGCTACTGATGCTGCTATTAACGTGAGTCCTGGGTCCAACTTATCAAAAAGTACAATCGACTCGAAATCAAGAAGATGTAAAATAAAACAAATGCCAATCACCATTATGCAATTCCACGTTAAACTCTGTCTACTTCGTCTCCAATCCACTTCTATGTCATCATCATCTGCGTAGCCTTTTCCCAACTAGGTTGGGGTCGGCTTCCAGTCTAACCGGATGCAGCTGAATACCAGTATTTTACATGGAGCGACTGCCTATCTGACCATCTGACCTCAACAACCTAGTTACTGGGTAACAATCCACTTCTATGTATTACAAAAAAATCACGTTTCTATTTTCATTGTGCATTATCTTCTACTCAGTCATTATGGATGTTGAAAGGGGAAAAAAGAAATTGTCCGTCAGTCAGATAATAAAAAATAATAGACACAATATTTTTTGCTTTATCATGTTTATAAAAAAAAATGGTTTAGATAAAACGCATTAAAGTTGGGGAGTGGGGGCTCGCTACGTCACAAGTCAGTATAAAATCTACCGGAGAGTGACGTCATGCCACATTTTAACTCAATGTATGTAGTGTAAAAAAAGAAAAAATACGCGTCTAATATTTTTTCATAATCTTGAAGGGCAAGACAAATTTTTAGTCAACATTCCTTTTTTAAAACAGTTTGATGTTTGTTTATTGCACATGTCAAATGTCAATCACCGTTATTCAATTCCACGCTTAACTCTGCCTACCCCGCCTATAATCCACTTCCTGACACGATCAATTAGCTGCTGACGTGCGCGGACGCCGCTTTGCTTCTGTTCCGAGGTTCAAGGCTCTGTAATAGTTCTTACGTAAAACCTCTTCCTTGTTTGTAGTTCCGAGTTTGACAAGTACTGACTGACAGTGACAGGTGAGTGGGGGTGTGTGCATGTGAGAGAGTGAACGGATGTGTGTGAGTGTGTGTGGATGAGTTCAAGGTTTAGAAGTTAGTTTTTTGGGGTATGAATGAATGTTTGAATTGAAGAGTAGGGAGGAGCTCTTTAGGTATAAGATTATCTATTATGATTATAAGATTATATTGCTGGGTTCCAGTTTGTAGGGCATAAATGCAGATGAGTAACAAAACTTGAGACTTTTAAAATCTACATCAACAATCTTTACGGTGTTGCAGTGCCTGACGGTATTTATTTCCGAATTTATATCAGGTGGATATAATATAGACGTCAAAGGGTCAAAAAAAATATATTTAACAATTCATTTACTTATCCATATTATTAGTAATTAAGTAGAAAATATATGATGATAAACAAAATTATATACACTAATATTATAAAGGAAAAAAGAATTGTTTTTTTGTTTGTAATGAATATACTTAAAATCGACGATTCAAAAATTCTTTCACCAATATTAGAATGCTATATTATCACTGAGTAACAGGCTATATACGTAATTTCTAAAGATATCACGCGAGCAAAACCGTTGGTGGAAGCTAGTTTAACATCAAAAATTGAAAATGGACGACACATTACATAATGTTACCAAAAATTATAATTTCTCAAGAGCACTAAGCAATCAAAAAAATCAAGTTCACCCAAAAGTTCAACGACCTGATTTCCACAAGTTCATTATCTAACAACTTACTAGTTAAATCATTTTAGTTACCGTCGATATCCGGATACTGGTCAGAAAGTGCGCAAACAGTGCGGTTTCACCAAACAGGGGGTGCACGCCGCGCATGCGCAAACGATTGGCGCGAAAGTGACACGCGCCTAGCATCGCAAGCGCACGGAAGTAGGAATGAATGGAATTTTGTTTTTGAACTATTTAGAGGGATTTTTTGTAGAGGTTATTAACCTTTGTTTGTGTTCTTTTTTTATCTTTTGTACTCATTCGGGCTCCCACAGACAGGCGCTATACGACATTGACGCGATTCTGGCTGAACAATTGTTGTAATAGAGTCGTGTCGCGACTATCTGCAGGAACCTTTAGTATTTTTAATGTGCATGTAACTCATTCAAACGAATAAAGAAAAACCGTTACGTCATGCTTAATTAGTAATTATTTACAGTACAATTCACGCATGTCCAGACTCTGTTATTAATTAATTTAAAAGACAAAGCCAAAATTTGCATTTCCTAAGGATCTACAATGCAAAAATACTACAACAACAGAAAAACATATTTCAAGGAATTTCTATTATGAAAAACAGTTTAGCTAAAAATTTATGCAAACATTTAAAAACAGAATCCTATATTGCAAGGATCCTACCAAAATTTTGTTGATATCTAAAAGGAAAAATACCGTCTTTTCCATTACCTTTTAGTTTTGCTAGATCAATAACTAATTCCTTTCACTATTACGTCGTAAATGACCTTCAGGAAACCCCAGGAAGGAGTAATCTTTCCTGTTCATCACCAGACCACAGGAAAATTTGTGTGACGACGAGTAATAATCACGAATGCGTCACATACAGGTGATTGGCCGTTAGGAGGCGGGTCGACGTTCGATTCCGGCCTTAGGTTTGCATAACATCAGTCTGACTGGAAAAGTTTTAGATCTGGGTTCAGCGACTTGAGGGGTTCGTGGCTACATAACAGCCACGTGGTTCGGTTGATCTGTGAGGTTAAGACGCAGATATATGCCAGTTGCGTATTCTGTACTGAGCTCACGCAACGCTTCGTACTTCCAGTCAGTATTAGGACTCGCCCATCAAGGAGCGCTGTCCCCAATTTGACACACTATTAATTTATTATTCATAAAAAAAGTATTTTAATAAAACACGTATATTAAAAGATCAAGAATTAAATTATTTTTTAAATGGTGAAGGTTTCAGAAAAATACGCTTGGTAGATTTTGCGTGATAGTCAGTTTTTTATCTGCGTTAGACATAACTTTCACTATGTTATATAAAAATAATGTAAAAAAATCTTATATTCCGATAAAAAAAAAATGCTCTAATTTAAAATATATTTTTTCACTACTTGTTTAGACGTAATCTTCAGTATTTGTAAAATCATTAAAAGTCGGTTATCGTCGCCTTAAGCTTTGCCCAACCGTGGTCGATTGGTTGGGGGATAGGTGCAGACTATTGCTCAATGAAAACAAAGATACCCTTGCAACTAAACACAGTCAAACTTGGAAAATTCTACTGAAAGTCTAGTTAGCATTGGAAAAACACAGTTCTCTCAGAGCTCTACGCCAAAACTGTTCAGATTTTGGGCCTGTAGCGTAATCAAAGGTAGTCTACGTGCCGGATAGGACAATATCACACGGCTCAAGATTCAAAATCGCTTTACGCTTCGCAAGACACTTCACTTTTCTTAGGAGCATTGTGTGATTTACTAGTAAAAGATAATGCTTTTTCAAGCTAAACAAAATGAAGGAAAATGCTTTTCCAAAAATTCTAATAAGCATCTTTTAAACCGTGTTTACTGCACAACAGGAAAAAAGATCTTGGCTCCATTAATTAATCTTTGACGTCAGTCTGGATATTAAAATGAAATCTTCCTCATCATCACCTAACTTTAAAGTTTTTCCTTATTAACGTCAAGTTCTTAATATACGAGTATTTTCCCTATGTTAAAAATAATAATACGTTTTTTTATGCAAGTGCAGCTAAGTGGGGATTTCCGTGATTCAAGATCTTGAGGACAAAAAGGGCAGATGTCTGCATTTGATGACAGGTAAAAGTACACGTGCGTGCGTAGTTTTGTCATCGTCTTGAATAATAGGCTAATTATTGCGTCATGCAGGAGTCATCATAAGCTACATTATTGGTAATATGATAAAAGACTTTACCAGATCATCGGTCCACCTTGTGGAGGGCTTTCACACACTACGTCTTCCGGTACGCAGTCGCCACTTCAGAAACTCTTGACCCCTTCGGCCATCAGTTCTGCGAGCAATGTGCCCTGCCCACTGTCACTTAAGCCGATGACCTGGTGAAGGCCGCAGGAATCTCCTGGATGCGAGTAGCACGGAACCGGTTGAAATGGCGGTGCTTGGGAGAGGCCTTTGTCCAGTAGTGGACGTGTTTCGTGGGTCGGGCAAAGTGTTATTGGGTTTTTCCTTCTGGAATTTGTCAGTAGCAGCTTGGAGTCTAGATTTGTGTCCGGTTGATGGTAATAGTCTCGCCCCCTATTACATATTATGGGACTTAAACACAACTGGCAAAATGTGAGTGTGCGTATAAGTACAGTTCTGCTTAACCCTTCGGGGATAATTGGCATGATATTATAGTATTAGCTGAAACTCTTAACACAGTCCATCCATATCCGCATCCATAGATGACCTTTAGGGCTTATGATAGACTTTGAATAGGTCCCACTGAACAATAAATCGATATCCTGTAAAACCGAGGGGAAAATGGTAAAATTAGCCCTATGACTACTGAAAAAAAAGACTATATTAGCAGCAAAACGGTTTAGATTCGATCTTAAAAGGTAATGCCAATATGAAAACTATCAATATGCCTAGCCTTTTCTCAACTATGTTGGGGTCGGCTTCCAGTCTAACTGGATGCAGCTGAATACCAGTGATTTACATGGAGCGACTGCCTATCTGACCTCCACAACCCAGTGACTGGGTAATACGATATCCTTTAGTAGGACTGGTTGACTGTTGACCAGTAACGACTGTCAAAGATCCACGAATGACAGCCGGAACCAACAGCTTAACGTGTTTTCCGAGGCACGGAGGAGTCTCGGTATGTAAAGATGGTCACCCAACCACGGATCATTCGCGGCAACCGAAGCTTAACCTGATGGATCGACCCGTGCCGCTGTTATTACTTAGCCACAAGGTCCAATATGAAAACTACATATTATAATGTTCTTTCTAAATTAATTCTTCATCACTAGTTAAAGATAGAAAACCTCTTCTGGAAACCTGGAATTTTCACGGCATGAAATCGCCATCACGAAGTAAACCAGCGTGCTGCAATGGTCTATGCTTGTACGCTCTCCGTATGGAAAGCCTTTGCCCTTCATTGGGGCAGTTACTTGCCTATGTTTTTATACAACGTGTTCCATTTGATCTCCCATAAATCTAATGTTATACGCTATAAGTAAAAATAATAAGAACAAGTGTTCCAAAAATACATAGTTTCGAAGATAACATAATACATAACGAACGTAACCCTATATCAAATCAAAATATATATATAAAAAAAAAAAAAATAAGTACAAAAAAATATATAAAAAAATATATAAATTCAAAATATATATTATTTATCTATATCTGTATATCTAATTCATTGATAAGTACGAGTAAATCATTTTCATTTAAACTAAATATTCATGGATAAAACTAAGAAAATGCGACTTTGTCATAAATCATTTTCATTTAAACTAAATATTCATGGATAAAACTAAGAAAATGCGACTTTGTCATATATTTTTTGATGACCAAAAAATATCTGAATTAGATGGTTTTTAATTTTTTTTAATATTTCACGTAAGGTTGTCTTACTTCTGACGGGGTCCAATAGGGCCGATGCCTGCCGGGGTTGCGGGAAAGTCCAAAAATACCGTGGCCTCTGGCAACGTACAGGCAACTGAAGGAACACGGGTGGGTTTTAGTCAGTAATTAAGAGTCTGACACGCGCTGCCGCTCCGCCCAGAGCGGGAGAAGTTATTTGATGACATCCCATGAACAAAAAAAAGGGTGTCTTACATAAATAATCGTGACTTTGTCAAATTGATTTTTGCGAAAATGGAAAAAAGGAAAAAATAAATATGCGGGGCAGTCTTTGGTTACTGCCGATTGAAGTGAAAACTAAGTAACGCCATCTAACGAAAATGTCAGGAATTTATGTGGATTGCTGTCAGTACAAGCCGTCTTACGAATTTTAGATCAGGTCACGTGTCCTGACGCAAGTTTAACATTTTTACCCATCCCAAAAAAAGTGCACAACGCTGCTAAGGAAGTTTTCTCTTCAATAATTCATGGTCTCATTAATACCCTAGAGTTATGGAATATCAAAACAACATCTTGTATAAACACGTGCCAAATAGTCAATCAGATATCGTTTTATATAAATCAAATCACACCATAAAAAGAAATTCAATTTACCATAAATTACATCACTTGAAATTCATTACAAAGAAAAACAGTAGACAATATGAAAATAAATTCATTGTCTAACATTAACATAGGCTATCATGGCCGCTGGGGTCAACAGCCGGATGACGTAAGGACGCACGTTCCGACGTATTCTGTAATGCTTTCACACTTTCTACGAAAACGGTACATCACTACGTCAGACTGAAGAGATTACCGTTTTTAATTGAAAATGAGTCATCAGCATCCCTGACTCAGTTTGGGGTCGATTTTTGGTATGATTCATTGATATCGGTACCTAAAAACGGTGGAGGAAAACATAGTCAATAAATGTCTCCGTCATCTTCAGGGTGTGCTTGTTTCATCTTAGACCTCATTCCATCAGGCAAGATCGAAGTTAAAATCTGTTCCAATAGACAATTAAAATCATGAGGAAACCGGTATGTCTCTAGAAACAAACATATAAAGACATTGTGACGTCCACCAGCCCACACTGGACACTCGTGGTGCATTACCCCACTTCCTCTAACAAAGAGAAGACCTAAGTCCTAATAACGGAAACGTCATCAAACTTGGCACATGGATGGGTCTTCGAAACTTGCTATCACTAGTAAGTAGAATAGAACACCGTTGCTCATCCAGTACCCTTATTACGTAATACATGATCAATCAGAATCTGAATCGTTTTGAAACAGATTGCTAATCCATTGCTACAAAAGTTCGAAAATAAATTCTGTTCAGCAACGTAAATAACGCAATGAATGTTGTTGAACTGTCAAAATGAAACTTTATCGGAATCGTTTACGAAAATGTGTTGCGTAATTAGATAGTTGATCCCTAATTGTGACACCTAACGATCTAAGGAGGCTGGAAGGCTAAAACCGCCGCAGAAATCAAGAACTATAAAAAAAAATGGCCGCGAAACCAAAGAGAATCCCACCCACTCTAATACTGCAAAAAAAATGACGTAACAAAGCATCAAGGCAAACCCGCCAATTAAAATTACCTAAACAAAAGATCAAGAGATAAAAATAAAACATAGCGAACAGTATGATAAAAATATGCATTCAAACATCGCGAGTTGCGCGGGCGACGACCCGGTGACGTAAAGTTTGCGTAATAAGCCTTGAACTACCGGCTTGGCTTCACGTATAGTTGAAGATACAAGGGTAAGCAGAAGATTGATGGGGAAACTTCTATAGTATTCTCAGTGGGCAGGGAAAGTACAATCTAAAAAAAAGAGAAGGTAGAGAAGTACTACGAGTACCGCTGTCATTATTTTTACCGCCATGCATTTTACTGTGTTACAGTTTAGGGGCTAATAGGAGGCTCATGAGATTTTTGAAATTGGCCTCTTATTGGCCAACCTCTTAAGGTGCATTTTTAGCGGACGACGAGCTCATTCCATGGGTCTGCTCGCCCGGCACATTGCAAAATAAAAGTTAAAAAAAAGATGAACTTCCTCATTAGACAAAGTATGCTAGTCATCTTCCTGAAATCTTTGGTTTTTAACTAAGATCTCTTTTGATCATAAGTTGCTGCTCTAGTCAAGTATTTCCCACATACAATTTTACTCATGAATAATCATGAGTAAAATTTTATATTAGAAATAATAATAAAAATAAACATTTAAGTTGGACAAAATACTAGTACCAAATACATTTTAGAAACCGGCCAAACTGCGTGACAGTTTGTCGGCAGGATTAGCGGAATCCCTAGAACTCAAACTCAAAGCATTAGGTACTTTTAAATAGTCAAGGAGCCGGTCAGTCAGAAATATGAAGCTAAATGAAGAACTTTTCAACAGTCTCTGAACCCATCTTTAAATATGCGTTTTTTTATTTTTAAACTTTTGGTCACCCATCACTAAAAACAATGACAAACAAACCTCAGATATCAAATATTCATAGTCGTAACAGCATTTCTCTAGTGTTACGTGCGTCCAATAATAATATTCTTACGTAACAAAACGTTGGTCGGGCCTTGAACTCAGATCATTTGCAACGGTAGTGTTGTATCTCGCTTCTAAGAATAGAGGATGAGCTGATTGTTAGGCTTCCGAATAAATTAAACCATGTAATTGATCTTCGACGATGAATTCTAATGGTCAACTATCTAATTACGTTACACATCGTTAAACGATTACGACTAATCTGTTTCATTTTGACAGTTCAACAACATTCATTGCGTTATTTACATAGTTGAGCAGATTTTTTTTCGAACTTATGAAGCAATTGATTAGAAATCTGTTTCAAAGCGATTCGGATTCTGATTGATCGTGTATTACGCAATTAAGGTACAGTTTCCCCAACTTCATTTGAGCAGAACTGCGAACACCTACGAGTCACTTCAGTCCTTTTCAGTAGATCTTACATACATACATACATACATGAACTCACGCCTTATCCCTAGGGGATAGGCAGAAGCTACAGAACGCCACCAGCTAAGTTATTT
Source organism: Conistra vaccinii (assembly GCA_948150665.1). Classification (NCBI taxonomy): domain Eukaryota; kingdom Metazoa; phylum Arthropoda; class Insecta; order Lepidoptera; family Noctuidae; genus Conistra; species Conistra vaccinii. The sequence goes on along the minus strand of OX411340.1, from coordinate 8,148,504 downwards.
ACATACTTCTTTTGCTTCGTTTGCGTTCATAGTATAATGCTAAAATTTAAGGTGAGATAGGTCTATTACTTAGATAATTTTTGAAATTAAAATTTTATATTACCCATAGGTATTGATAACTAATTATAATAATAATATATTTTATTATTAAACGAAGAATGCTGACGTTTAAGTGCAGATGCTTACACTGTGGTATCAATTTAATGATTTTATCTATTAGTTTAGTTAATTATTTCTATTTATAAATACAATTATAGTTTAGCTAATAGGTTTAACTAATAATAGACGCATGTTAAATTGTCGATGCTCTTTGCTGAGAATGTTATAAAATGGAAGCTATCAAAATCAAAAATTGAAGAGGGTTTAGCCTGCACCCTTATTACGTAATGCACGATCAATTTTAAATTGAAACCAATTGAAAAAGATTGCCAGTCCATTTGCTTCATATGTTCGACAAAAAAAATTTAGCAGATTTTTTTTAGTCGAACTTATGAAGCAATGGACTGGAACGTAATGCACGATCAATTTTAAATTGAAACCAATTGAAAAAGATCGCCAGTCCATTGCTTCATAAGTTCGACAAAAAAAATCTGCTCATTTTTTTTTTTAAATTTATTTTGTTACAAGGCACCAATGAAAATATTCCTTATTTTGAAAAGAATAATTGAATAAGGAATAGCATCAAGGTTGGATATGTATAAAATTTATATTATACAGTCAAAACCGTTTATAACGACTTCACAGGGATCGTTGGATTACGGTTGTTAACACTTTCGACTCGACCCATTTTCGTCGAGCTCATACGCCATGCCTCCATACATATTGTAAGTGGACCCTCCGGGAGGGTTCCCGGCATTACGTTTGCGCTAAAGTTAACCATCGCGGATGGTCAACGGTATTAGGTTTAAAACCGTGTTATAAAACACTGTAAAACGAAGTGAAATAATGTTTTCTGGGGGTCTTCTCGCTATACGTAGTTTCCAACCTTTTAAATTTTTAGTGAATATTATGTAACAGTGAACAAAAAATTCAAAAATAATCTAAGTCTTTGATTTGAAAACCAACGCATAAATCGTGTTAAAATATACATCTGATTTTTTTTTTTTTTCACGGTTTATAATGCTGTATTCGCTAAGAAAAACCTACATGTAAAATGAGCCCTCCGCGAGGGCTCCCGGCATCCCACATGCGACTAAGTGAACCCTCCAGGAGGGTTCCCGGCACCGAATGTGTTAATAGCCAATATTCGTTATAACCAAACACTATGAAGTAAACAGAAATGCTGAGACCTCAAAATTTCTTCGTCAAAACCGGTACGTCGTTTTAAGCGAAGTCGTTATAAACGGTATCGACTTTATATTAAACAGATATTAATTTACCACTAAATACAGACGTCATAATAATAAACGCATTACATAACTTATCATAATCATCAATGTAATTAAACAATCAAAAAGCCTTGACCACCAAATCCCAAAAGCCACTTCCCCGCGCAAAACTAGCAACTTCCCCACCACTTCCACTTCCTGTTCGTGTAGTTTTGCGCCGTTTTGCGCAGTTCCGCGCAGGTTCAAGGCCCCTGTTACGCAAACTTCCTGACGACTGCGCCTGAGCATTTCACCTTACATCACGCGAGTAATAGTAATTGCAACAATTTATATATGTACGTATAATGGTTGCGCTTTCTTCGCTTCCTACGTTGTAATATAATTGAACAGGAATTAGTGTGTTTTTTTGCAGCGTTTGCGCAGGTAGGAAGGATGGGATTATGGAATTAGAACGCACGTTGGCTATTTGGGTTAGTTATTAAATCAGTTATTTGTTGAAAAACTAACAATTATTTTGCATAATACTGTGTAAGTTGGACTACTTTAAAAAACTGTAAATTTTGGCAGCTCTTGACAGAGAGGTGAAAGGGGAGTAAACAGGCCTATTGTCGCCTTATACAAAAATACAATAATGTTTAATTCCTTATTTTACAGTAATAGGTCATTGGGTACTTCTCGATTTGAGTGTGTGTTTATCCAGTAGGCCTTACACAAACGCTTGGAGTAAACGCAGAGTAATTTTTAAACAATTCGTTGTTAGATTAATTAGTCAACGACGGCGACAGTTGTGATTGCCTCGTTGGTCTAGTGGTTGCAAGCGCTACTGCTGACCATGAGGTCCTGGGTTCGATTCCCGGGTCGGGCAAAGTGTTATTGGGTTTTTCTATCTGGACTTTCTCAGTTGCAGCCTGGAGTCTGGATTTGTGCCCGGTTGATGGCAATAGGCTCGCTCCCTATTACATGGGACTTAAACATAACTGGCGAAATGTGGGTGTACCTGCTGCAGGTACACCTCTGCCCAACCTTTCGGGGAAACAAGGCGTGATGTTATGTGTTGTTGTTATGTAGATTAGTCAAGGGTTCATTAGAAAAATTTACTAGCAGATGTGGTTCATTCTATACCTTTATTACCAGCAACGATGTGACATTTGGGGCAAATCCAACCTTAAAAATTAATCACTTATTGCAAAGTTTTTTCGCCGAAATGGTTACAAAACTCGTACATTTTCTTTCTTTTTCTTCCTTTACATAACGAAGAGAATTCTATGCCATAACTTCGTCACGTTTTTCACTTTTTTGGGGGATCACGAGTACTTTAAAACATAATGTCAGACTTTTATGGCTACCTTTGACGTCACCTAGGGTGGTTATTGCGTCATGCCTAGTCTAATGACGACATTTCATCACGCCTCTGCATATTTTAGCCGACCAACCCTTTTTCTTAGAATGTTCAGAGTTAATTGCTGCAATAGCTAACTGTGGAGTAATAGGTCAATTTAATGGTTTCTTTGAACTTGTTTCAGTTGAGGTTTGTTCAAGGATTCTTTTCACAGGATTATTGATAATGCAATAACATATACATCCAGTTTTGACGGAACCGATCCAGCCCGTCCACCATCACCTACGTGGCCTGCCGCGACCCCGCCTCACTGTCTCAGGGCATCAGTTCCGTGCTATTTCGTTCCACAATTTGTCTTGCATGCAGCAGACAATGTCCTGCCCAGTCCCTTTTAAGTTGGGCAGCCTTTAGAGCCACATCAGCTATCTTTGCTTTGAATCTAGATTCGGGGTTGCTACTGAGAAATTCCAGATAGAAAAACCCCAATAACACTTTTCCCGACCCGGGAATCGAACCCAGAACCTCATGCTCAGCAGCAGCGCTTGCGAACACTAGATAAACGAGGCAGGCAGACCTAAATAAAACTAGGGAAATAATTGTAATAAACAAGTGAGGGTAACGCCCGGTATCCACCAAAGCGGAGAGGAGAGGAGACGAGAGGAGATGTGTTTGAATAAACCATTCCGATTTCGTTATTTCCACATCTCTTCTAAGCTTAGCTTGCGTGGAAATGGATCAAGCAGAGAGGAAAGGAGATGTCTCATTTTTCTATAGAATTTTGTGCGGCGAGCGAGCAAGCGGCGCGGCAGAGCGGAGAAGTGTCTAGTCGGGCGGCCGGGAGGTGCACGCGCTCGCGCATCCCGCGCCCCGCTGCCTCCTCCCCACGCCTCGCACACTCTCTGCTACACAAAGCTCACATCTCCGCTCCGCTACACTTTACTCTCCGCTTTGGTGGAAATAACCTGCCAGCTTCGCAGCACATCTCCTCTCGTCTCCTCTCCTCTCCGCTTTGGTGGATACCGGGCCTAAGTCTTTTCAAAGTTCAATTAGGTAAATAATATGGACGGCAAAATGTGGTTAATTATGTAGAAGGCCAAGCCTTTTTCATCGAACGCGGCGTCATACTGTTATACAAGTACAATACCGAGGATAAATATAATGCAATATGATATAATTTCGTAACATTTATCCTGGCTATTGTTACAATTACTTTTATGCGGTCGTGAAAAGAATATTTAAAGGGTGTTGACATCATTGGAAAAAAAACATAACATGTGTGTCATTTAGGAAAAAACAAACGTTTTTCTCATTTAAAATTACATAATATACCTAGGGAAGGAAAGGCTAGGGAAAAAATATACCAAGAAAAAATGATGTACTATGTACTTACTTCTTTCTTCTTCTGAGGTGCTTACTTCAAACTTTAAAAATATGTAATGGAACCGATTTGAATTTGGGCATGTTTTAAAACCGCGCTTAAGGCTGCCTGTCCACCGGAGCGGAGAGGAGCGGAGATGTATCAATATTAACCAATAGAATCAAAACTCGGCTCTAGAGGTGCGAGTCTATTGGTTAATTTTGGCACATCTCCGCTCCTCTCCTCTCCGCTCCAGTGGACAGGCAGCCTTAGAGCGTTTATTCTAAAAGTGGGCAATGTTGCAAATTGCTGTCAAATATTTCGCTGTTTCGATTAATTTGGCAATATTACTGTATGGAAATATAAAATATGTGTAACTAGTGAACTAAAATATTGATTATGAAATGCAATAATTAATATCGTAACACCGAAGATTCCACCTAACACCTAAAACGGTAACAACATCAAATTCAGTGTTTCATATTTCCATACAGTAATATTGCCAAATTAATCAAAACAGGTAAATATTTGATAGCTATTTGCGACGTTTTCAACTTAAGACTGAAGACCCCTTTATACCCTTTTATACAACTGATTCTCGGCAATTAATAATGAAGATTAATATCGGTAATAATAACAAACCACGTTCAACATACAAAATCAATCATAACATATTAACTACAAACAAAACGAACATTTTCACGCGCGGTGCGCAAGCGCACACATATGCACGCGCGCAATTCACTTCCAGATGTTATGCAACAGGAAAGCGGGGGGGTGTGACCGGAAAGTGAAAGTTGGGTCGTTGACCTGCCTGCACCGAATGTCAATGCGAAGTTGAAAGGGGGAGGAGGGGGAATTGGGTTACGTTACGAGTTTCTAATTTTCCGTTCATTGATGGTGGCGTTGGGTGTGACCAGTGAGATTAGGAGTTTGTTTTTTTTTCGGGATAAGGAATTATAATCTACTTGAGTCTTGAGAAAGGAAATCTTTTGTAAGTATGAGGATAGCCAACAAATGTTAAGTGAGCGCTTGCAAGGGGCCTGTGAGTTGGTGGACTTGGTGAAGTGCAATGCAGAGAGGTGTGAGTCACTGACCACCAATCCCACCTGTAGTTGCGCTCCCACTCCGCCACCTCTCATGTCACAGCATGTTGCTCCTACAGCTTTACCAATTTTAAATAATACTTTAAAAATTGTCAACCCCACTCAAAGTAATGTTTTGGTCTATTCAGATAGATTAGGAGCAGGTTTTGGATCATTATTAAATAATCGCTCTAATCATACTATAGTTAACTGTTGCTACCATAACCTGCATTTTAATGAGCTTGTTCATAAAATAAAACATACACCAATGAATGAGCAGACTACTTTAGTTCTTTTAATTGGGAACAGTCTGAGTATCACTAAAAGGGACATAGTTAATGGTATTGACACCCTACTTAAATTAAAATTAGGTAAATTAATATTATGTGCATTGCCATATTCTCATAGGTTATATGAGCAAGATAACAACTACATTTTTAGCTTAAATAACCTTATGCATATTTTAGCATGTCGTCATAGTGACCGTTTATTGTATTTTGATACTAACAACTTTGTTAGAGATTTTGTTTTGACTCAGGAGCATATGTTTTTACCTAAGAAAAGCCAACATATATTAGCTACTTTATTAGCCTACAATATACACGCAGTTATTAATGTTTTAACTGAGATTAGCTTAAGTGACGAAACAGTATTATCTAGTACTTCTAATAATACTGTAATAGATTCTTTAAACTTTTAGAATCGACAAAAGAGAAGCATAATAAGAATATTTTATTATATCACCAAAATATAAATCGCTTCTCTGGCAAAATCCTAGACGTGGAAATGTTAATAGATAAATATCATATGGATATCTTATGTTTTTGTGAAACCTGGTTAAAATCAGATAGGATGTTGTTTAATGTAAATGATTTTTCAGTTGCCAGTGCGTACAACAGGTCTTCATTAGGGGGTGGTACCTTAATATTATGTAATAGTTGTTTCAGATATAAGGAAAGGAAGGATATCACTGCTTGCTCTGTTGATCGCTTATGTGAGGTAGCATGTGCAGAGGTTGAAGGCCATACTTTCTTATGTGTTTATAGACCACCAGCCTCAAACTTGCCATCATTTTTGATAATAATGGAAGAAATATTAACTAAACTTTTCAGAGATAATAAAATAGTTTTTGTTTGTGGTGACCTAAATATTGATTTATTAGTAAATTCACCGGAAAAATGTAAGCTCATCTCATTATTTAAATCATTCAATTTAAAATGTATATTTAACGTAGCAACTAGAATAACAGCAACCTCAGCTACATGCATAGATAATATATTTACTAATTGTAAAATAAAAGACTCGTCCCTAATTAGTGGCGTCAGATCTGATCATACAGGTCAACTTATATCTTTTGAATCAGATAAAAAGTTACGTTTAGATAAAACTATTCAGTTAAGACCTCTTACTAAAAATAAATTAAAAATGTTTAATAATAATGTTCTTAGCAATCTTTCAACAGCTAGTTTTGATTCACAAGACCCCAATATAAACTACGGTACATTATTTTCTACAGTATGCCAAGAATTCAATAAAGCATGTCCTGTAAAAAAAGTAACAATCAATACTAAACCAAAATTTAATGAATGGGCCACTGCTGGCATTAGAAAAAGCAGAGATATTTTATATAATTTATATAACGAAAAATCATTGACTTCTGATGAAGCTGTTCATAATTATGTAAGAAACTATTCTAAGATATTTAAAAGAGTCTGCGCCCAAGCAAAATCTAAATTAATAAGTAACAAAATTAGTATCTCGAACAATAAAATCAAAGCTGTGTGGCAGGTAATTAACAAAGAAACTGGTAACACAAAACAGCGAGATCAGAATGAATTGTCTTTGAAAATTGATAATGAAACCATTTCAGATAAGTTAAAAGTTGCTGAGACACTAGAAAATTTCTTTACCAACATCCCAATAGAGGTTACGAAATCTCTGCCTTCATCATCTATACTAGCTGAATCTCTTCTAAAAGAAAATTTCAGTAAGGACATTCCAAGTTTTGAATTCAAGCCCATTTCTATTGTCACGATTAAAAAAGCTTTCAAAAGTCTTAACATAAAAAACACTGAAGACTTATGGGGGATTTCCGTTAAGGTCCTTAATCATATCATTGACACAATTGCCCCTGTCCTAACAGGCATATTTAATCAATGTTTAGATAGCGGTACGTTTCCTGATTTAATGAAACATAGTAAAGTAGTACCAATTTTCAAATCGGGTAGTAAGAGTGATCCCTCTAATTATAGGCCTATATCTGTTCTACCAGCATTGAGTAAAATATATGAAAAAATCATGCTAGACCAGATGTTGTCACATTTTAATTCAAATGGGATTTTGCATAGTCACCAGTTTGGTTTCACGAAAGGTAGGTCAACGACTGACGCAGGAGTAAAACTCATCAGTCACATTTTAGAATCCTGGGAGAAGTCCCAGGATGCAATTGGCATTTTCTGTGACCTCTCAAAAGCGTTTGACTGCGTTGACCACAACACACTGATCTGTAAATTACACCACTACGGAATTCGTGGCCAAGCTGCTGACCTTGTTCTTTCCTATCTATCAAATCGACGGCAAAAAGTAAACGTTAATGGGGCGACGTCCTCGGGGTCTCTAGTTAAAATGGGCGTGCCTCAAGGTTCAATTCTCGGCCCTTTTTTATTTCTCGTTTATATAAATGACCTTCCTTACATGATGGCTAACTTATCGAATATAATTCTATTTGCTGATGACACTTCTCTTATTTTTAAAATAGATAGAAAAGATACAGATGTCTTACACGTCAACGATAGTCTGGCTGTTCTTTCGAAATGGTTCGCAGCTAATAATCTTTTACTTAATGCGAACAAAACTAAATGTATTAGGTTCTCATTACCAAATGTACCTCAAGTGGGTCTAAATCTAAAACTTGATGGCAAAAAACTAGATGCAATAACGGAAACTGTATTTTTAGGAATTACTTTAGATTCAAAATTGCAATGGGGCGCCCACATTAGAACTCTTTCAGGTAGATTAAGTTCAGCTGCATATGCAGTAAGAAAAATAAGGCAGTTGACTGATATAGCTACAGCTAGGTTAGTATACTTTGCTTATTTCCACAGTATTATGTCTTATGGCGTTCTGTTGTGGGGATCGGCAGCTGACGTAGATTCAATTTTCATTTTACAAAAGAGGGCAATACGCGCTATCTATAAAATGGGTCCTCGCGAGTCTCTTAGAAACAAATTCAAAGAAATTGATATACTGACTCTACCTTCTCTTTATAGCTTAGAAAATATTTTGTATGTTCGGAAAAACTTAGGACTTTTCAAAATAAGAAGCGATTTCCATAATATAAATACACGTAGTAGACATGAAATTGTGATACCCAAATTTAGATTAACTAAAACAAGCAAGTCATTTCTTATAAACAGCATCCGATTTTATAACAAGTTGCCAAAGTCGGTTACAGAACTTAGCGATGGGAAGTTCAAAACCCACATCAAACGTGTCCTTATCAGGAAAGCATATTATAAAATTAAAGACTACGTTGAAGACAAAGAAGTTTGGCAATAATTCCCTCTGCACATGTGGCTTCCCTGGTACCTCATTAACGGCAAAATATGTAAGATTGATTATATTTCCTTCCCTCCGGACCGCCGCAAGGTGTTGACGTGTCCCAGTATATTTCGCATTTTAATTCAAATTTAAATCATTTAGTAAATTTAATTGAAGTAAAAAAAATAGGAGTGCATCATCACCGAGGAGTTCTCTACAACTTACAATACCGCGGGTGCGAGTCATCGACAATTACTCCATCGATCGTGCGCCCCTGGTACCTGAGCTGTCTCATAGTTGGGAAGACTCCACCCCCAAGGACACGTAAGAGGCCAATTGATTACTCATTACTGCGTGGGCACACTTCCTACAGTAGTAGCCACGCCTCCTCGTTAAACGATTGGAGAACTGGGCTAATTAGTTAATGACCTCATTAGTTAATTAAGGACCCGCCTATCGACCGGTGAGCCAACCCGCGCTGTCACCAGTCTACGTGCACCCATCAACATCGATAAACAGCATTGTCCTTATAACTTCTGCTTGCCTGGTACTACAATTCTTACAAATGTCGTTAAAACGCACTCCTCCGCCAGTTTGCGCTGCGAGAACGTTTGCTCGAGTGGAATCCGCCCCTAATCTATGCGATGAAATCAAGCATGATGACAATACTACAACCAGAACTAATAAACGCATGCGAGAGGGCTCTATGGAAAATGACGCCCAGCCTCAGCGCCCTGATTTTATGAAGGAAATGAGAAAAATGTTGTCGGATTTTAAAGAAGAACAAGATAAAAAATTCGATGAACTACAAGGCACTATCAATGAAATTAAGGAGAACACAAATGATATTTACAAAAATGTGTTAGATATGTCGAAACAGTATGAGGAGATGAGAATAAAACTGGACCATTTAGAAGCTGAGCGGAAAAATAACCTCACCTACATTCAAAATCTCCAGGATAGAGTAGAAACAATGGAGCGAAATCAAAGGGCATCCAGTGTTGAAATAAGAAATATACCTGCTAAAACCTCGGAAAGCAAAAGTGACCTAGCGAATACGGTCAGCAGTGTTGGTAAGATTTTGAATATGTCGATACAGTTAACAGATATACGAGATATCTATAGAGTTCAAACAAAAACTTCAAACAAATCGATAATCGTTGATTTTACCTCTGCCCTAACGAAAGAAAACTTTCTCCAGTCACTGAAAAAATTCAATAACGAAAACAGAAGCAATAAACTTAATACTCAGCACCTTAAACTGGATGGACCACCAAATCCTATTTACGTATCGGAAAATCTCACATTCAAGGCAAGAAAACTATTCTTCATGGCCCGGGACTTTGCTGCAGAGAACAACTACAACTTCTGTTGGACATCTCGAGGTCGAATTTACTTGCGAAAGAGACAAGGTGAGCTTTATTCCCGAATTGATGCAGAAGAAGATTTGGTGAAGCTCAAATCAAAACAATGACTAGTCAAATTCCAAACCCCTTTTTCATTTATATTACTTATTATTTTAAGCTGCATGAAGTATGGTATTTATGCCATAGTTTACGATAAGCAACTAATTAGTGTTAGATTGAACTTATTATTATTCAAAAGCATGTATTACATTATTCCTAAAAAAACACAAACAACCACTGTACACACCCAGACACATACTCAAAACACCCACATAAAAAAACCCGTAATCAGATATACGAGTATTAACGCAATTTGTACACACCTAATCTCTTACTATTGTGGCAATGTTATACATTTATTTTTTAAATGTTTGTACTTGAAGTTATATTTATTTCTGACTCATGTCAATTCAATCAACCTGTTAATCCATAATTTAAACAATATGAATTATGTTAGCTTATTTTGTTCACAAAGATACTTATATTCATTTTATCTATTAATCAATGGCCACTTTAAACAATAATTTAAATACAGTCGCAAATAACATTGATAACATTAATATTGCCACATCGTTTGTTACCGAACCGGGTCAATGTTCTAAACATTTGAGAAATGGTGAAACTACGAACATCTTACACATGAACATACGTAGTCTTAATTGTAACTACGATAAGCTCAATGTTTTACTAATGAGAATGGACTTAAGCTGCGATATAATTGTGCTATCGGAGTGCTGGTTAAGTAAAGTAATGAACTTACCTGTACTTGATGGCTATGTCTCATATAAATCAAAATTTTCAAATCAAAACGACGGCGTGGTTGTTTATGTATCCTCTAAGTTGGACTCATGTTCATGTACTGAACCTACCTTTGTTGATGGAAACTGTCTGGTTCTCAAACAACAGAGTATTGCTATTGTTGCCGTGTATCGTTCGCCCTCGTATAAACAAATTGACAGCTTTCTGAGTAGCCTAAATAATGTGTTGACTTCTTTAAGCTCATTCAATACGGTTGTTATACTGGGTGATATCAATATCAACATAAACCCTAACAGGAACGACTCTCGTGCCGATGACTACCTTAGTTTGACAGCCTCCCATGGACTCCTACCAGCACATGAGATACCTACTCGGGGTGAGAGCTGTCTCGATCATGTAATGCTCAAAACTAATAATATTTCAACGGTCCTTGTTTTGGACACGTGTATTACTGATCATTTTCCAACCTTGCTCTGTGTTGATCTAAAGCTGAACAAGACTAAGACTAAGAAAATTGTTAACAAACTCGACATTCAATCCGCAATAGGTGACGTTAAAAATACAGACTTCACTTCAATTCTTTCATCAAATGACGCTAATTTCGCGGCCGAAAATCTTGTTACCATTTTATCCGATATAGTCAAAACTAATACTAAAAATGTCACTATTTCGCATAAGAATAGAATTATCAAACCGTGGATAACACCAGGCCTTTTAAAATGTATAAGAAATCGCGATAAATTGCACATGGAGTCGGAAAAAGATAATAAAAATATGGTCAAAAGAGTCACTTATACCAGATATCGCAACTTCTGTAACGAACTTTTAAAAAAATTAAGGAGAGTGTATGAGCAGAACGAATTTGAAAAAGCGAAGGGTGATCCTAAGGCTACGTGGGATGTAATTAAGAGTATTGCCCAGCTTAATCAACAAAAATCGACACCTGACGAACTGCTGAACATTTCAGATGATCCAACCTCTTCTATAAATAAAGTTAATGACTTCTTTGTTAACATAGGGAAAAATCTAGCTGTCTCTATCATGAGTAAGCAAAATGAGGGTAGTTTAATTTCCTCACAAATTACCCACCCCCAGATAAAGACTAGCCAGGATCCAAATTTGAAAGGTACCTCAATGGCTCTTCTAGGTGTCGATGAAAGAGAGGTTGAGACAATCGTCATGGGACTTCGTAACGATTGTGCCGTAGGATGGGACGGAATATCAGCCAGTTTCCTAAAGGAAATACGCACGTTTATTTTGCCTTCCCTGACCCATGTTATTAATTTGTGCTTTTTGCATGGCCAATTTCCAAGGGTATTCAAAAGAGCTCTTGTGCATCCTATCTTCAAGAATGGGGACAGAGGCAGTGTCACGAACTACAGACCTATTTCAGTATTGACCACAATTTCTAAAGTTATAGAGAAGGCACTCAACGCACGTCTGGTTAACTTCCTAAATAAAAACAAAATTCTAGCACAAAATCAATTCGGATTCAGACGTGGTAAGTCGACTGAAGATGCAATTATTGATCTGACGGAGCATATCAGTAGGACACTAGATCAGGGCAAGAAATGCATCGGCTTATTTCTTGATTTGTCTAAGGCCTTTGACACTGTCTCGGTACCCATTCTTGTCGAAAGACTAGAATCTATAGGCATAAGAGGAGTTGCTCTTGATATTTTTCGTAACTATCTAGCGGAACGAAGTCAGGCTGTTAAGATTGGTACTCTTGCCAGCAATGAGCAATTTGTCAGTTACGGTGTGCCCCAGGGCAGCGTGCTTGGTCCAACGTTGTTCTTAATTTACATAAACAATTTATGCACGTTATCCCTGCCTCATACTAAAATTTTGTCATACGCTGATGACACAGCACTGCTCATTGATGGTTCGAACTGGGAGCAGGCTAAAGTATATGCGGAAGATACTTTTAGAACTGTTATGAATTGGCTATCTGGCAATCTCTTAACACTTAACTTAGACAAAACATCATTCATAACTTTCTCCCTTTCGCAAAGAAGCCAACCTCAACCAGATACGTATTCCATTCAGGCGCATTGCTGCAACTCTGCCAACACGTATTGTGACTGCCTCCGCATTAAGAGGACATCAAATTTAAAATACCTTGGAGTCCAGGTCGATTGTTTGCTGAGTTGGAAGAAACACATTGATGAACTCGTCCCCCGTATTCGTAAACTCATTTTTGTGTTCAAGAAACTTAGAGCAGTGGCAGATTTTAAAACACTGAAAACAGTTTACTTTGCGCTTGCCCAATCTATACTGGGCTACTGTATCTCTGTCTGGGGTGGCACCTTTGCAGTTAGTATGTTACGTATTGAAAGAGCACAAAGATCGGTCCTTAAGGTTATGAGTAGGAAACCCTTCAGGTATCCTACCGCACTTCTCTATAAAGAGTGTGAGGTCTTAACTGTGAGACAACTCTTTGTGCTCCAAATAACATTGCGCAAACATGCCACTATAACACACTCCCTACGGCTACGAGAAGGCAAGCGCAAAAGAACGAGACTGTGTAGCACAGAGAGACATAGAACTGCTCTTGCTCAGCGGCATTATTGGATACTGGGTTCACGGGTTTACAATAAACTTAATACTGCGCTAAATATTTGCTTACTTACCCGACAGCAACGCAGGAACGCTGTAAGTAACTGGCTGAAAGGTCTCACCTACGATGAATCTGAGAGACTTATACAATTAGTGGGTTAACTGTCTTTTTCACCAACTCATACTCACTCATACCTTCTGAACTTCTGGTCACACACTACCAAACACACCACACACACACACACACACACACCCACACACACACACAGACACACACACACATACATACACACACACACGTGCTCCTTTTGTGTATTTCCTTTTTATAAGTATATAGGATAATTGTACTTTTCTTTAGAATTTATTCAAAATTTTATTGTGTAAGTATAAAGAACTATCCTAGTTGGTCCGGAGGAAGGTGATGGCATTCGTGATACAGGGTAATCCTAGTACGAGTGCCAAAGCACTCCTTTGACATCTAAGTGCACATTGTATAAGACCAAATTTGTTTTAAGGAGATTTACTGTACCCATTCTTTCAGTAATAAAGACTTTTAATTTTAATTTTTTTTTTTTTAAAGATTCTATTAACTGCTCTCAAATTACCATGGTTATATTTTTGTTTTATTTACATTCTTCCTTGACATAATCATAATTTTATTTGACATTATATACCTACTATTTAATTTTCAACTCTTTATTAGTGACTTTTGGTGACATGTTAATTATTCAGATTTGTTACAGTTGTAATAGCAATCATGTCATTTCGTTTAAAATAGTTTTTATTTTTATTAATTTATTTATCTTTTATATAGATTCTTTTCTATTTTGTGAATGTGAGAACGCTGTAGGCTTAGTGGACTGTACACTTGTTGACCATCTTCTATTTTGTTAAGTACATACTTGGTACTTGTTGAAAGACCTACACTGTCCTCGCATACCTAATAATACTGTATTTTTTATATTTTTTTTTGTTGTAAATATTGTAAAACCCAATTATTTTTAAAAGAGTAACCGTGGAGTTTCTTGCCGGCTCTTCTCCATAGGAAACGACCAATTGGAACCGTGCGTAGCTTCTGACGTTTCATAAGTGCCCATGTAGGTTTATGTGAAATAAAATATTTTGAATTTGAATTTGAATTTGAGTAGGTACTGAGATTAGGAATAATGTTTTTTTTTGGGATCTAATGGTGGGGAAAGGTTAGTAGATCTTCGCCATAGTAGGAACTAAACAGTAATCACAATTGATACTATTTATAATTTTGCAATAATTTTCTACACTAATATTATTTATTTTATTTTTTTTAATTTCATAAGCCTAATACATAAAGAGAGAAAAAGGGCTTAACAATGTATTACTTATGTGACTATCTAGTCACATAAGTAATACATTGTTAAGCCCTTTTTCGTCGTCTAATTCTATAAGGATCTCCTTAGGTATAGTATAAAAAAAAAAAAAAAAAGGTATAGTATTAGACGACGAGAATAATACGAGTAGTAATGTTATGTATAAGTGTATTAAAAATGAAATACTTAAAGGAAATAATAATATTATAAAAAGAAAAGATTTATGTATGTTTGTATAATTGTTTGTTTGTGATAAATAAACTCCAGCTGGCGGAGGCTAGTATGTCATATAAAAAAGTAGTTGCTAGAAGTATTTAAATATAAAGCCCAGTGGTAACGGCACAGCACTACCTAGTGTGCAATTAGCACTAATTATATTATTATTACAGGTATTAGTATCCTATACCTTCGTGCAAGATTGCAATGTGCTCATAATAGACTACAGCATACGCATAATCAGGCTATAATGTTCCCACTTCCCACTGCTGGACACAGGCCTCCTCTCTGTGAGAGGGTCGAGTTGGCCGTAATTTACCACGCGGGTCCAGTGGGGGTTGGTAGATGTCACTTCTTTGAATTTTTGTTTCTAGGACATGCCGGTTTCTTCACGATGTTTTCCTTCACCGTTTTGAGAGGAGGGGTGATGAAATAATTTACTCATATTAAAGTGCCTGTTCGCGTTCCACTTGGCCACTAGGCCAACACTGCTCTCAGCGTACATATCAGTACAGTTTTTTTTTTAAGCACAGCTGCAGTTTGAACATTTAAAGAATCAGAGATAATGAGTCAAATACGACCCTAATAGTACTTTACTGGAGTTTTCACAGCTGTTTAGCGGTTTCTTATATGCCTTGGAAAGTCTGAGTTTTACGCAGCCAAAATTATATTAGAGAATTAATGACATAAAATTATAGGGTGAATTTTTCGTAGGTACAAGTGTGCAGGCGGTGGGACCGCCTGGCAGGAGCTTCACATCCTCGCCCGCGTGAATTATGTGACTGTCACCAACGAAAATGTCGCCCTATGATTTTATGTCATATTTTCATGTCATTAATTTCGTAAAGTAATTTTGACTTAAAAAGCGAATGAAATACAAAAGCTCATTTTAATTACTAACGGAAGATTATAGGATCAGATATTCTAAGAATAAGTGGACTTTTTTTATGGGTATATAGTGGATAATCATTAAAATAATAACTTCTCCAGCTCTGGGTGGAGCGGGAGGGCGTGTCAAACTCTTACTGACTAAAACCCACCCGTGTTCCTTCATTTGCCTGTACGTTGCCAGGGGCTATGGTAACCCTTTATATAGGACTTTTCCGGCATCTGGCCTAGCGGACCCCGTCAGTTGTGCTGAATCACATTCATCACTCACCACAATGCAGATTTGATTTTGTTTAAAAATAATGACTTTAAATGCATGTCATCGTCAAATCTGATTTATTTTTCAGGGAGATTCCAGTGGGAAACCTGGACCCAATGATTTGGAATAGTCAACACGCAGGGAGCAAAATGTGGTACTTAATCTATTTTACTTTGTTAACAGTAAACAGACTGAAATGATCTAAATAGGTAAACACATTATCATACCTTGAAGCACTTTAAATGTCGTCTACATTTTGAAAACAATAGTTTAACAAAGAAAAATGTGACCAAAATCGAAATCATGGCCCTACGGGACGTGTACCTGCGGGATCGGGGCCCTCAGGGACAAACCCGTTCAGCCCGCTCGTCACTCTATTCCCATTTACAATTCCTGTAAGCTGGAATTTACAATAGCTTCCTCCAACATGAAAACTGCCACGCATTGGAATAGTCAAATAGTCTCAGATGTACTTTCGTATGTGTATGTAGTGAACTTTAATTAATTTGCCTTCTCATCAAACTCAGGACATCCGTCCTCATAACTAAATGCAAAAGAACCAAATATTTTCGTTCAACTTGACATTGAAACCAAACCATCTATCTCCGGTAGTTATAACAGCCAGCTAAACGTTTCTAAACGAGGTGACCGCAATTTGATGCCGGCGAAATGAGAAAGCGACCTCGAATGCATGTCTATGTTGCTAGCTGCATAACGGTACACTTCGGTGGCCAGGGCTGCTACTAGACTTTTGTTCTGATCCGGGAGTGGGGGAAGGGAAATGTGTCATATAATAATATCTATTGGATCAAGATACGGGAGATCGCTACAGATAGTTTAAGAAAAATATGTCAGAATATGACTCCTTTCAATATTTGTTCGGTTGTGATGAAATCAGGATAAAAACTCCCATGGAACTGGCATAGGAATTAAGTAATCAAAATAAAACAGTAAGGAAAATCCATTTCAGGCTTTCCATCTCAATAAAAGCGCAACTTTGTAGAAATAAATAGACCAAAATATGGGGTTTTATCGAACTGTCTTAAACAAATTGCGAATTTAGAGGACTCTCACAATCTCATTCGCATGTTATGGAACAGCATTTTAAAACTCAAAGATATGATTTGTTCATAAATATGGGTGTAAATACATTTTTCCTGCCTGGTTTGCACTGCCACAGTCACCCTTCAGGATTTTATGAGGTACACTACAGAGCCGTTTTGGACGCTATATACGCCGGAAAAATGTAAATAAGTCTACTGAGCCAAAAAGAAAATCCAAAAATACACAGCGTTGTTGAAAGGGCGAATCCACGACCTAGTGGAGATACCGGAGATCACTGAATGCAGGCAGCGCAGGACGGGTCGATTTGGCGATGCTTGAAGAAGTCCTTTGTCCAGCAGAGGACATTGCCAATGATAATGATGATAAAGCAAACATATAAATCCGGTTGCTCTCATCAGTGGCAACCCTACGATTGTGTTGTATGATATTATGTAGGTACGTATGTGTTTAGATTGCAGGCGCATTTCTCCTCGCGAGGTCATCAGTTATTAGCTGTCTGCGCTGTCACTGATCGGGCACAGTTTTATGTATGTACCAGGAACTTATGCACATATACCACTACCACAGTGCATCTAATATTGACAGTAGTTCGTTATTCATACGTTTGACAGAACTTGAGAAATATCAATGACATTTCGACAATGTGTAACTTAAGAAAGTATAATTTGGTTTAGAGTCGTTTACTGAATCGATTTCTGTCATTTTTACTACAAATTATAATTCTTTATCTCAAAAATAATAAAAACTACGTAAATTACAGCCACACTTCCGCTGTACCAAAGAAACCACAAGTGAAATGATAAAATATTAAAATTTAAAAAACCCCGACATAAAAATTTCCTCTTTTCTCTTGCTTACTCCATCACCAGACCCTGTTCATCATCTATCTATAACCTAATCATTGAGACCATTCCAATGAGCCCAAACACGATACCTGGGGGCCAAGTCTACTAATTTACAAACGTCACAATGGTCTGTCGATGGTGAGTTTTTGACAGATTTTGTATGGCAAATCTGTCAAAAACTAACAATGGAGAGACCATTGTGACGTTTGTAAATTGTAGACTTGGCCCCCTGTGCTGTAAGTTGGTAAGGGAGGGTACGTAAATCAATTTTCAGTGAAATGACAGGACACCTTAAAAAATACTTGGTCTTTAAGATTTGTTCATTGTTGATCAACTAAACTTAACGCTTTGAAGGACAGTAAACGCCCATAGGCATCAAACCATAAAACTTCTATTGTGTCTCATTGACTGTCCTTCAAATTCAAAATTCAAATTCAAAAGTCATTTATTCAAACTAGGCTGAGAATCAGCACTTTTCGAACGTCAAAATTATATAAGACAGTCCCCCAAAAACGCCCGCCCTTCACCACAAAGTGTTAGTATATCCGCGTTGTAGTGAAATAGATCCGGCTGGTGCCATTCTTATTTGTATAGGCATTCATAGTTGCATAGCACGTGCATTTCTCTTTGCCAGGTCATCATTGGTTGCATATCCGTCTGTCTCTGCAGTCTGTACGGTCATTCCAGGGGACGGCTTGCCAACTAATGTCATAATAAAGAGGATATACTGGTTCCAGTCTCCATTAGACGAAAGGTGGCACTAGTTGAAATTTTTTCCATACTAATTTCGGGGTCACTGGAATTATTAGAAATATTTTTTCCAATTATTATTTTTAACCCCCGACGCAAAAAGATAATGTTGAGTGTTATAAGTTTGACCGCCATGTGTGCCTGTCTGTGGTACTGTAGCTCTTAAACGGGAGTACCGATTTGAATGGAGTTTTTGCTTGCTTACTTCAGCTTGAAAAAATATCTTATAATTACTTAAATTATTTAAAAAAAACTTATTACAAGATCATTTGATATAAAAAAAAACTTTTAAATAAAATTACATAATTATAGATAGAGTCTGGCTAACGAAAGTTGGCCCCAGAATATTGGCGGCAAATTTAAAAAATACATGCATGACAACACGACAATCTTGTCAAATTGACGTTCACGTTCATACAGAGTTGCTATATAAAAAGTTCGCAAATAATTCCAGGGCCAACTTTCGTTAGCCAGACTCTATTACATATTTTTAATGTCAGTCAGATCATGTGTTATGATCATGTGTGTGAATTAACTTAATTACCTTAGGTATGATAAGTTAACTGTAGTATTTCAAAGTGTTTCAAAACATTATAATTAAAGAAAAAAGAAAGAAAAATATTATATGTGGGACATGCACAGGAAATACAAACAGTAGTCAAAAAAAAAGGACAGTAAAAATATAAAATAAAAAAAAATACTAAGGAAATTAAAAGCGGCAAAAATAAAGGGGTAATAAAAAAGGAGCATTTTTAAACTAACAAAATAATAACGTCCTGTGCGAGGCCAAAAAGGCTCCTATCTCAGCATAAAGATGCGACATTTAAAAAAAATACCAAAGTACCAATATTCTGATAGGGCCCGGAACTATGTCCAGGACTCCCACGATGTTCCCTCACCGTCTCATTTTTTCCACATTCGTGAAAAGATTGATATTATTGACAACGGTGAGGACCACCCACAGACATGATTATGTCTGTTGGTGTGCCAATTTGTGTTCAAATACCTCTTAGGTCCAACTATATTTTGTACAAAAAATCATACCATTTTTCAAATGAATAAAAACGACAATAACTTTGAAAAAAAGCTCAAAAAAGAAGCCGAAACCTGATAATTTCTCTATTTCATCCATATTAATCCTCGCGTGTGGATATACCAGAACACTGAATATTAATAATCAATCAAACTGAACAAATGGCTGAATAAATAAATGATATTACAGTTATCATTGTATTGTCCAGTGACAGATGGCAGTATTAGTTATGAAAATGTCTGTCGTAATGTGGTGGCATTGGGCCGTGACGAGGAAAGTGTGGTGCTGAGGAAAAGTGGTGAAAAGTTAGAATACTTCCCGCGCTTGCATTCTCACGAGTGTGCATGCGTGTGCGCATCGAAAGATGTCAGATAGTAGGATGCTATGATGTTTGTGAGTACAGTGGAAAAATTTGAATAGATTATGGTGACATTTATTGTTACTTGTTTTTTCTATTTTAATTGTCACTTATTGTTTTAATTTTTTTGTGTATTTTAATAAGGAACTTTTATAACCGCAATGCGTATGACATGTCCCATCATACCCTAACACATTTATTGTTTGAAAATAATAGAAAATTTCATACAAAAAAGAAAATAAGTGAAAGACACACATAAACATGGTTATTCAAGTAAGTACCTATTGGATTCTCAAAATACACAATGATTTAAAATTCCTGAACCTGAAATTGAAGTAATGAAAATAACGCCATGAGCAGTAACTATCCTATGAAGTGTTGAACCCACTGTTCCGTTGCAAAAAAATCGGTTCAGTAGTTTAGGCGCTTCGGTGGAACCCACGTAAAAGCAAACATACATACATACTTACATAGACTGTTAAAATCATAACCCTTCCTTTTGGCTTTGCCGTAGTCGGGTAAAAAGGGGCCGGTGAGGTTTATTGCATTCTGAGTAGGTTATCTTCTCTCCTGCTTTGGAAATATAATCGAACACTTCATAGAACGTTCGCAGCAAAGGTCCAAGCTATGACCAATAGGTCGACTTGAACGTACCAGTTGTTGGGAAAAATGACCGTTATTTCTAGTAACATAAGGCCTGTCCACTGGAGCGGAGAGGAGAGGAGTGGAGCGGAGATGTGCCATTATTAACCAATCAAATCTTAACTCAGGGGCGGAGTCAAGATTCTATAGGTTAATATTGGCACATCTCCGCTCCTCTTTTCTCCTCTCCGCTCCAGTGGACAGGCAGCCTTAAGCTAGCTTTACTATCGCTCATCGCTGACACTACGCCACAAACCCACTCATATTAACATCACTAAATCTTTATTAATTCCACTCAATTCTCACAACCTTATCCCCCTAACTTTAAAGTTCAAAATCGCATGATTCCAAATAACGGTACTACTTTGAATGATGATCAGCTATCACGCTAGAATGACGTGACTTACTGTTCCGATTTTATATGGGTTTATAGTTTATTTAACGGTTTAACGAATAGTTTAGTTAATTTCTGTAATCGGTTTACGGTTGAGTTGGTATTTGTGACATTTTGTTGCTGATGGCTGATGACTACATTGTTGATAATAGTTGTTGGTGTTACCGTTATTTCAAAATACAATGTGGATATTACAATACAACAATCAATCTTCCTAGCCTTTTCCCAACTTTCTTGGGGTCGGCTTCCAGTCTAACCGGATGCAGCTGAATACCAGTATTTGTGGTGGTGCAACGAAACGTTAGGTTTTATCCAGTTTTCCTTCTTAGTTCTGGTTTTTCCATCATTTCAAACAAACTTATTTTATTGAGCTGCCTAAATGCATCAACAATACGTAGGTACTTAAATAAATCAGCTGATTAAATCGCCACAGGATGAAAACGATTAAAAACCACCAAAACACGGTTTAAACGTGTTATTTCCTTACAAGATTTGCAAAAGACGTCAATCGTAGGACCTTTACGTAGAATAGAGAGACCATAAAACTTCTCAGACAAAATGGTTTTATTTTTTACAGAGGAAAACCACAAGCACCGTGTCAATTATTTAGTTTGGGTAGGTATGTACCGAAGATCGAATTAATAAGGAAAGAATTATAAGAAGTAACTTCACATAGGGGTCCAAAGTAACTAAGACTATTTTAACAACATAACGTTGATCTAGGAAAAGCTTCTTTTCTTCTCTGGAAGACATCATTTTAAATCTCACTAGGTAAATTAGGATAAAATTGATGTTCATATTATGTAAGCCACAAGCACAAGGGCTGACTTCTACCTTGGCCATAGGCTAAGCATTGTCATACAACGAGGCAATGCCGCCAGTCTCTTGGGTACATTACCAGTCGACAGCGATGCGGAGGAATTTTTCGTCGCCATATTTTATAGTATACAGGGTTTTTTTTTTTTTTTTTGGGTGGGAAATCATCAAATGACTTCTCCCGCTCTGGGCTGAGCGAAAGGGCGTGTCAGACTTTTACTGACTAAAACCCACCCGTGTTCCTTCCCTTGCCTAGACCGGGGCCACGGTTTCCCCTAAGGACTTATCCGCAACCCCAGTGGTAGGCATCGGCCCTAACGGACCCCTTCAGCTTCGCTGACAACTCTTTGAGGCGCGCGTGGAACACTATGCGCCGTCGACCCGGGCTTGGTCCTGATCGGACGGAGAGCTACCCATCACTCTCCGTCCGCAAGATAGTATACAGGGTGGCAGGGACATCGACGCGAAGCCGGTTACCATGGATTCGGTACATGAACCGTTGAAATTTTTCGGCGGTTATTTAAAAAAAATCAGCTGTTCCATAGATTTTGACCGCGAAGGTATTGCACTTTTCTATGAAACAGCAGATTTTTTTTTAAATAACCGTCGAAAAATTATTACATCGCTTTTCAGTATTTCATGTAGGGAATGCACTACTTTAAAATATCAGTTCAGATGTTTTGTGGATATCTTGCTTCATCATTATCCTCATCTGCCCAGTCTTTTTCCAACTATGTTGGAGTCGGCTTCCAGTCTAACCAGATACAGCTGAATACCAGTATTTTACATGGAGCGACTGCCTTGTGAATATCTTGCTTATTATGATGAATTAGAGCAGTGGTGGCCCAGTGGTAACGGCCCCGACTTACGACTTGTAGGTCGTGGGTTCGAACCCAAGCAGGCGCTTTACTTTGTTTAAATAATTTCGTCACCACTGCTCTCAAAACGGTAAACGAAAACATCATGAGGAAACCGACATGTCTTAGAACCAAAAATTCGAAGACATGTGACATCTACCAACCCGCACTGGGCCCGCGTGGTAGATTACAGCCCGCTCCCTCTCACAGAGAGGAGGCCTGTGTCTCGGCAGTGGGAACATTAATAGGCTGATTATGTATTTATTATGAATAGGCAACATAACATCGACGGGCATAGTTCAATACCGCATAACTAGCACTGGTAAAAACCGCGTAAGGTTTAAGAACCAAATCTGCCAGGAGGAACAATAAACTGATTATTTGGTTAAGGCTCCACAGTCAATCCGTACGTCACAGAGCTGTATTTTTGAACCGTAATTTGAGTGTGTATTAGGTACTATGGCAGCTATAACAACAAACGATAAAAATAAATTCACGTTCAAAATTAAAGGGGGTCCCCATACATGAAACTGTTTTGGTCGCATAGAAACAATCATGACTTTGACACTGTATCTCTATATGGCCCATGGCGCTTAATAAAAATGGACGCCGTTGTAATTTTGCGGCAATAGGTCAAAGAAAGTGTCATCCATAGTTACACACTACGACACGTAATAGTCATAAATTGAATTATGTATATGTCGTCACGCTTTTATTTGACAAGGCAAGCAGATCTAGAGGTTGAATTGACGGGTTCCTATAAAATAACGATTCGTTTCCCTATATCGATGGTAAGTGAACCAATGTCAAAATTAACCCATAAAGATTGGCAGTTTTCCATATGAAACTGGCAGAAATAAATCCAAGAAGTAGCTATCAAGAGGATTTTGTTGGTAAATGAAGACACAGGGAGTGATTGCTTTTTACCATTAACAGAGAATTTTCTTCTAGTATAAAATAAAATAGAATAGAATACTTAACGTCATCTTCCCTAAATTTGCCTGGCGTGACTTGCTTTGAGTTTTATGATTTTGCTCATTAATAATAATCATCAGCAATGGTGGATCCATTGATAATATTTAATTAAGACTTTCTGCAAAGATCGGTGTGATTACTGCGTACCCATTGCACTTGACTGGCGATTATGTACCTACCTACCTATGACTTTGTATGAAAATATATTCACATTTATATTGATCTGAGGACAGTTGATGTTGAGCTGCTATCGAGAGGACAACCAACAGTAAAGCTTTTAAAAATTAGCAAAAATCTTACAAAAACCCGTCCACCACCCTAACAACAGTAACTGTCATTAATCAAATTGTTCCAAAAAAAAGTTTAAAAATCCAAGATGGCGTCAAAGAAAGTGTCACAGTACGCACACGTAATGCTAGTAACTGACCCTGTTGCGGTCACCTTTCGCGCCGTACTTTCACCGGCTGTCTGACACACATACGTACTCTTTGTTGTTGTGCATATTTTGACCATGAACTGATAACGGATGGACGGCTGTGATTGGTTGATTAGATTGTGCTCTTATTAATGGAGATTTGAATTTTGAATTTTATTAGAGAGTTTTGTGTTATGATTTTGAATGTGGGTTGGCGGGAAACGGTTATTGGATGGTGTATTGAGCTGACCATAAACTCTACGTGCAAGTTTTTTTTGTGTGGCTATGGGTAATGAACTATCCTCTGATTTATCCCATGATGTCATTGTAGTCATACATAATTTTATCAAAGTGGAGAGTTACAGCTAAGGTGCGAGAATAAATGAGCTTGCAACTTGAATCAATTTTAATTTAATTTGCTCGGAAGGTAATCGGTTGTAATCTTGTAAATTGTAACATCAAAAAGTGCTTTTTTTCAGGCTGATTAAGTAGATTTTTATCCAAAAAAATAATTCAATTCAATATTCATAATACATTCATAATTTCAATAGAAACAACTAACTTTAATTCCGAAAAGCAAAAACTTTCTCCACAGAAAGTTCAAATGCATTTCTGGAAAATTCTAAGCAGGTCAAAGCGTAAAGAAAGCTAATCATCAGACAGTGTGCAAGAAACTATTGTTAGTGTTCAGTTCTAAAAACAAAATGAAATGAATGAATGAATTTTGATTAATGAGAATTTAAAAAACTAACATTGTTAGAATGAGAATATTATCACTCTATCAAAATCTTTTCAAAACATTTCACTACCGGCCACCTGTAAAAAACTGCACTCAAAATTTCGAATAGCGAACTAACACAAAAAAAAACATTTGAAGACCTGATGTGGGAACAAATGAACGGATGTCCCAGTTCCAAGTCCCGTTAGTGGGAGAAAGTGGCGGACGCGATGCATTGCCTATGCAAATTATGCAATTACACGGTGCCTGTATACGCATCGTCTGTGCAACGGATGTACAGATTAAAAACATTCAAAACTCGTGATATTAGTGACATAGATTTTTGACAGTGACAGGTGAGGCTGTATAGGTGAATGTCCTTTGCGTGGTTTTGGGTTTTTTGTGTTGTGGCTTTTCGTCGAAGTGATAATCGAACACTTAAGAAATGGCAATGTCAAGGCTGAAAAGTTTCCATTAGATTATTTAAATAGTTTTTGAAAAACACATTACCGTACCTAACTCATCAAGCAGATGATGAGTACCTAAAAACTAGTAAAAATTAGCGATTCTAATATTCCAGGCTGAAAATGCTAAATTCACCAAGTGACCAAACAACCATGTTGTCAACAATGAATTTACAGTTACTTTTATTTAGTAGGTAACTATTACATTAAACCGTTACCTACATAACATGCGAATGTATTTCTGCGCAAGCGTCACGCAATATTTTTACTTAAACAATTATCATAATTTGCTTTTAACAACAGCAAACAAATATCATGCAATTTCCGATATTTATAAAATTGCTAATTACATGCATTTCGGTTACAAATTAATTAAATAAATACGATGCGTAAACACAACCATTTACAAAAAAACATCGGTTCTCAATTACATCATTTCTCCGCGCGGGATACAGTTATGCGACTCTGATTCCAAGAACCAGAACACAGCTTTCGAACGTCTAACAAGAATGATCTAACGTGACAAAGCGAAAAAATGATGCCACCCGCCATATTGGTGTAATGGCGGCCACAAAAAAAAAACTAACGGAATAAAATACCTAACAGCCGAGTGGAGAAAGGCTTTCGATTGTCCCACATATCACCGCACGCGAATCGTCGACGCGACTCCGAAAAGTCACAACACTAGAAGCAAAACAACCGAAACCAAACACAACCTTATTTCAAACTAGCAACCGTCATAATCATTTGGCGGGAAGTTTGACGTTTGGTGCAGTTCGAAATTCAAACGTCAATCGTGACATTTACGCGCAATACATATTGTATAACTATCCCCCTCTAACCTTCACAAATCGCATGTCTATCTCCCTTGCTACTCGACATTGAAAAAGAAAGCACTAGATTTTTTGCCGGCCACCATTTTACTTGAGAGTATGCCGAAGAAAGCAAGCTAAAATGCATGTGTGTAATATTAGAAACGTTGGTTTTATACCTCGGTTGCATCGCATTAGAGTTAGTTGCATAAGAAAATTGCATTTCCCCTGCGTTCGTTCGACGTCATGCCGATAGTTTTCTCCCTTGATTAATTGTTAGTTAGTCGTCAATTGACAGCAGAGTGACGGTTATCGGATCTGTGACGATATTGATTTGCAATTTTCCTTCTAAGTATTTATTTCTTATACTTAGTTTTGCTATTGAAATAAGGTTTGAAAAGATGTTAATTATTTAAGAAAATATATAATATCAGATTTTCGTCTTTTTTTTTTCAATCATCTTGATTTAAATCATGGTTTGTTTATTGAAATTTGTAAAAGTTACTGTTGAAAAAGCGGTGCTTGGGGGAGGCCTATGTTCAGGAGTGGACATCTTCGTCCTGCGTGGCACTATATAGTGCCATTTTCTTCACAATTTTAATACTAAACTACCTGATATAGTGCCATTTTCTTCACAATTTTAATTAATACTAAACTCACTGACCGGTTAATAGATTTTCTGCTTCAAAGCTTGCAAGCTCTTGTTGTTCAATAAGCTACAAAGCTTAGGTAAACTTAGAGATAATTTTCGAGATGATTTATTTAGTGTTATTTCAACCCTACAGGTTTTTTATTTTAAGGTAGTAAAACGTGTACGTTAAAAACAATCTAATCACACTTAGAGATAATTTTTTAGAAGATTTATTTGGTGTTGTTTCAACCCTTCTGGTTTAGTTTTTTTTTTTAAGATACTAAAATGTGTACGTTATTTATCGAAATTCCTAAAAGGTATTAGATTTTCTGCTTCAAAGCTTTCAAGCTTTTGTTGTTCAATAGGCTACGTAGCTCACACTATGAGATTATTTTTGAGAAGATTTATTTGGTGTTATATTTTTTTAGGGTCGCAGCATTATGCTGAGCGATGGCCGTTTTGCGGAGATGTGACGTATATTTTCCCCCAATTTGTTATTTAAGTATCGTGTTCTTTTTTTTTTTCTTTCCTTGCGTCATGTTTACCGCAAATAAACGTATTTTCTTTCTTTTCTTCTTTCTTTCTATTTCAATTTTAGTTTTTTTTAAGATACTAACAGTGTACGTTATTAAAAACATTCTAAAAACAAACAAAATGTTACTTCATTATGTTTAAAATATTACTTTATATGTTACATTGTTAGAAAGATACAAGTCTATTCATAACCAGTCACCACCTCCAAAACGATCAGCATCAACATTTTCCTCATAGCACCGCTCAAAACCGACTGACCCATAGTCATAGAACACACGCAAAGCGTCAATAAAAACAACAAGAAAAAAAACCGTAACCTGAACTTGACCGCTGACGCACAACCCTATCACCGCCACGGCTTCAAAACACGGACTTTCTTTAACCGTGCATATTGTCGTAAGTGTGACGCGGCCCCAAAACTCGCTCCAGATCCGACGGTTCCGACACGATGGCGGCTGCGCTGGTGAATGGAGAAGCAATTATTGTAAAGTATGGAAGGGGCTCGTAGCTAAGTAATAACAGCCGCACGGGCCGATTGATCTAGGGAGCAGTGGTGGCCCAGTGGTAAAGGCCGCGACTTCCTAGTAGTAGGTCGTAAGTTCAAGCCCAGACAGGCACTTTACTTTGTGTAAATTATATCAACACCATACTGCTCTCAAAACGGTGAAGGAAAACATCGTGAGGGAATGTCCTAGAACCAAAAATTCTAAGACATGTGACATCTACCAACCCGCACTGGGCCGGGTGGTGGATATAGGCCCACTCCCTCTCACAGAGAGGAGGCCTTTGTCCCAGCAGTGGGAACATTATAGGCGGTTGGTCCGTGGATGGGTAATCAATAATCATCCATTACTTACATATCGAAATCCCTCCGTATCTCGGAAAGCACTTTATGCCGTTGGTCCCGGCTGTCATTCTTGGATCTTTGACAGTCGTTACGGGTAGTCAGAAACCAGTGTTGCCAGACGTCCCGATTTTGGCGAGACGTCCCGATTTTTTGTTCATAATTTAACGTCCCGCGCGGGACAGGCTCAGTCCCGCTTTTCGGGGATAAATAAGCAATTTGTAAGTAATGTATTACTTGTTTTACGAGTATATCTCCAAAGACTTAACTGCCTTACACGGTAAACTACACAGTGATTGTTATAAGTTTTATTTAGTAAAATACATTTTCTATTTCTATAGCTATCTATAATCATTTTGAAACTCAAATAAAAGCATAAGCAGTGAAAAATTAAACATACATAACATCACGCATTGTTTCCCCGAAGGGTTGGGCAGAGGTGAACCTGTAGCAGATACACCCACATTTCGCCAGTTATGTTTTAAGTCCCATGTAATACGGGAAAAATTAAAATGACTGATTATTGCACGACTCGTAATGCGTAGCATTAGAGTGTGCTCTACGATCGAAAAATTATTTTTGCCCCATTTCTGTAACTGTTTTTATTGTTACACTCCTGCTAGTACCTACACAGAACCTACTTAATTTATATACCATTGTATAGATGATTAAATGGAGATTAATACTGTACTTTTTAACGATTGATTTAATGCAGCAGAAATGGAAAAAGCATAAAAATAGTTGAAAAAAATTTCCTGTCCGTCAATTTATGAACCCTGAAAACATTGTAGCTTGCGATAAAATCAATTAATTGAGTCAATTTTTTTTTTATACGTTCGTTTCAGCCGTAGAAGGAACCCTATTGAAAATGGCTCTTTTATTCAAAGTAGTTTAATTATAATTAATAAAATACTAACTAAAATATAATATCTTTAACTAAATATTTCCAACCCTTGATTCGATGTCCGCAAGTTGCCTAGCAACCGCCAAGTAAATATCTTTGTCAGTCGTTGACATTACGACTTCATGAAAAGTGATAAATTGTTCATTTTTAAACTATGTTTTGAATTTCTTTTTCGTTTATGAATGAGTGATAAGTATGAGGCGTGCACTTTTGGATTTTCCAAACTATTTACGTTTTCATAATAATGTCCCGCTTTCAAGGAAGAATCCCGCTTTTATTAATCAAAAGGGATCAAACTCCTGCTTTTGCCGAAAAAAAATCTGGCAACGCTGTCAGAAACCCAAAATTCTGACAAACAGTCTTACCAAGGGCTATCTTATTACCCAGTAACTGGGCTATGGAGGTCAGATGTGCAGTCGCTCCATGTAAAATACTGGTACTCAGCTGCATCCGGTTAGACTGTAAGCCGACCCCAACATACATGCTGGGAAAAGGCTACACAGATTGATTGATTTATTGTAAAGGTAGGTATTGATTGATGGATGAAGAAAATGACTGATGTCAACAATAGGTTGAAAAAAATAGTAACGTTGTTATAAAACGGCGGGATTATCTTAGTACCTTTCAGTACTGCAAAAGTGTAAACGTTATTTTTACAGGGTTGGGATTATAATTGTACACATGAAATATTGGAAAATAGTCTGAAGAATGGCAAACTAAGAATAAACCTGTGAAGAAAGAAAGATGGCGGAAAAGATTTGGTGATTAGGTACTGAAAAACTAATCTTTGTAAAGTTATGAAAAGTAACAGAAAATAAAAACAAAATCAGGAATATTATAATGGTGAATTTTTCTTTGATATGTGAAAACATAAAGATACTTTTCCTACTGTGCAAATGAGTCACAATCACAAAGCTTCTGAACAAGAAATTGTTATTCAAGCTCTCTTAACGTTTTTGTGCATGATTCACAAGCAATTTCATAGACGAGGAAAGGTGAGAAAATTATGACGCTTATGATGTCAATATTAATAGGAAAAGTCTTTCGAAAAACTACTGATTGTTATAGCTTTTCAAGTTACTCCAGGAACATGAAAAAGTTTTTTGTTCTTCAAAATTCAAAATTATTTATATTTTTAATTAGTTACTATCATATCTTTAGGCACATAATTTCCATCCGTCTAAAATGCCATTGACCATGAAATACGACCAATAATAATATCACAATTTACACAGATTTTCTACTTCAAGATCTGCTTTCACGCTTTCCTATATAGTTATGTAGTTTTAATTATAACAATAATTGTACAACAATTTTATAACCTATAACTTTAATTATAGCACGCTATAATGAACTTTCAAGTTTCGCCGTTGTTAAGGGGGATGCGCGTTGCTCACGAAATATAAATTTTCTAACGCTTTTTTTTAAATGAAATAAAATTTATTTGCAAGAATTGTAGGACATTATTCTTGGGTTTTTTTACCTTTTAAACAATCACCATCATCATCTGCCCAGCCTTTTCCGAACTAGGTTGGGTTCGGCTTCCAGTCTAAAAAGATGCAGCTGAATAGGTACCAGTAATTTATATGGAGCGACTGCCTGATCTGACCTCCACGACCAAGTTACAGGGTACCACGATACCAATTGATAAGACTTGTTGTCAGAAGTTTGGGCTTCTGACTAGTAAAACGATTGATTGGCAGTTCCATAAATGATTTTGGTAATGTATTATATCGTTATAACAATTGGAAAGCAACTACTGTGATATAAGTGGCTTTTCATTGGAGGAGTAGATATCAGGATTTAAACGTAACAGTGTCTCCAAGACGTTGAAATAATTCTGATTTATTTTAACAAATATAGTTAGTGTCAGCTTTTATATTGATCAAAATATGATTCGCGACCGTAACAAATATGTATTTACAGAATTATAATCATTAAAATCATCGATAAAACTCTCTAAGTAACATTCGAGACCAATCATTCTTACTGAATAATAATTTTAATTTCTGTTAATACATATTTTTGTTACTGTCATGAATCAAATAATATAGATAGATACTCATTATTATGTACCTACACCATAAAAATTACAGACATAGATTTAGAAATATTTTGATCTACAACCTGATACTGACCTGCAAATTCCAAAATACGTAAGTAAAATTTTTATTTTGTGGGTTAGCCTGGTGCCTTCGCCTTAACCGGCGCGCGCGCCGCTGTTCAAGAAAGTTTCCTTTACGCATGATTTGTGTACATTATGAGTGGTTACTTGTTGCTATAGCAAACGTTTTGACATAATAAGGTTAGATTTAGTTACTCAACTGTTTTTTGGTAATTTTGGTAATACAGTTTAACAGTTTCTTTTTCTGTTCTGTTTGGCGGAGTTTGAACTAAGAAAAGCATACATAAAGGATTAATTTTTAATTAAAAAAACAAAGGTTAGTACACTTTAAATACAGCGATTTTAAGACGGGTATGTCCTATAGCACGAAATAATCGACGTAATAAACTTAAATTACCCCCCAAAAAATCTACATAATTTATGCTAAACTTAACATAATGATGCTTACATGACGCGTAGGATTGCTAACACAACCTCATTAGTACTAAACTTGATAGTTATCTTCAAGATGCGTAGGCGCAACACAATGTGCCCAATATTTACTGCGTGGTTATAAAGTGATGGATACAGAAGGTACACTACTAAAGTATATATACACATCAACACAAAATACATTTTCTAGGAACGCTTCTATG
Organism: Conistra vaccinii; assembly: GCA_948150665.1. Taxonomy (NCBI): domain Eukaryota; kingdom Metazoa; phylum Arthropoda; class Insecta; order Lepidoptera; family Noctuidae; genus Conistra; species Conistra vaccinii. Next base: position 8,116,605 of record OX411340.1, on the reverse strand, counting down.
ATGTACATTTATTCCGGTTCGATTATTAAATAAAGCATTGAACAGAGTTGGATCAGTAGCTAACCAATAACTAGACAAGTAGACAACAGGGGAGACGGAATTACGACGAACTAGAGTCAAAGCACAAAGGCCAAACCAAAGCCCAGCTTTGCGTTCTTAATTTTAATTTATGCTTTTAATTTAGAAATTAATTTTGATTTTTATTAGGATTTGTTATTTTTGATTTTAATTTGGAATTTGGATTTAATTTTTTTTAACTGTGATTTTTTAATTCTAGTTATTAATTTATGTGTTATTATTTAATTTTTTTATGGATCATGTGGTCTGCAATAAAGATTTTTATTATTATTTATTATTTTACCCGGCGCTTTGCTTTGCGTTATAGCGTTTGAATAGGACCTCCAGCCTCCAATATTATGTATGAAAGGAATAGGTATAACGAAAGAATAACATTTATTTGGCATCAGTTCATAAAACAACAGTAGCAACAAACAAGCACACACGCACGCGTACCTATGCATCTAACGTCAATACATATTTTGATGATATTATAATCGACATACCTATCGTTGTCAAAAATAACGCCTAACATCATAGTATTAAACATGCAAATTTTATATACAATGTTGACTACGTGATATCCGTGATTGATGGATAACTCTATTCAGAACCAGACAAGGAAGGGCAGATTGTCAGATGGGTTACACCAGATTTTCTATCTTGGGGTACCTAACAGCAAGATCAGCGTTTAAAAGTGGCGCCAGTGACAGAAAAGTTGAAAGGAAATCGTTTGGCCTGGTATGGGCATGTGATGAGGAGAGAAGAAACGCATGTGACTAAAAGAGTGATGAATATAAATGTTGATGGATGGAGCGGGAGAGGAAGGCCAAAGAAAAGATGGATGGATTGTGTGAGGAATGATATGAAAGAGAAGGGAGTGAGTGATAGCTTGACGGTTAACAGAGGAGAGTGGAAAAAGAAAACGTGTTGCGCCGACCACAAGTAACATAGGAGAAGGGCGAGCGAAGATGATAATGACCCAACAGCATGAGATGATGACCGATCAGTACTGAAAGGGACATGACTGGATTTGTATTTACAAATCCATCAAGAATGGGGTTCAGATGGTTCACGAATTTGAACGAATGCAAAAATATTTTTTTTGCATTCGTTCAAATTCGCTAACTGCTTAACATGGTGCTAACTGCTTATATTTTTTGGTCAGAGAGTGAAGAAATAGGGTATAGACTTGATGACGAGAGGTGATTGATCTTCCTGGTTTAGTTACTTACTGCAAATCAGTTACGATGTGTGAAAAACTGATATTTTTACCACTATTGCACACCATTCTTTTTGGACCAAGTCCAAAAAGAATGGCGTGCAATGGTCTACCTTCGTCCATGACTGCCTTGCATAACTTGACCAGGATGTTAGTTCACACGCCACGGCCTGTTATATCTGGTTTAACTGGGAAAAATTTGCTCCTACGTATAGACCTAAGAAGACCTAGATTCCAGGTACATTCTTAGGTCCACCATTGGTAAACTATAATAAACCTTCTGTCGCTCTAACATACAATGCCTTTGTAAATTTTGTGCCAGTATTTTACCATGTTGACTCATTCACATTATGTATAACTGTATTGCATGTATTGACGCGTAACTGCTGTTGTGTTGTATATCTCTTTGTTATCTGGCGTGGCAACACTGGTTATAAAATACAGTTGCTTTTGGCGAAATGAGGTTTCACTTTTTTGGGCGTTTCGCTGTTTATGGATTGGTTACAGTTTTAAAGGTAATGTCATCCATATCTTAGAATAACGCAAATTAAGATTATTTTGGAAGGATTGTTTTCTTTTTAATTTCGCTAATTAAAGTGGTGTATTATTAGATTTAAGTGGTATGTAGGTAATAAATAGGGCTGCTAATAACCCATCCAGGAATAACTTACGAAGATTAAACTAAGTAGGTATGAATTACAAAATGAAAACCCATCTGGATTGGGCCATTTCCCAACCACACAACCTTGCATTATGGACCAGATATCTTCGCATTTACGTCAATTACTCAAAATTATACCTACTTAATAAAATGACCTTTACCCTAGACCAATGACTCAAAGATTACGCATAGTTACAACAATTACCGACGTAAGTATTTCACACTCTTTACGTAACCAAACTTGATATTATTCTCCTGCCCTTATTCCAATTTATTTGTGGTCGGCGCAACATATCCCTTTCTCCCATACTTCTCTATTAGTCGTCGTCATCTCGGTAGTCACCCCCTTTCTAGCGACCTCATCTTTCACACAGTCCATCCATCGTTTCTTTGGTCTTCGCCTACTCTTATAGCTATCGACTCTTATAGCGTACGTAACCAAACTTGATAGACTAAATAATTATGACATCAGAATAACGCAGTAACTGTTTTGGCAATGACCAATTTCGATACATTGCTAAAGGTAACCATAACTTTTGAAAGATGTACCGTACTGCAATGTTTATCAGCCTATAATGTTCCCACTGCTGGGACACAGACCTCCTCGCTATGAGAGGGAGTGGGCCATAATCCACAATGTGGGTCTTACATATCTTCAAATTTTTGGTTGGATATTCCTCACGATGTTTTCCTTCACCGTTTTGAGAGCAGGGGTGATGAAATAATTTACAAAAAGTGAAGTACCTGCCAAATCTACGACCTGCAACTTACGAGTTGCAGGTCGTAGACTTGGCAGGTAAAAGGTTTTGGCAGGCAGTTTTGGTAGGCCCAGTGGAAATGGGCCACCACTGCTGTCAATGTTTGGCACTACAATGAGTGACATGTTAAATGGTTCATGCTCAATCTATCAACTTAGGTCATCCCAGTCCACTGCTGGATATGCGTCTCTCCCAAGGTGCGCCACAACACCCGTCTCTTCATCTTCTGAATCCAATCAGTCCTGCATGGCTGCTTTTTAAGGTCGTCAGTCCATCTGGCTATGCTTGCCGATTCGGGTTCTCCACTTAAGGAGTTATCTCCTCCAACAGCCAGCGGTCCGTCGACAGAAATGACTCCCTGTCACTTCAGCTCAGCAATTCAGTCATTTAGGTATCTATGGGGATGAATCAAACCCTAGAGTACAATCATAGTGGTTCCTCAGCACCAAACTCAAGATCAAAATTCAAGACTCTCTCTCTTCCTGGCTATGTATCCCACATGGTGGTGGGGTCAGCCTTCCTGGTCTTTCTCTTCCACTTCGCTCTATCCTCGACATCGTCTTCGGATACCTGACACTCTTTCATGTCCTTTAGCACTACAGCTTTCCACCTTGTTTTGGGTCTGCCTCTGGGTCTTGGACTGGGAATAGTAAGTTGTAGCGCTAAGTTGCCTACATATTCAGGCGGCCTCCTTTTTACGTGACCATACCATCGCAGCCTACTCTCTTGCATCTTGTCGGCGATATCGCGAACGCCCAGGCTTCCTCGCACGTACTCGTTCCGGATTTTATCAAGCCTGGTAAAGCCGCACATCCACCTCAACATTTTCATTTCAGCAACTTGAATGGTATGCACGTTCTTTTGGGTAATGGCCCACGTTTCACTGCCGTACATAAGAACTGGTCTTATGATGGTCTTATATACCATGCCCTTTAGTTTAACAGGCATTCTCTTATCACACGTAACACCAGTTACTTCTCGCCATTTTAGCCACGCTGCAGCTATTCGGTGCTGAATGTTGCATTCTACGGTCCCGGAATTGTGCATCATACTCCCCAGATACTTACATTGATCGCACAAGGTGACCAATTGTCCATCGATGGGAATCGAACTGTTGTCGCTTGAATCTGGTTCGTTAAGACACATGAACTGGGTCTTTGCTACGCTCAGCACTAGGCCACCGGCCTGTAACTGGTGTTTCCACGATGAAAGTGCCTGCTTGTAACTCAGCACGGCTCTCTGTGCAGATGGCTACATCGTCAGCGTATATAAAAGTCCACGCTGCCGAATTCTGCGCCAACTCAGTGAGTGAATCCAAAACACAGCAAAACAGGAAGGGACTCAGTACCGAGCCTTGATGTACGCCTTTTGTGACCGCTATTGGTTTTGTCTCACCCACAATTGTCCGAACCATTGATCTCGCACCCCTATACATGTCGGCAACGATGTTAAGGGGACATTTTTCTTACGAAGGCTCCACCAGATCGTTTCTCTTGAGTTATCAAATGCCTTTTCCATGTCCAAGAATGCGACATACAATGGTCGGTTTTTGGCGCGATATTCTTCAGCAATCGTGTTCAGAGCAAACATCGGATCGGTGGTCGATAGGCCAGGTACAAAGCCATAGTGATTTTTTGACAGTGAACACTCGGCTCTTAGACGACTGTCTCTGTCAATCACTCTCTCGTAGAGCTTCATAGTGTGGCTTAGAAGCTTGATTCCGCGATAGTTGTTACACTCGTGCTTGTTACCTTTTCCCTTATATATTGGAACTATGGTGCTCAATCTCCATGCCTCTGGCATTTTAGAAGAGAACAACACACAGTTGAAGAGATTGGTGAGCAGTACGATTCCTTGTTCACGTAAGCATTTCCAAGCTTCTACAGGGATACCATCAGGGCCTATGGCTTTCTTGTTTGACATCTTCAGTAGGGCCTTTTTAACTTCACTTCCAATACACCCAGTATTGGAGGTATAAGTCCTACATTCTTTTCCATTTCTGGGAGTTGTGTGGCAGCTTGTATAGGGTTTAATAGCTGTTCATAATACTGATGCCAGGCTGTTATGATATCTCTATCTTTGTACAACTTTTCACCATTAGGACTTTTGATGGTTTTACACGTAGCAGGGTCCTTTGTGCTCCGAGAACGCTGTTTAGCAAGCTTGTAAATATGCTTTTGGCCTTCTTTACTATCTAGCGTCAATTTCAATCAAAATTCAAGACTACTGAAACCAATCAGCCTTATAATTTTTTTGTATTTTTTTTTTATTTATTTAAATCGAACACATGTGATTCATATTGTTGTTAGTAATACTTTTAAAACTATGTTAGTAACATTTCTAATTAAAATAAATAAAACAAACCAAACCAAAACAGAAACAAAAATAAACTAGTTTAAAAACCTATAATTACCTTCGCTTCCTGCTGCACCAGACCTGCAGCTGTGCATACGGGTCCAGTGCCCCAGGAACGGGCAATCAGGCTTATTCACTATCACCTTTAGAAAAAGGTATTAGAAACGTCAAATAACTTTTCCCGCCCTGGGCGGAGGGGAGGGTGTGTCAGACTCTTACTGACAAACCCACCCCTGTTCCCTTGAGAAGTTATTTGATCATTTACAAACCATAAAAAAAATAAAAAAGACCTCGACCGCTCTGTCAAGAGTGCAGTCTTTTTCAATGAGTCAGTGACAAATTGAACAAGTACCTACTTAATTTTATTTTCCTGACTATTGTTAAAATAGATGGGAAAAATATGAATTACGGCTTGCGTTACAAAAGAAATGGGTTTCGATATCCACTTGTTATTCAAACATTTACGTCAGACCTTTCTCTGTCCTCAAAACTGTTATTTACTTGAATGTATCGTTTTCCTGACATTGTTACTTAGGTATAACCTATGACGATACGAAATAATTCTTATCCTTTGGAATGTACCACAATCGCAAATTACACGTCAAATTCCCAACTTTTATATAAGTGCTTAGATTACGGTTAAAGATATTTATTTTCTCAAAAGATTCTATACTTCTTCCCTGAGCGTTATCGTGACGTCAAGCTGTTTCTAAATTATTATTTGACATTTTATGGAGAACGTCATCGTTTTGCGTCGGATAAGAAATCATTTGACGTATTGTCTTTATTATTTTTAACTAGCAGGAAAAGAGTAGATATCTATTGATTTAGAGCTAAATATGTCATAAGTGACGCAAGCATTTATGTTTGTGGCGTTAAAAGGTTATCTATTTTTATTATTATTTTTAACTAGCAGGAAAAGAGTGTATCTATTGATTTAGAGTTAAAGATATCATAAGTGACGCAAGCATTTATGTTTGTGGCGTTAAAAGTTTATCTATTTTTTTTCAACTTAACCGTCTAGATAATTAATTAAAAAAAAAAAAAAAAAAAAACAACTGACTTCCAAAAAAGACACTACAAAGTTGACTTTGTAGCGTCTTTTATGGAAGTCGGTTGTTATTTTTTTGTAAAAAGTTTTTATTTTTCACTTTTTAGTTGTGGTACCTACCCCACACAAATTCTAATACCACTACCAGTTATGTAAATAACAGTGGCAGGAACTTAGCATCATATTATTATCATCCATATAGGCTAAGTGGGAAAAACGTATTATTATTTAATACGTATTATTGAAGCTAACTCAAAAACTACCCAATCAAAATTAATAAAAATATTATGGACCACGACTGAAATAAATGACCTACCAAAAAAAAAAGAATCATCAGAATCAATGCATAATTAGCGGAGTAATCGCGTAACAAACACACAAAAAGAAAAGATTATACAGACGAGTTGAGAACCTCCTTGTTTTTGAAGTCGGTTAAAAATACAGCACATTGCTAGAAAAATATACCTATTGAAACTTCTAAAGCTTGCACACAATCACCGAAAAAAAAAACTACCCAAGTCATTGGTTCACGAAATCAGTAAAACCACAACAAATGAAGACAATAAATACCAATAAAAAGACATAATAAATAAATTGCCACATAGTACGTAACAGATAAGTAGGTACGTGACTTTGAAACCGCTCCGAGATCGTCTCAAAATCAGAAAGCGCACAACTTACACCGGCTGCGTACTTTTACCATGATACTCAAAATCCACTTCACGGACAACGACGCATTTCTTCCTACGTCATACATTGCCGCTTCACTGCGACAGACCAAAGAGAAAGTTACAACAAGAAGCGTAATGTAAAACAAAAGAGTCGTGACTACCAATAAGGTTACGAAGACAGTCGTATCTCAGTCCCGGCGAAACGTTGTAAAGTGGGTCACTGCCGCACATATAACGGCCTGCGCTCAATGCCCGCCCGCGTAACGTTACGTGTGGGAAATTATTTGAATTTGGAACAGAGCATTTTTTTTTCTACTTTTATCAGGCTGCAGTGTTGCCATTGTTCTTTTATGTTTTTTTTTACTGGTCTAGTTGTGGCGATCGCATTGAATGGTTACCGTTAGGTCGTGGGGGTTAATTAGGTAGGTATTTGCATCATGATTTTGTTTGTAATAGAAAGTACCTACCTATAATATGCATTGTTGTTGGGTGATTTAACTTGGAATTATGGTATTGTAGAGTTGTTTTGGGACGATTGTAAGTGTATCCGTTATTATAATGGCTTACATACACAGAGGTAAACTGACCTAAAAATGATGTAAATATGTTAATTCACATGATTATACTTGCACAAGCTCTGAAGTCTTGTAACAACCAGAGACTTTATCGTCTGCCAGAACGTCTTATGTGCCTAATCTCACTGTGATAAGACTTCAGATACATATGCTCGATTCCTGTAACATAAAAACTGATTGTTTACATTACCAATTAACACAAATAACTATTAACATTTTCCGAGAATTTCCTTTCGACGCTCAATTTGCAAAATTACAAAATACTTTCTTTCCTTGAAAAAGCACTCACATTCAGACTAGAGGTACGCTTAAACCATTAGTCATAACACGAATAGTTCAAACTTCAAACAAAGCACAGTACAAAATATTGATACAGCAGTCTAACTCTACTCTAACAATAGACGACTAAACTACAAAAAAAATATCATGATTTCAGCCCAAAAACCCATAATGAACAAAATTAAAAATCATTTATTCAAATTAGGCTGAGAATCAGCACTTTTCGCACGTCAAAATTACATAAGACAGTCGCCCAAAGCGCCCACCCTTCACTACTTCCTATAGTGCTTCAGCTGGGAAGAAGAAGTGGCGTAACAAACTCCCTAGCTATGCTGATAAGAGATTAGGTTGCTTGGATACATAATCAGCCTATTATAATCTTCCCACTGCTGGGACACAGGCCTCCTCTCTTTGAGAGGGAATGGGCCGTAATCTACCACGCGGGCCCGGTGCGGGTTGGTAAATGTCACGTCTTCGAATTTTCGGTTCTGGGACATGCCGGTTTCCTCACAATATTTTCCTCCAGCGTTTTCAGAGCAGTGTTGATGAAATTATTAACACAAAGTAAGTCTGTCTGGGTTCGACCGCACGACCAACAATTCATAAGTCGGGGCCCATCTACTGGGGCACCACTACTCTCAACTTTGATGATGCTGCTTTATTAGAAGATACAGCAGGATATGAAGCAGCAAAACTAGAATTATCCTTATCCCTAAGTCAACATGTAACACTAACGAGAAAAATAACATACGGAGAAGAAATCTACACTAAATCACTACGAGTATTAGGTACAGACAATGCGAACCCAGTTGCAAGTTTGTAGGAAGCATCTTTCGGGATTACCTACGGAAAGACTGTGGAAATGTGGATGTGGTAGTCCACATTTCCACACATTACGTGTTGTTCTTCTCTTCTTTTTTTTCTCCTTTTTTAGCCATTGTTAAATAGACACTTCTATTTAATAATGGCGTCGAATGGAATGGCGGCGAGTGGAATTTGTTTGATTGCCATTCCAGTGAATATCATCATCTACATCGGGGATCACTTCAGTTCCTTTGGTCGAGTTTCAATATGGCGTTTTATGATGTCTTTATCTTGAAGTAGATCTTTAGCTAATGTGTGGCTGTGGTTGTTTAGTCTTTCTTCAGTACTTTTTGCTGTAGTTGTTTACTTCTTCTCTTAAGGTCGGCATTTCTAGGTATTCGTGTATTTCAAAGTTTCTAAAAAACCAGTGTGCGCTGAAGGTCGTTCTTAGAGCAATATTTTGGAATCGCTGAAGTATATCTATGTTGGAATTGCTAGCAGATCCCCAGAGTACTACTCCATAGGTCGAAATTCGTTTTATGGCCTTGTAGACAAGCAATTTATTGCTAACAGAGAGTTGTGATTTTCGGCCTAATAGCCTGTATATTTGCCTCTGTTCTCTTGGATTGTTCTTCTTGAAGGACAGCAGTGCCTTTAACCGTCATGCCGGTTGTCGTCACGTCACCTTCGTTAGCCTTGCAATTCGAAGCCACAAAACAACGCGAGCATCATTTATCGCATAGGTACCCACAGACCAGTTTTTTTTTTTTTTTACGTGACATCTTCGTTAGCGGCGTTGTGCACTTTTTTTGGGATGGGGAAAAATTTTTAAACTCGCGTCAGAACGTGATTGTAAGATCCGTTGCCTAGCAACCGAAGTAAATATCAAAATGAATAGTCACGACAGACATTACGTAAAGATTGCGAGGTAAGAAATTTTACCCATATTGATGGGTAAAAAAAGCAGTCAAAACATACTTCATGAAAAGTGTTATAAATTGTTTATTTTTGTAGACTATATTTTGAAAATAAATAAATATACTACTACTACTACTACTAATGAATATTGTATTTAACCACATAAATTATCCATTCGTGCGAAAGTATTCCCAAAAAATTTTTTTTTGCTCTATGTTTCTTAAACAATTGTTATCCCTTTGTTATAGCTGTTGGTTCTCCTATCAATAAATAAATAACCATTCTAAAATATTCAAAAATGCACAACGTTAATGTTCAAGTTTTCACTTCTGCCGGCACTCCCGGAGTGCAACTCGTTGTTTTTTTGTCCACAACGGGGTAGCTCTTGGCTTGTATCTCAGCTGATGGTAAGTGATGATCAGGCCGAAGGAGGACCTGAGCTTCAACCGGAATCCTCAACCACAGAGGAACTGGCTATTTTATCTTTACTGCCGAAACACAACAATGCTGTTAACATTGTTGTTATGGCGCCACACTTAGATAAGATGGTGGTAGCTAGCCAGGCGGACTTAGAACAAGCCCTACCACCAACAATACCGAGCAGAAAATTTTGCTCACACTGGGAATAGAAACCGGGACCTCTGGGTCTGAGACGGGTGGTTTAACCACTAAATCACAGAGGCGGTTAAAAGTTAATTATTAGACAGAGAACAAAGTAGATCTTCTGTATCTATTTACCAAACCATACTTGATTACTCGTTCCGTCGGCTTAACGGTATTCTATCAATAAGCGCCCACTTAGTCTGTGCTAACTTTCCCTGGTTTCAGATCTTAGCTATGCTTACAGAGTGCGATACTGCAGTCTTGATCCTTGGGCAACATACTTAGTGTGACGTCATCTTTTAGCTACCAATAACTTAATAATTTTAATACACTGAATCGAATTAAATTGATTATCGAAACTACGCAAAGGTGTTCGATATCAAAACACGACAAATAAAAAAATTAAAATTGTTTGTTTTTTGTGTCAACGAACACTCATGTATGCTTAGTAAAACTGTTTTTTTTTAATCGTGTTTAGATATTGATACCAACATTACCAACTCATCATGCCTCTGAATAAAAAATATGTTGTCACTGTGGACTGGTTTTTAATCAAGCCCTTTCTTTGCTGTCTCATAAACAATCGAATAGCTAATCAAGTTTATAAGCAAGACTATTTTAACACGGTCTCAATTTATCTATATAGGATTACTGGTATTTACTGACCGATACTTAAACACGTGACTTTACTCATCATTATGAACAGCTTTTACTATGGGAGCCAATGTTTAAGTATCGGTCAGTAATTACCAGTCACCCTATATACTTACCTAAAATGTTTGAGAAACAACAAATTGGGACCGCCCACCTAAATTCTAAGTTTTATAAGAGCCGTACCATCTTATAAATGGTTAATATGGAAAGAAGACTTTGCAAAAAAAAGTAAATATACTTAAATAGCAAGTATCAAGTGCACACCTTCCCCGTACACCAAGTGCATCGAGTGCTAGGTCGGTGCAGCTTTCACTGCAGCCGCGGCAACCTACTGCGTCTGCGCAGCCATTCATCTTTATCATTAAAGTCATTTGAACACTTCAGTATGAAATATTTTCTTTAGTATCTTTCCATGTGACTATTAACATCGTGCCTACAGCTTCAGAACGTTTTTTTTTGTTCTTATTAAATCATTCAGGCCATTTTTCTGACTCAGTCAGTCTGGCAGCTGTTATTATGGAGAAGAATACTAAACTTAGCGGTTGTGGTGGTTTCAACCAACTAGGGCCCAATTTTCAGTAGATCAGTGACATTTACATATGATTGAAAAATGGGAAATTTCGCGATTTTCAATATTCCCACTTTTTTCATAGGAATTTCAACTTAACTTATAAATTGATAATGCAATGGCCCTTAGCTCTGCTTTAGCAACGATTTTTTGATTGGGTCATGAAGAATCGAATATATTTTATATTATCTTTGAAAAAGATTCCTTTCTTGAGGTCTTTAGCTTGTCCAGTCCAACTAAGTTCAATGCTTACGTGACATGCAGCGCTATCTATCGGCAGTCACCGGTAACTAATGGTAAACCAAGGTGGTCTACGAGTAGGTTGTTAATGGTAGTAAATATTAAACTATTCTATCGACATCCTTTGATTTCTGTTTGATTCAACTCATTAAAAAATTATAAAAAAATTGAATAAACATAATTTATTTTTCTTGCAAAACCTGACTCTTTAGCTCACCTCATAAGCATGAAGACTCATAAAATATTGCATCTCTAAACGGCTTAATGTTTGATTCGTCCGAATTTGCTCTTTGAATTGGCACATTTTTTAATTTTATGCCAATGTCCTAATACGTATTTCTGGAGGTGTCGATTCGCCCACAAATAAATTAACATCGAGCGAATCGCCTCAAAAAAAAAAGTGTTGATTCGACCGTTTCGGGCGAGTAAATTCGTCCAAATCAACCAATAAGCCTTCTAAACATCGCTGTAACTGTTCCAAAATAACGTCAGCCCCAATAAACATGCACCACCGCACTGTATTAGCAACAATCAAACGATACGAACCGCATCGCTACCCAATTAAGATGATTACATATTCATTAGCTTCCAGATAATTACAATATAACCTACACTACAGTTCCGTAATAGTTTCCTAGCATTACGGCCGTGAAATAAGCTAAAAAAAGATTAATTTCCTTCATTTTATAAAAGAATCTTTCCGGCCATGTAATATTACCGTATAAGTTTAAAAGCAACTTTCCGTACGCGTAACTGGCATTGGCATTGCGTGCGTGAACGCAACTCGAACACAACAGTAACCCACTCACATGCATGAACCATCCGATGTACATTGTCTTGTCTCTACTCTCACGCACACAGTTGCGAAATTGCGTACGAAAGAATTGCATCGCTGTTCGTATACACACAGCGAGACTTTACTCTATAAAATATAACACACAGATACACAGTGTGTCTCTGTGTTTGTTTTGTTCTGTGTGTGGGTAAAGAAAGGTGTATTGCTAGGTGAAATGGGCACAGACATCTTAATGTTTGACGGCTCAGTTAAAACGGAACAAGCAATTAAATATAACGATTAACTACACGTTTTCGTGTATTTTTTTATTGATATTGTTTTTAATGTTTGCAGCATCTAGATTTATTATTATTATCCATGTACCGATATACAGTAAAACTAACATTTGCTTAGTTTACTTCTAGTAAAAAATCTAGGTGCGGTCCTGGTAAATCTTTTTTTTTTCCTGGAACCAAATGACATTATATCGTAGGCATATTTGGTTTATGTATGACGACAGGAAAAAGGAAGGAAGAGATAATTTTCCTGCCTTAGAGGATTACTAGTTTGGTATAAACCTTGAGCAGACGGTGCACAATTAGTCCGCAGACAATTTGGAATCTTACGGAAATCTAATGCGTATTTAGTTTTAGAGGTCTGAGGAACAGGGTGTAGTTCGCTCATCCTCTACAGAAACGGGAGGATCCGCCGATCAGACGGGTGTCGTGTCTGGCGGGCAACTGCCCAACGATTGATATCGGGGAAGTTATATGTATATAATATACTGTTCGCGCGGTAAACTCTAATTGCGCGATGCAGGATTAGTGTGACGTCAGGTCTTTGATGCGTAGTTCGCTTCTGGCGATGTAGATCGCACACGCACGTAGAACAAAATGTCGGGATTATCATACGATTCCAAATTGTCCAAATTCCAAATTCTAGTCCTAGTTTCGATTCTCAGGTCGGGCAAATTATCATTGGGTTTTTAAATCAAGAATTTCTCAGTAGCAGCCCGGAGTCTGGATTTGTGTCCGATCGATGGCAATAGGCTCGCCCCCTATTACATGGGACTTAAACATAACTGGCGAAATGTGGACGTACTACAGGTAGGTACACCACTGCCAAACCCTTCTGGGTTTATTGGCGTAATGTTATGTGTCCAAATTTTCCGCGGACAAGGTATCCATCGTCTGCTCAGAGCCTAAAACGAGTAGGGATGAGGATTCACCAGTCCCTACCAAGTTTGACCTATCTAGGCTTGGAAGATACATGGGTATGGAGATAACCTCATCCATTCGTCTCGTGGCTACGTGCTTGTGGATTACATAAAATAAAAGAAAGAAATTACATTTATTTGCGGTAATGCAAAGAAAGAATACAAAACAAAAAAGAACAAGTTGGTGGAAAATATGCGTTAAATCCACGCAAAACGGCCATCGCTCAGCATAAAGCTGCGACCCTATGCGAGACGGCCCCAGCGCTGAATTTCGGTGACAGCCGGCGTTCACCAACATACCCGTCGCCACAGAAGCTTTTTACAGCTGTAATCAAAACTACAGCCGAAGATCGGAAGATGACGATAAATTAAATAACAGTTCTCATGATTCATTTTATCAAAAAGATGAAAGCTGTCGTGGTTTATCTGATGCTGTTAAAAGAAACAGTCTAAATGTTCACAGCCAAGTGAAGAAAAGATTTTGAAAGCAATTGCTATTTGTTTAGGCCCTCAGGTCACTCAACACTTATCGTAAATTAAATTGTGTCTTTAATTTATAACTTCTTAAAAGCAAACATATTAATTCTCTCTAACACTCCTGCGCACTTAACAAGTCTCAAATGATATAAAATGCTAATTCAGATGGTTGTTACTCAATATTACCGTATTTTAACGGTGTTCTGACATTTGAGTGTGTGTGCTACTTGTGGATGTTCAGAACGTAAAGTAAATGACTTTAATATGGACAGAAGAAGACGTGTGCAAAACTACACGAATTGCTAGGCCCCTGGGTCCCAGGGGCATGCTCAGTAACTAGGAGATTAATGCTCGGACAAAGTTAAACAGCTATCGGGAGGATAACGATGGAAAGGATCGTGAGTCGTGACCTAATCAACCATGAGGATCAGTATTTACTGTCAAGAATACCTACTGTGTGCTCCGGAGTGAACCATCTACCATTGTGTATTACATTAAACATTTGGGTGGTCGTCAGCATACAGAGTGTCAGGGACATCGACGCGAAGCCTGTTACCATGGATTCAGTACGTGATTCTGACCCCCCTGTGGTGAAATTTTTCGTCGGTTATTTAAAAAAAAATCTACTGTTTCATAGAAAACTGCAATACCTACACAGTCAAAATGTATGGAACAGCAGGCTGGTTAGCCACATTTCTTATTTCCATACAGTATTATTTCCAAATTAATCAAATCAGGTAAATATTTGACAGCTATTTACGACGTTGCCAACTTTCAGCTATTCCACAAAATCAAATTCACCCTAAGCTACCACATTCTTCCATGACTCAGCAAATTAAGTACTTATTAGCTATTCTTCTACAGATTATTACGATCACTAAGCGTGATGAATAAGGTATTATTCTGTAACACTTATTTTATTCGTCGCTCAATAGGAGGCTGTCGGTCTGAAGTACGTAGGTAGGTACGTACTTACAATAATCACCGTCTACAGCTTGACATAATATCATTGTAAACTAGAAACAAGAATAGCTATCTAATTTGTTGTTGTGATAGAAAGAGGTCAATGTTCTATAGTGGGTGTTTATTGCATAATTACAGTGACCAGATATTGTTATCTTTACATTTATGTAAATAAGTTTCTAGACTTGGCTGTGGCTGTTTCGAAGGCTAGGTACCAACGGCGTCCCTTCCATGTGCCACCGAGGTGGTTTTAGTGAGGTACCTATTAATCCCACACTCCGCGGTCTTATCCTCTATGCCCGGCCGTCTTTTGTAGGTCCGACAGTAGCTTTTGATGGTGATATACCTAGGTAATTAAATTATTTATATCATGGCTGTATTCTCCGAAGTATCCAGCAGAGCACCTATTTAAAGAAAAGCTTTGTGCAGGATCCTACAGTTATTTTACGAGTTAGAATTAAATCTTTGTGAATTCAGGACTTCCACCACAAAACTTCCAGATTCCAAGATAAACAACATGTCTTCCAGAAGTTTTACAGCTGATACGTTAATTAATCCTGTCACAGTCCACTGCTGGCCATGGTCCAGATCCACCTTATGATCATCATCATTATTTTTCAGCCGAAAGACGTCCACTACTGCGCATAGGCCTCCCCCAAGTGTTGCCATAAATAATCCACCAATAAGGTTGATCTGGTCTCTGGATTGGTTACCATCTTTACTTACCAAGACCCCTCCGTGCCTCGCACGTTAAGGCTGCCAGTCCACTGGAGCGGAGAGGAGAAAAGAGGAGCGGAGATGTGCCAATATTAACCAATAGAATCTTGACTTCGCCCCTGAGTTTAGATCAGTGATCCTGAGTCAAGATTCTATTGGTTAATATTGACACATCTCCGCTCCAGTGGACAGGCAGCCTTAGCCCTTGGTCCCGGCTGTCATTTGTAAATCTTTAACAGTTGTTACAGGTCGTCAGAAGCCCGACAACCTTACTAAGGGGTATCGTATTACCCAGTAATTGGTTTGTGGAGGTCAGATAGGCAGTCGCTCCATGTAAGATACTAGTATTCAGCTGCATCCGGTTAGACTGGTAGCCGACCCTAACATAGTTGGGAAAAGCCTAGGCAGATTATGATGAAGGTAGATTTTCAAAGAGTAATTAAAATTAACTCTAAAGTACATCGAGGAAATTGCTGTCGAAAAACTTAATATAGTCAAAACAAGAAATAAAGCAAGTTAGAATGTTCTGCAAGTACCGGTCAAGTCCTGCAGGCACTAAATAGAGCCAAAGTGGGTCAAATTATATCGCGATACGCCGCGCGTAGCGGTACTCTAGGGATTTTTCCGCGCATTTTTTGCGGGATTGAGAGAGACTGGAGTGGAGAGGAGAGGAGAGGAGCAGAGATGTGCCAATATTAACCAATAGAATCTAAACTCCGCTCCAGAGGTGCGATTCTATTGGTTAATATTGCCACATCTCCGCTCCTCTCCTCTCCTCTCCACTCCAGTCCAGTGGACAGGCAGTCTAACAAGGCGAGAAAAAGGCTCGTCTGTGACGTCGTCGCCACGATTAGCGCCATTATATTTATCCCTAGCCTAATCCAACCTAGCAACAACAACCAAAGGCTAAACCAATCAATTTCAAACCAGATCACAAGCTAATAACTCCGTAATAAGTTGACACTGAATCTTTCTCATTAGCAATTAAAATGGCGTCATTATCATCCAATTAGAACAACGCAATCCGACACGGGCTTGCGTCAGATTTAAGGGCGTATTGTCACGCTTTTCTAGTTCAGTGAAAGGGCTTGGTCTGGAGGCTTCGATGGCGTGATTGAGGCCAAGAAGAACAGTTTCGATTTGGTTTAAATTGTGTGTAGATGAAGGTCTGTGTCGATGAGAAGCCGTGAAATGTGAGATGGCTGCTATGTAAAACTTCTATCAGAGAAGATTGTGTTTTGAATAGTGCACTTGCACATGCACATAAATTCATCTAGACTAATATTTTATAGAGAAGAGTTTTGTATTTTTGTTTGAATAATCTCAAAAACTCTTGGACCGATTTAAAAAATCTTACCCCAGTAGAATGCTATATACCTACTGGGGTTGCGGGTAGTCCCAAGGGAAAACCGTGGCCCCTGGCAAGGCAAGGGAAGGAACACGGGTGGGTTCTAGTCAGTAAAAGTCTGACACGCCCCTCTGCTCCGCTTAGAGCGGGAGAAGTCATTGGATGATTTCCCACCCAAAAAAAAAAAAATATAGAATGCTATATATTATCTTTATCACTGAATAACATAGGCTATAATTTATAAATACAGGGTGGCAGGGACGTCGACGCGAAACCTGGCGCCTGTTACCATGGATTTAGTACATGATTCTGAACACCCCTGCGTAGAAATTTTTCGTCGGTTATTAAAAATATATGAAATTGCATTATGTAGGGAATCTCTATCATTCTGATGCACTTAATATTATTAACTGCATTAGATTGCCTCTTTGGTGTAGTGGTGACGTCATGGGCGTACCCAGCTTTTGGCCCAGGGGGGGGCAAATAAAAAATTACATTCCCCCCCCCCCCCCCCACATGTTTTACATAGTTTGCTATTGCTGTTGCGTTCGTGTATTTTTAACCGACTTCAAAAAAGAAGGACATATCCAACGTTTTTTTTTTTAAATCTGTTCAATAATTTTCGTTTTTAAATGATACACCGAATTTTCAATTGCTTCACATTTGACGCACATATCGTTAACCATAGTAAAAAAAAAAAACAGTGGAACATAGAACGTCCTACTTTTTAAGTCGGTTACGCATAATATAATAGATATGACTTTTGACGCGAATTTTTTTCTAAAATTAATTCAAAATAATATATTGTAATTGTAAAGGAAGTCTTATCGTGACTGTAACATAACTTTTATCGACAACAGTACGTATACATACAAAATCCAGGGGGGGCAGCTGCCCTCCCCTGCCCCCCCCTGGGTACGCCCATGGGTGACGTGGTAGCATGGGGTCCTGGGTTCGATTTTTAGGTCGGGCAAAGTGATATTGAGTTTTTCTATCTGGAACTTCTCAGTGGCAGCTCGAAGTCTGGATTTGTGGCAAAAGCCCGGTTGATGGCAAAATGCTCGCCCCCATTACATAGCTGATGAAATGTGGGTGCATGTAGGTACTATAAGTACACTTCTGCCCAACCCTCCGGGGAAACATGGCGTGATGTTATGTTTTAAACTGCAATTAAACCGATGTTGCGGAGGTGGATGCAGCTTCACGCTGAATTTTAATTTTATGTTAATCTGACCAGTGATACGCAGACTCCTACTAACACTAGATGCTTAAGTAAAATTGTTACTAACCCTATGGACTTCGTCCGAAAAAAAAGTATTCTATTCTATGCTTTTCTAAGCCCTAATGAGCGAAGCTAGCACAAGAAAGGAGATGGCTATGCCCAGCTGATGAGCGATGCTGAAATATATAAATTATAAACACTTCAGGGAGATATTTCTATTACTCAGCCTAGTTCTATCTAACAGACAAAGAGCCTTAACAAAGTACCAATTTACATTTCAATACCGCTAACGTAAATCTCTAAAACAAAACACTTATCAAACAATTACCACAAACCGGACTCGAACCACCGCCCATTCACAGCTAAGAACACAAACGTTGCACAAGTAAACAATTCTTACATAAAGACGTGACCCAGAACTTGGGAGAAAGGTCTAGTACACCTCCCTCCTTGCCCTGCTGCCTTCACCTCCCCTCTAGAGTGCAACTACAAAGCATTTTGCATCTCAATTTTATGACACTGCGCAACGAGATCTAATATGGTCATAGAGCTGTTGACCGCTGTTGCATTATGTTCGTTAGACTACAGCATTTGAATGGTGCATGGTGAGAGCAGTTCTAGCCCACAACTTACGAGTAGGTCGTAGGTTTGAACCCATGCTGGTGCTTCACTTAGTGTCAATTATTTCATCACCACCGCTCTCATAAAAGGGAAGGAAAACATCGTGAGGAAACCGGCACGTCTAGAACTAAAAAATCGAATACGTCATGTGACATCTACCAACCAGCACTGGGCTGGCGTGGTGGATTACGGCTCACTCCCTCTCACCGGGAGGAGGCCTGTGTCCCAGCAGTGGGAACATTACTTACAGGCTGATTATGCTACACATGAATGGTGAAGGATGACCATTAAGGTCGCCCCAGATTTTTACCTTTTGATAACAGTCGCGGATTGAGTTGAATAGCGTGCGCTTGGCCTATGCAGGCCCTGACGTATGGACCCAGGGCCCCTAGGCACTTAGTCTTTTGAGGCCCCATTTCGAAGCCATTTTGTATTGGAACAAGACATTTAAAAAAAGTAAAGAAAGATACAAAAATGTTTTATTTGAGACACGCGCAGGAAATACAAACAAAAGTAAAAAGGACCGTTTAAAAACACAAACTACCTACAATATTTATCTGACTTTAATTAATATGTACTATAAATAAAAATCAGAAATACTGCAGTTTATGCTAAATATGTCACTATAGTCAAGCTACCATTAGCTAACTAGGCTACCGTAAGCTAGCTAGGTTCTGGTAGCTGGATGGATGGGATCCCTAGGCCAGTGTCTTGTGTGTCTAGGAGTAAATCCGGGGCAGGACCTGTGACTTGACCAGCAGTTGAAGGCTGTGAATGGATGATGAATGACCTGAAGAGTTACGTGCTTAGCCGTCACTAGTATAACTGAAAAGCTATTTGATAAATTCTAGGACAACCAGGCTGTTTTTTTCCATGCACTCCTACGCGTATTGATGGCAATCTTGCACTCCTGATTCTTTTGGGATCTACACTGATTCACTTAGAAATCATACCAAAACGATTCCTGTCACAGTTCTCCAGCTCGCACTGCATGTGAAAGCTAAACTAGCGCCAGCTTTCGCTTCATGGGCCGGTAGCCCTGCACGCGCCAACCGCGTGCGCCAGCGCAACCGGCCGCCATGTTGGCCCTACTGCAATTTGATAGCGGTTATTTTACTGTAAACGCTGGTTTTATTTGGAGAGCTCTAAGTGTTTAGAAAATTAATGGGTGAATAATTACTGATTGATGAAGATGAGAGAGAATTTTGGCGTGTTCTACCTGTATAAAAATTGTCATTTGAATCCGCGCGCCACTCATTCTGCTACTCACGGGCAGCGTGAGTTTGGTTTGGCCGCCATGTATTACATAACCACCGAGATATCTCTGGTAGTTTACAACTGAACGAAGTCATTGAGGAATTTGCGAAAAGTAATCCGAGGAGGCTTGCTAGGCGGTACCTAAGTTTTCATGTAGCATAGATTTGAAAATTTTCATTCATTCATTTCAATTTCACGAATGTATTCGGCTATAAGACTTTACAAGTTATTGCGATTTCGAAAGATCATTTTCACCTAAAGCAGTAATGAAGATTGGTGATTTTGAAGGCGCACTCAGTTGGGATGGTGATCGGTTTTACGAATTTTGCCGATGCTACATCTAAGTTGTGTCGTACTGTACCTGCTATGATAATAACAGTGACAGGAAGTTATTATCACATCATCCATAATATAAACTAAGTGGGAAAAATATGTATTATTGAGGCTATCAAAAACTATCCAAGCAAAGTTAATAAAAGTTATATGAGACCACCTCGGGAGCTTACCCTATCAAAAGATTTTTTTTTTTTTAATTGGTCCACAAATGACGGAGAAATCGGTGAACATAGATAAAAAAACATACTTACATTAAGTCGAACATAGAACCTCCTCCTTTTTGGAAGTCGGTTAAAAAGTGTGCCTCAGCGGGGTCAAGCCCCTTCCCCAACGACAATCCTGGATCCGCCAGCCCGCCACTGTTACGTAGGTACTGGTACCTAACAGTATAGCAACTCCGACACGTTCAAAGTTTCAATGCCCATGACCCATGGCAAGCAGCTAATTCAGCACCACCGAGTATGTAATTCAGCACTAACTGTCAAATCGGCACTAGGGCAAATAATTATTTTCATAAGTACCTTCTTACTTCCAATTTTTTACTTGTGGCAAACCAAAACAATCTACCTACATGTAGGTAGATACTAATAATAATCTCTATGTATTGTTAGTTTGTATTTAGTACCTACCCCTAGGGGTTAATCTTCGGAACGACTGATCCGATTCCGAATTTCTTTCAGCATTGGGAAGCTACAGTATTGCAGTATCATAGTATATTATTTTATGTTAAGAAGTAATTTCACGCGAACGAGTCCCGGACAGAAGCTAGTTATAGACAAATTAGTCTGTGGAAACAAATAAAGATCTGCCTACCACTTTATGGTCAAGGGTTTGAAGATTTTTCTACCTTGAAAACAATGCCATCTCTACCATGAAGTCAGTATTAGAAGTAAACTGACCTTATTGCATTTCAAATTCTGCCATCTATAAATAAATACCAGAACTATTTGCAATGTTTCTAATTCTATATTTGAAATTTTTTTGCGTTGAATTCGTTAAAATCGCTTGCGGTTTAATTAGAAAAAAATACCAACCGTTTACTTCAAAAAAATTAAATTCTGGTGGATAACAATCGCTATGATTTTAATAAATTCGCAAGCAATATTCTTTTGGCAATGGGAAAATGCAGCAGCCTAATTTTTTAGTCTTGCCACACAAACCAGGTCAAGGAAGTGCAGCAGAAAAACTATTCGCCAATTTTTTTGTTATTTTTTATGAAATGCAATTATGTGTATTGTTTCTTTATTATTTAGTTGAAATAAGAGTGAGATAATGTAGCGGACATCGTAATGACTGGAGGCAGTGCGAGTGGTTATTATAGGACAGAAGAAAACTAGGTGGTGTGACAGCTAAAGAATACCGCATAGAAGATTTTAGCTCAAAAATGGTTAATTTTGCCAAAATTCCATCATTTCATTACACAATATGACTATTAATCGCATAGGGGTAGTGTTTATGTGGGTTGCCTTTGCGATTTATGTTGAAAATAATCGTCATAACATTTGACCCAGTTCCAGTGCCGTGTGCGTTGACCTATGGATGTGAATGCGGACTAACTAAAGCACGATGTTATTTTTAGGATACAGCTTTGCAGATAATTAAATATTTATAGATGCCGTTGGTGTTATCCAATTGTGTGATAAATTACAGATGAAAATACCTGTGACCTTTTACACTTTGAATACTGGTGAGTTTTCTTTGTTTTACCTAATTTTTGAAATTCGATTGGTGTTCTGATTTTTTAATATTGTTGCACTGCATAGCTTTGGAATGTGATTTCAAATAAATTAAGTATTGTGTCAACCTGTTATGTTAACAGCTGTAATTAAAATATGTAACTGGATTTGTTTTTATGTCAGTAACATACAAAATCAATTGAATTATAATATTTTTAAATAACTTTATTTACACACGTGCTAATGATATTGTATTGATTTTTATCATTCATAAATTAACACAACATGTAAGGTGCTTTCAAAAGAAAAAATTACAATATTGAATATAGCAATCAATACATTTAACCTGAATACTTTTGCAGGTCCAACAGTTGTTCAAATAAACACTATGGATGGAAGTTTTATAACTCCTGGGAAAACAAAACAAAGTACAGAAATACAGTTAGTGAAAACACTATTTAGATACAACTTCCTTTGAAGGGATCAATTTAATCATAGTTTTTATTTATAAAAATATTCCAATTCCTCTTTGATTGAATAAAATTATTATATTGAAAAACGATTCAGGTTGTGATTTCATAATTTAATACACAACTGATGCAGATAGAGGAAATTATAACAATAAAAAATATTAGCAAGCATATCATCTTTTTATCTAAATTGACAGGCTGTATGTTTACCTGTTGCCAAAAATTACCGCCAAAAATGGATTCCAAATTCAAATCTCAGTAGATTTTCCTATTACAACCTACAATGGTTACTTAATGTTATATTAATAAAAACAAGACAATATGGTGTTTATTTGACTGAATCGCAATAAGGGTGGGATTGGGTGTAATGCCCTAAGGCCGTGGTGACACTCGGCAGTGATGAAGAAGCAAAATGTTCGCACTCTATCATTGATTGTGTGCACATTTACGTATTTACTGGTTGGTGCCGCTGTATTTGACGCATTAGAGTCAACAACTGAGAGGAACAGATTCGAAGTACTGCAAGGTTGGTTTCTATTCTTATTCATGATTTGACTTTCACAAGTTTTTACTCTGTCAATTTTATGTTGGTAAAGCTCAATGTTTCTGCAGTGCAAGTCTTCTGTGGAAGCCATAAATCTTACTAGTGGAAATCATATGTACTTATAGATTTAAGTTCAGTCAAATATTCTCTCTTGTTTACTTTCTAACATTTATCATAAAATATAAATTCTATCAATCTCGTTTTTATGAAGAAAACAGAATTATAAAAATGATTTTAAGGTATTTTCTGTAGACTGCTGGATATATAATATAGATAATCAGTTATTTAAAAGTCTGTGGTAAAACAAAAACTACCAATGTTCCAGATTATTCATTTGTTTGAGGGTGTCAATTGAACTTATAATAATAGTCTTTTGTTTCTAGTAATTTTTATCAAGTGATTTTAAATGAGGTTACCCCTATATTTGTAAATCTAAAAAAGAAAAAGACTTTTTGTCAATTTCTGCAAGCGCCTAATAATTCATTCGGATAGTACCTTTGTCTAGAAGTCCTTGTGGTGGAGGTGGTCTTCCTGACAGCACTTTATAAGTAAATAAGGATTGTTCTCTTGTGTCCATTCTTTATCTTACCTTTTGCTTGTGACTTTATTTTATTTGTTACAAAAAAAAACACTCTTAAATTGCCTTAACATTAGAAATACAGCTTTTGTCAGAATGCAGTTTCATTAATGTTTGACCTCTGGTAACCAAGACAACCAGAACCAAGGTCATTCAAATGTTTCCTTAAAAGGGCAGTTCATTTTGTCAAATACTGGCAACACCTGGCGATTTAGCAAATAGGAGAGTCCTCTAATCTTTCAACAGGATTTGAACTAATAAAGTTAGAATGTAAAACTCCTGAAAATTTGAATGGCCATTCCTTCTATTATTTTAATTTAATTGGAAATTAAAGTGAATAAATGAAGTAAGCTAACAGCTAAGTTTTTGCATATTTTTTTACTAAATTCAAGGGCACAGTAGCCCTTCAAGTTAAATCTTATAAATTCTAAGATAGATAGGATGTTTCCCTTTTATTAATATTAACTTACGTTCTACAGCTATCGAGGGCATGATCATAAGAAAGTACAACATAACTGAGGAGGATTTCCGTGTTATGGAGACAGTAGTGCTGAAGTCGGAGCCTCATAAGGCTGGTCAGCAGTGGAAGTTTACTGGAGCATTCTACTATGCCACCACTGTGCTCACTACTATTGGTAAGTTCTATTTCCTTTCTAAATAATTAAAAAAACCTAGCTTTTGCTCGCAGCTTACTCCGCATAGAGGTCGAAAATTATCCCACGGAAACATACTACCGGGATAAAAAGTATTGTTTGTCCTAACCCAGGTTATAGTCTAACTGTATCCAAACATCGAAATCCGTACAGCTTTTAAGAATTGAAAAGGTAGCAGATAGACAAACTTAATTACGTTCGTATTTATAATGTGGATCAGTGGATGTTGTGGATGGATGTTTTTTGATGTATATAAATAAATAAAAATAAATGGACTATCACACACATGAAGATAATATGTATGTTTTATCTTAAAGGATTTTTAAGCACTATAATATATTATTATCTTCAAGGTGTGTGATGAGCTTAACTTCTTGGTAACAAATAGTGCAGAGTATTATTATTTATTTTTTCCTTATATACCTGCATATAGCTAAATAGCTTTTACTGTCCCATTGGTGGGGAAAGGCCTCCACAAGTCCTTTCCAGGAACTCTTTTCCCGCGCCTCCTTACGCCAGCCAGTGCAGAGTATGAAGATGTTTTTACAACCTTATTAAAATTCTGAAATGATCAGCAGCTCCTGTTGCAAACTGTAGTTCTAAACTGAATACTTGAAGAGTTTTGTTTATGTAGAGAAAATTCCTTTCGGAAGGTTTATGTGTATACTACTGAATTAATTTATTGATGTAAGATTACATTATTAAACTCACTATTGCAGCCGTGCCAAATCAGAGCGGGTCGCTTTGTAAGATATAATATTCTAGAAGTCCAGCGGTAGAAACATTTTGTGTTATTGTTGGTGGGAAACATACAACTGTATTTAGAGATCTCGTAATTTTGTAGCGGTTACACCGCCACATACGAACTACGCATCAAAGACATGACGTCACACAAATCCTGCAACTCGTAATTAGAGTTTACCGTGTGAACGACATATATTATAAGACTATCCGAATTCAACTTACGGGCATTTGCCCGCCAGACACAACTCCCGGCTGGTCGGAGGATCCTCCCTTTTCTAATGAGGATGAGTGAACTTTACACCCTGTTCCTCATACCTCTAAAATTTCATAAATTAACATATAAATCAATATTTCTCGCTAAACAGGCTACGGACACTCAACGCCGGCAACGATCGGCGGCAAGCTGTTCACGATGTTCTACGCGATAGTCGGCATTCCGCTAGGCCTCATCATGTTCCAGAGCATCGGTGAAAGAGTTAACAGGCTCAGTAGGTGAGTGGCAACCAATTACCCATCGTAAATCTGAAGCAGTCCCAAATTGTAAGAAAAAGGGAAATTAGGGGCCCAAACCGTGTTTCCTCAAACTTGTGACGGCCCATCACCATCCCGGCGGAATCCACACCAGTTTCATCAAACTGTATATCTTAGTTTTTGCCTCAAAGCGTAGAATTAGTGTGAGAGCGAGAACTCTATACCTACCTTATCGATGTAAAGCCGTTGCAGCTGAATACCAGTATTTTACATGGAGCGACTGCCTAACTGACCTCCACAACCCAGTAACTGGGTAATACAATACCCCTAAGGTAAGACTGGTTGTCAGACTTTCGGGCTTCTGACGGTCGGCAGAAGTCTTATTCGTCTGTCAAAGATCCACGAAAGACAGCCGTTGGTCCCGGCTTGTCGTTATAATTATTTTGTTCTCGTCGTTAGCTGTAATAATAATCGTCATTTATTTACGTTGCTTATATAGTTGGTATGTATGTATCTATGTATCTATTATATAGCATTTATCTATGTATCTATTATAGTATATTGATTATTGTAATATTATACTTTTTATTTGCACCAAAGACAGCCCCATTTTATGTCCAGAATATCACTGTCCATTCCATGGTTGCCTGGAAGAGATTGCAGTAAGCGATAAGGCCGCCCATTGTATATTTTGTAGTGTATTACTTATTCTTTTTGTAATGTTTTATCTGGTGTACAATAAAGAATATATAAATAAATAAACGTGCTTACCGAGGCAAGGAGTCTCGGTATGTAAAGATGGTCACCCATCCACGGACCAACCAGTTAGTTGTCCTAATTCCTGGGCAAGGGCGGATCCAGCCTTCGGGGGGGGGGGGGGGGTCACATAGTCGGAGTCCAGTCAGGACAGGCCCAATCAGTGGAAGACTAAGTTGAACTAACTGTCGGGGTCTTCTTATTTTATGTAGGTATTACTAGTAAAATTTTGCAAAAAAATTATAATGACAGCAAAAAAAAGATAAGTGTAACGTACATAATTTATAATCCACCTACACCTGCATGGACCTCGAAACCCACAGGATTTTATTTTGAGGGAGTTTCCTTTTTATCTCCTCAATAGGCTATTTACGAAAAGAAGAATGTAGGGAGCGAGCAAGGCGAGGTCGAAATTTTTTGCACCTCGTCTCTGAATTCGCAGTTAGGTTTCTATTGAACATCCTTGCGGAAATAAGAGTTGCTTTGTCGACTTATGCAGAAAAGTTTGAGAGTTAGAAGAATATAGAATCCAAGAGCGAGCGTAGCGAGCTCGAAAATGTTAGCACACCGCTCTTGTGTAATGAAGGTTTTTTTTTAATAGTCGTGCCTAGTTAAATAGGAATTCTTTTGACGACTTATGCAGAAAGTTCGAAAATGTAGATTAGCGAGCGAAGCGAGCTCGAAAATTTTCATCGTCAGTCACTCTACAATTGTTTCTTACTGAATATATTTTGACCATGTTTGGGATTTAGGTGCCGCCAGGACCCAGTCCTAGCGGCACCCTAAATCTGCGGCATGGGGCGGGGCGGTTTGTCTTGACACTATTCTGGGGTATTTAATTCCTACGTCTATTTGCTAGCTTCAGATAAACCTACATGGGTACTTATGAAACGTCAGCGGCTTAGGAGCACGGTTTCATTTGGTCATTTCCTATGGAGAAGAGCCGGCAGAAAACTCCACGGCAAATCATCGGTATAATAACAGCACAAGTCTTATTATGCGTGTCGTCCGCGCATGTGAGGCAAGCATATCCTACGCGGCAACATCATACAAGTATTTATTTGATATAATGTATCAATGAGATTAGAAAAAGTGTCAGTGGTCGACCTAGGCACTGCCCAGGGGGGGGGGGGGGGTCATGACCCCCATGACCCCCCCCCTGGATCCGCCATTGTTCCTGGGATTATTTTCTAGATAATAATATTCAGTTCGGTCTCACAGCTTCCTTTTCTAAAGCCCATAATCTTGTTTCAGCGTAATAATAAAGTCAATAAAGCGCGCGATGAACTGCAAACAGACGAGTGCATCGGAAGTGGACCTCATATGCGTGGTGACCACGCTGTCGTCACTGACCATCGCCGGCGGAGCGGCCGCCTTCTCCAAGTTCGAGGGCTGGAGTTACTTCGACAGTGTCTATTATTGTTTCATCACCTTGACCACTATTGGTGAGTAGAAATAAATACTTGTAACAGCTAACACTTTGAACGACGCTTCTAAGCCAGATTGACCTCAGATCCACCGAAGATAGCTCTAAGGTATTAATTTGAAGGTAAACAAAAGGTAATATTGTTGAATGGTAAGTACCTATAGATAATATTGTGAAGAAGTCGCAATTCATTGTAAAAACATCATGATAAATATTATACCCTTAGTTGCTCATATACAGGCTGTTTATTCATGTTGTTCATTTATTTATTTTTACAAAATACAACGGCAATCTTCAAAAAAATCATACACTCATCTCGCTTAGTCGTTAGAGCTATTTTCCTGAACAGAAATAATATATGTTCCGCAAAATCTTACTGGAACTACTTCTAAAATCACAATTTCTTTGCCCCAGGTTTCGGCGACATGGTAGCCCTTCAAAAAGACAACGCCCTGAACCGCAAGCCCTCATACGTGATGTTCGCACTGATCTTCATCCTGTTCGGGCTGGCCATCGTGGCGGCGTGCCTCAACCTGCTGGTGCTGAGGTTCGTCACCATGAACACTGAGGACGAGAAGAGGGACCAGGCTCAGGCTGAACAGGTACTTTATAGACTCCAATTAGCAATTCTAATTCTTATTGCAGGGTTTTTCTAGTTTAGTTCGGATTTCTAGAGGTCCGAAAGTATGACCCAGGGGTCTATTGGCAAAAATAGGCTTAAGGTGCGTTTCCACTGAAGCAGAGACTAGCAGAAATCGTCCAATACAGTCGAGACGAGACATGCGATGAAGATTTCAACCATCGTTTGATTCCTGCAGGTCTCCACTCAACTCTGCTCGTCTCGGCTTTAGTGGAAATTCACCCTTAGGCTTAGGTTATTAAAATTGAGTGTTTGGCCTTATTACTTCAATTGTTTATTTTGTGCGAATGCGATTATGCGAACTCCGCATCAAAGTACTACTACTACTACTACTAAGTACAACTTAGTTTTGTTAACCTTATGTACCTGTTATAATGTTCTAGTTGTTTATTATCCCTTAATAAATAAAATAAAATAAATAAAGACCTGAGGTCACACAAATCCCGCATAGCGCAATTAGAGACTACCGTGCGACCGATATACACGGTGGCAGTGACATCGACACGAAGCCTGTTACCATGGATTCAGTACATGATTCTGAAAGCCCCTGCTTTGAAATTTTTCGTCGTTTATTTAAATAAAAACAGCTCTTCCATACATTTTCACCGCGTAGGTATTGCACTGTTCTATGAAACTGCTGTTTTTTTTTTAATAACCATCGAAAAATTTCCATGCAGCGGGGTTCAGAATCATGTACTGAATCCATGGTAACAGGCTTCGCGTCGATGTCCCTGACGCCCTGTATATAAGACTATCCGACATAAATCATTGGGCAGTTGCCCGCCATACACGACACTCGTCTGGTCGGAGGATCCTCCCTTTTCTAAAGAGGATGAGTGAACCTGTTCCTCATACTTCTAAAATTGCTATGAATATCTTCTTTCTTTTTACATTTGTTTTTATGTAGAAAAACAGGAAGATATCTATTCACGTGGACGAGAGTACTGCACAGGACACACATAAATATGTATTACTAGCTTTTGCCCGCGCTATCGCCCGCGTGGATGTCAGAAATTATCCTACGAGAACGTACTACCGGGATAAAAATTAATCCCATGTGTTAATCTAGGTTATATAGTATCTTCGAGAAAGAGGTCAATCGTCGAATCCGACTCGGCTGGGCAGCGTTCGGGAAGCTACGCAATATCTTCTCGTCCCACATACCACAGTGTCTCAAGACGAAAGTCTTTGACCAGTGCGTGTTGCCAGTGATGACTTATGGCACTGAAACGTGGTCGCTCACAATGGGCCTTATCAGAAGGCTAAAAGTCACCCAAAGAGCAATGGAGAGGGCTATGCTTGGAGTTTCCCTACGTGATCGAATCAGAAATGAAGAGATCCGCAGGAGAACCAAGGTAACCGACATAGCCCGAAGAATTGCCAAACTTAAGTGGCAATGGGCAGGACATATTGCTCGCAGAACAGATGGCCGATGGGGCCGAAAGGTTCTGGAGTGGCGACCACGTACTGGAAGACGTAGCGTCGGAAGGCCTCCCACAAGATGGACCGATGACTTAGTAAAGGCCGCAGGAGTTCGGTGGATGCGTGAAGCACAGAATCGGTCGAAGTGGCGGTGCTTGGGGGAGGCCTATGTCCAGCAGTGGACGTCTTTCGGCTGATATGATGATGATGATGATATAGTATCTGTGTGCCAAAATTCATCCAAATCCGTTCAGCCGTTTTTGCGTGCATGAGCACAGAAGAATACAGATAGATGGTTCACTCCGCATTTAGGTTTAGGTATGGAGCTCTCAATCGATTGCATACACCCAAGTAGGCTGCTGCAGACACAATTTGTCAAAGTGGGGGATTACTGACCTATCCATCACCCAAGAACGCGGCGGGCTCGTTTTGTTGAACCAATTCAGTGAGTGTAACGTAGTCAGAAGATCTAAGAGTTACGCCATAGATAGAAAGGCAACTTCTAGGTGAATATAACTGCAGGTAATAGCGCTGTGTGACCTGAATTGCACTTTATTGTGTCGAGGCAAGAGTCGATTTTTATTGAAACGATTTTGTGGCCTGTACCACTGTCACAAGATACCACCGTCTTATTTAGTACTTATGTTTTAGGGAAGGGATTCTCGTTTTTTACAACTAGGTATATCTTGCCATGATGCAGCATACTACAATGGTACCTTTTAGTAATTTTTTTAATGACTGAAAGGTACCATTGTAGTATGCTGCATCATCTCCCGGAGTACAACGGGTTGTACTCCGGGAGAGCCGGCAGAAGTGAAAACTTGAACATTTTGTGCATTTTTTAATATTTTTGAATGGTTAGGGAATAATTTCGCACGTATTGTTTTATTTATCAGTATAAAAGTACTATAATTTATGTGGTTAAATACAATATGTATTCATTAGTAGTAGTAGTAGTAGTATATTTATTTATTTTCAAAATATAGTCTAACAAAAATAAATAATTTATTTAAACACTTTTCATGAAGTATGTTTTGACTGCTTTTTTTTACCCATCAATATGGGTAAAATTTCTTACCTCGCAATCTTTACGTAATGTCAAAGATTATTTATTTTGATATTTACTTTGTCGGTTGCTAGGCAACGGATCGTACGGCACGTTCTGACGCGAGTTTAACATTTTTTTATTACTCTGAGTTTTTTTACCCATCCCAAAAAAGTGCATAACGCCGCTAAACAAGTTTTCACTTCAAAAAATAACATGTGTGGTGATGAAACCACACTAATATAATTTTTGTTCTTATTTACATGATCTTTTTCTCTTTACCTCCAGGCCCAGCAAGTGGCAGTCCGTCTCGAAGGCGACGTGATCACAGCAGACGGCGCCGTACTACGCGGCGTGTCACGCGGCACACGCCTCCCTGCTGACCCCAGGCAGATCACTGCTGGTATGTTGTTTATTTTATTGGACGACTTTTTCATGATGAAGCTAAGGTGAAATAGAAACAAAAAGACAATATAGAAGCGCCAAAGGTAAATTTAAGGTATTTAAAAAGCGTTCAAATTCAAGTGGCAATCTCATCTCAACGACAAGGTCATAACTGTAGGGAATTTTGTGTTTTTTTTTTTTGACAGATTAGACTTAGAGCTCCCGCAGACTTACAATTGTAAGTTGACCAACTATAGGACCAGAGACAGCGCGGTCATTTCGTTCTCGTTGACGTCCCGTTGACGTTGTTCGGTGGACAAACAGTGTTATGCTTTATAAAACCGATTTTATATCAATTTGCTGAACTAAGTAAATATACAGGGTTATGGGTAGTATGTCGGCAATCCATTATGGGGATGTAGGAGAGGTTGTTTGCAACCAAATAGCCTCTTATGACCCTGATGTAAATGTCAACCATTTTAGAGCAATTTGACATAAAATGAGTGAAATAAAGCCTATTGTTCCATTTTCACCGAGAAAAGGCCTCCTATACTTAATGGATAGAGATAGAGCAGTGGTGGCCCAGTGGTAACGGGACTTACGAGTTGTAGGTCGTGGGTTCGAACCCAAGCAGGCGCTTTACTTTGTGTAAATAATTTCATCACCACTGCTCTCAAAACGGTGAAGAAAAAAATCGTGGGGAAACCGACATGCCGGTTTCCCCACGATTTTTTTCTTCACCAACCTTTCTCTTTTTCTTTTTTTAGAACCAAAAAATCGAAGACATGTGACATCTACCAGCCCGCACTGGGCCCGCGTGGTAGATTACGGCCCACTCCCTCTCACGGAGAGGAGGCCTGTGTCCCAGCAGTGGGAACATTAATAGGCTTATTATGTACTAAGCATGCATAGGGACAGACAGACAGCGCGGCGGGAAGCGACTTTGTTTTATACTATGTAGTGATACTTATAGATATGGCAGGAACATTAATCAACACTTATAATAATTCCAGGTGACACCTCGCTAGTACCACTTTACATAGATGAAGAATACGCGCCCAGCGTGTGCAGTTGTTCTTGTAACTGCTTCGGACCAAACAAGTAAGGAAACTATTTATATTATACCAGCTTTTACCCGCTTCACTCGCGTGGAGGACATTATCCCACGGGAACAAACTACCGGGATAAAATGTATCCTATGTCTTTGCCCGGGTTATGGTCTACCTATGTGCCAAATTTCATCGAAACCGATTCACCCGTGAAGGTTTGATAAGGTAGAGACAGACATACAGACTTATTTTTATACAGCATGGATTTTTGAGATGGGACAGGTACATTACCTGTTGTCACTACAAGAAAACGGTATCTCAAAAATTAAGGACCGTCTCCTAAAACCGTTTTCCTGTAACTACAACGGTTAAGGTACCCTTACTGCCCCGTTTAAAAAATCCACCCTGTATAAGATCGATCTTTAATTTATAAGCCATTGAGTCATACAGTTATTATTAGTTGTTTCTATGAAGCAATGAAAATTATTAGTTCCTTCGAGTATCTCCATGGTTATGGGACAATGCCTTGACTACTGTGTTTCCAAAAGTTGGTACTTTGAATTTGAACAGTTCTTGCATTTACAAGCACTATGCTTTTTATAAATTAATCTGTTGTGTAAGTTAACCATATCTATCGTTTAATAAAATACAGTACTTACAAAATATTTCTCAACTTTTTCCAGATCGATACCCTACCGTGACCCCCTCTCACCGGTACCACCAACTAACATCAGGCAGATCAGATCAAAGAACTACCGCGAGCTAGGCAGCATACCTCGCTACATTGAGAACAAATCCTCCTCAAAGAACAGATCGCAGTCTTTACGACTCAACTCCGCCTCAGGATACCTCTACATGAACGCTAAGGCCAACGACTTCCAGTTAGAACCTGAAGACTTCAGGGAAATGGTCACGAAAAGACGCGAACAGCTCCGAAGAGGCATGATGATGTATGAAATGAGATGTAATAACAACGAGCAGTATGTACATCCTTATAGACACAGCTTGAGTACTAGACTGGAGACAAGCCCTCATAGTTCCTCGCTTTATTCCATGAATTTGAGGTCAGAGAATAGGAGCAATGACCCATTAGTTGATGACTACGACTCGGAGAAATCCAGCTACGCGAGAAAGAAGTTATTGAAAAACATAGCCAGAAACACCAGCAACAAAAGAGTGGAAAACTACTTCTATGATGACGCCGTATTACATTTCGACGACGAATACGCGTTCGACGGCTCAATACTCTTCGCTAAGAGGAGAAAATCTATAGAAAGAAATTGGGAAGACTACACATGTGAAATGCCGAGGACCCACGGAGCTGACCAAGTGTCGAACGATGGCAGTTACGGCTACTACCTCCCTGACGATGAAGAGCAAGACCAGTACTTCGTGAATGATACCCTCACGTTCCAACTACCGCCCCACCGGGCCAGCATATAGTGACGTGTTGTGATGTGCCAACAAGACTTGTGCCAAGGTAGGTTAGTGTTAGTCTACTAAATAAATGGGCCAATTAAGTAAATAAACATTAAATTAATAGTAATTTTACAATTTTCGCGGTAGCATCCGAGTTTGAACGTTTTAGCTTTTACACTTAGGTTATAGTTGTCGCGACATTTTATTATAATTCTATGATATGAGCTTGGCTTCTTTGTAGATATTGTAATATAGTGTTTTTAAGGCTTGTCGTGCGGTGAGCGCTTGTGCGTTTTATTGTGCGCTACGTCGGTAGAAATATTAACAAAAGAATATAATAAAACTAGTTTAAAATGCTGGGTCTCAGGCCCTCTCTCTGAGAGGGAGTGGGCCATAATCCACCTCGAAAGCCCAGTGCGGGTTGGTTAGATAAAAAAAGTATGTATACAAAATTCCAAGCCCAGAATTGGGATAGTAGGTACATTTGTATTAAAGAAATTGTAGATTTTCTCTATATCATAAGTGCTAGAAAATAATCTATAAAGTCACATTCCCTTGTCAGGTAAATAAAACAAGACTGCAATAGATGAATGTTCTAATATCTGACCAATCATGTAATTTTGGTAATTGTGTAAGTGATAATTAATCAGTATTGTAGGTATTCGTGATTTAAGCTCAATTAATCACGGCTGGTGACAGATTTTTCACAAAATTTCATAATTCATTAGATAAATTCAGCCATTAAAAAAAACATTACAATCACATGATATCAACCTAGAATATTGTCTTACAAAATCCAAAAAAATAATTTTAAGAAGAAAGGATGTCAGGTAAAATTATAGCCGACCACGACGATTAGACAACTCAGTGGGTGGGACCTGGCCTCCCCTCCCACTTACCCTCTTTGGCCGAGATCTATAAACATTTCTCAACGCTTTGATATGTTCCCGTCTCTATCATGCACTTGTAGTTTGACAGTTGTGCGACAGTGATAGGAATAACGTTTAGCCAAAGTATGTGCTACTCTAAAGGATGATTTCCACCAAACGGCTCGCATCGCATCAGATCGGAAAGGATACGAGCGGATGTGGCGACAGCCGATCGCGTCCGACAAGATGTCGACGCATACGATCGGCTCCGTATCGTCGCTTGCGATCGTATCCGTTTCTGCGCCTAGCCAAATAGTTTCATTCCTACCGTGTTGACGTGTTCTTCTTTCGATTGGATACGAAAACAGGCGAACGGAGCCGATCGCGCGTCGCAGCATATTTTCGGCTACAAAGCTGTCAAGCTGCTGTGCGCGGCTTGGTAATATATACTTTAAATGCTGTGTGTACACGATTGCGATCCGATGCGATGCGAGCCGTTTGGTGGAAATCATCCTATAGTAACGTATATAGATCTCGGGCTTAGTTTCCACGTTCGTATCCGTACCCAAAATTGCGGACGACGTTATTACTGCCAGTTGTCTGACTAAGCTGGTCGGCTAGTACATTTGATGGCAGCTAAAAACCGACGTAGTGCAAGCGAAAATTAATTTTATTTCCATTTCGGAGTGAATTAGGAATAGACACTGTTGCGAGTCACAATACAATGAAAATTATCGAGCTTATTGATACAAAACTGGCTAAAAATACAGATGATAATTGCACAATGTGTAAGTACAAAATTTGCCTGGAATAAGTGTTCCTTCTTGTGACGACTTGTAGCCTGAACAAACAAATAAAATGGGTATTATAATGTGCCATACAGAAAAAAATAATAATAACGGTACATGGGGATTGTGCCTGTTTCACGCACAGTAGACGTGCCATTTTATTGGCATTGTAAAAAAAATAATTAAAAAATGATGGCAAGTTAGCTCAAAGAACTTGTAGCTATAATAAAATCACCTGATGACCCCATCAGTTATACGTTTACAAGGTAGAACCTTCGATCAACAATAGCACTAGATCAAGGATTAGGAATAAAACTCATAGCTCACTAATTGGCCGCGATTGCATATTATAACTTAATTATAAACCTTAACAACTCAAACATAATATATAATATCGAGTGTAATATATTTACTACTTCGATTGAAACATACGTATTTAAAAAATATATTTAAGTATGGAAAAATAAAACATAATTTCTAAGCAATAAGGTTGAAAAGACTATGTTGCAAAATAAGACCACATTATTATTTGTGGTCTTATTTTTCCGGCCATTTTTGGTCTTATTTTTCCGGCCATTTTTGATGCGCTTATCGGAAACCTAGTGCTATTGTTGATCGAAGGGTAGAACACTTATTCAGGCATTGATATTCTATTAGCAGATATGTTTTGCATGAATGCTAATGTCTCATAATAATATTACCATGACCACAAATTATGACAATGGTCCTGAAACGATGCGATTTTTATATTATAGAATCGCAACAATTTTTAAAGTATGTGCTAGTCGAATTTTTTATTTAAATGAATTTTCCATGACGATTTTCAGTCATTTCCTTATTATGTATTATATTATGGTGAAATTCCGAATTCCAAATTAATAATAAAATATGTATATTCCATGAAATTATTATGTATTAACTCGCTATGAGCCATTAACTTTGATTTGTTAAAAATTTTAACCTTTGTAAAAGACAAAATTGTACAGTAAAACTGATGTATAATGCCAAATATGAAAACTTTTTATTCCATTAATTTTAAGAAAAAAGAAAGTTTTTATTTTATTGTTTTACTAATCTCAAAGATTTGTAGAAACTCCACCATAATAGGAGTAAAATACTAACATAAAGTATTATGATTTAAAAAATCTTAATGAACATAAATATTATGTAAAATCTTAAAATGTGTTGAATTTCTCACTCAGTGGAAATAACTATGAGAGTTTTACTCAGTATTATTATGATTTGATTATAATCAAAAATATGATATAGCTACATAAATACTTATGTAATAAATTGTTATATCTGGAAAAAATCTATTGGAAAATAAAAGTAATAATAACATCAGAAATGTTATTATAATGTAAGCAGGTAAACCTATGAAATTATTCAGTTTTGTATGAAGAAAATAATGTTGTATCTATGTATTTAATTTTAATAAGTCCTGGTTTTTCTTTTGATTACCAATATTATAATAAATATTTATTGAAAAATAAACCTTATTTCAATATATTTTTTTCACACTCAGTCTTCCAGTGTGATTTTGAGAATACTACATAATATTAATTTCATGTTTAAATACTAAAATGCTTCCATAATTTATTCCTGTTTTGGTCAGCTCATGCACGCGGCAAAAAGCCGTTGTTTTAAACTTATAAATTAATAATATCGTACTGAATATGAAGTGAGTTAATACAATTGTAAAATATCTAGTCGAAAATGTGAGAAATTATGTATAAGGAAACGTCTAGTCAAAATAATTGTAATTTTTATTTTATAATTTTACAATGTTGTCAGCCAAAAAAGGTTATTTTAAAACCTTTTTTTTTTAGAGAAATGTTTATTTTCTTGACTGATTTTTTTATTGTATTATTTTTAGACTAACTCTTAAAGCTGCCAAAAATCGTTTTTGTTATATACCTTTTAACTAGTTTTAGTAAACATCAGTATTTTATTTGCTGTGATAATTTTACCTCTAGTATTATTATAATTAAATTATTAAGTTTATAAACCTCTTCAAAAAACTCGAAAGATTTTTATTATGTCTTCAAAAGATTGTACCAGTATTATTTGAAAAAAATATTTATAAAAAAAATCATTAACAAAATGTTGATGTCGTTCGAAACGATTGTTTCCAATTTTATGTCTAGACTTTTATGACGAAATATCTATAATAAAAAAAACAGTAAAATCGCTGAACATATAATATGTATTATATTAAATAATTATGTCGACTTATTTTAGGTGTTAAGTAAAAATGAACTAAACATGACTGCACTAAACTTTATGCCAAACGTACTCGAAACAATGAACTTTAATTTAATGGGTTGTACACAATTTTAGTTGTCATGTAGTACTGTTTCTAGATATTTTAGTTGTCATGTAGTACTGTTTCTAGATATTTCTTGCACTTGTTGTCCCCACTTAAGACACTGACAAGAGCTAAAGCACGGCCACTGTCGAAAAGAAAGACAAACGCCATGACACAACGTTTGTAATTTATTGCAAAATATGAAGCAATTATCTATTTACTCAAAAATGAACATGGACAAGACAAAGGTCATTTCAAATGCCCATGTAACACCCGCCCTCATAAAGATCGGAGACGCTACGCTCGAAGTTGTAGACGAGTATGTTTACCTAGGACAAACTGTCCAGCTAGGTAGGTCCAACTTCGAGAAAGAGGTCAATCGTCGAATCCGACTCGGCTGGGCAGCGTTCGGGAAGCTACGCAATATCTTCTCGTCCCACATACCACAGTGTCTCAAGACAAAAGTCTTTGACCAGTGCGTGTTGCCAGTGATGACTTATGGCACTGAAACGTGGTCGCTCACAATGGGCCTTATCAGAAGGCTAAAAGACACCCAAAGAGCAATGGAGAGGGCTATGCTTGGAGTTTCCCTACGTGATCGAATCAGAAATGAAGAGATCCGCAGGAGAACCAAGGTAACCGACATAGCCCGAAGAATTGCCAAACTTAAGTGGCAATGGGCAGGACATTGCTCGCAGAACAGATGGCCGGTGGGGCCGAACGGTTCTGGAATGGCGACCACGTACCGGAAGACGTAGCGTTGGAAGGCCTCCCACAAGATGGACCGATGACCTAGTAAAGGCCGCAGGAATTCGCTGGATGCGGGAAGCACAGAATCGGTCAAAGTGGCGGTGCTTGGGGGAGGCCTATGTCCAGCAGTGGACGTCTTTCGGCTGATATGATGATGATGATTTT
Organism: Conistra vaccinii; assembly: GCA_948150665.1. Classification (NCBI taxonomy): domain Eukaryota; kingdom Metazoa; phylum Arthropoda; class Insecta; order Lepidoptera; family Noctuidae; genus Conistra; species Conistra vaccinii. The sequence continues at coordinate 8,078,101 of OX411340.1, read as the reverse complement.
GGATTGGAACAAGTAAAAAGTTTACCATTAATTTATATCGAGTTTTTTTTTCTAACTGTATTTTGTTCAAGATTAGCATATTTTTTCCGCTACCACGAATTATTTAGATATGCCAATTTTTTTTTTAACACAATCCTACTTAGGCCACTTTCCTCTTGTCAGCATCTTAAAAAAATGTATGCTCTCTTGTCATTGCGGCATTGGTATCAATGTCTCATTTTTATTCGTTCGCTGTTGCGACGTATTTATTTTGGGTGGTATATCATCAAATGACTTCTTCCGCTCTGGGCGGAGCGGAAGTGCGTGTCAGACTCTTACTGACTAAAACCCACCGGTGTTCCTTCGCTTGCCTGTTCAACTCAAAATCAGATATTTTGAGTTATAGATAGAAACAGTTCCTTTTATTTGTTGTTGTTTTTTTTTTATTAATGTCGTAGACCTCAGTGTGAACGCCAGCATTTAGTAAAAATCGTTAGCCGCGCTGTGAATAAGACGGGTCTGCTCAGTAGAGTAAAAGGTTTCGGGCGTGTCAGGAGCACTAACATACGAAATAATTTTGAGCATAAGCATAATGAACCTATAGTGAACCCACTGCTGGGACACAGGCCTCCTCTCTGTGAGAGGGAGTGGGCTGTAATTTACCACGCGGGCCCAGTGCGGGTTGGTAGATGACACATGTCTTTGGTTGTAGGACATACCGGTTTCCTCACGATGTTTTCCTTCACCGTTATAGTGGTGATGAAATAATTTTACTCAAAGTAAAGTAAATCGCCTGTCAGGGTTTTAACCTACCACCAACAACTCGTAAGTCGGGGCAGTTACCACTGGGCCACCACTGCTCTCATGGACAGAAACCTTTTTAGAATGCATGATGTCATCACCATTATCATTGGCACCCTTGCAAGGGCGGATCCAGAATTTGTTTCTGGGAGGGGCACATGGGCTAGACAGATAAGATGTGTATCCCATACCTTAGTTTACACTATGCTGTTTTTGGGTTACATTTTTTTTTCAATGAAGATGTACAGTCTAGTACCCTTCTTTTCTTCAGTGTTCATAATTGAAGCAATTTCTTGATAGCATTGCATTCAGGCCAGTCCATTCGATTTTATTTAACTTAAACCTGGGGGGGGGCACGTGAGCCAGAGGGCTGGATCCGGCCTTGCAACCTTGTACCACTGCTGAGTATAAGCCTCCTCTTTTGTGCTCTGCTTCCCTGGTCTGTACGAGTCTCAACCAGGTCTTATCCGCGATCTTTTGTAGGTCGTTCACCCATCTGGCTGTTGGTCTACCCAAGCTTCTCAAACCCTAAATACATGATGTGTGTGTGTGTGCAAATCAACTTCTCACAACAGCCATGTTATTTTACACATAGTGACGAAATTAGCCTCTAAACTAAGCATGAACTGACACAGTGTCTTCGCGAAGTGTGGTTGTCGAAGAATTCTAATACCCCTGATATGTTTCAAGTGCGGTTGATTGTAAACTAATTATAAAATAATGTACTATAAACTGTTAAATGGATACGTGAGGAGTTCTAGTTATTACGCGGTCTGAATTAATTGTAATTTTAAAAGTGAAAAATGTAAAATAAATCGGATTTCAATAAAAAATACATACGAATGGTTGGTGTGTTTTTATTTTACTCTAGGCTTGCGTTAGTTGCATTTTCATTTCGATTCGTTATATTTTTGAAAAGCTTCTTTAGGCCCCTTGAGCACTTTTTGGGTGAACAAAAATCATGGAACTCGCGTCATCGTCACCGAAGGCGCGTTGAGCACTTTTTTGTTAACAGCGCACTCTGGTTTTATTTTTTTGTATTTTTGTTCCTACCTACTTTGTGTTGTTTTATACAAAATGAAATTGTTATAATCACATCTCCGTCGTACTATCAGTTCGATTCAAACTTAACGGCTCGGAAGTGCGCCACTCACCCCCGCTGACACATGAATTCGTTACTGCACAGCGACTCGCCTCATGTTCCGAGCCGCCATAAGTTGGTATCGAGTTACCACTTACCACTACACTTAAAACTTTAGCGCTAAACGAATTTAAAACATTGTTCTGTTTCTGTCAATCATTTGAAGACGATAGAGATAATGATGTTTTAAGTATGTTTATTAAAAATAGTGCCATCCAGGAAGGAAGACGCGCCCACTCTTCTTCTACGAGATTACTGTACTTTAAGCGATTAGGAGGAACAGTGGGGCGCTGCGTCTTCGTGTATGGCACTATCCATATATAGCTTTAAACGTAAGAACCTATTAGCTAATTAGTGATTTTTGGAATCGAAATTGAATCGAATAAGTACCTAATCGATGAATCTTATAATATTGTGCTAATAGTCTACTTGAAATTCCGCATCCCATATGCAGCCCGTAGGATTGTTGCAATCTGAAAAGAAACAAAAAAACTAATATAAAAACTGAAGTCAAGATCGCATAAGAATACCTACATCTTTAAAACTTGTTTTAAATGCTGTTCGAATGACGCCCTCTATTTTTTTAAACCCGTACTCTCTGTTAACAAAGGTTCGCTGACAACTTCTCGTTCTGGGTAACACTTGTATTTGAAAGGGAAGCTCCTTTCTTTACCATGTAATTCGTTCAGTCACCGCTAGGTGGCAGTAAAAATTGTCGTACCCTTCTGTTGTTTGCACCTACTTTGCCCATACTTTGGCTTAGGGTTTTGTTGTATAAACATAATTGATCCTAGTCATATTCATAAAAATACATAAGAAGAAGCATGTTAGTAAAAAGCTTGTAATTATGATATATATTATGAATATAGACTGTGATAATACCTATGTTCAAATAAGCAAAGCACAGTTTTTAGATAGCCACGACAAATATCTTAAAACGAACCTTGCTGAAATTCGTACCTAACTATTTTGTCTATCAGCTCCTTCCATAAAGTAGGTAGGTAGGTATTTATCATAATAGTGTTGATACTTAAACGTTTTGTTTGGTGATCTCTTAAAAGTAAAGGCTTGTTCACATCAACCTAAATAAATATCCAGTTCGTATCCAGGGGTACCTAGTCTGTTTTACTGCTGATATTGGATTTTTTTATTCTGATGAAGTGTGGAGTTGTAAAATGTGTGTTTCTCTATTAGGTAGGTACGAGGGGTGTTCAATAAATAGTGAGAATGCGATACATTCTCTTTGGAAAGAACAAAAATAAATACTGGCAGGCATAGCCCAGACATTAGTTAAGATGATAATAAAAAAAGCAATTAATTCTCTTTTGTTTTTTAAAAGTAGAAGTCTATTGTTTGCGTCGTTTCGGAACGTGTTCTTAAAAATGGATAAAATTGAAGTTCGCGCGGTAATAAAATATCTCTGCTTGAAAAATTTTACTACGGAGCAGGTAAATCAAGACTTGAGAGCAACATTAGGGGTTCATGCTCCTCCATATTCTACGGTTGCGCGTTGGTGTGCTGAGTTCAAGCGAGGAAGAACTTCCACTAACGACGACCCACGAACGGGACGCCCCATATCGGCAGTGACTGAACAAATGATTAAAAAAGTTGAAAATATTGTCTTGGCGGATCGTCGTGTTACTGTTCGTTATACAGCTGAAGAAGTAAAGATTTCGATAGGAAGTGTCCATAATATTATAAACGACCATTTGGGTATGAAAAAAGTGTCAGCGCGCTGGGTGCCCAGAATGCTTTCTGACGCGCAGAAACAAAATCGACTGAGAATTTCACAAAGCTGTTTGGATTTGTTACAACAAGATCCTGACCGATTTTTGGCTCGATTCATAACTATGGATGAAACATGGCTTCACCATTATGACCCGGAAACGAAACAACAGTCCATGACTTGAAGGCGACCGTCATCTCCAACTCCAAAGAAATTTAAGGCGATTCCATCCGCCGGAAAGATCATGGGCTCTCTTTTCTGGGACAGCCAAGGGGTGGTAATGATCGAATATCTTAATCATGGAGCCACTATTACGGGGACTATGTACGCAGGACAAGTAACAAAGTTGCGTGAGGAAATACGCAAGAAACGGCGTGGCAAACTCGCTAAAGTTGTTTTGTTTCACCAAGATAACGCCCCTGCGCACAAGTCCAGAGTTGTGATGGCTGCCATTCAAGAAGCTGGCTTCGAATTGATGGAACATCCTCCATATTCACCGGACCTTGCTCCTAGTGATTTCTACCTATTTCCGCGCTTAAAGGAACATCTCAGGGGCCAGAAATTCGAAGATGATGACGGAGGAGTCGCCGCCGTAAATGATTTTTTAAGGGATCATGAAGAAGATTTTTTTAGAAAGGGAATTTTATGATTAGAGAAAAGATATACAAAGTGTATAAACCTGAAAGGTGACTACGTCGAAAAATAAAATAACATATAATAAAAGATAATTGCGTCTTACTCATTCTCACTATTTATTAAACACCCCTCGTATAGTTTGCATCTTTCGTCCACTGCATTGTTTTAATTCTGATGAGGTCGTCGATCATATGTCTCAGGGCTTTTACACGAGTTGATGGCCCTAACTACAAGGTCTACGAAATATTGAAGTCCGTACACTTTTTCTAACAGGTTTTTACATACAGTAGGTACCTATTATCATATTGCTGATCCTTGTTTGGTGAACTCTTAAAAAAAAAAGGCTCGTTCACACGCTAAATAAATTCCAATTCGTATCTTGGGGTAGTCTGTTGTTCTGCTGGCATTGGATTTTTTTATTCTGAAGAAGTGTCATGCTGCTGTGGAATGTGTTTCTCTATAGGTAGGTATAGTTCGTTCGTTAGTTCTTTCGTTCACTGAATTGTTTTAATTCTGATGAGGTCGATCGTGTCTCAGGAAATTTTTACATGAGTTGATGGCCAACTGCAAGGCCTACCAAATATGCCCATACACTAAAGATGATACACATGTGCCTACCCACTCACTAATACCTACCAAAGATACCTACCAATCTCAGTGCATATCGGACCTTCTCTCATACAACAAGTAGGTAGGCACCCACTCACACCATCTCAAAACTCCATAAAACATTTAAAATTTTAATTAATAAAGTAAAAACAGAATCGTTTCTAAAATAAAACAAAAACTCTTCACAAATTCATTTTGAACAGCGGATTTAATAAATGCTTAAGTGGGAGAGCACTGTTATTTCTCTTTAAGACTGGCCAAAGAGAATACTAGAAGAAAAATGGGCGCACCCCTACCACCCCCTACCAAGGAGGTATTACTTTGAATAAAGAAAAGTTAAAATTTTCTTAAAACACCCCCCGTTGGGGAGTTGCCTATCTATCTTCGTTTAAGTATTGGCAAAAATTACCCCCCCTGTTGCTTTCTCTTTCGCACCACGGCCGTGTCATTGGTTAATTTTTTAAAGGGTAGCGTTTAAGATGATTGCTTGTTTTTAAGATGTTTTAGAAAGAAGTAAATTGGTTGAAGATTGTAGCCTTTTTTGTGAGAATTGAGCCGATCTACAGTTCCATTTACTTGGGTACCTATATTAGGTTTATAGCATGCTTGTGTTAGGCAATGGAAAAGTAGCAGTGTGTTGAAATTGGTCTAATTTTGTTCCAATATTTTTATTACAGGTTCCATAACCTTTTTAGTAAGTTGATTGCTTCTATCTCCAGAGTGTATTAGGTCCCCGGCCTGGAGGAAGCCTTCACCTCAGGGGTTCTCAGATAAAAAATAAAATTAGGTAGTAATCAACACTGTAAAACTAAGAAGAATATAAGGCTTTTTATTTTTATTTTATTTTATTATTGCTTCTATCTGGCCTCCGCAATGAGATGTGACTGAAAAAATTTCATCTAAAGGTACATCAATCTAATTGAAAAAAAATCGTCAGTCAATTTTTTGTGGTATTTATTGTAACTTTTTTTTTTAATCTTTGGAACGAAGATCCTCATCGCACGATATAGGCACGCGAATGAGGACTAAACTTGATACTTACATGACAAGAGTGTCGTAACTCGTTCTCATACGCCAAGTGTGCAAAAGCGAAAGCAACTTCGTACTAACCGGGTGGCACACGACACCTCTCGACTAATAGAGTACCGACCTTTCCGTGTAGGTAATAAGATTGCATTCATGATGAAAAAAACTAATTGTGGAGTGAGCAGTTATGGAACTTACATCACATATTGATGAACTGTCTTCGAAATGAGTCTCATAGATATTATGTGTCTTGAGGTTGCACCAACTTGATGTAGGCACATTCTGTCTCAACCAGATGGTGATGATGCGAAGTGTTTGTCCAGGTTCATGGGCCAAATGTAATCCATATAAGCGTGTATTTAAAAAATATTTATTTATGGTATGATGGGACTGTCATACGCATTGAGGTTATGAAAGTCTGTCATAAAAAATAATTTTAAAAATACCGACCCACCCCTTCTCTATTATCTAATCGTGTTAAGATTGTCAATCTGTTTAACACGTTAACCCTAATTATTAATTTTAGTATGTTATTGTAAGGGCACGCGTCAACAGGTGGTTAACTTATGTTATTTTTGTAGGGATAGCAAAAAAGCATATCTTTATTAAATTTATTTTTTAAATTACTACTTAATTTTGCTACTTTCTTCATTTGCCTACCTTATTTATTATTCTACAAATTCTAAGTACATATGAAACTACAGAAGGCCACCTGCTACGATCCTTACATATATCTACTCTTTTTCATGATGGTTTGTAGAATTTCCAATACCTATTTAAAATACTCTAACGATTTTTATGCTTAGCTACAACAAGCTAAGTAGGTAAATTGGTTTTCATTACCATAGCAAGGTTGTAAAACAGCAATATCTAACTACTTTGATTATAATAGGAACATCTTATTACAAAATATAACTAAACAAAACTGACAAAATGTGGGTGTACTATAGATACACCTCTGCCTAACCCTTCGGGGAATATAGGCGTGATGATAAGTTGTTATTTTATGATCTTATATTATTATAGTTTAACCTTTTACAAAACGTTATTTAGGTATAAAGGCGATAAGTCTTACCCTTTCATTACCGTTTTCTTTTAAACGAGTCGGCGATTGAATTACAGAGCGTTTTAATTAAAGAAATCTTTCACAAAGTTTATCTAAAAGATGTAATTATAGAGCAGAGGGTTTTCCAGGAAAAATGCTATAGGTACCTAAGTGGTAGCTATACCTAGATAGTAACCTACTTCTCATTTGAATGAAGAATACTGTGATAATTATGTGGTTACCAGGTCAAAATAGTCAAGGCACGAAAATTGCTATTAGCATAAAAGTAGGTAGTGATTACATTTGAAAACATTTTTCAAACAGCAGAAGATGCGTGGTTACATTACAGAAGCAACGGTCACGCAATTACGCGATACTTTACCTACATGAATTATGACAACGCGACTTGAATGATCGAGTATGTCATATTCATATAAACGAGCGCGGCAATCGCGTACTACAGTCGCTTTCGGTTAGGACACATGGTAAGACAGCTACAAAAAAAATAGGGTGTGCTTGACCATAGGATAGAAGTGAAAAGGAGCGGAGTATACGCGATTCAGCGTCACCGAATTTGACCGACCCGAGCATGACGTTTCAGTTTCGTTCAATGTTCAGAAAGAGCGCAATGTGCGCATAACGTTTGCACTTCAATAAAAATTATACCAAAGGTAGATAATGTTTCTGAGTTATCGGCGTCATCGTCAACCATTTTACCATAAAATTAACCCAAAATTTATTTTTTACAAACCACACATCCTTTTTGCTGTCCCTACAACTCCGAAACTAAAGTTCAGCACGATTTAAGTTGTTCAAAAGTGAGAACTCTGCGAGCCACCGCGCAACACTTTTACCTCACTTTCACCATTCTTGTGTGCAATCTCCTTATATCTTAACAGTTTTAGTGATCTTTCGAGACTAAAAAGTTTTGGGTAAAGTGAAAAAGTTGCGAGGCTTTTTTACCGGGTTTCAATGTCTTTAGAAACCAGAATTAACTACAAATATTTTAAAGAAAATCTACCCATCTATACAACGTTATTTTTGGTTTATACTAAACCTCTTTAAGGGATCATTGTACTCATCATTATGAACAACTTTCACTATGGGACCAAAGCTAAAATCGCGAAAAAATATCTGCTGTTCCATACATTTATGTGCGCATATCTCGTCAAAATGTAGGGAACAGCAGATATTTTTAGTACTTATAAACAAAAAAAAAACGTATATATTTCCAATCATTTATTAAATTTTGACATATACACGCTGAAGTTCCGTAATTATAAATTAAAAACCAAAATGAAAAATGCAATGCTTTAAAGGCACTTTGTTTTTTTCATCGAATTATGAATTCGATGATAAGTACTTAATATTATTTCAATTATTTAATTTAAATTATCATTTAAATTATCATTTAAATTCGATTAACATCATCATGAATTTCTAAATCGAGTCAGAAATGCAATTTGGACATCATTACTTTAGCTGTGAAAAGTTAAATAAATGGTTGGAAAGATTATAGTCACCTTTTGCAATGGGTGCTGTGGCAAGACACTGTATCTACCTACTACTCTCAGTATCAAGCTACTATCAAAACATCTGTAAAAGTAGCCTTTCACCCAGAAACACAACGATTAACAGTTTGCCATTTTCGTAGCACAAAATAAAGCCTACACTTCTTCCCTCAAAAAACAGAATTTTCCTTTCTCTTCAAAGAAAACATTTACAATAAACAAAGAAAAACAAACCCAACCGTCTAGGCTTCAGCATAAAAGATCTTTATACATCGCACAAACGTCTCAAGCAACAAGGAGAAAGGTCGGACATTTGTTCGTTCAAAATAATTTTATTTTAGCAAAATTGATTCTGGCTCGGCCGTACCGTTTTCTTGAACAAATTTTAATATCTGAGGAAGATACGGCTAGGGTTATATTTATATTTTTCCTCCACCCCGTTTCTTTTGGCGATTATTATTCTGTATTCCAATGGGCTCGGCGGGTGGGGGGGCCACCCCTTAGACTCTTTCCTTTTTGCTTCTTAAGTCCATCTTGAGACAGGGCAGGGAAAACTGTGGGGTGGTGTTGTTTTATTTTTGTTTTGTCGTTATTTAAAAGTTGATGATTTTACGAATTTACTCAAACAAAAGGAATAGATTTAATGGAGGATCGAGCATGAGTCGCGTAGACGTGACTGCTACGGCGTAGGTCGTAGACTTCTGTGGCCTACGCCGTAGCAGTGCTACGAATAGAATTTGTAATTTAAAACGACAAAATTGTAAAAATGTGTGACGTTGCTTGGGTTCTGTAGGTACTATAATTACCTATTAGTTGTAAAAATATAGGAAATTCTTTCTAATTAGCGTTCGATATTACAGAAATAGGAAGAAAGCAAAGCTATTCGCCAGTTATGTGTAAGTTCCATGTAATAGTCTCATAAATAGTCCTAGCCTATAATACAAATATACCTAACTTATTATAATAACCACGAATGAATAAACAATTATTGCTTGAAAAAAAAAGGTTGTTGAAAACATTAATATAAAAATAAATCATTACCTAAAAAAACTCACAAACAACTCCACCGCACTCAAATTCTCTGCTTCTGTCACTTACCCCTTTTACTGGAAAAACCGTGGCACCTACCCGGAAGGGGTTCGATATTTAAATATAAGAAGAACACCCCCTTTTTTCAAGGGAGGACCCTCCCCACCCCTTGGATTTATGGATCTGGCCCGGAGTGGGCTCCTAATTACTTATCTTTGAGAATACAAATCAATCGCAAAAGGAAAAGGCTTTTTGCTATGGATCTAAAATGTAGCACTTAAATATTACTTAAATGTAACTTAGAGGTTGCTATGTTAGCTGTGCTGTTGAGACGAGATTAACGATTCGTTAAGTTAAACCATGAAGTGGTTTGGTTAACCGGTACTTTAAGTGGTTTGGTTAACCGGTGCCTACGTTAAGTGGTTTTGATGAAATGGGCATGTGAAAATGTTTGATCGAAATTTGTTTTTTTTTATACAGCGTCTCGTGAAAGTTTTGGGGACTCATTGTTCGTGTTTTCGAAGTAATTAGAAAATAAGAAACCTGAACCTGTCTACAATTAGGTAAAGGTATTAAGCTCTGATCCGAAACCCAAATCGTCGTTGCAGGCTGACGGTTCTTATAGGTAGGTAGGTAGTTACTCATTCAGAACGATCTGTCGGGAAAAACGCCACATAAGTTTTTGACTCTTAAGACGCAGATACATGCCAGTGACCTTGAGTGGTTAGCTTGCGTGTTCTGTACTGAGCTCACGCAACGCGTCGTACGTCCAGCCAGTAATAGGACTCGCTCATCAAGGAGCGCTGTCCCCAATTTGACGCATTATTAACTTATCACTACATAGTATAAAACAAAGTCGCTTTCCGCTGTCTGTCCCTGTTTATGCTTAGATCTTTAAAACTTCGCAACGGATTTTGGTGCGGTTTTTTAAAATAGATAAGAGTGATTCAAGAGAAAGGTTTATATGTATAATACATGCATGATATAGTAAGCTATAATTTATAAATTTATCACGCGGGCGAAGCCGCTGGCGGAAGCTAGTTATACATAAGACAAAAAGTATTTTAATAAAACACGTAGGTATACTAAAAGATTAATATTTTAATTATCCTTAAAATGGTGAAGGTTTCAGAAAAATACGCTTGATAGCTTTTGCGTAATTCTCAGTTTTTTTCCGCGGTAGACACAACTTTACAAATTAATTTCACTATGTAATGTAAACATAATCTAAAATATTCGTATATTAAATTATTCAAAAAATGCTCTAATTTAACATATATTTTTTCCAAATCATTAACACTACTCGTTTAGACGTAGTTTTCGGTATAAATAAATCATTAAAAGAAGCTTATCGTCACCTTAATACAAATTTCTCCGTAAACAACTAGATACAGCCTGTGACCTTGTCAATCAATCTGCCTACCCTTTCTTCCAGGCTTTTGGGATGGAAAAGTTTGAGCTAAGGATTTTTTTCTTAAGCTGAAAGAACTCAAAATGATGAACTGTAAACTATAATGTCTATCTGTGAAATGCAGGGCGCAAAGGCATATTCTTGAAATGATGAGTAAGAAAATCTTTTTTTTGAAGTGAAAGCTTCTTTAGCGGCGTTGTGGACTTTTTTGAAATGTTAAACTCGCCTCAGGACACGTGACCTGATCGAAAATACGTAAGACGGCTTGTACTGACAGCCAGCCACATAAATTCCTGACAATTTCGTTAGATGGCGTTACTTAGTTTTCACTTCTATCGACAGTAACCAAAGACTGCCAACTCAATTTTTTTTTGTTTTTTTCATGTCATCGATGGAGAATGAAACGTCGAAGGTTCGTCAGCTAACTTAATTCGACCTTGTTTAAAGAACTACCTACATCATTCAATCAATCTACCTAACGGTTTCCCAAATAAGTTGGGGTTGACTTCCAGTCTAACCGGATGCAGTTGAATACCAGTATTTTACATGGAGCGACTGCCTATCTGACCTCCACAACCTAGTTACTGGGTAACACGATACCCCTTGGTAAAACTGGTTGTCAGACTTTCAGGCTACAAGTGACCCGTTACGACTGTCAAAGAATCACGAATGACACTAGACCTAATCCTAACGTGCTTTCCGTGGTGCGGAGGAAATGAAATGAAATTGTTTATATCACTTTTACACGTCATATTTGTTAAAAATTAGCTAGATGAGTTCGGCGTTTCCTATCTGACTACTCTGAGAAGAAAGGCCGAAACAAACTCACACACACACACAGTCACACACACACAGTCACAGTCTCTTTTAAAGTCCAGACATAATCTTGGTCAGTCCATATGAGGACCATGTAGACTAGTGTCTGAAATGGTCTTTTGAGGAAAGAACCATACAGATTTGAGTGGACCTGTCCAGTCAGTGCAAGCATTTGTCAGTAATCGGAGGAGTAAGGTATATAAAGGTGGTCACCCATCCACGGACCGACCACGGTAAGAGTAGCTTAACCTGATAGATCGAGCCGTGCGGCTGTTATTACTTAGCCTTACTTAGTCTCCGTACTACGCTAGGCCAGCTTAAGGTTTACGAGTTACCTTACCTCGAACGTACGGTCGACCGCACTGCTGCCTCTGAACGGTCGTAATTGCTATAATTAAAAGTTCATGGCAGACGGATTGGTAGGTTGATTTTACGAGTACATCCTGTGATTACTTCCTCACACACTGACTTATTAATTGTAATTTTTTAGTAGATTCGTCTATTTTTACAATGTTTGTGAATATGTGAACACCACAGATATATGTCTATCTATATCTGTAGTGAACACCATGTATCTACCACATAATTAATTTATCTGTCGTTTGCTCCACTTTAAATTCTTTTTACTTTATACAGTAATTTTATTCTAGGTGCATCGTCTTCACATATAATTATATAAATAATGTACCTATACAAAATATTGTAAAACATTTTAAAAGAGTAACGGTGGAGTTTCTTGCCCATTCTTCTCCATACGAAAACTACCTTTTGGAAGGGGCGGTAGAATCAATACTTTATTTTGTAAATTTTGACGTTCAAAAGTGCCTTCAAGGGCCTATTTGAAATAAATGATTTGACTTTGACTTTGTCAATTTCTTTTGCCTTTAATACTAAATGCGGTAAGGTATGGCATATACCTATGTAGGTACTTACTATTCTTTAGTGTGAATTCTTGAGTTCCTTTCTCGAGTCCTTAATTTCTGTTGCGATTTATGATTAATTTCTTCTGAGTCTGTAAAAGCCAGGTGACTGTCCACAAAAATTGAACATTGTAATATCGGAGGCACATAAATTAACGTATGTTCCACGTCCCTTTACATTTTTTCGTATTGATTCTATTTTGAATTGAATTTAGAAAAATAAAACTAGGCTGGTGTAATAATTCTTTATTGTAAGTTGAAAGGATGTCCCGTTTTTAGAGCACATTTATACTTCACATCCTGAATTGTTGTTTTTGACATTTACCGAACTCTTTATTAAACCTTGTCCACACTAGTGCACTACTCGCGACCTACATGTTGCGCGTCATGGTATCTGACATAGCTCTATGTCGGTCCTCAGCTTTACAGACATTCAATCCGCTTCCGTCATGTTGTGCCTGAAAAAAACAATGGTTGATATTAATACATTAAGTTGCTTCATGGTGTATTTTTGATGGGTAGGCATGGAGTTGAGATGATTGTTATTGATTTATTTAAATAACATGGGAGACTTACAGCTAAAACAAACAGATCAAGGACAGTAGGTACATTAGTTTGAAAGCCAATTACAGGTCTCCACTTATAAAAAAAATCATATTGGTTGATCGTTGTCGCCGTCGTGTTGTCGCTTTAACACATTACTTAGTTAAATAAGCTGAGTCAACTATTATTGTCAATCAGTTTCGATTGACATGAGTTTAGAATAATGTACTAAATTGTAAAACTTTTCGGAAAAAATAGTGTAAGTGGTTTGCACCAAAACTCAAGAACTATCACTGTCGTACATATTATACTGAGGTGCGAAAGTGATAGTTCTTGAAGAATTAAAAATACACTACCGCTTGACCGTTACAGTGGACATCAGGTGGGCATAACAATTAAAATTCTATTGTGTCTCGTTAATGACAACTGAAGGTCTAAAGAAGAATTTATTTGTTAATTTTAATGTTCTTATCGAAGGACGGTACCAACTTGGTAGAATATTGTTACTGTTGTTATTAAACTAGGTTATGGAGGTGTGTCATGTACCTGTGTACTACATTCAGCTACGGAATTGGAAATTGCAACAAATAATCCACTGCTGAATAATGAGTTATTCAGCAGTTAGTCCGCAGATTAAACCGATACCTGATTTATAAGGTTGGCCTTGAGTTTAACGTGATTGTCAGTCAGTTTTCGAACTGTCGGTTCACTTACAAAACCATAGGTATATTTTCAGGCTTCTGCACTACCTACATATCTCAGAAGTTCGTGTTTCATGATTCATATTCCGAGGCATGAAAGAAAGGTCTCTAAGGGCGAATTGCACCAATGAAACTGAACGCGTTCACGGCGTTCAGCACATCTGCAAGAGCTGTCAGTGTCAAAATTGTTATGAAATATTGACTCTCACAGGTCCTGAACGCGATTAGAAGTGGTGATCGCGTTCAGTACCTACCATTGGTCAAATCCGCACTAAAGGAGAAAAGCGCGCTAGTTGTGGCTTATTTTCCTAAATCGATTACCTAATTAAAGGTCCCAAAAAGTTTGTTTCATTCAATACGCCTAAAAACTGTGGGGTCATCACTAGCCAGCATTTGGTATCTTACTGCTACGGTAAAAGGCCTCTCCCCATAACTTTCAGTTAGTTCAGTTTAGAGCTCGTATGAGCAATGATTACGTTACCTGACGTACCTCCCTACATGAAATAATACCAACAATTTTATTTCCAAAAAAATAATTCCTTTATTTTCTTAACAAAATTTTAAACTAAAGCAACGATATTTTATACAAAAATACAATGGCGACTTGAATAAAACAGCATCTTTTGTAAAATAACACGGCGGGCCCGGGGGGGTGGAGGGGTGCGCGGGCGGCGAGGGGGGGGGGGGAGCGGCCATCGCGAACCACTTTTCTTTCTCTCGCCAAAGCCATTTTGAAAGGAGCGGAGGAATAGTATGGATGGGACCTTGCTGGGAACTAAGATTCTTAAAACTTGTTTAATCTATACATTTCAATAAATCTTTCATGAGGTGAAGTCGTCAAGTTTTGCATAACAATCGAGTTCTACACTTAAAAATAGGAGTTTGATGAAAAAATATGCATCGACCGATAGTATATTTCGGAAAACGTGCATTCGATACGTCAAAATGGAAAAAATAGGGCTTTTCAAAGGCCCAAAACCTTAGAAATTAGAAATATCTTATTAACGTTATGACGTGATTTTTGTTCCTAATATGTAATAATCCTTTAGTTTGATTATATACATACATAATTATGGGAGTTTTATCCCCTATTACATGGGACTTAAACATAGGTAACTGGCGAAATGTGGGTGTACAATAGCTACACCTCTGCCTAACTCTTCGAGGAATACAGGTGTGACTTAATGTTATATTTTTAATCAATCATTTTTGTTTTTGTCAGAAAAGACCAGTTATTTACTGTACAATTATTATACGAGCTTGGATTTATATGTAAATTACTGGTCTTCGTGATTAGCACCACAGCTTGTTTTATATGCTACCCACAGTTCTTCTGACAAAAACACAAAGTGATTGATTAAAAACATACAGAAAGAAAAAAGTATAACATAACATCATGCTTGTATTTCCCCGAAGGGTTAGGCAGAGGTGTACCTATAGTTTAGTGTGTAGTGTACCCAGATTTTGCCATTTATATTTAAGTCCCATGTAATAGGGGGCGAGCGTCTCAAACGGGCACAAATCCAGACTCCGGGCTGCTACTGAAATTCCAGATGGAAAACTCAATAACACTTGATTGATTAAACTTTATGATTTTAATTACATATTTAATAAAACAATGATCTCAAAGAAGTCTTATCCACACTATCGCTTTACCAGACGCGAGACTAAGCGGACGTGTGTTTTGTATTTATTAAATATAATGAATTAAACAATTTGCGACAAATAAATATAATTATTTGCGCCGTCAGTAAACAGTAAAGTGTGTCGCGTGTGACTTGTAGGTTTTTATCGACTTTCAAGAGAGTGTTTCAACCGAAGTTGCAAAATGAACTAAATAATTTTGATAAACAATAAATAAAGTGTTTAGTAGTATGTCTCAACTAGGATCGAGCCCATTTGGTCGTAGCCATTTACTACGGCGAAGTCCTCCACCGACGCCTACTGAACCACTACCCCCGAGTGACCCAAACCCACCAGTACCCGAAGAGAATGAACTGCCGAGTGAAGTCATTAGTACGCCGGAGATCCAGAAATGGTTAGGATCTATTGACACAATTTTAAACGAAGTCTGTACTATTGTCGGTGATGGGAAAATGAACTCAGATCAGAAGCTTCGTGTCTCCACTCTTTGCCGGAAGGTGTCAAGTGGGACTTCTCAGATGGCCGTCTTATACCAATCGTTGAAGCAGAAAACAATCCAGGCCCATACCACAATCCAGCACCTACAGGTTCACCAGAACTTTGTTAACTCTCTCCAGCAGTTCAAAGAGGTCGTAGAAGAGAAGCTGAATCCCTCAGTAAATACTTCATTTGCTAGCATGGTGAAGAAAGGTTCCGATAACTTCGTCCGTCCTGCAAATTTGAGATCAGTCGCCATCTATCCCAGCGATAAGACCCAAACTAGTGACGACACCAAGTCGCTAGTTCAAAAAATAATCTCTCCCGAACAACTTAAGCTTCATGTCCGTGGCCTGAGGAAAGTAAAAAATGGGGGCGTTTTGATTAGCACCGAAAACAAAGGCGATATTGACAAACTAAAGAATTCAGAAAAACTTGTATCTTCGGGCCTCACAATAGAAGAACCTTCTAAACGCCGCCCTAGGGTCGCCGTCATTGGTGTTCCCGTAACCCCTACAGAGAAGGAGGTATTTGATTGTATTTACGAGCAGAACCTTTCAGATAAGTTGCCGAATATAACTCGTGAGTCCTTCCTGGCGAGCATCAAATTGAGCCATAAATCGGGTAAGAAAGACCTTTCTACCTGTAACTACATCCTGGAACTACCTGCTAGCATAAGAAAAATTGTCATCAATCAAAGCCGACTTTTTATAAATTGGACATCATGCCCTGTGAGAGATTTCACGATAGTCACCAGGTGCTTCAATTGCCAGCAGTTTGGACATGCAGCCAAGTTTTGCCGGGAAACTAGTCCTACTTGCAACCACTGTGGAGAGACAGGACACACCTCCAAGGAATGTAGCAGCAAATCTTCTCCCGTTCAATGTGCGACGTGCAAGCGCTTTAAGAGGAAATGTGACCATCCAACTGGTGATGTAAGTTGCCCGGCGCGCAAATATGCAGAGACCAACTACATCAACTCAATAGATTATGACGGCGCCTAAGTGCGCCACCGAATACTTTTATTAGTTAGCACACAAACAGTTAGCGTATCGTTTATTTATATTTCCAGTTAGTCAGTAACTATAATGACAAATCAACTTATTTGTGATCTAGATAGTTTTTCTGTGTCTGAATCAAAAATCTGTAATGTTGAGGACTGTAAGCACCTTCTTCCTTCTGGTGAAAAAACTTTAACCCTGCTCACACAGAATATTCGCAGCATTAATCGAAACATGAACGGATTTGAAGTGTTATTACAGAATCTCGACATTAGCTGTGATATTATTGTCCTAACAGAATGTTGGTTGTCAAAACAGACAGTCAATGTACCAACTCTTGACGGGTTTTTTTCGTATAAGACTGACAGGAACATAAACCAAAACGATGGACTAGTAGTTTATATCAAAAATAATTTACGAACTATCATAGAAGAACCTACATTCCAAGATAGTAATTGCTTAATAATCAAAATTATTCCCGATACGGTAGTCATGGCTATTTATAGGCCTCCTTCTCAAAATATGGACAGATTTTTAGACTCGCTTGACACAAACTTAAGAAACATAACATCTTTTAAAAACATAGTACTTTTGGGCGACATCAACATTAACATTGCTTCCGGGAGAATCGATACCCATGTACATAATTATCTGAATATTTGCTCATTTCATGGACTTTTACCAGCTCACAATCACCCCACGCATCAGAGTGGCTCATGCTTAGATCATATCATTCTAAAATCAAAAAATCCATCCAAAACATTGGTTACTAATTCTTCGCTTACCGATCATCAAGCTGTTTTACTAACACTGCAAATATCCTCACCTAGAAAAAACTGCATGCGTAGCTACACTAAAGTCAATATGACAAACCTGGAAAATGACTTACGCGGTATTAATTTTGACCCAGTTTATAATTCAAACGATGCAAATATTACGTTAAAGTATTTCATAGATTCGCTACAATATGCAATAAGGAAAAACACATTCACTAAGAAATTGCCTAGAAAGTATAGTTGTATTAAACCTTGGATTACACCCGGTCTCATTCGTTGTATAAGACATAGAGACAAACTTCATTTTAAATCGAAACTCGCACCTGAGAACGAAATACTTTCTCTTACATATAAAAGATATCGAAACTTCTGCAATAATCTTTTGAAAAAACAAAAAAATCTATATGATAAAAATGAATTACAGAAGGCGGGGACAAATAGTAAACTTGTGTGGAAATTTATAAAAAATAATACATTTAGATCTAAAAATCCCGAACCTCCGTTTGATTTACTATCAACAGAGACTGACCCATCCGCAGCAATGAATAAAATAAACAACTTTTTTGCTAACATTGGTAAAAACTTGGCTGAAAAAAATTTAAATTCTAGTAATTTTTCCCGTCCAAACCCAACTACGACTTCCTCTACACTAAAGTCATTTGTATTATTAGATACTGACGTTTACGAGGTAGTAAGAATAATTAACGGGTTAAAGGATATTTGTGCTACTGGGTGGGATGACATTTCTAATAATATACTTAAAAGATTTAATTACATACTTGCCCCTCCGCTAACACATATTTTTCAACTTTGTTTATCACAAGGGATATTCCCTAATTTGTTTAAAAAAGCTTTGGTCACACCTGTATTCAAGTCTGGCGACAAAAACTGTGTGAATAACTACAGACCCATTTCAGTGTTAACAGGCCTTTCAAAGATTTTAGAAAAAATAATTAACAGCAGATTGTTAAAATATCTGGAAGACAACAAACTGCTTTCCGATAATCAATTTGGTTTTAGGCCCAAAAGATCAACTAGCCAAGCTGTACTCAAATTGACTAATCATGTCACTACCAATCTAGACAATGGTATGCACACAATTGGGATCTTTCTAGACCTTGCAAAGGCCTTTGACACAATTTCATGTACTTTACTTTTGCACAAGCTTGAAACACTTGGGATAAGAGGAGCACAACTTCAACTATTTTCTGATTATCTTAGCGATCGTCAGCAATGTGTAAAAATTTATCACTATACAAGTTCTGAACTTAAAAATGGTTGTTTTGGAATTCCTCAAGGGAGCATTTTGGGCCCTACGTTATTTTTAATCTACATCAATGACCTGTGCCGCTTGTCACTCCAAAATGGTATCATAATGTCTTATGCGGATGACACCGCTCTATTGTTCTCAGCTAAATCAAGAGATGAGGTCTACGAACATGCTCAGAATGGTTTTAACATTGTGTCTAATTGGCTTCATAATAATCTACTAACGTTAAATACAGATAAAACAAAATACATTTTATTTGCAATGAGAAATACTAACATACCGCTTACTAATTTAAACATTTACGCACATAATTGTAACACGTACGCTGACACTGCATGTTCCTGCCCCACTTTAGCTAAAGCTGACCATTTAAAATATCTGGGTGTCACTATTGACTCCAATTTAAATTTCCGTAAACATATCGAGTTACTTTGTACTAGAGTGCGCAAATTAATATATGTCTTTAAGAATTTACGCAACGTAGCAGACTATAAATTAATTAAACAAGTTTATTTAGCTTTGTGTCAATCCATTCTTACCTATTGCATAACTTCGTGGGGTGGCGCTGCAAAAACAATTTTACTCCCTCTAGAGCGTGCTCAAAGAGCAATTCTAAAGGTTGCTACCTTTCGCCCTTTTAGATTTCCTTCGCACGTGCTCTACACAGCATGTAATGTTCTAACAGTACGACAATTATTTATACTAAGTATAGTACTACACCAGCACACTGCAGTTCCTTTTGAGCCAGTACCTTCTGACAAGAGAAGGAAGGACTTGGTTTGCATAAAGCCTCAAACTAGACATGCGTTTGCTAATAGATTTTATGTGTTTTTAGGACCTTTTCTGTACAATAGGCTCAACAAGTTACTTAGCTTATATAGTGTAAGTTATAAAAAATGTAGTAAAATATTATCTGAACATTTAGCCATACTCAATTACACAGACACAGAAAAACTTCTAGAAATATTGTCATGATCATAATTTATTCCCTCGTGAGTATTTACTTTTGTATATTTACATAGGTTTAGTTTTAGATATAAATGTGTATATTTACATAGGTTTAGTTTTAGATATTAATGTACCAATGTGCTTTTTCTCATATTTTGTTAATAGATTATTCTATATTAGTTCTTCAAAAATTGTGGTCCAATCAAATTGAAATGTAAAGTGATTGCCTGAAACACAGGTTTCAATTAACCTAGTTCGGGCGGGTCGCTACCTAACATTGTAATGCCGAACCATCATTACCTACTTGCATCTGTTCTAACATATTTTAGTTTTAGTTTATCTTATTTTTTAGGCACTATCATTATTATTTGGGAAATTCTACTGTTGACTAAGTGTACACTTTTTGTAACGTTTTTTTTATTCAATAAAATATTATTCAATATTATTCAACCTATCACCGTCTACAGAAGTCGGGGGCGATGCGATGTTTTTTCATTCGTTTTATATTAAAATCGGGAGAGCCAAGGAAATTGTCAGTCAGATAGGAAATTGCGAGTCCCTTCGAGTCGTCTCAGAGTCGTGACCGGACGCCTTTATCACTACCGAGGCATTACCGATTGTAATGAGTATTGTATTTATCGGGACAAACAAAATTTTAGTTTGTTTTGAAAGAAATGTAGTGAAAATTTCAAGTAGGAAAGTACCTACTACCCTACTTTCCTATTTGCAGTATATGTTTGTCATCTTGTCTTGTCGAACTTCCTCTTCTTAAACCGTTCAAATATTGCTAATATCTACGCTTTCAAAGTAAAGCAGAACAGTTAATAATATTTCAATTGCTTGATTCTTGTTTTATTCGGTAAGTAAATAGGTTTCTTCTCTATGGTTCAGGCAGATATTCAAAGAGAGTGTTGACCGCCGCCAATGGGTTGGTACTTACAGCACTAACAGAGGTGTTTGGTAGCGAAAGATTAACGTTGAATTGGCTCAAATTGGCGTCAGAACAACGTCAAATGGTATGGTATGGTGATATGGTTTATTAATGGCTCTATCATCTAGTAACATAAAGAATTAACGTCAATGATTTAATGGCACAACACTTTTAACTGACTTTTATGGTCTTTACTGCGTTTACAATTAGGTTAACTGGAATATGCATGAGTTTTGTGATGAAAACAGTAAGTAATATAAAAGTATGGTAAAAATTATACAACATCTCAAAATAAACACTATTAAAGGATCTCGTCAAGAAGATAAGCCAATGCAGTATTTTCCTATAGATCTGTAATTTTAACAACCTGTTTGTGATTACCATTGCTTATGCCCAGGGACTTACGAGTTGTAGGTCGTTGGTTCGAACCCTGACAGACGCTTTACTTTATGTAAATAATTTCATCACCACTGCTCTCAAAACGGTGAAGAAAAACATCGTGAGGAAACTGGCATGTCTTAGAACCAAAAATTCGAAGACATGTGACATCTATCAACCCGCACTGGGCTCGCGTGGTGGATTATGGCTCAATTCCTCTCACAGAGAGCCCTGTGTCCCAGCAGTGGGAACATTAATAGGCTGATTATGCTATGCCCAGGTAAAGTCTAACAACTCGTAGGTCAGGTTTAAAAAGTCCAATGGTTTTTTAATTAATTTCCCTAAGACAAACTTAAAGACTTGACATTAAAAGTTACCGTAACTTTAAAATACAGAACCATTTACCTAATACCCTTATATACTAAATATCTTCCATAAAAAAAATATTCACCAATAAATTTTTACCTCTCAATGCTACCTACCTATATACAATAGATTCGTTCGCTTCTTTCTCGACCAGTCTTCAAGACCTCTGCAAAAGCCTTAAGATTCCCCTCTGTATACTGGTTACTTTAGTTAAGGAGGGGGTAGGCAGGTCTGGTTATGATGGTGGAGTATTTATTTTATTCCGGAGCGTCATTTTTGCCACGACTCCCCTTTAGAGGATCGTTTTTGTAGGGCGTCCGGTGCTGAAGATGGTGCTCTTTAGTGGCCTCTGGAAATTAAATACCTAATTGTTTTGTTAGATAGATCTTTGTGAAAAACTATATGGATCGTTGTCGATAATGTGTCTTTGGAGGAATAAATAAAGTAGTTGCAAGATGTTTTCAACTTTTAGACTCATAGAAAAAGTATATAACACCGTAAAAAAAGGAATGGTCTGAGTAAGAGTAGAAACTAAACTTGATTGACGACTTTTATTACACAATATTATACCGTAAGATTGTATATAGTTATTGAAAGACTTCATGCGTTTTGAATCTGATTTTATAAATACAAATATTGCCATCTTTATTTAAAAAATAAATAATATTTCTCAAAAAGAGGCGACGGTCGCAACTCGGCGAGCGTCCAGCCTTGCTATCTTTTTGCGAGACTTTACTTTCTTCAAATAATTGTATAGATAACGCGGGACAAAGAAACGAACGCCCCCCGGACCCCCGAACCCCCCGGGGGTAGAAGGGGGGACATTTTTACTGTGTACCCCCTTTGATCAAGTAACATTTTGACGAAGCGTTGTTTTAATTATTTTGAGAAAAATTGAGCTTATTATAAAATGGGTTTTCTTGAGTTTAAAGTTGATTTTGGCGTAGCAAAACTCAACAAACAAAAGTTCTTATTTTTCCTTTGTATGTAGGAACTGAAAAGTATTCGTCTTTGTAGGTAGGTGTAGGTATGCCATGCTATGAATAAGTATGGCCTTGACTGTGACCGGACTAAGTTCGTTTGGAACAGTAGCACATTTTACCTTTCTCTTATCATAATCAGGCTATAATGTTCCCACTGCTGGGACACAAGCCTCCTCTCTGTGAGAAGAAGTGGGCCGTAGTCCACCACGCGGGCCCAGTGCGGGTTAGTAGTTGTCAGATATCTTCGAATTTTTGTTTCTAGGACTTCAGTTTCCTCACGATGTTTTCTTCACGGTTTTAAGAGCAGTGTTGATGAAATAATTTGCACAAAATAAAGCGCTGTCTGGGTTAGAACCTACTACCTACAACTTGTAAGTCGCGGCCGTTACCACTGAGCTACCAATGCTTTTTCTCTTATAGGGTTTAGTTGGTAAAACTCACGTCAAGTGTACCGACAGTTCGTCGCACGTCGGTGGTAACACTGAATTTTAAGCTGGCCTAACGTAGTACGGAGTTTCAAAAGGAAAAGAGGCCAACTGATACTGGTGTTGTCACCATTGACGTACTGCCTACTGTTGTGTTTAGGTAGAACATTGCCAAATGCCAAGGATCGACCAATTCTTTGGTGGCTGCGATACGAGAATGGAACCACCGCCCCCCTACTTATGGTGGCAATCTTACCGCCGATTATCTAATTGATAATAATGTGTGTGTAATGTTTAAATTTATGTGTTATATTTATTGTATTGTGTGTTTATTACGTTATCTTTGTGTGTATTTATTGAACGTTGTATTTGGACAGTTGAACATTAAAATATTAAAATATGACATATCGAAAATGCTGTACGGGTCGAATATCCGAGCGCCCGGCCAGCAATGTTTGTATGAAAATCCATACCTATCTGTCGTGTTATTTAAAAATGGAACGAACTTTTTACTTCAACACAGTCATGGCAGTCAAGGAGGTAACTTCGATTTTGGTTTGCAAATAGACCTAAAGAAAAAACAAATGAACATTTAGCGTGTGAAAAATTGATAAATTATCGTTGTTCGTCATTGATTCTGGAATTTATTATTAATTTACTCGTTTGAATTTCCGAGCGTTATTTGAGAAAAGTCCTATACAAGCCTTTGCCGAAACCAGGCATTGATAGACTCACGTATGTGTGCCTCGACTTCGCCCCGGCCCACATTTTCACAATCGTCCATCAATGCCCCCCCTGTTGCAGACAGTAATCTACTATTTTAATTTTAAATACCGATTGTTTTCCAATAGACTACCTCCACATGTCTTGTAAATAGGTCATATCATACACTTCATGCTCGATTGCCGGTATTTGCTATAAAACAAATAATTCGAAGACATGTGACATCAACCAACACAACAATTACAACATTATTCAAATTATTCTGTCATTTTTAAGTTGCGGGTATACTTACGTAATTTCATTCTGCACAATTCCACTTTACACAACACTAATTATTCGCATATATCTCATCTGCTCGACGTCCGTATGTCACTGCAGGGATCCAGCAGAATATCAGCGTCAGGTATATCTGCCTGGCACATGCTGAGTTGGACTCCCATTTGGTGCAACCTTGAGACGTACACTGCACTTTGTTTGTTGCATTTTAAAGTGTTTTAGCCAATAGTGTCATAACAATGTCTTGTTTTCTTTATTTATTTTTTGTATATTGGCACTTTGCATATTCATGTATTTAGTTATTATTTTAATCGTGTTTTTGTATGTTGTGCTATTTCTTTTGTGTGCACCAAATAAACGATTTATCTATCTATCTATCTATCTAACCACCCCGCATTTGGCTCGCGTGGTAGATTACAGCCCACTCTCTCACAGAGAGGAAGCCTGTGTCCCAGCAGTGGGAACGTTATATGCTGATTATGCTACGCTGCGAGTGACGATACTATCAATTTAAATGTCTACAGTTTGCAATATGTTATAGTTTTTTTAAACTTGCATAATATCAGCTGCTCTCAACTCCTTCCTTGTTTTCTAGTATCGCTACGATAATATAATACGTCATCATCATCATCATTTCAGCTGAAAGACGTCCACTGCTGGACATAGTCCTCCCCCAAGCACAACCAATTCGACCGGTGCTGTGCTTCTCGCATCCAGCGGATTCCTGCGGCCTTCACCAGGTCATCGGTCCACTTTGTGGGACGCCTTTCACCGCTACGACTTTACATCCGTCACCTCACATCCCCGGTCCAGTTGAAAACCAGCGTCAGGCATTTTTGCTGAACTGGGTCTATTTGGCGCAGCCGCGAGGCACACATTCCTGTTAAATTATTATTTTACGCTTTTTATTTCTTTCCTTTTTATTATCTGTTTTTTTATTTGTGTTATAATTACGTTGTGCTGTGTGTCTTTTTGTCTGTGCTAAGTAAATGTATTTTCTTTTCTACGTTTTCTGGAACACGGTCGCCACTCCAGAACCTTTCGGCCCCATCGGCCATCTGTTCTGCGAGCAATGTGCCCTACCCACTGCCACTTAAGTTTGGCAATACTTCGGGCTACGCCGGTTACCTTGGTTCTCCTACGGATCTATTATACATACTTAGCTCATACAGGCCCATATGATAAAAAGATTAAGCTAATCAGCAAGGTTTTTAGCAGGACTGGCCGAAGTTTAGCGTGCGTACGTCGGTCAGCCATACTTCATCTCAAGTATTACTTATAGAGCATTTTAGAATGTATCTTTTATTTACTTAAACTGCTTTCTACTATAATCTTCACCAATATTATAAAGAGAAAAACATTTAAAAAAATTGTATTTTTGTTTGTAATGAATACCTAAACTCAAAAAACGTTGGGCCGATTTAAAAAATTCTTTCACCAGATTCTATCACTATTATCACTGATTTCCATAGGCGTAGCCGCTGGTTAATGCTAGTGAACTTATAAAAATGTAAAACCTGACTTTAATATAAAACGTCTTATAGTTTTAAGTTTTAATTATTCAACACCAGGGAGTCTACAAAACACTGTCATTACCATTCCAATAAGGCCATTTCATCCCTTCTTGATGGAACTCAGATCAACCCCATCTTTTTTTGGGAGAAAGAGATGACAATATACGAAATAAGAAAGAACAAGCGGGACGCAAAGCTGACCGCTCCGCGAATTTTAATTTTCTTACTATTTGAATCTTAATTTTTCGCGGGGCGGTTTGCTCTCTCTGTCTTTCGTTAAAGGGGTGATATTTCCGTCTTTTTCTTGTTTTTTTTTGTTGTCTAGGGGGGTGGGGGGACGTCTTATCTTATTGTAGGTGGTTATGTTAATTTGTTTCTTTGACTTGAGGTAATCGGTCTGTTTTTTATTACTTTTCTTGGGAAGGAAGATTTGTTTTGAGTTTTGAAAACAAGGCTTGTTTATTTCTTAGCTAAAAGCATGTAGGTTTCTTACTGTTTGTAGAACTTTGTGTCTAAGTAACTAATTTTCAATGAATATTTATGAATATTTTCTTTATCAGTTATTTGTCAGGTAATTGAAAGCTCTAGATGAGGTTATTTTCAGTAGCTAGGTAAGGGTACTTACCTACTATAAAACTCAATAAAACGTAATAGATATTACTTTAATCGTTTCAAAAGGTTATTCAATTCTTGTGGGTATTATGAAATTCATCTGGGGAATTTAGGATCACTGTCTTCAGATATTTTTTCGTTTTGAATTTTCTGGGGACAAAAACTCTAGTGGGACCTAATCTTGGTAGAAACATATTCTACAAAAAAATTCATAAAGTTAGTTCTGTTTATCTGTTTTAATTAATCAACTAATTCATTTGCCAAAATGTGGTGATTAGGACAATACATATTTCATGATTTCCAATATGTTGTGTAGTTTTTAGTGTTGGTCGTATACTTTAATTTGAACTCAGGCCATTGAAGTCCATTGCTGGACATAGGTGTCTCCCAATTAATCGTAAATGCGGATATTAGGTTATAAATAGATACCTACGGGCAAAAATGCGCAAAGATCTTTTCTTTTTTTATATGATGGGACAATTACAGGGTAATATTTCATGGTTACAACATTAAGATATTAAATAGAACCTTATTTGTAATTCTAGTTATAATTCTACCTACCCTCTCACCGTCCAGCGTTATAAAAGTATAGCCAGGCTATGTTTAAATTGTCTTAATTTTTCATCTCGCAACGCCCGGGGCCGGTCGTCGCCCCCCTTCATAATTGTTTTTAATTTAAGCCCGGAATGAGAAACGCTACAAGACTTGTTAGCACGAGAAAAATAATGTCCGTTTTGTCAGGTACCATGTTTAGAATTAAGGATGAAGTGAGGGTAGGTGGAGAATTTTGTTGAGGTGAATTTACGGCGCGTTTTTGGGATGTAAGGTTTTAAGTAGTTAGTTTTTGGACAATAAAGAACTTAGCATGATATCCATTAGTCACACGTCATACCGAACACATTACAAATTAAATTAGAAACACCAATCGAAAAGTAAGAAAATATATAATAGTTTCTTTGCGAAAATCAGCCCTTATGATAAACATTAACCACAACATTAACAGATATCTTAGTTACTTCAAACAATACCTAGTTTTAGAATCTAAATTGTGGGTAGTCAACATTAAATTAGTCCCAACTGGGCGCCAATACAAAAAAAAAATACTAACTACCCTTTTATGCTTCGATCCTAAGAAGACATGAAAATCTTCAACTCAGTTTAGAAAAACAAACAAATAAAAGATCCCGTCACCGTCTGCGCCCCCTGGCGTGATTCCAGAAGACTATAGCTGTCTCCATCCGTTTCCGAAGTAACCCCAGAAAATATGTTGCCATGCTATGTTATTAATGCGGTCTTTGACTTTCTACGTGCATTTTGTTTATTGTTTATGGTAGAGATTTAATGTATTGGTTGTGGTTGCCAATGTTACGATACTAAGAGGAGATTATCTTATGAGAAAACCACGATTTAGAGATTTATACCACGGTTTGATAAATAATTCGGTTTTAAATTTACTTTTTATTTGACTAACTGCTAGAAAAAAAATTATATTTATAAAGGGAACTGTTTTGAGTTTAGTGACAAGAATAGGTCAACTTTATTCACAAGAGGAGACAAAGAGATCGATAACAGTCCAGTTCGTTTCCGAATACCAAATTCAAATTCAAAATATTTTATTTCACATAAACCTACATGGGCACTTATGAAACGTCAGCAGCTATGTGCACGGTTCCAATTGGTTGTTTCCTATAGAGAAGAGCCGGCAAGAAACTCCACGGTTACTCTTTTAAAAATAATTTGCTTTTACAATATTTTCAAATAACAGTGTTATTAGTTATGGGAGGACAGTGTAGGTCTTTCAACAACGATCACCAATCGTTCTGGTAACCGAGGAGATTATGGCTGGTTCCTGGTAGATTAAGTATAAAAAGTAAGGTTTTTATAAGATCTACTCTATGTCATAAAAAAAGTTAAGTTACGAACTTGTCGACACGATGATACGGCGTACAGTCAAAACCGTTTATAGCAACTTCGAAGGGACCGTCGGATTACGTTTGTTATAGCCGATAGTCGATAAAATCAAAAACTAAGTACAGTACGACACAACTTAGATGTAGCATAGATTTGAGAAATTTCATTCATTCATTTCAATTTCACGAATGTATTTGGCTATAAGACTTTACAAGTTATTGCGTTTTCGAAAGATCATTTTCACCTAAAGCAGTAATAAAGATTGGTGATTTTGAAGGCGCACTCAGTTCGGATGGTGATCGGTTTTACGAATTTTGCCGATGCTACATCTAAGTTGTGTCGTCTGTACCTATGTTAATGTTAAGTAAACAGAAATGCTGCGACTTCAAAATTTCATCGTAATAACCGGTATGTCGTTTTAAGCGATGTCGATATTAACGGTTTTGACGATACTGTCTAGTGGTTCAGTACTTGCGACTATCGAGGATCAAAAACTCTGAAAAACATAAAAGTAAGAATCATAAGTCAGATTTTAATTGACAAAGGAACTCATGAAAAACTGGTGAGTGGGTTAAGAATCTTACAAAATAAAACAGATGTAAGAAAATGAAATATAAGAGCGTATTTTAAAGAACGCAAATTTCAACCACTTTATTTTGCGTCACAAAAACACGAAATTCAACCCTTTTCGTAGAACATTTTTATATAATTATCTACATAAACGTTGCGCGGGGCTGTTCGTCAGTTACCTAAGGGTGGCTATTGCAAAGTTAAGGAGACGACTTTTTACAAGGGGTAGGCACCCCATTTTATTTTTTATCGTTGCCCGAATTATTACTTGCATGGCTACTGGAAAGTACGGAGTTTTAAGATTTAAACGAATAAGTAGCTAATTTTTTTCACTTTTTCCAAGAAACCTTTGGTAAATGGTCACATTATTTACCATGTCTTCATGAATTATGATAACGATAAACCCTATCATTTTATTGGTTTTTGGTTTAATATTTATTTTTAGATACTTAAAGCGACTTCAAAATGTTGATACAATATAACATAGTAAACTATGGTACCTGCTTGTATTTAAAACCATACTCTATTACAAATAAGGGGGTTATTCCTCTTATTAGAAAAATATCAAACAAGAATCTTGTAGGTACAGACATTATAAGCGAAAAGTTCAATGGGGGGAATAGTTCTAGATGTAAAACTTTAGGAGCTGTAGGTTCAAAGACCACGTCGATTGCAATAGGTATTATTTTCTTTATTACCTACAGTACGATTCTGTTAAAAGTCAGAGAATACGACTGAAAAAAATCTATTACTTAGCTACAGAATAATACCCAAGCAAAAACTTATTGTCAGAAAAAAATATCTAAGAAAATTAAATTAATTGCCAAAGAAAATGCAGCACTTTCTTCTACCCATACTTTACCAGCCTCCCTGGCTAGGTGGCAACAAAACTTAGTCCTCGGACCCCCAAAATGGGGAGAAAAATAAATCTAAATTGGTCCAATCCTTTGAAATCCCCCACTTTTTCTGCTTTACCGTTACCAAGAATAATTGTCGCGAAGTAACTTAAGAAAGTTCCTTTTGTTTTGCAATTTTGAACCCTAGTTACACAAATATAGGGTTGATTTTCTTCTGACTAGAGGGTGGCCAATAAAAATGAAAATATGTCTATATATTTTAAGTTAGTTTGGAGTAATTTATGCTATTGTGTTGCTTTTGATAGGCATCGCATTCAAAATTTTTCATTTCAAGTAATATTTTAAGTTGAATCTTGATTTATGGCATGACTAAAGAAATAAATAAGATAGATATAATCTTGAAAATAAAAATGATTAATCTTTCTTTTTACACCGTCTAAAGAAAATATATTATTTATATTCCTATTGATTTAAAAACTCAATCGAACGTACATGCATTTTCATCTACGAATAATAAAAGTATTATTCGTAGATTTTCAAGCATCCACCAACCCACACTTGGTCCGCGTGGTGGATTGCCCACATCCTCTCACAGAGAGGAGGCCTGTGTCCCAGCAGTGGGAACATTATAGGCTGATTATGCTACATGAATTTTATTAGACTTCGAATTCAGCTTCATCATCGATTTTGCGCCAGTTAAAATAAACTCTACCTATATACACTACCCATTTTCAGATAATAACTCCTTAACGATTTAACCAAATTATACTTAAAACTTAGTTTAAATTTACCCGCTGGAGGGTAGGTGAACGTGAAAAATTGCTCCAATTCCAAAGTTTCAGACGCTCTCCTGAACGGAAGTGACGTAATAGGCGGGTTCCGGCACCACAGGACGTTCCACCGGAAGTAGCTCATATAGTCTGTTAAAGTCATAATAAATACTATTATCATTTCATTATTATCATTTTATTATTATTTCATTTTTATATTTTTTATTATTTTTGGTATTATTCTGATTTTAATGTAATTGGATAATTGTAATGATTTGATGTAGATTGCATGCATGATGTTTTCTTATATAGGTATTTAGTTATAGAAATTCAGACACGATGTAAAAATTGTTATTGAATAAATGAATTGAATTATTTTAACTTGATGACCGTTACAGAAAGATTGAAATTGAATAGTATAATTTCTCGAAAATAAAAACTGTATTTGCGTTTTGAAGCACTTTAAAAACTCACATTAAAAATATAATCTTGAACCTTAAGTTTAAAAATAACCTCTAAGTTCCGGTTTCATCCATTAGCTATTGAAAGGAGGTTTTTCTCAAGTTTTTGCAGCATCCCGGTTCAGTTGAAGTTGGACTGTTAATATTCGCACCTCGAACTAGTCACTAACTTTGCGACGATGAAAAATTCGATGCGAAAGGCATGGTGCGGTTGTGAGCGGGGATTATGGCTCTATGAGATTAATAAAATTAACTTATCTCTACCTACATATAAATAAATTACTAGGTATACCTAATCGGAAAATGGACGGTATTATATCTAAATAATTTAATGATATAACGCTGTCGATGTGGCCTAGTTCTGGTTGAAGCTCAGCTTAATATTAGAATCGTCAATGGGGAAGAATCCACCTTGTATGGTTTATTTACAACTATGAACGAGGGTCACAATGATTTTTACGTATTTGCTTTCCCTCATTTTATGCTTTAAATTTGAGTTCACCGTGTCTAAAAAGATGATTGATGTCCTATCACCTTTTAATTATTTGGGCAATGGGCTTGGGAAAAAAGGAAAACACTTGGGTATAAAAATCAGAAACATTAAAATATTATAAACAATCTACTCGTTTCAGGCATTGTTTTTGAAATCGTATTTGTTGAACACCGGATATTATGTTGGTATAGATATATTTCTATATATGTTGGTACATCGGACTTTGCAACTGATGCAGTGTCCCTGGTGTCATTTTAACTTTCTTCATCTGCCCAGCCTTTTCCCAACTTGGTTGGGGTCGGCTTCCAGTCTAACCGGGTGCAGCTGAATACCAATATTTTACATGGAGCGAGTCCCTAACGTACCTCCACAACCTAGTTACTGGGTACACGATACCCCTTAGCAAGACTGATTTTCAGACTTTCAGGCTTCTGACTACCCGGAACGACTTTGACTATAAAAGTATCTTTCATAATTAATGTGAAAAATGTTTTCGCTTTTGTCAACTTGCTTTCCGCTTTCAGTCGGGAGAGACTTGGTGCTCGTTCGCAAATTAAAAAGTTGCCGAACACTTTCGCTCGCAAACTTTCAACTATTCCATCCGCCATTTTGGTTTTAAACGTTTAACTTTTTAATTTTCACTCTTTGACGCTAGGATTTGGAGGGATTTGGCTTTCGTTCTTTTTTGCCATTAAGTGATCGATAAAAAGTTTTTATTTCTATTAATGCTGTGCTTAAATTATTTCAGTTTATTTGGTACCTACTTACTTTGGTAAAAAAATATGGACTTAAAATAACTGTGTATCGTTTTCTAGTTAGAATTACCGTATGTATGTATAAGTCTCCAAATATCTAACATTGCCAAGTTAAAGTTTTCTGATTTAATTTCTGTTTCATCAATATTTATAATAATTATTATTATATTCTTAGTAAATCAGCAGTGGTAGCCCAGTGGTAACGGCTGTGACTTACGAGTTGTAGGTCGTAAGTTTGAGCCCACACAGGCGCTTTACTTTGTGTAATTTATTTCATCACCACTGCTCTCAAAACGGTGAAGGAAGACATCGTGAGGAAATCGGCATGTCCTAGAACCAAAAAATCGACGACATGTGACATCTACCAACCCGCATCGAGAGGGGGTGCCTGAGTCACAGCAGTGGGAACATAAGGCTGATTATGTTATGATAAGTTAGTCTAATCTTGTGTACCTACTAATATGAGGTAGGCAGGAAAACAGAATTACCAGCAAAATAACCTATTTATATAAAATCATTTCTCAGAAAAGGAGAAAGTCAAAAGAAAATTATCTCCATTTGAGTTGCCCCCAATATTTTGAATGACTTTTAATGAATCTATCTTTACCCTTGGGAATCAAATTATATTTTGATTGAGTATTTTATTGTAATTAAAAATAAACAAGTTTTATGTTTGTAGGTACGTAAATTATTTTTGTTTTTTTTCAAAATTCAAATTTAAATCCATTTATTTGCGAGAATGTAGGTTTACACTGTATGATCTTAAAGCTATAATATTGACCCCTTTACATTCTACCATTACTTGTGGTCTGCAAATATTTTAATTTTCGAACACAATGTTAATTAAATAAAAACTTAAAAATTATTACATAATATTTTATGTTTAATTTGCATCAATAGGTAGTAGATTGGATACCTACCAACGAGGAAAATTGTTCCTAGGTTACAATAATTTTCATACTCTGTAATTGTCTACCTATTTTTATATTAAGTACTTATAAACAAAATTGTAACAAATAGCGTTCATTCCCAGTCGCCCCCGCGGGGATTGCCACCGGAGGCAAATGGGAATAAAAATTCCCAGTCGCCACCGGCGGTGACTGGGAAATCATTGCCCCCATTTCAGTTTCATTCAAAAAAAGACAAAGTGCATTAAAGCACTTGGTCTTTTTTTAGAGATTAGAGGCAGGTTTAGGATAAGTTACTTCATCCATTCTCTGCGATGGAGAAAACAATGTACAGCGAAAATGAAGTGGGGGCAATGACTTCCCAGTCACCGCCGGTGGCGACTGGGAATTTTTATTCCCATTTGCCTCCGGTGGCAATCCCCGCAGGGGCGACTGGGAATGAACGACAAATAGGAGCAGTGGTGGCCCAGTGGTATCGGCCCCGACTTACGAGTTGTAGGTCGTGGGTTCGAAACCAAGCAGGCGCTTTACTTTGTGTAAATAATTTCATGCCCCTGCTCTCAAAACGGTGAAGGAAAACATCGTGAGGAAACCGGCATGTCTTAGAACGAAAAATTCGAAGACTGTGACATCTACCAACCCGCACTGGGCCCGCGTGGAGGAGGCCTGTGTCCCAGCAGTGGGAACATTAATAGGCTGATTATGTTATGTTATGTATAAACAAATATGATCTATTTACAGGCACGAAAAGTCGATTATTGTGGCAGGTACAGGACCTTCTTTAAAGACATTTAAACCATGGATGTATAATTTCAAGAAATACTTCAAGACTTATCCTAATGAAAAACATTTTAAAACTGTTTCTAATTACTACGGCCCAAAATACTTTATCGCTTTTGATTTTTCGTCTAAGAGAGTTTAAAATACTGCTTACTTTTCGCTGGAGTTTTTGATTAATTCTACGAATAATTAAATTAGTAATTAACGTTTCTAAAAAACATTAATAGTCAATCAAAATTTTGATTCAGTGTATCGCTTCTTTTCGTCCAAATTAAATACTTCAGTCATAGACACCTACATCGATTGCATATCGCTTGAAAAATTCCCCTTCACAACGAAGGTGCCTACCGACCAAATCTCTCCCAAACAGTTGTTTCTAGATCTCCTCTTATTTCCATTTCACTCATTACGCGGAGATAAAATTTAAATTGCAAAACTCACCCCCTTTTGAAAAAAGGGATAGTGGGCGTTAAAAAAGTACCAAAGTAGGTACCAGAGAGGAGGGTGGGCACCCCATGAAATTAATATTTTTCGCCGTCCGTGTTCTTGTTATCGAAGATTTTAGATTTATTAATGTTTGAGCAGAGATTTTCTTTATGTTTGACGTCTTGAGAGATGAATGAAGAAAGAAGGTTTATGAGGGGAAGATAGGAAACAGCGAACTTGTCTAGACTTGACGAGAAAAAGTATTAAAATATTACCATCGATATACTGCACAAACAATATAATTTCACTTGCTGTGGTCGTTATTTTTTTCTGCAATGACAAAGGGTTTCGTCAAAATCCGAATTTACTGTACTGAACCTGTACTGTTCAACTAAAATATCTAGGTTAGGTACCTATCTACTATTCAGGGACTAGAGACTATCAAAAACAAAACACTATCATTGACAATTACGTCGAGGAGTTTTGCGCAAATTTTTCAAGATGTCAAGTCGTTCGACGCCCTGAGCGAAACTTTTCAAAGCCAATTTTCTCTTTAATGGGACCCATTTGTTTGTTAAAAACATTCTGGAGATATCTCTCTGGCGCTGTAAGACTGGAGCCACTTCTGCCCGTTGTTTTGTGGGTAAAAAGAATTGTTTTGAGGGTTTTTGGAGTTCGTTCGAGGATCCTTAATGACAGATGGGCGATATCGAGTGTTTGGGCGGCTTTATGGGTTTAAAATTAGGTCAGTTTTATAATTTGTAAAGTTAAAGTTTTTTCTTAATTTTAAGTAAAGAGTTTTAAAATTCCATTATTCTTTTACGTCTACTCATGTTGTAATAGTCCTCTATTTATCCTTTTTGAATAATTAATATCTCTCTGTCTCTCGTGTTAGTACTTAGCTATTAGGTACCTATAATTAAATTCATAAATCGAATGTTTTTTAACCAACGTAAAATAGGAGGAGGTTTTCAAGTCGACGGGTATAATTATATATATTTTTTTACGATTATTTTTATTCACGAACCCGTTAACGATGTTTCTTATAACTTTCAGCAAAAATCACCATACTTACATCAATCGACGATATTAAAGTCCGTCCGTGGCTACTTGACCCACAATACTAACTTTTACCATGTATTGAGCCTCCTATAACTTTTGCCTTTTGCAATATACCTACTTGCGCAAAATTTGACTTGTTACGTAAGTAAACATTAACGGGTGTGGGATGAATTAGCACAAAGTATCCGAGCCATTCGGTGTCACGCAGACTTGTGCAAGTCTAAACTTGCGCAAGTATATCGTAATGTGTATGGCTACTATATGATATCCATTATACGTGTCAGAAATAGACAAAGCAATTCATCGGTTCTTAAAATACCCAATTTCAAAAGCAATCCTTTTATATTAATTTTCGTAACTCAAAGACGACAGCCATCATTAAAATTTTCTCTAAAACTCCGGTCCCCTAATTAAAAAATCGTGTCGAAGGGCAAATAAAATCAATTCCACCCCGCTTTCGCCCTGCGAAGAGTTCCGAGGAGTTTTTCTTACCCTTTCCCGTTTTATGTCGTATAATTATATTTATATAATGAGTAAAAACTTTTGATGGACTTATCCCGAAGCATTATTATGAAAGTTTTTGGAAATTCTGTTTTATTTTAGAAGTTACTTCTTAAATAAAACAGATTTTTTCCGTTTTAGAAGAATTGGTTTTAGGAAAATGATTATTGAAAAATTAAGAGGGTTTAAAAAGTATAAGTATGATGATAAGTACCTAATACTTGTTAATTTTGCTCCAAGAGAGCATCTTTGTTGAGACAAATATTTATGCTGTCTTGGGTTTCAAAAAACCTATTCAAAGTCAGCATCAATAAAATAATAGTCCGGAACTTCTATTTCGACATACATTATAATTTATTATCGTTATAATACGAAAGATGAAAAACGAAGATTGAAACAATAAACTACAATATTTAAAAAACGAACGCTTTTCAAATTTATTTTTTAAGAAGCACCGGCCATATTGAACCCCACCCCACCCCACGAAGACGCCCACGACAGAAAAACCTTTAGAATTGAACAAAAATGTCCGCGCCAATGAGGGGTTGCTTTTAAAAATATAATCAATAGCGAAGCGGGGGAGGGTTAGAAAAAACTGTGAAAAGAATTAGTTGTAGAAGAGGGTTTATGATTGAAGATTGGGCATTGGCGAGGGGAAATAAAAATGCTTTGTTTTTGTATTTAAGAGATGGACAATTTTCTTATAACAAGTAATTAATATTGAACTTACCATGAGATGTTTTCAGGTTTGCAATTATTTGAAAACTGGTTTGGTAAATTGTAAAGTTTACCGGGTTGAGGTTGAGTTCGCATTTTTCGTAACTTTACTAATGCAGAGCTGCTTTTCTAACCACCAGGCACGGGTTCGACTCCCGCATTGTGAAAATGTAGGCAACATTTTCATGTTCGACACTGAATTTAACGAAACCAAATTTTAACCCCAAAACGCGACTACGGGGTCAAATTTGCATTTAATTTTAAATCATTTTTCTTCAAACGCATACTTCCTAAACTACACTTCACGAACATGGTCAAAATACAACTGAACTTAACCCTATCAACGCGATGGGGTCAAAAAAGTTGTCTTACCGGTTATCTTGCCGCAGGGAACAGGACAAAGGACAGAAAGGGTGCCAACTGGACATAAAAGAATCACCTTTAGCTAAAAAAGGGAACGGACGCGGTACTAATAATAGCGGAATGTACCTATTATAATATTTGGACCTATTTAAGTATCCAATGGGTCGGCTATTGTGATTTTTGCGGAACTGACCTGACCGGTTTTTGGTAGTGATGTGGTATTATGTGTGTTGGTGATGGGTTTTGAGTTTTGTCGATAGTTTTTAGGATGTCGGCTGTAGTGAACATGTTATTTGAAATAATTTTGTCACTGAATGTAGATATTTTTTTTATTAATTTTGTTTTACTTAAAATGATTAATGACAATATTAAATACACCTCTAAGAATGTTTTTTACTTACAATAGATTAAAAACTGCAATGTTATTTAATAATTTATTTGTTGATCTTTATGTAAGTTTGTGAGTATAGTATTTTATTGCAAAACATGTTTCGGACTGCAACTAATATTTGATAAGCACTCGTTACTAGCTTACTTTCTAGAAACTTCCATTCCAAACCATCGACAAACACCTATCGATAGACCAGACAACATGTCCAAACGGTCCACATAAAAAAAACAACAATTAAAAAGCGAAGAATTGTCCAGGGGTACAATGTGCCTGATTTGCATTCTCACCGGACCGGTTCTCACGGCGGCAGAGAGAGGGTTGCAGCCGGCCAAAGCGTATGTCTTCATTTCACACCTCATGGCTTAGCCAATTTAAAAACCGTTCGAATTTTAAATCTGTTTTATCTTGTAGTGAAATTATTTAATAGGAAGAAGAGTTTTCTCGGTTTTTCTGGGCAAGTTTTTTCATAGCGGGATAAGGGTTGGGTGACTTATATACTCGAAGGAGCACCCTTACAAGGCCGTCTTTATTTGTTGGTTACGTTAATTTTCTCTGGAACCCGAAATAAATGTAGTTACTATAAAAATATTAATTTTATTGCTTTTTAAACCGCAATAAATAGTGATGATCAACGATGGTGGTGATTGACGATTCTTTCATTGTAATAAATGTTTAAATATTATTTTCTTATTTTAATCCTATTAGTGAAGAATCCATTATTAACACAAATAAAAGCTTACAAAAGAAAACTATTAATTAGTAATAATGACATCGTTACGTTTTAAGCGATTAGGTAATTGCTACGCGAGCTTAGCGCTACGAGTAACGTAGACCCTTGCTACGAACTCACAAAGAATATAAATTTTGGGAAATACGGTAGTTTATCAAAAAAATAACAATTTTTTTAATATCATGTTTAGGAAAAACTATTGTTCATTCTCAACTTGTGTCAATAAACAGATAAAACTTGAGAATTTCGAATTTACAATACACGTAAGGAGTTTATCTAATGGTATAATAATGTGTGTGTATATATTCTTACTTGGAGCATGTGTAGTTGTGTCGAATCACTAGAAAATATCGACGGCCGCAAAGAATATACGGTAATCTCTAAGATATATCGGTCGTCTATATTTTCTGATAATGATGATTTTAGACAATGATGCTGTGGAAGATAGTGTGGGTTAATGGAATAATAACTTGAGGATATAAGTTGAATCAAAATTGAGAATGTTGAGGATGACTTATATTAACAAAACATTTCAACGCCAGCAAAGAACAAATAGTCAACTAAACATTTTACGAAACAAACGTTTTTCATAATTCGACTCATTTCTTTTTTTATCGTAGGTTTTTTTTTGTTTAATCACTATTTTTACTAATATAATATCACGTATATGTAGACAACTACACCTACTTTTCACGAAGTGACGAAGTTGAAACGGACATATACCATTTGGCTGCCTGTCCCCGGTGGACAGGCAGCCAAAGGGTATATGTCCGTTTCAACGTCAATGCCAATACCAATAGAATCAAAACTCCGCTCCAGAGGTGCGATTCTATTGGTTAATGTTGGCACATCTCCGCTCCTCTCCTCTCCTCTCCGCTCCAGAAGACAGGCAGCCTTTGTCCGTGTAGGTATACGTCGGACAATCCACATCGACCAATCCTATCATGATTTTTTTAAGAGAGCGTTTTGAGATTGTAGCCTAACACAACTCTAAATACCTTATATAAAATATCTATCGCGCCTTGTTTCCCAGAAAGGTTGGGCAGAGGTATACCTACAGTACATCCGCATTACGCTAGTTTAGTCCCATGTAATAGGGGGCGAGCCTATCGCCATCAGCCGGGCACGTATCCAGACTCCGGGTGTCTTTTGAGAAATTAAAGATTGAATAACCCAATAACACTTTGCCCGATCTGAGAATCGAACCCAGGACTTCATGCTCCGCTGTAGCATTGGCGACTTCTAGACCAACGAGTAGACACACACACGTCACATCGTTGCCTACTCAACTCTATGTAAATAATTTAAGTATAGTCTAGCACTCTAGCTAGTAAAGTTAATTCATAATACCATACCTGTAGGTACCCCGAATGGGTAGGCAGAGATGCATAGACTCGTTTTTTTTAGAGAAATTAATATTGAACTGATAGATATAATTTAATTGTACTTATGTGTGTTGTGCTATTTCTTTTGCGTACACTAAATAGACGATTTATCTTCGTTTATTTAGTGCACAAAAAAAGAAAAAGCAAATGACAAATTACACGAATTAAAAAAAATACTAATTAGGTGCCAATTTACAAGAAAATATAAAACGTATTTAAATAAATAAAGTGACATTATTCATTATGGCACACTTTAATAAAATTAATAAAAAACGAACATCCAAAGTGCGGTGTGCGACTCAAGGTTGCACCAAATGGGTGTCCAGCTCAGCATGTGTCAGGCATCAAGGGCCTGACACTGATGTTCTGCTGCTGCTTTAATAGGTACATATGATAAACATAATTTTTCTGATCGAAATCGATTTACTTACTAAATATCGTATATCGTATTAAAAATGTACAGAATATTAATAATCACAATTTCGGAAAGAATCTACTAATCTGGCTCAGTCAATTGGACTATGAGCAAACAGAAAATATTGTCACCACTAACCCAAACAAATAAAAAGACTGCCCTACCAACACACACACACACACACATCGTAATTCTTACGATTACATACAAAAACACACCATCATGCGCAACACACCACACCACTAACATTTTTATCTAATTTAGTTTTTTTTTTTTTACATTTGTTTCATAGATTACCATATTATTATTTTTTTTTTTTATTAATGTAACAATTAGCATTGTACCTAGTATGTAAACAAACTGAATTATGTATTAAGGAAGGGAACTGTCTCCTGAGATACAGCCTACCTAGTTCGGGAGGCAGAGCTTTTACATGTATCAGTGACACTTAAGTAGTTTACAAATAAATAATAGACACGTATCTTCCCTGCATCTCATAAACCACAGTTATCTACATCCATATATCTCTGGTCATAGTGTGGACATCTTGACCCAGTTCCACGATGGTCAATGTGACGTCAAACAGCGTCTTAGAGACGTCAATCTTAAGCACACAATGTTGGAGATGGGATGTGCTGATCAGTTTGTTTATTAAATACTTGTTTGTAAAGGACATTTAGTGAAAGCGGGATGTTTTGTGATTTCTGTAGGGATGATACGAGGTACCTATTGTATAATTTTAGTGTCTAAAAAAAATTTACACTTGTTTGAAAAAATATAACCTTAATCAAAATCGAACTGGTTTATTTTGAGTTTTATATATACATACACACACATACATAAACTCACGCTTTCTTCCCTTGGGGGTAGGCCGAAACTACAGAACGCCACCTGCTACGATCCTTACATACTCCTTTTGCCTCGTTTCCGTTCATACATCTGGTCATACACACACGCCTGTTGCGAGTACTACGCACCTGACCTTTCTGAAGAACATTACCAATAAGGTCACTATAATGTCCTCCTAGGGCGTCCCCTGCCGGCGTTTCCAGTCACATCTGCCTTGTAAAAACTTTTTGTTAGTCGCCTTTCATTCATCCTCTCAACATGACCAAACCATCTCAGCAATACTCAGCATACTCTTTTCAATTTTTGTCACTACATCTTCTTTTAAACCACATCGTTGCCTTATCACATCATTCTGTAGCCTATCATATAATTTATAGTGACACCACACGTGATGTGGAACGCATTTCCACAGCATTTATTCTGAGTTTTATTAGGTACAAATCTAACTTAATTCATCCTTACAAAACTTAAGTGCCAATTTCCATTTTACAAGTTTTAATGCAATTTGTTTGCAAGGACCTGTATCTACTTATTATATCTACCTACTCATGATTTCTTACCCAACCTAAACTGGCTAGGAATTAGCTCTAGGTATATTATCCGTTACGAATGTTGTCCGTGATATGAAATTGTCTTATTTTGATTTCAACAAAAGGAAACTTCTATAAAATTAAGCTCCCGTACGATCCCATCATTGGTAAGTCTTTAAGACTAACAAACGGCTATCTTCTTTCAACTTCTTTTCTTTTTGTTCCAAACATTTCTCAGGTTACTCAAAACCCCGGAAGACAACCAAGATGAGACAGCTGATCAATTCAAAACTACCCACTGGTCCAAATTAATAGTTTTTTCTACCATCTTGTCCATTGTCCTAAACTTTACAAGACAAACATTATTGTAAGTCCCCCTTCGTTATAGCGTGATAATATGCAATTAATTTAAATAACAATGCCCTGGGGTCTGATTGACCTGCCATTTTTTTCTTGACAGCGGTTTAGGGTTGTCTTTGAAGGGCTATGGACAATATGGACATCTTGGGAGATAAAAGGTAACGGTTTTTAATATCTGTGTGTGATTATTAATGTTGCTGAATTTGATTGAGTATACCTATTAATTAACCTAACGGTTGATGTTTCTGTTTTAATTCATTTTCTTTCAGAGTTGATTGTACTTTAGTGAGCTGTCGTCCGATCCGTAACAGTTTTTTTATTGAAGCTTATTTTGTTTTATTATTTTATGGATTTTATTTTCAACAATATCCAGCTTCGTCTTGGCTTATTTTTCTAGGTAGTTTTATTTTTTCTATGGCTTTACCTAGATCAAAATATTTAATTTATATACGCCTGTGTCGTCTGAAATATTTAGTTCCTTTATTTCATACATTACATTTTAAATATTTTTATAAAAACAATAAATAAACTCAATATTTTCTCTTTATTGCATACCTATTTGTTACTTACATTTTTAAATATTTCTTAAAAAACATTTAAGAATATAAAAAATTGTGTTCCGCCGGTGTCGGGAGCCAGAGTTCAAGCTACCGATGGTTAGGGCTCCAGATGCGGGAACCTCCTCAGAATACGAGTCGTATCGAGTACTGCCTTCTGAATCAGACCCTTGATCCAACTGCCTAACGAGAGCCTCGAAAGATATTGGTCGAGGCTTTCGGCCATGAGGCCATTGGCCGTTACGATAATCGGCACAATGACAGCCGAGCTCATTATTATTTTAACAATAAGTGATGTCTAATTTAAGCCTATTTCCATTCGAACTTTCGTAAATGCCTGACTTCTAATAGAAATTTAATGCGACATCTGGCATCAAATAGAAGAAATAATCAAAGCAGCGTCATCTAGTGTAGAATAGAACAAATGTTTAATGCCATCTATTGACGAATAGCCAACCCTAAGTAGCGACCTCTTTCGTAAAACTGAGGAACCAAAAGGTTTTGGTACGCCCTCTGACGCCAAGTAGCTTAATCATTATTTTACCTTATCGTATAACAATAAAAGCACCAATAAATAAGAGTCATCAACTAAAATATTTTGGTTTTCAAACTAAAGTGTCTTGAACGTGGGCGAAAAATTAGACTTACAAAATATTTTCAAAGTGCATTATTTGTCTTAGTAACCGCTATTCGCTACTAGATGGCGCTATAAGTCTTCCAGACAACCTATTCGGTCAGCCACCCTTCGGGCTTGCGTTCTACAGAAGGGGTGTCTAGGAGTATTCATTCAAAAATATTATTCGTGGCTAACTGAATTTTGACAAGAACGTTCTACGTGATTCTGTCGGATAGAAAGAGGCTGTTACTAATACCTAAAGAAAAATAATGAGGTAAGTAGGTACCTATGAGTTTGTTTGTTTCGCAAGAGTGCAGTGGTAACTAAGTCGAGATTTTTTTTGCCCTATCTGATTAAAAATATTATAAATAAATAGTATTAGTATCAGAATGTGTAGAACGGTAGTGGCCCAGTGGTAACGGCCCCGACTTACGAGTTGTAGGTCGTGGGTTCGAACCCAAGCAGGCGCTTTACTTTGTGTAAATAATGTCATCACCACTGCTCTCAAAACGGTGAAGGAAAACATCGTGAGGAAACCGGTATGTCTTAGAACCAAAAAATTCGAAGGCATGTGACATCTACCAACCCACACTGGGCCCGCGTGGTAGATTACAGCCCACTCCCTCTCCCAGAGAGGAGGCCTGTGTCCCAGCAGTTAGGCTGATTATGATGATCAGAATGTTAATCAACAACAAAACCTCGCTTCCACCTTCGGCCTGATCATCACTTGCCATCAGGTGATATGCAGGCCGAGAGCTTCCCAATAGTGAATTTAAAAAAAATACTATCAGCCAGAAACTCTGGTAACTGCTTTCTGGGTGTGCTTGTGAGAAGATTTAGGAATCATTCAATAATTCTTGAAGTCTTCTACTGTTTTCTTTTATTTTTGAAATTCTTATGGTCAGTCATTCTCTTTTTCAGGTTAACGTTCAAAGATATTTTTAAGCTGAAAGTGACGATGGATTACACTAAACTGAAGACACTATGTGATTTTTCTGATTAATAAAGGCTGGCTAAACTGCTAGAAATACACAGTTACTTATTATGTGGCGCAGCCGTGAGGCAGACAATACCTACTTGTTATTCTTTCTACATTTTTTCTGTTTTTTTTTG
This sequence comes from Conistra vaccinii, assembly GCA_948150665.1. NCBI lineage: Eukaryota > Metazoa > Arthropoda > Insecta > Lepidoptera > Noctuidae > Conistra > Conistra vaccinii. The sequence goes on along the minus strand of OX411340.1, from coordinate 8,034,363 downwards.
TGGTTAACCAACCAGTTATCCTGTGTCAAACCCCTCTGCAGAAAAAGCGCAATTCAATGACTGATGAACATAGCTAATGAGGTTTGTATTTTTCTGTGAACTCTTAAACTTCAAAGAAATTAAGATTGCGGTAGTTTTGAATTCTGGCCGTTTACTGTCTGTTGTAATGGGTAAGTGTGTACTCTACAATAGATATTAATAACAAAGTATTTTCGTATTAAAAATCTTCGTCTTATTAAGAAAATATGCAAACTAGTTTCCATCACTCATAAATTTCCCTTGACGCTTAAATCATACACACGACATAACCAAAAGTCCTTCCGGAAAAAAATTCCCACGCTCAAACAAGCCACGATAAAAAATAATAAAAAAATAAATAAGTCAAGCTACAGATTAACCAACAAATTGCTTGACAAATTACACTTTTTTACGTTAAAAAGTGCCGACACGCCACCGTTTAAACACTGAATTAATCACCTCAATAACCCGCCGGATTTCCGGGCAAAAAAAATCTGTTAACATCCCACAGTTGCCCGGGCAAAAAATGCCCGAACACTTAAAAAGTCATTTATATTCCTGTCTCTTGTCGGAAAAAAGAAGTAAAATATGTCCCGAAGGGAGAAGGGTTAAGGGGAGAATCTGATATGGTTATTTTCCGGTTAATTTCGGTTTTTCCGTTGTTTCAGTATGTTGGGGGTTAGAGATTTTCTTGTGGAGTGTTCGGTTAATTAGGTGTATCAGTGCTTTAGTTGTTTTGGGTGTTAGACGTAAGTTATTGTAGATCAAAAAAGATGCCTGATTGTGTTAGGTGTTAAGCTAAACATTTTCTGTTGTCGGGATGGTTTTGCCTTTGTTACTTAAATTTATTATAGCATTAATAAAAAAAAATAGGTACATGCTAGCGAGATAACTAAGATGTCTTTTTGGCGTGCTGTCCAGTAAAACTATCATAAAGAGTGCGGAAGGCTCTGTAAAATCCTTTGTAAAACAGAAGTATTGTGATGATATGTGAAACAACCAGGCAACTAAGTAGTTACCTACATGTTTTTTTTAGTAAAATATTTTTTATAAATAGCTGCGCCCCGCGGTTTCACCTGCATAAGTCACGATCCTATGGGAATATCGGGATAAAAAGTATTCTATGTTCTAACCCAGGTCATGGTCTACCCATGTGCCTAATTCCATCCAAATCCGTTCAGCCGTTTTAGCGTGAAAGCGTAACAAATAAACAAATTCAGTTTCGCATTTATAATATTCGTTAGGATTAGGATTGTACACTAATAAAAAAGGTAACTGTTAAACATAAACTCTAAAAAAAAATATGGATGCTGTTGTTAGCCTTCAAGCTAGAACTAGGCAATGGTCACATAAAATAGATGCTAGCCAAAACCAAGTCTCAACTCATTCTTCTTTCTGCATCCACATCTTCTCACATTTCGATCCCTAATCCTCGAAAGCAGCCGTTTCTATCCCGTCCCGTCCGGTCCCGGTGTTGTCCGGTGTCCGGGACAACAAGTTACTTAGCCGGCCAAGTCCGTGTGGCCGGATAGTAGAACCGTCCCGAGGGAGGGTTAGGTTAGGGGCACACAGGGTGCGTGTTTTTGTTAACGTGTTTACGTTTGAAAAGTTTACGTGCTATTTTTTTAAATATTTTTTTGTGGTTTGAAATTGTTCAGAAAATGTGACAGAAACAGAGAAAAACGTTGTAATCGCACTGTACAGAACGATAATAATATCTAAAGCAATTAGTAAAACCCACATGAAGCCAAATTAACAACTACCCCTACCTAAAAATTATTTTCTTTTTCGTGTTTCTATAGGAAATTAGATTTTATTTTTGAAAAACGCTGTACGTACTGGTTTCGGATAGGCCATAAAATACGTTCCTAAACCAACTTTACTGTCTTCAAACAAAGCAATTCCTGAATAGAATAGACAAAGATTTGCAATGTGGTACCTACTAGCATCTTTGTAGAAAACCTGTACAGTATTCTATTCTAGAAGGTCACCTAGAATTTCGTACCTTCATTAATATGCCTTAAATTATATACTTATTGAAACAGCTGTGCTTTATTAATAAGTATAATTATGCTTAAACCTGCAGCGCTAAGAAAAGTCAAAGTTTACAGCATATTAGCCTATAGTGTTTTCACTGCTGGCTCTGCTGGGATACCAGGCTTCCTCTCTGTGAGCGGAAGTGGGCCGTAATCCACCACGTGGGTCCAATGCAGGTTGTTGGACGTCACATGTATTCGAATTTTTGGTTCTAGGACATGCCGGTTATGTCACCACTGTTTATAGCACTAACTAAAAATATTTCGACTTTCATTTATTTACCAAAAACCGAGGCATTCCATTTATATTTCTAGTGAAGACCCACACTAATTAATAGATCCTTTTGAAAGTCAAACTTTCGAAAAGGATAGTTTTTCATCTAATCAGAGCAGACCTTTTCTGAATGTCTCATAAACTATCTAAATCTTTCATTCTAGTAAGTTTACTCCATATTCCACTATCATTTCTGGTTACTTTATCATCGTATATAAACTTCCATGCAATTTTAATCTCTCATTGTACCAACACCCTAACAGCCTCGTTAACATTCATTGGCGTTTATTTTACGTTTTTTCCCGCATTTTTTTTATTTTTTCGCTCGTTTACACGCTCCGAGGGACGCTTTACACGACACCGATGATTTTTATAATTCAATGTGGCGGTTTATTTACGTGTTTATGGTAATACACTCCCGGAATGGTAATAAAGACTTTTGAAATGAAAAATGGAGGATTTTATTTCTGAAATGAATGTAATGGAGTCGTTTTCGAGTCTGGCTGGGTATCATGTTTTTGATATTTTTAAGCAAATGTTGGTTTTAGACTTACCGGTGTGATAAAAATATTTGTTTTGACCATTTTTAGGGTTCTGTACCCGAGGGGTGCCAAACGAAAGCCTATTTATTACTAAGCCTCCGCTGTCCGTTCCTCCATCTGTCCGTCAGTGGGCTGCCTGTATCTCATGAACCGTAATAGGTAGACTGTTGAAATTTTCACAGATTGTGTATTTCTGTAGCTGCTATAACGACATTAAAGTTAATAATTAAAGGGGGTCCTTCAAGAAACGTGTTTTAATTATTCGGATTTATTTGCTCGATCATAAATTCATAATAATAGCTCATCATTTTTTAACCTTAATAGGTACCAATTAAGGTTTAAAAATGATAACGACATGGAAAATTTGATGTACCATCTATAGAAACTTACCATCAGCTAAACCCTTCCTATAAAACCTACTGGTCCTAATCCCAGCTGATGAAAATTAATCTTATTGAAATTCCAACTAGATTAAATGAGACATTTCCAACCTGATTCAACTTGTTATACCAGTTAGACTATAAATTATTAGGACAGAGATCTCGCTTATCAGAAGGTCTAGGTCTTAGATATAGGTACCAATCAGATTTTCGTTAACTTAAATAGTTGCTATTTCACGGAGAAATTGGCGCAATTGTCGGCTTTTGGCTCATAATATTCCGAACTTCTTTGTGTTGTTTTCTCTGGAAAGTCTTTCATGAACGCTGAAAATTGAACATACTAGGGTTTCTACCCTTGCCTCGTCGACAACACCCGTCATCAGGCACTCGTCGTGAAAATTCAAGTCGCTTAAGCATAATCTATAATGTTCCCACTGCTGGGACACAGGCCTCCTCTTTCTGTGAAAGGGAGAGGGCCGTAATCCACCACGCGGTCCCAATGCGGGTTGGTGAATGTCCCATGTCTTCAAATTTTTGGTTCTAGGACATCACGATGTTTTCCTTCACCGTTTTGAGAACAGTGGTGATGAAATAATTTACAGTAAGTGAAGTGCCTGCTTGGGTTCGAACCCACGACCGTCCGACTCGTAAGTTCCGGCCGTTACCACTGGGCCACCACTGCTACAAATGCTGCTTACAATTCTGGTAAGTGTTAACAAATATTGGTCTTATGACGTTACATTAGGACCATATCTTAGCGCCTTTTGCAAGCATTGCTTTATCAGCACAAATTATTTAGCGAGCATTATACATTAATTCATTTTATTTTTGAAGTAATAACTTCTTATGGGAGGGTAAACCGATTCGTTACGTAACGCGTTACGGCGCCAATCTGTCTGTAAAGTTCAACTTAGATTACTTTCGCGTCCCGAGACGCACACGTTTTTTTGTTATAATGTCGTTTATTAATTACCTTTCTTATCTAATTACATTTTTAAATATTACCTTAATTAAAAAGATATAAAAATATGGTTAGGGCTGCAGAGACAGGAATCTCCTCACAATGCAAGCTTCCTGAATCAGGCCCTTGATCCACCTAACGAGAGCCTCGAGAGATGTTGTTCGAAGCTTTTGGCCATCATATCAGGCCATTGGCCGTTACGACAATCGGCACAATGACAGCCGAGCTCACATTCCACATGTCAACAACCTCGTGTACTAAGTCGAGACAATCGTATTTATATAATTATAATAGTTAATTGACTCAGGCGTGACTTTTCGGAAATCCATTATAAAATACAATAGACGATGTATATTTAGTAACTTAATCCGCTTTACTGTTCTCCAAAGAGTCTTAGAGAACCCTGCAAGAAATCGACACGTGTTTCACCTCTCAACGAGGCATCCTCAACGAGGTATTACAATGTCGCCCATGCGCATGTGACCGCCCGTAATTTTCTGAATATTCATGAAAAAATTTCGAAAATAAACTTCAAAAGGGGGGGTCTATCTATAATAACATTTTTCATGTTAATCAAGTTTTAATTTTTTAAAGATTTGCTTTCTGTTTGACAACATGTTCATTGTTCATGTTGACAAACATGGACCCAGGACTTGATGTTTGTCAACATGAAGTCCTGGGTCCTGGAAGAGAAATATTGTCATTAATATACGTTCATAGCTGCATTATTATGTAATTAGTAAATTTAACTTTTTTCGATCAAAATGGCCTGCTCACTTCCGCTGAGAAATAACACAACATCAATTCCTTTCCAAAACTGCTTTGCTGGCTGTCATTCGTGGATCTTTGACAGTCGTTACGGGTCGTCAGAAGCCGGAAAGACTGGACAACCAGTCTTACCAACGGGTATCGTATTACCCAGTTACTGGATTCTGGAGGTCAGATAGGCAGTCACTCCATGTAAAATACAGATATTCAGCTGCATCCAGTTAGACTGGAAGCCGATACCAACATAGTTGCGAAAAGGCTAGGCAGATTGCTCGAATTTCTTTGCAAAGAATTGTAAAGCGTTTGATGCTAAGGTACGGACTTCTGATCATATTTTTGTTATTTACCTAACACAACATCACGCCTGTAAGCCCCAAAGGGTTAGGCAGAGGTCTACCTATAGTACACCCACATTTCGCCAGTTATGTTAAAGTCCCATGTAAAAGGGACGAGCCTATTGCCTTCAACCAGGTACAAATCCTGAGTCCGGGCTGCTATTGAGAAATTCCTTATGGAAAACCGAATAACACGTTGCCCGAACTCGGAATCGACCCCAGCACCTCAAGCAATGGACCCAAAGATTGCCAGTCCATTGCTTCATAAGTTCGACAAAAATAATCTGCTCAATTTTTTTTGTCGAACTTATGAAGCAATGGACTGGCAATCTTTATCAATTGGTTTCAATTTAAAATTGAAAATGCATTACGTAATTGGGGGGCAGGACCTCATGCCCAGCGCTTGCGACCACTGGACCAACGAGGTAGACGTTGGAGGCTATTTACCTACATAAGTCTTACAAATATCTGTTACATAAGAACTTTCCTTATCTACACAAAGTTAACATTATATTAATCTCGCGATTATAAGTAGCTATCTTAGCGGAGCTTCTGCGGGGCGGCTGCGGGGCAGTTGCGGGGAAACTGCGGGTCGGCCGAGATCGTAATCAATTTAATTGGAAATTTCCTTTGATTAAACGCAAAGACGTTGTTAGAAGTTGACCTAATAAAACAGGTATGGTCAGCAGATTTGTGTTTGTTTAACGGTCATTTATAATAAATATACAGAAGTCGATATTCTTTGAAACGACGCTAAATGTGAAGGTTCTTGTCTCTGGAGACCTAAACACTGGTAGCATGGACCCTGTTCCCCATCCTACTGTTTCGCAGTAACAGTGTTATCCTAATGTTGTGACCGTTTTGGACTGCCAAGTCATAGGTTTCGAGTTCGAACGCAAGGCACGCACCTCTGACTTTTCAGATTCATGTGCGTATTGTATAATTAACACTTGCTTAAAAAACGGTGAAGGAAAACATCGTGAGGAAACCGGCATGCCTGAGAGATATTTCTCGATGGCATGTGAAGCCAAGTCAGCCAGAGGAGCTCGTGGCTAAGTAATAACAAGCCGCACGGGCCGATCCATCAGGTTAAGCTACGCTTGCCGGGGTTGGTCAGTGGATGGGTGACCATCTTTACATACTGAGTCTCTTTCATGCCTCGTGGATCTTCGACAGTCGTTGCGAGTGGTCAGAAACCCGAAAGTCTGATACCAGTCTTACCAAGGGGTATCGTATTACCCAGTTACTGGGTTGTGGAGATCAGATAGGCAGTCGCTCCATGTAAAATATTGGTATTCAGCTGCATCCGGTTAGACTGGAAGCCGACCCCGAGATAGTTGGGAAAAGGCTAGGCAGATTGATGTGAAGTCAAGTCAGAGGTCCATGGGCGGTATAAAAACTGACACTGTCACTGTTAGTTACTAACCACGCGAAAAAAAAATACTGTTTCGCATATTTTGTTTTAGCCATGTAAAATATTTGTCAATAATTACTGTTCCAGTGCAGGACAAAAGCCTTTTGCACACAGGAGGAACGAATAAGCTTACTCACTAATGATTTCAGACTATAACTTAGGTATTAAGTTCCGATTAACTAACTCTGATTTAAATATTACAGTAGGTTAGGAGTTTTTGGTACTCGGCGTCAAGTTAGTATAAGCACTTTACTGATGTTTTGTAAGACAAAGTCAAAGTCTAAGCATTTATATCAAACTAGCTTCCGCCCGTGGCTTATGTCCTTCCCCAGGGTTCAAAGTATCCCTATACTAAGTTTCATCAAAATCGGTTCAGCCGTTTAATCGTGAAAGTGTAACAAAGAAACATACAAAAAATCAAAAGTTATCTCTTTATTATAATATTAGTTTAGATAGGCACATAAAAGTCTCTTTTAAACGTCAAAATTTACATGAAAATAGAATTGATTCTAGTTGCTCCTTCCAAAAGGTAGCTTCGTATGGACAAGAATGGACAGGAACTCCACCGTCTTTTCGGTAGACGACTCTACTTCCACCCAAGTTTTTTTACTAGATGGAGCTTAATTCCTGAATGGGAAGCTTTTTACAGCTCACCATGGAAAACCTGACTACGACGAAAACGTTCTTCTAAAATCTTTTACCATCTTCAACCGACCTACTAAACTTAAATTACCCACCAAAACCATCAACAACACTGAAAATCATTTTGCCAACGCTACCAAATCCGTATATCTTAAAATTTCCACCCAGTGAATCTTGTGGCCGCCCAAGATTATACCAATAAAATTTATGTATCGCCCGCGCGGAGAAACTTGCTTGCTTTGCCGACCGTACCCAGCTTTGTTGTAATGTAATGAATTCTTGGGTTCTTGGTTATGTTAAAAATGTTGTATTGGATGTTCGTTAGTTTAGATATTGATGGAAACGTCTAAGTTTAGTATTAAGTGAATGGTTTGGGTAGTATTAGAATTCTGGGCAGTGTAAGCGCCCTGAATTCTCAAATGAAACTTGACTTATAAACGTTTTTAAAAGTCTTACATTGCGTCGAATTAGAATTAGAATGGGTTTGAAAATCTTTTCGTAATTTAAAAGTCGAATCTATGACAATTATAAACAGAAATATCTTCTTATAACAAGAATTTATGGTTGGATCTTATAACAAAGGGTACGAAATAGTAAATGATACAGACGTCTCCATTAACCAGCTGATGCTCCTAGGTCTAATTATTGCGCCTTTTTTATACATAATCTCAAGAGCCGAACGCACCTATTGATCGCTTGGTTTTTATGTTTCGACAAATAAACACCTATGACGAATAGAGTCGTGCAATTAAATAAAAAAACGAACATAGATTATCAGTCGTATGAATACGACTGATGCGGCACGGGCGCAAAAACCTTTGTCGTATTAATCCGACTGGGGCAGTCAATATGTTAAATTATAACTCCAAACTATTTGAAACATAACCATCAGCTACCTAGCAGTGTCTTATCAAATAATAATAATAATAATATGGAACTAGCATTGATTGTCACAGTTGCTCATTGCATGTGATAAATCATATCTAATAGAATAATTCTTCACGATTTTAGACTTTACCAATTCGGTAATAGGTTGAAAAAAATTCATTGATAGGTTATTCTTCAGGTTTAGTAGCGAGTACTTAAAGAATAGGAATATTTCGAAATTAAATCAGAGCGATAGAACTTTTACAATTTTTAAATATTCTTCATACAATCTTAAGAAAACCCAATCTTCTCTACATTTCAAGCATCATTTAACACCTAATAAATATACGTCAAAGCAGAGTACCTAATATACGTAATTACCGTCGTTTGTGGAGCACATAGAGACAAGACGATAGAGTATATAATAAATATGTAGAGAAGCGCGAGCACGAGGCGACGTAAAATTTGTGGGGGCGCTACATCGACCGCTCTATGAAGAGGGGGAACTGCACTTTTTGATTTTAATATTTTTTAGTGTAATAGTTCAAATCCGGGCAGGTACTTACCAATGTGACTTTTTCAATTCATATGTACTTTCTGAATTTATCTTGGACATTCATTACTGATATCTGTGAAGGAAAAATATTGTGAGGAAACTTGGTACTTTGTTGATTATCGGTATGGATTCCGCCGGTAGTAACAATCGCGAGCTAAGCACAGAAAAAAATTACATTAAAAAAAAGATTGTTTTTAAACTGAAAACTAGGCAGACATTTAAGTAGGTGCATGAATGCTGTTGGCTGTTACCAAGTCAGTCGTGTCTGTTTCTCTGACCGCGTTGTTCTTCTAAACTACTTAAAGGTTTTTTTTTTGCGATAAATTTTGATGCGCTTTTCACCATCATATATTATAAAGAACTAGCTGACCCCTGTCCACTGCTTTGGGCGGTAAACATAAATATATAGACATAGACAAATAACGTGGCTTTCTATTAGTCAAAGAATTTTCAATATCGGTTTAGTAGATCTAGAGATTACCCCCTACAACCTCACAAACTTTACCTCTTTATAATATTAGTATAGATTTATTCCGAAAGGTTTATGTGTAAAATCCATCACACATCCAAACACAGATGTTTCTTTAGTAAACGTAAGCTTAGTAATAAAGCTTACGTATAATAAAGAATTATCAATGTTTTGTCAAGTACTAAAAAACGGCATCGCTACTATAATATAATTGATTAACCATTAACCAACAGATCATTGTTCGATATTGACAAAGATATAAGAGAATTTAGTATAACGGAGCAGATAATAACATGTGTGACATATTATTAACAATTTTTTAAAGGTACCTATTGTATCTAAGTACTTCATCTACCTACACAACACACAAAACAAAATTTTGCAGCTACCCCACATTACAGCAACATCGCTCGCATCTTGGTACAGCATATAAGTCGATCGCGGGGTGGTTTTTACATTCACCCCACAAGAGTACCCATCCCACCGCGGATCTCCTCATACCACCCTCTACATTCACAGCAAACTCACCTCTAAAACTTTAGAAATACGGCTGGTTTTAAGGTGAATGTTCTAACGCAAGTTTCCCAGGCGTACACCCCTACCGTCTTAATATTAATATCATCTTGGGAGTCTCCACATATGATGAAGTTTTATGTAGTATAGCGTGAGATTATGTAGGTTTAGTATCTATGTGTGAATATATGATATTCATGGCAGAATTACTGTCTTATCTTGTGAATTATTCATTTAAATTGGTAATGGCGGGTACCTGAATATTCTTCTCATGTATTGGTGCAAACTGTGTAAGAATATTGTAAATAATAATATGTTTTTTTTTTATTTACTTCGTCATTTGTATACTTATCTTTTCTTTTGTTCCATATTTAGTATTTATGTGTGTTTTTAGATGTCTTGCTGATGGTGGCGCGTGTGTTGGATCATTTAGCTCCCTTCAAAATGGTTGAGCTGAATGGTGCTAATCCATGCGTCATGTTTGTGAACGGGCGCTGTCAGTTGGGACTTGGACTTGGTTGGTTTGGCAAAGGTGTAGGTACCTGTGGTACACCCACATTTCGCCAGTTATGTTTATGTCCCATGTAATTTGATGCTTTATTTTATAATCTAATCATATTTAGTTATTGTATTATGTATCTAATTCACATGATCTGACCAAGATTATGTCTGGACTTTAAAAGAGACTGTGACCTCTGAGTTTGTTTCGGTCTTTCTTCTCAGAGTAGTCAGATAGGAAACGCCGACCTCATCTAGTTTAAAAAATATGATTGACGTGTAAAAGTGTTTGTACAGACCTACTTACAGAAATAAAATCATTTATCATTTATCATAAGACTAAAATTGTAATGATTTAAATATTTCATTGAATAGAACAACTATCCACTCAAATAATATGAGTATTAAGTGATGTATTTACACAGTATGGATTCGTGATTATCCTTGTAAATATATCGTTGGTGTGTCTTGCTCAATAAATATATAAATAAAAATAGATCAAGCCATGGATGAAATATTTGCCAGTCAGCTGTCAGCTGCACCTGTGGGATATAATTATCCTACAAAGAGACAGGTCATGAATCGATACAGTAAAGAAGTGAGGTCTCTTTGATTTTAAAATAAATTATCTTACAATCAGATTTCAATCTATAATATTAAAATAATATTATCGATTGGAACTAGATTCAGAGCACCTGAATTTTTTTGATAAAAATATTTTGTTTTAAATTCGAAATGAAAAGTCATATACTTAGTCAAACTAGACTGAGAATCAGCACTTTACGAACGTTAAAGTTACATAAGACGAAGTCCCCTAAAACGCCTGACCTTCACCGGTTCCTAGTGCTTTAGCTGGGAAGAAAAGTAGCGCAACAAACTCTCCAGCAGCATAGCTGTTTGTTTGGAACTGTATTGGAATGTATATCCCTTTTTTATTAAATTTTCTTAGCTGATTTGGTTTGTTACAATTTACAAATCAGCCTGCGTAGGTAGGTTCCAATTAAACGAAGAGGAATGTAACTGCAACCATGCGGACGAAAGCTATCTAGATATTACATTTTGCTGTGTAAAACAGTCTGACGTATGAATCCTACCTGCTGAAAATGTACCATGAATACGATATCGTTTCGACAATAGATGAGAGAAGGCAGTGTCATCTAAATTATGTTTGGCATTGTAGACAGTGAATTTTCTCGCAGAGAGGAAGCCTGTGTCCACAACAGCAGGAATATTATTGGCTATTGAAATCTCTTGTCTTTCACGGTTTTTAAAGGAAAATTTTTGCACATTTGAGGGATGTATACGCTCATGTAATAATAATATTATGAAAAATGTAAAACAATTTATGAAATTACAAAAAAAAAGTACTGTGTGACACAACTTAGATGTAGCATCAGCAAAATTCGTAAATGCTTTACGTGAAAATGATCTTTACGCAAACGCAATAACTCGTGAAGTCATATAACCAAATACATTAGTAAAATTGAAATGAATGAATGAAAATTTTCATATTTATGCTATATCTAAGTTGTGTCGTACTGTAACACTATTAATATGCTCTCAATGTCTATATTGTCTATATAAGATACTCATTGTTATGGCATGTATTGAAGACTGTTTCATATTGTTATGATATCATATTTTATTAGCGTTATTGTAACATATTTATTAGCTTTGTATCTGCGTTATGCAGATATTTTTATAGTCTGCATTGTGATTCTCTCAAATGATAAACGATAAATTAACAAGAAACAAATTACCAACTATAATATTATTTCCTGAAACCGCGTTTTCTCTCAGGCTACATTACAATACCTGCAAAATCATATTCCGTAAAAAAATAGGTTTTGAATATAGTTTTTACCTCTAATTTTACATCACAGTGTACTTTATTCTCATTGATATAAGGCGCTTAATGGTTCGCTACTAGAGGTATAAAAACTGTGAAAGAACTGTACCTATAGCTAACAATGCTCTGCCAAAAACGAATCAAAATTAATCTTACACAATGTAAAGTAGATCTACGTAGAAAACAGCGTTAAAAAATCTTTTTCGCTTTATATTATAAACAACTAGCGGACCTGGCTGACGTTGTCCTGACCGAAGAGCATCACCTGCCGGGTCCAATTGTATTTTTAAACCACAGATCCACTCAAATATACACACAAAATTCATCATTCATTCATCAAATTGGTCCAGCCTTTTAGGAGAAATTAGATGAGAAACACATTTGCGGATTATATATATAACTAGAGCTTCTTCCCGCGACTTCGTCCGCGTGGAATAGTTACTTTGGGCTAACGCTAAAAAATCCCCCCGATTTTGAAACATTCTTCATTGGTACTCCGCTCCTATTGGTCTTAGCGTGATGATATACTGCCTATAACCTTATTCGATAAATGGGCTATCTAACACTGAAAGAATTCTTTAAACCGGACCAGTAGTTTGGGAGCCTATTCGGTACAAACAAACAAAAAAATCTTTCCTCTTTATAATATTAGTATAGAAGAAGATATAGATTTTGATAAGAATATCAATATCATTCTTTTTCTGAATGAAACGATGTTTTTGCCTGCAAGTGCACAATTAAATGCCTAATGTTCTTCTGATAAAAGTAGGTTTTTTTATTGATATTGATATATTTATTAAATAAAGCAAGTGAAAATAATTTGTAACGTTCTTTTATTTGAGAGATTACCACAGACTACAGAGTTTATAAATGTGCTACTAGTGAAGTACGTTTAGTAATATAGGTAGTGATGTAACAATTACTAAATAAGAAAGGTCTTTAATTTATAACTACAACACTCTTACCAAATTGAAGCCTTTCTTCATAGCATAACTGAACATAAAATATATGATTATATGCAACTTACACTTCACTTTCACTCAATATTGACAAACAAAGTTACTCTCTTACCCAAAGACAACTTTCTTACATTTCCAACAAAAATACAAATTATGCTAACTGAAATATAATAATATATTTAATATTAATTAAGTTACTTTTGTAACTCCTATCTTATCTCTAAGATACATAAATCTATCTTTAGGTAAAGCCTTTGTAAATAAGTCAGCATATTGCTCTTTTGTACAAACATATTTCAAATCAATTTCTTTCTCTATATACTTTTCTTTAATAAAGTTATACTTGACATCTATATGTTTGCAGCGTTTATGGTAGTCTACACTTTTAATTAAACAGATTGCGCTCTGATTATCTATATTTAAACACACAGAATCTTGTTTAAATGCACTTATATCAATTAAAAGCTTTTTTAACCACATAGCTTCTTTAGTTGCAGCACAAGCAGCCATAAATTCTGCCTCCGTAGTTGATAAAGCAACACTCTGCTGATGTTGTGTTGCCCATGTTATGGCAGCTCCATTTTTAATATATACATAACCAGTCAGAGACCGACGTGTGCATGTGTCTCTGGCATAGTCTGCATCGCAATAAGCTTCTACCATGTTATACTTAGATGACTTATAACATAAACCAAAACTTTTAGTTTCTTTTAGATACTTCATTATTTTCTTGACAGCATTCCAATGTGTGTGATCATAGCTATTGAGATATCTACTCACCAGACTCACTGCATACATAATATCAGGCCTGCTTACTATAGCCAGGTGCATTAGGGATCCAACAGCCTCTCTGTAGGGAATGTTGTAGTCCAGGACTGCAGAACATTTCTCAAGTGTGGTATGAGGATCAGCTGGAATATTACTGCCATTAGCATTATGCATATTGAATTTATGTAACAGTCGCTCAATATATTTTGTCTGGTGAATGAAAATACATCCTTTGGACTTCTCTATCTGCAGTCCAACATAATTCTTTGGTTCACATATTTTCATTTCGAAATTATTTCTCAATTCACACAAGACAACATCTAATGAATTTCTTGAATCAGATAGCAAGAGCCCATCATCAACATACAATAAAAGGTAAACTCTACTATTATTAACATTTCCAATATAAACACATCTATCAGAGTTACTATTTTCAAAACCAAATTTCTTTAGTACAGTATCAAATTTATGATTCCAGCACCTAGGTGCTTGTTTCAGACCATAAAGTGAGCGGTTAAGTTTACATACCAGATTTGATGGAGCTTCCACACCCTCTGGTGGTGTCATATATATAGATTCCTTCACATCTCCATATAAAAATGCTGTTTTCACATCAAATTGGACCATTTCTAGATTATGCTGAGCAGCTTCTGAAAGTAACACTCTAATGGAATCATACCTTACAGTAGGCGAAAAAGTTTCCGTATAATCTATGCCTTGTTTTTGTGAGCAGCCTTTGGCACATAGTCTTGACTTATATATCGGACCGGTTGGATGAGGTTTTATTCTGAATACCCATTTGCATCCAATTATCCGCACACCTGGTGGTTTCTCCACTAATTGCCAAGTCTTATTCTCTGCATGTGCATTCAACTCATCTTTAATAGACTGCTTCCACTGTTCTGCATTGACATTATCTGATGATATAGCTTCACTGTAAGTTTGAGGGGTGTCCTGCTCTTCTGAAACTTCATCGCTACATACATAAGTATTACCTTCATTTTTCATCAATCTACTTTTAGATCTTGTTATAATATTTTTATTTATCTCAGTTGAATCTACTATCTTTTCTGGTTCATATAATGATCCTTCATCAGAGTGAAAAGATTCATCACTAGTTTCACTTTGTTCAAAAGATTCTTCTAAATTCAAATTATTACCAATAGAATCATCTTTATTCTTATTAGTTGCTGGTACTGACTCTGACAATGGTAGCATAGTACAATTTCTTACAACTGAAGTTTCTATGAATATCACATCTCTACTTATCAATACTTTCTTTGTTTTAGGATCGAGAAGCCAGTAACCTTTACTTTGCTCGCTGTAACCAATAAATATCATTTTGCTTGCCCTCGAATCCCATTTCTTGACCTTCTCTTTTGGTACGTGCACCATTGCTTCACAACCGAATATTTTTAGATGGTTAATATTTAGCTTTTCTCCCGTCCATATTTCTTCGGGTGTTAAGTATGCTAAAGCTCTTGTTGGACAGCGATTGGTAATATATGCTGCTGTCGAGACTGCTTCTGCCCAGTACTGCTTCTGTAATTTAGCATTAATGAGCATACAACGAGCTCTCTCTAACAAGGTGCGGTTCATCCTTTCTGCCATCCCATTTTGTTGGGGTGTGTAAGGTGTAGATGTTTGATGTTGAATTCCACAAGTTTTTAATAAGGATTGAAACTCATTACTTAGATATTCTCTACCATTGTCTGTACGGAGAGTCTTTATTCTTAAATTAACCTGATTTTCAACTAGTGCTTTATATTGTTTGAATTTTTCAAAGACGTCTGATTTCTTTTTTATTAAATAAACAAATACTTTCCTTGAAAAGTCATCGATAAATGTGACAAAGTAGTGTGCTCCGCCAAGGGACTGAACCTCCATCGGCCCGCAGACATCCGAGTGAATGAGTTCCAACATCACTTTTGCTCGGGATCCTTCTGATGGGAATGAATTCCTTGTTTGCTTTCCCTCCAAACAAGATATGCATACTACTTTATTTTTGTTTTCCGTTTTCACACCAGTATTTACTAATAGTTTGTTCAGATCTTCAAAGTTTAAATGAGCCATTCTCTGATGCCATAAGTAGCAGTCATTTTCTTTAGTTGCAGATATGTATGCTGGAATACTTTTTGTATTGAGCCGGTACATATTGTTGGTTAATTTGGCAGCTGCTACTTTTTCAGAAAATTTATTAAAAATTTGACATCCTTCTTTGTCAAATTGTACTTGACAGCCATTCTTTATGATTTGGCTAACAGAAAGAAGGTTAGTAGCTAGTTCAGGAACAAATAGAACATTCTGTATTTGGATCATTTTTGACTTCCCATTTTTGTCAACAATACTGAGATCCACTTTTCCACATGCTTTTACAATAAGCTTCTTATCATCGGCTACTTTAATGGTGTTCACCGGAGATGGTATTTCGTCATAAAGCCAGTCACGGTGCATTGTTAAATGCATTGATGCTCCCGAGTCGATATACCAACTATCATTATTTTCTGTCGTTCTTGCAGAAAATACAGCCACATAGCCAGAGTTCTCACTTGCTTTTTGTTCTTTCCGTTTGTTCCTACAGTACTTGCTTATATGCCCATATTTGTTACATACATAGCACCTCGGACCTTTGTTAGGTTTGTTCACATTATCTCGAGCTTGTTTGGCATTCTGCGCATAATTATTCTTACTTTTATTGACAAAAAGTGCCGCATTGTCTGATTTTCTGACATCTTGAAGTAATTTTGTCTTAATAGAATCTGCTGTAATTGCCATACCGGAGCTCTCAAGTGCCATTATCATCGGTTGATACATTTCAGGTAACCCAGCAAGTAGTAAGGTTCCAAGCCACTCTTCATTTACAGAGAAACCGATGTTTCTTAATTTATGGGCAGTACTCATTATCTTATTTACGTAGTCTTCGACATTCTGACAACTTTCTAGCGTTGTAGTGATCAGATCTCTCAATAAACCAACACGTCGTGTGAGACCGTTATCATCGAAAGCTTTAGCCAGGTTGTTCCACACTTCTTTCGCTGTTTTCGCTTCTTGGATGTGTATATAGTTAATTGGATCAACTAATAAAATGATTTTTGACTTAGCTTTCGTGTCTAGTTTCGGGTCAAATTTTTCAACTGAGGTGATGCAACTCCATAACTCTTCATGTTCAAGAAATGTTTGAACCGCGAATCTCCATGTGGGATAGTTATCCCTTCCGGTCAGCTTTTCAATCAGAGTCATTGTATTTGAAGACATTTTAGCTGATGGAGATTAGCTGAAATTTTGCATCACGCTTTTGCCGTCACAACTACGCGTCAACGTATCGAATTTTCTGGTAAAGTCACTGAGTTACAAAAACTGCACTACTGTCTTTATAACTTTTACTTTAACCGTCTTTATTATTATTTTCACTTAATTTGGAAGAAATATGTGGATCTGGGCCCATAACCTGATATATTTATTAAATAAAGCAAGCAACTTTTACTAAATAAGAAAGGTCTTTAATTTATAACTACAACAGATATTATACATGTAGTAAATCTGTTAACAAGCAATTTTACGCAGGATTTATATTTATAAATAAACATGCAGTGAAACAATGAAAGAAAACTAAAAGGTAGAAAAAGGTGGAACGCTTACATTAATAATACATTCAAAACGTATGTGTTTCTCATAAAATGGGACCCGGAAGAGTCCTCTGTCACAATGGGTAGACAGACAATACAATTATTATGAGGCGAGAAGTAGAGCAATAAGGGTTCAGGCTTGCGTCTGACTAATATGTCTTTCAACAAATCATCTGCCTTGCCGTTTCCCAACTATGTTGGGGTCGGCTTCCAGTCTAACCGAATGCATCTGATAGCAAGTATTTTACATGAAGCGACTGCTTTTCTGACCTCCACAACGCAGTTACTGAGTAATACGATACCCCTTGGTAAGACTGGTTGTCAGAGTTTCGACCTTCAGACGACCCGTACCGTCTATCAAAGATCCATGAATGACTGTCGGGACCAACGGCTTAACGTGTTTTCCGAGGCATGGAGAGGTCTCAGTAAAGATGGGACGGACCAACCATGGCACGCGTAGCTTAACCTGATCGATCGACTCGTGCGGCTGTTATTACTCAGGCCCTGAATCTTTAAAAAAATATAGGCAATAATATTGTCTAAAAGTAACCTATGCACTCGAAACCTGATCCAAACAGTACAAATATTGAAAAAAATTACCAGTAGGACTTCCAATCTTTGAATAGTTGTTATTATGGTTAGGAATTTTCTCAAATGATATATTGTATTTTGCAAGAAATCTTACATAATTTGTTATCAAATCAATAAGCTATTAGTTTCTCCTTTCATCGATATTAAATTAATTAGCAGTATTGGAAGCCGCGCGTTAATAATGTTAGTTTATGTAACAATATTTCATTATCAGCAAAACCTATTAAATGTAAAACAATTATCATTAATTAAAAATTTGATAGATAACGCAGAACTAATCTACATTATCTAGGTACATAATTATTATAAATTAAAGGCTCTGTTCTTGTCTGTTTGTCTGTCTGACCGCGATGTTTTTCTAAACTACGCAACGCGGATTTTGATGCCGTTTTTACCATAAAAAATCTAGAATATAAAAAGATATCAAATCAGTCATCATAATGATTTGTTAATATCAATATCATACGTATGTAATAATACTGAACTTACATAATAATAATATCTAAGTACTTGCTTGTCTAGTAGGCAGTCACAGTGGTACCGATAGAAATGGCTTTTACCAAACCTACCGCCTATACTGTAAAAAACTCTTGATAGCCCACAGAGTCGAGCATTCATCAGTGAGTGAAGCGAACCGGACATTACAGTGCGCAACCTGTAATCAGCGAATCTCGCAATTTCTCCCGCTTGGGGGCGCTGTTGTAGATGTAGACCTGTCAAATATTTTTCCTCACGAAATATTTGAAATAGTTCATAGTTCCACAATATTGTAGTCTGTGGTTCCACGAAAAATATCTACAACAGCGCCCCCAAGCGGGAGAAATTGCGAGATTCGCTGCCATTCTAGCATTACGTCAGTGAGGGTACAGTGCGCAATGTCTGTAATATTTTGATACAACTTGTAACATCAATGCGAACCACTCGTTACATTACAGGCGAATTCTCGTCAATCACGGAGGCAGTATTGTTACGCTCAAAATCGAATCTGTAACGTTACATTACAGGCGAATGCTCCCGGTGAGAGAGCACCTTAAGTTTTCACCAATATCCATGGTGACATGTTACTGATAAGATCAGCAGCTCTCAAGTCGTCACGACAAATTTGAAAATAAATTATGGAAAATGGGCTACACAGCAAGAATGGTCGGGTTGACTGATAGCTAGCAGTTTTGTAGAATTCTTGTGTACCTATAGCCACTCGTGGAGTTCTCTTAAAACTGTCACCAAATTGTGTTTAAGTAATAATACTTGAAATAAATATACATTAATGTAAATTCAACCTTAAACGCAAAACGCAATGCTTAATGTCGCGAAATCGCGCCGCGTAGCCTGAGAGGTTAAACTTTATTTCACAAAGCTATGTTCAAAAAGCAATTAATTTTTACGACCGATACTATGTGGCATGTTTACCGTCGGAGCGTTCGAATGCTACTAAATCAAAAGCGCACCCAAATGTTCAAGTGGGTACTCATTCGGTAAGGACATTTTTTGCCGCTGATTGTGTATCTAGTTCTTTATTAGTGATCGATGAGTTTAATTGAAATAAATGCTTTGAGTTTGAGTTTGTCAGTTTATCTATCTGACGAGATTTTGTCAAGCTGGGTAGACCAAACGAACATAGCACCAGAACAAGAGCTTGAGCATTCATTTGTTGATATTCTTTATATTATAGAAGTGACCAACGCGCAACGAAGGAATGTTCTGGTTTGTTTACAAAAAAATAATTTGGTACAGTAGGGGTAGAATGTGCATTCGCTCGTTTTAACTAATTTGACCTTAAGATTTAGCATAACCATAATCAGACTATAGCGTTCCCACTGCTGGGACAGAGGCCTCCTCTCTAAGAGGGAGTGGACTATAATCTACATAATATCTTCGAAATTTTGGTTCTAGGATAATTATGCCGGCTTCCTTGCGATGTTTTCCTTTACCGTTGTAATATCTCGTTATATGATACTAGAGCTTCTGCCCGCGACTTCGTCCGCGTGGAATAGTTACTTTGGGCTAACGCTAAAAAAACTCCCCGATTTTGAAACATTCTTCATTGGTACTCCGCTCCTATTGGTCTTAGCGTGATGATATATAGCCTATAGCCTTACCCGATAAATGGGCTATCTAACACTAAAATAATTCTTCAAATCGGACCAGTAGTTTCGGAGCCTATTCAGTACAAACAAACAAACAAAAAAATATTTCCTCTTTATTATATTAGTTTATACTACACGTGAAGGGAAATAGATATCATAAAAAAAACAAACTAAAATTAATCATAAATGGGCTACATCCGTGGGGACTGACTTATCATGCGAAACTCATACGCAATAACAAAAACCGACCTTTTCTCCCAAAATCCCGCCAAATTAAAACTAAATCGCGCGACCCGAATTCAAATTTCGAACACCCCCCTGCACACAACTACAGAAACAAAAACACCAATGAACAGCGCGCATTTAAATTTGGAGCGCAACTATAAAAGCGCAGGTATCGTCAACCCACTGTAAGAATTCTATTTTGCAAAAATATAGCGATAGTTATAGTACGTCCCAACCCCTTGTTCGAAGGAGGGGGCAGGAGCAGGAAATGGGGTTGAAGTAGCGGGGTGTTTCTGCGTCGGGCGGGGTGTCTCCTAAAAACGGTTAAGTAGCTCCCCCTACCCTCTATAACTATTTTATGCGGTCCCCTTAGAAAGACAGCGGAGATGGGGCCCCGCGATACGGTATAGGCGTAGTTAGGATGGGGGAAGTGAAATTTTAATATGTCTAGTCGGTTAAGAATTCATGGCGGATTTATAATTAAATGCCTAATTAGGGTATTGCGTTGTTTTCATAATATGAGTCGCGTATGAATTTTAACTTGTCGGGTAATCTGGGTTTTTGTTTTCATGGGATGCCATAGCGTGGGTGGCTGTGTTAAATTATTTATAAAAGTATGCAATTAGTGTGATTGCAACAAGTAAATGATATTAACTATATAAAAAATGTATGGTATGAACAATGTAATACAAGCCGTACAATGTCATGTATCTACCTATCCATTATACTTAATTTATTAATGTGCCCAATTGACATGTCATGATTATAATGAAAAAATCTGGATAAATTACCTTATATCACCGACAGACACACACACACACACCACATTATAATTATTTAAGTGACTTCTTTTCACCTTGATAACCACCGATGAATAATTTTTCACAAAAACCGTTGTTTTAGTTGGGTTAATACCAACCTAAAACAATGGTTACTGTGAAAAGTGTCAAGACCCAAAAAATCCCCAAAAAACCAACACAACTAACCACAATCTTATAGCCGACCATTTTTATAAACTCAGATACCATATAATTAATCAACAAAAAACATGGTCCTTCCTGAACCACCGTTCTAACGTTCGTTACTATCAAATAACTACTGACAAGTTACCACTACATCGAATACCCACTCTCTCAAACTACAAATAAAGACTTGTAATTTTTATAATTGACATTTTTTAAACTTGTTCAAATGCCCAGAATTCACCTGTGTCACCCCATTTTTTCCGATAAAACAGGTTGTAACTACTTGTTATCATCAGGTTCTTAGGAAATAACAATGTGATGAGTCGAAAGATGACCAATTGAAAGAAAACTGGTTCAAGTTTTAATACGTGGGAATTTTGATGTAAAAAGAAATCTTGTTCAAAGTTAATTGTGATATTTATTGGGGTGTGATATAAAAAGAAAGTTTTTGTTGAAAAGTGATACTTAGGTACATATTATTATACTTTCCAAAAAGAGAAAAAATGTCGAGTGGGATTGTTTTTTAACTACCTACCTATTATATTATTATATTCTGAAAAAAAAACTTTGTGTTTGCGATGGAAACTACGGATAGTTTTTTTTTCACGGTAACAAGAAATATAAAGGAATGTATTTTAATTATTTATTAAATTATTAACTTATACAAATATTACGTCTTTATGGAAACAAAATACTAGGTCTGTACTTAACACACATAAATATTCTTAACTGTCACCCACGACATGCTGTTGATACGTTGGCCAACACAAGATAATGTGAGAGTATAACAATAAAAAGAAAATTAAATTCCCCTTGAGTTCAAAATATTTTCTCATAACCTCTCAATTCCCATGACCTTACAAATCCTGTACACTGGAACTCAATAAAAGTTTAACCCAAATCGTGATAAAATAAAATTATCACTGAATCAAACTGGTATAAAATAAACTAGATTAACAATCAAGACAGGTTGGTCAAGAAATATTGAAAAGATACAATTTTTGAACTTTAATTCCCACAGGGCTATCCCAAGTCCCTAGTTTTTTCAAAACCTGTCGTAACTAGTATAAAGGGATGGTCAGATAGATACACAAATAAAAATTAAGATACGGATTGTAAAAAAACTGGTTTTTGTAAAGGGTGAAGAGCAGTCTTGGAAATTTCTTTGTGTTTTTTTTCTTAATAAGGGTACTATTTTTGTGTGGCGAACAATTTAAAAAAATCAATCTCGATTTGCATGAACTGGATACTTTCGTGTTAATTGTGAATTAGTGGTATTCTACAAGAATTTTGCTGAAAGGTAAGTATTTTTTAGCACCACAGCTATCACAAACTTGTTTATTACAACAAATTAAAAAGAAGGTACAGAACGATTATTAAATAAGAATTAACGAACGAAAATCATGAAAATTACAGCATAAACGCGCCCCACCAAATGTTTGCAGCTCCTGCCCGGCTGCTTATACTCATGTAAAAAGCCAACGTCTAAGGCGCACGGAACGGCAAGGGGTGGGGGGAGGGGGGAGTACCGCGGCTCATGTATACACCTGCGACCTACGTTTGTGTGCGTGCGCCCGCTGTAAATGTGAGCTTATATTTTCATTTCAATAGTTTTTGCATTGCATCGGTGGGTGTAAGTCGCAAGTGTGTGCGTTAATACCGTATTGATTCAGCCTTTACAGCGGAGTTAGCAAGTTTATGATCTTTAAGATGCGTATTTTAGATATAAAACTTTCCAACCCACTGGATAAAATGTAGCCGTACCTAGGACCTTGTTTAAGTGGTTATAAATATCTGTTGTCTAACTTTGTACTTTTGATTGCGATGAAATATTTAGAGAATTTAGGGTAAACTTAAGGTTATTGAATTGGGTATCTATTACGTTCTAGTAATGACTATCTGTTTTATTTACAGTTTAGAGTTTAACGGGAATAGAAATCCGTATCTGACATTGGAGGACTAGATTCAATGATTTAAAATTGGGATTACAACTTTGTAGGTATTATTATTTTGTATTAATAGTCTTCTCAATATAGCTTAAGGATCCGGTAAATACAGCTAAAAATAGCCAACATCCTCCTCGTTCAGAGGGTGCCGTAAGATATTAATAGAACTTGTTAAGCGAATAAGGCAGTAAAGGCCGTGTTTTGCGCACTTTTAAAAGACAGAATCTGTTTTGGCTTGTCTAGTTTTATGTTGCACGAAGGACATATTTATAAGTTCAATGAAAATGACAGAAATTTATTACATAAACATAAAATGATAAACTATACAGATGATCAACTTTTCGAGCTATTCGAAAGCAATCTCTATCATTAGCTTAGAAAAAAATATATTGTAATATGTTTATTGTAGCTTTTTTATGGAATAGATGAGGAACAGTGAGGTAAGGGACTGGTAACCGCAACCCACTAATCGGTATCTTACAATCAGATCAGGTGTTAGACTCAAAAGCTTCAGATTGTTCGAAAGATCCGCCTGATGGCTGTTAAAGGTGAGCTCTATACAGTATAAAAGGAGTTTTCATTACGCCTTAATTTTATAAGAATGTAGTTAAATCGTTTTTGTTAATCTCTTCTATATTTAATTACTGTCAAATTGGAATTAGTAAGGGACCCAAAACTAACAATGATAGAAATAAATGGTCCCAAAAACTTTCAATTACCTCCGGCGCGGCGGTGTGCGTTAATAAGAATTGAATTTTAAATCTATCATATTATTTTGTCACAAATGATAATCAAACTCACTCCCACAACTCACTTTAACACTTATTTCGCCATATAATTTATTATTTCCAACAGAAAGATATTCCTGCTACCAAAAATAACACCAAAACAAACCTCCTTTCAATCCCAACAAAATGTTGACGACCTCTCACCGCACACCGGCGGAGTTTGAAAAAGCGAGCGTCTAAGGAGGCGAGGGGCGCGGGGGGGGCACTTATATTTTAAGATGGCTTCCGACCGAGGCACGAATATCGACGCGCGTTCCCTCCGCCCGCGCCCCCTCTCCGCGCACTTACGCCGCGCTATTTTGCTAGCACACTGATTTGTGTGGTATAGTGCGCGCTGGCCTTTTATTGTTTCATTTTTTAATAGGACACCTGAAATCTATGGAGTTTGAAGGACGTTGTTCGTAGTGTGAAAACACGACAAAGTGAAAATTTACTTAAATCTCGAAAGTCGGTGTCTTTGGTTTTGCATTTTCAGTTTTGTCACCGACTTCCGAAATTAAAAAGTATTTTTTTATGTTGTAGTATTCTTTATTGGAAATTGTTTTTTTTTTGTTTGTTAAATGTTATTATTTTTCACGTTTTAGTTGTTGTACCTACCCCACTCAAATTCGAATACCACTACCTGCTATGTAAATAACAGTGACAGACAGGAACTTATTATACAGGGTGTTAAAGTAATTGCGTGTCATAGCTTCAGGGTAGGTTCAGTATCGATAAAGGAACCGAGGAAAAATAAAAATATAATTAAAAAAAAAAAAAAATGCAAGCTCAACTTTTTTTATTTGTAGGTTTTAATTTTGAAGGAGATAAGCAAGCTAAAGTAGGAAGAAGAAATACTTGGAATTGTAATTTACGTAGCTAGTTACCTATCCTTCACCCGGTGTTATCGAAGTTCGCTATTTAATTAGTAGCTACTACATTAGGTTCATCTTATGATAATTTTCGGTTTTTTTAAAGGTATTTTATTTTTATTTTTCACGGGTTCCTTTATCGATACTGACTGAACTCATCCTGAAGCTATGGCACGCAATTACTTTAACACCCTGTATATAACATCATCCATATAGACTAAGTGGGAAAAATACGTATTATTGAAGCTAACTCAAAACCAACCCGAGCAAAGCAGTTAATACAATTTATATAGCATCACCTCTAAAGTATGACCTACCAAATAGAAAAAGAATCATCAAAATCAATTGATTGGCGGAGTAATCGCGAAACAAATAAACGAAACAAAAAAAAACTTTGTCGAATAGAGAACCTCCTTTTTGAAATCGGTTAAAAATAAATTGAATTTCAAATATAATTGAACTAATAAAACTAACTTAAAACAAAATAACGTTTACCCAGTAAATAAGTTTACAATGATGTGTAAATTATAAAAAGTGTAAATTATATTATTATTTGCATCAATCGTTGGCTATCTATGCCAACGATTGACGCAAATATAATCACTGTAATTTCGAAAGTCAGTGTCGGTTTTTATATTTTCGTTTTTGTCACCGCCTTCCGAAATTAAAGTTATTTTTCACTTTGTAGTGTTTTTTGAAAGTCGGTAATTTTCTTTTTATATTTTCCAGTTTTATAATTTTACCAAGAATCCACTTAGCTGGAGGAATGTTATTCTTTTTAGGATGACACGTACCCAGCTTTTGGCCCAGGGGGGGCAAATCAGAAATCCCCCCCCCCCACATGTTTTACATAGTTTGATATTGCTGCTGCGTTCGTGTATTTATAACCGACTTCAAAAGAGAAGGACGTATTTAACTTTTTTTTATATGTATGTTTATCGATATTTTTGCCAATTGTGGACCGAATATAAAATCTACATTTACATAAATGATACACGAATTTTCAAAATTGCTTTTTTTTGACGAAAATAAACAATTTATTGACGAAAATATCGTTAACCATAGGTAGTATAAAAAAAAACAGTCGAACATAGAACGTCCTCCTTTTTTAGTCGGTGAAATGGAAATGCATAATAGATACAACATGAAAAGCCGCGCACGCGGTCTTTTTCTAAAATTAATTCAAAATAATATATTGTAATTGTAAAGGAAGACTTATCGTGCCTGTAACTTAACTTTTATCGACAACAGTACCTACTCATACAAAATCCAGGGGGGGGGCAGCTGCCCTCCCCTGCCCCCCCCTGGGTACGCCCATGACAATATCACCAGTTTCTGATCATTACCTTTCAAATTCCGAAGATATTCTTTTGACAACTCCAAAAGTAGTTTACAATTTTTTTTAAAGTGTTCATGAGACACATGATTACCGCCAGTTTCAGAAACGAACTTTAACTTTTAAAACTGTCATTAAATTCACACAGAAAGCAACATAAGACTCGATTTTAATGGTTCTTTGAACAAATTAATGAAATCATTAGCGTTAATGATCCATTACGTAATGTTTCTCTTTGTGCAACTGGGTGTTAACCTACCACATTGGATTTAGAATAATCCTCATCAGCTTATAATTGTGTGTAGGGTCCTGCTGGGTATACAGACATCCGCAGTTCATCTGCATATAAAACTAGATCCCGTGGAAATACCGGGATAAAGGTATCCTATGTCCTTTTCTAGGTAATGGTCGATCCATTTCCCAAATTTCATCAAAATCCGTTCAGCCGTTTTAGCGTAAAGTGTAACAAACAAACAAACCCATACAACATTAATAATTAGGATTCGTCTACGCCACGGCCACAAATTAACAAATTTTATCGGTTTTTTGTTGGTAGAATTTGTTACGTTCATAGTGCTGATAAATGACTAGTTATTATTTAAATATTTACAAATAAAAACAACATTATATTGGAATTGTTTAATTATAACTTTAATGAAACACTAAAACTACATAGTCAATCTAAAATTAATCAAGAATTAAAATTAATAAATTATGATAAGTAAGGGTCCGCGCAGACCAACACGGAGTGGTAGCGAAGAGCGGTTCACCGGTTCCAGGACACACCGGTTTGTGTTTTTATTACGTAAATACAAATTTCAGCTGCTTCATAATAACTGAAAGTCGATTTTAGTTACTATACAGTAGAAGAGTCACTTTGCTGCCACTCCGTCGGTTTGTGCTGACCCTACAAGTTAATAATAAAATTAATGAACTACAAATACCATTAGATTTTAATAAAAAAAAATTATCGTATCTAAATATGGTACACCTATAATAAAATTAAAGTTAAACCTAAAAGTCGTAGTACCTATTAATCTTTGTGCAGACCAGCGCGATTTGTCGCGCGACGCGGCACCGGTTATTGTTATACCGTGAAGTTTTCTTAGAAATTGTATTGTTCGTGTCGTGTCGCGCGACAAGTAGCACTGGTCTGCAAAAGCCTTTATACATAGTATAGCATACCTTTTCAGGCAAGGCAGGCAAAAAGTATGGACTAGTTTACACGTATTTGTTGCGCACTTTTCAACTCTAGTGCAGGAATGCAAAGAAAAGGCCCGTGTGTTTAATACACTACATTGTGAATCTCAAAGCGGTGCCAGTTTTCGAGCTGGTGTGTTGAAAAAAAAATTAAAATGAAAAAAAAATTTAAAAGCGTTTATTTGTGGTGACATCAGGTTACAATAAAGTTTACGTCTGCCAAACTGCAAAGCAGTTTGTTGGCAGATGTAGCTCCCATATACAATTTCCTATCTTATTATGTCGCAGGTACTTTTTCATTAATTACAAAAATAAAAATCATTTGCCGCCAACATAAAGCCTCCGCAGACCATCGCGACACGACGGCGCAACGCGACTCGAATAATACAGTTTCAAAGAAAACTTCACTGTATATACAATGTGGAGACTACCATACAACAAAAAATTAAAATACTGGCACTACTAATGCTTAAGAGTATTTTGGAACTGTCAAATAAATCCCAGCTTCCAAATAAAAAAATGAGTTTTTCAAACAAATTAATTGTAAATGTATGCCGGATCCACCCTAAGCCTATAAATTCCCTTTATCCAACTAGGCCTTGGGTGAATTCTCTGGCATACATTTCCGAATATCCACCTTAGGGCGGATTTTTGGGGTGGATAAACGGAATAGCCCGAGCCGACTATGGATTTTGCCGAGTTATAATGACTAAACTATTGAATATATTCAATTAAATTTTTGTATACAGATTAGGAACGTTATTATGGACACGCCGTTTAATTTTTTGTTGTATTGTCGTCTCCACCTTGTATATGATATGAAGCATAGTCTGGTGTAGCCTGTGGAAGGGCTTGTGGCTAAGTAATAACAGCTGCACGGGGTGATCGAACAGGTTAAGCTACGCTTGCCGCGGTTGGTCTGAGGACGGGTGACCATCTTTACATACCAAGACCCCTCCGTGCCTCGAAAAGCACGTTAAGCCGTTGGTCTCGGCTGTCATTCAATCTTTGACAGTCGTTACGGGTAGTTAGGAGCCCAAAAGTCTGACAACTAGTCTTACCAGGGGGTGTTACCTAGTAACTAGGTTGTGGAGGTCAGATAGGCAGTCGCTCCATGTAAAATCCTGGTATTCAGCTGCATCCGGTTAGACTGGAAGCCGCCCCGAACATAGTTGCGAAAAGGCTAAGCAGCTGATGAGTCTGGTGTAGGTAGTCTGAAACCTACTTACCTGTTGATTGACACCACAACAGCATTAAACCGAGTATATGTAAATATAAAGAATCCGAACAGTTAATTATTACTCCTGCTCATGGAACTGGTTTTCTTTTTGATCGACTCCGCACTTTTAAGTTTTGACAAACCACTTAAAAGCAGTTGATCAATGATTTGAAATTCTCTACAACTCTCGGGCAAGTAGTTTCCTTCAATCCTTACATTAATCAAACCTCTGGGCTTCCTGGATAAAATATTCTGCGATTTTAAAACGTCACATAATTTCTTTACACTATAATAAGATAGGTTGTTGAACGCAAGATTCAAATAACTCAAGGTATTATTACCCAAACAATATAATACATTTTCTCCTTTTTCAGTGTTTTCCGCACCAAAGGCAGTATTAAACGGACCAAGAATGCCTTCAGCAATTACTTCCGCTCTCTCAAAAATAATTCCTTCCATGTCAATTCCTTCCTTATAAGGTTTCATATCCATAGATACTTCTTTTTCGTCCAACTTCTTTTTTGTAGTAACCGGTCTAGTGAATCTCTTTTTATTGCTGATTTTTTTCTCTTCAACACATTGAAGTCCTTGGACCGTTTTGAGCACCAATTCATTTTTCTCGTGTATGTAAGATATAAGATTCCTGCCTCTGTCCACGATTTCTTCACTGGTTAGAGCAAACTTTGTTAATATGTTAAAAATACAATTTGCTCCTATATCGGTAATCTTGTTATCCGCTAAGTTCAGATAGCTCAGATGTCTGTTAGATCGCAGCATTTCTGCCAAATATTTAACGCCATCATCTGAAATTCTGTTAGTTGACAAATTCAATACTGATAATGACGTCGAAGCCGGGCTTTTGCTATTTAACTTAGATGCGATAGTTTTAACTACAAAATCAGTAATATTACATTTCGATAATGATAAATGCTGTATTATATCATTATCCAAGAGAATGTCATAGTTCGCTTCAGGCAATGTATTGTTGTCAAGACAAATTTCTGTAATTCGGTTTGTGGAATAAAAATGTGATATTTCATATATCCCTGTTGCGTGCAAGCCTTTATTGACAATAAGGGAAGACAATGTCTTATGGTATGGGATTGCAAGGGCGAGGATTTGAAAGAGCAACCTCGGTAGGTTACTGTTATTTAGTAACTTAAGACGTACTAGATCATCATTTTCATCGTATGTTGTTTCGATGCAGATAGGGGTTTTTTCGACTAGTCCGTTCAATAACCTCGGAACTATTTCCACGTCTGTCGTGACCTGTGCATTAGAACCCGAGTCAGACGGAGTCTTTAGTTTCGGCTTTATTTTCGTTTTTTTTTTCTCCTTGCTTATTTGACTCACATATTTACCTGAAACAATAATGTATTTTCAACAAGTTATTGAGAAAAGGGGTCAGGTGTATGATGTGAGGAATCAAAAGAAGGAAGGAAGTCTTTAATTAGAAGTAGGTTGGTTATGGCTTTGTGGCGGCATCTACGATGCCACTTGCGAACTACGCATCACACTGATGGTGTGATACTCCCTGGCCGCGCCACAGTGGAAAATTAAAAAAACATGTTTCTAGATTAATTGTACCATAAATGTACTATACGGTACGTGTAATGAAAATAATTGTACCTCAACGAATAATGAAATATAATGAAGAATTGGTGGCGCGGCCAGGGAGTATCCTCCCTGGCCGCGCCACCACGGTTTTCATAAACTACTAGGCGCACCCGGATATAGTATACACTAAATAATTGTACCGGAATTGTTCTTTTCGGTACGCTATAAAGAGATTCGAAAATTTAATTACTTTAGAAATTATAGCCTTGCGTTGGTGGCGCGGCCAGGGAGTGTCCTCCCTGGCCGCGCCACCAAGAAATATTAACCGTACCCGGACATGGTATACACTAATTAATTGTGCCGGAATTGTTCTCTTCCGTACACTATAAAAAGATTCGAAAATTTTATTAGTTTAGAAATTATAGCCTTGCGTTGGTGGCGCGGCCAGGGAGTGTCCTCCCTGGCCGCGCCACCAAGAAATATTAACCGTACCCGGACATGGTATACACTAATTAATTGTGCCGGAATTGTTCTCTTCCGTACACTATAAAAAGATTCGAAAATTTTATTAGTTTAGAAATTATAGCCTTGCGTTGGTGGCGCGGCCAGGGAGTATCCTCCCTGGCCGCGCCACCAAGAAATATTAAGCGTACCCGGACATGGTATACACTAATTAATTGTACCGGAATTGTTCTCTTCCGTACGCTATAAAATGATTCGAAAATTTTAATAACTTTAGAGAAAACATCAAATCAAGAGAGTTGCTGATCTTTGTACGTATTTACTAGATCAATCTGCCTAGCCTTTTCCCAACTATCTTGGGGTCGGCTTCCAGTCTAACCGGATGCAGCTGAATACCAGTATTTTACATGAAGCGACTGCCTATCTGACCTCCACAACCCAGTAACTGGGTAATACGATACCCCCTGGTAAGACTGGTGTCAGACTTTCGGGCTTCTGACGACTCGTAACGACTGTCAAAGATCCACAAATGACAGCCGGGACTAACGGCTTAACGTGCTTTCCGAGGCACGGAGGAGTCTCGATATGTAAAGATGGTCACCCATCCACTGACCAACCCCGGCAAGCGTAGCTTAACCTGGTGGATCGACCCGTGCGGCTTGTTATTACTTAGCCACGAGCTCCTCGTATTTGCTATACGTACGTATTTACTAGATGTGGCCTTCAAATTAGAAGTACAGGGAATTATCTCGGTGAGATGATTGCATAGAAGTGCTACAAATATGCAACACAATACGAATCTAGATTCATAACAAGAATAATTGACTCAAGAAGAAGATAAGAAGTTATTAGGTACGGTCAGCAACGGAAGTCGTTAACACAGCAATTTTTTTCATATGACATCTTATTACACAAAATTATTAAATACAC
Source organism: Conistra vaccinii (assembly GCA_948150665.1). Classification (NCBI taxonomy): domain Eukaryota; kingdom Metazoa; phylum Arthropoda; class Insecta; order Lepidoptera; family Noctuidae; genus Conistra; species Conistra vaccinii. The sequence continues at coordinate 8,002,731 of OX411340.1, read as the reverse complement.
TGCTTTTCAGCATTTCTTACAAAATTACATTTATTCTTTTTTTTTTTTAGTAATGCGCTCGAATATTTAATTTTCGCTGCCAGGAATCAAAACCGATTTTTTTTGTGAAAAAGCACTATTTTTTTCTGAGCAACAGTGTTGCTGACAAGGATCAAGTATTGCAAGGAATATTATGTGTCAAATCAAAGGAAGCGCCAGTTTTTGTAATTTTCATTTGTTCACAAATTACGGATAATTGAAAAAAAAACAACGGGTTTCACTCCGGGAGTGCCGGCAGAAGTGAAAACTTGAACAGCCAACAACCATTCCAAAATATTCAAAAATACACAGCGTTACGCTGTGCATTTTTAATATTTTGGAATGGTTAGAAAATAATTTCGCACGAATTGCTTTGTGTGGTTATTTAGGGGTATGAGGAACAGGGTGTAAAGTTCACTCATCCACCATAGAAAAGGGAGGATCCTCCAACCAGACGGGTTTTTATGTCTGGCGGGCAACTGCCCATATGTTGATTTCGGATAGTCTTATCTATGTTTTTCGCTCGGTAAACTCTAACTGCGCGATGCAGGAATTGTGTGACGTCATATCTTTGCTGCATAGTTTGTATGTCGCGGTGTAACCGCTACAGTTAAATACAATATTCATTAGTAGTAGTAGTATATTTATTTATTTTTTAAATATAGTCTAACAAAAATAAACAATTTATTTAAACACTTTTCATTATGTTTTGACTGCTTTTTTTACCCATCAATATGGGTAAAATTTCTAACCAGGTCATTGGTTTTTTCGAAATGTGAATGAAAAGAAAGAACCCCAATAATTAAGAACCCAATAATAAATGACCAAAATTGGTGCCTATTGTTTTCGGCGGCCATTAATGAAACTTTATACAGTTCCGAGAGAGAAATCCTAAACTATGGTTAGGACCTAGAGCAAAGTGGTCAAAGGAACCATGACCTCAATTTTGGAGAAAAAATTAAAAATGCGTTATTAAAAAAAAAAGAGCCTGGCTCAGGCCTAATTATTTCAGCTTCTGCCTGAGCCAGGAATCGAAACCAGTTTCTTTTGTAAACAAAAAGCATCCTGTTTATACTATCTACTATCCACTATTATATGAACCGACAGTATATGTAGCTGCTAAGGACTAAATTCTGCGAAAAAACAATGTTCAAATCAAAGGAATTTGGTTTGTTTTTTCAATTTCTCGTTATTTGTGAACAAATGAAAATTACAAAAACTGGCGCTTCCTTTGATTTGACACCTAATATTCCTTGCAATATTCGATCCTTGTCAGCAACACTGTTGCTCAGTACAAAAATAGTGCTTTTTCACAAAATAAACCGGCTTTGAGTCCTGGCTGCGAAAATTAAATATTCGAGCGCGTTACAAAAAAAAATGGAAAGAATAAATGTAATATTTCTAAGAAATGCTGAAAAGCAGCGTAGCAGCGTATTCAATAATTTTGTGACATTTTAGATGTCATGTATAAAAATAAGCAGTGTTATTAGATGCCATGTATAAAAATTTGCAGTGTTAACAACTTTCCTTGCTGACCGTACCTAATAAAAAGTACCTACCAACTTTTTATCTTCTTCTTGAAAGTCAATTATTCTTGTTATGAATCTAGATTCGTATTACGTTGCATATTTCTAGCACTTCTATGCAATCATCTCGCCGAGATAATTCCCTGTACTTCTAATTTGAAGGCCACATCTAGTAAGTAGGTACAAAGATCCGCAACTCTCTTGATTTGATGTTTTCTCTAAAGTTATTAACATTTTCGAATCTCTTAATAGCGTACGGAAAAGAACAATTCCGGTACTATTAATTAGTGTATACCATGTCCGGGTACGCCTAATATTTCTTGGTGGCGCGGCCAGGGAGCATACTCCCTGGCCGCGCCACCAACGCAAGGCTACAATTTCTAAACTAATAAAAATTTCGAATGTTTTTATAGCGTACGGAAGAGAACAATTCCGGTACAATTAATTAGTGTATACCATGTCCGGGTACGCTTAATATTTCATGGTGGCGCGGCCAGGGAGGATGTAACTCCCTGGCCGCGCCACCAACGCAAGGCTATAATTTCTAAAGTAATTAAATTTTCGAATCTCTTTATAGCGTACCGAAAAGAACAATTCCGGTACAATTATTTAGTGTTTACTATATCCGGGTGCGCCTAGTAGTTTATGAAAACCGTGGTGGCGCGGCCAGGGAGGATACTCCCTGGCCGCGCCACCAATTCTTCATTATATTTCATTATTCGTTGAGGTACAATTATTTTCATTACACGTACCGTATAGTACATTTATGGTACAATTAATCTAGAAACATGTTTTTAAAATTTTTCACTGTGGCGCGGCCAGGGAGTATCACACCACTGATGTCACGCTAAATCCTGCATTGGAGCAAAGTTTATCGCGTGTCGAGTGTAGTATACAATGCCGCCCATGGGCACTAAAATATTCTTTAGGGGGGTCTATCTTATTATTATTTTTCCTAATTAGATTGTTTTTTTCAAAATCTTTTGTCTTATGGACTTGTGTTTTTTTTAAATACTAATTTTGTTTAGAAAAAAATGCCTTTACCTGCGTTTTTTTTTGTTAGACGACAAATTTTAATAAACCATAATATGTTAGTTAATCCGATAAAATAAAGAAATATAACATAATCCAAATCGAGCCAGTAACATCGGAGATATGGCAAACGCTACTTCAAAAATAAATGAAAATTAACAATGTTAATTTGTTTCATGTCATGAAAAATATTAAAGATAGACCCCCCCCCTTTTAAAGTAAATTTTCGACCATTTTTCATGAATATTATGAAAAATAAGGGCCGTCACATGCTTGTAGCTAGTGGTCACTTTCATACTGGTTCTTGAAAAAATTTTTTTTAAAATAACCCCATAAAAAAAATCTAATCATCTTTTCATTTTTCTGAACCATATTTCACATCAAATGTTAAAATTCATGGTCTTCCGTTTATTTGTGACACTATGTTATTTAGCAAAAAATAACCCTTATGATGAAGCCTTTCGATCGGTATGATAAAGCTATAGGGTGATTATTTTTCTCATGTAACGGGTTCGATTCCCGGTTCAACCATGTATTTATGTAAATATCTATGAATGCAGTTAATTACTTTTTTTTAATTCAAATAATGTCTTCTTTCAGTAAAATGTTCCATCTACAATATTCAAGGTACTTTCCCACCATGTGGCATATCCGTGGGACGCCCTGTATACTATTCACGCGATAATCTCTAAACTGTGCACCCTGTTCCTTATGCCTCACATCACTACTGGTGACCCCAACGTGAGGCTTTAGGAACAGGGTAAAGTTCACTCATGCCGCCGGTCAACAAGAAGAGCTGTTAATACCGTCCTCTCCTGGTCGACTCCACAGTTAACCTCAACTGCACCACATCCGACTCACTGGAGCAAAACGCAGCGCCACCTCGACTCACTGGGGAATAACCGCAGAGAGTTCCGACTCAGCATGAAATATGTGGCACCCGGTTCTGACTCACTGGAACCGCAAGTGGACCTAACAAGCATCGCAAGATACAAGACTCAGCCCACTATCGTCTCCCGAACTCCGGAGGGGAGTGATGTTGCGGCCTCTACTACGGCATATGTGAACTACGCATCACACTGACGTCATGCAAAATCCTGCATCGCACAAGCAGGGTTTACAGCGCGACTAGCATATATATACATCATCCCGACGTACTGATGCTGGGCAACTGCCTGACGATTGCGTCAGGCAGTTGCCCACCAGACACAACACCCGTCTAGTCGGAGGATCTTTCCTTTTCTATGGCAGATAAGTGAATTTTACACCCTGTTCCTCATGCCTGACGTCGGGGTCACCAGTAATGATGTGAGGCATAAGGAACAGGGTGTACAGTTCACATCTCTAGAGTTCTTTATAGGATGTTTAGAGTTTATCGCGCGAAGAGTTTACAGTCGCTCATGGGCATGGGCCCGCCCGTATTTTTCTAAATATTCATGAAAAATTATCGAAAAGTAACTTTAAAAGGGGGGAGGGGGTTCCTCCGTCCCACAAAATCCTCCCTTTTCTATAGAGGATAAGTAAACTTTACACCCTGTTCCTCATACCTCTGTTGGGACATAACATAATCAGCCTATTAATCCACCCACTGCTGGGACACAGACCTCTCTGTGAGAGGGAGTGGGCCGTAATTCACCACACGGGCTCAGTGCGAGTTGGTAGATGTCACATGTCTTCGAATTTTCAGTTCTTAGATATGCCGGTTTCCTGGGTTATGCATGTAAAATACTGGTATTCAGCTGCATCCGGTTAGACTGGAAGCCGACCCCAAGATAGTTGGGAAAAAGGCTAGGAAGATTGAGATATGCCGGTTTCCTCACGATGTTTTCCTTCACCGTTTTGAGAGCAGTGGTGATGAAATTATTTACACAAAGTAAAGCGCCTGCTTCGGTTCGAAACCACGACCGTAAGACTCGTAAGTCGGGGCCGATACCACTGGACCACCACTGCTCTCATCTCATACATCTATTGATATATTGATAAATCTAGACACTGAGACTGACCACTGCTCATCAATTTAAATAAAATAAAGAGCATAATATTTGGCGTGTTTTGTTCTTCTATCAAACTGATAGAATGTGATGATGGCTGATAATATCATTCTTATAATGAGCTTTTAGTGAGGGGCTTGTGGCTAAGTAATAACATCCGCACGGGTCAATCAATCAGGTTAAGCTACGCTTCCCGCGGTTGGTCCGTGGATCAGTGGCCATTTTTACATACCAAGACCCCTTCGTGCCTCGGAAAGCGCGTTAAGCCGTTGGTCCCGGCTGTCATTTGTAGATCTTTGACAGTCGTTACGGGTAGTTAGAAGCCCAAAAGTCTGACAACCAGTCTTACCAAGGGGTATCGTGTTACCGAGTAACTAGGTTGTGGAGGTCAGATATAGTCGCTCCATGTAAAATACTGGTATTCAGCTGCATCCGGTTAGACTGGTAGCCAACCCCAACATAGTTGGGGAAAGGCTAGGCAGATGATGATATGAGCTTTTAATGAGCTACTCTTTTCGACAGTTACTCTCGGCTTGCACTGTTCCAGCTCGAAGTGTTTTTGCTGACACCGGTCCATCGAGGTTACCTACAATTTTCTTAGACCTTAGTATGTAGCTCTTTGTGAGCGACACAATGCAGGTAAGGTACCACCACCATTACTGTTTCTGCTGTCAAGCAGTGTTGCTATGTTCCGGTTTGAAAGGTATGGGTGCCGTTGTAGTTATTTCAGCTTTATCTTGGTGATATCAACGTATACGCTACGCCCCGATATTATACCTGATATTGTTCCTTTGCATCGTTAACCACCTAACAACAGATGGGCCATAGATTTTTTGCCACCCAATGACATAAAAAAAAATACTTTTATTTCGGAAATTTGACTTCCCTGATGTACAGTCTATCGCGTCGGCACATTGAGCGCAGATGGCCTGGAGTCAGAACTTGAGCCTTAACCACTGCAGGCTCCCAGTAGCTTAGGCCTCGCCTCTCATGCACGAGGTTCAATCAATCTGCCTAGCCTTCGGCTTCCAGTCTAACCAGATGCAGTTAATATCAGTATTTTACATGGAGCGACTGCTTATCTGACCTCCACAACCTAGTTACTAGGTAACACGATACCCCTTGGTAAGACTGGTTGTCAGACTTTTGGGCTTCTAACTACCCGTAACGACTGTCAAAGATCTACAAATGACAGCTATGACCAACGGTTTATCGCGCTTTTTGAGGCACGGAGGGGTCTTGGTATGTAAAGATGGCCACCGATCCACGGACCAACCGCGGCAAGCGTAGCGTAACCTAATCGATCGACCCGTGCGTCTGTTGCGCCGCCCGTCCGTTTCATATTTCATACAAAATAGGAACGATGTGGCGCGGAACATACACACAACGTCTGGGCCGCACCGTCGCCTCGCCCGCGTTACGCCTCTTGTGTATGTTCCGCACCACGTCGTTCCTATACATTTTGTATGAAATAAGAAACGGGCGGTGCAACGCCCGCGCACCACTGTCGCTACGCCCGCGCCTCGCTCGCTCCCATCGCCACCTGTGTTTGTCCCGCACCTTAGAATGTAATAGCCTTACATCCCCAATCCGCCTTTAACAAGCGTGGTGATCAATGCTCATGGCTTCACTAGAGAAGAGGCCTTTGCCTTAGACAATATTGGCAGGTATTATATTATCACCTACTTACTTTGGACAGTTCTGGTAATAAGGAGAGAATATTCGGCTTGCAACTGATAGCTAGCCCATGGCAGAAATGCCTGAAAGTCAGCCGGGCTTGGCCGTTGAGATTTTACTTCAGATTCACTTACACTGCCACTGATAATAGACATTTAAAACAAAATTATTAAGTAATATTTCGATAAAAATTCGGCCGTTTTAATGGTAGGTAATAAAATATTGACAGATGCCAAATAGAAGTGAACGTTCTTTTTTTTAAATCTGTTTTTAAAATAGAGTGCCGCGAGTTTCTTGTGGCACTCTAGTGTCACTGCCTCTTCCCGGCTAGGGTGCCGTGAGCGTTGCATTGTCACTGTCACTTGTTATTTAGGTTAGGTTAGGTTAGGTTAGAACCGGTTAGAACTGTGACCACACAACGCACGAGCCGAGCGAGCGTAGCGAACGGTGCCGCGGTAGCGGCCGACGAAGTGCCAGGGTCCGTTTAGGCACAAGAGAATGTAATGTTTTGGGAATGTGGTGTTTTACAGCGATCTAACCTCGACAATCAAACAAAATACCAAGTGACGTGACTTAGTGACAGTGACAATGACAATCCAATGCTTGCGGCACTTTAGCCGGGCCGAGGCGGTGTTACTAGGGTGCCTGTAGTGGCACTTTATCCGATAGGGATAGAGTGCCAATGGTGGCACTCTATACACTGCCTTTAAAATATGTTCTGAACGGTCCACAGTACAGACTCGAATATACGATTTAATTATGGTAGTCCATTCTACCATAATTAAAGCGTATAATCTGGCAGCTGCCCCCAGGATTGGCTTCATATGAGGGGGGGAACTCCTCAACGGTCAACAGAATGTACAAACAGGAAATTTTATATACGCTTAAATTATGATGGCCCGTTCTAAATTCCACCATGATCTGGCTGCTGCACCCTGGATTAGCTCCAGACGAGGGAACTCCTCATCAGTCAACAGTAAAAACACGAAATTTTATATATGCATATGTATTGTGCTATTATACTAGACGGGATTCAGGGTCTAATGATGGAGCCGGAAGATGACCATAGGAACTTCTAAAAAAGCGAGACAACAGAGTACCATCGAGTTTGGACTGGTTGTTTCAACGCCAAATATCAGGCAGCTAACTACCAAGGTTCAAGTTAATGGAATACAGCTGAACCCTGTTGAGTCGACAGTTTTTCTTGGAATCACTATTGACGGGTAAATTACAATGGGGTCCACACATAGAAAAATTGTCAAACAGCATAGGCGGCCGAACTTAGCAAAAAGTTGAAATTAGACAAATAACTAACGTAGATACAGCCAGAATAGTTCATTTTAGTTATTTTCATAGTCTTATGTCATATGAGATTCTTATCTGGGGAACCTGTTCGGACATTAATACTATCTTTGTTCTACAGAAAAGGGTTGTTCGAGCCATTTACAACGTAGGTCCGAGAGATTCCCTTCGAGAAAAAATCAAAGAAATAAGCATTCTGACTGTAGCTTTACAATATTATTAGAAAACCTATTGTAAGGTATGCCGTTAATAATGGAATAAATAACATCAGGCAAATGACCACCACGACCACGCATAAAGGACCATATCCTTTTCATTAAATTTTCCATAACCAAATCGCATAGTGGCTGCCCTATGTCCTCGGTAGCCTCACGAATTCCATCTTTGAGGTCTTGAATCGACGCTGGACTGTTGGCGTAGACCTTCTCTTGCACGTGGCCCCAAAGGAGGAATCCGCAAGGTGTTGAATCACAAGATCTCGGTGGCCAATTTTGTGATCACCTCTTCGAGAGATAACACGGTCCGGAAACGAGATCAATGGTTTCGTTGCTTGTGTGGCACGTAGCGCCGTTTTGTTGAAAGTAGACGTTGTCCAGATCAATACCATCCAATTATTCCGGTCATAAAAAATCATTAATCATGTCTCGTCGACATAGGGCAGCCACTTTGCGATTTGGTTATGGAAAATTTCATGAAAAGGATATGGTCCTGTAAGCGTGGTCGTGGTGGTAATTTGCCTGATGTTACTTTCCACTATTAATGGCATACTTTCCTCTTTATAATGAAATAAACATCCGATCATTTATATAAAAAAATTGCATGTTTCTTTGAATATCAAAATAACACCTCTAATTGGAAAACCCTGTATTATGTTTGGTTGAGAAGTTCCTTTGATCACTTTTCAGCTCTATCATAAGACCCTGGATACTACTCTGGGCTTTAGTTCTTGTCAAGCCAAAGCCAACCAGTCCAAACTCGATGGTACTGTCTCGCTTTTTTTAGAAGTTCCTATGGTCATCTTCCGGCTCCATCATCAGACCCTGAATCCCGTCTAATATAATAGCACAATACATATGCATATATAACATTTCGTGTTTGTACTATTGACTGTTGAGGAGTTCCCTTGTCTGGGGCTAAACCTGGGTGCAGCAGCCAGATCATGGTGAAATATAAAATGAACCATCATAATTAAAGCGTATATATAATTTTCCTGTTTGTACATACTGTTGACCGTTGAGGAGTTCCCTCATATGAAGCCAATCCTGGGGGCAGCTGCCAGATTATACGCTTTAATTATGGTAGAATGGACTACCATAATTAAAGCGTATATTAAATTTCGAGTCTGTACTGTGTACCGTTCAGAAGTTCCCTCATCTGAAGCCAATCCTAGGTGCAGCAGTCAGATCATGGTGGACTTTAAAACGGTCTATCATAATTAAAGCGAATATAATATTTCGTGTCTGTACTGTTGGCTGTTGAAGAATTTCCCTCGTCCGGAACCAATCCTGGGTGCAGAGGCCAAGTCATAGTGGACTTAAGAACAGACCATCATAATTCAAGCGTATATTAAATTTCGTGTCTGTACAGTTGACCGTTCAGGACTTGCGTCATCTAAAGCCAATCCTGGGTGCACCATAATTAAGCTTATATTAAATTTCGAGTTTGTACTGTGTACCATTCAGGAGTTCCCTCATCTGAAGCCAATCCTGGGTGCAGCAGCCAAATCATGGAGTAATTTAAAACAAACTTTCATAATTAAAGTGTATATAAAATTTTGTGACTGCACTGTTGATCGTTGAGGAGTTCCCCTCGCCTAAAGCCAACCGTGGGTGCAACAACTAGATCATGGTGGAATTTAGAACGGACTATGATGAATAAAGCGTATATAAAATGTCCTGTTTGTACTGTTGACTGTTGAGGAGTTCCCTCGTCTGAAGCCAATCCTGGATGCAGTAGCCAGATCATGGTGGAATTTAGAACAGACTATTATAATTAAAGCGTATATAAAATTTCGTGTCTGTGCTGTTGACCGTTGACGAGTTTCCTCGTCTGGAGCCAGTCCTGGGTATGGCTACCCAGGACTGGCATCAGGTCATGCTTGTCATAAAAATGTATAATCATGGGAACTGAACCAACATGTAAAATGTCAACTCCGTGGGATAAGAGAAAGTGGTCTTAATTCAGCTTGCAAGATTCCACCTAAACAAGCATACTAACTAACTCACATTATCACATACAAACATTGCAAGTAGAATAAAACTTTTAAGGCTGCCTGTCCACTGAAGCGGAGAGGAGAGGAGAGGAGCGGAGATGTGCCAATATTAACCAATAGAATCTAAACTCCGCTCCAGAGGTGCGATTCTATTGGTTAATATTGACACATCTCCGCTCCTCTCCTCTCCTCTCCGCTCCAGATTAAACAGAAGGACAAGGATCCTGCAAGCGATAAGGGTACATTTTTTGCTTTATAAAAACATATTTAGTGACCACCTCGAACAGTAATAAATAGGTATATTTTTTATTTTTTATTTTATAAAATCTTTAAATCGATGTATTTAAGACATATTCACTTAATTGATTCAATATTGAAATTGAATCAATTGAGTGAATTTTCAAAACATCTTCTTTTTATTACGATTTCATGATTCCGGTTAGAATTTATCAAATAAAAAATTTTGTTTAAAAAACTGTAACCCGACTACTGAGACATAGGTACAAAAATGGTCAGCAAAAGCCGTGGTCGCATGCCTCTAACCAATGAGGTTAACAACCTCATTGCCTCTAACCATGTGGGTGCCAGGAACACCTACAAAATTTTATTAGCATGCGACGACGGCTTTTGCCCGACCATTTTTGTACCTATGTCTTGGTTTCTGTTTGAAATATTTTCTTGTTTCGTACTTTTTAGATCACTTTTATTTTCCCGTAGTCGAGTTACAGTTTTTATTTTATGCTTTTCAGTTTTAACGCTTGATAAGAAGCGGAGAGGAGAGGAGAGGAGCGGAGATGTGCCAAAATTAACCAATAGAATCGCACCTCTGGAGCGGAGTTTTGATTCTATTGGTTAATATTGACACATCTCCGCTCCTAAGGCTGCCTGTCCACTGGAGCGGAGAGGAGAGGAGAGGAGCGGAGATGTGCGAAAATTAACCAATAGAAACTTGACTCCGCCCCTGAGTTTAGATTTGATTGGTTAATAATGGCACATCTCCGCTCCTCTCCTCTCCGCTCCGCTCCAGTGGACAGGCAGCCTTAGTGCATAGTGCCTTGAACTAAACCATAGCGCGATTTATTTTGACGCCAGCACCATCTATCGAGCTTCGAAGAAATCAAAAATATAAATATTTTGTTGTAGGTAATTTTTTTCTTCTTCTTCTTAGCGTGTCGATGGCAATCTAAATAGACTCGGCCCAGAATTCGGCTACGTGTTTGGCGCCATTACTAGCGTCCATCAGTTCCTGTAACTTGCAGCTGACAGAAAACGCAGGACACTTCACCTTCACTAAGTGACTCTTAAATGAATCCCTAAATAAAACTGCACCATTGGATTTTCAACTCTCAGCGCTGAGGCTGGCATTGAAAATCTAACAGTGCAGTTTTATTTAAGCAGTTCACCTTCACTAAGTGACTCTTAAATGAATCCCTAAATAAAAGTGCACTATTGGATTTTCAACTCTCAGCGCTGAGGCTAGCATTGAAAATCTAACAGTGCAGTTTTATTTAAGCAGTGCATTTAAGTGTTACCTAGTGAAGGTGAAAACGGGCATAAGTGTCCCATCGTTTGTGGAACAGCACAACATTTACACTCCAATGCGGTGTCGTCTATGAACCTCCACCTGAACAGATTTTCCTTGCTTCGGTCAACCTATCTCGCCACAGCTTCAGTCTCTCTTTTGGTCATTCGCCAGTGAGTTTTTCTTCTTAAAAGTGGCATTACAAATCGTTACTATTTATTAAGATTTGATTAACTGCGCGCATCCTTTATATAGCCTATGTCACCTGGACCATTATTACAAATGTATTGATACCGCATTCATCAAAACCGGTTCAATCGTTTAGGCGCTACGGTGGAACACGTCATGTAAAAGCAAACATACATAGACATAAATAGTTTGGAAATTCCAAAAGTGCACGCCTTATAACACACATTCATAAACGAAAAAGAAATTCAAAACATAGTTTCTAACAAAAATTAACAATTTATCACTTTTCATGAAGAAATTTACCCATATTGTTGGGTAAAACAGCAGTCATACATGACTGCTGTTTTACCCAACAATATGGGTTTTCTAACCTCGCAATCCTTACGTAAGGTCAAAGACTATTTATTTAGATATTTACGTTGTGGGTTGCTAGGCAACACGTTAAGTCAAGGTTGGACATATTTAGATAAAGATATTATATTTTAGTAAGTATTTTATTAGTTATAATGAAACTACTTTGAATAAAAGAGCCATTTTCAATAGGGTTCCTTCTATGACCGAAACCAATGTATTAAAAAAAAATTTACTCAATTAATTGATTTTATCGCAAGATACAATGTTTTCAAGTTTCATAAATTGACGGACAGGATTTTTTTTTCAACTACACACATCAAAAGTGTCTAGGGATCAACATATATTTTTGCAATAACTTTTCTCCTGATTGATATTAATTAAAATTTTCTTTAAGGATTCATCAAATAAAGTGTTTTCGTTTGTCACAGTAACGATAAACCAAGTCACCTTTGCATTAATAAAGAAATTTGCCATTTTCCTAATAAAGGGATTTTTGACATTTGAACCACTAACATTAAAGTTCGAAAAAAAGACTGAAATAACAGTTTTCTTTAAAATTTTATTGGGTAACTTAAACAATTAATAATCCGTGTTTCTACCGCGAACACTAACAACACAAGAACATCGGTTTGGCATACTCAAAATGAGTTCATCCAAATCACGCTGTGGAATGGCCGCCCATGTTCGTTGCAACAACAAAAAAAGGTCTTCTTGCGACTGGATACCCTCCATATTCGGCAGAGCTCTTCTCTGTAGCATATCCCATGCATGCTCAATCGGGTTCAAGTCTGGCGACTGAGCAGGCCAGGGCAGGACATTGATGTTAGCTGCGGCGAGAGTCTGTCTTACAACTCTTGCGGTGTGCGGTCGTGCATTATCATGCATTAACTGAAATAAGGGACCGATTTGCACTTGTAGAGGAACGATGACGTCTGATACAATCGTCTCAGCATAAATTTGAGCGTTGAGGTTGCCTCTAATCCAAATCAACTCAGTTCTTCCGCCGATCCAAATACCCGCCCATACCATGATGGTTCCACCACTATAAGGATGGACTTCCTGGCAGGATTTTAATCGCTGTTGGCGTCCAGGGGTTCTCCAGTGTCGTATACGTCTTGTATCCGGTCTCATACCAAAACGAGACTCATCAGAAAAGCACACGAAACGCCATTGTTCTTCTGCCCAATTTCTGTGTTCAAGAGCCCATTGATATCGAATCCTACGATTGTGCATTGCTATAGGTGGTACCCGTAGCGGTCTTCGGGAATGAAGGTTCACTTCATGCAAGCGGTTTCTGACTGTTTGGTCGCTAATTAAGTTCCCTGAAGAGTGATGAAGCCTCACGGCTAACATCATGGCGGTTATTGTTGGAACTCTTCGAGCTAAGATTTGAATGTATCGGTCTTGTCTCCGTGTGGTGCAGCGATACCGTCCTCCATGGCGCTCAGCCACGGTACCAGTGCTTCGGTAACGTGTCCAAAGTCGACTGATAACACTCTGACTTGTATTCAGAGCTAAAGCCACAGTACGTTGCCGGGAACCAGCTTCTATCATTCCCACGGCTCTGAGCATTTCTTCCCTGCTTAAATGACGTCGCTGCTCCATAATAACGTTGGTTTTAATCAGTAGTAGGGAAACAGTAGCACTAATAATGTCTTCAATGCGTTGTATGTTTTTATAGGGAAAATATTGACAGCTGATTTTCATCTTTTACTCGAATTTGATTCACAGTTCCTGATTCAAATTATGAAATGCACCAAAAAGGATCCATATAAATTTATAAAATCATAAATTTATTACAAAGCCACATCTCAATCTCAAGAAATCCGCATAAAAATGCTTGATCCCTAGACACTTTTGATGTGTGTATTTTGATGTTTTTTTCATTTCTGCTGGATTAAATCAATTAGTAAAAAGTACAGTATTAATTTCCATTTAATCATTTATACAATGGTATATAAATTAAGTAGGTTCTATGTACTAGCAGGAGTGTAACAATAAAAACAGTTGCAGAAATGGGGCAAAAAATATTTTTCGATCGTAGTGCACACTCTAATGCTTCGCATTATGAGTCGTGCAATAATTATATAGACTGCTAAAATCATAACCCTTCCTTTTGTCTTTGCCGTAGTTGGGTAAAAAATCAACCACTTTAAATGATTAATCGGTTACTTTTTTAGAGGCATAATGCGATTAATAGACGTTACAATACAGTGGGCTCAAAAAAAATTTTCTCCGTTCTAAAACTTTTTTTTTAAATACATTTTTCAATTTGCACCCAAAAAGTAACCCCTCATTTATTTTATTATTTTTTTTCGTTACACGTCCGTGTTAGCATGGGTCACAGAAATTGATGTGTCTTTCAACTTAATCGGTCCATTAGTTTCGGAGCAAATTGGCTGTGACAGACGGACAGACAGACAGACACACGTGTGATCTGCACATATTTTCATACATTTTATCGATGTGAACGTCTACGATACTATCGTAACGAAAGAAATCATAATAGTGCATAATGGCTTTTTCATCCTGGATATTTGTATAAAAAATGATGAAATACAAAATACACGCAGCAGAAGACGCCGCGGGCAACAGATAGTCGTAAAAAAATAAAAGAAAAAGTATTTTTTATTTTTATTATAACAATATAGGTATCGTATCTAAAATCTTAAATTATACTACTCTAAAATTAAACGCAACATTAATGAACAAAATCTAAAAATGTACGTCAAACCTTAAAAAATAAAAATAGTATTATCATAAAAGATTTCGAAATGGGACATTTGACAATGAGACATCCGAATTAATGGAGAAAAAAACATTAATATACCTACTAACTTTAAAATATTTTAAAATCGAAAAATTATAAAAGCCTAAATATTGGCTACTCATCATCCTGGATATTTCTTAAAAAAATTTAAGAAATACAAAATACACGCAGAAAAAGCCGCGGGCAACAGCAAGTCATAAAAATAAAAGAAAAAGTATTTTTTATTTTTATTTAAATTTATTTTACCAGAGTCTAAAATCTTAAATAGTAATTATGCTATTCTAAAATTAAACGCAACTTAATCTAAAAATGTATGTCAAGCCTTAAAAAATATAAATAGTATTATCATAAAAGATTTCAAAATGACTACTTGACATTTGACAATGAGACATCAGAAGATTCAGAAGTAATGGGCAAAAACAATCATTCCATTTTAAAGTTGTACCCCTTGTGTTTTAAAGTTGTAAACCTGTACCTACTAACTTCAAAATATAAAAAATATAAAACTTAAAACAATGCTTTTATTTGCCGCTAGATTTTGCACTTACAACCTTCCTTTTCGTTGTACTATCTGATTGTTTTCTAAAACCAAGAAAACGATCAATCTCTTCAAATTCTTTACAAGCTACTGGTATTAAGTTACCTTCAATCACAACTTTAATCAAACCCCTAGGATTTCGGTTAAGTAATTGCTGCGATGATAAAACTTGGTGCAATTTCTTAACAGTAGCATATGTGATGTTGTTGTAGGCAACATTCAAATAGCACAAGACATTATTACCGAAACAATGCACTACACCATTTTGTGTTGTAGTGTTGGTTGGAGAGAATGGCTCAATAAATAATCCCAATTTTTTTTCAGCCATAATTGCTGCTTTATCATGTATGATTTGGGCGTCAACTCCTGTTTCTATATACTGCTTCTCTAAAGACATAGTAAGTTGCTGAGACGGAGTATCTAGTTTACCCTTCTTCGTCACCTTTTTTTTAGAGCTTTTATCAATTTTAGTAGTTTGGAGCTCAATAATCAGTGTGTTAATTAAAGAATTTTTCTGTTTTAGGTATGCCACGTATTTGGCTCTACTTTCTAATAATTCTTGGGCGTGCAAAGGAAATGTATGTAATGTGTCGAGAATCCTCATACCTCCTTCATCTGTAATCATATTACCCGCTAAGTTCAAGTAACTGAGTTGTCTGTTTTTGCGCAACATATCTGCTAAATACTTCGCACCAACATCTGTAATTCTGTTACTTGATAAGTTTAAAGCAGACAGTACTTTCGACGCGGGAAGTGGGTCTTTTAATTGATCTGCGATCGTTTTTACAACGGCATCATTTATTGTGCATTTCGTCAAAGAGAGATGTTTTATCTTACTATCCGATAACAATATGTGATAGTTAGCTTGGCTGAGAAATGTTCCATCAAGACATAATTCTGTAATTTGTGACTTTGGTAAAAACTTTGACATTTCATATAAAGAATCCAAGTGCAAGCCGCTGTTGATGATAATTGAAGTCAAATTTGGTTGGAACGGAATAGCGAGTGCGATTATTTGCATGACATTCCTTGGTATAGTTCTGTTCTTGAGAATTTTCAGCTGGACTAAGTTTTCATTGATGTCATAAACTGTTTCTAATACGACTACATTTTCGTTGTAGCGAGGTTTGTAGAATACTGAGCTCATGGCAGCACCTGAGTCATTAGTCGACGGTAATAAAGACGGTTGCTTTTTCGGTTTTATGCCCATTTTCTTATTCTTAACTGAAGCATTCACGTACGCCTCTGTTGAATTATTTATATATTATTAGAATACCTTCGCTTCTTAGTTTTTATTATTATAATATACTTTCATTCTGGATTACATTAGATAAATAACGACGTAATTACTATTGTTTTTCACACGGGTGGCAGGGACATCGACGCGAAGCTTGTTGCCAAAGATTCAATACATTTTCTGAACATCCCTGCGTTGAAATTTTTCGTCGGTTATAAAAAAAAAATCATTTGTTCCATGCATTTTGACAGCGTAGGTATTACACTTTTCTATGAAACAGCAGATAAAAAAAAAATAACCGACGAATATTTTCAACGCAGGGGGGGTTCAGAATCATGTACTGAATCCATGGTAACCGGCTTCGCGTCGATGTCACTGCCACCCTGTATAGGGTGGATTTTCCAGTTTATGGTCCTCTGCCTCGACTCAATAGACGAGGTATAGGACCATAAACAGGATAATGGGACCAAAACTTCCTATCCACTGCCTCCCGAGTTCCAGTTCCAGTTATGGCAGGTATTGTGTGAGCGCCATCTTGTTGCTCATTTCCTATAGCGGGGTATTTAGTGTCATGATTTGTACTAGAACCTTGCAAATCTTCAACAAAGGAAGCCGCTTGGCACAGGCATACCTAGTGGTCATCTGAGCTGATTTAGCCCTGTACCCACGTGGTACCACCCTGCAGGTAGGTGGGGGAGGGGGGGGGGGAAATCCCATCTACCACGCTGCACTCTTACGTCGATATTTGCAAAAGTTTAGCAAATAGGTCGTGTTTGGTATCGTTTTCGTATAATTTAAAGACGAGGAATTCATTTCTGAAACAACATTTTCACTCGTTGGTAGAAAAAAAAGGAGTTCGACGCAAAAAAAGAAAAATAAGAAATACAAATTCTTTCAAAATCTATGCCTACAATTAAACCACGAGATTAAGCTTTATAAAATTTTTTTATAAATAGCCCTGTTTATCTACAATATACATGTAGGAAATGAGTAGATCCTTTGTGCTAATTTGCTTTTAACTTTTTTATTCATTTGATTTTGGAGAAGTCAGTTTTTGTTTTTGTGTGTGGCAGATGAAGTATGAGCCGTGACAGTTGTGTTTTCTATATTTTTTGCTTTTATGTATTTTAAAGTAATATACCGAGAGTTTTATTGAGATATGCTGAATTTTATTTGACTACCATTCCCACAATTTTTGGGGGCTCGTCCGGGATGGTAGCGTTCAAATTCGGCGATAAAGTGGTGTCCTGTTCTGAGGTGATGCTTAAAGGCGTATGCAAGAAACTTCCATAAGTTGTCCATGAGGTGTTTGAGGTGTTTTAAGGTGTTGAAAATGGTGAAGAGGTGAGGTGCAGAAGAAGCAATTTGAGGTGATACTTGAAGAAGAATTTTTTTTGAAAGATGGATTGGTACGATGGTTTAGTGCCCAAGTTTGATGGGACAGACGAAACGTACACGTCGAGTAAATGGGCCCAAGACGTGGAGGAGCATGCGGATGTTATGCAGTGGACGCCGGTGCAAACACTGATTGTGGCAAGGCGCTCAATTACTGGTGTTGCGGCTATGTGGCTGAGAACTGAAAAAGTACATCGCACATTTGATGAGTTGAAAGCGGCAATCGCTAAGGAATTCCCAGACAGCATGAATTCTAAAGAAGCCCATGAATTGCTGTCTTCAAGGAAGAAGCGTAAGGAGGAGTCGGAAATAAGTGTTGAAATAAGTGGTGTTTGTGTCGAAAGTTTTATTGACTCTGGTAGCGACCTCAACCTTATCACAAAGGACTTATTTTTTGAACTCCCAAACTGTGTTTACACCAAAGAAAATAAAGTGTTAACAGGTTTAGGTTACAGCAAAATAATAGCATTCGGAAGGTGTACAAGCGATGTAAAAATTGATGATAGCTTTTATAATGTAACTTTTTATATTGTGCCCAGTGATTCAATACCATATAGGATGATTTTAGGCCAACCTTTTTTAGATTTGGTTAAGGTTGTTTTCGATAAAGGTGTTGTGAGCGTGATGCCTGAAAGTGAGTGTGAAATGTTGATTTTGCTTTTAGAAAATATAGATTCGAGCTCAACAAGTGTGCAATCAACTGCGACTGATCCAGTTGAAGGTGAAAAGCCCTTACAAATCAAGGAAGTACCAAATGAGATGGTGATTATGTTGAAAGATGATATACCGGTGATGGAGCAGAGGGAAGTCACAGAGCAAGTAGGAGAGTGGTTACAGAGAGGTATTTCGAATCCAAGTTTTTCTGAACATACTAGTCCTTTGAATTTAGTAAAAAAGAAGAATGGTAGAAAGAGAGTTTGTGTAGACTATCGCAAGATAAAGGAGAAAATGGTGAAGGATCGTTTTTCCTTCCCAATCATTGACCATGATTTAATCAAGTCGTCAGGAACAAATTACAGTAAGTTGTATTTGAAAGGTGTGAAAGATTTAAAGATGTTAAAGGTGCAAAATAAAAATATAACAGAGATAATGGATGTAACTAAAAAGATAGAAAGCTGGCCGGATTAAGGTTTAGGTATCATTTTTTATTTATTTAAACTGTTCAGTCAAATTAGTTGCAAATTAAGTTAGTTGTAAATAAATAAATAAATAAAAAGTTTATTGAGGTAAAAAGGTAAAACACTAAATACAAATTTGCTTAAATCTACGAAAAATTCAGATGTGTTATGTGCCTGAACTAGGTCATCCTGTGTTTCAGGCGTGGCAAGGTATCATATTTCTAAATAATCACATTAATTATAAAATCTAGTAGGTATGTAAAATGGTGTAAATAGTACAATAAAACTAAAAATCTTAGTACCTATCCTAACTTAGCTAAAATTAATTAGTACAAATACAATTTTTATTTAAGTACAACTAATAATTTCTCTGTATCTTCATAGGACATACTTTGGAGAGCTTTCTTGAGAGTTCTTTTGCAATTTATATAATTAAGAGAATAAATGTTGGCTCTAGCATTTAGTCTGTTATAAAGTAGTGGTCCTAGGAAGACAAAAAATTTGGCTGCGAAAGCATGTTTTGTACTTTTTGTAGGGCAAACTATATCTTTCCGTCTCTTTTTAGTAAATTCAGTGCTATATGGGAGGGCTGCGTGCTGTTTTAATACGATGCTCATTATGAATAACTGTCGAGCTGTTAGTACTTCACAGGATTTATAGAGTAGGTTAGTAGGAAAAAGGAAAGGGCGGCCAGTAGACACCTTGAGAATCGCTCTTTGAGCTCTCTCGATAGGTAGTAGCAAACTTTTACCTGCTCCACCCCAAGAGGTGATGCAGTACGTCAAAATTGACTGGCAGAGAGCAAGATAAACTCGCCTAATTAATGTTGGGTCTGCAATATAACGTAGTTTTTTGAAAATGAATATAAGCTTACGCATTCTATTATTTAAGGCTTCTATGTGTTGTTTAAAAGATAAGGTTTCATCTATTATAATACCCAGATATTTTATTTGATTAGTTATATTAATATTAGGACACGTAAGGAGGCAATCTGCCGGGGCCATACAACAGTGAGCATACATCGTCGAGGGCAAAACAGATGTTTGTTTGCGCATTGAAAACTTAATATAATTTGTCTTAGCCGCATTTAGTGTTAGTGAGTTATGCTGAAGCCACTTATTTACAATATTAAAACCGTGTTGCGCAAACTTGTAGACTTCATGTTCCGATTCAGCAGAAAAAAGGAGGGCAGTGTCATCAGCGTAAGATATTATAGTGCCGTGCTCTAGGTTTAGATTACAGAGGTCATTTATGTATATCAAAAATAGAGTAGGCCCTAAAATACTTCCTTGGGGCACACCAAAAGACGTGTTTTTTTCGTCTGCGCTGAGAACATTGCCAATTTTAACGCACTGGGTTCGGTCTTCTAAGTAACTTTTGAGAAGTTTCAGTTGAATGCCTCTTATGCCCATTGTCTCAAGCTTGCGCAACAGAATAGGAATGGAGACTGTGTCAAAAGCTTTGGCGAGGTCCAGGAAAACTCCAACTGTGTGGTTACCCTTGTCAAGTTCTTGGGCTAGATAGTCAGTCAGATGATGTACGGCATCGGCAGTTGAAACTTTAGGTCTAAATCCATATTGACGGTCCGACAAAATTGATTTATCCTCCAGATATCTAAACAATCTTTTATTTATGATTTTTTCTAAAATTTTTGACATAGAACACAGTAAAGAAATTGGTCTATAATTTGTTACTTCCTGTTTACTGCCTGTTTTGTATACAGGGACAATAACTGCTTTTTTGAGGCACTCGGGAAAAATACCCAAGGACAGGCACATTCGGAAAATATAAGTCAGCGGTGGTACCAAAATAGTCTTGAATTGTTTGATGATTTTATTTGATATATTATCCCAACCAACTGCACAGTCGTCTTTCAAAGTCATGATTATTCTTTCTACTTCAGTTTCGTCAGTATCTAGCAGGGCGAAGGATGTTAAGGTGGGATTACATGCAAAAGGCGTGCTTGTTAGAAAGTGTGATTGAACCCGATTTCTTTCTGCCAGATTCTTTCCGACGTTAACAAAGAAATTATTTGCTAAGTTAGCAGATGTTAGCGGTGTCGAGTGCGCTTTTAATAAACCTGAAGATGACTCATTTTGTTTCGAGGTATATGTTACATTTTTAATATATTTCCAGATCTGTTTACTATTTGTTCCAGCCTCTTCCAATGCAGTTTTATCGTAGTTGCTTTTAACCTTTTTAAGGAGATCATTACAGAAATTACGATACCTTTTGTACGACAGCTGCAGTATTGCATTATCTGGATGAGATTTAGCCTTCATGTGCAGTTTATCTCTATGTTTCATACAACGAATAAGACCTGTCGTGATCCAGGGTTTTATGTTACAATTTTTACGGCTCAGTCTTGATATGTCTGTATTTTTCTGAATTGCATGTCGTATATTTTCTATTACATACAACATACAAAACTGCGGATCAGCAGAATTGTAGACTGGATCAAAGTTGATGACGCGTAAATCTTCTTCAAGTTTATTTGTGTTTAATTTTGAAATTGTGCGAGTGTTTTGTTTAGGTAATTTACAGTTTATGATTAATAGGGCAGCATTATGATCGGTTATTGTTGAGTTAACAACAAGTGCAAGTGAAGGGAAATTCGATTTAAGCATGATATGGTCCAAGCAAGAGCCACTTTGATGTGTAGGAAAATTGTGTGCAGGGAGCAAGCCGTGAAAGGCGCATAGGTTGAGGTATTCCTGAGCAGATGCATCAGCACTTCCTGGAAGAATATTAATATTAATATCGCCAATTAAAATCGTGTTTTTGAAGGAAGACAGGTTTTGCAAGGTGTTATTCAGAGAGTTAGTAAAAGTGCTGATATTTTTAAAGGAGGGTGGCCGATATATTGCTAATATCGCAAATTCTGACCCAATTTTAACTAACAAACTGTTGCAGTCGACCGTATTAGGTTCCTCAACGGAGACATTTAAATAACTTTTGACATAAACTATCACCCCATCATTTTGATTGAAATTTATACTACTTTTGTACATAGTATATCCCGTGATTTGCGGTATGTTATATTGCTTAGCAAGCCAACATTCGGTAAAAACAATTATGTCACAAGCCATGTTTATCCGTTGTTGAAAAGTGCAAAAACTATCAAAATTCTTATATATGCTACGAATATTTTGTGTTAGTATGGTTAAGGGAGTTTTATAGCCGGAAATATATTGTTTGCATTGTTCCGCTTCACAGAGTTTAGACTCGGATACAGAGAAATTATCTAAGTCATTAATTATCGTGTCAATCATATTAAATAAAAAGAATAGAAAGCGAAAAATGTAAAATAAAAATTAAGTAAAAGGTCTAAAATAACTTATAAACGGCGCTCTTAGGCGCCTCCATAATCAACAGAATTAACGTATCTTTTCTCGGCCATTATTTTCGCCGGGCAGTCAGTAGCGCCTGTTATGTGATTGTCTGGCTTTTTGAAATGCGAGCAAGTAGCGCATTTTGGTTCATTTGCCTTCTTGGGACAGTCTTTGATCGAGTGACCCTGATCACCACAATGGCCGCAGGTGTAAGATGTCTGTCGACATGACTTGGCAGCATGTCCATACTGCTGACACTTATAGCAGCGTGTGACTAAAGTGAAGTCTCTGACAGGACACGATGACCAATTAACAAAAACACGTTCTTTAGACATCAGGGCTTTTCGAATGACCGGAGATACTTCTACGATATAATTGCAGGTCTCGGCGTCCTTCTTACCTGACTTATGGCTTAGCTTTATAGAGGTCAAGAATGACTCAACATTGCAGTCCTGAAGTTTTTCGGCTAAGTTTTGATGGTACAAACATGTGAAGACTTCATTTTCTGTCATGGATGTCGGCACTCCTATGATGACTACTCTGGGCTTTCTTTTATGAGGCTCGTCGATGGTTAGACCCGACTTTGTGAGCTGCACCGATTGTCTCAGCTTTTCAATATCTTCCTTCGTCTCGGTGCTGATAATCACTCCGCCGTTTTTGGTCTTGCGTAAGCCCCTCACGTGAAGTTGCATTTTTTCTGGGCAAATTATTTTTTGGACCAGACATTTTGTCTCATCACTGGTCTTCAATTTGTCGTTCGGATAGATAGCCACTGAACTTAAGTTAATTGGCTGTATGTAATTGTTGACTCCTTTCTTTACCATATCAGAAAAAGACGGTCCTTGGGCAGGTTTCAATGAATCTCCGATTCTCGACTTGAGCTCCTGTAGCTGCTGCGAAAGGTCAAGTTGGTTTTCTAAATTTATGAGGGCATGGTGGAATTGGACGGCTTTTGCTTTGATGGACTGGTACTGGACGGCCATTTGCGACGTTCCATGGCCAACCTTCCGGCATAGGGCATTGATGCGTAATTTCTGGTCCATGTTCAGCTTGCCATCAGCTGCAATAGCGCAAACCTCCTTCAGGCTCTGTTCAATATTGGTCATCCAATTTTGGACTTCTGTCGTCGGTATAGCATCGAGGTCATTGTTTCTTTGACTCGGCGCTTGAGGGGGAGCAGCGGGTACGGCTGCGGGCACGGGTGTAGCTGGTGGGGAGCGGGCACACCTACTTCTAGGACTGAAGGGACTCTCCTCCATTGTGAAACAGTTTATTTACTTGCTAATCATGGATCATCGTCAACCAAACACACACTTTACACAAACCTACGTTAATTTCCGACACAGTTTGCGTAATTACCGGCTATTGCACTAAAAACTAGGTCACGACTTCGCAAGTGATTATTTGTTTATTTCAATTAATTGTTCGACACGTCTGTTCACCACGACAATGCAAATCGATCGTTGTGTTTATTATGTGATGTTGTTTCTCTGGCAGTTTGTGATTGTTTTCTATTTCATGTTGTTTAGATATAAGGTAGTTTGTTGTTAGTTGTTTTTAAAGTTAAATGTGTTTTCTTTTTTAGTTTTGTTCCTTTTCTTTTGACTGTAACTAGGAGTCTGAGGACAGACTTATAATAGGATGGCCGAGCTGTAGGAAATGAGTAGATCCTTTGTGCTAATTTGCTTTTAACTTTTTTATTCATTTGATTTTGGAGAAGTCAGTTTTTGTTTTTGTGTGTGGCAGATGAAGTATGAGCCGTGACAGTTGTGTTTTCTATATTTTTTGCTTTTATGTATTTTAAAGTAATATACCGAGAGTTTTATTGAGATATGCTGAATTTTATTTGACTACCATTCCCACATACATAAAATATCTCTTAAAGTAAAATTATGGGAATACCGATTTTAACTCACATGTTCAAAATAAGTTGGAATTGTGGTTATCTCAGTGACTATATAAAATATTTGTTTTAATATTATGAATTATATCTAGATATTTATTTAAGAATACTACATCTAGATATCGAATCACTTAAACGAATCAGTGTAATTATTAAACAATAAGTGCAAAATCCTATCCAAAATACGCACTCCTCCTATCGCAGCTCCGCCGCGCGACACAAATGTTTTTTTTTAACATAATTATAAGTTAAATCTATTAAAAAAGTTTATGTTTATATATTGTAGATAAACAGGGCTATTTTTAACCTTTTTTTTATAAAGCATAATCTCGTGGTTTAATTGTAGGCATAGATTTTGTAAGAATTTTTATTTCTTATTTTTCTTTTTTTGCGCCGAACTCCTTTTTTTTCTATCAACGAGTGAAAATTTTGTTCCAGAAATGAATTTCTCGTCCTTGAATTATACGAAAACGATACCAAACACAACCTATTTACTAAACTTTTGCAAATATCGACGTAAGAGTGCAGCGTGGTAGATGTGATTTCCCCCCCCCCCCCCCTCCCCCACCTACCTGCAGGGTGGTACCACGTGGGTACAGGGCTAAATCAGCTCAGATGACCACTAGGTATGCCTGTGCCAAGCGGCTGCCTTTGTTGAAGATTTGCAAGGTTGACGACACTAAATACCCCGCTACTACGAAATGTAAGTAAGTATGGGAAAAGTTATTTTTGCGATTTCTGACTTTTGTAGTACTCAAACCTTAGTTAGTCTAATAGACTTTTTTAGTGTTAATAAAAAACATGATCGATATGCACCAAAAAAGTGTTTTTGTATAAATTGCCAATTCAAACATAATTATGGTGTTATATGGGAGCATTTACGGAGATGCGATTTTACACGTGATTTCATGAAATGCAGGTGTAGCCCGCGGATGGCATCGCCGCGTAGCACGTGACGTATATCGCGGCGGCGCAGCAGGCACCCTTGCGGCCAGGTATTCCTGCAATTCTCTGCTCCCGGTAAAACGTAGCGAAACCCGCGGCGGGACCCACGGCGTCGCATGCGCCAATACGCTCGGAGACGCGGGCCACTGCACGCGCCGCCTATCTGCAAACTGAAAAAACGACGACGCGCCACGAGTCACCAAGCCGCCGCTGCACCGCGCACACGACATGCGACGCCCAGCGTCTCCGTAAACGAAGCCTAAGCATGATTTCACTGTACTGACTCATGAAAACCGAGAATGGGTCGGATGCGTTTCTCTGTGTCGTGCGCTTTTTTGCACGCTTACATCTAAAATAACGTTAATCATCTAAACTTATCCGAATTTGTTGAAGAAGATGGTCTACTTACTCTGAGCGGCTCTAATAACGATGACCTCAGTTTGAATGCCCAATTCTCTGCAAGCCCATGGTAGAAAACGGTCAAAGTCGGTCGGCTTTGCATGGTTTTTCTTCTCAGGATCCTCAACGCTGGTTGGAGTGTTTACGTGAAGTTGTTCCATAGAAATTATTACAGATTTAAATAATTGTCGAAAAATACAATTCAAATGATCTAAAAGTGATTACGTGAAATCGTGAATATAATGACAGAATAATGTCAAAAAGGGGAATGTTTTTTTTTTCAAATTGTGATTTATTGGTTTTCTGAATAACAAAAAAATGGGATGAGCATGATTTAAAAAGTTGTAAGTCCCTAAGGTTGCACGTTTCCAATGTGCGTACCGTCAGCAAAATAAAAGTTCGTTTTTTTCTTCTTCTTAGCGTATCGATGGCAAAAAGTTCTAATGTGTGACCCAAAATTCATACCTTTCAAATGGTGAAATAATTTTTCAAATAAGGTATATTTTTATTTAATCATAGTATATTGACATAATATACAAGATTTTTATTTGAACTAGTGCGCAAACGGGACTTTGCTCATCATTATGAACGACTTTTACTATGGGACAAAACCTGAAATCGCGAAAAAAAAACAGCTTTTCCCTAAATTTTGACGAGTTATGCGAACATAAATTTAGGGAACAGCCCGATATAGGGGTGAATATAAGGCCTGCCAGTGCTGCATGAAAGGCCCATCTATGTGCTCGATCACGTTGAACTCGCGGGCGCAGTGGCGGGCGCGGGCGCGAGCGCGGCTTCTTTCACCGCACCTGCGTTTGTACGTGAACACTCCTATATTATTCTATGTGTTTGATATGGGTCCATATTGGCTCACCTAAAGTTCTTTACCCGAAATTGTTCTTCCTAATGATTTGTAACCCGAATGATCACTCTTCCTAAAATTTTTCATCCTAAAGTTTTCATTCATACTATTTGTAGTGCTACCGGCGATGTTCATAACACTCATGTTTCCGAAAATTGAAATTAATAATAATTATCATTAATGTAAATATATTTAAACTCCTACTGTTTTTTATCATAAAACGCATTTATCCTACTGAGGGAACATAATCATGAACCAGATGCTTTGAAGGAAAAGATTTGTTTTTTAAACTATTTCTTGTGATTACAAAACAACTGTTCACATTTTTACTTTTAGCCATTTTATTTTTGGTTATTGTTGTTACATATTTATTATTATAACTATACCTGAGCTAATTATGTCTAAAAACCAACTGTTTGGAATGATTAAAGGTCGTTTCACCGATATTTGTCTTAAATGAATGAAATTCAGGTCAAAGTGTCGTCTTGCGGGAACTATGAAAAAAATACGAAAAATTTCGCGACAAATTTCGAGGTAGCGCTCGCCGGCCGCTGCCGCGGCACCGCTCGCTTCGCTCGCTCGGCTCGCGCGTAGTTGGTCACAGTTCTAACCTAACCTAACCTAATCCTAATCTAAACAAAAAAGATATGACTTTGAATAATAGTGTAAAAGATGGTTATGTTGTGAAAATATAGGAAAACAAATAATGTTAGTATAATAGATGTTTATTGCTACTGACATTATGAAGTTGAATGCTTCGGAATTATGAACATTAGAGACAGAGTAGTTAGGAATTGTGATTGTTAGAATGAATAATGTTAGGAAGAACATTTTCGGATTTCCAATTATCGGAGTTGAAAATTTAGGTGAACTTTGGCGCACCCGTTTGATATTTCGTGACCGCGCCCGCGAGTTCAACGTGATCAAGCACTAACCTGTTGGCAACAGCGGTAAGAAGACTGTTGCCGCTGCCCCGCACTCTACTCTCTATCGAGGTCGCCCTGTTGCGCATGCTGGCATAAAAACAGTTAATGCGGACGCTCGCGAGTATTTCCGATGCGCTGCAGAAGCGAGGCAGCCGCAGCAGCGCCCTTAGCGCGTTATTATATTGAACGCGGAGAGCGCTGTAGGATTTCTGCAAATATGACACCCACAGACTACTCGTATAAACAATGACATGAATATTACATATTTTGTGATTTCGTTATCGACGCAATCAAATGCCTTGGAGAGGCTAAGGCATTTGATTGCGACGATCACGAAACCTTACTCTTGAAAGGGCTATCTTAGTTGTTAGTGTAGGGTTAAGTTACTTTTTACTGTCTATGGGCGGCTGCGCCCCTCAGCGCCCGTTATATATTATTATCTATGGTGTCAAAAAAATAAATGAAAGGTGTGGGTAGAGGGCTCTCCACGGCTCTCCACCAAAGAGACCGGTGAGCCGAGTCGGGCCAGCCCAGCCGAGCTGGCTCGCCGCGGAGGAGCACCACCCTGTAAGGACCAGCACTGGGGCGGTCCTTACAAAGTCTTACGGTGCTGCGGTGGTGAGCTGGACGCCGCTGGTGGCTCCAATTCGGAGCGAGCGGCTAGGGTTGAGGAGGACGTGAAAACCGCGAATAAGGGTGTGGCCTTGAGGAGGATCCAGTTCTCTAAATAAAAGGCCATACCCGTAGCTACAGCCTCTATTTTGGCGACAGCGAAGGCCTTGTATCTCGGGCCTCCGCCGGACGGAATGTCAGAGATGCGGGCGCGGAGGTCACCCGCTTTACAGCTGCCACGAACCTTCGCTGAAAGGAGAACGAGGAGCTCCGAGCGGATCTGGCCGGGTTCCGCGGAGCCGGCCCTCGTGAGGTGCCGTAGGGGGGGAAGCAGGATGGGCAGGGACGTTAGGACGGGGGGTGCTCTGCCGAGCAGGTTAAGCCAGGTACCATCGGTCCTGACTTCACGGGGATGCATGCCGTTACGGTGAGCTGCTTCGTGTCGGCGGCCAAGAAGATTGCCGCGGAGGGCCGAAGACTTTAGGTCAAACTGCTGGAACCCAGACCTCTGAAGTGATTCCGCTGCCATGTGGGCAACCACGTGCCAAATGCACGAATATAAGCCTCGCCGATGAAAATTTAAAAACATTTCAGGGTTCACAAGGTACGGAACCCTCGGTGCGCGAGTCTGACTCGCTCTTGTTTTATTTTTTTTATGCGTTTTGTTTGTGCACAATAATAGTTATTTATGCTACAAGTGCGGAAATCATCTGACGCACGTGTATCATACAACGTTTTACTATGCATCATCATTTAATTTGTAAAACTTTTCTCAAATAATGAAAACTCTTTGCGTCGCGTCGGGCAGACGACGGATTAAAAAATTCAAAAAAAACTGAAAAGTAAAAAGCCTCATAAAAAGCCCTAGTCAAAAAAGTAACACTTTCCGCACAAATTGACTGCTTGGAAATCGCCCTTTTCGAGCAAATGCATTGTAAACAATATTTCTTTGTTTCATTTGCATATGACATAGTCTTTCTGGCTGAATCGCAACATGACTTGCAACAGATGCTGGAGGGCCTAGTTCATATTTCTGTACTCGTTGGGCTTTTTTTTTTTGGGTTGGAAATCATCATGACTTCTCTCGCTCTGGGCGGAGCGGAAGGGCGTGTCAAACTCTTATTGACTAAAATCCACCCGTGTTCCTTCCCTTGCCTTTCCAGGGGCCACGGTTTCCCCTTAGGACTTCCCGCAACCCCGGTCGGCATCAGCCCTAGCGGACCCCGTCAATTTCGCTGACATCCCTTTGAGGCGCGAGTGGAACACGACGCGCCGTCGATCCGGGACTGGTCCTTATCGTACGGCAAGCTGCCCATTGTTCTCCGTCCGCAGGCCCGCGCCTACGGTGGCCGGAAATCGGCTACCAATTCCCGATGCCCAGGGTGTCTCATACGGTGCGGCGGTGGCTAGGGGTGCTAGGGCGCGACCATAGTCTCTCCCTCGCGCGCCCCGTCTCCTCCTTCACGAGCATTACTGCTTCGCAGAAGGAGGAGACGGCTTGCCATGCCCTCTCGCTCCACACCATGGCCTGGACCAGGGCCGGACGCGAGAAGTCACTGTCGCCGATCGCCTCCAGGAGGACACGGCGGTGCTCCGCCCAAGCCGGGCAGACCTCCACCGTATGCTCCACCGTGTCCTCCGGGCGATCCACTCAGTGGTGATACCAGGGCGTTTCCTCCCGCCTTATGCGAAACAGGAACCTCCCGAAACAACCGTGTCCGGTGAGGACCTGTGTCAGGCGGAAGGGATCGTTTGATTCTAATCATACGATTGTTCTCTCCTAATCAATAAAAAAAAACGTGTTACGCCGACCCCAAGTATTGCTTGTCCACTCTGAAATGACGCGCTTCACTACGTATTTTATGTACACGGCGCCGCGGCACGGCGTGTACGTGAAATGCGAAAGGAGCTATAATGTGGGACAAGGACAGGAAGATGATTATGCATAGTTGAAAATAATGAAAGAAAAAGTAATAATATTTTTTTATTTAAATTTAAATGATTACAATAGTACATAGGTATCTAAAATTAAACGCTAAATTAAAATAAATAAGTCTCACAAAGTTTTGTAAGTAGGTCTTAAAAATATTAAAACAATATTAAAAAAAAAAACAATTTATAAATCATTAATTGATAAAGAGACATAAGAAAAAATATATTGAGAGCGTAACTTTGTAATATTAATAAAAACAGAATACTGAAAATAGATATAGTTTTAATTGGTCATTGATTGACCAATTAAAAGCATTTCTATTTTCAGTGCCTGGGGCCTGAACCCATCACGCCACTCCCCTTCGGGTACCTACGCACTCTGGTAAGGAAACGAACCAGGGATCAACATCACAAACTATGGTCGGACCATGGTGAGTGTAGGCAAGCCAAGGAGGCACTCCCTACAATCGATGACCGCCTCACGAAAAAGGTTATCCGACTAACGAAACAACAGCTGCGCACAGTCACAGCAGCTGTAACTGGCCATGGGTCATTTAATAAACACCTCTATGTCATAGGAGTCACAGACAGTCCGCTGTGCAGAGCCTGCATGGAGGACGATGAGACAGCAGCTCATGTGCTGTTAAACTGCCCGGTGGTCGCCGCTTACAGGGCAATCTTACTTCGGTAACCCAGGGACCCTACATGAGATTGTCAGTGACACCAAGGCGTTGCTGGCCTTCTTTGAGGAGCTGGGGTGGATCGGATAACCAATTTTCCCACCCGTACGCAAAATACTCGCTTGGACGTGGAGATGCGGATACCAGCCCGTTTTACCTATTACCTATTAATTATTGGTCATTGATTTTGAACTCATAGTCCTCTTTCTCGTTGCAGTTTCTGTTTGTTTTCTGAGAGCACCTAAAACATCTGAATATGACTTAAGAAGTTTATCAATCTCTCCATATTCTTTACAAGCTACAGGCATTAAGTTGCCTTCAATCACGACTTTGATCAAACCCCTCGGAGTTCTGTTAAGAGACTTCTGTGTTGATAAAACTTTATGCAATTTCTTTACGCTGGCATAGGTAAGGTTGTTGTAAGCAATATTTAAATAGCACAAGGTATTATTACCGAGACAATGCACTACATCATCTTGTAATTTTGTGTTGTTTGGGGAAAATGGCTCATTAAACAATCCCATCCTACTTACGGCCAAATATTCAGCTTTTTCTTGTATAGTTTGGGCCTGATCACTATCTATAAGCGGCTTCTGCGAAGGTAAATTTTGCAGAGATTCCTTTTCCAGTTTACCCTTCTTTAACGGTTTCTTTTTGTTGTTTGGGCTTTTATCGAATGTTTTAGTTTGGAGTTCTATAATCAGAGTATTAATTAAATCAGTTCTCTTTCTCAAGAAAGCCACGTATCTGGCTCTACTTTCTAATAATTCTTGGGCGTGCAAAGGAAATTCATGTAATGTGTCGAGAATGCTCATACCTCCTTCATCTGTGATCATATTACCCGCTAAGTTCAAGTAACTGAGTTGTCTGTTTGTTCGCAACATATCTGCTAAATACTTCGCACCAACATCTGTAATTCTGTTACTTGATAAGTTTAAAGCAGACAGTCCTTTTGATGCGGGAAGTGGGTCGTTTAATTGTTCCGCGATTGTTTTTACAACGGCATCATTTATCGTGCATTTCGCCAAAGAGAGATGTTTTAACTTATTGTCCGTTAACAATATGTGATAGTTAGCTTGGCTGATAAATGTACTATCAAGACATAATTCTGTTATGCAAGAATTGGATAAAAACTTGGATATTTCATATAAAGAATCCATGCTCAAGCCGCTGTTGATGGTAATTGAAGTCAAATGTTTTTGGTACGGTAGAGTGAGTGCCACTACTTGCATGAACTTCCTTGGTATAGCCTTGTTCTGAAGAAGCTTCAGCTGCACTAATTTTTCTGAACTGTTGTAATATGTTTCCACCATGATTTTATTTTCGTTGCTTCCCATAGCATTGTCGAGTAATGAACTATGTATTTCATCTCCTAAACCAATTTCTGTCGGTGCCGATGGTTGCTTTTTTGGTTTAGTCATTGTTTTCTTCTTCGTAGCTGAAGTAGTACTCACGTACGTTTCTGCGTAGTTTAAAAATTTAGTTTAAAGATTATTGGTACTTTGCCCACGCTGTTTCTTTGTGTTTCATTATTGTTTGTTACTTCATTCAGGATAACAAACGACAAATAACGACTAAATAACTATAGATCATGAAATATAAGTGTTCATGTAAGACAAGGTGTGTGAACGTGAACGAAGTAAAAGGAGTAAGGATTTTAGCAGGTGGCGTACTCTAGTTTCTGCCTACGTCTATATGAAGAAGGTGTGAGTTTATGTACTTATATAAACTGATAGAGGACAGAGACATGTACACAGGTGTATTCACTCGAGCGACAAATAAGCTTGCAAGTATCCGCACTTATTTACGCGTTAACGTGCGATGGACTTGTCGCTCTAGCGAAGGACAACTCTAAGTGACAGAAAGGGATAGAGATGCCGAAAATGTTGGTCTGTGCGTGTAAAGGTCATCGCTCATTATAGCAGCACGGCTCCGACACGGCAAATAACTTGTCAATGTCCTTAAAGTCTATTTTACGATAGCTATACAAAATAGTGGACGGCTCGCCGGCAGTGAGCGGGCCGCGAGCCGTCACACGGCGCGCCGACAGCACGCTTCAAGCGAGGAGCCCGCTCGCCGGCGCCTCGCCGTCCGCTCGGTGACGCCTCCCCGGCAGCGCGGTCACACCTCGCTTGTAAATGAACAACAAGCTTTCACCTCGCCGGTGGTGTGCCGTCAGCGAGCGGTCGCCTTGCTTACGGTGCGTTGGCGACTAGCGGTCGCCTTGCTTACGGCGCGTTGACGATTAGATATTTCGAGGCGGTGCCGGGGCGTTACTGTGCTGGAGCGGTGCTGTTATAATGGGCGATGACCTTAAATGTGATTCCACCCTTAATATTATATACCCGTTAGTATAACAACGTTATTCTTCTTATGTTATCCGATTTATTAAAGAACACAGTCAACTTACTCAGAACTACTCTGGTAGATAAGATATCAGCATCTATGGAGTATTCTCTGCAAGCCCATGGTAGAAACGTATCGAAGTCGGTTGGCTTTGGCTTTGGCTGAGAAAGTTTGATCGTCGAGCTCGTAGATTCATCGATAAAACTGACACTGTTCATTTTAGTAATAGTAACAGAATAAAGAATTATCAAACAATGCTAATAAAATTCAAAAGATAGTAAAAAGCAATTTCAATAAATCGATGTTAGAAAAAAAGACATCTTTGGTTAAAAATAATTAATAGTTTTATAAATGACAGAACTAGGTACGTCAAAAAGAAGAATGTTTCTTTTTCTTTTATGAACGTGTGATTTTTTATGGTATCTTGAACAGAAAAATTGGAGTGAGCATGATTAAAAAAGTTTTAAGTAAGTCGGTTGCATGACAACATGAATTTTCATATCCAATTATCCAATGCGATCTAATGATTAAATAGCGTTTCAGTGTGTGACCTCACTCTTCTCAGAATGAACATTATATTATCAATGCTCTCTAGGAAACGACACCAACTCCTTTCATACTCAACGGTTCAGTGACGTCATTCATGTGCGGTTACCGCTCTTCTAGGAAACCGTAGCTTTAGGCTGCCTGTCCACCGAAGCGGAGAGGAGAGGAGAGGAGCGGAGATGTGTCAATATTAACCAATAGAATCAAAACTCCGCTCCTGAGGTGCGATTCTATTGGTTAATTTTCGCACATCTCCGCTCCTCTCCTCTCTTCTCCGCTCCAGTGGACAGGCAGCCTTAGGGATACGGATTAGCCCTATTGACGGTAAATTACAATAGGGCCCACACATAGAAAAAATGTCATGAAAGCTAAGTTCGACCGCCTCACGGACGGGTATTTGACCCAAAAAGCTGGCCAAAAGTAAAAAAAGCTGAGAGGTGTCAAGGGACACCCGGATGGAACGAAGTTATGGAATTAACCTCACAAAGGCATGCCACTAATTAGTACCTGTGGTCGCTCACAGATGGCGTTATAATAAAAAAAAAATAACCTCACAAAGGCATGCCACTAATTAGTACCTGTGGTCGCTCACAGATGGCGTTATAATAAAAAATAAAAAGTGTCGTTACAATTTTTGGTCTCAATTTCTTCCGTCTAGCCCCCTTTCGCAACGCGCTAAAGGGAACTTCGTTCCAAAAAAGACAAAATACAGAAAACCTAGAAAAACATGTGAATAATCATTAGCTAATGACCTGACGCACACTACTTAGATAGTTTTTTGACGGTAGATTTATCAGGTAAGTTAGTCCATAGATAATACACTTAAATAAGTTAGTCGTCATTTGTGCGCTTTGCTGAATGTACGTGCATTACGAAAGAGTGATAGTTAAAAATATAATTTTCTTGAACGTTAATAAAATACGAAAGCAAGTTTTATTCAGTGATGGCTGCAAAGAAAATAATTGTACATACCTGGTTGACACCAGGTATGTACAATTATTTTCTTTCATTCAATTTGATTTATAATGTCAGGTACTCTCAAACTGTTTAGTTTCATAAACTACCTTAAAAATGCAGAATTTTTGTTACTTTTATTACAAATATTGGTAAAAAAGTTATACTTCCGGACCTTTCCCGATTGTTTTTTCTACTTTATCTGATAGAACGTTTTGTAATGTTTCTAATAATATAAAAAATAGGTGCCGAATACTGCCGAACGTATTTTTTATAGATTTTTCAATTAACTATGGATTGTACCAAACAAACTTTGTAGTGCAGCCAAGGTACTAAATTCTGCATTTTTTTGCCAACAGGTACCTACTTCTGGCGTGAAAATTTTATGTCTAGAAGCCATATTTTTCATGACTGAATACTTAAATGAGTTACTTCTCAATGAAGTTGGATTTAGTTGAGCATAACTTTGTCAGCGGGGCTACGTGGTTAGTAGAAAGAGATAGATTAATTACGTGGCAATTTTTTTCGTATTTTTTTCGATTGAAATACGAAATGAAGACTAGATGAGCCAATTCAAACAGAACTAAGCATGGGTTTAAAAAAAGAATCAAAGCTGGTTACAAGGGACCTTGCAAACTCCCGGGAAACGCAAATCTCACTGGTTGTCCGCAAAAAGAATTTGAAAATTTTAGTGAACGCAGTTAACGTCGCAAAACGGAGGATTTAAGGCAAAATCATGAAGCTGCTGAGCTCTTCTATGCCAGCCAGATGATACTTCCAGCAAAAAATTGATTTGAATAAGTTTGAAACTTATTGCGATGAAACAGCAAGACTGTACGTAGAACTTTATCCTGGTGCCCAATTACCCTCACTGTACACAAAATATTGACTTACGGTCCCATTGTAATAAAGCATGCCTTATTGCCAATAGGATATTGGACAGAGCTTCTTCAGGAATTTTTCTAGGGAACAATGCAATTTGGATATTTTAAATCGATTGCTCCTAACTTCTGGCCCATACATTAGTAGTATCAGAGCCAGGCCACGCAAAGCAGCCAAGAATTTCAGTCAAGACGCTAGAGAACTAATAGTTCCCCCTGAAGTAGCCATTCAGTGATGACGACAACGACAACGAAGAAACCTCTGATACAAAAGATAATTCTTCAGAGGAAGAAGGGTAGGTTTTTAAATAAAATGTCATGAATTGGCCCTATCTAAGCGAGAGCAGTGGTGGCCCAGTGGTAATGGCCCCGACTTACGAGTTGTAGGTCGTGGGTTCGAACCCAAGCAGGCGCTTTACTTTGTGTAAATAATTTCATCACCACTGCTCTCAAAACGGTGAAGGAAAACATCGTGAGGAAACCGGCATGTATTAGAACAAAAAAAAATCGAAGACATGTGACATCTACCAACCCGCACTGGGCCCGCGTGGTAGATTACAGCCCACTCCCTCACACAGAGAGGAGGCCTGTGTCCCAGCAGTGGGAACATCAATTGGCAGATTATGATGAAGATGTATCTAAAATAACCCTTAATAACGTATTTTGGTTAAATCGATACATCCAAGTGATAATAATACCAAAAATGAACAAAAATAGTTTTGGCCAACTTTTTGGGCCAAATACCACTCACCATGCTGTTAAAAAAAATTTGGCAAATAACTGACGTAGATACAGCCAGAACTGTTTATTTTAGTTATTTTCATAGTCTTATGTCATAATTATGTGTGCGGACATTAATACTTTGAATTAATACATTAGGCTTTGTTCTGCAGAAAAGGGGTGTTCGAAAAATTTACAACCTAGGTCCAAGAGATTCCCTCCAAGAAAAATTCAAAGAAATAAATATTGTGTCTGTATATTTTTGAAAACCTATATACACAAAAATATATCATAAGAAAATGTCCAATTTTCAGAGATTAAATACCAGGAATAAACACAACCTTGCTGTACATCGCATTCAACTCCACAGGCAACTCGTTCATGAGTCAATGTATACGCTTATACAACAAACTTCCCATTGACATTCGAAACTTATCCATTAAACGATTTAAAAAACCAGACGTTGTAAAAAAAAATACTTTAAAATTTCACATTATATAATCTGAAATTTTAAAGTACCTTTAGAACATAAAAAAGCTTGGCTCTACATGGTCCTCATATGGCCTGACCAAGATTATGTCTGGACATTAAAAGAGACTGTGACCTCCGAGTTTGTTTCGGCCGTTCTTCTCAGAGTAGTCAGACAGGAAACGCCGACCTCATCTAGTTTAAAAAATGTGATTGACTTGTAAAAAGTGTTTGTACAGACCTACTTACAGAAATAAAATCATTTGGTGAATGGCAAAAAAAAAGAAATCTTGGCTACACTTTACCACTAAAGCACACCCGCCAAACTGACGTAAGAATGGCGAGTGTATGAAACTATTGCAATAACTGGCGATCCCAAGAGGTGCAAATTATTTCCCTAGTGGTAGAATTTGGTACTTGGTACTAAACTTTTAGGGAGCCCGCAGACATACAATTTAGTCGGTGGCCGACTATCGGCCGACTAAGTTGTGTATTGCGTACTTCTACAATTTAATCGTCCAACTTTGTTTTTTGTTTGGCAGCCGCAGACTTATTCGATTTAGTTGGTGACAGTGTTGCTAGCGCGGTGCGTGTGCGTGAAAATGCGGGAAAAAAAGTTATGGGAGACAATATATATTATATATAATTTCTAGGGAAATCACGCGCGCGCGTCTGGTCACCTTGCATCTTGCCTTGCGACTAACCAACTAAGTTGGATAGTCCGCGAGCCGTACTAACGAGCAGTTGGCCGATAGTTGGACAACTTTTTAATTGTGCGTAATCTCGATTCTGATACGATCGGTGTCCAATTATTTAATTGGAAGATTTAGTTGGACAAGATGTGCGGGCTAGCATATATCGCTATACCTATTGGTATACTCTGCGATGTAGTCGGCTACCGACTAAATTGTATGTCTGCGGGCTCTCTTAGACATATATCGACCATTTCTGAAAAATACACCCGCGAACCTTACATTCACAATTCTGCAGTTAACCATAAGGCTTCCTGTACATGACGCCCCGCAGCCGCACGGGCGCCGCGTAGATTTTGCCCTAATTCTAAGATATTCTGATTTTGAACGACACCTATTGCGAAGCATTAGAGAGTGCTCTACGATCGAAAAAAAATTTTTGCCCCATTTCTGCAAATGTTTTTATTGTTACCCTTCTGCTAGTACACAGATCCTATTTAATTTAAATACCATTGTATATATGATTAAATGGAGATTAATACTGTACTTTTCAACAATTGATTTAAATGAAAAAAATATCATAATATTTTTTTTTTAATCCTGTCCGTCAATGTCTGAAACCTGAAAACATTGTAGCTTGCGATAAAATCAATTAATTGAGTAAATTTTTTTATAGTTTCTTTCCAGCCATAGGAGGAACCCTATTGAAAATGGCTCTTTTATTCAAAGTAGTTTAATTATTTTTTATATAATACTAGCTAAAATATAATTTATCTTTATCTAAATTCCAACTTCGACCCTTTTCCGTTGCTTAGCAACCGACAAAGTAAGTATCAGTAAATGTCAAATGATATAGTCTTTGACATTACGTAAAGATTGCGAGGTTAGAAATAATTATACCCATATTGATGGGTACAAAAGCAGTCAAAACTTATTTCATGAAAAGTGTTTAAATAAATTGTTTATTTTTGTTAGAAACTATGTTTTGAATTTCTTTTTCGTTTATGAACTAACCAGCCGCAAGACGAAAACTATTTTCATCTTGCGGCTGGTGCTGCGGCGGTGGCCGCATGAGTGATATTCACAAAAATGCGGTCAGGCGCCTTCGCCGGTGCGACTCCAGTGTCATGTACTGAGCTTAAGGGTTTCATGAACACCATTTCGGTGCAACATCCTAAAAATATTGATGGTTTGATCGTTTTATTTGATATCGTAATGGTTGACAGGAAAGACTGAAAAAAAAAAATGTTACGCCGACCCCAAGTATAGCTAGTCCACTATGAAATGACGCGCAGCACTACCGCATTTTACGTACACACCATGTACGTAAAATGCGGTTGTAGGGCACGTCATTTCAGAGTAGACAAGCTATAATGCAACAAGGGCAGGAAGATGATGATATATCGAAAATGATTAAAGAAAAAATATCATTTTATTTTTATTTAAAATTAAATGACTACTATAGTATCTAAAATTAAACGCAACATTAAAATAAATAAGTCTAACAAAGTGTTATAAGTAGGTCTTAAAAATATTTAAATAGTATTTAAAAAACAATTAGATTTAGAAATCATTAATTGATAAAGAGACATAAGAAAAAATAGGAAAAAATGCTTTTAACCAGTGGTTGATTTTGAACTTGTAGTCTTCTTTTTCGCTGCAGCTTCTGTTTGTTTTTTGAGAGCACCTAAACCACCTGAATATGACTTAAGAAGTTGATCAATCTCTCTATATTCTTTACAAGCTACAGGCATTAAGTTGCCTTCAATCACGACTTTGATCAAACCCCTAGGAGTTCTGTTAAGAGACTTCTGCGTTGATAAAACTTCATGCAATTTCTTGACACTGGCATAGGTAAGGTTGTTGTAAGCAATATTCAAATAGCACAAGGTATTATTACCGAGACAATGCACTACATCATCTTGTGATTTTGTGTTGTTTGGGGAAAATGGCTCATTAAACAATCCCATCTTACATGTGGCCAAATATTCAGCTTTTTCTTGTATAATTTGAATCTCATCACTATCTACAAGCAGCTTCTGCGAAGGGAACTGTTGCAGAGAGTCCTTTTCCAGTTTACCCTTCTTTAAAGATTTCTTTTTGTTTGGGGTTTTATCGAATGTTTTAGTTTGGAGCTCTATAATCAGAGTATTAATTAAATCAGTTCTCTTTCTTAAGAAAGCCACGTATCTGGCTCTACTTTCGAATAATTCTTGGGCGTGCAAAGGAAATTCATGTAATGTGTCGAGAATGCTCATACCTCCTTCATCTGTAATCATATTACCCGCTAAGTTCAAGTAACTGAGTTGTCTGTTTGTTCGCAACATATCTGCTAAATACTTCGCACCAACATCTGTAATTCTGTTACTTGATAAGTTTAAAGCAGACAGTCCTTTTGATGCGGGAAGTGGGTCGTTTAATTGATCCGCGATTGTTTTTACAACGGCATCATTTATCGTGCATTTCGCCAAAGAGAGATGTTTTATCTTACTATCCGATAACAATATGTGATAGTTAGCTTGGCTGAGAAATGTTCCATCAAGACATATTTCTGTAATTTGTGACTTTGGTAAAAACTTTGTCATTTCATATAAAGAATCCATTTGCAAGCCGCTGTTGATGATAATTGAGGTCAAATATGGTTGGAACGGAATAGCGAGTGCGATTGTTTGCATGACTTTCCTTGGTATAGTTTTGTTCTTGAGAAGCTTCAGCTGGACTAAGTTTTCATTGATGTCGTAAACTGTTTCTATCATCATTACATTTTCGGTGTTGAGAGTTTCGTCGAGTGGTGAAGTCGAGACATCACTTGAACCATTAGGTGGCAGCCCTAAGAGTGGTTGCTTTTTCAGTTTAAGGCTTGGTCTTTTATTCTTACCTGTAGCACTCACGTACGACTCTGTTGAATTTTTCATACAATTATTAGAATGCCCATGCCATGCCCATGCGCTTCTTTGTTTTTATTATCCTATACTTTCGTACACTTTACACAGCGGGTGGACTTTTGAGACGGGGCAAAGGATCATAAACAGAAAACATTCCTATTTACTGCCTAGAATTGGTGTTCCAGATTAGAACGCATATGGCTGGTGTTGTGGAACGGAGCGCCATCTTGTTGGTAATTTTCTATGAAATGTAAGTATAGAAAAAGATTTTTTTTTAAGTTAAAAAATAGGATGGACCAACATCAAAAAAAGTTTTTGTGGAAAATGCCAGCTTAAGGCTGCCTGTCCACTGGAGCGGAGAGGAGAAAAGAGGAGCGGAGATGTGAAAATACCAAGCAATAGAATCTTGACTCCGCCCCTGAGTTTAAATCAGTGATCCTGAGTCAAGATTCTATTGGTTAATATTGACACATCTCCGCTCCTCTTTTCTCCTCTCTGCTCCAGTGGACAGGCAGCCTTATTGCTGTCTGCTTAGATCAATAATGATTGATCGAAAGTCTATCTGTGTTTTTTTTTTCCAAAATCTGTGAATGCCCATCAAAACGTCTCTAAAAGTTGAAGTGAAAAAAAAATTTTGGAAACTCCTTAGAGTCTCCTAAATTTTTTTTTCAGTTGCTGAAACGGCTATAGGTTCTTACTGCCCCGTCTCGAAAATCTACTTAGTGACGAGGATCTACAATGCAAAAAGCTGAGTTTTGTCTACAAGATTTTTATTCATTGCTGCGTATTTATCGTAAAATAACCAAGCTTAGGTTTCCTAGCAAAGCGGTGCCCGTCACATAACGGCCGCAGTGACATAGGGAACGGGGTTTGATGTTGTGGTGTCAAAAAATGCTCTCTAAGAAAACACACCAACATATTTTCGTAAATAACGTTTCAGTGACTTCATTCTTCTGTAAATTGCAGACGCTATGTGGCGGCTACCGCTCTTCTAGCAAATCGTAGCTTTAGGAAAATTACAGGCGCGAATCATCCGTACGGCAACAAGCTTTCAATGTGAATGAGTGTGGATGCTTGCGACTTGCGAGCGTGCATCACGCTAGAGCTAACGACGTCTAAAAAAAAACAGATACACGAAATGTTGATCCGCGTGATTTCACTGTACGGCGGGTATACACATAAGATGTCTCGCGTCCGGCAGTCCCAAGCAATCTGTTTGGGATTCCCGGCCACGCGGATGCGGTCTTGCGGATGGAGAGCAATGGGTAGCTCGCCATCCGATAAGGACCAGGCCTGGGTCGGCGCGTTGTGTTTCACGCGCGCTCAACGAGATGTCAGCAAAACTGACGGGGTCCGCCAGGGCCGATGCCTGCCGGGGTTACGGGAAAATCAGAAAGGGGTACCGTGGCCCCTGGCAACGAACACGCAACTGAAGATTATTTGATGACTTCCAACCAGACAAAAAAAAAAACTTGCGGTGACGTCACGACCGACGACCGACGCGCCGCCGGTTGCCAAAACGTTCGTTGCTGCCGCCGCCGTCGCAACTGTCCGTTGTGAGCAGTGTGTGAGCGAGAACACGCCCGTGTGTTTACGAACATAACATTCGGCCGTCGTCGATGACAGATGGCTACACGTCAGTGTTCGTGGTCGGCGTGTGGTCAGATGGGTCAGATAGACTGCCGCCTAAACACACGGATGCGGTCTCGCTCGTTTTGGTAACCGGCGGTGTGTTGATCGTCTGTCGTGACGTCACCGCACGCTGTCAGTAGCGTCTGACGTTTGAAAGAGACCTAAGAGCCTAAGGCTGCCTGTCCACAGGAGCGGAGAGGAGAAAAGAGGAGCGGAGATGTGCCAATATTAACCAATAGAATCTTGACTCCGCCCCTGACTTTAGATTTGATTGGTTAATAATGGCACATCTCCGCTCCTCTTCTCTCCTCTCCGCTTCAGTGGACAGGCAGCCTAAGGGGCCGCCTCCACAAGCGAGGAAATCGCGGCGATATTATCTTCGTGCCACATAATTCTATACACTCTCTCAGGGGCTATCTCCGCGAGCGGGAGAATTGAGGCGATGCGACGAGTGGCTGAGTGCGAGAGAAACGTCATCGTATCGCCGCGCGCTCGTCGCTACTGGAGGCGCGCCCGCCGCGCTCTCGCCGTAGAACGTGGCGCTCTCGCAGCAAGAGCGCGGCGAGCGCGCTGTCTTAACGCAGCCTCGTTCGTGGAGATTACCCGACAGCGACGTAGAAGCGCGGATCCGTTGCGATTCTCTCGCTCGTGGAGGCGGCCCCTAAGATGAAAAGCGGGAATAGTTCGGACACATTTTTCTATGTTGCTCGCTTTTTTGTACACTTACATCCAAATAACGTTAATCGTCTAACTAAAGTTATTCGATTTTTTGACGAAGAGAATCCACTTACTCTGAACAGCTCTAGTAACGATAACATCAGTTTCAATGGACAATTCCCTGCAAGCCCATGGTAGAAAATAGTCAAAGTCGGTTGGCTTTGGATGGCTAATTTTCCCAGGATCTTCAATAGTGGTTGCAGTGTCCACCTGAATTTCCATTTAGAAATTGTTACAGAATAAATATTTTAAGAAAAATACAAATCAAATGATCGAAAAGTGAATACATAAAATTGTGGTTATATGACAGAATAATGTCAAACAGAATAATGTATTTTTTTTTTCAAATTCTGATTAATTGGTTATTTATTGGTTTTCTGAATAACAAAAAAATGGAGTCAGCATTATAAAAAGTTTTTACCTAAGTAGATTGCATGTCAGCATTTCCATTGTAAAGTCCATTCTTCTTCTCCTGGCGTATCGATGGCAAAAAGTTCAGAGTTCACAATTCCGCTAGACTTTTGATCATAAAAGTTGATTCTAGGATTAAAAAAAAAAAAAAACAATATTCTTGGTAAGGGAGCCCAGAGGGTTTTTGAGTCAACATAAGCAGGGCGAAAAGTTGATAGCTGAGTAGGTGCGGCATGACGAGAGAACACCGAAAATATATTAGAAAAATATAATATGCTCAAAAACCCTCTGGCCTCGGTACAGCTGAGACGGGTTTTGAGCAACCATAATGCAGGGAAAAAGGTTGATAGCTGAGTAAGTGTGGCATAACGAGAGATCACCGCAAATATATTTAAAACGTTTCATATAGGAGCCCCGACGTCAGGAGTCCACTTACAAATTTTGAAATTGCGCCAAAAATAAAGTGACAAGTAAGTAAGTGGAAGTAATAATTGCCGGAGAAATCTCATAACAAACACACACAGTCAAATTGAGAACCTCCTCCTTTTTGAAGTCAGATTAAAATGCTTAAGGGCCCCCTAAAAGCGCTATCAATTATCAATATTTTACGGTTGAAATTGTTTTTCGCATTTGGCTTTTTGACGCCCCTTGCCGTCGGGCGCCTAGAGCGACCGTTCAATTCGCTCTGCCCTAGGGCCGGCGCTGATTTACCTGTCTGCAAACACTAGTCACAACGTAACCAAACCATATCGCAACTACTAGTGACAACAACTCAAGTGCAAGAAGTTGTAGCGACACTCATCATCATCATCATATCAGCCGAAAGACGTCCACTGCTGGACATAGGCCTCCCCCAAGCACCGCCACTTCGACCGATTCTGTGCTTCCCGCATCCAGCGGATTCCTGCGGCGTTTACAAGGTGATCGGTCCATCTTGTGGGAGGCCTTCTAACGCTACGTCTTCCGGTGCGCGGTCGCCACTCCAGAACCTTTCAGTCCCATCGGCCGTCTGTTCTGCGAGCAATGTGTCCTGCCCATTGCCACTTAAGTTTGGCAATTCTTCGAGCTTTGTCGGTTACCTTGGTTCTTCTGCGGATCTCTTCATTTCTGATTCGATCACGTAGGGAAACTCCAAGCATAGCCCTCTCCATTGATCTTTGGTAGCAACACTATTCACACGTAACCACTGCTTGCTCTCATCTTGTCGCTGCGTTGTGGTGTGGTTTGGTTATGTTCAACGAACAAGTCATCCCGGGACCGTCTGCTATAGGCTGATGATTATGATGATGATGATAATTAGATAACGCGATAGTTGACAGGAGAGAATGAAAGAAGAAAACTTCTTAAGACAACCTCAAGTAATGTGGGACAGGGACCGCAAGATGAAAAAAAATAAAGAAAATGTATTTGTAATTATTTATTTAAACATGAATCTCTGCTAATAGGTAGGAGCAGTATGTTTTTTAAACGCAACATTAAATAAATAACAACGTGTTAGTAGGTCTAATAAAAAAATAAAAAAAATAGATTTAGAAATCATTAATTGATAAAGAGACATCACAAAAATATATAAAAACGTAACTTGTATATAACATTCATAAAAATATAAAACTAAATAAATAATGCTTGGCGTGATAAAGAAACATAGGTAAGAAAAATATATGAGAACGTAACTTTGTAACATTAATAAAAATAGAATACTGAAAAAAGAAATGCTTTTAATTGGTCATTGGTTTTGAACTTATAAGCGTCCTTTTTGTTGTAGCTTCTGTTTGTTTTCTGAGAGCACCTAAACCACCTGAATATAACTTTAGTAGCTGATCAATCTCTCCATATTCTTTACAAGCTACAGGCATTAAGTTGCCTTCAATCACGACTTTGATCAAACCCCTCGGAGTTCTGTTAAGAGACTTCTGCGTTGATAAAACTTCATGCAATTTCTTTACGCTGGCATAGGTAAGGTTGTTGTAAGCAATATTCAAATAGCACAAGGTATTATTACCGAGACAATGCACTACATCATCTTGTAATTTTGTGTTGTTTGGGGAAAATGGCTCATTAA
The DNA here is from genome assembly GCA_948150665.1 of Conistra vaccinii. Classification (NCBI taxonomy): domain Eukaryota; kingdom Metazoa; phylum Arthropoda; class Insecta; order Lepidoptera; family Noctuidae; genus Conistra; species Conistra vaccinii. Next base: position 7,957,945 of record OX411340.1, on the reverse strand, counting down.
ACAATCCTATCCTACTTACGGCCAAATATACAGCTTTTTCTTGTATAGTTTGGGCCTGATCACTATCTATAAGCGGCTTCTGCGAAGGTAAATTTTGCAGAGATTCCTTTTCCAGTTTACCCTTCTTTAACGGTTTCTTTTTGGTGTTTGGGCTTTTATCGAATGTTTCAGTTTGGAGCTCTATAAGCAGTGTGTTAATTAAATCATGTTTATTTTTTAGGTAAGCCACGTATCTGGTTCTACTTTCTAATAATTCTTGGGCGTGCAAAGGAAATTCATGTAATGTATCAAAAATGCTCATACCTCCTTCATCTGTAATCATATTACCCGCTAAGTTCAAGTAACTGAGTTGTCTGTTTGTTCGCAACATATCTGCTAAATACTTCGCACCAACATCTGTAATTCTGTTACTTGATAAGTTTAAAGCAGACAGTCCTTTCGACGCGGGAAGTGGGTCTTTTAATTGATCCGCGATCGTTTTTACAACGGCATCATTTATCGTGCATTTCGCCAAAGAGAGATGTTTTAACTTATTGTCCGCTAACAATATGTGATAGTTAGCTTGGCTGAGAAATGTACTATCAAGACATAATTCTGTTATGTAAGAATTGGGTAAAAACTTGGATATTTCATATAAAGAATCCATGCTCAAGCCGCTGTTGATGGTAATTGAAGTCAAATGTTTTTGGTACGGTAGAGTGAGTGCGATTACTTGCACAAACTTCCTTGGTATAGCCTTGTTCTGGAGAAGTTTCAGCTGCACTAGGTTTTCATTGCTGTTGTAAAATGCTTGTATCATTATTTTATTTTTATTGCTTTTTACAGCTCTGTTGAATAATGAACTATCTATGTCATCTTCTAAACCAGCAACTGACGATCCAGTATATTTTTGCTTTTTTATTAGTTTACTGCTCGACTTTTTCTTCTCTGAAGCACTGACGTACGTTTCTGTTAATGTTAAATTTAATAATAATTACTTTGATGACGCTGTTTCTTTGTTTAATTGTGTACCTACTTCATTCAGGATATATCTAATATTACACCAAAGTCATAAAATTATTTTATTATACAAATAACGACGAATCTCGCTATATTTATAATACAGGCAGGGACATCGTCGATCAATCTGTTACCATGGATTCTGTACATGATTCTAAACCCCATGCGTTGAAATTCTTCTTCGGTTATTTTACAAAAAAAGAGCAGTTCCATACATTTTGGTCGCGTAGGTACTTTTATAGGAAATAGCAGTTTTTTTTTAATAAGCGCCAGATATATCCTATGCGTGGTCGTCCAGGATCATGTACCTACTGCACTTGGTAACAGATTGTGCGTCGATGTGTGCTGTCACTCTGTATAGAGGGATATTCGCTCGAGCGAGAAGTACGCTAGCAAGGATCTGCACTCATTCATATTGAACGCTTGTTTACATGCGTATGGACTTCTTGTTCTAGCGAAGGACGCCCTTAAGTACCAGAAAGAAGTAGTACAGAAAAATGCTGGTCTGTGCGTGTAAGTGTGATATCACCATTGAGAAAAACAGTGTTATTTGTTTAATGTTATCCGATTTATTGAAGAACACAGTCAACTTACTCTGAACGACTCTGGTAATTATGACATCAGCAGCAATGATGTATTCTTTGCACGCCCATGGTAGAAACGTATCAAAGTCGGTTGGCTTTGGCTGACTTCTTTTGCTAGCATCTGCGCTTAAGTCGACTGATTCGTCCATTTAGAAGTAGTTACAGAATAAATATTTATCAAAAATATATCGAAAATAATAAATAAAAATGACAAAACTAAGTCAAAAAGAAGAATGGTTTATATTTAATTTCTGGTTTGTTATGGTTTTCTGGAAAGAAAAATATAGATTGAGTACGATGTAAAAAGTTTTAAGTCAGTAAGTTGTATGCTAGCATAATGCCCCGTATCCACGGCGACAAAAGTTGCACAACATTGTTCCAGCATCATGTGGTTGTGTTGCGGAGACCGCAACACGGTTTCCAGGAACATTTTATGTTTCAGCCTTGAGTTTAAGAAAAAATAGGCTGCGTAGAGCGTCCTCTTTGTCAATCACAGCTATGACAATTCTCGGAGTGCCATATTAATCCTTAACCACTGACACAAATGACATTCGTCACCGAAACCGTTATTCGTTCAAATCTTCATTTTGTGCGAGAACACGTTCATGCCATTTTATGTAGTTTCCTAGCTGCCTGTGACGCGTGCGCTGCGGGGGAGAAGGGACGAGTGGCGCAAGTCTGAACAGGTGAGTTTGAGGGCCAGGCGTATGACATACGTATGGTCAGTGTTAATGTAATTTTTTCGAAGTTGTTTTTTTTTGTGTTGATAAAATGAATCGTAATCGATGCAACATTTCGCCTGGGTCCTCTACAGTTAGCATTCATTCAAATGAATCATTGGAATCATAGCTGTGTGAATCTGATGAGTCATCGGTAAAGGACCGCAGCAATTTTTCGAAAGAAGATAATGAAGAGGATAAACTATTGCCATAACCGGCAGCCTGTGACACATTTTCGGAACACTTTTCTTATGGTGAAATTTCATTGTCTTATTTCGCAAGAGACAGGGATGTTGTGCAGTGTGCGGTCAGCTGATTTGCTTGCAGTGATTTAAACTGACCTACCTTAAAAAGACGTTATCTAGAAATGTGATATTGATTTGATCTAGAGATGAATATCACATTTCTAGACATCTACTTAAATGTTTTTTTTAGAACAAACATTTAGAATTAGAAAACGAAGAAAAAAGTTTCTATTGTTAAGTTCAGGGGCCTAGACAAAGTAACATTCGATTAGCGACAACGCTAGTAGAAAAGTCAAAAATGTATGGGATTGACAAAAGCTATCGAAACGTCACGTGATCATAGCTCAACGAATAGAAATTAGCTAGACAATATTTAACATCATTCCATTCATACAGCCTCGAACGATAACTTGCTAACGAAAGACCAGAGACAATAAATGTAATTTTTATCGAAGAAACCAATGGATCAGACGATAGCGAAACGTAGTGTAGGTATGTCGTTGAAGCGATAGCGATTGTCGAAATAGAATCGCTCCGAAGCGAATGTCATTTGTCTAGGCCCTCAATTTATTTTATGTAAATTTTTAGAGTGTGTTTTATATTTGTTTCTTAATCTCTAAACGTTTTGATTAATAAATATTTTTCAATGAATATTTTTACTGTTTTATTTTTATCATCGCACACTATGGTATCGTATAAAAAATTATAAAAACATGAAATACTCTTGATGACTAGCTCAGAGATTTTTCCTAAAACAGTGACAAATGTCATGCATAATTATGTCAATGATAGTGTTACGAAATTACACGTCATTGGTTGAGGGTTAAAGCGTATGTAGGTAAGTAAGTCTCTGAAAACCTTCAACATATCTTCAAAGTCTCCAATAAGTTGGTTTTGCTCGCACACAGTTGGAAATTATATGTAATTATGTAAATAAGTAAACGGTGAAGTAGCGAGTTATCACGGGGCGCGGGCCACCCCCGCCCCCTTTCCGTGCCACCCCCCGCGAAAACTAGCAGCGATATAATAACTTCGTGTGGCTGGTTTATAGTGTAGAGATGGAACCTTTTTTACATATTTTTTATATGGTGTCTCGTCGGTCTAATGGTCGGCAGCTTGCAGGCGCAAAAGCAGCTTTTCAGGCGTTTTTCAGGAAATTCTCTGTTGCTGCCAGGAATTAGAAACTCGGCACGGTATTATGACAAAGGGCCCGCAAATCACTTCATGGATGTGACCAATAGGGATTTTGACTAAATATTTTTTTTTGTCCATCAAGTAGATTATTAAAAAATATCAGACACGAACCTATTTTTATTTTTTTACGCATTCAAAAGTAGGAGTAAATACATCAAGTTGACATGTGGCATCATGACGTTACTCCCCGGTAGATTTTAAACTGACATGTGACGTAGCGAGCTCGCGTTCCCCAACTTTAATGCATTTTTACTGAACCATTTTTTAGCAAAAAATACGTTTGTAATATTTTTCGATTATCTGACTGACGGACTAAATAGTTTTTTTTCTTCCCCATTCAACATCCCTATTAATTGTGTCGAAACGTGGTATGTAACACTATTGCCAACCCTTTCCCTTTCGGGAGAAAAATGCGTTTTTGTATAGTAGGTATACAGGAATTTATGTTGTCGAAAGTATGTATAAAAAAAATTAACAAAACGAATTTGTATTAATAATAAAATAACTTATATTATATTTTATATATAATATAAGTTTATATTTCTTATATTTTTTAATGTTTTTTATATCTTTTTGTTAAGTAATATTTAAAAATGTAAATTATATGTATTTAAATGAAATAGAAGAATTAAATAATTTATAAATAAAATATCTGGACATAGCACACGAGCTTGTTGACCTGTGGAATGTGAGCTCGGCTGTCATCGTGCCGATTTTCGTTACGGCCAATGGCCTGATGGCCGAAAGCCTCGACCAACATCTCTCGAGACTCTTGTTAGGCGGTAGTATCAAGGGCCTGATTCAGAAAGCAGTACTCCTCGATACAGGCTCGTATGGTGAGGAGGTTCCTGTCTCTGGAGCCCTAACCACCGGTAGCTTGGATCCTGCTCCCGACACCGGCGGAACACTATTTTTTATATTTTTAAATGTTTTTTATATCTTTTTTTTAAGAAATATTTAAAAATGCAAATTAATATGTATATAAATGAATAAACGAAATAATAATAATAACTTTATTTCAGACTATCCTTTTACAGAGTCATGCATATTTGTGTTAGTAAGTACTTATGAACTGTGTTAGTAAAACACAAAAATAAAAACACACAACATCACATTGACACATGGAGTGCGATCCAGTGCCTAAGAAATGGACCGTCTAACCGGTCCGCTACTACTTTCAGAATGCTGTTGGAGCTTGCTCGGATACGGTGCAGTATGGAGGCCGCTCTCTTTCTCATGATGGCATGAAAGCCATCAATCTGAGCCTCCATAAACATGCCGGACGCACTGCAGCATCTCGGTAGCCCCAACAACATTCTAAAAGCGTTATTATATTGCACCCGAAGGGCATTGAGTGCCCGCTGAGTACAGCTGACCCACAGGGTGCACGAATAAAACGATTGGCAGTATGCCCTGAACATTGTGCACTTTACCTCATTCGGGCACCGTTTAAACCTGCGAGCCAGCATGTTCCCACGGACAGCCAACGCCCTTCGTTCCCTCTCAATGTCCACGTCATCAGCGAGGTCTTCCGTGACCCAGTGACCCAAGTACTTAACCTGCGTCACTCTGTTAAGCGGTACACTATTTAGCGTAACCGATGGGACGGTGTCGACTTTACAATTCCGCGGTAGGAATACCAACAACTCACTTTTTTTCGCATTGTACCTGAGCCCATGAGCCACGGCGTACTCTTCACATTTCCTAACAAGTTTCCGTAAACCGCTAATTGAAGGACTCAGCAACACCATATCATCCGCATAACTCAAGTTGTTAATAGTGGTGCCATCAATAGTGCAGCCGACTGCAGTGCTACTGAGACCCTCAATCAACTCATTGATGTACAGGTTGAAGAGTATAGGGGATGTTAAACCACCCTGTCTTATATATAATATAAGTTTATATTTTTTAATGTTTTTTATATCTTTTTGTTAAGTAATATTTAAAAATGTAAATTATATGTATTTAAATGAAATAGAAGAATTAAATAATTTATAAATAAAATATCTGGACATAGCACACGAGCTTGTTGACCTGTGGAATGTGAGCTCGGCTGTCATCGTGCCGATTTTCGTTACGGCCAATGGCCTGATGGCCGAAAGCCTCGACCAACATCTCTCGAGACTCTTGTTAGGCGGTAGTATCAAGGGCCTGATTCAGAAAGCAGTACTCCTCGATACAGGCTCGTATGGTGTCGGGAGCAGAGTCCAAGCTACCGGGGTGGTTAGGGCTCCAGAGACAGGAATGTCTCTGGAGCCCTAACCACCGGTAGCTTGGACTCTGTTCCCGACACCGGCGGATCACAATTTTTTATATATTTTTATCCTACTGCCCCAGAAGGAGGGTAATGTTTTTCGAGAGTATGTATGTATGTTTGTATGTATTTCTATTTCTTTGGCACGCTCTGTAGCCTGAACGGCTTGAAGGATTTTAACAATATGACGTGTCGTTAGATTCGTCTTAATTGTGGGAGTGACATAGGCTATATAATATTTATCTATTGCATCTGCAAATACAAAAAAAACGGCAATTATAATAATAATATACAAAATAAACGCTAGTAATCAGTCAATTCCAAATACATATATATTTTAATTAATAAACTAAAAAACTTGAAATAAAGAAAATTATTTAAATACAAAACAAAACCCAACTGCAAAAACACATAACTGAAAAGAGAAAAACAAGCATTATAATCTATAGAATTTTGTCATCGCAGGCGGGGACAAACTAGTAACCGGATAATGATGTAAGTTTTGTTTGCGATACCAAAATTCTATAGATTATAATGCTTGTTTTTCTCTTTTCATCAGTTATGTGTTTTTGCAGTCGGGTTTTCTGTTAAAATTATATTTTATAGCCCAATGGCTTTAAAATCAAAGCGAACGAGTGGTCATGAGTTTGATCGTAATCCGTTCCACATAATGTAATAAAAGCCTACCTATTGATGTGTTCTCTGTTGGAGAACGCTGTTTGAGAACGCTGTTTTGGCCGACGACTATCTCCTTTGACTCAGTCTTGGCTACACTGATGATCACAGTATGTTGATATTTGCATATTCGAAAACGTTGCTGCACATACCTACATCACCCTGTGCTACATGCACAGCATGATGTAGGTATGTGCAGCAATACCTGCGGAGTAATAACGTAAAAAACATGCAATCGATTGCATTTTGACAGTTTAGCCACGATCATTGCGTTATTAACGTTGTTGAGCAGACATGTTTTTTTAAACCTATGAAGCATTGAATTGGAAATTTTCTTCAAAACCCTCGGATTGTAGTGGAAGTGTAGGGTGCTGGCTAAATAATAAATCGCAAGCCTCTTCCACACTAAACCGCCGACGCTGCGCGAGCTCTAAGAAGTGTTTCAAAGGCAGCCATCTTGGAACTCATCTCCTTACGCGAGATAATGTATTAAAATATGTACATACCGCCATGTATAGCTGTGTATACATGCGGCTTGTGAGCGCGTATGTAACTATGTATTTATATGATGTATAGCAACGTGACACTTGATACATAATTTACGTACCTATGTAGTGCGTATTTATGAGTTGGCTATTTGTGGTTTTATTGGCAATGTTTATTACTGTTTGAAACATTGTGTTATCTGATTTCGTAAGAACATCTATCATAAGCTTAACAGTCTTCATTCTCGTGATAGAATATAATTAAAACTGTGTTGCTTGGGTGTAGAAAGTGCGAGGAACTGTAACCAGAAACACAATGCTCATTTGGTTTAAGGGGAAAAATGACAGATTACCGGTTCTACCTCATTCTTCAAATTACGATAAATGCCTTTTAAAAGCTACCATGTCACGTCTATATTAATTAAAAGTTTTCCAAGACACGAGCAATGAGCACATTGTTTTTTCACGTCAAGTCGTAGAATCAACCATCAACAAGGATCACAAAACTTGTTGAAACTGGGTATTTGTTGAAAGGCCTACACTGTCCTTCCTTATCTATAAACACTGTTATTTAAAAATATTGTAGAAAAACTGTGAAGTACCTTGCCGGCTCTTCTCTATATGAAACAACAAATTAGAACTGTGCACCTAGCTTCTGACGTTTCATAAGTGCCCATGTAGGATTACGTAAATTGAATTATTGATTTTAGAACATATACGTATGCAGAGTGTAGTGGTGGTTTAGTGGTAACGGCCCCGACCTACGAGTTGTAGGTCGTGGGTTCGAACCCAAGCAGGCGCTTTACTTTGTGAAATAATTTCATCACCACTGCTCTCAAAACAGTGAAAAAACACATCGTGAGGAAACCGCCATGTCTTAGAAGCAAAAAATTGGATTACAGCCTACTCCCTCTCACAGAGAGAAGGCCTGTGTCCCAGCAGTGGGAACATTAATAGGATGATTATGATTATACGTACTTATGCAAAAAAACGTTAGTTTTTCAGAAGATACCAACCGATTTATTCTGTAGAAAACTTAAAAATAAGGTTATAAGTAAGGTGAAGTGAGCTATCATTTCACTTATGGACAGTTTAATAACCCACATCATAGCTGCACCTCTACCCACCCCTTCCCTATAGGTAAACCACAAATATAGCCACATTTCTTGCACCAAAGCTCTTGCAATTCAAACGCGGCATCAGCAGCGAGTCTTAAGAACCGAACGTCGTCGGTTCGTTCGTTCTCAATCTAACTTTGTTCTGGTTCTCGCTCCTTCGATAGGGCTGGCAGGAACGAGAGTTTAGAATGCATTTAAAATTATACAATTTTTAACCCATGACGCAAAAAAGGGATGTTATAAGTTTGACCGTTATGTGTGTGTGTCTGTCTATTGCACAAGTCTTAAATGGCTGAACTGATACGGTTGCTGTTTTTTTTTGGGGTGGGAAATCATTAAATGACTTCTCAAATTGACGGGGGCATCGGCCCTAGCGTACCCCGTCAATTTTGCTGACATCTCTTTGAGGCGCGCGTGGAACACGACGCGCCGTCGACCCGGGCCTGGTCCTTATTGGACGGCGAGCTGCCCGTTGCTCTCCGTCCGCAGGCCCGCGCCTACGGTGGTCGAAAATCGGCTACCAATTCCCGACAACTGGGGTGTCTCCTACGGCGGCGGCTAGGGGCGTTAGAGCGCAACATTTGTCTCTCCCTCACGCGCTCCACCTCCTCATTCGCGAGCATTACTGCTTCGCAGAAGGAGGTGACGGCTTGCCATGCCCTCTCGCTCCGTACCATGGCCTGAACCAAGGCCGAACGCAAGAGGTCACTGCCGCCGATCGCCTCTACGAGGACTCGGCGGTGCTCCGCCCAAGCCGGGCAGACCTCCACCGTATGCTCCACCGTGTCCTCCGGGCCACTGTGTTCATCAACTGCCTAGCCTTTTCCCAACTATGTTGGGGTCGGCTTCCAGTCTAACCAGATGCAGCTGAATACCAGTATTTTACATGGAGCGACTGCCTATCTAACCTCCACAACCCAGTAACTGGGAAATACTATCGTATTACCCAGTTACTGGGTTGTGGAGGTCGAGAGAGGAGCCCGAGAGTATGTCAACTCGTAACGACTGTCAAAGATCCACGATTGACAGCCGGGACCAACGGCTCAACGTGCTTTCCGAGGCACGGAGGAGACTCGGTAGGTAAAGATGGTCACCCATCCACGGACCAACCCCAGCAAGCGTAGCTTAACCTAATGGATTGATCCATGCGGCTGTTATTACTTAGTCACGAGCTCCAGATTCAAACTGTGTTACAGAATGAGGATGCAGTAGTCGCTCATCGTTAGGGAAAAAGCAAAAGGAATTATTCGCCGTGGGTCGATCATTTATCAGTTGTGAGTGTTTGTGTTTTCTCTCTAACTTTCAATACACAAGGCAAGCTGAACTCAAGTCAGTGTACCATTTAAATGTACCTTATCCGTACAGTACCAATAACAATGAAGATACTAGTGATTTCTTGACTTCGGCTTATTTGCAAACATTTACGTCTATAAGGGTGATCGAATGGATCCATACATCTGTTTTTATTCTAACTTATTTCGTTCTCGAGGATCACTTGAAGCAATCAACAAGCTTACATGAATTCGATTCCTGAACATGTAGATTTATTTGTGTTGGTATTCTTACCAGCCAGTGGGCTGGTAAGAATACCAACACAAATAAAACACATATTAGGTAGTTTAAAAAGATCAAAAGGGCTTGCCAAAACAATATGCGCCACTTTCGATACAGCTGCTACCAACTAGCATTATTATACCCATAATTATTGCCTGTGCATTATGAACTTGAAATACTGACGACGAACGTTCCGATCTACGCCGAGTTGTAAGGCTGCCTGTCCACTGGAGCGGAGAGGAGAAACGAGGAGCGGAGATGTGCCAATATTAACCAATAGAATCTTGACTTAGGATCACTGATCTAAACTCAGGGGCGGAGTCAAGATTCTATTGGTTAATATTGGCACATCTCCGCTCCGCTCCAGTGGACAGGCAGCCAAGGCTGCCTGTCTATTGAAGCGGAGCGAGGCAGCGGAGCGGAGTTGCGGACAGTGTTTGTCCATTGATGCGGAGCGAGTCAGCAAGCGAAGTTACGGACTGTGCGGAGCTAGGTAGCGGAGCGAGGTAGAAGAGCGGAGTTGCGGACTGTGCGAAGCTGGACCAAGTTATTTGAGCCGGCTGCAATACCTCGCGGCTGGTTTTTTCCACTTCCCCGATCCGCTACCCTACCCCGCTCCGTTTCACCGCTCCGCTTCTCCACTCCGCTTCCCCACTTCGTTTCGCTTCCCCAGGAAATCCCTGTCCACTGAAGCGGAGCGGAGATTTTATGCAATTTGATTGGTTGATATTGGCACAGCTCTGCTCCGCTCCTCTCCTCTCCGCTTCAGTGGACAGTCAGCCTAAAATTGGTTTTTCATGCCAATTTGACGAACGACGATGAATAGACGTCACTAAAGGTTAAGAAAAAAAGCATTCCTTTCATAAATGTCTTGCAACCCTACCTATTCGAAATTCAAAACGGAGCGCGGGGCGGTGGGGTTTCATAAGTAAGTACGTGTTTCTAAGTTCCCGATTATATTGTCGGTTGGCGAGTGCCTGATTTATTTGTGTTGCCAGTAATTCGAAATATATTTCCCTTGTTGTGGGGTGAGGCTTGCAACTCTTAGTATTCAGGGTAATTTATAGATGTTACTGGTCGGTTAAGATGTTTTGATTTTGATAAGAGGTTAGTGGAGTGTGTTGTATGTATGATTGTCGGTAAGTATATATACAATTTTCAAGAAATTATTTGATTTTGTAGTCCTTAATGACCTACTTGTGTGTATGATACCACATGATTGTGGTACAATGACTATATATCCTCTTGACTGCTCATACGGGCGACTCAGGCTCACGACACATAAATGAAAATGCACTGATATTAGATGACAATATGACTGGCCATTTTAGTTTTGACCAGTTATTGGATCTCTGCACACGCGGTTATTTTGACACATTATTTTGACACATTAAAAAAAAGTCTGCATAATTATAAACAATTATGAGTTCCTGTTCTATTAAATGGTGTGGGAAATCGTCTAGAACATCCAGCTATAAAAAAGATGGCATAACTTTTCATCGGTAAGTAAAATATATTTATTTTAAAATATTATTATGAATAATTGCAGGGCTCAAGCTGAACTGGTTCTTTACGTAAAAAGGCACAAAAATGTACACTGCGTTGATGTCTTTTTGAAAAGTCCCTTTCTCTCACTAGGGTATTTCAATATATCTGTCCCTTTTTATCTTTACTAATGCTGTAGTGTTGTGACAACTTCAAAACAAAGTCTTTATATAATATTGTCGATAAAAGTTACGATGTTTCCTACTGGTAAAAAAGTAACATTACTTAATGTTTACATCTTAGATTTCCAAATATTCCGGAACTGAAAGAAAAGTGAATTAATGCAGTCCACAGGGAAAATTGGTTTCCAAAAAAAATTAGCGTTGTTTGTTCAAGGCATTTCACTGCAGATTGCTTTGAAACTTTAAAGAACCGACGCCGCTTATTTAGTACAGCAACACCGACCCTGTTTTTGCCTGTTTTGGTATGTTTTATTATATAGATCATTATTTCAGTTGAATGTTTAAAGGGTTTACGACGTACGGCATTTCATTCAAATTCATTTTTCATTAAAGTTTCATTAAAATTGATTCAGTCATTTCGAAAAACAAGGGCTTGAAGCCCTTGTTTTTCGAAATGACTGAATCAATTTTAATGAAACTTCATACGCTTATGCAGGATACAAAGGTCTAAAAACTTAGTTAAGAACATTTTCGAAAAATAGTGTTACAGCCAAATTAGACCGATTTTAAATTTTCCATAGAAACAGAGATATCCAGGTATCTGTTTTTAAATAAGACATTTAAAAAATGTTCTTAACTAAGTTTTTAGACCTTTGTATCTTGCATATGCGTATGAAGTTTCATTAAAATCGGTTCAGTCATTTCGAAAAACAAGGGCTTGAAAGTTTGTATGAAATGCCGTACGATATAAACCCTCTTAAGGGGAATCGTCCAACCTAACCGCGAAATTAAAATATTCATTGGATTTTTGCAAATTTCAGCTCTATTCGTCACCTTATTTTGTCAATAACGCTATTCACTACAATAACGGCGGGCGATGTTTTTACTTAACCGTTATTGTCACGCAAGCGACATACTATGTCAAGTAGAGATGAAATTTGTAAAACTATAATGAAAAATTGAATTTTGCGGCTAGGTCAAACAAATTTATTTAATAAGCCAATTTATTTAATATTTTATGCACTATTAAAAACTCAGAAAGGAGAAATTGAATGCCTTAGGCATTTTATGCTAGTTTATCTTAAAGGGGTGACAGACAGGCGAGCAGGTCTGTGGTCTTATGGCTCGGCGACCTTACTCGCTCGTGTGTCACCCAAAGTACGCGCACTTTAAAACCGCCGACTAAGCTCGCCGGCGATCCAACAGTTTGAAATTTTGCTCGTAGCCCGCCTTAATTCGTAGTTTCGTACGTCTGTCATTGCCGCGAGTCGCGAGTCAGCATTTTGTTTTGATATTTGTGTAATTTTTGTTTAGTTTGGTTCAGAAAAGTCGAAAACATCGCGATAGAGTGTGAGAAGTCTTCACGTGTGTCACCGACGGCGAGCCGCGCAAGTTGTCGAGCTTAAAAACCGCGGTCTTTAAGTACGCATGTCTATCATCCGTTTTAAGGTGATGCAGAGATAACAAACCAATTAATTTCTGTAGGTACTTTAATGAGTTTTACATTCCATAAGACTATCAGTTAGGAAATCTCGACTCCAGCTAGCTTGTCAAATAATGACCTGTAAAAGTGATTCCTAATTGCACAATAAATTAATTGAATTTGAATTTCACATTATGAGAATTCATTGTTCTATCCGACAGGGATTAATATTGCTATTATTTTTATAAGACATACTTTCAGACCATTAAATAAGCTTCATTCAATTTTAGCATTGATTTAATTGAATAAAGTTAAATTTGAAGTGTAACGTCAGTGTTTTATTTGCACCCAGTTAAGGGGGCGCATCCTAAAAGTTGGCAACGTCGTAAATAGCTGTCAAATAGTTACCTGTTTTGTTTAATTTGGAAATAATACTGTATGGAAATAAGAAATGTGGCTAACTAACTTACTAGAATATTAATGATGAATTGCAATTGAACTGCAACTTTGAATTTGATAGGTGTAAAAAAGGCATTTGGAAAATTTCCAAATACTTTTTTTTAATAATAATTCGGTGTTACGATATTAATTGTTGCATTTCATAATCAATATTCTAGTTCGCTAGTTAGCCACATTTTTTATTTCCATACAGAAATATTATCAAATTAATCAAAACACCGAAATATTTGACATCTATTTGCGACGTTGCCAACTTTCAGAATAAACCCTCTTAAGGCTGCCTGTCCACTGGAGCGGAGAGGAGAAAAGAGGAGCGGAGATGTGCCAATATTAACCATTAGAATATTGACTCCGCCCCTGAGTTTAGATTTGATTGGTTAATAATGGCACATCTCCGCTCCTCTCCGCTCCAGTGGACAGGCAGCCTTACACCCTATCAATTAAAGTTTAAAAAAATATAGAATTAATAGACGTCGATTTTATCGATATCGATATTATTGTGCAAAACTGACTTGCGGGTCACTATTTTTAAAACATACGTCCTGTCATTGTTGCACCGGCCAATCACAACCGCTGTATTTTCTTCGTCCCCCGGCCCGCAGTGGTGAGTCGTATGCCTAGACGAAATCGGTCTATCAGCTCTCAAGTGGTTTAATTCTCATTGTTGTGGTACCACAAGATGTTTAATTATGTCTTCGATTCTTATAGGTAGGTTTCATGTTGAATCTGATTTCATTAAACAAAAGTGTGATACACGTAATAAATGCATACATAAATACATTCTTTTATTTCGAAAATTTAAAAAGTAGCCTACCGGCTTCCAGGTTACTGCACCTTTATGCGGCAGTAATCCAGAAACGGCAAAAAACTTAAGCCGTTGCCGTTTGCCGTAACTATAGAAGTTAATTAAGCGAATTGTTCTGCTTTTTATATAACCCATTTCCAACTAGTGCTAGGCATAACGTCTCCTTATCAACAAATAGCGTCTTATTGCAGTCCTACCAAAACTAACATAGTTCTCTGCTCACCCCCAAGATAACAACAAACTCGCACCTCGAGAATCTTATGCAAATATCACACGGTCCCCATGTAAAACTTTGCGCCGTAAAACTAATTAATTCCACTGTATATCCATGTTATATAAGCGAAATTTTGAGTGCTCCGTCTTCGAAGTGTCTCAGGTGGCGAGACCCCCATTCCCCCAACCACTTTGGGGGCCAACCCACCCCGCGAAGCGTCTATTTTCGCGGGGAATAAGTAACTGTGGCGTTATGTTACATCGCTATTGATTTTCTTAGTGGCTTTTAAGGCGGTGCCTATGTTGTAGTGTATAGGTAGAATGGAAGGTATGGGGTGGATAGTGACAGGTTAGGTTGAAATTAGTTGGTGGTGTTTTTGTATCACTTGTGTGCGTAATTTTTGGTTGTAGGCTCTGAAAAAAGGGCCAGATACTCGTGTGCTACGATGTGCCGAAGTAAAATTGCAGAGCATGATTTAAAGAGGCTGTGGTGAACGTTAAAGCCTTTTAATAAAATGTAAAGAGATTGTGAGAGATATACAGTAAAAACATGGAGATAGAGGATATTAGGTTTATGGAAGATTTTACATTAGATTATGTTTTGTGTGTCAGGTTATTGAAAATGCTGCCCTCCTGCATCATAGGACTCACTTCAATGCCTTGAAAATCTTAGAGAAATGCCTCATGTGTCTGTTATTTCATCAGCATCTATAACTATCTTCTATAAACCACTGCCATGCTGTTTACTGTTAAAATAGGTAACTGTTGGTACTCAGTGTGTTATTAATATGTCCCCCTGACACGAAATCTCTCAACTTTTATTAAAACTCGCCTGAACAAGATTCAATACATCAGAAGAATATAACAATATAATATATTCTTAAATGTCTTCACCCAATACATAAGACACACATAGACAAACACCAAAGAAGCTTTACTTACCCATAATATAGAGAACATTATAATAATTTTAATGGAATCTTGTTAATCCCACCACAGGCTGGGTGGGGTGTCGCGGCCCCCACGGTCCCCTCCCCCATACCATGCGTATAAAATTACATAAACAGAGCAGAAACTATAACATTATAACATCTAAGACGTTTCAATTTAATTGAAATTTTAATTAAATTAGTCCTCGCATCTTAGAGGAGTTCAATTTTGTAATTAATTGGTGGTTTATTTTGGTTACGTATTTGAATAGTGTTTTATAAGATATTCAGATTGAAAGTTTTAATAATTCATGAATGGCAAATACTTTTTTAAATAATATTTTGTGTCTGGAATGTAGTCATTAAAGTTCTTAGATCGATACTTGCATTTTCTGCACATTTTAAAACCCGAAATTGTATTTCACGACACCCATTGTATATTGTAAACTAGTTTTAATCCTAAACAGTGTATTTTCAGTGGGAATCAGGTATAAAAAAAGCTATTTGATAAATCTTTCCATAGCCTTGCCATAGCTTTCCGTAGTTCATCGCAGTCCCTTTCGAATTTAACCTTCCAAACCATTCGAAATAAGTTGATACCGAATCTTAAATAAGAGCTTCTTACGTTATCGAAAACAGTACCCATAAATATAGTAAAAACACGACCACACACCAATAAAACATAGCCCAATCAAACCAGAAATAACGGGCATACAATCAAACTGGCGCTTATTACCCGATTAGCCATAAAAGGGCCGGACTCGAACCCAGAGCCAGCTAATAAGGAGCCGTCGTTACGACGTATGTGCGTGTTAGGAATTTCATAAAGCCACTCGTGGCGGAAGACAATGCTAGTGGTGGGGTGTGACTGTCAAAGTTTTGAGGCTTATGTAAGTAGGTTTAGCCTTTCGAATTCGTACATAATAATTGCAATTTATTGTATCTACATCATATACATAATTATCTACTATCTGTATACATGGTCCTCATCTGGCCTGACTAAGATTATGTCTGAACTTTAAAAGAGACTGCGACTTCTGAGTTTGTTTCGGCCTTTCTTCTTGTAGTAGCCGGATAGGAAACGGCGAACTCATTTAACTCATTTAACTTATTTTCAATATTTTTTTTATTTAATATGACGTGTAAAAGTTATTCTGATATCCTATTTACAGAATAAACAATTTCATTGATTGAATTTCCCATCGGCAAAAATAACTAATTTTCCATCCCCTATTTGGTAGGAATAGAGTTTTCAAAAATCACTCTTTAGTGCTACGTTATGCTGGCCACACACGTTACGATTTGCTTGCGCAAATTTGTGTTTGCGCAAGCAAATCGTTACGTGTGTGGGAAGAAATTTGCGCAAATTTCTTTGAAAAAACGTCAAATTAGATTTGCGCAAGCCTAAGTTTGCGCAAGCAAATCGTTACGTGTGTGGCTACCATTACATAAGGAAGTCTTGTCCAAATTATCAACCTTCTTGGTGCAGGTTGAAGCTGTGCGTTGTCTGTCAGTGAATGACCTCAAGATTTTTAGCCGATTAACACGGAACACGGAACGAAATAAAACGTGACTAGACTATTAATCTACAATTAAGGGATAGACTCCCTTCTCGATAAAATCCAGATTCATATTTTATTTCTAGGATCACGACAAAGGTTGCCTTCTCTCTTTGAGAGAGAGTGAGCTATAATCGACCACGCGGGCCCAGTACGTGTTGATATATGTCACTTGTCTTCGAATTTTTGGTTCTAGGAATATGTCAGTTTCTTCACGATATTTACCTTCACCGTTTTGAGAGCAGTGGTGGTGTAACTATTTACACAACTGCCTGGGTTCGAACCCACGACCTACAAATCGTAAGTCGGGGCCGTCACCACTATAGGCACTGCTCTTCACTGTTCCACCACTGACTGCTCTTATAAGTATATGGTGGAGACTAGCCTAAAAAAATATAAGTCCTGTAATATCTTTTTGTATTTAATCCCTAAAGTGGGATGCTATCTTCTCTCTTATTATATTATATTATTCTCTCTTATTTCCTTATTGCTACACAGCACAATCTAAATTATTGAATAAACCTCGCAACTTTGAGAACCTTAGCGTAAGTGGAAAGATGAGGCGGCATTCGCGAGGGAGCGTCCCTCCGAACTTAATTACCTCCCACGTAAGTACACATCAGTTGTTTTGTTAGACCTCTTCAATATTTATAAGACGTTGATGAAGGAATTTCTGAGGATATAGGCTTATGTTGAAATTGAGAACTGGAGAAAACAGTAATAAGTTTATTTGAAAAGAATTTAAATATCGTCAAGGTTTTATTTTGTATGTGTTACGATCCTTTTCTACTTATTTCGCGATGCATGTGTAAAGTTATTCATAAAAATATATTTTGTTACTGGAATATACTTTCGGTTCAGTATTTGACAGTTTCATGTGATGATTCTATTAAAACTAAATTGCTAAAAAAAACGCAAGCGAATAGATACAGAATTTATCTCAGAGTTTAAGTGATATCATTCTGTAAATATTGCACTATAAGGCTGCCTGTCCACTGGAGCGGAGCGGAGAGGAGAGGAGCGGAGATGTGCCATTATTAACCAATCAAATCTAAACTCAGGGGCGGAGTCAAGATTCTATTGGTTAATATTGACACATTTCCGCTCCTCTTTTCTCCTCTCCGCTCCAGTGGACAGGCAGCCTAAGATTCGATTGAAAAATAAATAGAACAAATAGAATGAATAGAATCAAGGGTGATTTTTTTTTATCTTTGATATTTCTTTGATTTGGGTATACCCCACGATGTAAAAAAAACATACATACATATAAACACGCCCAAAATCTCATAGGAGTAGGCAGAGACTGCAGATTGACACCACTGATGAACAACAAATAGCAATATCACACATTGATTATAGTGAAATATTTACAAATGACATCACTAAATATATTAGTAACTAAAATTCTGAGCTTCATATTTGTTCGCTCTAGGTTTTTTTGAATACTTGATAAGCGTTCTCCTTTAAGATCCAAATATTTTGCGTATAGTATAGGTTATATTTCTTGAAAGTCGATTCAAGTAGGTATTTGTCATCACTGTTCTACACTCCTCCGATTTTTTTAAATAAGTAGTTACCTACTCCGCAAATAAAAACTACTTTTCATTTCGAAAAACAATATTCAAATTACAATAGTTATCGCGCTACCCAAATCGAAATTCATGTTGTCTACCTAACTACCTACCTACGTTACACAGCCGAAAAATCTCCCTCGACAGTCAAAATCGAAACAAAATAACAGTATTTTCGTGAAACCAGACGGCCACCCTTTTCATTTGGCAGCCCCGGCTGTCCATTAATTACGAATGCCCAATAGTTTGCACAACTAATTCTTATGATAAATTGGAATGGCTAGGGAATATTTTTTTTCGGTATTGGTAGTGTTTTTAGTTAACTTTAATAAAATAGTGACTAATGTGCTGACTAATGAAGACATTATAGTTATTATTTCCTTTATTACATTTACTTACATAATTATAGTTTATATTTTTTAATTTTTCTATGAAAAGCAATTAAAAAATAAATGTTATTATTATTATTTTTATTAAAATCTAAGACCATCTCAATTAAAATAGTTAAAAAACATCATATTTAAAAAAACAATTTTACATTAACACAAAACACGCTAACATAATATCATTAATCCGTATGGGAAAGTATCTTTTACTAAATAAAATAACAATATACAATTTTATAATCCAAATAAAAGATAAGTCAAAATCATCGTTTCAAAAACCGGTTTTTCCTTACTTTCTTTGACACCAACAAGTTTATCTTTCGTAAAAGAAAGCTCGTTTTCAAGGAATGGGAATTCAAAACCCTTTGAAAAGATATAAAAGTATTTTTGTAGAGTGATTCAACCTGTTTTGATCAAGTATGGTGACCGACAGGTCGTGGGTACGATTCTCGGCTTATGAAAGGAATATACTGATAGTAAAGAGGAACTTGTATTGAAATTGTGTGTGATTTAAAACATGTTTTTTTTTCTATAATACGTCAATTTTTTTTCACTTTCCGTGAGAATATCGAGTGAGTTTTTTCTTTAATTATATTATATTTCCATAAAGAATTTGACCTGTTTTGCACATAACCTATTTATATAATTTTCACATACAACCTGAACTTTACAATTTTATAAGTGTTCGTTACTAGATAATGGCTTGTACCTATCTAGTCTGCTAGCAATCCAGCGATCAGGTTCAAGAACCTAAGTTGTACAAACTGATTACATTTGCTTTTTGTAAAGTTTACAAATAAAAAAACGTAATAATTTACACCTTTGAATTTCATGAAGAGAATAAATCGTTTTCTTGATAATTATGGTTATCCAGTTTTATTGGTATGTAACTCAGACCAAATAAAAAACTAAGACATAGCGCTGTCAATGGTAACGTGAAGCCGGTTTCGTAAACATGTGTGCACTTAGAGAGGTGTCGTTTGATTGTAAATGTGTGCGTGTGAGCATATATGCACAGAGCGGAGGTGTAGTTTTGGCATGTTTCACTGTATTGTGCGTAGCGCTTCGTCTTGGTTTTTAGGTATGTACGTATATGTTTCGTAAATAAATACCTAACCTAGCGCCCGCATCTTAATAGCTACCTGATCATGATTCACCCTTTAGAACATCCCCGCACAACCAAGGAGCTACCCCCATATCCCTTAAACTTAACAATACCGATACCTCCGAAAATTATTTACCAAACTACCCTGTGAACAAAACGGCCCGCATCACGCCTTCAAAACGAAGGAAATTATTCAAGACTGATAAGAAGTGCGGAGACGTCAGTTAGAGTAATGTTTCCGCTTTTCCCGCCCCTCCTCTTCCTTAGGGCGAGGGGAGAAAGGGCTTATCGTACAAAAGGTATCGAGTCCCAACTCCCCTCTTTATAGAATTTTCGGGCTTTCCACTTCTGCGGGGTGTAGGGGGGTGTTCCCCCCTTTTTGCGACGTACATTTTCATTTCCTTCATCTTTCTCCGCTTTCGAGGTGGAGTGGGCCGGACTTGGGGAGGTTCATTAGATTTGAAGCTGATTAGACGGTCCTGTAAGTAATAAGAATAGTGTATTGGTTTTAGTTTGTCTTGTAAACTGACTTAGGCATTACATAAAAGCCATAGGCATAGGCAGGCTGTTGGGCACTATTTAATTAAGAAAATTAAGGGCAAATTAGATAAGATAATCATTTATTTGCTCAAACATTATATATTATTTATTTATTTATTTAATACTTCAAGCACAGAAATGTACAGAGGCGGACTTAATGCCATAGGTTTTTCTACCAGTCAACCTTAGGTTGATGCAGAGACAAACAGTGGTAGGTGCAATTTACGAAAAATTTAGGATATTTTATTTTATTTAAGTTAATAAAAAAAAAAAATACCGATTACAAACTATAAATATTATATATATTATGCCTAATTATATATAAATATAATTAGGCATATATACAAATAAATATACATAAATACACGAATATACTAAAACAAATATTGTATACAATACATACAATACAAATTGTCAGCATGCAAGAGATGTTAAAAGCAGTAATAAAAACAAATGATCATCGAGCAGTTTCTTCCTATCTTCCTGGAATAATGAGAGGGTGCTGATTATGGCAATTGTTTTCCAATGACTATGGTTCACTGAAGCGGCCTTTGAAATATGTATGAGCTGAAATTATGAAGATTAGAATCTTTGCCTTATGCAATTAGGTCAATCAGCTCGGTCTATATCAGTTCACTGCTGGACATAGGCCTGCGCCACAACACTCTGTCCTCCGCCTTCTGCATCCAGTCTGTCCCAGTCACCTTTTTAAGGTCGTGGGTCCATCTAACTGGGCGGTGACCCAGACTATGCTTGCCGATACGCGGTCTCCACTCCACGAATCGTCTGCTCCACGGGCCATCGGTCCTTGGACAAACTTGGCGAGCCTACTGCCACAAGCTTACTTTGCAAGCTATGTTGGTAAATCTGGTTCTTTTCCGGAATGTGATTAGGTACATTTACCTATTACTAGAATAGAATTCCCTAGAATTCTAGGGAAGCGAAAAAGTTGTCTACCATGTTTGTGCATAGGTATTATACTAAAAATCACAATCACGTCGTATTTTGTTTTTCTTGGCTCTACTAAGACACTTTTTATTTGGTGTAACTTTCATTAAAATTTCTCAAAGCAACAACCGACCTACGTATTTCATAAGGTAAAATTATACAGAAAATGCAAGCGATGCTCATTCGAAATACTTTGAAAGCGCGCTGGTATATAATTATGCAAACTACTATTTTTATATTAAACATTGCAGCTACAAGTTTACTAACTATTTCGTATTCTGTAGTTTTATAAAACAGGAGGGAAAACTTTTAGATTCACGGAACAATGGAATATAAAACTTTAGCAAAAAGGTAGCTGGATCCATCAGTGGATTTCTATAGGATGAGTTGATTATTAAATGTGTTAAATGCCAACAGTTCTTCATTAGTTAGTTACTCACACACCCTATATAATCTAACTCAGGAAAGTTGGTTCATATCATGGGTCCGACAATATACAAAATGGAGTACCTATGCGGAGTATATTTTAAGCGAGTGTATCATTAATGTGTTTTAAAGCTAAACTCCAATGTTGGGTAGGACCAGGCTTTATATGACCTGAAACAATAGTTTTAGGTAATGGAATTTATTTTTATCATTATTTTTTCAATGTTTATTCTTATTGAATTATATTATATTTATGATCAAAATCTTTTATTTGACGGCGCGTCGAAAGGTTTTGCTACTTGTGAACTTACAGAGTTGATTTTGAGTCCATTACATAGCAGACATTAAAACGCAAGGACTAGGTATGTTTAGCAGTAAAAACTAAGAGTCGTTGATGAAGATTAGGGAGAGAATTACTTTATTTACGGACTCTCTTTGTCTCTAGACTCCTGAAGAAAGGCACACTTCTTTTAAAAAAACACTACTGAGTACTGTTAAATCCAATCTACAAGTGATTTTTAATAAAAGTTATAAGCCCAGAATATTGAACAATTCGTAAAAAAAAACACAAACATTTTCATCTACACATCACTAACTCTGCAACCCAAAAACTTTTCCCAAATCCGTCCCTGCACCCAATTCCCCGTCTTACACCAGCAACCTTAGACGCCCCCTCTCATCCCATTTCACCCCCCTTCCACCCGCGCACTTCGTTAGTGAACTTCCATACTTTGTAATATGCAAATGTTGCTTCTAAGGGGATGCGGCGACGACGCCGCGTCGTCTTAAAATGAATTAATTACGCAGGTGACTGTGAGGATATAGGTATTGATTTTAATAAAGTAATTAGCTGGAACGTAGGTTTTGGTATTCACATACTTAGTTGGGAGAATAAAATGGCGTGGTTATGTAAAGAACCCTTGAGTTATTAATTATTTGTTGACATTCATCCCTGTTCGTCATCTTTCTGCCGTTATGTCAATTTTAAACACTGGTGCAACATGTCTTCCATGTTAGCAATACATGGAAGACATGTTGCACCAGTGTTTAAAATTGACATTCACCCCCTTTCAGTCGTATATCTTTCATTGTAACATGATTGCGACTGCGCCGTCTCCTTTTTATTAAGGAATTTCTCGCCAAATGGTCGACACTTCACGTGACCAGAGGGCTGGCTTGTTCTTAGGCCAAAGAATTAGCATTGACATTCATGCTGCCAGTCTTCTGGGTACGTTCACGGATGACAGCAATGCGGACGAGTACTACGACGCCTAGTTTCTTTCTGTTTTTGTGTTTATTTGTAAAGTAAGTTACGTAAGCTTTTAATTTGGTACCTAACGTATATTGTTTGTATATTGTATACTAGCTTTTGCCCGCGGTTCACTCGCGTGGACCTTGTAGGATAGTAGGATAGTAGAATGGTCGGGTAGTAGAATAGTAGGATGAAATAAATAAAGCATGATTTAGTTTTTCAGCCAGCGATCAATGCAGCCACTATTTGCGTGCGTAGGTACGTTTTTCAATAATTATATTTACGATAGAACTATTTATCAATTTGGAGTAATTATTATGATTTCCTATTGGACGATTAAATATGAATATAGTTCTTCGCAAAATAAAAAAAAATATGAATGAAAAATACTGTGTGAGCCTTTCGACATTGTTTATTGTGTTGAACTAAATAATGGTGTTTGCCATTACTGCTCTTCAAAACAATTGTACCTACCTTTCGACGCAATAGTGAAACTGTCATTTTCAGTCAAAGCTTTTGTTATGTTCTATAGAAAGCGAAATAGGCTTTTATGGAAGACTGTAATACCTACTAGGTATATTGTAGAGTATGGCGCCCAATATTGTGTTTAATAACAAATGATTTGATTCGAAACTTCTTTAGTACATAATATATATAAACTCACGCCTTTTATGCCATTGGGGTAGGCAGAACGCCACATTACGTTGCTACGTCATAAATGGTTATAAGGGTAATCGTTTTTTTTAAATTACTTTAATACAACTACTTAAAGTTTTTTTGATATGAAACCTTACTCGTAGTTAATAAAAATAATACAAAAGCATAATAAATACTACTTTTTACTACAGACTACTATTACTTTTAAATAGCGAAAACGGAAAACTTATAATTTCGTCATGTCCTTTTCGTCTGGCCGGATGTGACACACACATTTTACTCGAAGTATTAGCACTAAATCGATTAAAATTCAAGAAGAAGATCAATTCTAATTCAATGTGAAAGAAGGTCAATTCTGGGCACTGTTAAAAAATGGTGTAGTTAAATTACAGAAAATAAAAAATAGGAGTGGCAATACATGCATAGACATGCAATGGAAAAATAAAGAAAAATATGAACGTGTGGGCTGGGGTATTGTTGGATCAAATAATTAAAAAGATTATGATTCTTATGTGACTTAGCTAGTGTTTGAGATAATAATTATGGGATATTATCAGTTGCAACCGCAAAAATAATTTCATTTTCATAGTTTTTTAGAGAAAATAATACTATGAAATACAAGCTTATTTTTAAGGCCGGTAAAATCAATACGGTGCAAGCGTAAATATTTATGCTGACTACGGAACTCTTTACTGTACGTGATCCGACACGCACTTGGCCAGTTTTTTTAATTCAAACTACACAGTTATTAAAAAAGAAAATATGCTTCCTCATAAACACCGTATTTAGGTATTAAAGTATTTCCTATAACGGTGTTCCGCCCAAGCTACGCCACCCGCCCGTCGCGCCGCCCGCCGTCGGCACGTGCAAATACCTACGTTTTACGTAACACAGCCTTCCAGGAATGCACTTTACAGGTTTTACAGGCAAGCACATGTTGCCTATTGAAAAATGTGGGGAGAAACGGTTTATGTAGTGGGAGAATGTGTTTTAAAGTGAAATTATGTTGTGATTATGTACTGAACATTATTTGTGTAACTCTCTTGTATTTTCGCTTTTTTTATTTCTTCGCCTTTCAATGAATGTTAAAAAATAAGTATTGAACGTATTATTTATTATTCTTTATAAGTGTTGTAAGGGTTTGAAACTAAAACGGAAAATTAATTCTAGATTAAATACTAATAAACTTTAAATTAATTCAGCAATTATTAATATCCACTCGTTTTAAGCCGAAAATCTTTAGAAAATTATGCAAAGATTCTTCTTCATGAATGGCCAGATTGTTCTCTCTTCCTTATAGTTTCTTTCTTGATCTTCAGTAGGTACCTATCACTGATAAGCTTTCATGAAAACATCAAAACTATCTGACTGAAAATTCACCTAAACGTCTTATCACCGATACCACCAACCTTTCGGAAACCCAAGACTATAAACAGTACTCACATGTACTCACAATGTCCTTGCAAACAGCTGAGAAGTACGGCCAAGGCCACAGTCCCACTGCTGGACAAGTCGCCCACAAGCAAACACGATGGTTCACCCACTACAATTAAATGGCCCTGACAATACGCATGGCGTTACCATTTGTAGTCGATTTGGATGACTTCGAGATCTGATTGTTGATTTAACTATAAGTAGCTACAAAGTAGCAAAAATCTGAGTAATTATAAAAGTAGTTGGGACTATTAGATCTTGAAAGATAGTAAAATTGAAATAAACATTCGTCAGTATTCGTTCTGGATGAATCGTAAAGAAATATTTACCTATAAATCTTTAAATACCTTACGAGTGAAAATTTGAAAATGTTGAACGTAACCCTTTTTTAGAGTTTGGCCCTCTAAAGTGCAACGTTTGGCTGCTCTCAGCTAAACTCTGCAGTGGGACATAAAATTGGCTAACAAAAAAAAATGGTTTCTGCATTTCTTAACTAGCATTATTTGAGAACAAATGTCAAAGGAAACAAGATCAGAGGTGTTTTAACTTAATTCATAAATAGAAAAATTATAAATAATACAAACTTTATTCAGTTCAGAGATTCAAAAACTATTACCAGATGACATAGGAGCCCTAGGTGCTATATTTTTACAAATTCCCTGGAAAATATTATGTTAAATTCTTATTTTCCTCTAAAATCAAATAAAAAAACAGCGTAAATGGTCTTGCAACAGATAAGCAGTAGAACATCAACTCAGACGCAACTCTCAATAATCGAACAGCAAAATTATTTCATTCATTTACAGACTAGAAAAATAAAACAGATTAGAGAATTCACCTAATTGTACAGATAATCGTCCTTAATATTCCCTTGACCTATTCTATATTATTATCTCAAATTATTCGTGTCAGTAAGTTAGTAGGGGTAACGTCCTCGCTGACCGAGGCTATTCCTGTCCGTTACCGAGATTTGATTGACGTACTCGCAAGTACTTGCCGGCAATATCAACTTGTACAAGTGTTTGGGATGTAAACATGTGGTTTGATTGTTTGTTTTATAATGTTTTTTTATGTTTATGGAAAAATGGCAGGGTTTTGTGAAGTTTTAAAAAGAAATAGAAAATGTTGTTTTGTTGTCGATGTATATTTTTAAAATGTTTTATGTATTATAGTCACTTTTATCTTATAATATTTTTGTCAAGAAGCCGACGGCTTACTAAATACAAAATGCAGACTACCGTCGCCAGTGAAAAAGTGCGAAACTATGTAAATTTTCAAAACATTTCCGACTTTTAATTCCCTATTCCGATTTTACAAAAAAATATATTACTGTTTTGAAAACCGTTCGTCAAAAATAAGCTATATGTGCCAATCTAGCACCGAAGTTATTCCTGAAGTAGGTTTGCCAGTTTTGCCTAACAACAACGACAGAGCTTAGATGACATATTATTCTATTAATTATTCCACTACTTAGGCTAGTCTGCATTTCATAGACAGACAGCTTACACACCGTACATAGCTCGACCTAATCTAACCTACAGACAATCTACCTGTTAATACCACCAATATTATCTCAATGGGCAAAACTGACCTTGACACATCCGGGCATCGATCGGGCATGCATCGATTCTATGCCCGATAATTGGGTTTAGTGACCGGGTGCCTCCTCATTCGAATTACTAATTGGAGATTGATTTTAGGTGGGAAGTTTGATATAGATATTAGATTGTTGTCTGTCTGTGACTCTATGTTTTGATATACCGTTGCTAGGGAGTTTATTGCATCGCCTCTCTTTCACAGCCTAAATAATAGGACTGTAAAGGGCTGTATTTTTAACGAAGTCGAAAATGTAAGTGGCTCCATATTTCTTCTCTTAAATTGTAGATTGATACCTTCCTGCTACCTCATCATTTACCTTTTCCAACTATGTTGGCGTCGGTTTGCAGTCTAACGGGATGCAGCTGAATACCAGTATTTTACATAGCCTATTTGACCTCCACAACCCAGTAACTGGGTAATACGATACCCCTTCGTTGCATGAAAAAAATGGTTGCATTCGGTCACTCAACCCTTGAATCAATAAAATTGTAAAAGAAGCATGTGTTTTTAAATAAAACATTATGATTATAGGCGCGTAAAAGTGAACAAGTCCACTTGAAATAAATAGATAAAATTCCTGGTACCTGGCTCATACGAGCTCTACAATACCTATCTTCTGAAATGCCTAACTGGCGAATTTTGTTTTTAGCCACTAATATTTTTACAGCCTCGTTGATCTAGTGGTTGCAAGCACGACTGCTGAACATGAGGTTTCGATTCATGGGTCGGGCAATGCGTTGTTGGGTTTTTTCAAATCTGGAATTTCTTAGTAGCAGCCCGGAGTCTGGATTTGTGCCCGGTTGATGGCAATAGGCTCGCCCCCTATTACATGGGACTTAAATATAACTGGCGAAATGTGGGTGTACAAAAGGTACACCTCTGGCCTAACCCTTAGGGGAATACAGTTGTGATGTTATGTTATATTTTTAATGTCTAGAAATATTTCGAGAGGTCTGACAAGATACAAAATATATTCAGTAGGAAATCTTACTATCGGACCTTATGCTACAGAAAGTGCTTCTTTCTTGTTGCTGTTAAAGTTCAAGATGAATTATATTAATCCCATAATATCATAAAGGCGCACGCACGAATGAACATAAACATCGAACACGGAACATTTGGTTCGCACGTGTGGACGTAAATTAGCAAAGCGAACAGGAACACCATACGAAAACAGTTTGTGTTCACGCTCAACCACCCCGCTCTCTTTAGTAGCCATGGATGCGCTGTTGCATCAAATTTCTCCAAACACCGTCCACACAGAACAACAAAATTGAATCGTCACGATCGTTTTTGACGAACACAGTGTTTGATGTTCATTAGCGGTACGCACATGCGAACAAAGTGTTCGATATTCGTGTTCACCATGTTCTTGATCGTCCGTGCATACATACAGAAAAAGTGTTTGAAGATTTCGACTTCAAATATTCACTGCTCATCCTCTAATGTCTTGGCAATTGTTTACTACGACACAGCGTAGTCCTACTATCCTCGTACAATAATAGACGTCCGGTGAGTCCTTGACCTTGTGTTTAGACCTCTACCTACAGTCGGACTTGACATCTACTCCCACTTACTACACGCTAACTTGATTTAGCAGTGTTAAATAGATTGTTACGTATCTAATTGAAGGAAAACATCGTGAGGAAACCGGCATGTCATAGAACCAAAAATTCGAAAACATGATTGTGACATCTACCAACCCGGACTGGGCCCGCGTGGTGGATACACGAAACAACAAAATTTGATCTAAAAAAGCGGTCATATTCCTCTAGATCGTATTTTGTTGGTTCGTGTTTCAATATGAAACTTTATAAGTATTAGAAAATTCTAGAGACACTTACCGAGGGTCCTTACTAGCCGTTATTCATAATTCCTTTAAGTCACAAGATAATATTTTTTTAAAGGAGTGACGCTAGTGGACCGTTGGGCTTCTTTTTAGGGGTATTTTTACACCTGTTATTAGGTATCTTAGTCAGAAATAACCTTATTTACAGTTGTGTTGACAAACTTACTGTTTTTATAAGCGTTTTCTTTTTTTACATTAGGACCTCTACCTAGCGGTTTGTTCAGGGTATTAGTTAATCATCAATGAAGTTTCCGAACGATCAATAATCAGTACTTCCGTGGGATTTTGTCCCTTGAAAATTAGCACCGTATGTCTTAAGGCTGTGAATAAATATGCAAACTGAGCGATTTATCCATCACCAGATATTGGCAGTTGCTGGTATTACGATCTAACAAGTCCTCAAAAATAGTTTTTTGTTATGATTATGAGGCATTTTCGTCAAGAAAGGATGAAATTCTATGTATTTTCTTCTTTCGTGTTTGACCAGTTTTATGCTGGAATAAAAAACCTGCAACTCGAATAATTATTATTCCCTTATAAGTACCTAGGTACCTACGTTACGTAGCGTCACGCTCTGCCGTCGGCACCGGTTTAGATATAATATAAAATAGTTCGAAAAATTCAAAAGGCAAACATAAAACAAAACGTGATTTCCCAGTGTAACTAAGTGTAGGTACTCTGCCATCTGGTCTAACTATAACTAACTAGGGTTTAAAAAACTTTTTACGAAAAAAACAAACAACTTCTAAAAAAACACTAATCTTTTTAAATGTCTGTGGTTAAGAATTTTCGTTTTATGCCACCGACTTTTCCGAAATTAAAGTTATTTTTCACTTTGTAGTGTTTTTTTTTGGAAGTTAGTTATTTTTCTTTTTCTTTTTTTAGTTGTGGTACCTACCACGAATTCGAATACCACTATCCGCTATGTAAATAACATTGACAGGAAATCATCATATCATACACATAGAAAAAGTGGAAAAAATACGTTTTATTGAAGCTAACCAAAAACTATCCAAGCAAAGTCAATAAAATTTATGTGAGACCACCTCGAGAGTATACACAATGAAAATAAAAATCTAAATCGGTCCAACACTGACGGAGAAATCGGTGGACATACATAAAAAAAATTAAAAAATAACGTCGAAGTTTATTTTTTCATATTTTCATTAAAAAGAAACTGCAGCTTACTTATTACCATATTAATAATTATTCATACAACATTCAAAACCTACACTTTCATCTTCGACAAAATACGTCACATTGACACCACCACCATTCCTGTCTGCCCCACAACTAAATAGGGCATGAATGTAGTCCTGCTACATTAATAACGTAAATAGTCCTTAGTGTCCAGCCGAACGATGACCTTGAACTTAGCGAGACGTCCGTCCAGTCGGACAGTTGACCTTATTGTGTAAACATTGCAATTTTGCGATGCAACTTTGAATTTATCAAAAAGAAAGATCGGTTTTCTCCAATAGTTTTAAAAGACATTATGTCATGAGTAGACTATGACGTGTTTGGCTTTCGGCGAAGCAATGGTTTTCTAAGATATTTTGGTGAGATTATTTATTTATTTACTATTACCACTTACATTTTGTTTTTACAGGTGGGAATCCAGTACAAAAATGTAGTCTCATTTCCACACTCAGAGACGTCGCCCAATAACCAATTAAGCAACGCCTACAAATGAGGCCACTATTTTAGAAAAGAAACTTATTTACCCACTTTAAGGTGAATTGCGAAAAAAATAATGTACTCAACTTAGGTAGAGTAAGTACATTATAACATAAAAACCTATAAATTAAGATAAAAATAATAGTAAATTAGAAATATAAAGAGTGAATAGAAGAAAGATTCGTATATAATAAATTATTGATAAAAATAATAGCGGAAAAGAAAGAAGGCCTTTATCTAGTAGGTGATATCGGAGTCTAAAAGATGATACAAATTTTCGTAGAAAATGTCTCCTAAAGTCTCAAGCAAAGAAATGTTAATTAATAGAACTGCAAAAACAATTTGAAAAAAACTATTGAAAAAAGAAACGATTCTAAAGAATTCATAATTTGTTTTTTTTCATTAATCTAACGTCAATCCATATCCTTCTCAATATCATAAACATTGCAATACTTGCACAACTTAATTAACTATAAAGTTAGCACGTGGTCAATTGTCCGGTCAGTGACCTTGACCTAACAATAGACCCGGACCTAAAGGACGTGTAGGTTGAGGATGTAACACTTTCCAAGTGTGAGGTAAGGTTTAACGTTACAAGCTGGTATTAATTTACCTAACATTGCGACCTTATGGACAGGTTACGTTTGGATTTACAAAAAATTCTAATTACAGATTTTTTTTTCTTTTTCCCTTATATGGTGCCACACCAGTTAGTACCAATTAGTATTAATTTACCTAACATTGCGAGCTTTTGCAAAGGTTTCGTTTAGATTTACAAAAAAATCTAACTAAGTACAGAAAGTTTTTTATTTTTCACTTCTCTACACCTGGTATAGCAAATGGTGTGGTTGTGGTCTACTTTCTATGTAAACAACAGTGACACATTAAAATTAATTACTCGAATCGATCAGATTCGAATAAATTGATTTTTAAAGCCAATTTGAACAGAGAATATGAACTGGCATTTTAATTAATAAGTATTTCTAGTGAAAAATGTTGCAGTGCCACAGGTTGCCAAATGTTGCAGGGTCACAGTATATTTTCCACCGTTAACAATTGCTAGAAAACCGATTGCCTCACAACTTTACACGATAAATCCACCTGAATGGACATTAGTTGTCTATCGACCAGTTCCTATTATAACACTACTATTAACGGCTAGTAACCAGACATAATACTACTAATAGTTAATAATACCTACAGCTGGTTAGCATTTGTGTCAGGGCCAGTATATTGATTGTTCCGTGGCTATCTATTTGCTATGTGATTATAGGATGTAGGTAAGGAGACTGTCTACCTATGTATGTAATATGTCGTTCCTATATGTAGGGACCACATATTACGACGTACAAAGACAAATAATTTATTTCTATAAAGGCACTTTTGAATGTCAAAACAAAAAAAAATTGAATTGTTTCTAGTCGCCCATTTTTATCCATACGAAAATTACCTTTTGTAATTTTCGTATGGATAAAAATGGGCAAGAAACTCCAGAGTTACTCTTTTAAAATGTTTTACAATATTCTGTTTACATTAATTATATAACTATATTATTATGTGAACACGATGTACCTAGAATAAAATTACTTACTATGCCACAATAGGTAGGTAGACGATGTTCCTAAATATTTTTCAGTTAATAAGTCAGTGTGTGAGAAAGTAATCACAGAATGTAAAAATCAATGTCATACTTATAATAAAAAAATATAAATTATACAATTAAGCTAGCAACCAGTTTGATTTTGTTTAGCCTCTACTACGTACGTAGGATACTACGCACTATCTACGTCTATGGTTATGCTCTAAGGCTGATTTCACCAATGAAACTGAACGCGATCAGCATTTCTAAAACGCGTTCAAGAGCTGTCAGTGTCAAAATTGTTATGAAATATTGTACACTGACAGCTCTTGAACGCGTTTAGATGTGCTGAACGCGTTCAATTTCATTGGTGAAATCCGCTCTGAGTGTGGCAATGTGATACCCTCATACATTGATTGGTACTTATACCAAATCTATCTGTGGTTTCAAATGAAATGTATAACCTATGAGATCTTACTGGGTTTCTTGATTGATATTATATATTTATTATACCTACCTAAATAAAAGGTGTGTGTGTGCATAATGAAACCTTGTCGTTTCAGACAACGTATATACCTAGGTGTTTTTTGGTTACGAAGTGACGTCATGTGCTTATCTATATTAATATTTATAGTAAATACTAATGTATAATAATATAATAAAGCTGAAGAGTTTTTTTTTTTGTTTAAATGCGCTAATCTCAGAAACTAAAACTCGGATTTGATTTTTTTTTATTCCATTTTATAGCCTAGTTCTTTATAGAGGTTTTAGGTCATTTAACATGATGCTACGACCCTTAGGAGCCGAGAAAAAAGAAAAATAGTCAAAAAGAACGCTAACGAAAATGAAGTAATAGTGCGGGCGGACGATGCGATGTGACGCGGTGGGTCGGGAGAACAAGAATCACGTGAATGAAGTCGCGGGCAGAAAGGAGCTAGTATAAAATTTTTACCTATGTTTTAAGTAGGGAAACTATACGAATGAGGCATACTTAACTAACAAAACATTATATATAAGGTATACCTTCAATGTAACTTTAAAATATGCTTACCTTATCACTATCACTACATAGTATATTAAACAAAGTCGCTTCCCGCTGTCTGTCCCTATGTATGCTTAGATCTTTAACGCAACGGATTTTGGTGCGGTTTTTTTTTAATAGAGTGATCCAAGAGGAAGGTTTATATGTATAATACATACATATTATAGTCCAGAAAACAGTCCAAGCGGGCGAAGCCTCTGGCAGCAGCTAGTGAATAATATTCATATGTCAGTCGTAAAAACTACACACATTTTCTTTTATCTTTTTTAAAACACAGACTATACCCATTTAAATGTCTTGTGTGTCTGATAAAATCTCTCATAAATATATCTCTCTCATCTTACGAGAATGTTCGTAAGATGAGAGAGATATATTATTGAAGCTTAAAATTTTACACTGAGAAATCACTAAGATTTTTAACCAAAATCACAATTAAATTTTTCACCTTTTCACTAAAAAGTCACTTACTACACACTAGGTAATTTTACTTTCTACGACAAATCCAAAGAATAAACTAACAACTCTACAAGGGGTAACCTCGTATCTTTTTACAACCCCTACTCACAATAAGATACCTGTTTCTTTGCAACAGGTTCTTGCATTCTTATCTTTTTTATAAACACTCATGAGTTCTTGGTTTATCTGGTTGTAGGTGCCCCTTTTAAAAATTTACATAAATATTGTAGTGTGTTTTTTTTTTAAGTAAATAAAATGATTAATTACAGTACTAAGTTTGTACAAACAAATACAAACTATTATAAATATTATTATATACATAAGTACTAATAGTAGTCTATTTTAAAATACTAAGAGACATTTTTTTATTTTTTTTGCTAGGTCGCGAATAAAACCGTAACTTTAATTATTAAAGTTAAAAAAAAAATATTCTTATAAAATCTTTATAATGTTCTTTTCCGACTTATTATAGACAAAATAAGTCCAGTATAAAGGATCCAGTATCAGTTATAAAGATCCCATATCTAGAAAATTCCTTAACAATCCTCCTTTCTGAAATCATTCCTATTGTCATCTTTAACTACCTACCCACAAAGAAAGTGAAGCGGCCACCCTTAACAGACACCAAATCAAGGACCTGTCAACTTTCTTTAAAAAGTAACCTGTTCCATTTTTGAATTTCAATCCGTATCTCAGTAACCTGTTCTATTTTATTTGAAATTCTCACAAGAACTTGATTGAATCGCTTCAATCTGGCTATAACTGCTTCACATTGGATAAAACTGGTTTTCACTGGTTTTGATTTGTACGATTACGGGAATTGCAATTGTGTTAAAGGTTAAGATGTCATGGGAATGTAGGGGCTATGGTTTATGTAGACCATGGGATAGTAAACTGACAGTTTATTAAATAAAAATCTGGTTATGTGGGAGCCACAAATAATTATTTTTATTTTTCATGAATTCTTACAAATAATTTATTTATTAAAACATAATAATAGTTTATTTCTTAAATAAGAACAAATATCTACCCAGACCTTTATTTTGTAGAGACATAATAATCTTTATTTTTACTATCCCATTTTTCCTTATAAAACTAGAAAGGTAGGTTATTCCTTAGCCATACATTTTCAAAACTTAATACTTGGTAGATGCCATGTTTCCAACTAAAAAGTTACCCAACTAGTACGGCATTTAAAACATTTTCAAAAATCCACATAATATTGAAACAAGTAGGTAGGTACCTACCTATTTTTATACCTACAAACTTATCAAAAGCTTCTACTATTTATCAAAAGTTATAATGTATGTAATAAACAATGTACTAATTTAACAAAACGAGCCCATAATAAGTCTGAAAACATCTTAACCCAGTACATAAAAACATTACATTCATAACCAGCGCGACATAAACCTCCTTACAATTTCACCCTAACCCAATTTTTACAACTCAGCAAAATTCTACTAGACGCCCTACCCCAAACCGCCGTACAAAATCGCCTAAAGCGCTACAGCAGCTGCCTCGTACAACGCACCCCACCTATTCCTCAGAGAAATTCAAATAACGAACGCCTAGCACCGCCATCTTGCGCAAGACGCTGGTATAGAATAACTATACGTACTTTTTTCAGCGAAACGTCTTAAGTTAGACATTTTTACGCCACTATAGCTCTTATGACGACACCTTACGTTGGTAAATCGCTCGCGGAAAAATGGTCCTACATCCCGCGTCTTGCCTTGTTTTCCATTGTCATAACGATTACTACCTACAATCTGAAATGAACTGTAACACACTAACTTTAGAGTCGAAATCCAAAAATGCTTGAACACGAGTTACGTCAGTTTGGCATGACGTCATAAAACTATAATAACAATGCACGCGGTTAAACTAGCTGCCGTCTCGTTCCACGCGATTAAATTCGTATGTGATAGAAAGAGATGAATGACTGTCAGTGGTTGCGATTCTAGGGGCGTGGCGGAATAGTTGGATAGTGGAAGTTTGGAAGAAGTTCGGAAGAGGGTAGCTTTTGGTAGATTTTATTGGATTTTACTGTAGTACGGTAATGGTTCGCGGAGCATTTGAATATCAATGGCGCTCATTGAAATTTAAAACAGAGTTGGCACCATATTTTTAGATGAAGTCAAACTATTTTATGAATAGGAAAATCTTTTTAAACACTGCGACAGGTTAGGACTTCATTGTTAGTTTAGATGTAAAGATGTTTCGGTAATTTGATTGGGACAAGGTTTTAATTTCAATGTAGTCAAAGCTAGCGTCAAATATCTAGGACACATACCTACCTACATTTTCTTGATGCACAATTTACTTCAATATGCATGATATTGTTGTGATGCCTTACCCACTACAATAAATTATTTGTCTTTCAGCTTTTTCGTGCACCGCAGATCAAAGGCTCTCCATTCTCCGCTCATTCCAATTCAGGACTAATAGGAACCTATAAGTCACCTGAGTCACCAGGACTCACCTAATAACGGACCGCAGTCCGAATCTTGAGCGCTGACCTATTTTGGGTGGATCTTAAGTAAACAGTACAAATTATAACTAAAACTTAAACTAAAAATATTAAAAAGAAAATATTTGTTTTACCTTGCACCAACTTAACTTCAAAGTAAAAAATTATAATTATTCACTTACTTTTTTATTTTTGTTCATAACATAATAATTTTGTTTATAACTTAGCTGCCAAACGGATCGCGACAATATTTATTTTTTAAATGATCCTCAAATGATACAAATTTGTGATCCCTGTGATCGAATCGGTTAAGAAGAATCTCATCATTCTTATCTACATCTACCACGATTCCACAATTTCACTTAGTAAAAGTACTGTAGCTTTACTAGTTTTTTGGCAAAGTCAATATTATACCTACCCGAAAAATTATAAACAGAACAGTTATAATTATTATTTGATAACTTCAACATTTCGAACCTTTTTTGGCAAAAATCCTTTGAATGGCTTTCCACACTTGCCTTTCTTCATCTGTTGCGTTTTCTGACCAACCCTTCATGAACTTCCAAGTTATCAGCCAACGTTTCTTAACCTTGCTTCGCTGGCGAAGTTCATCTTCACATTACTGTCTATACCTCTTTTACTTTGGGTCGGCCCGGTAGCTTCTTCGTCCCTATTTTTTTTCATATAATTCATCTTTCATTTGTCTAGCCTCTTCCCAAATATGTTGAGGTCAGCTTCCAGCCTCACCGGATGCAGCTGGATGCCGGTGCGCCTGCCTATATCCGACTTCCACAATCCACTGGGTAAAAAAACTCCTTAGCATACCATACAATCATACATCTCTATCAGTATTTTTTTTTCTTCCTTTCTAGCTATATTATATTCTAGCTAGTAAAAAGATACTAAATTACGTATTCCTATTACCTATTAGAGTAGTGGTGGCTCAGTGGTAACGGCCTCGACTTACGAGTTGTAGGTCGCGGGTTCGAACCCAAGCAGGCGCTTTACTTTGTGTAAATAATTTCATCACCACTGCTTTCAAAACGGTGAAGGAAAACATCGTGAGGAAACCGGCATGTCTTAGAATAAAAAATTTGAGGACATGTGACATCTACCAACCCGCACTGGGCTCGCGTGGTAGATTACGGCCCAGTCCCTCTCACAGAGAGGAGACCTGTGTCCCAGCAGTGGGAACATTAATAGGCTGATGATGATGATGATGATTACCTATTAGTATTCTTATGACCTCTTCACAGTTTGACTGGCAGATATGCTTTTCTAATTGGTCTCTTGCATCTTTTCCATCAAGCTTCTTCTACCCATTTTTCTCCTTTTCTTGATTGGAACTTGCCTCGTTGGTCTAGTGGTCGCAAGTGCTACTGCTGAGCGTGAGGTCCGGTTTGATTCCCGGGTCGGGCAAAGTATTAATTTCTTAGTAGCAGCCCGGTGTCTGGATTTGTATCCTACTGATGGCAATAGGCTCGCCCCCTGGCCTATTACATGGAACTTAAACATAATTGGCAAAATATGGGTGTCCTGTTTGTACACCGGTAAAAAAGGGCGTGATTTTATGTCATGGATGTCATGTTTTTAACATCATTAAAAACATTTCTATTATTATTTGACACCTGCCAATTCGAGAGAGGAGTTTTGTAACCTTTTATGAAATGTAAGATCAAAATATTGAAACATCTTTTAGTTCTAAGAACGATTATTTAAATACTATGATTATTAGAATGTTTCTGGCTTTCATCTGCAAAATCTAAATAGTTAGCTACTTATCTACTGCTTTTCTTGGTAAGTAGTCTTTAACAAGAGAAATATAACTCGTCTTCAGAAAATCAAACCTTAGTATACATGTAATCAAGAAAGTGATTAAAACAAAACTATTTGATTGGAAAATACCAATCGATGACTTAGGGATACCAAAAACACACATATAACGTAACGTCATGCTAACATATTTCGCCAGATAAGGTGAAATTCCTTGCCTATAGCCATAAATAAACTGGGCACAAATCCAGACTCAGGGCTGCTATTGAGAAACTCCTGACGGAAAAACCCAGTAACAATTCGCTCGACCTGGGAAACGAACACAGGACCTAACGCTTACCAGACACGCTAAGACTATTTTTTAAATCCAGAACGGGGAAGCTCTTCGACTGCATCTCACCTAATGGTAAGTGATAATTAGGGATTGCAATCCCGCAGGTCATTCAATCCCACGCGGGATCCGCGGGATCCCGCATCTTTGAAATTATGTTATAAAATCAAATTGAAACTTTTTAAGATTTTTGTGTAAAAATCAACTTTTATTAAACATTTCTTACATTAAGCAACATAAATAATTTATTTTCTATTAATTAAGTAGTAATTCGTAATCTGTTTTCTTAGATTCATTATTAAAATGTTTGGTAATGTTTGGTGTTTGTTTAATTTTACCCTTACTCCTAATAACAGTTTTATTCTTTTAATTCAGTCTTATTCATATGAATAATAATCAAATCACAACTTTTTCTTAGATGATATATCATAATATCAATGATGAACTATGATATGATTTTTAATTTGCGGGATCCTCTTATCCGCGCTTTGGAGGTGCAGAATCCAGCAGATTAATAAAAGCAGCGGGATCCCGCGGGAATGCGTGATCTCGTTTTGCGGGATTGCAATTTCTAGTGATAATCAGCCCAAATCCTTATCCACAGAAAAACCGGCTATTTTACCGCTAACTGCTGGAAGACAACAATACTGTAAACATTGTCGTTATGGCGACAGACTTAGATAAGATGGTGGTAGCTAGCCAGGCGAACTTAGAACAAACCCTACCACCAACTAAACCGAGCAGAAAATTTTGCCCCCACTGGGAATCGAACCCCGACTTCTGGGTCAGAGACAGGTCGTCTAACCACTTGATCACAGAAAATAACAGGGAGGAGAAACAGTTTCAAGTGGGTTGTAATTTTATTGATTGGAAGCTGGATAAAGTGGGATTCGGAGAATTTCTCAGTAAGTAGCAGCACTGAGTTTAGACTTGTGCCCAGTTAATGGCATTGGGCTCTCCATTACCTACATGAGACTTGCTACTTTATTATTTGGCCGATAGGGATGATGACTGGCGAAAAAAAAACTAGTATATCATTAACCTTCGGTTTGCCGACGACATAGTTATCATGGCTGAGACCATGGAGCACCTCAGTATAATGCTCGATGATCTCAGTAGAGCCTCCGAAAGAGTGGGTCTTAAAATGAACATGGAAAAGACAAAGGTCATGTCAAATTCCCATGTAATACCCACTCTCATAAAGATCGGAGACGCTACGCTCGAAGTTGTAGACGAGTATGTTTACCTAGGACAAACTGTCCAGCTAAGTAGGTCCAACTTCGAGAAAGAGGTCAATCGTCGAATCCGACTCGGCTGGGCAGCGTTCGGGAAGCTACGCAATATCTCCTCGTCCTACATACCACAGTGTCTCAAGACGAAAGTCTTTGACCAGTGCGTGTTGCCAGTGATGACTTAT
Organism: Conistra vaccinii; assembly: GCA_948150665.1. NCBI lineage: Eukaryota > Metazoa > Arthropoda > Insecta > Lepidoptera > Noctuidae > Conistra > Conistra vaccinii. The sequence continues at coordinate 7,918,548 of OX411340.1, read as the reverse complement.
GGCACTGAAACGTGGTCGCTCACAATGGGCCTTATCAGAAGGCTAAAAGTCACCCAAAGAGCAATGGAGAGGGCTATGCTTGGAGTTTCCCTACGTGATCGAATAAGGAAGAGATCCGCAGGAGAACCAAGGTAACCGACATAGCCCGAAGAATTGCCAAACTTAAGTGGCAATGGGCAGGACACATTGCTCGCAGAACAGATGGCCGATGGGGCCGAAAGGTTCGGCGACTGCGTACCGGAAGACGTAGCGTTGGAAAACCTCCCATCTGATGGACCGATGATGTACAGGCTGCGGGAATCCGCTGGATGCGGGAAACACAGAATCGGTCGAAGTGGCGGTGCTTGGGGGAGGACTATGTCCAGCAGTGGACGTCAATTGGCTGATATGATGGATGATATAATATGATGACGCCCGGGTACAGAATGACTAAAAACCTAGAAAAAAAAATGGAATATTTATTAAAGCTTGCCTCATTGGTCTAGTGGTTGCAAGCGCTAAGTACTGCTGAACATGAGGTCCTTGGTTCAATTCCCAGGTCGGGCAAAGTGTTGTTGGGTTTTTCCATCGAGAATTTCTCAGTAGCACCTCGGAGTCTGGATTTTTTCCCGGTTGATAACAATTAGAGCAGTAGTGGCCCAGTGGTAACGGCCGTGGCTTACGAGGTCGTAGGTTCGAACCCAGACAGGCGCTTTTCTTTGTGTAAAAAAATTCATCACCACTGCTCTCAAAACGATGAAAGAAAACATCGTGAGGAAACCGGCATGGCCTAGAACCAAAAAATCGAAGACATGTGCCATATAGTACCAACCTGCACTGGGTCCGCGTGGAGGATTAGGGCCCCTTTTCCTCTCTGCGGCCTGTGTCTCAGCAGTGGAAAGATTATAGGATGATTATGCTATGCTATCAAGGCAATAGGATCGCCCCCTATTACATGGGACTTAATCATAACGAAATGTGGTACTCTAGGCACATCTCAGCTTAATCCTTTGGGAAAACACAGGCTTAATGTTATATTACTATAGAACACTTTAGGAATCTTCATCTTCATTTCCCTCCTTTTTCAACCTTTCCTTATTCAGATTTTATTTTCACTTACAGCAGACGGTCAACAATGTCTACACTGAACAGCGATGCGACACAACATATCAACACGTGTGACATTACTGCCAGACCGCGTCCACCGCACACAGAGAACCGTGGAGTGGGTGTTTATTTATTTTACTTTATTTTTTCATCACAATTACAGCAAAAACAAACTTGGCTTCATGAAATTGTGACGCTACGTTATACGCTTTTTTACTCATCTTGTTTAAATATTGTGATCATTGGTATTTATACTTCGGTCTTATATTCTTCAGGTGCCCTCAACAAATAACAATATAATACCTATTCGCTTATTTAGGGTGGTTATGTCATACATAATTATGTAACCGTTGCAGATACCTAGAGATAAAAATGTAACATTGCTTATTTATTAATTCAAAAGTCAAAATTACATGAAGAAGAGCACAAAGTAACTACTTATTTGATTAGATTTTTTTTTCAGCAGACCTTCGATAGGAAAGTTGGATGAGAAACATAGACATAGTGTGTAAAATACAGTATAGGAATAATTAAATAAGCATCACTTCATAAAAACTTAACCTGTCTTGCAAGTACAAGACTTTTTCATAATATTTTTACTTGTATGTTTGCAGTCAGCGCTCATTGGTCAATCATTTTCCCAATTCACCAGCTTATCTCTTACACTCTTACTCCAGAAAAAGAGCTTTACAAAAAAACTAGCCCAGAGAATTAATTGTACCCGATCGATGGTAATAGGTTCACCCCTTGTTACATGGGACTTAAACATAACTGGCGAAATGTGGATGTACACATCTACCTAAACCTTCGGGGAATAAAGGCGTTATGTTATGTTATAAATAGTTTACAATTAGACAGAAGCTTATTATAACTTACGCACACAGCGACAATAATTATTCGACATGTCGAGACAAAATACGTTTATACGTAAAATTACGTCTAATAGCCAACTCCGACGGTGCGCCATATCGCGCACGCGCACCAGCCCGCACGAGGACGCACCGCCACGCACGCGTTCAATGCGCGTCTGCGCTACCACGCACGCTAGGTTTCCCACGGTGCGTCGTGCGCGTGTGTCCGCGATATGGCGCACCGTGGGAGTTGGCTTTAACCCGCTTTGAACGCACAGAGGCCTATGTGGAGTAGACCGTGTATTTTTAAGAGCGCTTTTACGCCCTCTTAAAACGTACGAATTACATTTTATGCCTGTAACTTGCTTAAGGGACTTGTGGTTAAGTAATTACAGCCGCACGGGTCGATCGATCAGGTTAAGCTACGCTTGCCGTGGTCGGTCTGTGGATGGGTGTACCCAATAACTGGGTTGTGGAGGTTACATAGGCTGTCAATCCATGTAAAATACTGGTATTCATGTGCAACCGGTTATACTGAAAGCCGACCCAAAAAAATTTTGGGAAAAGGCTAGGCAGATAATCATGCCTGGACCTTGCACAAAAGTAAGCAAGAACTTGCAATCCGTTGTGACATTCACCAATTCGAAGTCGTTATGGCAAAATTGCATGCAAACTATTTGCATACTTTTCTGCAAGTTACCGTTGTGTATTTGCTGCTTTAATGCTTGTGAAAATGACGATATTTATTAACGGGCATCTGGCGCACGATAAAAAACTAGGGAAGTCTTTCACGCTACCAAATTTGTTGATTGAGTTTTTTTTACCAGGTACAGTACCCTAATTACGTAATGCACGATCGATAAAAAATTTAAATGAATTGAAACAGATTGCTTGTCCATTGCTTCATAAGTTCGAAAAAATAAATTGAGCAGATTTTTTTGCCGAACTTATGAAGCAATGGACTAGCAATCTGTTTCATTTGCGAACTGCTAAGTACCTATCGAGGATTTTACACACACTTTAACCGATTCGAAGATTTAAATTAGCCTTTTTTCACACAAGAATACCAATTTCACTAAGTAAAACAGGATTTAATATTCTGTGCAGTGTGAGTTTTCATACTATCTTCCAGTTAGAAAATTACCAAAATGTATTTTCATTTTCATTTTCACGCCACATTTGCGTGTGGTCGCCGCCCGGCCAGTTAAGCTTAGACTTTCTGATACTAGGTACAAAAAACTTAAAAAAAAAAAAACTCATTTACTACTTCGTTTCCTAGAAGAATAAATAAAAAAACATAGTCAAACAGCGACGACTACATACCATTTCTGTGCGAGCTCATCTCCCGTTCAGTCAGGTGTGCTTACATTAATACAAAACTTCTTTAATGTTCTCATTCCCTTTCAAATAAGAATAAACTAAGTCTCGAAATTGAAAGTGACCGAACAGACAAGCGTGTGTACTTTTTCGTGAGGAAGTAGTCAAACGCAAGCCTTTTAAAAAAAAATACCAAAATATTATTTAGAGCAGAGTCGTCTCTACGCTGCTTCTGTGCAAGGTCATCGCCCGGTCAGTCAGTTGTGACTTGTCACCTATCGACGGCGCGGTGCTGCGTATTATACTGAAAACACGTGAATCATTACTGAAAAGATCTGAATAGTAAAATATAAGACACGCAGTTTATTACAATAAGATGTTGAGGTTTGGTACATGTAAGATAAGTTTATGGTTTCAGGAATTGAAATTTACAATCTCTCATGCCAATATTAGAAATATATAATTTTATTATAGTTATCTATTTATCGATACGATGAGGTAGCCTCGTTGTGAAGATATTAATGTCTACTTGCGCGGTGAATCAATATGGGATCCCTCATAAGCGGCAATTTTTGTGGTCTACGAGTAGGCCCATATTTAGTAGTGGCTTCAAGTAGGATATGAAAAGAAAAAGCTAAGAAACCCATTTAAAAATAGGAAATGAATTCAAGAATTTCAGACATTATCAGGAAATATAATCCTACTAGCTGTGCCTCGCGGTTTTACCCGCATAAGTTTCGATCCCGTGAGAATATCGGAATAAAAAGTATCCTATGTGATAGCCAAGTCATGGTCTACGCATGTGCCAAATTTCATCCAAATCCGTTTAGCCGTTTTTACGTGAAAGCGTAACAAACAAACAAACTCTCGCATTTATAAAATTAGTTAGGATTAGCATTATAGAAGTCGATCGAAGGTTAAGCTATGCTTGCCGCGGTCGGTTCGTGGATGGGTAGCCATCTATTACATATCGAAATTTTGCTGCCTCGTGAAGCACGTTAAGCCAGTCCCGGTTTTCAGTAGATTTTTGACAGTCGTTACAGTCAGAAGCCCGACAGTCTGGCAACCTGTCTTACCAAGGAATATCGTATTACCCAGTAATTAGGTTGTGGAGGTATGATAGGCAGTTGCCATGTGAATATACTGGTATTCAGCTGCATCTGGTTAGACTGGAAGCCGATCCAACAACATAGTTGGGAATAGGAATGGTGATGCAGTTACAACAGATTATATTAAAAAAAATATCAATATGTTTTAAACTTGTGGCTTCCATCTATTATAAACTAATACTAATATTACTTACTAATAATATTATAGAGAAATAAAATTTGTGAGGTTGAAGAGGGTAATCTCTGGATCTACTGAACCGATTTTGAAAATTCTTTTACCAATAGAAAGCCACGTTTGTGAGTGTCATAGGCTATATATTTATGTTTACCGCCCAACGAAGTGGGCAAGGGTCAGCTAGTAACTTATAAGATCATGAATGTAGAAAGAAATGAAAGCTGTCTGCGTTTCACTGAAAAATATCGCTTACCGAATGTAAGTAGGGCATTGATTGAAACTGCTTAAAATCTGATGAACAATTTCCATTTTCTATTGTAGACACTCGACACTGAACATATTTCTGAAATCTGTAATATTTGGACTTGTTCGTGAATGAATGAATGAAATCGTTCAGAGCTCGTCATATTTGTATTTTTCCTACCTCTTTTGTTTTTTTTTTAAGTAGACTGAAAATGAATATCACGCTTTATTAGATGAGATTTGAATGACTTGATTAAATTGACTGCAGTTTTTTGGTGGCTCGGAGGAATTCGGTAAGTGTTTTATGATGGAAGCGTGTTGCTTGTGGTGATAATATTTTTAATATGAAAATGCGTATATCTTTAAATCAAAGTCTTTATTCATCTTTCTGCTGTCCGTATCCCGATTTTTGGGGTCGGTGCAGTATGTTTTCCATTACTACATTATACCTACACGTCTAAGTAATAACAGCCGCACGGGTCCATCAAAGCTACGCTTGTAGAGGCCGGTCTGTGGATGAGTGATTATGCATTACATACTCAGACCCCTCTGTGCTTCGGAAAGCACGTTAAACCGTTAGTCCCGGCTGTCATTTGTAGATCTTTGACAGTCGTTACGGGTAGTCAGAACCCCGAAAGTCTGATAACCAGTGGGGTATCGTATTACCCAGTAACTGGGTTGTGGAGGTCAGATAGGCAGTCGCTCCATGTAAAATACCCTGTAAATTATTCAGCTGCATCCAATTAGACTGAAAGCTGAGCCCAACATAGTTGGGAAAAGGCTAGGCAGATTATGAACCGATTATCTTAAAGATACCACTTGTCAGGCTTTTGAATAAACATATAAACACAAACCCATTTTTTTAGATGACGTTTCTTTAGTGAATAAAAACAGAATTAGAAATAATATTTACCAGAAACTATACTATATACCCAAGATTTTCGAATAACTCCTTACAGAGAGCAAATCTCAAAAGCGAAATATTTCTCGTTACGCCCAAGAAATTAATTTGGGAACCAGAAATCTTGGCTAAAGACATGTCTGGAATATCTGAGAGCTATTCTAACTTAGCGTACCTACAATTTACTAGATTTTGAACTATGAATTCTAATTGTTTTGCTAATTAAATCTTAGGACCAAATAATTTTCGTACTGGAGTTCTAACGGGTTAAGAAGAACGGGGAACGGGTTACATCTTTAACATAACAAGTTTTTTAAGAAACTCCATTCTTTTACCGTCTTCTGAAGTCCAATTAGTGAAATACTTTTTTAAGAAACGACAGTTCCGAACGGATTAAAAAAACAAAAAATTACTATGGTGAAATGAGGAACAGGGTGTAAAAACTCTCATCCTCTATAGAAAAGGGAGGATCCTCCTATCAGACGGGTGTCGTGTCTGGCGGGCAACTGCCTGACGGTTGATGTCGGATGTCGGAGTTATAAATAAATGTCGTTCACGCGGTAAACTCGTAATAGAGCGATGCGGGATTTGTGTGACGTCAGAGACAGTTCCGAACGGATTAAAAAAACAAAAAATTACTATGGTGAAATGAGGAACAGGGTGTAAAAACTCTCATCCTCTATAGAAAAGGGAGGATCCTCCTATCAGACGGGTGTCGTGTCTGGCGGGCAACTGCCTGACGGTTGATGTCGGATGTCGGAGTTATAAATAAATGTCGTTCACGCGGTAAACTCGTAATAGAGCGATGCGGGATTTGTGTGACGTCAGGATTTTTGTATGAAGTCAGGTTTTTGATGCGTAGTTCATATGTGGTGATATAGATGCCGCCACAAAATGATTACCTACTTCTAGACTTACCTTTTTTAACGCTGTCGAAGTAGCCGAAGTTTGGCCGAAGATTATTTAAAACAGAAAAATGGAATCCGATTCGAAATGACGAAGAAGAAGAAGAACCGAAACAAAACCTTCATTATACAATTTTTTATTAAGGTATTATTGGAAAATAAAGTAAGAAAATATATTAATATCAATAGTTCAGTATTTTCTTTTAATCTTATGACCAGTACCAAAATCTTACAAGAAATTGAATGCTTACCGATTTTTATTCCTTCTTGTTCATTTTTCCAGCGTCAGCTATCATTCCGTTGCCGGGTTGCTATTTCATAACTAATTTCTATCCGCCAACAGATGGCGTTGATATCGCCCCTTTCTGATAAAATCAAATTAACTTTCTTTACTCGATAGAAAAACTGTCATAATGGTTAAAAACGTTTTTAATACATCCAAAATATTTTTTGAAAAATAAACTAGCTAAGTTATTAGAAGTTTTCGAATACTCTTGTGTTGCTATTCGATAATAGATGGCGCTGGTTTCGTTTCTCAAATTGTCTTGGCTTATTTAGTTCTTTCTACTCCGTTGTAGATGTCAGCACATGCATTCGTATTTTCCTAGTGGTTTGTAAATTCCTTATTGGATTTTTATAATGCCAAATACAGACATAGCATAATCAGCCTATAATGTTCCCATTGCCACTGATACAGGCTTATGAGAGGGAGTGGGCCGTAATCCACCACGCCAGCTTAGTGCGGGTTAGTAGATATCACATGTTTTCGAATTTTTGGTTCTAGGGCATAGTTAATAGACTCAGGCGTGACTTTGCAGAAATTTCCAGTATAAAATACAATAGACGATGTATATTTAGTAACTTAATTCGCCTAACTGTTCTTGTTGGCACAACAAGTCAATCGTCATCCTGAGGATGCCTCGTTGAGAGGCGAAACACGTGTCGATTTCTTACAGGGTTCTCTAAGACTCTTTAAGAACAGTTAAGCGGATTTAAGTTATAAAATATACATCGTCTATTGTATTTTATGTTCTAGGACATGCCGGTTTTCTTACGATGTTTTCGTTCACCGTTTTGAGAGCAGTGGTGATGAAATAACTTACACAAACTAAAATCCCTGTCAGGGTTCGAACATACGACCTACAACTCGTAAGTCGCGGCCGTTACCACTGGGCCACCACTGCTCCTGTAGACGTAATAATTATGGTGCTAAAATTTACTAATAACATAGCGAATGTTTGAGAATTTATGTTATCTTTTTTCTTAAGGTTGTTGTTCATTGATTTTAGCCTTTTTGAAATAGCGTCATATTTTTTTAAATAAATGTTTATTCATTGTAAACTCACCCTGAAACTGTACGCAGTTGGTGTTGGTGACCTTAGTGGCGTCATACGTCACTTGTATTGTAACATGGTTTACTTCTTGATGTTTCAAAAAAATCACTGTGTTTAATTCGGTGATTAAATCTTTTTCTTCGACTTACACAACACAATACCGGTCGCTGTCGATCAGTCATACACAACAGTGATACTTATTATTAGGTATATTATTATATATTTCATGCCCTATGTTAGATAATTCGGTCAACTCTGAAGTATTAAGGCGGCCATAGACGGGCGCGACGCGACGGTGCGACCGACGTGTCGCAATTTCCGTAAAGTTTTCTTAAAAATTGTTTTACTAGAGTCGCGTCGTGCCTGCCTTGGGCCCTTGGGAATACTTTTTTTATTTTTTTATTTATTCATTCAGTAGTGTACCAACATCTTTATACATAATAAGTTGGTGCAGACATAAACTCATTAGAGTAAGATCTTACTTTTAAGTAACTTACAAGTAAGATCTGCTGTTCTTCCTATCCTGTTTCCCAGATATTCTTACAATTTGATATCTGGTCAACTAACGGCTGTTTTGCCCCAGACACATACTTCCTGTTTCATTTGACTCTGAAAAGAAAATGAATTCCAGTCTTTACCAGTATCCTGGGATCATCTTCCAATCTTACTAGATGGGTACCTACCTATTTCTATATCAATAGTCATAACTCCTTGAGAAAATATTGTAATAAGAAATTCAAATCCAAAACCAGTTTTTAAACAATTTAACCCTACCAAAGATGACCTCTGGTATTCAGCTGCATCCGGTTAGACTGGAAGCCGACCCCAAGATAGTTGGGAAAAAGGCTAGGAAGATTGATTGAAAGATGACCTCTGTCCATTTCATTGTGTTGTGTCCGTCTTGGGTCGAAATGACCCCTCGCGATATTTAAATGATAAAAACTTGTTTTTAGCATATGAAGAGAGTTAAATTATTACGAAAACAGGTTTTAGTTCACATGAATTTGTTAATGGTCAAGTATCGGATAAGGGTACAAGATTTCTGTCATTATAAAAAAATAAAAATTCCTTACAAAATAATTACTCAAGGTTCTCTATGAGACGTTTCAAACCGTTAAATTAAAATCAATCAATCTGCCTTTTCCCAACTATGTTGGGGTCGGCTTCCAGTCTAACCGGATGAATCTGAATACCAGTTTTTTACATGAAGCGACTGTCTATCTGACCTTTACAATCCAGTAACTGGGTAATACGATACCTACCCCTTGGTAAGACTGGTTGTTAGACTTTCGGGCTTATGACGACCCGTAACGACTGTCAAAGATCCACGACTGGCTTAACGTGCTTTCCGAGACATGGAGTCCTAGTATGTCAAGATGGTCACCCATCCACGGACCAACCTCGGCAAGCGTAGCTTAACCTGATGGATCGACCCGTGTGCCTGTTATTACTTAGCCATGAGCTAAACGTTAAATTAAAATGTTAGTATTAAGAGCCACAGATTTCGTAACAAATAGAAATATTGCCAAAATCAATCAGCGGTCACATCATTAACCCTTTACGTATCCCCCTTTTCTCACAGTAATCACTGTCCGGCTTTTGGTGGCACCCAAGTCTAAAATACCTACCTAATTAGGTGAGTAGAAGGAAACATTTTACTTTATTGTAGCATAGCTAACTTTCGATTACTTTTATGCTAATTATTTACTTATTATTTCAGTCTGATAGCTTTTGTATTCTAATCGGCTTTACCTTAAATATGAACATTTTCAATCATTATATCGATATGTCCACCACGAAAAATTCAATTAACCATCACAATAATTAAAATTGCTCCACAAAGCTCATCACTTCAACACCCTATTGACCCTCAAATTGTCCCCTGTTTCCCACACTGACCGCTGTCCGGCCGGTCATTTCAACCCCTTAATAACACGACCCGTTTCTTAAGACATTTTTTGATAACCGGTTTTGTTTCCCATACCTACTGGACAATTGTGGACATCGTGGGTCATCGTCTTCATTTTAGTGTTAGCATTCGAAGGGTTGGGTAAAGATAAGTGTCAGTTGCGTCTTAGATTTGGTACATGATGTTAAGTGTTGTGTGATGCTGTGATTTTAGTACCGACGATGTTGTTTTGTGAAGTTTATTTTATTTTATTGAGATTCATTTTTGATTAAGTGTTTAGTGATGTGTAGTGTGGTGGTTAATTACTATGTACAATGTTAAAAGATAATAAAAATCATTTTGTTAGTCAATTACAGCGAAAAAATGAATTTAACAGAATTCATGATTGCAGTTCTACGGCAATGCAATAACGATAAGCTAAGTATAATAATAGTAAATATATTTTCTATCACTATAAATTATGTATAAAACTAAAATATGTGTAAAACCATATAAAATAATTAAGAGATAAAGATAAGAAATGAAACAGAAACAAAAGAAAGAAAATTCATTCAGAGGCTTCTTAGGTTAAAAAAATAACATTCATAGTTTCGTAAATTTTACGCGTTCAATTAGTTTCATACTTGGAATAGTATGCGACTAATTGAATAGCTAGATCATTATTATTAGACCAGAAGCAAAGCATTATCTTCCTTCTAATCATCCAATAAAAAGGCATTAACTGATTAAACTGCTGCAAAAAAATATCGTACACCCTTTACGCCTTCTTACAGAATAAGATTTTAAAACAAAAGAAAGTTAGGTAGGTATCCATTTTTCATGTTGCATATTTAATTTTTTTCTTCCAATACCTTCACCAAATCACAGCTTTTCCTTCCTCCATAAAAATAATGCCACTTTGCTTACAAAATTACGTAACTTTTCCTAGCACTGCTTTATAGCGCCAGGCAGCAGGTACGGACATAAATCCAGGCGTTCTCGGCAAAACGTAATGAAACGCCGCGCGTTTTCTCCTGGCGGCATCAGTCAGCGCGACTGACTTGAATACGGGGGTAACTGCAAAAGCTAAGATAGTTAAAACAGGGCAAGTTGTGGGAAAACTGGGAAGTAAAAGTGGGTGTTTTCAACAGTTTTTGAAGTGAAAACTTATTTAGGCGCATTAAGGTATTTTTGGAAGGGGATAAACATATGGATTTGCGTCACCGACATGCTCATGTCGTAGTGCTGTACTATATAAACTAGATGGCGCTAATACCAGTTTTAAGTTTTCACTTCTGGCGGCAGTCCCAATTGACTGGCTTTTTTTAGGTGGTTATCATTTACGCAGTAAGTCAGTATCTGAGGAGTTGGTCTGATTACCCTGATGCTTCATGCATCTATACAACACTTCGTCTTTCTATATTGTGTTCGTAACCACCCAGCAATCCGGAAAACGCAAAGAGAGAAGCGGGAAAATATAATTCATCATTTTTATCATGGTTTACTCTCATAATAGTTAATCAAGAGTTAAAAACAAGTTCAATAACTTAACAAAAATTAAACTACTTTTGAAACGGGTTTAGATTTGATCTTTTCTCAATTCAAGACCCACGCTATTGGGTCAGAAAAAAATCTCTAAAATTCTACAGTAAATGGCTTTGTGAGTAGGAATAGACACCACAGACATTTCCGGAGTGGATACCATAAAATTTATGAAGTCTTGGATCTCATGATTATACCACAGAAACAACTTTTTTCTATATCTTCATCTTTCAGCATTTTCCCTTCCTAAAACACGTCTTGTGTCTCCACTTAAAATTTCCTTACCAAAAAGTGCACTTACCTAAGTCCCCACAACGGGCAACATAAGCCAAGAGCAACAGAAAACAAATTACGAATCATCTGCCTTCACGAAGACGCCTTCCAAATGACTCAGTTAAGACTAAATTGCCGCCTTGCCGCAGCATTGCCGGCAAAATATCCGCTTCGTACATTGTATGTTGTGTTCTGGTTTTTGTATTATTTAGTTTACCTGGTAGCTGATTGTTTTTTGTACTAGAAAATGTGTAAAGAGTTAATCAAATTCATATCATTTAAGTCAATGAAACAAAACCATTAAAAAAAATTACAATTTGGATGCAAGTTAAGTTGATCAAACATTCGTTGGGACATTAATTATACCTTATTGCTATTAATTAACGACGTTACCAGAGCTTATTTAAAACAGTATTATAAATATCAGAATTCAGTAGGTAAATAACACAAAAATTATAATATTTTGTTTGAAAATTAGACCTAAGTGATACCTTATGATTTTATTAATTATTTATATACATTTGGAAAGTATTTACACCATTTAAACTATATATATGCAACTAACTATGTAATTAAATTATGTACAGGTATGTAAAGGAAAAAATTAAAATATATAGAGAAGGGCTCATTGGGCATCAAAAAATTCGTCCGCATCGCTGTCAGCGGGGAAAGTGCCCAAAAGGCTGGCAGCATTGCCACGTTGAATGGCAATGCTGATTCTTTGGCCTAAGAATTGGCCAGCCCTGTGGTCACGTGTAGAGTCGACCAACCGCTTGGCGATGTCCCGAAATACTCGGTGAGCACTCGGACCCCACGGCCCTAGTGTTTCAACCCCAAACGGCTCAAATATATAGCTACCAGTAAGGTTGTTATATTTGCGCCGCTTGAGGTTTTCTGCACCTGCAGCACAGACCTAAGTTCATTCGTTCATTGAGAATATTTGTTGTTTCGTTGCAGTTTAAACTATTACATTACTTGTACTAAAAGTAGGTAGGTATCATAAAGTTAACAGGTATTTCGGATATGGCTAGTCACCTATGGAAATAATCTATGTCGAACTATTTTTAAGATTTCTTTTTAGATTATCTTAAAGACTCGCACAGACAGGCGTGACGTGACTCTGTTGGAACAATTTCTATGAAAACGTTACGGAAATTGTTCTACCGGTATCGCGCCGCGCCTGTCTACGGGAGCTTTAATTTGAAACCCTCTCTTCACTCTTCTGTTCTCCTTCTCTGTTCTTTTAACTTGTCAAATTACCTATCTACTTGATTCTTCAAGTATTGTTAATTTGACAAGTTGGCAGCAGTTCCTACTCACCATTCATCTTGTGTTTTTCTTATTGTTTGCGGATGTCAGAATCAAATTCATTAGGTCTAAAGCTTCAATGGATATTAATAGCTTCATTTGAGAGTGGCTGCACCGATTTTGACAATTTTTTTTATTTGAAATGTTCGTATAGTCCGCATTAGGTTTTTATGGAAAGAAAAATTGGAAAAAAAAATCCCGGAATATTGGGAATTTCGGGAAAAACTGACAGTGCTTTTTTCTATAGGATTTTTGGATAAACTCAAGACCATATTGGAATTTTGACAGGACAACTTCGATCGGGTCATATTTCTAATAATGTCAAATAGAACAATTAATTTTTAATTCATTGGATATTGCGCTCTCGGGTCAAATAGAGCGAAGTGTTCGCAACAATGACGGATATTTCGTTTCGTCTCAACATGACGTAACCTCTTCACTTTCCAACACTTAAATTCCCAACATTTACATAAACATTGAACGTTAAGGCAGGCACCCACTAACTCACTGTCACGCAGCAACGTCTTACTATTTCTTGGGGGTCATTAGCAGAAACGACACCCATTCCGAGGCCCATTTAGATAAAACGTCAGAGATTTGAACGAAGATTCCCTACCCCCCTTTCACCCCCTTCCCGTGTTCACCCCTTAGACCCCCTCGCGAGTAATGAGTCGCGAAGATTTTCACTGGGGTGCAAATGTTTATATAGGGTGCGAATTTATGTTAGTTAAGGCGCCGACTGGTTTGAGGTTGAAAAATTCGCGGAGATTGTCGTTTTCTTGAGGTTCAAAATCATAAATTTGTGTTTGCGCTCAGTGCATGGATCTTTTACATAAGCCGTTGATATTAAACACTTAACACTCTTATATATTTTTTTCGGTCTTTATCCAAAAGCTTAACAATCCTATCTGCAATATTTGAACATAATTCATAATAAAATTGACCTACATTCGATAATTTTGGCCATATTATTCAGCTTATAATAACGACTGTTTCATTAACATCAGCTTAAGAATTTCTTAGCCAGTCTAACTCATAGCTCGGCATACGTCTACCCATATCCAATGCCTTCCCGGGATCAAGTGTCCATGTCAAAATTAAAACCATATACTTAAAGAGTAAAAACCATAACATTTTATGATATTTATTTTTTTAATCCCAAATTCACATCCTGTATACAAAATTCGTGTACAGCGCAACTCGTTTACTTATCTTTACTCTCTTTGAGACGCCGGCTGGCGCGGGTTAACTCCGGGGTCGAGAGCACCCTTACACTTTTATAATGCATTATTTAGCATTGGAGGGTTGAGTTCTTCAGGTTCTGTGTTTTGAATGTTATATAGGTATAAAATGGTAAGGATGTGATCTTTCACGGGATAAGGGGAGTTACGGATAGAATGTTAAAAGATTTTTGGGCAATTTGAGATGAAAATATGAGGGGTTGTTATAAAATAAGGGGGTGAAAAACCTGACAGTTATTTAAAACATATAATGGAAAAGTTGCAGTTCGATCTTGATTTAATATTAGCACTTACTCACAAAGAGGCGCCACGTGCAGGAGGTTTGGTCGTCTTCTATTTTAGGTTGCTATGCTATTCGGATTGTTACATCATTTGGTGCGATTTAAAATCATTTCATTCTATTACAAGTTTTGTATGGATGTAATGAGGACCAGAATTCATTATAAGTAATAATCAAAACAACTCAATGTATTACCATCGTCTGCCGCTGGGTATAAGCCTGTACGCTACCAATTTTTTTATGCATTTTGTGACAAACTGACCCCCAGTAACATAATAAAAAAAAACTAAAATATAACGTTCGGACACCATGCTTCTGCGAATCGATTTGAAGGCCAGAAGAGTGATTATCGCGTGACTCTAATAATTCAGGTTAATTAAAATCAATTTATTTCGGTTTACCAAAACTTGAAACAGCAACTGTGTATCATGCAATAATATGGTAAATTTGGAAAGCCACACCAAATTAACCACAAATTATTTTCAGGTAAATAGTAAATAAAAGCTTTTAGAGTTACAATAAATAATTATTTAAACTTTGCCTTCATTCAGTAGTAGGTTTTCCAAGGTTTTCTGCAATTATGAGTATTGTGAAAGAAATAATCGCTCAGGCATGCCGGTTTCTCACTATGTTTTCCTTCACCATTTTTGAAGCAAGTGATAATTATACAATACGCTCATGAATCCGAAAAGTCAGAGGTGCGTGTCCTGGGTTCGAACTCGAGACCTATGACTTAGCAGTCCAACGGTCACACCACTACGCTATCACTGTTATATTATAGTTATTCAGATAACAGTAGTAGGGCCATTCAAATGATTAATTTATAAAAAAGCACAGTTGGAGTAAACAATCATTTATAGTTATCAAGATTATAAAGATGTAAACACTATCTATGCTTGTATGCCTAAATTACTTTTGTTGCTATGTACCTACATAAAGAGCAATTACCAACGCGTCTAACCTCATACAGAAAGCACCTAAAAAGAAAAAAAATAAACGAAAAAAAGTAAAACTACAAAAAAGAACACATAGTTCTAAATCCAAACAACCGCGCGTATCGACCGCTACGTTCAAAAACTATGTCCCTTTCTAAATTCGTTAATAATACTTACTACCCACACATTCGCGCTGAGCCCGCCCCGCTCGCGCAAAAACCACCCCGCGCCTTGGGGCAATTCTTCAAAGGGTGAAAAAAGTACCCCTTCCCCACACCCCGGCCCGCCTTAACCAATTCTTGGGTTAAAAAAGGGGAGGATACTTAGCAACCAACTATGCAGGGGGATTGATTTTTGTTGCCGGTTTCAGAACGCTACTAGTTTGAGTTTGGAACGCGGAGGGCCATTATTTTGAAATTGGAATTTTATGTAGTTAGCGCGTTTTTTAGTTTGTTTTTTTTTGTTTGAAAGGAGAATGTTATTGTTTTGGATTTTAGTTTTAGGTATGTAGCTTTTGTTTTTAATTCTAGCTTGAATGACTTTTTATTCAATTAATTGATTGCAAATGACTAGCACTAAACTAGTACCTGACAAATTATAACCTACCTAAATAAAATCATTAATCATTTATGAAAAAAATAGTCAAAATACTTCGTCATTTTGACTATTTTTTTATAGATATTTTACTATGAGTCTCTTTTGCGGTTTCTTGAATAAATTTTTTACGCAGAAAAATTGTATCAGCTAAGTATCATCTCAGAATGATTAAAAAAAAACCTTAATCCTACTCCATTCTTATAAAACTTATTCTATTCTCATCATCATCTATTACAAAACTCATTATCCATCATCTCATTGTTACGACAAATTAACGAATAACAATTTATTAAGTAATTAATATGAATGTTAATTGGCATTACGATTCGGTGACGAACAAAGGATTCACAATTAGGCAGACGACTGGCTGTGTAACTTATTGTAACTTAATAGTTAGCGCTTTGGATATCTTTGTGTAATCTCGGAAAATTCGGCTCTGAGACATAATAGTGGTTATATCTATGGTTTTCAATAGCTTCGCATTCAGTTTTCTGTAATTAAAAAAAATCTCTACCTACCTATCTACTTCGCTTTTTGGAAGTTTTGATACAGGTGTATGTTAGCCACAGTCAGCGCAGTCACATACCAAAATTACGCGTTTCATTATTAGGTAGGTACCTATTACGTTTTATTTCAGTTTTGTTCTTTACAAAATGTTCATCAAAATTAGCTCATTGAAGTAGGTACCCACAGATCTACAATGGGGAATATGTCCCAAGTAATACAAACATTTTTGTATTTCAAAGTTTCATGTTCAGTTTTTATTTTAGTTTTACATAATCTTTATGTGAGTATCAACTCTATATTCGAGATTCTTCTTAAATCAGTACAAAAAAATATTATCCTTACGAATAATCTAGGTAAATAAAACTACAAACGAAATTATCCCAATTTGCAAGTTCCTCTCTCATACAAAGTCAAAGTCAAAGTCAAAGTCAAATCATTTATTTCAAATAGGCCCTTGAAGGCACTTTTGAACGTCAAAATTTACAAAATAAAGTATTGATTCTACCGCCCCTTCCAAAAGGTAAACATACAAAATTTACAACCCACATAAACCTCGAAAAAGTTATAACGCATTCAAATCCTCACCCAAGTTACCAACGGTATATTGTATAAAACTAGCGAAATTTCCGCCAACGTTTTTCAACTTCCAACATTATAACGGGTTTTTAGTAAAACCGACTATTAAATTTCACCCCTTTTCTCGCTAAAAAGCTTATCCGAAAAACGTTGCACACATGCGGAAAAATTCGCACACAGACGTGTAAAAATCTACTAGTTACGTACACACACAAAAAACCTTAACTAGTTGTGTTCCCCTCCCGTCCTCCTTGTTTCACCCCCTTTCACCCCCTTCGCCCTCATATCCTTGCAGGAATTTTGTTTACTTCTCTCTCTAAGGAAGGAACTGACGTACCGTTCCGGGAAACGTCTGCGTTCGAAATTGGAACGCTATTGGCTTTCTATTCTTGTTTTTATTTCAAAATTTTTGAATGAAGCTTTGTGATTGGTTCTTTTTGTTTTTGATGATTGATTAATTTGCTGTTTGTGTGAGAATGGAATGCGTAATTAGTACCTTATTGATTGAGTGCACTGTGGTTTAATTATTAGTTCGGCATTACTGTTTTAGTTTATGTAACCGACACGATTAGTGAATTCGTTTGGATTACTATAATAATTAATAATTTTCACTTGTTTATTTAAAGTAACGTTAGTGAAATTACAGCAACAGATTAACTATCATTCCAATCAAAAATTAAAATGCATACTTCAATTTGCAAAATTATATACCCTACCTACTCATAATCAATAAAATCATCTTTTGTCTGGTTAAGATTGTTTTTAGTGTAAAAACATTTATGGCATCACATACAGTTATAATTATATGAACTAGCTTCCTTGAGAAAAAAGGAAAATCGAGTCTTATGCTCCCTTTAGCTCTACGTACTCTTCCTAAGACAGCCTAATATTATACTATAAATATAAAATAGCCAAAATGTTTTTCTAAACTACCCTCTCAAGTCAATTTAACGTTCGCTAGCGATCACAAGCAAGGGGGGAGTGGTGGGAAGAGGAGGGCGTGATATGAAAACTCGTGCCTCGAATACGGAACGCGCTCAATTCAAACTTGAATTTAAACGTGGAACGGCGCGTTCCAAGTTTCCAAATTTGGAAATTAAAGCGACTTGGCGGGAATTAAACACAATATGGCGGAGTTTGTGAGTTTGATGGCGAAAAATTATGAGAGAAGACTGTTGGAATTAGAATTCTAATGACTTTTGAAGGATTACTATAAATAATTAATTAAGTGGCTTTTTGATCGTAGACTTTGACTTTACTTAAGCTTAATAAACGATAAAAAAAGGTTAAAGTGAATAATTATGGTCATATTGGTTTAATTCCATATTTTTTGATAATCAATGTCCAATTCATGAACTAGTTTTTCTTAATCGCACATCTTCCTGTCTAATTTTATGCATACTTCTTTAAATTAAAAGCTGGGAACACCCGTGGTGCTCTAGGTGTTTCAGTAGGCCAATAGAAAAAATCTCCTTTGAAGTATTTCTAAATTCCAAATGAAAATTTAACAACATTAGGTACCCAATAAACTTACTTTTAACACACGGAATAATAAAACATTAACAAATTAATTTAAAACAATGAAATAACACAATCATCACCCAGAAAATTCTTGTTAATGTTTTAACATAAATTGCCAAAAATCAGCATTGCCATACCTACAACGTGGAAATGCCAACCTTTTAGGCAGTATTCCTGTTAACCCCTATGATTATTTCCCCTTCTTTTTCATATACTTGTACATAAAGAATTATTTTAAGTCTGTATGTTTTTAAATTATGTAAATATTATCTTGAAAAAAGTAAACAATGATATCATTAAAACAATAACTGTAACAATTAAATAAACCAATCAAAGTGCCTTTCCAATTCTGCCTAGCCTTTTCCCAACAATGTTGGGGTCGGCTTCCAGTCTAACCGTATGCACCTGAATACCAGTAATAATAAATAATTTATTAAACCAAAAAATCTAAATAAAAATAAATTTCCAAAAAAAAATCTTTACCCCACTAATTCTATGAAAATCCACCGTAAACAACAAGAAACACTTAATTCAACAAACGTTTAATAAACGCACAGTAATTTCAAGGAAAACATTGAACTCCTTCATTACGCACAATAAAGTAACTATATTTCTTAAGAACGGCGGGGGCGCACCTGTTTCGAAATTTTCATGTACAAACTTGGTTGTAATTAACAAAATACATTCTGAACTTGTAACTAGATTTAAATAGTAACGCTACTGGCGTTCTATGGAGGGGGCAGAATGGTTACTTATCGATGAAAATTAAGGGTAAATAATTAGAGCATCATACTTTAATAATTATGTCGACTACGCATAGCAATAACAAGTTTGTTTGTCTTGGCTGATACAAATACGTAAATTATCGTTTACCCTTATTTTAGCCTTTGCAGTGGTCATTCCTTGCAAAGCAAAAAAAAAATACATAAACGATAAAAGTAGACTTCAGCATTTTTTAAATAGTTTTAGCTGGGTCACTTCTGGAACAGCCAATCATTAATATTACTTAATTAAGATGCAGAAAAAAGACGTAAAGTTATTTTATCAGACATTTCCAAAATTTGTAGAAAATTAAACTGCTACAAAAATAAAGAGATGTTGCAAAAAAAAATTAACCCAACTTTACTTTGTACTTGTTTAATACACTTTCTGAAAAACGTGTCTATCGATAACACCCCATCCCTAGCCCCCATACAAAGAGACACTAAGAAATTATGTATTCCCCTTAGCGTAGTTCGGCTCAACTTTATTGAATTTGTTCCGAGGCGTTCGCAGTCGGGACTCGAATGCAGTACTTTTGTCAGGTGATCGTGATTTGAATGTAACTGTTTCACTTCGTTAGACGATGTCACAGACGCCATTTTTATTTTAATATTTATTTTTGTCTTAAAAAATAAGGTTCGGTCAAATCTTGTGATCGATTTTTCACCCATTTGCTGTATTCCGATTGAGTTGTAATTTTGCACACCGTTGTAGTTTTGAAGACAATATAATATTTTGGTGTTAATAATTGATCGGATATTGACGACGAAAATGAGGTAAAAGTACTTAAAACTTGTTTTGTACCATATGTAGGCAGGTTCGGTACGACACCGTCTCAATTGAAATCCCTTAAGGAATCGAAGAGGTGTAATGTAGTACAACAAAGTTAACTGCTGATGATGTTATTGGTCCCAAGTGTTGCGGAGTGATTTCATTGATAATTATACTTGCCTGAATTTTAATTATACAAGATTATGTTAACAATTTAAATAATAAATATAATCTTGATAGGTAAAGTACGAAAAGAGTAAGGAACGTCGAACAAAAAAACAAGAAAATGTGAAAATTGCTGATAATTCTGTTAGCACTCGATCATTTTCGTTACGTGTAAATCTAAATTACTCAAGCTGTTAGACAGCGAAATAGACTCAATTACGAATTCTTCATTGAAATAATCTTTTGCGCAGTGTCCTGAAACATAAAAAGAGAAGTATTTATTAAAAAAATGGGTGAAAGTTTTAGCATACAGATTGGAAAATGAGTAAAAATTGTTACAAGGCAATAAAAACTGTCTCATTTTTTACTTCTACAGCTAAAAGATACCAATAAAGAAACACATATTTCCATACCAATTAGCAAACCAGAACAAAACAATAGTACAGTAAATAGAAAATTCAAAGGAGGCGCAATTACGGACGGAGGTACCTATCGCGAAAATTTATGACCCTCTCCAAGAAAGCGCTCTTATCGTTACAGACGAAACTATAGAATTGTGTATAAGGGAAGTATAAAATTACGCGCCTTGGAAGTAGGCCGTAATTTCATGTTAAGAGACTATTATATTGAATTTAATTTTCATGGTAACTGTGTTTTCATGGTGATGTAAAATTATGTGCGGATGTTAAGAAAATATTTATAATAGTGTAAAAATCTAATGAAGGTAACTTTTTTGGAAAAAAAAAGTGTTTTCACTGTATTGATTCAACCAAACTTAGTACTTAGGTTAAAAAGAGAACAGTCAATCTTTTTAGAATAAGACCTTTCCATCAAAAACTTCCAAAACTGATATTATATAATACGAACTCGTTGACATACTACGCAACCATTTCAAACCACTAATTAATCTGAACAACCTCGTAAGCACCACCGAAACCCATTCACATGAACCCGAAAATAGTTTTCAATCATAGTAATAACTGCATAACTGGCTACATTACTCTCACACCTCGTAAGAATTAAACCTTCTTCATTATGACCTCTAAAAACCATAAAAGACTCAAACCCCAAATCCTTCTTTCCAAAATCTTTATAAAAATAAACCTAAAGCAGAAAATTCACACTAAAATCAATACTCATACTAAATACGGCACAGTCCGCAAAATATAAATTGGCCTTCATATATTTTAGGGGCACAAAAGTGTTTTGAAAAGTAGTTCACAGTCGCCCCTAATTCCTTTAGTTTTACTGCCTTTTTGGATGGTTTTTGGACCTCCAGCATTACTATGAAAATACGATGGGTTTTGTGAACTCACTTTGTAGTACATTGCTTGTTCGATGGAGCTTTATTTTATTTATTAATAAAGGTTTACCAACAGCTTTTGTATAAAATATAACATTTTAAGTTTAGGTAATAATTTATTAGCCTAGGACTTACTCATACGCAGTCGCTAATTACAGGTTAACCACCATCCTCAAAAATAAATTATTACACAGAAAAATAAAAATATAAAATTAGTGGCGCTAGAATTCAAATATGTCAAAATTAGAACATAAAGAAATATGAAATTACAAAACAATACAAAACAAAGGATATTGCAATTTCGCCCAATTACTTAAAACTAAGACAAACACAACATAAATATAATAATAAAAACTGTCTTTATGCTGAGTAAAAAATAAATCGGGTTTGTGCAAAAGTTGGTTTTCTATCGCTATGCATCAAAATAGAAGAATGATTTGCTATAGAAGAAAGATACTCTCTTAAAGATAGTACCTATCTATAATATAACAGAAATTATTCATCAGAATACTTTTCTTTAAGCCAAGTGGACCCTGGCGAAATGAATAATACCGAGAAAACGCTGGGATGAAGACGAAGATACAAAACAATGCTCAGATTTAATAAAAGAACATGGTTTTCTTAACACAATAGCTATTCTATGACAGCCATTTGGTTAATTTTTCACAATAATAATTTCATCTAAGTAAAAAAATGGTATTACTATTTGGTTATTTACCTTCTTCATCTTAGCATTTTTCGTCCGCTTTGCTTAAAGGAACTCTTAAAATTAACAGGCTTTTAAAATAAATGAGCAATATAAAACATGGCATGTGAAAATACTGCTACATTATAGAGTAGTAGGCATATTTTCATTTGATGGAAACCCCGATGCAGATCGAAAATCCAGACGATCACTTTGCCGGATTAATATTTTATTTACATTTCATATTTTATATTTATTGGCATTCACTTCCGTTCGGGCAATAAATTAAAAGGTGGATGCAGTGTATTTACCTATGTACTTTTGGCAGTTTCAATAAGAAACGATAGTGGAATTCAACTAGTACGCTGTTTTAAATTGTAACTATGTCTAAAATCGTTTTAGAGACAGCAGATTTCAAACGATTCATAATTTTCAGGTTTCCAAATTATTCGACACAATAGGATTTATTACTATGAAATATATCCAAAGATATTGTTTTGAAAGACTCTAAAACTATCTTATCAAAAATGAAAACCTGTATTCGTCAAAAGTACACAAGAACAAATTCATCAAATGAGTATTTAGCTACCCAAAAGGGCTTAATTTTTTTTCTTGCATTATGCTTAAAATCTCTTCTTAGTGTGAATCCATGGAATTTCGACATACTTTCTAACAAGCAATGTACTCAAAAATAATCCGGAAAATTCGCGTTTTCATAGTAGTTGAACGGGGGTGTTTTATAAGGGTTGTTTGGTTAGGCCGACCTTTTTTAGCCTTTCGGGCCCCCAGATAGTTTTAGTTCGGACGCTGTAAAATTTTGAGAATTACGTTTGGAAAAGTTTTTAGTAAAAGGGTAGTGTTTTTCGATCCTTTATTAGTTTTGAGGATTCTGGGTTATTGTGATATTTTGCGGGTGTTGTGCATAATTTGGGAGAGGTGATAGCGGGTTTTGATACTTGTAGTGTTGTGTTAGAGTTTGTTTTAGATTGTAAGTTGTTATTTGAAGAATTGGATACAATTATGTTATAGTTTTTATTAGGATTGGATTAATGAGAATACTACCATTTCCTAGTTTATTTATCTTTCAGTTGTATTATAGAAAATTTATTTCATTGGTAGTAATTTATCCATTTTTAAATTGTGTTAATTACACGGTGATTTGTTGCAAATGTAATAGGTACTCCTTTAGCGTATTTATAATAATAATACATTCATTTATTTCAGGTAAATAACACCTATTGGCAGACATAATTAAATAGAAATCAAATAAAATCATAAACCCCATAAAAAAGAAAGCCCATTTTATTTTTTATTTTCATCCCTTTTAAACCAAAACGGCCTAAAACTATTACACTACAATATCCCAACTAAAAACTAAGATTAGAACCGAAATTAATTAACCAAGCCGCGAAATGAAGTTGAAAAATTGATTAAAGCCCCTTTAACCGCACCGAGCTACAGTGGGGGGTGAACACTACCTCCACGGAACCGTCAAAGTTTCGCGAAGGGGTGAAAGGGGGGCAAAAATGAACCACCGGCATGAAGACGGATCGGGAAAGTTTAAATTTAGAGAATTGTTGGGTTTCTTTCTCTCTCGCTGTTCGCATTATTATGGAATTTAGTCGCGTCTATATTGCAAGAGTTTGAAATTATTATTGAATTTATATCATGTATCATGATGAGATTTCATTGCATAAGTAACAAACATCACATCACGCTTGTATTTCCCCGAATGGTTGGGCAGAAGTGTATGGCACCCCCACATTTTAGCAGATGCTTATTTTCTCTATTTTCTCTAAGTCTCATGTAATAGGGGGCGAGAGGGGTGTGATATAATTTGTAAAAGACCTGTCTACAATTGATTTTGAGGGTCAGTAGAGCATTTGCAACGACTTTTCAATGTTGTATGTGATTGCATTTGACCACTCTCAACGAATTCTAAGCACGGGTTATCAATGAATTTTAATACCTACCTATACCTACTTTGATGTTTTTAAGGAGTGCAATATTTTAATAATCAGTGTACCCGTCTACCACATGCTGTTTATCGGCAAGGCAAAGTCATTTCTATTTTTAATTTATCTTTTTAGTTGATAGACAACAACAATAATAATGCAACAATGGACAACCGTAAAAAAAACGAAGTACCTACCTACCTTACTTCATTTTCATCATGCTCTCTTCACGTAGGTCTGTCTTCGAAATCTTAAATAAGTAATTTCCCAAAGAGTTTGTGAAATAGGGGGTGAGCCAATTATAAGGCCCCCTTACACAATAGTTCACTAAATAATATATGTTTAGTTTTAAACGTATTTAAAACATCGTTCTGTTTGTGCCAATCGTATCTAATCAAAAGGCAACTATTCAAACTACAAGCACTTTTCGAACGTCAATAAAAAAACATAGGACAGTCCCCCAAAACGCCCGCCTTTCACCACATCCTAGTGCTTTAGCTGGGAAGAGAAAATGGCGTAAACTACGTAAGCAGCACAGCTGTCTATTCAGTTAAAAAACTTGATTTTATGCAATAGTTTGCAAAATAATTTACATTTACATTTACAACAAAACATTAAATTAAATTATTTGCCATGTCAGCTAGCACACACCAATAAACCAACAAAAACCATTGAAAACTGTATTCAAGATGGCTAAGAATTATGTTTTATACACATGTATTAGTGAATAGCTACGCCCCGTGGTTTCACCCGCATAATCTCAATTATGGTAATATCGGGATATAAAGTATCCTAGTCCTAACCCAGGTCGTAGACTACCCATGTGCCAAATTTCATCCAAATTCATTTACCCGTTTTAGCGTGAAAACGTAACAAAAAAACATACAAAAAAATCAAAACTTTTCTCTTTATTGTAGTTCTAGTCGTCTGCAAGTTCCTCAAGAATTGGACTATCCAACGTAAAAAGATTTTTTCAAATCCAACTTGTAGTTTCGGATATTATCCCCAAAATACAAACAAACAAAAAAACACACAAAGAAACAAATACCTCTTCTCTCTTCTTCTCCAGTATAGATTCGTTTAGATCCGTGGTGTAAGCGGGCCTAAAAATCGAACACTTTAAACTCATTTTCTTCTCTTTTATTACTTAATTCTAAGTTTGTATTGTACGTATCAAACATTGTATAACCTCAGGCCTTCAAGTTATGACAATATTATGCAGACGTCAGCTTCATTAGAATTCGGCAGAGCAAGATGGCGCTAGATTACACACTGTATCAATGTGACTTAATTGAATTTGTAACAGTATGGAAGATTGATTTGTTTTTAGTGCAGAGATTTGTAGAAAAAAAGTGCAAAATAATTGTTTTCCGAAAAGTTCCTCTGAACAGAAAACGAAGAAAAGAAAATTGACAATAAAGTGTCGCCTTTTCAACAGATTGGTTTCCATTTAAAACAACAAAAAAAAAATGCTCAAATTAGAAGAATGGGAATTATACTCGTAGCATTTTGAATCACCATTTCAAATATTTCAAATACTTACCATGATTTTAATTATTGATTAACCTTGCATGGAACTTAACATTACGCCTGTACAGCTGTACTCCTCTCAGGGGTAGGCAGTGGTGCATACCTAAGTACAGTCACGAGCACCAATATGTATCCACTTACAGTTCGCGTCAAATAACTTTGCCGCTTTGAAGTTAGGTTGCGCATGCGTACTGGCATGCGCGCTACTGTTCTATAAGGCAGATTGACTACTGCGCAGTCATTTGTAGTCTACTTTAGAGCGGCAAAGTTATTTGACGCGAACTGTACCAAAATTAAAAAGCAATTTTCTCGTATAATATTGACTGCAACTTTGAGATAAGGCCTATTTCATATTAACATGGGTTCCAAAATACTATATTCGTAACAACATAAAAACAGTAGGAGCAAAACACTTTTAAAAGTTGCTAAGTGTATACATATTGGTGCTTGTGACTGTACTTAGATGTACCCACATGTCACCGGCTTTTTTAAAGTCCTGTATAAAATTGGTCAATCTTGCTTATGAACCTCTCGTTATTTGGCTATTCAGACGGCAAAAAAGACCGTGCCACACGATTGAAGTGAAAATTTACGAATGGAGCCGAGTGCCTATAAGCGATTAAAAAAAAATTGTTTTATTACCTTCCGTTGTACAAAAACACTTAATTCTAAACACTATGCAGCGTTACAACTAAGGGTAAGAGTGTTTTCGATGAACTCTGGCACCCAGAGTAAGATTTAACTTGTGTTTAGGGTGCTAATTCAGCGTCGCATATACGCGATTCAGCGTCGAGTATACGCAATTCAGCGCCGAGTATACTGGATTCAGCGTCGAGTATACGCGATTCAGCGCCGAGTATACAGTATTCAGGGTCGAGTATACGCGATTCAGCGCCGAGTATACGCGAAGCAGCGCCGAGTACTCGCGATTCAGCGCCGAGTATTCGCGATTCAGCGTCGAGTTTACTCGATTCAGCGCCGAGTATACGCGATGCAGCGCCAAGTATTCGTGATTCAGCGTCGAGTTTACTCGATTCAGCGCCGAGTATACGCGATGCAGCGCCGAGTATTCGCGATTCAGCGTCGAGTTTACTCGATTCAGCGCCGAGTATTCGCGATTCAGCGTCGAGTTTACTCGATTCAGCGTCGAGTATACAGGATTCAGTGTCACCGACCGTCTGGAGCCGAGTATACCCGAGTCAGCGTTACCGACCGGAGCGTGACGGTTCAGTTTCGTTTACTGTTCAGAACAAGCGCAAAGCGCGCCTATAGAACATTACTCTTCAAAAAACTTTAAAGACAATAAAACAGCCATTTTCGCCACCTGCAAGTAAGTACGTCTCGAGACAAGTACAAAGACAAACAGCAAGTTCAGAAGTAGCGAGTAGAGAGGCGCTCAGGAAACTCTCGAAACAAAGGAAGGTAATTGAAAATTCTATCAAAACTTGCCACGAACGAAGCCAACGAAGCTAGTTGGAGAGCTAGTGAGGTTCTGGCGTAGGGATGGGAAAGGACCACTGTGATATGTTCCTGCGTCTTTTGCACAAAATGCTTTCGGTAAAGATATAAAAAATTGATACGTATTTCTCTGATGTTGACATTATTACATGTCTTAATTTAGAGAAATCGAAATGAAAAATATTTTTTTTATTGCAGACGAAGTTATAACAACCCCTGAAATTGGCTCACGTTTAGCGATTTTAATTATTTACCATTTTTTACAGAAATTAACATCAGGATATTTTAAATTTCTACATTCAGAATTGTTGCGTCTTGAAGCATTATTAAACCTTCATTTAAATAACAAGATACTGGCTAAATAACATTAAAATACATATTTTTTTTATTTGCGGACCTAATGAAACCGCAATTACGGAATAATAATTAAAAACTAAAAGTCAAAGCATTTATTTCAATTAAACCAATTACAGATACTTTTGAATTGTCAAGGGGTCGGTCACTCACAAAGATGAAGGCAGAAGAGGAAGGGCAAGAATTACGTTATTTTACATTTAATCTCGTCTAATTAATTTTTTAGTTTTATGAACGTAAATCTAAGAGACCGAGAGCAAACTACGTCGATTAAGAAAATAACAAAATCGAAGGATGTGATTATGCATTATACTCAACTAAAATGGAGAAGGGCAGGCCACATTCAGAGGCTAAAACCACAAAGATGGGCCAAAGTAGTGACAAACTGAATCCCCAGAAATATGAAAGGGAAGAGAGGCAGGCCTTTCAAAAGCTGGGTGGACGGTTTTGAGAAAATATCTGGCAAATTTTGGGCAAGAACAGCCAGGCTACGGGATGAATGGAAACATTTAGAGGAGGTTTTTACCGCCTTAGGCGGTCTTTACATAGAGGTACAGTACGACACAACTTAGATGTAGCATAGATTTGAAAATTTTCATTCATTCATTTCAATTTTACGAATGTATTTGGCTATAAGAGTTTACAAGTTATTGCGTTTTCGAAAGATCATTTTCACCTAAAGCAATAATAAAGATTAGTGATTTTGAAGGCGCACTCAGTTCGGATGGTGATCGGTCTTACGAATTTTGCCGATGCTACATCTAAGTTGTGTCGTACTGTATCATTGAAGATACTAACACACAATACTAAGAAATATAAAGTTAAGATTTTTGTTAATTAACTAACACACTAACATATTTAAAAAAAAACAACGAGTTGCACTCCGGGAGTGCCGGCAGAAGTGAAAACTCAAACTGAAGTGTCAAACTCAAACTCAAACTCAAAGCATTTATTTCAAATAAACCAATTACAGGCACTTTTGAATTGTCATTAACGTTGTGCATTTTTTGGAATGGCTAGGGAATAATTTCGCATGAATTGCTTTATTTATCAGTATAAAAGTACTATAATTTATGTGGTTAAATACAATATTCATTAGTAGTAGTAGTATATTTATTTATTTTCTAAATTAATATAGTCTAACAAAAATGAACAATTTATTTAAACACTTTTCATGAAGTATGTTTTGACTGCTCTTTTTTACCCATCAATATTATGGGTAATTTTTTTTACCTCGCAATCTTTACGTAATGTCAAAGACTATTTATTTTGATATTTACTTTGTCGGTTGCTAGGCAACAGATCTTATGGTCACGTCCTGACGCGAGTTTAATTTTTTTACCCATCCCAAAAAAAGTGCACAACGCCGCTTAAGAAGTTTTCACTTCGAAAATTCTTGAACTGTGTAAAAACTTCATAGATGTTGTTGTAAGGAATTAAAATAAAAGTTTATTTATTTATTCTTAATTCAAATTTACCGTCACCGATCCAAAACCACATCACTACTCTCTGTATGAACGAAACGGTCCAAAGTTAAGTTCCGTCTTGCGACGTGTTTGACAATCAAAAGTTGACGCCGCCATTATTTCGCCAACGTCTTATTCCAACTTCCACTTTGAGCGTTCATTAGACTGATTAATAATAGTTTTAGATTGAAAATTAAATAGACCGGAAAGTAGCAGAGTAAAACTAATGAAGTCAGTATAGAGCTCCTTATAAAAGACTTCCTATGAAATTCCTTAAACAGACGAATTTGGATCAGATTGTTACGGTTTGAACGGTTCCCGTCTCAATCTGTAAAGAAATCGACTGCCTCCAAATTTTGACATTGATTATCACTGAGATAAAAGCGACTTGAATTTGAACTTTTTAAGTACGGTCTTTCTGTCTCTTTCTATTATATACGATTGTGTGTATGTGCGTGCGATTATCGTGTAAGGAAGTTTGTTTCTGACAGGGATCCACCAACTGAACGCGTTTTTTTAAATACTTTATTTACCAACAACGCTTCGTAAGGACGAGAATTCTATAGATGTTTATTACTTCTCCCATTGTTATATACATTATTATTACTCGCAAATATTCACTAGCCGTCCAACGACAATTTTATTATGGGTTATCATCATTTGCCTAGCCTTTACCCAACTCCAGTCTAACCGGATGCAATTGAACGAATACCAGTATTTTACATGCAGCGACTGCCTATCTGAACTCCACAACCCAGTTACTGGGTAATACGATACCCATTGGTAAGACTGGTTGTCAGACTTTCAGGCTTCTGACTACCCGTAACGACTGTCAAAGATCTACAAATGACAACCGGAACCAACGGCCTTACTTGCTTTCCGAAGCACGGAGGGGTCTCGAATTCTCGATATGTAATAGATCCATCCACGAACCGACCTAAGCAAGCGTAGCTTAACCATCGATCGACCCGTGCGGCTGTTATTATTTAGCCACGAGCCCCTCTCTACCTGCTATAGGTAATATACAGTAAATTGCGTCCAGGCCCATTAAAAATTAAAAACATGTTGCAACGTTCCGAAAATTGGTTAAAAAGAAAATTGTGATCATCGCGTTTGGCCATTATAATATTGTACTATATTGGTGATAGCATCATGTCATTGTGCTACCCATCCTGTTTAACTACTATAATGTTTAATACAAACCGTCTTTTTTAATTTATTTTACAGGTTTTCTTTCACTACACCCAGATGACTAACATAAGTCATCAATTAAAGAAATTTAACATTTGTATACACAATTTAAATTTGAATATCTGTATACAATAATAAATATAATATTAATACGTCTGTGTTCGCAATACAAGCGTTTCAAACGAGGTACAGCTAATTTAAATTTCTATTAAAACTTGGCAGTCGCGGGGCGTACTGTCAAAGGCAATCACAATGTTTTATGTATACAATAAAGCTCTTGTTATGTGTGAATGCGGCTTTATGCGCGTTTTTTTTATGTAATAGGGAGTGGCAAGATTGGTTGAAGATTTGCCCAAAAAATAATTGAATGTGCAGTGTTCAATCAGGTCTCGATTTCTTGCTCAGTTTTGGAATTAAACGAATAAATAACGGTTTGATCTGAAGAAGTTAGGATTACGATTTCAGTTGATGTCAATTTTTTATAATTTTTTGGCCAGAAAATATAGTTGTAAGACGGCAGGAATTTGTTTACTGATTTAATGTAATTGCAAAATTAACTACATACAGTACGACACAACTTAGATGTAGCATCGGCAAAATTCGTAAAACCGATCACCATCCGAACTGAGTGCACCTTCCAAATCACCAATCTTTAATACTGCTTTAGGTGAAAATGATCTTTCGAAAACGCAATAACTTGTAAAGTCTTATAGCCAAATACATTCGTTAAATTGAAATGGATGAATGAAAATTTTCAAATCTATGCTACATCTAAGTTGTGTCGTACTATACCGTTTTTTTTGTGTTTAAATTGTACCTTTACTATTCTCGTAATAGGCATCTAGCTTTTGGAAAACATTTTGCAAATCCATCTTGGGCTACAATCATTGATTTGTCTACAAAGTTTAAGCACTAACACGTTTTCTATTTATATTATTCAAAGAAAGCCGTGTGAATACTCAACAACAAAAGGGTCATCTTAGTTCTGATTTAACTTGGAGGCGAATAAAGTATCACGTTTAAGAACAGTAGCGTACTCCACGCTGCTAATTCCAACAATCCATGTGGGATCATCCGACCGTCTGCAAATTGTGGTGATTAATAGAATATCTCTTTTAAGATTTCTGCAGACAGGCGCGACGCGACACCGTTAGAACAATTTTCGTGAACTTTTAATAGAAATTGTTCCCCAGAGTCGCGGCGCGTCGTCATGCCGTGCCTGTCTACGGTTTTTCCATATTTTCTTCTCGAGGTGGTCAGATAAGAAATGTCAACTCATTCTAGCTTATTTTTTATTATAGGTATGACTTGGGAAAGTTATTCCGTTAAACTATTTACAGAATAAACAAAATTATTTCATTTTATTTAACTTCATCCAAATACACTCAGCAGTTAAGGTGTAAGAAGGTAACAAACACACAGACAGTGTTACTTTTTCTTTTTTTTGTATGGAAATATAATGAATTTTTTACAATCAAATTATGAAGAGGCGTTTTCTAAAATTGATGAAATAAACTTTAATTCAGTAAGTTTCAATATTTAACCTTATTGTCAGAGATCGTAAAGTCATTACACTATTTTATGAACTTACAGCTGTATAAAATAGAACAAGTCTATGAATATTTATAATACGAAAACTTGTAGCAATTAGTTAAATAATTTGCCCTTCACAAAACAAAGTTATAATGATAGAAACTTAATAAAAACAAGAACTAAAAAATATCTCACTCGGACTAAAATATCAGTAGGATCTTTACATAGCAAGTATATTTTTAATTTTTTTTTTACTTTATTTTTATGATCTTAGTCGTCTATCATTCTTGATTCTCTCTTATAATAAGTCAATCTGCCTAGCCTTTTCCCAACTACGTTGGGGTCGGCTTCCAGTCTAACCAAATACGGCTGAATACCAGTATTGTACATGAAGCGACTGCCTATCTGACCTCCACAACCCAGTTACAGGGTAAAATGATACCCTTTGGTAAGACAGGTTGTTACTTTCAAGCTTTCACTCGACTGACAAAGATCTACGAATAACAGCCGGGACCAACGGCCTACCATGCTTTCCAAGGCACGAAGGGGTCTCGATATGAGTAATGGATCATCATCATCATCATATCAGCCGAAAGACGTCCACTGCTGGACATAGGCCTCCCTCAAGCACCGCCACTTCGACCGATTCTGTGCTTCCCGCATCCAGCGGATTCCTGCGGCCTTTACAAGGTCATCGGTCCATCTTGTGGGAGGCCTTCCAACGCTACGTCTTCCGGTACGTGGTCGCCACTCTAGAACCTTTCGGCCCCATCGTATGGCCCATCGACTAATGGATGTCTCTTTCATAATCCTAGTCCTACCTACTTCTGAAATCTGTTTCTAATACAATAGACAAGAAATTATCTCTACAATTCATCTCAAACCAACTTTCCATCAACAACAAAAGTTGTTGTCTCCAAAAATCGATTTCGCTTTACAAATTAAAATATCTTAATTGAATTTTCGTAAACTTCAAACAAGTTCGTCTTTCTCAATTCGTCTTTATGTACCCATTACAAGTTTTAATGAGTTTTCTTAAAGCAAATACGTCTAACTTGAAAAGTTTCGTTCGAGTTTTAAGTTGTAAATAAGTAAATGAAAATTCTTGTATACGGGCTGTTGTTTTGAAGTAAATAAGGCATAATTTACATTTAGGCACAGAATAGTACAGATGCTGCACTACGCATTTTAGGTATGAAGCTCCAAGTACGCTTAGGGCTCGTCTTGTCCGGCCAATTCAGTAAAGATAAAGATATATCAATTTTCGATATTGCACCTATCACTGTTTGTCTCTGCATCACCCAAAGGTTGACAGGTAGAAAATGCCTATGGCATTAAGTCCGCCTCTGTACATCTGTGCTTAAAGTGTTAAACAAATAAATAATATATTTATTGCATAACTTTGTATATCAGTTCTTATTTTAAACATTTTTTTTAGTTCAACAATCTACCCATGCAATAGTATAGTACAAGGCAAATAAATTTCAAATAAATTACTTAGATAGGAACATTTTTTTTTCTCAAAAATCTCATGCAGATTATAAAAAAATACATTATCAATGAACAGTTTATTTTTTTCATTTTAAACATATTTCCATTTAATTGCAGTGAGCGTATAGAAAGATAGGTGAATATAATTGTAGGTAATTAGCGCTATGCGACCTGAATTGCACTTTATTGTGTCGTTGCAAGAGTCGCTTTTTATATTATTGATTTAGCGAAGTGAACCATCTGTAATAATCTGTGATCTAGGTAAAGTTTTAACTAAGTTATCATCACGCCTGTGTTCCCCCAAGGGGTAGGCACAGGTGAATAATAGGTACCTATGCGTAGATTTAATTATATTTGAGTTTGATACATCCATTGTCATTAGCTGGTTACGAATCAAGATTCCGGGCTGCTCTGAAAAAAAAAAACACACAGTCAACATTCACGGTCTGAATGATGTTAAGCCATTGATAATTCATTGCAATGAAACTCTTATCTCATTGGAATAAAGTATAAACTATTGCTGTGAATTTGATAAAAATTTCGGCAACTAACTTATTTTCATTCTAGAAACAGTTGAAGTTTCTGTTAATAAAGAAAGGGTACGTATAGTACCCTTTCTTTATTAACAGAAACTTCAACGGTATACGTTGAAGAATTAAAAGCTGACAAATACCATACAATTAAATGAGTAATATTTGTATATATAAATATTTCTTATCACGTTCCGATACACCGAGGTCTACCAGGTACTTGTAATTATGTGTACAATTAAGAATAACAAATAATTATTAACAAAGATATTTCAAAAGTGAAATCTAAGTTTTAAATTAAGTTTATTAATAATTAGGTCGAAGTAAGAATTTCTGAACGGGCAAGGTGTTACGGTGACCGAGAGGTCGTGGGTTCAAACCCTGTTGAACTTTGATGTGAACCCAGTTTTGGCGAAGCCAAATTTCCTTTCCTGGAGAGTCGAATACGTTTTGATTACGAATACTAAAAAAATGTTATGGTTAAATAATAATAATGAAAGATAGGTAGTTGAGAGAAAAGACAAGTGGTAGGATAACATTCAATCTAGTATTTTTAATGGTTGGCGTGATTCTGAAATTAATTACTATGTTATCAAGGACGATTATGGGTTGTACCAAAAAAAAAAACTTTCCGAACAATCTATAAAATCTTAACTACGTACCAATACGGCAAAATCGCAATCAATATTATTATGTTCTCAAAGGTAGAGACCACAATATCTCTGAGTACATGTAGGTACCCATCCAGTCCTTTCTCTCATTCAACTTTCTTAACCCCTAAATGCTGTAGGTACCTGCATTCATGAATAAACAATTTACACGAACATAAATTCCGAAAAAACAAATAACACACATAACATAAAAGCAAGTAACACGAACACGTTTAGTACCGCGGCACCGCTCGCACTTGTTGTAACTCTTAGTTCGCCTTTCTCCTCCCCCCCACCTTTCACCCCTCTCCTGCCCCAAGACGCGGAATATTTACATAAATTTACAAATTTCGCGGCGAAATAAAATTTTGCAGGGCTGTCACGGTGCAAAAACCATAAATCATTGTGGAAATTGTGAGTTTCAATAGTGTGTTATGTCTTTACATGTTTGTATAATTCCTCATTCATTGGCTTTACATGTTAATTATAGTGTTTTCAATCAATGCCAATTTCTGCCATTGTCAAAGGGACACTCAATCTGGAGATTCAGGAAAATGTTTGTTTAATGAGCGAGAATGTGAGTTATGTCTTGTCGTTTTTCACGATCTTCTAAAGTAGCAGCTAGTTCCAAAGCTTTTCAGCAGCGCTTTCTTTGACGCAACTTCATACTTTAAAAAAAAATTAGAAATCCCTTTTATAAGTTGGTTATTTTGACTTATGTATCAGACACACAAAAACACGCGAATACCTTCAAAAACTGACAAAAGTCATAATGAAACAATTTCGCACTGAGAAAATTAACACTATCTAAAATCGCCATTAAAAATCATCATCGAATTCTTGCCATCCCTATTACTAGAGCATAGTTGGCGGGTCGCCCCCCAGGTAGTCGGGGAGCTAGGGTGGTGCCGTTTTTCATGTTTAATTTTAACTTTGCAAAGCCGGCGTTTTAATAAGCGCCATTCGTCTTTCGCGTTCAGAATTTTATGCTCTGCCAGCAACCTTTGCGTTTCGAATGCGAATTTCGTTTTAATGCTACACAAGAGACTCGAAGTTTTATTGTGTTCAAATTAGTTTTGCGTTACTGTCATGTAAAAATTTAAATGTGGGTAGTTTTTATTTTCATGTTGGCGTTTCAGTTTTGAGTGGTTTGGGATTTGTGTTTTGTTTTTTTTTTGCTCTTTATAAGATACTAGCTGCCCGTCCCAGCTTCGCATGGGTAGCCCTAATTAGCAATAAATTAAAATTGCGGCTATAAATTGAGATTTAAACTATCCTATCTCTCAAGTTGGATCGAACTGCACATGGTGTGCGAATTTTATTATAATCGGTTAAGTGGTTTAGGAGTCCATTGAGGACAAACATTGTGACACGAGATTTATATATATTACGA
The DNA here is from genome assembly GCA_948150665.1 of Conistra vaccinii. Taxonomy (NCBI): domain Eukaryota; kingdom Metazoa; phylum Arthropoda; class Insecta; order Lepidoptera; family Noctuidae; genus Conistra; species Conistra vaccinii. Next base: position 7,882,722 of record OX411340.1, on the reverse strand, counting down.
TTATATAGATATCCATGTAGTTGATATGTTACGGAAATAATTTTACAAAAATCTGATGAGACTTTAATTAAAAGATTTGTTTTCTATAAAGCAATAAGTGTAGAATTTGACTTGACAGTTGCTTGAGTAATGCAGCTACTAATGTTGTTGGGTTTCATATAAAATTTACTGAGAAAAATGGTCAAATAAAATAGTTTCCTATTTACTTTTCTTTACAAAAAACAATTTTTACCAGAAACTTATGCCTACAACCTATGGCTTTCATAAAATTAGGAAACGCATGACACGCCATTGTATTAAAATAAACAAAAGCCTCTTTTGCCAATCCTCAATAAACCGAACCTTTCAGTAATCATCTTCGCGATATCAAAACCTCACCGAGATTACAATTAAAATAACTAAATACATTAATACCGTACGGCCTAAGCAGCTAAGCTGAGCAGTAAAACAAGGAACGGAATATTAAAACCGGAGGCACCAACGAAAGCCATTAAAATGCGTAATTGCTGGATTAAAGCGCCCAAGATTCCTCTATTTGCCTCACAATTCCTGTACAAACTACCATACCTTCCAAACACATAGCCTAAAAACAACCCATCTCAATTTTCAGTACGCTGTGGAATTTTACACAAATTGCTATAGGATTTTGCTACTCTGTAGCATGTCCAAGATGGCGCGCGTTCCTAATTTGAACTTCGATTCGACGCGACGTGCCGTACATACGTCATGAGCGCGGTCTCAAGATTAGGCGATTTACATCGGCTTTTTCGTATTTCGAACGCACGGTGCTAGCTGAATCGTTTCATGCCTTTGCCTTGAATATAAATGTAATGCCGTTGGTAATTTAAATGTGGAACGTGGCGATTTCTTTTTAATTAGAGGTTGGCAATGGAATTAGTTGAGGTTTTTTAGGGTTGAATTTAAGGTGTAGGTAATTGGGTATTATGCCTACATGATCAACATACCAATATTTGAATTGTTTTTAGAAAATTTAAATAAAATTGGTTCTGTTAGACTTGTCATTACTAAACTCTGGATTTGGGCAAAAATGTGTGTTAAAACTTCCCAATTTTCTATCCGTTTCTCCTCAGAGAATTAAATTCTTTTGTACCTACATATTATATAACAACAGTAACTGTAAAATTACAAAATAATTTTTAGTTACCTACCTATCAATAATAAAATAAATTGAAGCTGGTTCATATTGAAACAACAGCAAACTTAGTGGCTATAAAGTGCCCCTTATTTCAGACACTTAAAACTACAACATTAATTTTTACGTTGAACACAACCATTAACTTTTTGTATAAAAAATAAACTATGAGCATATTTTTGTTATTCTAACAAGATAACTCTAACAAAATAATAATTTTTTTACTACAAAAAAACATCGTAGAAAAACCAGTACAAAGCCAGGCTGTAAAAACTTTCGCACCCCGCTGGGCGGAGAAACACTCCCTAAACACATCTATAAATCTATATGACGTCATTAAGAAAACGGAGAGCGATCGTCTTGCGTATACCCGTCTCCCTCACACACAGTCTAACACGAAAGCAAGAGCGAGATAGACAATGTCTTAGTAAAGAACAGGAGCTGCTCCCTCTCTCTCACTCAGTGCCTTACAATGGTGAAAAGACGACGAAAATTAAATAATACTTTGTCGTTTAAATTGAAAAGGGGGTGAAGGGGTAGTTTGGAAAATTTTCGGGGGTTAGAGGTAAAAAGGTATTGATTTTAGGAGATTAGTCGCGTCTATTGTGGGTCTTTATATTTTGTGGTTGTTCTCCACCGTTTTAATGTTTGAAGATTATGAAATACTGTGGAAGTTTATGTCATGGTGATCTTAGAAATTGGGGGTGCGGTTTCTAAGACATTTTTTAGACTTAAAAAGTTTACTGCTTGAGTGGTTTATTCAGAAAAACAAAATAGATAGATAAAAAGTTAGACATTTAAGGAATGCGAATAAAAACTTTGAAAAGAGGTAGGTAATGTTTTCTAAACTCTAGTGATGCTCATTTAACTTATAGCGAACTAGATTCAAATTCAATATAGGTAATAAAAATAAGTACACTTTTTCACTATTTTTTGAGTAGGTATCGCTATCGGGTTACCATAAACCCTGTTTATCTTCCTTTATAAAGTGTTATATAATTATGCAAAAAAAAAAAATCCCAAAAAAAATCTCAAAACAGCAGTAAACAACTTACACACACTGCCATTCCTATTTCTATACGAATGCAATTTCTATCGGAATTCGAAATAACTGTCGAGGAGTCACAGTATGGAATGGTCTGGTATCGATGCAATGAACTGTAAACTAAACATGTTAACGAGTTAAAAGAATTCTAAGTACATATAAATTACAAAAAAACAGTTAATTTATTTTTTTATTTTTACAAGGTAAATGATAATTTTCTGACAATTACAAAAAAGTCCGTGTCTGAATAATTATTGACCGAAAAAGCACAACTAAACTATTGAAATATAAAAATACCAACAAACAAAATACCTTAAATTAATAACCAATAAAAAAAAACACATAATTTAAAAACAAAAAATTATCGAATTATTATTTTTTTCTTTCTTTCTTTCTTCTATCGCATGTATACTATACTCATAGATACATTATATTTGTTCATAAGTCAACACCCTTCATTATAATAGTAGGCTTAATGAACCTAATGTATTAAATAACATGTTAAAAATAAGTAAGTCATCAATAATAGTTCGGTTAATTCATTAAAAAAATTCTATTACAGGTCACGACAAAGTTTTCAAGATGGAAAATAAGAAAAAAATCAGCAAGAATGAAATTCTGGTAAATCATGATATACCTACAACTTGAAGAATGATGAAGAATGCAGCAAAATCAAGAGATGTCAAGTGAAGATTGCAAAAATCAAAGGGTAGATATTATTTTTAAGATAATTCTATGTTTATTGTTATTTTATTCTTAAATTAATCTGCTTTTATTTACAGCCTGTTAACGGCCGCCGCTGGACATTGGAAGTTTTTTTCAATGTTTGTTGTTTTTAAGAAACTATGTTACGATTTTTATCAAATTAATCTACTAGCTCCCCAACTACAACATATAACAAAGTATTTTCGATACTATTTTGGACACCTTCAATTTATGAACAGTATGATATATCCATACCACTTAACCCGTAAAAGCTCATGTAATTTTCAACTCTAAAACATTCCCATCTAAAAATGAAAATAAAGTTTCAAAAGTATAATTTTATATTCGGCTACGTAAATACTACGAAAGCGCTACGTAAATACTCCGAATGAGCTACGGGCTACGGCGTAGCTGTTGAGGGTTTCGTAGCGTTACGAGGTTTTTACGTAACTTTTTTTGTTTTTTTTCTTGCTCGTTGCAGCAATGAAGTTATGATATATTTTATATTATATGTTTAATGGAATATGTTCCTTATTATGCATAAGGCATGTATGTATGTCTCTATTGAGTAGGTAAAGTAATTTTATTCTAGATAATTAATGTTTACAAATTATTATAAAACATTTAAAAAGAGTAACTAATTCACTATAGAGTTTCTTGCCCATTTTTCTCCAAACGAAACCTTTTGGAAAGGCCCTTTTGCCTTTAATGGCTTTAATATAAATGATTTCACTTAATTTAAAAAAGGAATGAGCTTATCTGTATCCAAGTAAGCACTGTTGTCATAATATCTATACTTATTTCCAAAATAATTAAATATAAAGATATCGAAGATCTGAACATCTTGAATAAAACCAATAAAATAAGTTACAATCGGAATCGAACTTAAGAAACCACGATCACTAGTTTCTCTTGTATTCACTAGACCAATAATGTAATCCAAGTGAAAATTCCATTTAAAATATTAATTTTGATATGTACGCGTCGTTTATGTAAGCATGTTACTGTTTCCAAGTATTTGACGTCAATCCAAGGAAATTTCTAAGAATAGAACTTAACTTCTACCTGTTTTCTTCCTTCCATCAAGGTCATAAACATGTGAGAATTATTTTCTTGTCGTAACATGAAAATCGATTAAATCACTGACCTATTTTGAAATAGTTTTGCATAATCAGCCTTTAATGTTCCCATTGCTGGGTCAAAACTCACAGGCCTCCTCTCGGTGAGGTGGGCCGTAATAAAACCACGTGGGCCCAGTGCGGGTTGGTGGATGACTCATTTGCTTTGAATTTTTGGTTCTAAGACACGTGAAGTTCTAAACGGTGAAGGAAAATATCGTGAAAAAACCGGCAGTTTTTTCACGATGTTTTCCTTCATCGTTTTGAGAGCATTGGTGATGAAATAATTTAGATAAAGTAAACTGATCAAAATCAAAACTCATTTATCAAAACTAGGTTAAAAATCAGCACTTTTCAAACGTTAAAATTACATAAGACAGTCCCACAAAACGTTTGCCCTTCACCACTTCCTAGTGCTTTAGCTGGGAAGAAGAAGTGGCGCAACAAACTTCCCAGCAACACAGCAGTCTGAGAGACTGTCCTTTTTGGCTTTGCACAGGACTTTCCTATTATTTTTGTTTCGTTTATTCCAAAAATATGTTTATTTGCTAGTTGTTTATGCTCCTTTTTTATTTTATTTTAGATACTGTTTGTATTTTCTGTGCGTTTCCCAAATAAAATATTTTTCTTTCTTTCTTTAAATTTTCAGTTAGAAAAAACAGACCTACTCAGACCGACCGTAAACCACTGTTTGGATCCCTTCATAAGGATAACGAAAGACAATTTCCACAATCAGCACCCTTGGAGTATGGACAAGTGGTCCCAAACATATCTGGAGAAGAACTTGGAAAGGCTTCTATCATAACATCACGCTTGTATTCCCAGAAGGGTTGGGCAGAGGTGTACCCTGAGGGTGTACTATGTATAGTACACCCTCATTTCGACAGTTATAGGAGTCCCAAGTAATAGGAGGTGAGCTTATTACCATCAATCGGGCAAAAATCCAGACTTAAGGCTAACTGAGAAATTTCAGATGGAAAAACCCAATAACACTTTGTCTGACCCGGGAGTTGAACGCAAAATCTCATACTCAGAAGTAGCGCTTGCAACCACTAGACCAACGAGGCTGTCAGAGTGTATAACTGTATATCTATTATACATTGTAACAGCAAATCAATTTTCATACCTCCCCCTTGAGACCTAGACCAAATATTTTTTGATATTCGAATAGCTCATGACCTGAAGAGGTGCCTTAAAGCTAGTGAAATACATTAGTTGTATTTTTATTAAGGTATAAGATTAACAAGGTTACTATGAAAACGAGTCTCAATAAAAATATAGTAGGTAACAGACTTAAGTCATCACCACTCCTACATTGTTCCATAAATATCTACATTTATTATATTATATTTTGTTACCTCCATTAAAATATAAACACAGACAAACAAAATAACAAACGGCTCCAACCAACCCTACCACTGCGTCTTAGATATTTTATCTAACTCCAGAAAATGTCATACCATTTTAATTATACTACGGAACGGCATAAAAGCAGTTTATCGCGAAGGGGAGGGGGTACTGCCCCACCCCAAGGGTGCGGAAGGGGGCAAGAAGCAGAGATTTTATAGCCCAGTACCGTCGCAACGCTTTTAATGGCTTATTTGCCCAGCCTTTGTGGGGTAACTTGCCACCCCGGGCTTTTGTATCGCTGATTTTGTTCGGAATGATAGCGGTTCGATAGTGTATGTCAGATAGTTTTTTAGGGTTGAATAGAGATAGGTATTGGCTTTTGTTTCTTTGTTGCTTCTATTATCTCACGGTGAAAGAGAACATTTCCTCTTTCCGACACAATTTAACGATAAAAAATTATATAAAAACAACTTTCAACTTAACAACAACTACAACAACTTATACAACAACAAGATTTTTTTACGGAAACAAGCTTAGTCTTCCATATTCTTTCATATTTTGCTTTTAGAAACCTCAATTATTGGCATCGTACTAGCTGGTACCGACAAATGTCTGACCCTTCGTGGATTACGCGTGATATTATGTTATGCTAGCAGAATATCTTTTTCTTATAAAATTCATATAAAAAGACACCTGGGCCAAACAGAAACTAAAAACCAATAATACCTATACCAAAACCAGTTCTTTTCAAAGCACTTAAAACTCGTTACGTTTCGGGTCTAGTTGACCAAATGGCCGAGTTACTAGTTTCAACGTTTTGTCATCGAAGTGAAGGGTTGACTGGTTCGGACCGATAAGTTGATATAATTTTGAAAAGAGAACTGGTTTTTATAAATCGTGTTTAATTTTGATGTTTATAATTGAAACTTGATTTTCTTGTTATTTTGTTGTTTTTTTGGATAGTTTAGGACACGTGTTCAAAATTTAAAAGAGAGGTAATAAATAGTTAATTGTCCTGTTTGTATTAAAAACGTGTCTATATTTAAACGGTGAAAAAATATCAAGTAATGTTGCTAACTGCGTAATCCACAAAGCAGTCAAGTGTGAGTTGAGTATGCTCAATAATTTTAATGGAATAACTATTTGTCACTTACACCCACGGACGATTGAAGGGTTGGAGTAGAATGAAACAATAAGAGTCCTTTCAAATAAATTCCTGACTTCATTATAACAAATACCTACTATTTTGTATCCGGTAGATAAACTCTTATAAGGTCACCATATTTTCTAGTCACGGCGTGGGTGACTAGAAAATATGGTGACCTTATAAGAGTTTATTCTGAAAGTCGGCAACGTCGCAAATAGATGTCAAATGTTACGCTGTTTTGATAAAGGACATTGTTCGGCGTCCATACATCGTTCGCCTAAGAACCAACAGAGACGTGAATGTACTTTCTGTGTTCTATATAATACATATATTCTATTGAAAACAAATTAAAATGACGGACAGTACTGAGAATTGTAAAAAAATCTAAAACACTTTCGGATTTTGGGGTTATAATTAGGACAATAGAAACTTATTAACTTAGCGTATATTAGTGAAAATACATTGGATTATGTCTTCAAACGTTTCATTACATATTATGTAGGTGCATTTATCTATTAGTTGGTCAGAACCATTATTTCTTTAAACTAATTTATTTATACACACATCAAAAGTGTCTAGGGATCAAGCATTTTTATGCGGATTTCTTGAGATTGAGATGTGGCTTTGTAATAAATTTATGATTTTATAAATTTATATGGATCCTTTTTGGTGCATTTCATAATTTGAATCAGGAACTGTGAATCAAATTCGAGTAAAAGATGAAAATCAGCTGTCAATATTTTCCCTATAAAAACATACAACGCATTGAAGACATTATTAGTGCTACTGTTTCCCTACTACTGATTAAAACCAACGTTATTATGGAGCAGCGACGTCATTTAAGCAGGGAAGAAATGCTCAGAGCCGTGGGAATGATAGAAGCTGGTTCCCGGCAACGTACTGTGGCTTTAGCTCTGAATACAAGTCAGAGTGTTATCAGTCGACTTTGGACACGTTACCGAAGCACTGGTACCGTGGCTGAGCGCCATGGAGGACGGTATCGCTGCACCACACGGAGACAAGACCCGATACATTCAAATCTTAGCTCGAAGAGCTCCAACAATAACCGCCATGATGTTAGCCGTGAGGCTTCATCACTCTTCAGGGAACTTAATTAGCGACCAAACAGTCAGAAACCGCTTGCATGAAGTGAACCTTCATTCCCGAAGACCGCTACGGGTACCACCTATAGCAATGCACAATCGTAGGATTCGATATCAATGGGCTCTTGAACACAGAAATTGGGCAGAAGAACAATGGCGTTTCGTGTGCTTTTCTGATGAGTCTCGTTTTGGTATGAGACCGGATACAAGACGTATACGACACTGGAGAACCCCTGGACGCCAACAGCGATTAAAATCCTGCCAGGAAGTCCATCCTTATAGTGGTGGAACCATCATGGTATGGGCGGGTATTTAGATCGGCGGAAGAACTGAGTTGATTTGGATTAGAGGCAACCTCAACGCTCAAATTTATGCTGAGACGATTGTATCAGACGTCATCGTTCCTCTACAAGTGCAAATCGGTCCCTTATTTCAGTTAATGCATGATAATGCACGACCGCACACCGCAAGAGTTGTAAGACAGACTCTCGCCGCAGCTAACATCAATGTCCTGCCCTGGCCTGCTCAGTCGCCAGACTTGAACCCGATTGAGCATGCATGGGATATGCTACAGAGAAGAGCTCTGCCGAATATGGAGGGTATCCAGTCGCAAGAAGACCTTTTTTTGTTGTTGCAACGAACATGGGCGGCCATTCCACAGCGTGATTTGGATGAACTCATTTTGAGTATGCCAAACCGATGTTCTTGTGTTGTTAGTGTTCGCGGTAGAAACACGGATTATTAATTGTTTAAGTTACCCAATAAAATTTTAAAGAAAACTGTTATTTCAGTCTTTTTTTCGAACTTTAATGTTAGTGGTTCAAATGTCAAAAATCCCTTTATTAGGAAAATGGCAAATTTCTTTATTAATGCAAAGGTGACTTGGTTTATCGTTACTGTGACAAACGAAAACACTTTATTTGATGAATCCTTAAAGAAAATTTTAATTAATATCAATCAGGAGAAAAGTTATTGCAAAAATATATGTTGATCCCTAGACACTTTTGATGTGTGTAGTTATGAGTATGACCATTATAAAAATGCACTGAGACAAAATGACACTGTCATTACTATTACATGTCAAAGTATCATCTGTCAATTCATCGACTGTCAGTGTTGTTATTGCTTGTTTCACACAGCGCTTTCAATCGCTTTATTCCGTTTGTAACTAAAAACCTTATTCACAGATCAAGCGCTGAGAGAGCGTATTCAAAACGTCAAATTGAAACAAAAAATAATGGCGCTGGGGAATAAGACCGATGTGAATTACTTATTAAAATGTTTTCGAAATTATGAAGTGTCCGTTCTATTGTAATTATTGTAATGTAAATTATAAAAAAAACTAGTAATTATAGTAAAGGTTTCCTACGTGTTGATTCTTAGGCCATTTTTTACAATGTCCTTTGGCAATCCGCTTGACTGTTCAAGTGGACATCAGATGGGCATAACAATTAAAATTCTATTGTGTCTCGTTAGTGACAGCTGAAGGTATAAACCTAGAAATGTGGCTAACTTGCGAACTAGAATATTGATTATGAAATGCGTTAATTAATAACGTAACACCGAATATTTAGTTTTAGATGTAAATAAAGTATTTGGTAACTTTACAAACGCCTTTTTTACACCTAAAACATGAAATTCAATGTTATACTAATTGCAATTCATTATAAATATTCTAGTTCGCTAGTTAGCCATATTTTTTATTTCCATACAGTATTATTGCCAAATTAATCAAAACAGGTACATTTTTGACAGCTATTTGCGACGTTGCCAACTATGTGGATAGACGCTCTTAATTCGTCTACCAAGTAAGTGTCTATGTTCTATGTATTACGTAGTAGCTCGTTCTATAGTGTACGAAAGAAACTCAATATTAAAAAATAATTATGAAAATAATTTTTGAAAATACAGATAATTTTAGGAGCGCAAAGTTTACTGATCAAACAAGAACAACAGCCCACAATAATGATAAAACAATGATTCCTTGAAAGTAGATGTACAAGTACATAATATAATACACAAGAAACATTAATTAACGCGATGATCAAAGAAGACTACATCCATTGTGCCGATTTCCTGTAGCTAGCTTCGAGGGTAGAGGCGTTACTGAATTTTGTATACTTTAGTTTTAATTGTTAACAAAGGAATAGATTTTATTATAGTGGAAACCAGATTAACAGCCGTAATAGAAAATATAGGAACCTAGTTAAAAAAATATGTTTTGGGGTGTTTTTGTTATTGTGTGATTCCCGGAAAAAATCGGTGCATTCTCGTTGTCCCCGTAGAAATTTTCCCGTTGAAGGGGACAAAGGGAAATTAATAAAATAACGATAATTACATCTCGTTGTCCCCGTTAATTTTTTGTAATATTTGGACAACGTGAAGTATTTTTTTTTTTAATTCCCTTTGTCCCCTTAATGGGGACGTTTCTATGGGGACAACGGGAATACACCTACTTTTCCACCGTAAGTTTTTGATAACATACTGTTCAGCAAGCGTCTGTCAAGTGGAGATCACTGTCTTATGGCTAATAGAAAGCATGTTGAAGCAGCAAGCAGTTTTATTATTATTATTAATTAGCCTGTATTGTCCCACTGCAGGGCAAAGGCCTCCCTCTCCTTCTTCCACACAATTCTGTCTGTTGCTAGTATCGGCCAGCAAACAGTGAACTTTTGTAAATCCTGTGTTTGTTTCGCCAGTTCTTCTCAGGGGTAGTCAGGTAGGAAAGTTCGATTGGCTTATTTTTTTTTAGAATATGACGTGTAAAAGTGATTTAATAAACAATTTCATTTCATTTGGATGACTATGTATCAAGGTCATTAAGCAACTTAACAATGATTTTATGAAACATTGCTGCTGTTCAACTGGACCTAAAAGCAAAAAGTCAAATATTAGATTGTTCAAAAATATTTTAACCAAACCAGACTACCAATAAAAGCTAAGCTCACTGAAAATCCTAAGCACATTTCCTCTGCAAACACATTTACAACTCTCTCCTCCACCAACCAACCCGCGCCGTTCGCCATCTTGAAGGAAAACACAAAGATGCTGAATGGTGAAATTTTCTTGTGTAATTTTCACGCTTTTCCACCCTTACACCCCTATCCCACCCCTAAGGCAATTTGTGAAACACCCGCTATACTCCGAGCCTTCACTACAAGGCCCAGAGTTAAAAGAACCAATTTTCTATACATTTTAAACGGAACGAAAGACCAAGTTATGTTGGTCCTTCTATCTTTAGCAGACTTAAATTCGTATTCACACAAGTGTAAGTTTTTAATTGATTTATAATTAATTATAGTTGATTATTTCGCTTCCTTGTGTTTTAGTAATTATTGGCGAACTAAAAGTTAATAGGTATGTTTACAAAACCCTTTTATTCGTCCATCAGGTAGATTATTAAAAAATATTGAGCACGTATTTTTTCTTTTTTTACGAAATCAAAAGATTACGGCAACACATTGAGTAGGCAATACTTTAAAATTTGGCATGACGTCACTCCCCGGTAGATTTTATACTGACTTGTGACGTAGCAAGCCCGCACTCCCCAACTTAATGCGTTTTATCTAAACCATTTTTTATTAAAAAATGATAAAGCAAAAATACGGACAATTTTTTTTTTCCCCTATCAAGAGCCTTAATGCTGGGAGCTTTCTAAATCGAGTAGTGAACAGGTGAGTCTTCTAGGCAAGCGTGCACTATAGTCAACAGTATCACCTACTATGATCAACAGTTCAAAGAGGATGGTTATCGAATAAAATAATAATAATTATGTGATTGCATTCCAAGCAAGTTGGTATACTTATTGTCCTTCAACCTAATTTCGCGAATACCTAGGTACTTCTACTATAAAAGATGTAGGTACACGTTAATTCTTTAACTATCACTAGAAATTCGTAGCGAACTTGTGGGCTCTTTTGCTATGTAAAATTGTCTTTCAAACGCTATTGGCAGGGATACTGATAGGCATAAATCCTAGTTCATTCCGCTGCTATTTCCGAAGATTTCATGCTCTTTCGTTGGTTTTTAAACTAGATTTTATATCTACCTACCGTTATTAGTGAATAACAAAAACATTATACCTAATCACATTTTTTTTTGTTTCCAGTGCCTTCTCCTGAGTGTCCAAATAAGTCATCATCAATGGCTTTTTTATCTTCTGGGTCCAGCATCATATCCGGAGTAGTTATAATAAACTAGCTACTGGCTGTCATGTGAGCAAAAGTTTCATAAAGCTACACATCAAGTAACCAAAACAATCGAATTTCCCCACAAACTTGACTCTTCACGAGATCAAAATAATGATCAAATTCATGTAAATTGATGGGCCTATACATATACATACATACGTATGTTATTCTCCGTATATTTTCGGTTGCAAGCAGGATCGGGATCGCGAGCGAGTCCTACAAGAAAATTAGTTATTAAAATTTCACTGACGCTCCAAAATTTATCTCAGGCGCGTTGTAGTTGGAACGTGGAGTCTTGACACTTGGTGTTACGTAATAGATGGATTTAAATTAGTCTCTTGTATCTTTTACAGACATTTGGAGGGTCTTAAAGGAGTAAACAATGAAATACTAAATACACTGAACACTGCTGATGATGATGCCTAAAGAGAAGAAATTTTGACAAATGTTTGATGGCGAAAATGGCAATTTGACTCTCATACTCAATTTGATCTTAGACCGTAAGTTTGGTCAGCTTGGTGATAAATTAAAACTGGATCTAATGCCTTAGCAACTTACGCATCAGGTAATTTCTTTAAAATTTAACCATTTTTGAAAGACAATTAAATTTTTCAATAGTAAGTTATTCATAATTATCTTACATTATCGTTTATAATCATCGAATCAGTCAAATTAATGACAAATCAAAAAACAAAATTATCAAAATTACAAAATTAATACAATACTATGTAGTACGCAGTCATACAGAATAGAATAGATATTCAATGATAACTTGTTTGAGCCTTGCTTTTTGGTCAGTTCAACCCTTCACAAAAAAATTACAATTACAACTTGAATTATCATAAAAGACAAACTCAAGTCCATCGTGGGAACAAAAACAAGTTTTTCTAGAAATATCGGTTATTTTCTTGTAAGGAACAGGTTTTTATCATAACAATAGAAGGGTCTTTTTGACCCCAAGACGCTACCGGACAGTGGTCAGCGCGTGGGAAAGGGTTTGTCTGAGAGGGTTGGGGTAGCACAGTGTGCTAATTTTGTAAGATTATAGTGTTAAGGTCAAATCCGGTTTTGGTCACTCTCTTTTTGTGATAATTGTGATGCAACCATTGATTTGAAAATTATTGTTAGATAACAAAACATTATTTTGAGAATATAAAAGTTTGGTGCTTTACTATACAAAGTTATCTCTTGTAGGTTAGGCACCTAATAAAGTAGTATATTATAATAATATCTCATACCTACGCCTGATCTCTCTCTGGTCGTGTCGGATTGCCGTCCCATCGGACTATGAGAGTGAGGGAAGAGAGAGTGCACCTGTGTCTGTGCACACACTTGTGGACTATAATATCTCCCGCGTCGAAAGCTAGTCTCTGTTGAAACTGGTCGCCGTGACTGAAATACGGTCTTGAGGACAATTTTTTTTTATATTTATTTATATAAAACTGTAAGTATAGTAGTGTATAGCCGTAAGCCTCATGACTGAGTAATGATAGGCTTGGGGTGCTAGCATTTTTTTTTTTTTTGTGTTCTTTCAATCTATTTTTGTTATCAACTTCTCTCATGTGTTAGTCAGTCAGTAACCAACGTAAGCTGCTGACTTTTCAACACACTCCAGATTTTCTAAACTATCGTCATCCTAAGAGGCTATGTTTTCTCTAGTCCATAATCTGACAGTTAATTCATCATCTGCTTAGCCTTCCCAATGTTGGGGTCGGTTTCCAACCTAACAAGTATTTTACATGGAGCGATTGCCTATCTGACCTCCACAACCCAGTTACTGGGTAACCCCTTGGTAAGACTGGTTGTCACTTTCGGGTTTCTGACGGCCCGTAACGACTGTCAAAGATCTACGAACGACACCCAGGATCAACAGCTTAACGTGTTTTTCCGAGGTACGGAGGAATCTTGGTATGTAGAGACTGTCACCCACCTACGGGCCAACCACGGCAAGCGTAGCTTAACCTGAGCTATCGACCAGTGCGGCTGTTATTACTGAGCCACAAACCCATATTATTACTTAGCCACAGTTACCTATCATAAATTAATCAAAAGTATCAACTCTATTCCAGCGCGGTATATAACGAAGACGCTGTTAAAGTTTTCCGTGCTACTTTCGCGGCTCTGCAGAAAGTTGTGCCAGGGCTCATTACGGCGAACTCTAAGAGGGTTGTACACTTGTATTAGAGACGCTGCGATTTTGAACGGGAAATAACTGGGATAGGAACTTGATTTACACTCTTTAATATCTTGTTGGTTTTTACATACTGACATTGTGTTATATCCAATTATTCTTCTTTTCGAGTCAATGGTGCTTTTCGAAATTTGTTGTGCTCAATTAGGTGGTCACGTTAATATAGCAATGCGCAGCGTGTCCAATAGAATGACCATGATCGTATAACAAATAACCTCGTAGAGATATTTTTATCACAGCAAAATGTTTTATTTGTTACAAGTTTGCGTAATTAAAAGATTGTTTTTTATTTTCAGGTGATCATCGCCAACTTGAATCTTCTAGAAAAAAATGAAGATTTTACTGTCAATTGTTTTAAATGATTTTTATATACCACTAACAACACCCAGTTTCATGAACGAAAATTATTGACGTGTAAAAATTAAAGGAACTTATCTGACCGGCTGTTCATACTTCAGTCAACCAATTACAATATTTGACGCGTACTTGATCATTGTTAGCAAATTTTTCTTGCAGAAACCAGACGTCTTATAAAATACATAATTATTTTTATTTGCATATGAAACCTAAATTAACTTTAGAAAATCCCGGAACGCAGCGTTCATACTTCAGTCAACCAATTACAATATTTGACGCGTACTTGATCATTGTTAGCCAATTTTTCTTGCAGAAACCAGACGTCTTATAAAATACATAATTATTTTTATTTGCATATGAAACCTAAATTAACTTTAGAAAATACCGAAACGCAGCGTTTTCCTCCTCCAAAAAACGCGACATCATCTCCAACCGAATCTGCAGTCCCTACAAAATTCCTCGCCTCGCCACCCTGAGGCGTTTATATAATATCTAGCAGATAAGTTCCCGCTATATACGCGTATTGACAGCGTTAATATTTATGACGCTATTGTTATCAAGGATATAGGAGTATAACTTAGATCAACAATGTAATAGGTTCATTACGGAGTTTCTGTTATGTATAAAAAAGTGTTTAATTTTGTATAATTTTATAATACGATTTAAGTTTTCCTTGTTCTATTGTTGAAATTATATTGTCCATGGTTATCATCTACAAATGTCAAAGATCTACGAATGACGGCCGGGACGAACGGCTTAACGTGCTTTCCGAGGCACGGTGGGGTCTTGGTATGTAAAGATGGTCACCCAACCACGGAACAACCGTGGCAAGCGTAGCTGAACCTGATCGATCGACCCGTGCGGAATGCGCGAAGGAACCGTAACGTAAATTATAAAACGATTTTAAAATTGAAAATACTCGTTTTGCACATAATGTTTACTTAGTCTTAAGACTTTATTCATCTCAATACCTAGGTGCTATACTAATATTGGCTGTCGCAAACATTGGAAACGAAAATGCTATACATAATCAGCCTCTAAAATTTCGCACTACTGGGACACAGGCCTCCTCTCAATGAGAGGAAGTGGGCCATAATCCACCACGCAGGCCCAGTGCGGGTTGGTAGATGTCACAAGTCTGCGAATTTTTGGTTCTAGGACATGCCGGTTTCCTCGCGATGTTTTCCTTCACCATTTTGCGAGCAATGGTGATGAAATAATGTACAAAAACTAAAGCGCTTGTCAGGGTTCGAACCTATGACTTACAACTCGTAAGTCGCGGCCGTTAGCCCTGGGCCACCACGGCTCAAATGCTGAAGAATAGTTGTATTTTCGATTAAAAAATCGTTCGAATCTGTGTATGTAACTTTGACATCGCCTGTTTGTCTTAGGGCCTCTGTTCAAGACTTTTTCGTGTGTTTAGTGACTAACCTGGTGTCAGAATTTTTTTGCCGCCCATTGGCCTCTGACTTGGTTTGCCATGCCGTCGAGAAATATCTCTCAGGCATGCCGGTTTCGTCACGATGTTTTCCTTCACCATTTTTGAAGCAAGTGATAATTATACAATACGCACATGAATCGGAAAAGTCAGAGGTGCGTACCTTGGGTTCAACACCACTAGGCTATCACTGCTATTGTATTGTCCAAGACAGGTACAAAAGTATGCAAAACATACTACCGCAGTAATCGATGACCCAAACTCCTTAGTATATAAACATTTAACCATGTCACCGTACATAGATACCTACATATCCCCAATAAATAGGTATTGCTAGGTCATCGCCTTCAAGCTCAATTACGCACCCCAATTCCTTTAGCAGAAACTTCTCAAACGATTTCTATTCATTTAACGAGAATTAAATGTTCTATCTCTTCAAAGAAAATGTCTGGAAAACTACATTATTCTCAGATCATTCGATTGTAGGTAATGAGAAATATCTGGAGTTTCAGAGAGTCTTATATTACATTTTAGTTCGATAAAAAAGAATTGCAAATAAAGTTAAGAATATGAATCGAAGAATTGCAAATAAAGATATGAATATGAATCAAAGAATTGCAAATAATGATATGAATATGAATCGACAGCCTTATTAAAATTCAGTTCAAATAAAAGTATTTTATATTATTATAACCAATAATAATTCTGGTGGTCTACCTTATTAATGATGGTCATAGTCGCAACCGGCGCGCGTGTATGATCAGATGTCTGAACATAAGCGAAGCAAAAAGAGTATACAAGTATCTGCAGCTGGCGTTCTGTAATATCTGCCTACCCCAATGAGAAGATGGCGAGACTATGTTTTTCTATTTAATAATACTGATTTTTTTAAATTTTTCGCCATCATTATTATTAATAACCTATAATAAAAATAAAATGGTACCTAATGTCAGCAAAACTATTTTTGTCCGCATAGAAATCGTAAATACAGATGATGGAATGTCACCAATAATTAGGTCAAGGGGTTGATAATATCGTCAGTAGTCCCCTGAATTTTCTTCCCCCAAAAATACAGTTTTGACAGCAAACGTTGCTTACCAAAATTATAATAATTTTGTGAATATTAAACAGGAAGGTACTCATAGCTACATCTTTATGTTGGTATCAAAAATTGCTAAGTAAAGAATGATAGTTATGGATTCCGTCCGTCCGACTAAACATCTTCCGATGAGTTTAAGGAAAACCTTTTCCACACTTTACCAAATTCATGCTTCTTATTGTTAGTGTCCCTAAAAAAAAATTATTTAAATACTGGTAGGTACTTACTTAACGCTGCAGCAAAAGCTGTTCCGAGACCATGTACACTACTGCGAACGAATCATTAGATTTCTTTTTACCTTCAACATTGACGTTCTATCTATTCTTTAAAATGCTAAAACATCTTAAAACCTAAACAAAAAACTAATCGCCAAGACATTCCCCAGTCCACGCCACCCCTCTCTTCCCCCCGCTTCGCCCCCTTTCGCCCCATAGCCCCGCGAACGCCCCATTTATCCACATTAATATAACTTGACTCGTGATAAATTGCTGCAGAACCCGGCCTACGTTTTCTTAGACGAATTTTGTGGGTAGCTACAGCGTGTTGTTTTGGAGAAGATTGTTTGCTAGGGTATTTTGGGGTAAAAGTGGGTAATTAATTTTAACCTTATAATAAAACTAGCTTTCGCCCGCTTCGCCCGCTTGGAGGTCGGGAATATACTACCGCGATAAAAAAAACGTATCCTATGTGTTAAATCCAGGTAATGATCGGTGTGCCAAATTTAATCTAAATCCGTTCAGCCGTTTTTGCGTGATTGAGTAAGAAACATCCAAACATACAAACATTCACATTTATAATATTAGTAGGATAGTAGGAAAAGTAGGAAATATTAGTAGGATAATAATATTGCCTCGGACAGAGTTACGCCGTTGAACCTGGCTGCCATTCGTGGATCTTTAACGGTCTTTATGGGCGTCAGAAGCCCGAAAGTCTGACAACCAGTCTTACCAAGGGGTATCCTGTTACTCAATAACTGGATTGTGGACGTCAGATAGGGAGTCATTCCACGTAAAATAGAGGTATGCAGCTGCATCCCGATCCCGGTTAGACTGGAAGCCGACCCCAACATAGTTGGGTAAAAGCAAAAATGATAAAATTCGCATTCACCGCCTGATCCGTATGAGAACTGTCGGTTGTAGCGACTGTTCGGAATTCTTCCAATATGTAACATAGTATTGCCGTAGGTATTTAGATCTACTTGAAAGGAGAGTAATAGAGGTTCAGAGGGTAGTCCTTTAAAAGAGAGCTAAACTTGATTACAAGTCAAAGGACTTCACTAGATGACTAGACGAATGAAACCTCTTGAGCGCCTTAAAATTTGGAGACTTTAACGGTGAGTGAGATTAATTAATTACCGTACATAATATTGTACAAATGCAAGGCAAAGGGGTTTTATACAGATAACGAACAAGCATTTTGACATTCGCATCCTTCTAGGTTTTCCTTTGTATTATAAATCCTACAGCAAAATTTGTTGTAAAAGTTCAACTCTGTTCCTAGTTCCGAATGGGACATCGTTAATTAAAAAATCCGACAGCGCAGATTACACATAGTTTTTAACTTACTTTCCCGACTATTCAATGAGCAACTCATTTGAAATTTTTTTTACTCTTTTTGTTCCAATATGTGATTTCGGGGAAATGGAATTCAAAAAGGAAATAATAGATTAAACACTACCATGTTACAAATTTGCTGTCGCCTGTTTTAATAAAAGTGTTTTATACAAATCACCAAAACTTCTCTGGCTGATAGAGGCCCGCAATTTGATATAAAAATTATTATTAAGTAGCGTAAATGTTTTCAAACATTCGGAAGTCTGTTACTTACTCGTAATAATATGTTTATCAAAGATGAAGTCGTACTTTATAACCAGGAAAACTAAAACTAGAACGGTGGGCACAGCTAGTTAGAAGAAAACATGTAGAAGGGTAAATGGAAACTACTATTACCCTGACAAAACGGAGTTCTTTACCCCATATAACACAAAGCCTCACAACAATACCTTTCAAAACCGACCCCATTTACTAAACACCCTGTACCCAATTTTCTCAGACATGTAATTAACGACGAAGGAGGCCTTTTCACTAGCAAAAAACGTTTTCTACGTACTCCACGCCACGTCTACGGCACGCACACATCCATTGTGATACAAAGGTTGGATTAAGAAAGGAAAATGTCGAACTAAATGGATTTTGGCACGTCATGGTAAGGTCCGCTTTATACATTGTATAGGTATGTGCTGAGAAGGGTAAGTTGTTACCGTTTTTCTATGTGTGAGTAGATGGTAAATGATCTATGATGTAGTTTTTTCTTTTACGTGAACGAGTATATGATGTGGAGGAATATGGAAAATGTTGTGAGTTTTGAGTATGAATTTGAATGGTTATAAGAGTAGGGATAGACTAAAGAAACGAGGGATGGACTGTGTGAAAGATGAAATGGCTAGAAAGAAGGTGACTACCAAGCTGACGACTAAGGCTAAGGACTCACGGAGTGGTTTTCGCGCCCGCCGTGTTTGCGGGCCCGCAGCTTCCGTAGGATGTAGATTTATATGCAAAAAGTAAGAGCACATTTCACGACGCGTTTTACAACCGCGGCGTGCGCGGTTGTTTGCGGGTCCCGCGGCACCGGCGGGGCAACTTGTAGAATGCGCGGGCGGCAGTCACCCGCCGCCTCAGCGGGTTGCGCCCGCAGTAGCCGGCGGGGCGGGGGTACAGAAATGCAACGCAACCGTCCATCTTGTGATCATCGCCCACCAAGTTAGCGGGCGATGATCTAAACCGCGACGGCTGCGTGACCGCGCAAATCACCGGTCTCGTGAGTTTAGAAATAAAACCGCAGCTCCAACGCGGCGGTCGCGGGTGAAAACCGCTCCGTGAGTTCTTAGCCTAATAGAGAAGTATGAATGAAAAAGAATATATTGCGCCGACCCCAAATAAATAAGGATAAAGACAAGAGAATTATGGAGAGTTTTTTATATATTTCCGTGTCTAGAAAATATATGTAAAGTAGGTATAGTACATAGGTATTAAATAGTAAAGCTCTTTGTGACAAAGACACGTCCGGGAAAGGAAGTACCCTGTACCACCGTACATATATTTTCTACCGCCAAGCAGTAATTGCTGTGTTCCGGTTTGAAAGGTATGGCGGTGCCAGTGAAATAACAGCCTTATAAGACATTAGTAATTTGTCTCTGAAGTTGGGAAAGGATTGGGAGACCCCTGTAAGATGCAGTTAGACCGTTGACCGATTAGCACGTTGTAGACATCTGAATTCTTAAGAAATTCTATGAAAAAACACGCAAAGGATGACAGCTGTTTTTTATTTTATTTCACAGATGCATAATTTTAACACAGAGCTTCATAGTACGAGAGCCCACGACCAAAATTTTTGTCTCATAGCAATACGGCCAAAACCGCATCAAATCGATAGATACGATTATCCTGAACTCGAAAATACCAATATCAGACATTTTCCGCGTAGCGTTTGATCTGACCGATTTTTCAAAATTGTCAAAGAATTTTACCGAACTGCATCATAGCAATATGTCTGATTTGCAGACTGTAGTTGAATGATAGTTCTGAGATACCGGAAACATATTTTTCAGACGTTAGTGGTGTAGCGCAAACCCGTAAAATCACTTAAAAAAATTAAAAATGAGACAAAAAAAATGTCTCATAGCAATACGTCTGAAAATCTTTTTTATTAGTAAATTTTGGTTATTTGATGCGAACAAAACAATTTTCAGACGGAAATGTGAACGCATTAAATATTGAAACCGTTTTGAAAATGTTAACCAATTTTACCGATCGGTATCATAGCAATATGTCTGAAAGTTGTTGGACATGATAAAATAAGTTGTCCACATGTGCAAAAAATTTATATCAGACAAATTAAGTGTAGCACCTTCTCTATCAGACAACTTTTCGATACTCAGATATTTATGTGATTTTTTCACTTTCTCAATCGTTGTTTCTTTACAAAACACACAACTCAGGTCCGACATTTTACACCACCACAACCGCACAACGTATGACAACTAAGTGAGCGTCGTTCCAACGTTTGGAGCAGCTGGCGAGTGAGCTGTATAATAGTAAGAAAGGGGCAGGAGCGTAACAAGCGCTGAGGTTGTTGAAATTAAATACTGATTGATTTGATAGTTTTGGTTTTATTTAAAGCACACTTGAGTAACTTTTACAAAAGAAATAAGTAATGACATCTGTCATCTGTCAAAGTACATATAATAGACAAGGGAGATTCTTGAATATCTTTGAAGGCTGTAAATTTAAAAAAACATTTAACAGAGGCGTCGGCCAGGCGACTCCGAAACGTTATTTTCGTTTTTGGGAGTATATGCTACACTTAAAGTGTCTGAAAACAGGTTTTTGGTAATCATGGCAGCAATACGAAAAGTTGAAAAAATTTTTATCCGTATTGCTATGATACAGGTCGGCTAAATTTGTTGACATTTTCAAAAATGCGCTCAGGCTATATGCTACGCGCAAAATGTCTGAAAACAAACTTTTTCGTAATACAATTATAAAATCTATGTACATTTTCACTATCAGACGTATTGCTATAATACCGACTGTCTTTTTTTTTTAACACAGCAGAAATGGCCTCCCACGCAGTTGCTACACTTTCGACCGTTACTACACACCTAGTCGGGTTCAGAATCATACAATCTAACGATTTTATAGGGTTTTTGCCGTATTGCTATGAGACATGGTTTTGGTCGTGGGCTCTCGTACTATCATAGAATAGTAGGATTTTTATGCCATTAATTCTCACTTGCTTCAAAAATGGTGAAGGTAAACATCGTGAGAAAACTGGCATGCCTGACAGGTATTTCTCGACGGCATGTGAAGCCTAGTCAGAGGTCCATAAATATCGGAAAATAGTGATATTTCATTACATATCATGTTGAATACATAGAAATTAATTAATTGCAATTACTGGAACTTTCATTGGTACAAGCATCATTTAATGAATCATCCGATGTTTTAGCTATTACACTAAGCAATCAACATATGGTATAAGTTTATTTTTCGTAATCAACAGGTTTTAACAAATAACTTGTACAGACCATCTTTTAATAATATGGAGAGATACCTGTAACAGAAGACCTCCCTCTTCCATATCTATATGTTAATACATCATCATCATCATCATCATCAGCCTATTAATGTTCCCACTGCTGGGACACAGGCCTCCTCTCTGTGAGAGGGAGTGGGCCGTAATCCACCACGCGGGCCCAGTGCGGGTTGGTGGATGTCACATGTCTTCGAATTTTTGGTTCTAAGACATGCCGGTTTCCTCACGATGTTTTCCTTCACCGTTTTGAGAGCAGTGGTGATGAAATTATTTACACAAAGTAAAGCGCCTGCTTGGGTTCGAACCCACGACCCACAACTCGTAAGTCGGGGCCGTTACCACTGGGCCACCACTGCTCTGTACACATACAAAGCCTGTTAATTAATAACATAATTTTAACGAAGTAGATATATATATATAACCTATAACTCTCTATATATCACCATAAAACATCCAACCATCTCGAGAACT
This sequence comes from Conistra vaccinii, assembly GCA_948150665.1. Taxonomy (NCBI): domain Eukaryota; kingdom Metazoa; phylum Arthropoda; class Insecta; order Lepidoptera; family Noctuidae; genus Conistra; species Conistra vaccinii. The sequence continues at coordinate 7,860,261 of OX411340.1, read as the reverse complement.
TCAAATAAAATTAACGAAACAACAAAGGCGCTATTATCTCGGGGGGTTATCTTCAAACTCTTATAAGTGCGAATAATAATTAGAAGTGGGGGAAGGGGGTTCGTTAGAGCCCTAATGCCGGCAGACATTAATCATTCCTTTCATAAAGAGTGGGGGCCGTAGATAAATAAGTGTAGTATGTGTTTTCTTAGGGTACGGAGCTTGAGGAAGTTGGGGAGTAGTGTGGATGTTACCTTGAGGAAGTTGGGGAGTAGTGTGGATGTTACCTTGAGGAAGTTGGGGAGTAGTGTGGATGTTACCTTTATTTATGGGCTTTTTATTTACTTAGGGCTATTTAGTTGAGCTCTTTTTGATAAAATTGTCGAGGAATTTTGATAACATACCTATTTTTTTATTTATTAACCGATTTCAAAAAGGAAGTCGAGGTTTGTTTTTCTATATTTTAAATTTTATTAACTATGCTTGGATAGTTTTTAAGTTAGCTTCATTAATACGTTTTTTCGATGATATGGTGATATGTTTCAGTCACTGATACTTACATAGCAGAATTCGAATTTGTGTGGGTAGATACCACAACTTACAACAACCGACTTCCATAAAAACACGACAAAGTCAAAAATAACTTTAATTTCGGAAGTCGGTGGCAAAAAAACGAAGTTTTGAAACCAAATACCTACACCGACTTGGGAAATTATAAATATTTTTGTCTTATTTGGAAGTCGTTTTTGTTTTTTTGTCATTTTAGGTCCTGTTCACGGCCTCGAGCGATTCGACTTGCGTCAAGCGACACGTGCGCGCGTCGCCGTTTTTCGTGACTTGTGACATGCTCTAAAAATCTCTTTCTATTATTTTCTCCTCAGTTGCTGTCGCTCGAGGCTTCAGCGGGTTGTTCGTGGCCTCGGTGTTTACCGTGAACTAGGTTTACTCTGTTCAATTGAAACAAGGGTTTGTCCATTGGAAACTATATAGGTACCTAATATGATTGCACTGTATTATTGGAACATGTAAATAATGAGTCTTCAGAATAAGAAGATCCATCTTTCAATTATTTTAACCCAAGACTACCGACAAGAAAGAAAGAAGAAAGAAAGAAAGAAAATACATTTATTTAGCACAGACTTTAAGGCACACAACACAACATATTGTACTAAAAGTAAAAAATAAATAAAATCATAATAAAAAAAATGAAAAAAACAAATAAAAAGTGTAAAGTTCGATTGTAAGCAGGAATGTGTGCCTCGCGGCTGCGCCAAATAGGCCCAGTTCAGCAAAAAAGCCAGACAACTAGTGTCTGACGCTGGTTTTCAACTGGACCTGGAGTGTGAGGTGACGGACGGACGTTAATTAGTTTTATACTGCAAAGTGTGTATGTGTACTTAAATAAAATAAATTTGTGTAACATAATAATAATAACTCAAAACTCAACTTTAATAACTTAAAGGAATGACTCTAAAAATTGCTTTGATGAGTTATTCATTGAAAGAAGAAGTTAATTTTGCAATATTACTGTATGGAAATAATAAATGTGGCTAACTAGTGAACTAAAATATTGATTACTAGCTTCTGCCCGCGACTAGTTCACTAGTTAGCCATATTTCTTATTTTCATACAGTAACTTATTTTCATATAGTAGACGTAGCGTTGGAAGGCCTCCCACAAGATGGACCGATGACCTTGTAAAGGCCGCAAGAATCCGCTGGATGCGGGAAGCACAGAATCGGTCGAAGTGGCGGTGCTTGGGGGAGGCCTATGTCCAGCAGTGGACGTCTTTCGGCTGATATGATGATGATACAGTAATATAACCAAATTAATCAAAACTGGTAAACATTTGACAGTTATTTGCGACGTTGCCAAATTTTTGTATGAACGCTCTTCAGAACTTACTTCATTTTAGTTTATTTTTATCCACTCTCATAAAGGTTTCTGGCTCAACGAAACTAAACTCTATATCTGTAATATCTTAAACACAAACCAAGAAAATATTCCCCGTCTTATCCTCTCTTCTCTACCCACGTTTCCTCAACGTAGCAAGGCGGTACTGCCACATAATTATTCATCTTAAATTGCACACGTATCTTTGTGTGTGTTCATACACATAGCACATGCCTTTGTGCGTCGTGTGTATACAGACACGTGCCTGTGTGCGTGCCAAATTACTCCCTCTTTGTAAGAAAGCACTCTCCGAGGCGAAATTTATAAATTTATTAAAGTCTACATGTTGAGAGATTTAATTATAGAGAAATAGGTATGTTGGTACTTGTGGGAGTTAATTAAGTTTTTGCGTTGGATGGTAAGCAGAGATGCGAGTCATTTTGGAAGAAGTTTCTTTTGTCTACTTTGCAGTCAAGTTTAGTTTAAGCCACTCCAAATTTAGCCAATCAAAATCAATCTGCCTAGACTTTTATCAACTGTGTTGGGGTCGACTTCCAGTCTAACCAGATGCAGCTAAATCCCTGTATTTTACATGGAGTGACTGCCTATCTCACCTCCACAACCCAGTAACTGGGTAATACGATACCCCTTGGTAAGACTGGTTGTCAGACTTTCGGGCTTCTGACGACTCGTAATGACTGTCATATGAAATGAAATTGTTTATTCTGTAAATAGGATATCGGAATCACTTTTACAAGTCATATTAAAAAAAAAAGTGTTTAAAATAAGCTAGATGAGGTCTGTGGTGAGGTCGAGATCCAGGAATGACAACCGAGGCACGGATGAGTCTCGGTATGTAAATGTGGTGGTCACCCATCCACGGACTAACCCTGACAAGCGTAGCTTAACCTAATTGATCGACCCGCGCGGCTGTTATTACTTAGCCACGAGCTCGTCAAAGTTTAGCCAATGTAATACAGATTTTCCAGCAGGTAAATAAGCAGTTGCATGCATCGCTATTTCAATATTGACAATTTGCCGAATATTTCCACACTAACATCGATCACTAATAAAAAACTAGATACACAATCAGCGGCAAAAAATGTCCTCACCGAATGAGCACCCACTTGAACATTTGGGCGCTCTTTTGATTTAGTAGCATTCGAACGCTCCGACGGTAAACACGCGACATAGTATCGGTCGTAAAAATGTATTGCTTTTTAAACATATCTTTGTGAAATAAACGTCAAGCATTTCGTTTAAGGTTGAATTTACATTAATTTATATTTATTTCAACTATTATTACTTAAACACAATTTGGTGCCAGTTTTAAGAGAACTTTTGTTTGGGATTGTGTATCTAGTTCTTTATTAGTGATCGATGCACACTAAACAAAAAATTGAATTGGTATCGATAATCAAATTATATCTACATACTAGCGACTTCGTCAGCAATCCAGGATAAAATAGCTTATGTCCTCTTCCAGGTCAAGGTCTACCCTTGTGCCAAATTTCATCCAAATCCGTTCAGCCGTTTTAGAGCGAATGGGTAACAAACAAACAAACACACTTTCGCATTTTTAGTATTAATTTAGTTAGGATATTAATATTAATAAGATTAATATTATAAATGTTATATTACAAAATGTTAGGATTTAAGAAAATGGAAGGAATTCTCTCTATGTGCTGGTGCCAAAATGTAATGCAAAAATCCGTGAACATGTACCTGTGTTAAAGACACAACGACGTTACCGCCCCTACTCCTGTCGCCTTTTACAACACACTTTAGCCAAGAAATACCTTTAAATACCTAATTGTCACGACACAGCATTCTAAATTGGCATTTCTTGTCGTACTACATGGCAATATTCTCTTGTCTAATTTCGTAACGCTATAATATTTATTGTGCTAGCATTATCCTTAACTTGGAGATTATGTTTATTCCCCAAAGAACGCTCAACTATTTAGGTTACGTTACGGAGCCAAGCCTATAAGGCTGCCTGTCCACCGAAGCGGAGAGGAGAGGAGCGGAGATGTGTCAATATTAACCAATAGAATCAAAACTCCGCTCCCGAGGTGCGATTCTATTGGTTAATTTTGGCACATCGCCGCTCCTCTCCTCTCCTCTCCTCTCGGCTCCAGTGGACAGGCAGCCTCAGGCTTGGCCGGACCACCGAAGCGGAGAGGAGCGGAGATGTGTCAAAATTAACCAATAGAATCGCACCTCTGAAGCGGAGTTTTGTTTCTATTGGTTAAGGCTGCCTGTCCACCGGAACGGAGAGAAGAGGAGAGGAGCGGAGATGTGCCAAAATTAACCGATAGAATCGCACCTCTGGAGCGGAGTTTTGATTCTATTGGTTAATATTGACACATCTCCGCTCCGCTCCTCTCCTCTCCGCTCCGGTGGACAGGCAGCCTAATATTGACACATCTCCGCTCCTCTCCTCTCCTCTCCGCTTCGGTGGACAGGCAGCCTTATAGGCTTGGCTCCGTAACCCCGGCTTGGCTACGTTACGGATAACGTAACCTTGTAATTAAAAGTAGAACAGTAAAAAAAATATGTCTTGTTATTTTTAACCGACGAAAAAAAATAGGAGGAGGTTCTCAATCGAGACAAATACAACAGTACTTCATCACCATCATCATCATTGACAGTCTTGTTCCATTCACTGCTGATTATAAGCCTCTTCCCTTTTGTGTCATGCCTCTCTGGTCTGTGGGAGTCTCATTCAGGTCTTCAATAGTACTTACCTTAATGAAATCGATCAGACTGCATCTACGCCAGTGATTCCCAAAGTGATCCAGGTGGACCCCCAAGGGTCCGCGGGAGACTCGACGGGGGTCTACGTCGGCGTGAAAAAAATATTGGGGTTCACAAGTTGTAACTGGTAAACCAGGTACATTCTAGTGGACCCCCAGGTCCACTAGAATGTATCTGGTTTCAATAGTAAATAACAAAAATGTTGGCTTGGCTTTACCTATCACTGTAAGAAGATAACAAATTACTTACACATAAAAATTAAGGAAGCATAATAAAAATCCATTCGGTGATTTTTGACAAACTGTATTTCGGTGAAAAAGGGTCGTATTGAAACTTAAAAAAAATCATTTTGAAGGTTTAAGATTCAAATTTTCAGATTTTTGGCAAATTTTGTTTAGGAGCAATGGTTTACATGCAGTCCTAACAGATTATATTGCAAAATTCCATCGTTAGATTTAATCTTCATATTTAAAAAAATAAAGAGGGGTCCACCGAACCCAGAAAATTTTTGAAAGTGGTCTACGAAAAAAAGAAGTTTGGGAACCTCTGATCTACGCAGTAGATTACTATGTGTACCTACATACCTTAATTACATGGTCTTGGAATTTAGTTATAGCCGTGTCATCCTGCTTTGCCATCTTCATGAAAAATGCCATGAAGAAGAATCACTTCCACCTAGCATTCGCGATTTAAAAACTGTTTCACAATTCACAACGTCGAGACATCGAGTAAATCGAGTGTAGTATGTATTTTTATATATAAAGAAGTATGTATATGTTAATTTATTACGTTATACGTGTAGGTATATTTTAATATTTTAGTATAAGACTTCGCATACTCATATTTTTCTCTTCTTGTTCTCACACTCTATTTTTAACCGTCTCTGTGGTCTAGTGGTTTCACCGCCAGTCTCAGACCCAGAGGTCCCGGGTTCGATTCACAGTGGGAGCAAAATTTTCTGCTCGGTTTTGTTGGTGGTAGGGCTTATTCTAAGTCTGCCTGGCTAGCTACCACCATCTTATCTAAGTCTGTCGCCATAAAAACAATGTTAACAGCATTGTTGTGTTTCGGCAGTTAGAGATTAAGATAGCCAGTTCCACTGTGGTTGAGGATTCCGGGTGAAGCTCGCTTCCACCTTCGGCCTGATCATCACTTACCATCAGGTGAGATGCAGGCCAAGAGCTTCACCGAAGTGGGTAAAAAAAAACTACATTTCTTTCTCATTTCTTCTTTCGCAGGTCTGCTAGAAAAAGTTTCTTACAATCTTACAAAAACTCAAAATATAATTATGTCGTATTTCTATGTATTTTACTGTGTACTACATAAATAATAAAATAAATAAATAAGACTTTTCAGACACCGTCAATTCTGTCACTAATACAAAGAGTATTAGTGACAGAATTGACGGTGTCTGAAAAGTCTTATTTAGCCTTGTACCATAGATTTGTCAACCCTGTCCCACATAGGTGCTCAATGTACCCACCTAACGAAACTGTAATACGCAGTCATAATCATAACGGTAATCTAGACCTTTGACACTTTACGTCTCAATTTGGTTAAATTACTAGAGTACCTTCACGGTTTGATATTTATAAGAGGGTGAGCAGACATTTTTATTTTTTCATACAACTATTTTATGGGACTTCCTGCGGGAGTATGATGTGTTTCCTGACATCTATGTCCTGGAAGTCTTACGCCAGTAGCACACCTCCGCCGCGAAACCGCAGTAGTTCAATTCAACTGGCTTGCGTCATGTTCCGCTACGCGAAATTCGGCTAGCGGAACTCGAGTAGCGGAACATGACGCGAGCCAGTTGAATTGAACTACCGCGGTTTTGCTGCTACGGTTTCGCGGTGGAGGTGTGCTACTGGGGTTAAAGTGAATAATACCAACCTACTTCTAGGCAAACGTGCACTAAAGTTGACCGTTTAAAATCAGGTAAGAAAAACAAGGCATACATTTTTTCTCTAGTTTTAGTAATGCAATGGCATCCTAACTAATATTATAAATGCAAAAGTGAGCTTGTTTGTTTGCTACGCTAAAACGGCTGGATGGATTTAGATGAAATTTGGCACTTGGGTAGACCATGATCTGGGTTGGGACAAAAGGTTGTTTTCATCCCGGTTGAATGTTTCCGTGGGATAAATTCTGACCTCCGCACGGGGACAGCCGCAAGCAAAAGCTAGTAGGTGCATATTTGAACTAATTCTACGAAGGTGCTTATAATTTTTTTAGTAGTTAGATTTATCATTGACGTAATCCATCTTGTGTTGGTTTAAAAGTAATGAATAGAGGGGAAAAAGAAATGATGTAAGAATGAAAAAAAGTGAGCTTGGTTTCCCCTCCTATTCCTTTTTATATAAAAAAACATGTAAGCTACTTATTACATAAATAAACCAGCCTAAAATTTAATATCACGCGAAAACCCAGAGCGTCTCAAGTAAATACAATACGTATATGAGAGGGGACGAAATTCCGACTTTCACCTGTTCCACAAAGAAAATACCAAAACGTCTTCTACTTACCCATGTTTGGCGGAGAGATTTAATTAAAATGTAGGGGGAATCCCCCATTCCACCCCTAGGAGGTGGTGGGTAGAATGAAGAAATATCGTCGGGGGCGGCAAAGTTTTTGGGGGCAACACAAACATAGTATTAACATATTATTTAAATATCCGATATACTGATGTCTTCTTGTATGGGTTCGAAGGTAGAAGTTTAAGAGGATACATGATTTCAAAGAGATAAAATAGTGAACTGTAGGTATAATTATATTTTTCGAAACGGTTCCATATTATTTGTTTCGTTTTCCATTCGCTGCCACATTTTATCTGTATCGTGGGTGCGTTGTATATACACTAGCCACTAGGAAGACAAGATTTATTTTTAAGAATATTCCCCATGGCCTTGATTCCTTGACAATTCAAAAGTGCCTGTATATGGTTTAATTGAAATAAATTGCTTTGAGTTTGAGTTTGGTTTTTTTGATCCTTATGTACTAACTAATACAGGCCCTTTGTACACGGCACGGTATTTTAACGGTACGGCACGGCGTATATACCGCGCAGTAGAAAAAACGTGTCTGTCAAAAAGCTTCCATAGTGAACCCTATAGCACTGACGACCGTGACGATACGGCGAATAAACAGTAGTTTTTGACGACAAGAAAAATGTGTGTACAAAAGGGCCTTAAAAGTATTTTTAGCGATTGTATGTATCTTAAAGGGGAGGCCTTTGCCCAGCAGCGGGACACAATATAGGCTATTCTAAAACCTAACCTACCTAACGTACCCATAACGATGGATAGGCCTATCTACTGACGAAATTTTTCGAGTATTCCTGGAAAGTGTGACGATTTTTTTTACTCAACTATTACACATAAAATGCCGTCTGAGCAATACTGAGCATATCACTCAACCCTATACGAAACTACATAATGTTATTTATCATGACCAAACTTCAGACATTTTCTTGCAACCATCTAAACTTAGCACGTAATAGAATAAGGCATTTTCGCGAAGGATGTAGTCTACCTAGGTAGAAAACTAGGCAAGCGGAATGGGGTAGGCTATATCCTACGGTGGTTAAGAAACGATCTAGCAACTTAGTTACCTTGAAACCTAACACGTATAGCTAGGTGGATAATCTTACATATAAGGTACTTTCTATCTAAGAAAATGTGTAGGTTTCGTTATAATGTTTGGCAGTAATCACGTAATTGGGTATTGTCGGCTGGTTTCGCACTCGATCGGAAGCTCGGGCAAAGTTGCCAGTTGGAAAAATAATGTATCCCTTTCTAAGTTATTTTTTTTGTGAGTACACCTAATTAATGATAGGTACGTCTGTATTTATGTGAATCCAAGCAGACTGTAAGCTTCTGCTATATGCATTGCAACGGCTTTTTCATGTGAAGGGTCGTATAGACACCCATTTGCATTTGCTTCGAGTATTCAGAACTCCTATTTCCTCCCTATATTAAGCGCTGCAAGAGATACAATAGACAATATATATTTAGTAACTTAATCCGCTTAACTGTTCTTAAAACGTTAGAGAACCCTGTAAAAAATCGACACGTGTTTCGCCTCTCAACGAGGCATCCTCAGGATGACGATTGACTTGTTGCGAACTCGCAACAACTGCAAGAGTGCAAGTAGCTTTGCTGAAAACCCACACTAAAAAGGGGGTGACTTTATTAAATGATTCTCATTCTGTAGGCAGGTTTTGTGGTGAGACATCAATCTTAAGGTGACAGTCAGGCCAATGTGGAGAAGGAAAACCCATGACCAGGAACTGTGAAAGAATAGAGGCCTATGCTTAAACAAAACAATCTTCTAAAACCGATGTCTGAAGAATTAACTTTTTTTTTATTAATTAAATAGTATCTATACATTTAATTAGATCGTAAGCTTGTAAATAAAGGCTAATTATTATTATTATTAAGTACGTCCTTTATTTATTTTCTTTCATATATGATTACATTTTGTAATATTTCTTAAAAAAAAATTGATGTCCGCCGGTTCCGGGAGCAGGGTTCAAGCTACCGATGGTTAGGGCTGCAAAGATAGGAACCTCTTCACAATGCGAGACATATCAAGGAGTACGGCCTTATTATTTTCTCCTGTATTTCACTATTTACATATCAATTATATTTTTTTATATTAAAATAAAAAATATAAAAAACATAGAGTAGGTTTGTACAAACCACTTTTACACGGCATCTTATTAAAAAAAAAATGATGAGATCGGCATTTCCTATCTGACTACTCCGAGAAGAAAAGCCAGAACAAACTCATAGGTCACATTCTCTTTTAAAGTCCAGACATAATCTTGGTCAGATCATGTGTAGACCATGTAGATTGTAGATTGGTGTCTGAAATGGTCTTTTGAAGAAAGAAACACACATATTGAGTGGATCTGTCCAGTCAGTGCACGCATTTGTCAGTAATCGTGCAGCTCAACTCATAACTTAGGAGCTCAACGATTCGCATTTATAATAATACCAAAGAAAGGACATTTGGGTAGACCGCATAAGTTACACTAACTGCCAAACCATGACAACCATGAAAAAAAAAGAAACAATGACCCACATATTCAAAAACATTTTAATAATATAAAACTTAACAAACTAAATATTCATGTCATTGTAATATAAAATTCATCCATGTCAATTTCCGATATTCAATAAGAATCCAGAAAACTTCATTTTCTTTTCCAAAATATAAATAGTTCACCGCAGTTACTAAGCATAAGCTTGAAACAGAATTTCCCACAATTTTTCTTCTTCACCAAAAAAACCATCCATCGACGTTAGCGCCCTCATGCGGCGAACCGCACAAACAAGCGTTAAATTAACTTGCAGCGGTAAAAAAGCGCTGTAAGCGATTAACAGATTTGTGGGGCGGCAGTAATCGAGCCTCCAGCGTATGTCCGGAGGAAAAAAAGCGATGTGCAGGCTGTAGAGTGTGGAGAACGATTTTCATTTTTGAATTTTTTCGTGACAGAAAAAGGGAATGTTTTTTTTGTCAGGAATATTTTTATTAAAATCTGAGATGAATCTGCTTTTAGTTATTTTACGTTTCTACTAACTAACTTTTTACAACGCCTTATCCCACATTGAACTTAAAATAGATGACTCCTATTATGTATGAGTGAGACATGTTTGCCCATAATTTCAAGTTGGTTTCCCCAACAAGCAGTTTGGGAAAGTACTTCCTGACCCCAGATTTTTTTATTTAAGTAATATTGCTGTCTGAAACTGCAATTAATCGTTTGAGTAGGTAACGTAATTTGCTTGCTGGCTTGCAAAATCATGATTAACGATTAGAACGTCCTCAACTCCTCATGCATTCCATATTAATATCTTACAGTCCTTCTCCCCAAAAGATTTAAAAAAAATAAGTATCATCTGTACAAAAAACCATCTCCACATTAACCCAGCACAAAGTCGTTGTTCTTACAATAAATCACCGGTGGACAGTAGCGCCACTTAAAAATCCATTTAGCCACTCATCCTCACCCCTTTCAGCCGAACAGCCAAATAACCACAGGTTAGGGAATATTTTTTACATGATACCTGTAATTAAGACTTAATTTTCATCCTAGGGGTTCTTTTCCAGGATAATCTACCGTTTTTAGGGGTTTTGGGAAGTAATACACGTTTATGGAAGTCAATATTTTTTTCTGTTGCTATTATTTTAGTTCCTTTCATCATCATCATCAGCCTATTAACGTTCCCACTGCTGGGACACAGGCCTCCTCTCTGGGAGAGGGAGTGGGCCGAAATCCACCACGCGGGCACAGTGCGGATTGGTGGATGTCACATGTCTTCGAATTTTTGGTTTTAGGACATGCTGGTTTCCTCACGATGTTTTCCTTCACCGTTTTGTGAGCAGTGGTGATGAAATTATTTTACACAAAGTAAAGCGCCTGCCTGGGTTCGAATCCACGACCTATAACTTGTAAGTCAGGGCCGTTACCACTGGGCCACCACTGCTCATTTTATTTCCTTTATTTCACTTTAATAATATTATATAAATTTTATTTTTAAATGGTGAAATTTAAAAATAATAAAAACATTTAATAATATCAAAAATAGTAGCCCACCGATATCGGGAACATGGTCCAAGCTACGCCGGTCAGGGCTCCAGAGAGAGGAACCTCCTAACAATGCGAGCCGTGTCCAGAAGTATCGCTTTCTGAATCAAGCCCTTAATCCAGCTGCCCAACGAGAGGCTCCTTAGGTGTTGGTCGACGCTCTTGGCAATTAAGGCATTGGCTGATATGACTATCGGCACAATGATCGCTGAGTTCACATCCCACATGTGTCGACATGTCCTCGCGAGCCACGTAAAGATTTGTGTGCCTTCTTGATTTGTTTATCTTTGTCGGCTTTCACGAGGTTCTCGTCCTGCGGAACCGTTTTTTCAATAATCATTGCGCGCCGTTATTATTTTATTTTTAGCCTGTCTTGTTCCACTACAAGGCAAAAGCCTCCCGTTCTCGTTTCCACTCCTCTCTGTCTTCAGTGAGGAAATAAAAAATGTTAAGTGAAAAGAGTTTATCTAAATATTAAATTCCTTTAAAATGTCCTGATAGTGTTGTGAATTTTATGGTTTCTGTCCTAGCCGAGGAACCCATGGTGAGACAATCTTAATGTTTTTCTTTGGGATTGGCCTATTAGACAAACAAATTCAAGATAATTATGTCATAACTGGAGAACCTTTGCTTAACAAAAGCGATTTCAGAAACAAAAGGATTTGATGGTTTTTAAAGTTATCATTCTTTGACGTAGAACTTGGTAATATTGTAAGTATTGCTCCCTATATTCCAGTTGGAAATTCACTCTCCGTCACCAAAAACCCAAAACAAAGAAGGGTTTGGTCTGTTCATTTTATGGAAATAAATTAAACGAGACCAGACAAAAACTATTTTTGTTAAATCAAAAATAGAAAATTTCCTATAAGTTCAAATCCAACAGTTCCTTTTCAGGTTCACGACGCACTCAAACTAAAAAAACTATTACACACAAGGGGACGCTAGTGTAGTTGAAATAAATCAATGTGTCGTGACCCAATTTTATTACTTAGTTACCAGCTCATAAAACAATGATGATTCCATACATTCTATACACATGCAAAATAAAATAGTTTGTAAAACAATGAATTAAAAAATAATAAAGATAGTTCAACTACTCGTCAACAGATGTCGCGACTAAAGTTCATAGTTCAAATCAATTCCGCAAGAGCGCGCGCTAGGTCAACAAAAGAATCCAATAAGAATGTACCCCAACAAAAAAACTCTTTGACCCAAATCCAATAAGCCTTGTCAAAAGGCCTCGTTTAAAAAAAATACAAAAGAATGTTAAAAAAACCCAACCCCAGCTCACTTACAAGCCAATGAAGCGAGTAAATAAGCGAAAAATCCACCCTTCTGTGGAAAAAAAGATAAATTGGAAAAAGGGAAAAAAAGGAAAAAAGAGTAAAAAAACCGTCACTCTCGCTGACGCTCAGTCGTGCGCGGCGTAATTGCAAAAGGTCGGGAAAAAATACCGCCTGTTTGCGCCTATGAGAAAAACGGTTCCGTAGTGTTTTGAATTTTATCACAAGCGTAATTGATTATGTAATGCGGCTGTAATTGATTGAATTAGATGTAAATATGTTTGTTTGTTTGTTTTATTTGTATTATGCCCTTAATTAATTCTATTTTATTACCTACTGCCAAAAAAACAGAATTTATTGTATGTTGGTCTACATCTCAATCATTAAAGTTTTAATATACCTACTATAATTATGTTACTTTTACCGATATTGAGAGGACATACTTATGGATATTTGACACCTTTGCACAACTTAAGACTGTTCCAATTTACAATCTCAATCACTATCACTAGTTTTTCAATCACTAATCTTTAGCTAATTCTGGCAATATAATAATTTCAAACTTGTTATTTTATAATATATAGGTATAAAATAACATTATGTCTGTATAACCCAAAGAGTTAGGTAGAGGTGTACCAGTACACTCATATTTCGCAATTATATTCAAGTCCCATGTAATAGAGGGCGAGCCTATTGCCATTTACGGGGCACAAATCCAGATACTGTTCCTACTGAGAAATTCCAGACCGAAAACCCCAATAACACTTTGCTCGACCGGGGAATAGAACCCATGACTTCATGTTCAGCAATTTAGCTGTTGGGACCACTAAACTAATGAGGCACTCAATATCAATGTGGTATTTATATATTAAAAATAAATTAAATAAAAAACATTCACCGTTATTCTTACAAAAAAATCCTACAACTACCATCTCCCTACGGATCCCTAACCGTTAAAAAAACCGTCAGTAGAGTAGAGTGGGGAAATGAAAACGGTATTCAATTCATATGTAGCATGTAAATCGTCTCTCAGCTGTCACATGATTGAGGATTAGATTCCATTGAGCTCACTCAACGGGACACGCGTTGTTTTTTGTAGATATCGGATATGTCTAGTGTCAATAAATGATATTGTAATTAGTGTTATTTTTCGTGTATTTTTGGTGGGAACAAATATCAGGTAGGACGATGTTTAAGATCATGTTGACTGTATCTACGACTATAACTACCTAAATGACTCTGGAGGATTATTTACATTTTGTTTTTTATAGATTTGGTATTTTGGTATTGTTGAGTTAAGAACAAGATAACTAAGTATGTGGAATTAAAGTTTGTTAATTGCAATGAAATTAACAAATTGTAGGTAATGAAAAAATGAAAATTAAAAAGTAATAGTAGCACATTACTGCAGCTAATGACCAAAACCCAAAAAACTTAACGAAAGTGTCGTTTCATGAAACGCTCTAATAAGACTTTTGTAAGTTACCACTATTCGCCACTAGATGGCAAAAAAAAAAGTTGTAAATTCATTAAAGTAGGAAAAATAACATAATTATCTGTTATTAAAATTCTTAAATTACTACAAAAATAAGTAATAAACCAATTTCAATACAAAACTAAATAAAAGTTCAGTTCTGATTGGAATTCAGAACTTCAGCTACTCGATAACAGATGGCGTTAGTGTCCCATTAAAACAGCAATAATTCTTACGTGTTTGGATCACCAGAAGAGTTGTATGTTTAAAATGACTGGAGTTTATAAGCTGCCAGACTAGGCAATAAAAGGAAAGATAATAGTATCTTTCGACAACATAAGTCATAATAGCCTGTAGTCCGCGAAAGGTATGGCAGAGGTGTACCTACACCCACATTTCGCCAATTTTCGCAAGTTTTATAACGGACTGCCCCGTTGGTCTAGCGGTCGCAAGCTCTACTGCTGAGCATGAGGTCGTGGGTTCGATTCCCAGGTCGGGCAGTGTTGTTGGGTTTTTCTTTTATGAGTTTTTCAGTAGCAGTCCGGAGTATATATTAGAATATTTTTTTTTTAATGAAATTTAATTTGGTTGACGGATATTTGAATAGAATAGGAAAGTTTGTTTTTTTATCTAGACGAAGCAAAAGGACTAAGTAAGATCGTAACAGTTTGGCGTTCTGTAGTTTTTGCCTACCCCCATTAGAAAAAGGCGTGAGTTTATGTATATATATTTATTTATTTGTTATGAATAATATAATCATGCTCTCAAAACGGTGAAGGAAAACATCGTGAGGAAACCGGCATTTCTTAAACCCAAAAATTCAAATAATGTGACATCTACCAACCTGCATAGGGCCCGCGTGGTAGATTACTTACGACCCTCTCCCTCTCTCAGCGAGAGGAGGACTTTTCTTTTTTTTTTTGGTCCCAATCATCAAATGACTTCTCCCGCTCTGAGCGGAGCGGAAGGACGTGTCAGACTCTTACTGACTAAAACCCACCCATGTTCCTTCCTGCGCTTACGTATAAACGCATTAAAAATGTAG
Organism: Conistra vaccinii; assembly: GCA_948150665.1. Lineage (NCBI taxonomy): Eukaryota > Metazoa > Arthropoda > Insecta > Lepidoptera > Noctuidae > Conistra > Conistra vaccinii. Next base: position 7,845,235 of record OX411340.1, on the reverse strand, counting down.
TATCTGTATATATTTTACTGTGTATACATAAATAATAAAATACATCAATAAATATTTTTGTATTTTTTAGGGCGTCTGCTGTAATAAAGATACATCGTGCTGACTAGATCAATATACCTATCTCTTGCAATGACTGGGCCTAAGCTAGGTGTATCAAAGGCGACACCACATCATACATTTGCCTGAATTGTATTTGATATGTTGTATTATAAATTAATAAGAAAATGTGTTCCATACAATTCTGTATTAATTTCACTTTTATTAATACCAAAAAATATGCTCACTGCTATATCAGTTGGCATAACATAATTAACATTATGTTATGCCAACTGACATATAAGATATTGTTGCCCCTTCTGTTAATATTTACCCCAGAGCTGTTAATTCTAGCCCCGAAGATGAGGTAAGAATTAACAACTGACTTTTTGGAGAAAAAGTGTTCTATGACTCATTTCTTTTATGTTGCATTTATGTTAATAACATGATACCTGAATAATTAAAGCATCATTTAATAAAAAAATCAAGTCTAAATGTTGAATCATTTCGAAGATACAACTAAAAGAATTTTTTTTGTTAATTGTGGCCCCTGTCTCCCCTACTTTGCTTGGATAGTTTTTGAGTTACCTTTTTCCCATCTATTCTATGTGGATGATATGATGATTTCCTGTCACTTTTATTTACATAGCAGGTAGTGGTATTCGAATTCGTATGGAGTTGGTCCCACAACTAAAAAGTGAAAAATACCACTATATGCTATGTAAATAACAGTGTAAGGAACTTTTATAACATCATCCACATATACTAAGTGGGAAAAATATGTGTTATTGAAGCTTACGGAAAAACTACCCAAGCAAAGTTAATCAAATTTATATGGGATCACCTCTGAAGTATCACCTAACAAACAAAAAAATAATCATTCGAGTATTCGCGTATGTAACAAACATACACCCTCCTCCTTTTTGAGGGTGGTTAAAAATAGAAATACCAATTGAATATGGTAAGCCGCATTTAATTGTAACTATCGAGCAAGCCCTATATTCTATTGAAAATCCGTAAAACGCTAGGCAAGCTAGATCAAGGTCAAAGTTTTACTACTGAAAATCAAAATCTAATCAAAATATATTTAAGGCAGTGTATAGAGTGCCGCTAGTGGCACTCTATCCCAATCGGATAAACTGCCGCTAGATGCATACTAGCGGTGCTGCATCGGCCCGGTTAAAGTGCCGTAAGCATTACATCGTCACTGTTACTGAGTCACTGTCACTTGTTATTTTGTTTGATTGTTGAGTTTAGCTCAAATGATAAATGATTTTATTTCTGTAAGTAGGTCTGTACAAACACTTTTACACGTCAATCATATTTTTTAAACTAGATGAGGTCGGCGTTTCCTATCTGACTACTCTGAGAAGAAAGGCCGAAGAAAGGTTCGCTGTAAAACACCACATTCCCGAAACATTAAATTCACTTGTGCCTAAATGGACCCTGGCTCTCGCCGGCCCCTGCCGTGGCACTGCTCGCTACGTTTGCTCGGCTCGAGCGTTGTGTGGTCACAGTTCTAACCTAACCTAACCTGCCTTTCAGCCATTTTCATTTGCCAAGCCAAGGGATTATGGCACTTAAGTTTAGCCGGCTATAGATGAAAGAAACTAAACTCAACAATCAAACAAAATAACAAGTGACACTGACAATGCAATGCTTACGGCACTTTAACCGGGCCGAGGTAGCGCCACTGGTATGCTGCAAATATTCTTGTGGCACTCTATACACTTCCTATATTTTATTTGACATAAACCTACATGGGCACTTACGAAACATCAGAAGCTAGGTGCACGGTTCTAATTGGTCGTTTCCTATGGAAAATAGCCAGCTAGAAACTGCACGGTAACTTTTTTAGAAATAATTGGCTTTTACAATGTTTTCAAATTACAATGTTGATAGGTGGAGGACAGTGTAGGCCTATCAACAAGTAAGTACCAAGTACTTAACAAAATAGAAAATTCAAATATTCACTTCACAAAGCCTACATCGTTCTCATATTCACAACATTATAAAAGATAAATAAAATAGTAAAAATTACAACTGTAAAAAAACTAAATTAATATCCTGTCAACAAAAGCCCCTAATAAATTAGAATTGTAGGAGTATAATAATGTCAAATAATGAGCAATTAGAATTGTAGGAGTATAATAATGTCAAATAATGAGCAGATTATGTCAAAAAGTAAATAAAAAATAAAAATAAATAAAAAATATAGAATTTGAAAGCAATTAATAGGCATTTACATAGTTATGCCGTTCATGAGGTACCAGGGAAGTCATATGTGCAGAAGGAATATTGTTTACGTGTGGTCGACTACACGAATAGGATACGTATTGAAGGCAGCAGCATCCTGATGGTTAAAACAACATACTGCTATTATCTATTCATTTGCTAACGTGAACCATCAAACTAGTTTGTGTAAAGAAATACATACAAAACACTGATGAGTTACAATACAAGAACATCCTAAAAAATAAAACAAAATACTACCGTACAAAAAAACTGAAAAGAACATAATATATACAAAACCAGTTAATTTAAAAAGCATTCACTTTTAAAATACTTCAAAAATATATCTAAAAGCTTCAGTTCGCTTCGTAAAATGGCGGAAAATCACCGAGACGGAATTAACTCGCGCCGAACGCCAGACAGTTGCGAAAAACAAATTAATTTTAATACACCTGCACATTTTTATATACAAAAACAATTTGGCTATGAAACCGGCGGGAAATGGGAGCGGTAGAGGCTTGAATCGTATGTTTAAATATATTTTGACGGATGGATTTATACTTAAACTAGCTGTTACCAGGGGCTTCGCCCGCGTTATTGTCGGAAATTATCCTACGGAGACGTACTACCAAAATAAAAAGTATCCAATGTCTTAGACAAGGTCTTGGTCTACCCGTGTGCGAAATTTCATCCAAATCCGTTTTGCCAATTTAGCGTGAAAGCGTAACAAACAAACTTACTTTCGGTTTTATAATATTATATTAGGATTAGCATGTGCAAAGCGAGCTTTGTGATAGGTATCCATCTAATTTTTGCCTATTGCATTGGGCATTGACCACTTCAAAGTTTTTTCATAAGAAACTTATACCTCATTATCATAGGTTTAGGCTGCCTGTCCACTGGAGTGGAGAGGAGAGGAGAGGAGCGGAGATGTGTCAAAATTAACCAATAGAATCGGACCTCGGGAGCGGAGTTTTGATTCTATTGGTTGATATTGACACATCTCCGCTCCTCTCCTCTCCTCTCCGCTCCGGTGGACAGGCAGCCTTAGGTAGTTATATAAAAGTAAAAAAAAAAACCACGTGACGACACAGCTGTCCAGTAACCGACTAAACGTCACCTGACCTGTCACTTCAGTTGTCATGCTACGTCACAGTTGTACTCTATAATTTAGCAACGATATATTTGGTTGACGTTTAAAGTTTGGGCTCTTTACAATAGACAGATTACAAAATATTAATGCGTCTCATTTGGGACAGCGCTCCTTGATGGGCGAGTCCTATTACTGGCTGGACGTACGACGCGTTGTGTGAGCTGAGTACAGAACAAGCAAGCTAACCACTCAAGGTCACTGGCATGTAGCTGCGTCTTAATAATATACGATTGTCAAAGAGACGTGACATTTTACACTTTTCATTTCACTTTAGCTGTCACATGCTTCTTGTCAATCGCCTACCATCTTTCGGTATATGGTTTAAAATACTTTATTTCACTCAAAAAGAATACAATTACTTTTTCACTTCTATGAGGAAAAACAATACGGGGTGTCCGGGACATCGACGCGAAGCCGGTTACCATGGATTCAGTACATGATTCTGAACCCCCCTGCATTGAAATTTTTCGTCGGTTATTAAAAAAAAAATCAGCTGCTCCATACATTTTGACCGCGTAGGTATTGCACTTTTCTATGAAACAGCTGGTTTTTTTTTAAATAACCGACGTAAAATTTCAACGCAGGGGGGTTCAGAATCATGTACTGAATCCATGGTAACCGGCTTCGCGTCGATGTCCCTGCTACCCTGTATATAAGTTAAGCGATGGTTTCGCTGGATGATAAAACTAACATTATGTTATATTATGTTAAAACAGTTATCAACTAAAAATTAAAAAAAAAAAATATGTTGGAAGAGATTTTAATTTCTTAATAAATTCATATCTGATCTTAGAGTTGTGATATATACGACACTCTATCTATAACTGTAGCTTGTTCTCGCTGCTCTTAAAATATCTCATATCCACACCGGCTCCGGTTCCCCAAATTATTACAATTTAACATACCGACTTTAACCCCCAAACACCACTTAACTCCTAAACCAGAATCTATCATAATCATTTGACACATCCAAGCCTTCATTCACCTCATTCACATAATCGCTCATTTCATTCCCTCACACATTCAGTAGCGCCGATCCACCCGGAAAACGTAAAGTCGGGAAAATAATTACCGGTGGACGTAACTCCGATACATTCGTATTAATATTAAAAACTTTAATGAAAAAAATATTAAAAGGTAACCCTAAAATTTTATCCTTTTTTCCATTAGAAAGGTTCTCGGGAATAGAGGGTGAGGTGGAGGCGACGTGGTTTTATTTTCTTGTAAATTTCATACAAATAAAATATTAAGCAGACAGAAATAAGAGCGTAGATTACTAGTTCGTGTTGTAAGTTGCTCTTTTTAATTTGAATCGGCTTATACTAAGAATTCTGCTTGTAACATAAAGAAAGTCTTAATCTAATTTCTCTACCAAAGTTATAAATAGGTATTTATTTTGTTCTGTAGGGGATTCGAACACCTACACTGTAAAGACCTACACTGTCATCCCGTCACTATACTGTTATTTGAAAATATTGTAAAAGCCAATTATTTTTAAAAGGGTAACCGTGGTGTTTCTTGCCGGCTCTTCTCCTTAAGAAACGACCAATTGGAACCGTACGCCTAGCTTTTGACGTTAAATAAGTGCCCATGTATTTGGAGTTGAATTTGACTTCGTTTTCCACAATTTGCATCCAGCTAGCACAAGCGGTATTTCATAAACCGTTCATCTATTTCAGTTCGATGCCAGAAATCGTAAACCGCTGGTGGGACACATGCCTCCTCTCTTCGAGAGGGAATGTGCTGTAATCCACCACGCGGGCCCAGTGCGGGTTGGTAGATGTCACATGCCTTCGAATTTTTGGTTCTAGGTCATGCCGATTTCGTCAGGATGTTCTTCTTCACACTTTTGAGAGCGGCGGTGATGAAATAATTTACACAAAGTTAAGCGCTTGCCTGGGTTCGAACCTACGACCGTACGAGTTGTAACTCGTAAGTGGCACGTAAACGACACGCTGCCAGTGTGATACCTATCAATACAAAATCCAGTAAGACTTATTAACAAACTTAAACGTTCTGATTAGAAATTATTCTGTCTAGAAAATTAATATCAGAATTCGTCTCTATTCTTTTTTGTGTGAAAATGAAGTACAGTCAACTCCGAAATTATATTTTGGTACAAACCCTTTTAAGGACGGGCGCGTATCGTCGCGTACAGTCGGAGCTGTTTATATCTGACCGAGCGATCTTATTGTTTTATTTTCATTTTAAAATCACTGAGTGCTGAGTAGTACTGATATGAATAAAGATACGTTTAGATATTTATAAAAACGAGTACCTACTTGACGAAACAACTCATTATCTAGTTACTGTAATCACTGATGTCAAGATGATCTTCAAGAGAATCTTTTTTGAATTTATAAAAGGTTTGGGCCTTTTATAAGTTCAAAAAAGATTCAAAGGACCTACAAAATAAACTTTCTATCATAATAATTACTACGTGTAAACAAACGAAGATCGTAAATAATCTAATTATGTTTACACTGGTTATTTATAATAAGCCTCCGTATAGCTATTCAATATAATTTATTGTTATAACACAGACAGTCCAAAACAAAACTCAAGAGATTTTTTTTTTATTCCTTCGCTTCCAAAAGGCAACGAACTTATGCCCCCGACTGTACCTAACCGTACTTTTTCTTTCCATCGCAAAAATAAATATTTTAATCTGAGGGTGTAACTTCGGATCCTCTCCCAATTATAAGCTGGGAGGGATCTCCTGAGTACCCCGACCCTCAGACTCGGCCAGTGAACGACAAGGCGGGGTTTGAGGGAAAAAATCAGAGGACTTTTTTTGAAGATGGGATGTTTTAAAATGTTAGGTGGTAGGTATCGCTTTGAAATAGAATACTGGACTAGTATCCGGTTTGAATACAATTTTGAGCCGACATTTTTCCTACTTTGAGTATGAATGTGATATCTAAATATTATAGGAAGACCCTCTAAACTGCTCTGTGGTCTAGTGGTAAGACCTGTCTCAGCCCCAGAGGTCGGGTTCGATTACCAGCGGAAGAAATTTTTTTTACCTGGTTTGGTTGGCGGTTTTAAGTCTGCCTGGCTAGCTACCACCATCTTATCTAAGTCTGTCGCCATAACAACAATGTTAACAGCATTGTTGTGTTTCGGCAGTTAGATGTAAGATAGCCTGTTCCTCTGTGGTTGAGGATTCCGGGTGAAGCTCGCATCCACCTTCGGCCTGATTATCACTTACCATCAGGAGACATGAGAGCCATGAGCTTCTCCTTAGAGGACAACAAAAAAAAAAACAAATAAACGTAGGATCGATTATGTATAAGACGATAATGTCAATCAGGGGGTGAACATCTGAACATTAATATGCAGCAGTGACAGACTAGTGGTGCGACTGTCAGACTGGCAATTCATAGGTCCCGAGTTCGAAATCAAAACACGCACCTCTGACTTTTCGGATTCATGTGCGTAAATTCAAAATTCAAATTCAAAATATTTTATTTCACATAAACCAACAAGGGCACTTATGAAACGTCAGAAGCTAGGTGCATGGTTCCAAATGGTCGTTTCCTATGGAGAAGAGCCGGCAAGAAACTCCACGGTTACTCTTTTAAAAATAAATTGGTTTTTACAAAGGATTTTTTTAAATTACAATGACAATAGATATGAGAGGACAGTGTAGGCCTATCAAAAAGTGACAGATACTTAGCAAAATTGAAAATGGACCACAGATGTACAGTCTGTTAAGCCTACAAGGTTCTCACATTCACAAAATCTAGAGGAAAAGAATCTACCCATATAAAAGATAAATAAAATAATAAAAATCTATTTAAACCAAATGCATGATTGTAGCTACAGCTGTAACAAAATACAATTTAAAAAAGATTAATCTATACGAGTATATTGAAGGTATATAATGTCAAATAATAAAAGGATTATGTCAAGGAAGTATGCAAGATAAAATAAACACTTGCTCCAAAAACGGTGAAGGAAAACATCGTGAGGAATGCGTCTGAGAGATGTTTCTCGATGGCATATGCAGCCAAGTAAGAGCCCCATGGGCGGCTTTAAAACTCTAACACCAGGTTAGTCACTAACTAAAAAGGAAGGAAGGATTGTTATCTACCTCTAAAGCTTCGTGCAGACTAGCGCGACGCGACACCGGCTATTGTTATACCGTGAAGTTTTCTTAGAAATTGTATTGTCTGTACGACCCAGGCAAATCGACAGTTGAGCGGAAAGAAATCCAGACGATGATAAATCTTGGGGAAAGTTGATAACTCTTTAGAGGTAGAATAGGGTTTTAAAGTTCACTCATCCTCTATAGAAAAGGGAGGATCCTCCGACCAGACGGGTGTCGTGCCTGGCGGGCAACTGCGCAACGATTGACGTCGGGGAAGTTATCTAAATGGTATTTGCGCGGTAAACTCTAATTGCGCGATGCAGGATTTGTGTGACGTCAGGTCTTTGATGCTTAGGTTGCCTGTGGCGATGTAGATGCCACCACATCTCTATATAAAACTGAATTAAAGTTTTGAATTTCTTTGTTTTGTTGCGTAGTGTTAATAATGAATAATTAATTACATAACATAACATAACATCACGCCTTGTTTCCCCGAAGGGTTGGGCAGAGGTGTACCTGTAGCAGGTACACCCACATTTCGCCAGTTATGTTTAAGTCCCATGTAATAGGGGGCGAGCCTATTGCCATCAACCGGGCACAAATCCAGACTCTGGGCTGCTACTGAGAAATTTCAGATAGAAAAACCCAATAACACTTTGCCCGACCCGGGGATCGAACCCAGGACCTCGTGTTCAGCAGTAGCGCTTGCTACCACTAGACCAACGAGGCAGTCTTTAATAAATTATCAGTCTATCATTAGGTAACTGTCCCAGTCAGGGCATGGCCTCTTCGCACACTGAAGCATCGCTCCATGCTCACTGCGTGTCAGCGAATTCAGGTTTAAATCAGGATGTTTTTATTCACACTATGTTGACTTTTAACTGAACTTTTGTCACCGAAGGAGTCTTAATAAAAACATCACTGTACGTATATATTTTTTGTAAATTAATAAAGCAATTAATAAATCCAGGCTAACTTGTCTTTAAAAAAATATTTTAACCTTTTACAAGATATTTTCTACCTAAATAAAGTTATAATTAACGAATTACAGCCACATCATGTATACACAATGAACGCAAGTAGGTACAAGTACATCAACATTTTCCCAGACACGCAAAACTCTCAAACAGCCTTTTAAAAACGGTCTATCACCGAAATTCACTTACAAAAACTCGTAACAATGAAACTCCCCGTATGGAGAAAAATGCTCTTAAACTCCCCCTTTTCACCCCCTTTCACCCCTACTAGGGGGCTAATTTTTGCAAGGGCCCCGATTTTCTTTTACCTGCGAATAAAAGGGCTCTTTTGAAGATTATGTCGGAAAGGATTTTTCACTTGAACGGCTTAAATATCATAAAAGGTTCTATTGATTTTTTTATATTATAATTTGTAAGTATTTTATTTTGGGATGGGACGGGCTATTAGAAAGATTAAAGTATGTGAAAGTGATTTAATAATAATACTTGGGATTGAAGTGGATTGCTACAAGTAGGTAGTACTTTTCAGTCAAATTGCATGAACTCACAAATGATTACATAGTGTAGATGATAAAATTGTATGTCTGAATCCGGCGTGCGTATATGACCAGGGGGCCAAGTCTGCTAAATTACATGTAAGGATCGTAGCAGATGGCTTTCTGTAGTTTCTGCCTACCCCCATGGGAAGAAGACGTGGGTTTATGGTTATCTAATCTAAACTAATATTATCAAGAGAAAAGATTTGATTTTTTGTAAGTTTGTTTGTAATGAATTAACTCAAAAACTACTTAGACGATTTTAAAAATTCTTTCACCAGTAGAATGCTATATTATCACTAAATAACAAAGGCTATTTATTTATAAAGATACCATGCGGACGGAGCCGCTGGCGGAAGCTAGTGTATTGTAAAACTACTAAATCAGCTTGATATTTTTTATATTATACATTAACCTATTGATAAGTTGATACCCATACTCCGGTTGCTCCTGCTGATTACATCCCAAATTGTCTTGAACGCCAACTCTCGTACGGTAAAACGTTCAAATTCTCAATTGATTGTATTTTTTACAGATTGAGACTAGGAATAGAACTTGTCTTAAAAATACTGGAACTTCCCCTCTGATGCATACAAAAAATAAAATCCACTTAAAATAATTTCAGCCTTGCAGTCTTAATTATGGCCCCTTTAACGGTATTTATAAATTATTAATTCGTTTCAGGTGCGTTAACGCTTCCTGCGACAGTTATTCCCTTAAATCGATTGACAAGTTTTCAATTTCCCACGGTAATGCATGCAGCTGACATTGGATATATTTTCATGGCTGGGTACAAAAGCAAAAATAACTTAATATCAAGCCTGATATCCCCGAAAGGTGTCAGCAGAAGTGTACCTATAAAACACCCACGTTTTGCCAAGTATTTGTAAGAAAAAGCTAGAATAAAAGCGAGTGTTACAAAAAGGACATTCCATTTCGCACTTTTTTTTTAAAACCTTCTATCTCTCAACGATTTGCTGGTAGAAAGCATTATTTTTTAAAAGACTAGAGTTTTTTTTTGTCCCAAAATTCAAAGACTGAGATAAATCAAAACTTAGGATGAAGCGATATTAAAAACTAGCTTCTGCCCGGGACTTCGTCCGCGTGTTTTTGTTCCTTCGACTCACCGCGTCGCATCGCATGCCCGCCTGAGCTATTACATTCCGTGTAGCGTTATTTCAGACTTTTTCTTTTAACTCGGCTGCTAAGCGTCACAGCGTGATTATGAATAGGTTTTTTATATCTTTCACAAGAATTAGGTTATCGTAATGCAAAAGAATTTTTGAAATACGACTGGTACTTCCAGAGATTAGTGCGTTCAAACAAACTAACAATCTCTTCAGCTTTATTATTAGCAAAGATAAGTTTAGATAATAAACACCAATTCTATTTGAAGGCACAAATAGTAATCGTAACATCTGTATGACAAGATGTATGACTGTGGTTGGATTTATCAATTAATGTGAGGATCGTAATACGTGGCATTTTATACTTTCTGCCTATCCCTATAAGAAAAAGGCGTAACTTTTTGTTTTAATTACGACAAACTATTTACAATGAGCTCCATAACTAATAACTAACGACGTGACCATAGTTCACCCCCTTTCACCCCCATTTTTAAAAGACCTCTAAGTACAATTCCCCCAATCTACTCACCTCAAAAGTAACTTACCTTACATAAGAATAAAAGTGCGTACATAAGCCACAATCGTAAAGCCGTAGGCAGATACGCGCGTATATTTTTATGATAAGGCAGATTTATAGGAACGAGTCTTCATTGCCGCGGGCTTGCGGTGTCTACCCCCGCCCTACGTGGAGGATAATATGGAGGTGGATTTTGTTTTTTGCTGTTTTGATATTTAAAAGCTCCTTGTGTCTTTCCGAGCGTTTGTTTCCCAAGACTTGATTATTTTTGTACTTGTTTATTAGGTGATGTCATGTTGTTATTTATATTAACGAATCTCGCATCTCACATACAGATCGTCTCAGTGAGAATCGTACACGCAACTCCATCATCAACTTAATATAGCACTCGATACTCGGCTACTTCCATTCAGCTGATACAAACCATCCCTAGTTTGGGGTCATTCGCTCAGCTATTTCTCCAATCTTGTCTTAAATATTTCATACCAGCTTATTTAAAGTCAGCACAGGATGGTGATGGACATTATGAAAAAGAAGTCGTCCAATGTTTTTAGACTCTGAACGATGCCAGCTGGTGAATCTAATAAGAATCTGTTTCGGTTGTGGGTCCAAAATTTCTAATAAATCTCGCTCGACATCTACCTTGCCTTTTCCGCATAAGACGAACATACTTTTCGAATGCCAAGCGAATAATTTCAGAAATAGAAAATAATTATAAAAAAAAAAAAAAAAAAATTACCTTACGAAATTCTCTCTCAAAGCCATCTCCACATCAGCATACCCCATCCCATCCCTTTGTCTTGCCGCGCGCTCCGTATTTTTTCCCCATTACATTTTCATTTTATTTCATATTTCTCCTTAGGGGTGGAATGGGGTGGTTGGATAATAAAATTTTTCCCTTTTCGAACCCATCGTCCTTATTTATGGGGGAGTGTAAAGGAACGAATATGTTTTTCCTACGTTTTGGTAATGAGCCAAATTATAAGGTATGTTTTTTCAAATTTGTTATGCGTGGTGGTTTCTTTTTTCTTTTTTTTAGGCGAGTGTTCGAATGAGATAAAGTGTCGAGTTTCATTGACAATGAATTGGGTATTTTTATTTCTTTTGTACGTTATTTGTTTTATTTTCTGCGCATGTATAATAAGGTTGTGAACTTTTGGTAAAAATATAATTTGATTTGAAGGTATACTTATCGAATACTATTCAAGGTCATGGTCAGACATTTATTATAATGGCTTTGAGATAGAGAGATATGGTATACCTACTACTTACTCGAATTATGCTTTACACATAATATGGATTAATTTGTGAAACTTTTTTGATATGATTACGTAAATAATAATTGATTACAAAAAATAAATTGAACGTTTTGGACGTTGGACTAATTCAAAACATTTTAGCAAACCCTAGATCGGCAATTGCCTAAAAGAAGTCTGACAAAGATGCCTAGTCAATAATTATTCTATTTCTGTTACATAGGACTACGTAGTTACCTCAATTGATGTTACATAAATGGTTGATAAGGTTGGGATATCCTTATGGATAAGAAAACCTTTTCATAATAACGAATTAAAAAAAAAACACTATTACGTAAATATACAAGTTTTGTTATTCAAGTTCAATAACTTGAATTGTATCGTTGAGTGTATATTGTTTGAATTGGTGCTACATTATTGTAGGTTAGCTTCAAAAGTTTCTGTAAAACCATTAGAAAACACTGAAAACATTTTACTTAGAAAAATACAAGACAGTATAATCTAATATTCTATTAAAACGACTCAACAAACAGTCTAATTATAGTTATTTACCCCTATGGAATTCTTGCCCTACAAATGTGCCCATTCACACAAAGTACCTCCACTTTATCCCACCGTCCAACTTTTATAAACATACTTAATTAGTAATTAGGTAAACACATAAAAACCCACCACAAACAACAGAATAGCCTTAAAAACAAAAACTAAGCACACTCAAGCCTAAAAACGTTAAGGGTGAAAATTACTCAGCTTAAAAAGCATTAATAACCTTACTCCCCCTTTCACCCCCCAAAACTCCTTGCGCGCCATTTTCGAGTCCTTCGTTCATTAAAACTGTAGAAAAACACCTCCGGGGGGGCTGGGCGGTGTCCCCCTGAGGGGTGAATCCCCCTTGGAGGCCAGTCTAAAGAAGAAGAAATATGGATCAATAAAGAAATAGCTCTGTGCCCAATGGAAGCAGCGGCTATCACGCACACAGCTGCATTCGCACCGTTGGTACACTCTTTTATATTTTTACTTGTGTGAGGTTTTTGTGATTGTGTGCGACCGCAAGGAGATTTTTTATGATTGTTCGTTGGATTGCTAAAGGGATTTTTGTGTTAGGTAAGTGATTTGAGGGTTGAAAGGTTCTTTAAAGATGCGGGTGGTGTTTTTTGTTATACAACTACCTATAAACATAATTTGTTTACAGGATAATTAATACTATTGCAGTATAAGAGATATTATAAACATTCAGACATAAGAAGAAAAAAACATGATTTAATTTTATAAAATTAAAAACGATAGTCCAAATAAATGAGAGTAGTAATACCTTTGTATTTGAATAATGTTTATGATTTTTATTTTTATTCTCATAGTTGCTTCGCAAAACGAAGCCAATTAAAAAACATTCAGTCATACATTAACTACTACAAAAAAAACAAACGCCCTATCTTCAAAATTAATAGCCAAGAATTCAACCCTAAAATGCGACTGCCATATGATGCCAAATAGACACAATAAAAAGGAGAAAATAACCGAGAGTCTCACATTAAAACGAGATATTGCCAGTAGTTGGCAAAAAACATAAATTTGGCAACATATCACGCTGGCAACGTCGCCGGTCTTAACTACCCCTGGCGAGCGAGGGGTTGAAAGATATTTTAATGCAGTTTTTAAGTTTCTTCTTTTATATTTATGTTTAAGGAGTTGAGAGAGTGAAGCAGTCCCGTTTTACGAGTAGTCGTTGATTTAAAAATGTACTTCGTTAAACGCATTGTGGATTAATTAAAGAAAAGTAACCTTTATAACTAATCAATAAAGAAAAAATATTGAATGTAACATCAACAATGGAGTCTAAATGGGTAAAAACGTTACTGACTTAGATTGATTTTAGTTCCACAATGCGATTTATCGGAAACAACATTGTTTTTTTCTTTTTTATTCCGCCAGACAATGATTAATCCATTGTCTTGCCGTAACAAATGTATTGAGCTTCCCTTTTCCTAATATCACCTCTATAAATATAACATAATAAATTATAGGTATTTCTCACCATCCATCTTAGAATATACTACTCATCCTTTATAACATACACCGTTATAATTTTCTTAAAGCTTTTTGCATCATTTACCCCGAGCCAAACAAAACATTTGCCTCCCGAATTTCCAATATAACTTGAGCTCTCAGCTGCTTAACTTTATCCTTAAATACACTGGAATTTTTCAGAAGCACGGATTGAGAGAGGTCAGTTTAACCTGGGTGGATATTTGCTGACACACTGTCGGATGGTGACGTCATCAGGGGGTGAAATTCACCCCCTTTTATCTTAGACCTGTAAAAATAATTGTTATTGAGTACATAGTTAATGGGTTTGTTTTTCAGGGTATTTTGCTAAAGTATCTACATCGATCTACTGGTAGCGGAGTTTACTGTTCAGATTTCAGTCATTAATAAAATTGAAGTTCAGAAAAATATTGTATTATCGTGAATTATTATCCCATTACTACAATCACACTAAATAGATGTAATAACTGACATTCGACCGAATGGCGATAAACTAAATACTCTAGACATGTTTTTTTTTTTGTTATTTACAATGATATTATGACAATCACAAGAATAAGACAAGTGAATCAATCAATCAATCAAACAATCGACTGAGCTTATTAATATCCAGTTTAGGACATAGGTCTAATATACAGTACAAATACAGTTGGTAAGTGACAATATTTTATAAGTTCTAAATAATGTGGTTTTATTGGTTTCCTCGGCTCTCGGTTTGACGTATGCCAACTAAGTGTAATCTGAATATTTCATTATATACAAGGTGGAGACGACAATACAACAAAAAATTCAAGGGCGTGTCCATAATGGCGTTCCCATTCTGTATACAAAAATTCAATTGAATATATTCAATAGTTTAGTCACTATAGCTCGGCAAAATCCAAAGTCGGCTCGGGCTATTCCGTTTATGCACCCCAAAAATCCACCCTAAGGTGGATATTCGGAAATGTATGCCCGAGAATTCACCGAAGGCCTAGTTGAATAAACGGAATGTATAGGCTTAGGGTGGATTCGGCATACATTACATTTAATTTGTTTGAAAAACTCATTTTTTTATTTCGAAGCTAGGATTTTTTTGACAGTTCCAAAGTACTCTTAGGCATTAGTAGAGCCAGTATTTTAATTTTTTGTTGTATGGTAGTCTCCACATTGTATACTATAATTACTTGAATAGAGCAAAATGATCTAAAATCTACAACTAATCCATTTTTTCAGTCCAGCAATAATTTTCCGCATTATCTCCTGGCAAGGCGGAAACAAAGAAGTTGTATATCTAAAGTATACAGTATACCTAAGTATACAATACGTACAGTTGATTCAATACGCGGGCCGCTCACAATGGGGGCGAACTGAAGAAATATGTAAAACGCCGGTACGGAACCCGCGGCGACGGCGAACAGGGACGGGCTTGGATGTGTAAGCCATGTTGACTGCAAGTTACGTAGAGAATTGTTTTAATTTAATTTTCATTAATTAATGATAGTGCTGGCAGATGATCTATGAAGTCGTAAGATCTTTCTAGAACAAGTGCATTATTACCTCGCACGTATCATTCTCCCTTCATGCTATGGCATGTCATACCTATATTTTTTTTTACAAAGTCTTATGTAATTTTAAATACACCTGGATCCTCTTATGAAAGACGGTTATATTTTATCTAAAAAGAGAATTTTACCTGCTCTTCTTCTCGATAATGAATGCTCTACTGTTACATGTAGATGTAGATGCATGATGAGATGATTACCTATCAACATTTTACACACAGTTTTTACCTACATAAATCCTTTGTGTGATGTACCAACACATTCAGTATATAGATCTGTTGCCAGACCAGTCGGAGGTGTAGAAATATTATCCCCTATTACATAAAACTCATCTTAAAAATACAATACCCCAAGTCCGCGCCCCGAGACGCTGTCCGTGGCCGAGGGGGTGAGCGCGGCGCGGGGAGGGGCCGGGGGGCGTCCGACACAGCGCTCCTTTTTACGTTGCGCGCCGCTGCATTGGTTGAAAACATTTTCTTGGAATTTAACGTTTTGTGCATAATTTTTTTTTATGATTTTCCCGAGCTGTGTATTACTACTAAATCTACATAATTATAAATCTCTAAACATGGTAAAATTTCATTTAAAATTGTTATTATTAAAGCTTGGTCCAGAAAAGAATCTATCGTAGTATCAGATTCATTCACGCAGTCTAAAACTTTAATTCGATAAAATAATAGTATCGATGATTAAATATTAATCAACGATACTATTATTTTAACGAATTAACTTCTGGCGGAGTTAATGCTTATGTAAGGGGGTAAGGTGTGAGGAGATAATATAAACGCGCAATGCGAACAGTAACAAAGGTATATTTATATAAATGAACTGATTCTAAATTATAATCAAAAGATCCTAAGCGAAATCCCTATCAGCGTCGTATACTATAAGTCGATTGTGCGGTTTCGCTAACGAAGTCAACACAATCAACAAATATTATACGCTGCTTAGCCAGTATCCGATAAGATGCGGGGGCAGAGAGGTGACCGACCTAAGTCGATGCGGAGTAGTGCACCCGAACCGTACCGAACGCTGACTGCTTGAACTAGCCGGTGGTCGAGCTTATAAAGGCGCCGAGGGACTCGGCGGCGTGTGCGGCGGGGCGGAGAGGACGCGTACGGTCGCTCGGCCAGCGCTGGAGTCTTATCGCTGCGACGCTAGTTTTGTGGTGTTACAGTCTCCCCCTCTGGTCCCGAAGACGGCCCGGCGAGGAGACCAGTTGCTGCTTCTGGAACTGCCATCTGCTTTGGTGGTATGCCGCGTCTGCGCAAAGATCTCAGAGGATTAAGTGGCAAGAGGGCTGAACCCTGGTAGGGGCTCAGCGCTGTGGAGTGATAAATACCCCACGGAGTGTTGCGATCTCGTGGGTGTGCAACTCCATAGGAGCAGGTCCTATGCTGCCGCAGGTTAGCGTAGGGCCTGTCGTAACGTGGAGCTAGCTTCGCTGCGTGATAGCGAGCTGTGATGCTCTGAAAATTTGCGGTGACCATGATATGATCACCCGGAATATGAGCAGGAGCGGGACGTCGACACTTGACTGTGCCCTCCCCCTGCATCAAAACAGCTCCTTGATGACTGCCAGGGCAATCATTGCTAAGTCAATGCTAGGACCAAACAGCGCATTGCTTTTTGGTGATAGGGTCACCTCTGCGTTGTTGATGCTCGATTGCGCATCCCGGAATAGTGACCCGACAAATCTTGGTGAGTACCCAGTTAGTGCAGGTTCCATTCTCGAGGGCGATTGTGGAGGAGTATAGAATTCGATTAAGGGCGGTGGCCCATATGAATCCTCCATTTCACATTCTTCCGGTAGGTTTGAAGGTGGGGACGGGGTCATGAGCATTGGGCTCACAAATGGTTCCAGAGACGTCATTTTGACGAGTTTCTCGATCGCCGTCTCGGTTTTCGCAGGCTCCGTTCGCACCGTGGACACGGGTGCTCCATCTTCTTCCTCAGGAAACAAGTCATACTTCCGGCCGGGCTCATCCAAGAAGTGAAACAACAGCTGCGGCACGTTGAGTGCCATGTTGGCATCTTGGAGGAAGTCAACTCCTAAGAGGGTCCGGTTATCGTGCGATTCTGGCAACACGATGAAATTTGTGGGGATCGTCCGACCACAAAGCGACACAGGCACCAAGGCAGCCTGGATTTGCTGTCTTCGTCGCAAACCATCTGCTAGGGTGATTGTAGCATTCTCCGGATGGAATTTGATGCCCTTTTGCTGCAATACCCTGTACAGCGAAGTCGATGCGACACTTAACTTCGCTCCTGTGTCAATATGAGCTTGACCTTTGACACCGCTGATTGTAATCTTCAGTGTTGGTCTAGATCTTGCTCCTGATGCAACTGTGGGACTTAAGGCGTAAAATCCCACTCCAACTGTTCCAACATTGGTTTTCGTGCATTTTGGACATTTGCTCCTTACTACGCCGGGTTCGCCACAGCCATAGCATTTGATTTTAACGTTTGGCACAGATCTGGTGTTAGGCCTGGAAGGTTCGTAAGTCGTATTTGGCTCATTTTTGACGGCTTTCTTCCGGCACTCCTTCTCACTGTGGCCAAATGCGCGGCAATATGTACATCTTTGCCTTTTCTCCATCGGTGTGGTGTTGTTATTGCCTGCCGATCGTTCAGTGACAACTTCTTCCAGCTGCCGGGCTTTCACCAGAAAATCGTCAAAAGTTTCAATGGAGTCCCTTGGAATTCTATCGCGTACGTTGATGTGCAGGGATGTGTACAATAGATCCAAGCATTGCGATTGTAACAGAGTCGGTTTAGGTAACTCTGCCATTAGTGCTCGCTTCTTCGCGACGAACAGTTCGGTACCTGATGGAGTTTTCTGTTTGTCCATGACAATCTCGTCGTAAACCCTGTAGGCTGGTCTCTTCGGCGCAAATGTAGATCTCAACAATGCAGTCGCGTCATGCCAAGTAGTTACAGTGTCCTTGACTCCAAGCCACCAGATCGAAGCATCTCCAACCAACAGCAGTGTAAGACCTTCAATGGCATTCTCGTCTGTAATCGACTCGATTTTCTTGAAGGTGCGTACCGTCGACAGGAATGCCTCGACTACTGCTATGTCACGAGATCCATCGTAACGGGCAGTACAGGTAGCAAAACTACCTGTTTTCCTAGCTACGGAACTATCCCTACTAGCCAGGACACCTAACAAGTCGCGGAACTGATCATCAGTAAAGCTGACGTTTGCCATGTTTTGTTTATTTCTTCGGCTACGTCTAGGCAAAATATGATATAACTCAATTTTGTATATTAACTATGATATGAACTATGAATAACAAGTAATAATGCTACAAATGACCTAGCTCCTAAACTATAGCTAAAACCTAACTCCTGGACTATGATAAAAGACTAACTAACTACAATAAACATCAGCTCCTGGACTATTAAAAAAAAACTAACTCCCGAACTAAAACTAAGAGAAATAACAAACTAACCTAGCTCCCGGACTATTAAAACAATACTATCTCCCGGACTACAACAATTACTCCCTAACTAACCTAATCAATATGAATTGATTGAAGAAACGCAAAATAAGTAAAAAAAAAATAAGTGAAGGTAGAAAGCAAAAACTTTTACGTAAATCGGATAATCTAACAATGGAAGTAAACAAAATTAAAAGATAACTAATGTGGGAACTGGCCCGCGGTGGGACGCCAACTGTAAGGGGGTAATGTGTGAGGAGATAATATAAACGCGCAATGCGAACAGTAACAAAGGTATATTTATATAAATGAACTGATTCTAAATTATAATCAAAAGATCCTAAGCGAAATCCCTATCAGCGTCGTATACTATAAGTCGATTGTGCGGTTTCGCTAACGAAGTCAACACAATCAACAAATATTATACGCTGCTTAGCCAGTATCCGATAAGATGCGGGGGCAGAGAGGTGACCGACCTAAGTCGATGCGGAGTAGTGCACCCGAACCGTACCGAACGCTGACTGCTTGAACTAGTTTTTTTTTTTTTTTTTTTTTTTTTGACTAGGGCATCTCGCAGGTTACCACTAAGGTACTCGCTGCTTAACCGGACTTTCCTGTGGCTGCCTTAAGCTCCTAAAAGAACTCAAAGCCTCCAGCCAGGGGCATACAAACTAAGCTAATTAAAACTAGGCGAACGCTCGCTAAGGGCACCCCCTGTGGGGTACGAACCTCGGCTTAGGGCGTTCGCTGGGGGAGGACAGCAAGAGGGACAGGCTGGATCAAGGATAGATCATTATTATTATCAGGGGAGTTTAAAGCTACAGGCTCAGCAAAAACGCGGGCTGGCGCATCGTTATCGAGCAAGGGTCGGGGGGGAGTATCATTTACTCGGGTGGGTCGCGGTCGCGGACCTCTACGGCGAGGTCTGAAATTGTGTCGGTGTGTTTTGTGAACTGTACTTGTGGCCCTACTGCTCTCCTGGAGGAGAGTTATGGGGTCATCTGGGTCTAAGAGGATATGTCTAGGGCGACGGGCCTTACTGACTTGATTATTGGACGGGACATAGCTAGCTGCTTTGACTATTAGGGGATTCCTATGTTTGACTGCGGAGTCAAAGTACCGCTTGGACATACGTTTAAGGAACTGATGAATTGTGGGGATTTTAAGGTCGAGATGGAGGATCTCGTTCCTAACGAACCAGGGGGCTCCCGTGGCCCTACGAAGGACACGGTTCTGTAAGGCTTGCAACCTATGGATCGTACGGGGATTCGCGTGGGCAAATACGGTTCCCGCATAGGTCATGATGGGCCTAATACACGCGGTATAGATGCGCAATTTGCACTTAAGTGGCAATTTGCTGCGTGCATTCATTAAACTAAAGAGTCTACCTAGAGCGAAGGAGGCTCGTGAGCGAACCGCCTTCACGTGATCTGCGAAAGTGAGATGATGGTCCAGGATTACACCTAAGTATTTGGCTCGCTTCTCCCAGGGGATCTGCTTGCCAAACATGGTGACTGGACTAGGAAGGATGGGCCTACGGCGCGGCTTTGAAAAATAGACCGCCTGACTTTTGTCGGGATTGACCTCGATTCTCCATAACTTAAACCAGGCGCCAAGGTTATTGACGGCCTTTTGTAAGTTAAGGATCATCTGGTTGGAACTTTGCCCGCTGCAGTATATGGCCGTATCGTCTGCGAACAGAGCCAACTGACACTTTATACTCTTTGGGATGTCACTGGTGAACAGTGTGAAAATGAGGGGAGATAGTACTGAGCCCTGAGGGACTCCTGCGCGAATGAGACGGGGGGAGGATAACGCTCCTTCGATACGATAGCGAAAGGTGCGATTTGACAAAAAGTCACGTAAGATGAGTACGAGACGATCTGGCACACCGAGTTGGTATAGCTTGTATATTAAGCCATTGTGCCAGACTTTGTCAAACGCCTTTGCTATGTCGAAGAAGATAGCACCGGTCGTGAGACCACGATAGAAACCAGCGCTAACGTGTTCCACGATCCGGTGGACCTGATGCACGCTAGAGTGCTGAGTTCGAAAACCGAACTGCTCGTTGGGAATGAGGCCCTTGGTCTCAGCATAGTCTCTGAGTCGCTTATAAATAAGTCTCTCATAGATTTTTGCCATTACCTTGAGCAAACTAATGGGGCGATAGCTGGAGGGATCTGACTTGGGTTTACCGGGTTTGGGGATACCTATGACTATAGCTTCTTTCCAAGCCTGCGGAAAGATATTGTTACTAAGAGCAGCATTGAAGATGGTGCACATTAGTAGTATGAGATGAGTGGGAAAGAGTTGGACCACCCTATTGGTGATTCCATCTGAACCGGGGGCTTGAACTAGCCGGTGGTCGAGCTTATAAAGGCGCCGAGGGACTCGGCGGCGTGTGCGGCGGGGCGGAGAGGACGCGTACGGTCGCTCGGCCAGCGCTGGAGTCTTATCGCTGCGACGCTAGTTTTGTGGTGTTACACTTAGATATATTTCCCGCATTTTCGTCGTATTTGGTTTGCTTTTACCTATAAGTACTGAACCTAAAACAAGAAAATTACCTTATTGTAAAATGGTGCTATAATCAATTTAAAAAAACGCTGCTGTTAACTACAACAATACTAATAAAACCTAAAATAAAAACCCTATAAATCCTTTTCACAACAAAATGTTGTCAACCCCTCCCGCAAGAAGGTGTGAGCAGAGCGTTGCCTCAAGAATGCTACAATTTTCCCGAGTTTTCCATTTCTCGGCGACCCTCCCACCCCCTTCACCCCTTTGCAGGGGAATGGGGGATGAAAAAAGAAGTGGCCTCTCTGTTGCCTCGCGACGGAGACGCCTTGAGATGCTTTTTGCGTGTTTTTTTTTAATGGGCTGTATTTTAGGGGTGAAATTTTTGTGAGGGGCTGAAATTGAGTACATTGATTATTCAGTTACCTGGTTTATTATGATAATTTTAATGAAAACAATAATTTCAGCTGAGCTTTTTTGTTAGAATAATACATAATTTATAAAATCTTTAGTTTTGTTTATTTGTTGTGCTTTGACGTACGGACGAACTAAATACGAAAAGGCCTAATTTCTTGTTTTAAATGGATCGACAGAAGTCTGACCTCCACCGAATTTACTAAAACCAGTAATTATTGTGATCAATGGACGCAAATTGCGTTTGTTTGTTATAGTGGGAGTACCCATTAAGTTTAATCTACATTATTTCAATATTGTCAGTGCCGATTTTGCTCGAATTTAATCATTCTCATTTGGATCAAATACTTTTTTTTTTTTATTTAATTACGATGAAATACTTATTATGGACAGTCAAATCAGGCTGTGTATAAGAAAAAAATTATAGTAATAAAAAATAAGTATAGGAAAAATTAAGGTACCATGCAAGAACAAAGGAGTTGGTATTAAAAACGGCATAATGCAGTAAAACAATAGCGTACTAAATAACTAATAGACAGGATCATCAATTAACTGAAAATTCTAGTGATAATTTTTATTCGAAATCAAGCTAAATCGTTTAATCCAGCCAAATAATAAATACAAATGCTTATAAAATTTTATTTCTTCCAAAATCTGAGGAAAAACAATGGTAGGTAATATAATTTATATTTTCTTCTTATTCTAATCCGCCATTAATAAAATTATCAAAATATACTAGGTACCATTTTCCTTCAACAAAAAATAAAATTAAAAAGCAATCAGGGTGTTCTCGTTATAATTTATTCCTCCACGCTGGAGGGACTGAGAGTCCGCTCCAAGTTACACGTAACAAATCTCTTCTGTCGGGAAGAAAATATAAAAATTATACCAAGAAATGCCTATAAGCAACCTCGTCAACACATTCTAAAACCAACCCTATAAAAATGAAGATAGAATTTAAATCACTCTGTATAGAACAGTTTTTACGTCACTTTATTTACTCGACACAAAAAGTCGTAACTCTCAAAAGAAACACTTTGAAAATCAACTTTATTGTAAGTAATTAAAGTTGGAATTAGTATGCAAAAATTGTCAACTTAACTTTATCATCCGAGTGATTATACAGGGTGGCCAAGACAGTGTTGGTGGAAATTCCCCAAGTGTTGGTGCGCTTCCCCCCACTTCTTTGCTGTGTTAATTTACATTTTAAATTGCACTTACATAGCTAAGCGGCGAGTTGCCCTGTTTTGTAGCGTCCTGTATAACGGCGGGTGGAGCACTCTGTATATAGATTGTTTTATAGTTGGTTTTCGATCGATTAGGTTTTTCATTCAAGTGCAAATAGGTAGGGAGGCTGATTCTCTTCCGGGTCTTATTACGGTTAATCCTTTTTACTTAGTAAAATTGGAAATAGACATTTTGCCTGCCTTAAGATTGGTACTTACCGAGGCTCGCCTACATTCTTCGTTACCTGGAAGGAAAATTGATGTTCTATATCTCAATTCATAGAAATGCAAGCATGATATCATAATCATAATCCTGGGACACAGTCCTTCTCTTTGTGAGCCGGAATGGGCCATAATCCACGACGCGGGCCCAGTTGTTGGATGTCACACGTCTTCGAATTTTTGGTTCTGGGATGCTGGTTTTCTTACGATGTTTTCTTTCACAGTTTAACCAACCAAATTCAAACGCAAGCATGTTCATAAAGTATTTTGGTAAAGTATTTTATCATTCACAGAATTGGCAATTTACATTGGTAGGCGAAAAACAGAAAAACTCTCTTAAGTAACTACTATAGTTAATAATCTTTAAATATTTTAATGGCTGTTGTTAGTCGTCCGTCCGTAAACGGACGAATAACATTATAAATTAATCTTCCATTTAGCGGACGAATAACATTAAAAATTAATCGTCCGTTTACCGGACGCACAATTGATTTTTTTATTCATCCGTTTAGCGGACGACTAGACACTTCATATTTTATTTAATTGTACAGTACACCGTAGAACGCTCTTTATAATAACGTTTCTTCTCAGAATGCAGTAACTTCATTCTTTGTTTGCGTCTAAACCAGTATTAGTTTGTATAATATATTTTCTAATTTATGTTATAGGTATTTTGTCCCGACTTATTTTCGTTTGTATTTTTGTGTTTATCAGTAGAAACTTGTAAATGCAATGTCATATTTTGTCAAAACATAAGCATCATGTCTGGTTTCCGGAAGGATTGATAATTGTTTATAATGATACATATATTATGTATTATATCGGCTATATTATCTTGTTATAAATGAATTAGACATCTGTAGCCGAATTGGGCCATAGCCTGTATTTCGGCTATAATAAACACTTAAAAATAGCCATAAAGTAGAGAAGTTTAAAGATTAAAATAAAATAAAAATTGTAATGATAAATAACATAGTAATTCGATACAATTTAACTAATATTATAAATGTGAAAGTTTGGATGTTTGTTACTCAATCACGTAAAAACGGCTGCAAGGTTTTGAATCAAATTTGGCACACACATTTTAATTTTATAATCTGGATTAACATATAGGACTTCATAATATCCCGGTAGGTAGTACGTTTCCGTGCGATAATTTGGTTTTGTAAGTTGCATGTTTCCTTCAAGCTTTTCGTCGCTATGTTTGCCAACCTCTAAAAAAACAGAGTAAGTACAGTCACGAGCACCAATATGTATCCACTTAGCGAAATTCAAAAGCGATTTTCTCGTGGAATATTGAGTGCAATTTTTAGATAAGGCCTATTTCATATTAATATGGGTTCCAAAATACTACATTCGTAAAAACATAAAATAACAATCAACATAGTAGGAGCAAATCACTTTTAAAAGTTACTAAGTGTATACATATTGGTGCTCGTGACTGTACAACGCCACAAAGCGCTTTAGGCGTGTGGCCAAATTCGAAACTAATGACGCTATCTTATTTTGTCAATGCAAACTGTGAAAATTTCACAAGTGTTTACCAACGATTTTCCTGTTAATGTCATTCAGGCGTCCAAAAATCCTTGTAGGATTTAAGGTACGTAGCCACATTTTGGCAGAATCTTTGCAGCGCTGAATTGCTAGATTTGTTTTCTCCTCTACCTATCGTTATTTCTCCTGATAAAGTTTATTTGGTTTATATGTATGTATGTATTCATTTTCAAGTTATCTATCCCTTATGTTGCACCTGCCATGTTTTGTCTCTGCATCACCTTAAGGTTGACTGATAGAAAATGCCTTAGGCATTAAGTCCGCCTTTGTACAGTATTTTTTTTAGTTGTGCATAAAGCTTTGTGCAGACCAGCGCGACTTATTGTTATACCGTGAAGTTTTCTTAGAAATTCTATGTCGCGCTGGTCTGCAAAAGCCTTAAAGTTTTAAGAAATAAATACATTTAAAATCACAGGTATAAGTCAAATTGTAAAAAAACACACATAACACAAGGCGTGGCTTAAAAATCCTTATTTACATTGCGACTACTTCATTTTAATATCATATCATTGCTTCTTCGCGATTTGCGCGCGCCGGACCGTTACAGCACTTATTTTCTAAGTAAATATTTTGCGTACACACCCAATCATTGTTGGCGAATATTTTCGATACGGTGTGTGCATACCTTAATAGCTTATAGTGGGTTAAAAGAATTGTTGCGGAAAATTATTATGTGGGGAATTGCACTGTTTTATTTTATTATTGGTTTTGTTATGTTTTTATTTGACTTGAATTTTATGAATAAGTTTTTTTACACTATAATTAAATCAATCTTCCTAGCCTTTTCCCAAATATCTTGGCGTCGGCTTCCAGTCTGAATACCAGTATTTTACATGGAGCGACTGCCTATCTGACCTCCGCAACCCAGTAACTGGGTAATACGATACCCCTTGGTAAGACTGGTGTCAGACTTTCGGATTTCTGACGACTCGTAACGACTGTCAAAGATCCACGAATGACAGCCGGGACCAACGGCTACGTGCTTTTCGAGGCACGGAGGAGTCTCGGTATGTAAAGATGGTCACCCATCCACTGACCAACCTCGGCAAGCGTAGCTTAACCTGATGGATCGATTCGTGCGGCTTGTTATTACTTAGCCACGAGCTCCTCTTTTTACACGATAATTATAATTTGTATTATTAAGAAAATTAAATTGTGGTCTAAAAATAAATGTTTGTCTTATTTTCATAAACTATAAAAGCGATTCTTCTTTGCCCATAAGTGCTCCAAAACTATAACATAAAACCTAAAGATAAATTTAGTAAAGCAGCTACAAAATCACTTTTATATTATCATTCAAAAAAGGATAAACATCGACCAGCTGACACATTCTTCGATTTAAATCTTTTAAAATACTTTTGACGACTTTATCGCCCAAAAAAAGCATACAAGTTCAAAACAACAAAAAATCGAAATGTATTCAAACAAAAACCTTCTAAATACTTTCACTAAGCACCTGTTAAGGTTCTGTTGGATTCGACAGTAAATAAATGATTTTGTTACGACCACGTGTGTTCAACCCTTAACTTTTGTTTTCTTTAACATGACATGTGTCGTCACTTTATTCTACCACTTAAAAAAACTATCCATAAAATATTTATAATTCTTAAGAGTATAAAATAAGGTTTAAAATTGAATAACGTATTATTTAAAACCAGCAAAACATTCGTTTGTTGAGATGCGTTCGATTTTTATTTAAATTGCTAATCGATACATTCATAATAGCTCTTATAACTTTACGTTAAGATTGAAAGTTTATTGTTGTTCATTTTGGATGCTTCACCTACGTTTTCAAATTATGGATCATGTAAAATTCAAATGCAGTTGAGCAAAATATTGATAGCTCTTATTGTAACGTACTAAGGTATACAATAAGGCATTTTATAGTTATTTTTTGTAAATATTAATTTTGTTATAAGATTGGAGACGGAAGTAGCCATTTTAAAATTCAATAACTTCGCTTTCAATAAATAAACGATCGACACCTTGTTAAGTTTGGGCAAAGATTAAGATTTACAGAGGGACACGATGTAAGAAATGGGAATAATCCTATGGTTTTTGGGTTCAGATGGTTGCATGGAACTAGTAAGAATTTACAATAAGAAACTTGGTAATTTATTACATTAAATAAAAAATAACAAATAATAGATATGCCAATTTTTTTGTAAAAGCTTTATCTTAATATTTTTTCAAATATTAAAAAGTCCTTTTCTAAAGGGTGTCCCTGGAAGTATGGATCAAATCGATGGGTGTGGGCAAGGTCATTTCCAAGCTTTTTAACCCTAACAATATCGGTGCAAATGTTTCTAAAGATTATGACCAATTTTTTTGTTTTTTTTTCAATCATTTCGCATCGTGCTCTATGAAAGAAATAATTTAATAAAAACTATAAGGGCTATCAATTTTTTTTTCCAGTACGTTGTACTTTTACGCAGCTAGAAAACATGGATTCAATAAGAAAAACCATTTACTGAAAAGGCATCGGTCCGACCGATTTTCATGGGAAATAGTTATACAAGCGAAAGTTTACCACATGCTAAAAAAACTTGCCCAAGTCATAGAAATTCTTTGGAGGTATGAATCACCGGGATATTCCTAATAGTTTAAAAGTTAGAGAATTTTTATTAACAAGATGGTCGTGTTTTTACAATGGTCGTGTTTTTTATGTTTCAATAATTCATTGTCAACCACCTGTTTGGAGATTTCCTTGAAAAAATCATATGCATTAAAGAGTAGGTAAGTTCAACAAATCGCAGACTATAGAAGATCGCAAAATGGCGAATTCCAGGTGAGTGAGTGACTAACAAACAAAAAAAAAAAAAACTATACCTGTCAAAATATAATAAATAGGCCCGTTTTGTTTTTTGAGAAAGACCCTAGAATGTGGCTTGGAACGAGACTGAAGAAAACAATAAAATAATATTTAATTACATAATGACTTTATGTAATTAATTATTATTTTATTGTTTCTACAACAAACTTTCTTTTTCTGACTTAATAAATAAAAAAATACCCTTCGTCCTTACTTAGCCTCGTAGGCAAAAAACCCTTTTCCCTTCTATTCTTTGACCCATAAAGGCGTCACTCGTCCACCCGCGACATATGTCGTGTCATCGTGTGACGTCGACAACTGCCCACCACCTGTTGTCACGATGTTATTGTAAACGTTTACACTATGTTTTTGTAAACTTTATTGGTCTGTAAGTTGTTTTGATAGGTTTATTGGAGGTATGGTGAAAGGAAGGGTTTTTGAGGAGATTCAGACCAACTGGTGGATTAAGCGATAGGTTTTTGTTTATATTTTATAGGAAGGTTATCTGAACAATGAACATTATATATGACAATCTTTGGTTCTTCCTGGCGCGTTGAAGGCAAACATAACTTAAAAAGATGATTTTTTTTTACTCAAAAGCATCAGAGACTTATTTTAACTAACATATTATTATCTTGATTTGATAACGCAAGCAGCATTTTAAGAAATCCAAGTTACAAGTAGAATCCTTACTAATAAATAAATGCGAAAGTGGGGTTCAATACTGAATACTCAATATTTTTATTGCTTTACCATAATGTGTACTTAGGTGGTAACTATATAATTTAGATCATTACCCTATAAGGCCCTATAGGGCCCTGTAGGGGCCTACAGAAAAAGGGTAGGAGAGAGGAAGCCCTGTTTTAGGAGATCATTGTGGGAGCAAGTGGTTTGTTTGTTGCGCTTTCACGCTAAAGTGGATTACCTGATTTGGAGGATATTTTGCACATGGGTAGACCATGACCTGGAGACGGACATAGGCTACTTTTCATTCTGGATCGCAGACGAAGTCACGGGCAACAGCTAGTATATATTTTTTTTTTTTTTTTAATATATTTTTTTCTAGTTTACAATTTACATAAATGCCACTTAGTATAACATAATAATTTTTTTTACATATAAATTGTAGGTTCATGCAGAGTTATACACCTCTGACACCCAAGCTAAGATTAAACTTGTGTTATGGGTGTCAGGGCTCTCAAGTTAACACCATTTAGACAAATAAAGAATTTCGGAATTTCTATGTAGGTACTCGACAGAAAATAAAGAAAATAAAGATTTTATATGAACTTAAAAAAAAAAAAAAAAATTAGTATTTAAAGATAAAAACCATTTGTATCTAGTGTGTTTTGTAAGTGTGTGTGTCTGTTTGTTCGTGTGTGTTTTTTTTGCTGTGAGTTGTGAAGTGTAGTGTTTTGTTGTGTTATGTAGTGTTGAGTTGTGTTAGGTTATGTTGTGTAGTGTTGTGCTGTCTTGGAATGTGGGTGTTTTCGAGGGTGCGTAAACTAGGTACTGTTTGGATGTGAGTGAAATTTACGTATGGAGAATTTTTTCAACTTCGTCATACCTAAGGGTCATTATCCATTTACAGACTTTACCTTTACTATCAAATTTATTGAGCGTGTAGATATTATAAAAGCGAAAGTTAGTTACCTGGGTTAGGACATGGGATAGTCTTTATCCCGATATTCCCACGGGGTCGAGACTTATGCGAGTGTAATCGCGGGGTGCAGCTAGTAATCAATAAATGTTATTAGGTCTAATCTTAAAATAAGGCTAAAATCTAGATAATAGATTTCAATTTGATAAAGTTGACGTCCCAAGAACTATCATTACCCATAACAAGAGGTTGATAAACTAACACCCTTTACAGTCGCAAAACATCTATTATCAACAGCCCAAGCAACTTTGAATTTTGAATTTTGAACCATAAATAAATAAGTAAATAAAATAATCAAAGAACCAAACACAAAATGTCTAATTCACACATAGATTTACACCCACCCCGTTGTACCCCGCATACCGAGTAGCACCCGAGTATTTGTGAGGCAAATTTTTAGTGACGCTCGGAAATCCGTCGCCAAGCTAACTATTCTCTCGAGCCGGATAACCGGTGTAAATCTTACATTAGACGGTACTGCCACAGGCGGGTGTGGAATTTAGATTGGCTAAATTGGCTAGGTTGTTTTTTGATATTATGGCCTTTTTATTGGGCTATTATTAGAATGCATTGATTCAGTAATCGGTTGTCATGGTATGGGCATGTGATGCGGAGGAATGAGGAAAATGTCGTGAAGAAAGTTTTGAGTGTGAATGTCGATGGCTATAAGAGTAGGGGAAGACCAAAGAAACGATGGATGGACTGTGTGAAAGATGATATGGCTAGAAAGGGGGTAACTACTGAAATGACGACTAATAGAGAAGTATGGAAAAAAGGGACATGTTGCGCCGACCCCAAATAAAATTGGGATAAGGGCAGGAGAATGATGATTGATTCATCGATTTGCCAGATGCAGCTGCGGTTTAAGTGGACTACGTTAATAGATGACAGATCCTTTTGACACGTTACACCAAGTGCCTCGGAAAACCCTTTACATTGTCGATCCCAGTGGTCGTAGTACCCATAAACGTATTTTCTTTCCTTTCCATATCCATGATATTATCGTAACAGGTATTTAGAAGCCTGGAATCCATATAAAAATCAGTCGCAACAATGAAAGGTATTCGGTACAGTACGGCCGGCTAATCATGGCCGGTATGAACATTCGCACTACGTGCTTTCGCGCATGTTCTCTCACTTACACTCGCCTCATGTCACCATTTCGTTTCTTCAAAAAGTTTGGAGCGGCCATGATACATCAACCGTACTGTATTGGCCGAATCATCCAAAATACAAGTAAGTATCACAAAAGTAATCAATCAAATTAAATGTTACACACAAGCAAACAAACTCGTGCACGCACTATACTAACACACAAAAACACATTCACACAGTAGGTAGTTCGCTTCTCAATCGTTGTTTGTGTTCCTTATAAAGTGAATAATTAGTACATAAGAGGGTGGGTACCTTGGTGTCAAATTGGCCAGCTGTATTAACTTGTTTTATATGTAACGTGTAAAAGTGTAGGTAGGTACCTATACTTTTGCTGAGTTTGCTGTTGATCTCATAAGTTGTTATTATAGTTTTGCTTATTCTACATCCGCATGCTCCGTCATTAGACGGCAATTACCTAATTTTGTTAAAAGTTAAATTTCATAAGTGAACTGTATCATGTTCTTATGAAATAAAGATTCTTTAAACCTTATCGACTAGGTACAAATTTCTGAAAAATACCCACAATATCGAAAGTCTTCGAAAACTTGTATTAAGATTAAAGTAAAGATATCACCTTACTTTTATCTAAACTCAAATGTTCTTAGAAGTCAAGACAAGTATCGTGTTCAGCTGACAACTTATTGTAGGCGTCTTAAGTTTTTGTAAGCTGAACAAAGTTCTAAGCTTACGTTAAGTTATCAACTTTTGTCTCGGATTTTAAAAAGTTCACTGTATTTTCTGTTTTTTGTGAGTGCTACCGTTTTGTTTTATAAATATATATTTAGTGTTGTGTTGTTCTTTCTTTGATTATTATATAAGCTCACATCTAAAATCATACGAGAAGTTCAGATGCTACGTTCATATTCCTTTACTTTGTCACCGCAGTAATTACGAAAAATGCGTCAGTGAGTGTGTGCGTGTTGTAATTATGATACCTACAGCTTTTGAATTCTCACCTTCTCGTGGTCTCCCACGTAATATTTTATCTGATATATTTCTCTTTCTTCGGGTTTAAACTCTTTTTCAGAAGGTCCTTTAATCAAAGGTGTATAAGGAAAGAACATAGAGCTAGGCTTAGAGCGCTTTAGTTTGAAAAGCGTTTTAGTTTTAACCGATGCATCAACAATTATAATTAGTTGCACCGACGACGGACGAAGACAAGTACTTTTTAAATTATTTTCTGTTTTTTTAAATTTGATTTTTGCGTTGTGAACCCACAAATTTAATAGTCCCAAAATATACTAAAATCCTTAACAGTCTGTAGGTGTACAACACGCGACAGGAAGGCGACAATAATTCGCGGAGTGTTTTCGCGAATTCTTACCGCGCCGGTATACCGCGAGCTTCCGTTACATACCGCTACATACCGCGTTTATCTACCGCTGCGGCTTATCTGATTATGTTAGTTCTTTGTTTTTAATGTGTTGAAGATATTTGGGTGAATACATTTTGGTACCTACTAAGAATTATTACCTACTATTCGAATGCTAGGCAGCTAAGCCAAGAAAACAGACTAATTAAATGTTAGAAATCTGTTTAGGTATAGCCTGAAAAAACTGATTTACAGTTTTAAAATATTGAAAAATCTAATGAACTTCGATCATCAAACCTGAACCTAAAACCAGAATCTGTAACGGTAGGATTTTCTCTAAACCTCTCTTTATATGAACTCTATTGCTTTACCCTCGACTAGCTTCTGCCCGCGACTTCGTCCGAGAGCCTATAACGTTCCTCAAGAATTGGGCAATCCAATGCCAACATATTTTTTCCAATTCAAACACAAACTCAACTCAAACTCAAATCATTTATTTCAATTAAACCATATACAGGCACTTTTGAATTGTCAAGGAGTCAGTCAGTCAGAAATATGAAGCTAGTTGCCCATTCCAAAGCGTAGTAGGTACCTATGGAGAAGAATCCGACTGGTAGTTTCAGAGATTACTCCGTACATACAAACTTACAAACAAACAAACGAATTTTACCTCTTTATAATGTTATAGTATAGACATGCAAAGATGGAGTTCAAAAGTCTCACAGTACCAGTAGGTAATTTCACTGAAACCCTAAAAACCGGAAATCAACAATTACTGATGGCAGATATCCTCAAGGAAATTATATTTCCAGACAACTATATCCACAAAGAGATACTACAATTATAAAAAATAAAAATCATCGCACCAGACAGATTGAAAAAAATAATTGTCATTCATATATTTAATAATACACGTTTTGCAAATCCCGTTCCAAATCCTTAACTATTTTACTATACGTGACCGGACAATATGCAAGTACGAAACATCTGCCTGACCTTTCACCTTTAAAAGGACAATAGATCCGTAAGAAGGGGTCAGTTGTTGGTCAAAACCGGAATTGACCCTCCAGAATTAAACAGTGGTATCAAAAATCTGCAATAGTTATCCATTGCCTTTTAAAGGGTTGAATGATAGCTAGTTTTATTATTCGTTTTTATTTGAAAAGCTATTTAGGTAAAATCCTTTTCCAGTTACAATACTAGTATTTTTCGGACTTCTCGAATCTGAGGCCTCTGTCGTCATGTTCTTGTATTTTCCTTATACAAAAAACTATATCTTGCTTAACTTTTATCATAAGTATTAAGTATGCTAAACGTAAAAATTCTATTCATCAAAGTTTGAGTAAGCAATCACACGTCTTTTTGTCATTGTTCTCTTCACTGTAATTTGCTTTTTGACATTCTTCTAGACTTTAGCAATTGTAAAGTTAGGAAATTGTTGATTTTGTATCTAACAAGGTGAACCGATGACTTTGTGAAGGCTGGACGAATCCGCTAGATACAGGAGCCACAGTACCGGTCGAAGTGGCGGTGCTTGGGGGAGGCCTATGTCCAGCAGTGGACGTCTTTCGGCTGAAATGATGATAGTGATGATGATATCTATTCGTAATTGAGCAGGAGTTTTTCTTCAATGGTTTCTCTACAATGATTTCGTTTTTGGCTGTCAAAATCCCTTGCTTTACACCACTGCTATTTAGCGGAACGTGACCCAACGATATGCAAAGTATGAAACATCTGCCAGAGCTTTTTACTGGACAATAGAACCGTGAGAAGGGGTCACTAGTTGGTCAGAACCGGTATTGACCCACAGCTAGCCAAAAATGGTTGTTAATAAAAATTGTGCAACTAGACATTCGTGTTTCCGGTTGCCAAAAGGCCATTGAAGTTTGGCTGTTACATTTTACAAATTAATCGTATAAATAATTAACCTTGTTGGTTCAAATTGTGTCATGTTTTCTTGAATTTTACTGAAAATTTCATCATTACATGACTGTTGTTCTCTTATACTAACTTAAGAATGGTACTCCTCAAGAAATATTAATAAAAAATATTATTGTTTTCTAGACATAATACATGAATGAATCCCGACTTTCAAACCCTGAAAGACAGCATTTTATTACTTTGTAAAAAAAACTACCAATAAATCCAAGTATCATTTTCAACATAAGTCTGCTTTGCTTTAGTCGGTTAACAACAATGTTGGCGAAATAATAATTCTATCCTTTGGTATTTTACTATACGTGACCAGATAATATGCAAAAACGAAACATCTGCCTGACCTTTCACCTCAAGGGACAATAGATCCGTAAGAAGGGGTCACTCGCTGGTCAAAACCGGATCTGAGCGGTGGGTTCCGCTTCAAACCAGTTCTAACTGCCCGCGGTGGTGGCATATTGTTAGGGAGCATTTGGGACAGTATGGTTTAGGTGATTTGTTTGTAAAAATGGGTTGAAATTAGCAATTTTAAGTGGTTCCTGCTTTTTTTATGATTTTTGTGTTCTAGGTTCTAGGTATTTTGCTGTACTTTATTCTTTCTTTAATTTAATTGGTTTAGGTATAAAAAAATAAAAAAATGCATGTCTTACTCTATCTTCTCAATTTATTGGAGATAGAGAATATGTATGAAATATACAGTAAGTTTATAATATCTATCAGCTATCATACTTGTAATGGCATCAAACTCAACGCTGTGAAACTTTCTCTTTTAACGTCCAAAACTCCTGGCAACCCTACCCAACTGTCCAGCCACTATTGAATAGAAACTATTGATTATCAACAATAACAAATAAAAAGTTTACAACAAAGGCCCGGACATATGGACAACGGTCGAAAAGACCATGCATTTTTTGTCCAGACACGTTTTATCAAAATAAACAGCGCGATCGGAGTGACCATATGCCGCGGAAGGGTTAAAAAACATCTTTAGTCACGCCTTATCTATTGATTTGTTATTGAAGGGTTAACTATATTGGTACAAAAAAATTTAAAGTGGTCGTTGAATCTAGAAGCGGATGGTAAGTGAAATTGATCAATCAGTTAGCAGTTTGTTAATCGATTTTACTTTTTGTAGAACGTTAAGGGTTACATATTGATGGTTCTTTTGAGAAAGTAAAGATTTAAGAGGAACCGATTAAAAAGTACCAGATGCAGCTTCTGAAGGCAGAAAGATTTCCTATGTATTTATTAAGATTGTCATGAGCGAAGACAATGAAATGTGGGAGTAGGTAGATTCCCTACCTAATTACATAATTTGACAAAAAATAAAGTATCGTTTTTAGGGTTCCGTACCTCAAAAGGAAAAAACAGAACTCTTATAGAATCACTCGTGTGTCTGTCTGGTTTTTTTCTTTTTTAAACAACTGTGAAGCTCTTAGCCTTCATCTCACCTGGTTGTAAGTGATGATGAAGCCGAAGGTGGACGCGAGCTTCACCCGGAATCCTCAACCTCAGAGGAACTGGATGACTTACCTCTGACTGCCGAAACACAACAAGCTGTTAACATTGTTGTTATGGCGACAGACTTAGATAATATGGTGGTAGCTACCCACTCGGACTTGGAACAAGATCGACCACCAACCAGACCATGCAAAAGACCTCCATAGTAATTATAGATGATCATTGTTCTAAATCCTCACTAGTATTTATAGCAAAGTATATCCTAAATAGTTCCATAATGTAATGCTTTGCATCATAATCTGAAGTAGGGTGTATATTTTAAATACTCGGCAGCTTTATTTTTTTAAATCTCAAATGAATCTATAGGTATGACTAAGTGACATTAGGACCAATCAATCTGCCAATCAATCTGCCTAGCCTTTTGCCAACTATGTTGTCAAAAGGGGTAGACAACTGTAAGGCTGCCTGTCCACCGGAGCGGAGAGGAGAGGAGAGGACCGGAGATGTGTCAATATTAACCAATAGAATCAAAACTCCGCTCCAGAGATGCGATTCTATTGGTTAATTTTGGCACATCTCCGCTCCTCTCCTCTCCTCTCCGCTCCAGTGGACAGGCAGCCTTAGTATGTCCCTTCCGGGATTCAGTCATCATGTCCCTAGCCTTTTTCCAAATATGTTGGGGTCGGCTTCCAGTCTAACTGGATGCAGCTAAATAAAAGTATTTTACATAGAGTGATTGCCTATCTGACCTCCACAACCCAGTAGCTGGGTAATACGATACCCCTTGGTAAGACCGGTATTAGACTTTCGGGTTTCTCACGAGTCGTAACGACTGTCCACGAATGACAGCCGGGACAACGGCTTAACGTGCTTTCCGAGGCACGGAGGAGTCTCGGTATGTAAAGATGGTCACTCATCCACTGACAAACCCTAAGGGTAGCTTAACCAGATGGATCGACCCATGCGGCTGTTATTACTTAGCCACGAGCTCTTCAAGTGACATCAGTACCAACACATCAAAAAATTTGGCAACCTCATAACATTGAAGACTAAAATAAAATGGCGATATAAAACGAAGGCGGCATTGGTCCGCGTAATGCAAATCATAATATCGTACCAGCCTGGTTTAAGCGAATTTATTGTAGACGAGACGAGCACGATACTGCAACAATCTTGAATAAGATTGCTTGGAATTATTCTTAAGATTATATCTTTTCATCGTCGTTTTCCTGGGGGCCTACCACAACCACTAAAAGCAGTATTATTTTAATCTTACTTCAGTGGGGGAAAGAGATGGTGCTATACATCTTGTAGAGCTTCATCTCTTTCCCACACTAAAGTAATATTAAAATAATACTGCTTTTAGAGATGGTGGTAGGCCCCCTGAAATCATATCAGTAGTAATCATCAATCAGTCATGCTTAGTAATTCAAATACAAATTCAAATTATTTTATTTCACTCAAACCAACAAGGGCACTTAAGAAACGTCAGAAGCTAGGTGCACACAAAATTATAGACTTAAGATTTTCACATATTCTGATATTAATGATAACATTAGGATGTTTGTACCATAAATTATCTTGAACCCACTCCCGACAACATATCAATCTCGCTACAATGTGTTTTTTTACTGTCTAACTTATCAGTTTCTTTTGTATTACTTGTAACTATATCCACACTGTGTCTATAGCATCGAATAACATAGTTTCCATTCCCTCCAGCTATAAACTATGACCTAAAAATAAAGAATGAACTTCAGTATCGTATCGGTATATAAAATTGCTATCTAACGGGACAATCGATGAAAAACCGCCATCTTTCCGTTGATTGAAATTTTATAGAGCATTCGCGTGATAGCCGCTTTGCCGTGTCGCGAAACGAACAGGGACGAACTAAAAAACTTTTGGTGGCAAGAAAAATGTTGCTAGTCTGAAATCTATATAGCAAACTTTGACTTTAATGCCAAGCACAATACGAAAATGAAGAAGTTAGTGTTCATATTCGTTTTAAACGATAGATCACAGTTGATTAAATTAATGTGCATAAAATTTTATTAAAATAGGGTTCATTTTCGTATGAAACGCTACTATAGTCAGCTTGAGTAAAGTCTAAGATCGCTCGATAGATCTCAACCATAAAGTATTTTAAGTATCTTAATGCACTTCAAATAAGTCATACTTAGTACCTAAATATGTTTGTCGCATGAACTTAAATAGTCTCTTAATCTTTCCGTTACCTTCTCATTGTATGTTATTTAAGGTTCATGATGGGGTTATGTTTAAATTTTTTGTTTTAAAGACATTTGTATTTTTACAAAGCCCATGAAAAATAAAGTGAAGCCACTTTGAAGTAAGCTACTGTTGTTAAGAGTAAAATTATATTAAATAAACTGAAAACACATAAATGAATAAATATGGAAAATATATGTTTGAACATATATTTTCCATATTTATTCATTTTTGTGTTTGAGATGAGGTCATCCGTTCCAAAACTATAAAAGCGTGCAAACGAACCACTACCAAGTCCGCGTCTGTTCCCGTTTGAAAATACGCAAGGGCATAAGTTACGCCAATGTAAAGCGTTTCATATAAATTGTTTATAATGCACGCCTATAACGACTACCTGGCGGTAGGGACAACTGCGCAGTTCCGATGGCACGCTCCATTTTTATAAATAGATATTCTATTAAACTACCTGCCTACTTTCTCCATAGCTACTTTAGTTCAATATTATTTTGTTACTATGGAAATTATAGACAGTAAATTGTTGACAATTTAGAAAGGTCAGTTTTTGCTCGCAGTCCACTACTGGAAATTTGCATCTCCGGAAAACGAAAGTCGCTTATGAAGAAAAATTGCATGACTGTTAGGCCCACTTCTAAGGTTTCTTGGTCAGGTGCGGACTGAAGATAACAGTGTATTATAATGTCCTAATTATGCCGTAGTAAAGTTTTCAATTACGTTTTAGTCTCGTGAAGCGGTGCGGTATTTGATCTATATAAAGGTTATTTAAATTTGATTTCTACTCAAAAGCATCTTCGTTATTTAAACTAATTCTTTGCTTGTAAAATAAAGACTCCAAATGAATTAATTGCTCTACCACATCATTAATTCTAAATTCCTCTCTAACCTAATAAATAATCAAAATAATGACGTCCGAAATTCCAAAACACAAATTCCTTAATATGCAAATACAATACTTTTGTCACTAAACCGGTATTGTAGCAGCTGCCCAACACTTTCGAAACTAAAAACTTTAAGGAAGGGTCAGCAAAACCAGATTTTTACCTTTACAAAAATAGACAATGGGTCCTAAAATTGACCCTTGGGGGACACCGGTCAGTTTAGCGTTTTATTCAATAACCGGTTAAGTAAGTTAAGGGTTATTTTTCATAGTGTTATTATTAACTTTATAAATGTCCAGTTAGTAGACGGTCAGTTTATTTTCGGTGTTGAAGAGTGATGGTTAGGATGTGGTCTACTTTGTCAAAAGTTTCAGTGAAAGTCTAAATGATGTGAGTCCTGTGAAAAGTGATCGTGATTTTTTAGGCTCGTTTATTTGGTTAAATATTGTTTACGTTCATTAGTTATAATGTAAGGAATAAGATAACTTATCAGTTTACCAAAATGGTTTCAGTGTTTTAAATGTTTACTTACTTCAAAATTGAAGGCAATTAGGGGTGCCGTTATATCAAATTAATAATTAAAACGTCTCAT
This sequence comes from Conistra vaccinii, assembly GCA_948150665.1. NCBI lineage: Eukaryota > Metazoa > Arthropoda > Insecta > Lepidoptera > Noctuidae > Conistra > Conistra vaccinii. Next base: position 7,806,293 of record OX411340.1, on the reverse strand, counting down.
GAAAAAAATCCAGATAGTGTTCATTTCTTCATTTCCACTTGAACAGTGAAAGTAACACGAAATAAGAGATCATTAATATTCTACCACAACCAACTGAGGTAGCCTTCGAAGACATAATGTAAAAAATACAAGTAAAATTGGTAACGTACGGAAAAATACACAAACATTTGTATGTGTTTCTTATCTCCCAGAAACGAATAAAGGCTCCATTATTTTTAAATAAGCTTGTACAACACGTGCAAAATACACTTTTCCCACGCGTAAAAAGGTTAAAAACGTCGTTTGGCGAACAAAAAACGGGGTTTTTCCTCCATCATGAAAAAGTCCCACAATTATCGCCTCCCCGTTTTGCTCGGCAAATAGAATTAGGCGTGAATTAAATTAGCCCGGAATTAACAAGGATAATACCCGGTTCTCTTCACTTTTTTCCTTATTTTTACGCCTTTTGAACGTTTTTTTGTGACACGTCCCTCCTCGGCGGTGACGCGGGAAATTCAGCCAATTTCGAAAGACAAACGGTTTACGTTTTTCATTTTTTTTTCTAATTCAACTTTTTTGTTGCGTTCATTAAATAAAGGAAAGAGTGCCGTTTCATTTTTGTTACGTTTTGTAAAATTAGGATTAGAAATTGCATTTATTTCTTAAAAATGTCATATTATTTTTACCTTTTCTTTGTTTAACTACTACTTTGTTGGAAGTTTTGTGTGCTGTTATCCTAAAGACCACTATAAACAATACATATTTACCATTTTTGATTTCATCATTATTTAATAATATCTTCTCAGTGACTCTCTTAAATTACGTTTTTCTCTTCGTTCATAATTTTCTTGAATTTAGCTACATGTTCTGAGTCAAAGATTTATAAAGATGGTAGTTTTAATGTTTTCGGGATATAAAGTACAAATAATAAATAAGTACCTACGTCATTAGTAAGAAGGTTACCTATTAACTTTTAAATTGCAATAAAACTTCTTCAAAGTAGTAATTATAAGGGTTATTCGTTTTAAACATTCTTAGGGTAGAAATACGTAGATATTGAGAAAATGGAAAGGACTAAATAGAATAATTTGACAGTTATAGTCGCCTGGATTTATTTTCTGTCGATATACTTTTTTCAAGTACATCGTCAGTGAAAAGGTTGAGGTTAAGGTCAAGGTTTTTAAATTGTTTCGAGTAGATAACTAAAAAATTATAGTTCAATACCACGGTTAAGTTAGCGTTTAATAAATAATTCCCTAGTTTTCTATTATTTGGTTTATTAAATGACCTTTCTTACAAAAAAGGCTTGGGTTCTTCAGAAGAACCCCCGAAAACTCCTTGGAGTTTGTATACTTGTTCCTGATATTCTTTCCAAAGATTTTATGTCTACGTTCGCAGGGGTTTAAGAAAAGGGGTCTTTAAAATGTCAAAAGAAGGAACGAATTTCCCCAAGGGTGCTTCCCCACCCCCTTAATTATATCTTTTAATGTAATGTCTGAGTGCATTTTTACACCCCCCTTTGTACATAATGCTGTGTACGAAGGGGACTAAGTTAAGGGTATTTTTAAGGGGATGGGTATCTATTAGTGATTTTTATTGATTTTTGTAGACGAGTTCCTAGTTTTAGAAAACGTAACACGCCATGTTTTGGCCAATAAAAATATTTGTTTAGGCGAAAGCGTCAGAGTAGCCCACCAAATTCAAATTTTCTTACGTTTTTTGCAATTTGCAGGTCAGTATCAGGTTGTATGTTGATTGTTGATCTAAATATGATTCGCGGCCGTATCAAATGTTTATTTATAAAATTATAATCATAGAAATAGTCAATACAACTCTACAAGTTCATGTAATCCTATTGAATGACTATTTCATGAAATCATGACATTTGAGGATTATGCTATCTATGGAGTTGTATTTCTGATTCTCATGATTAGTCTGAAAAGCCATATTTGTTTCCGTCGTGAATCATTATTTTTATCAACATTTATAACCTGACTGACCTGCAAATTGCATAAAACGAAATAAATTTTGGATCAAATATCCGACGTGTGTATTATTCAGTGTGCATAAATCTACTTCCAAATTCTCATATAGAATAATCTGCCTTTTAAGAAAGTCCGTTGAGCTCATATCGATGTTTTCATAAATGGGTTGCTATGTAGTTCGATTGGCATTTAATAGAATTTGATTACCATACTGCGGTCACCTTTCACGTTCGGTAGGTGAAAGTCTACTAAGCTTGATATTCCAAACTATCTCTTGAAAGAGTAGCTTTTCTTAGGTGTTTTAATTTTTTTCAAAAAACTGCAGCAGAGTTTTAATTATTATTATAAGTAAATGTTTGTTATGTACATAAAGTCGCCGAAAAATTACCATTATTATATTAGTCCTTACAAAGTAATGCAAAAAAGCCTATTTATTTAAATCAATTGTGTTTTTTCCAAAATTCATCATTCAAGTATACGTACATTTTATGTTTTGCTACATATTGAGTAAAATATTCATCAAACTGAGACGTACTTTAAAATTCTCTAAACAAAATGAAAGAAAAACAGTCAGGGACTCGCCCTCGCATCTTAGCAATTTAACACAGGGGTTGTTCTCATTTATTCCTTCTTCTTTTGCCGTAACCACCCTGTAGAACACCCTTACTTGCCACCAATTAGCTTTGACCCCCTTCACCCCCTTTGGCGCTTAGAATTTCAACCCCTTTTTCGGAAAATTTACAAGTTTCTAGAGGCCTTTCTTGACTGGTCTCGGACCCTTACGTTGGCGTTCCCTAAAAAATATACTTAGGTACCCTTCTTATTTCGAGGGGTAGAATGACGGAAAATTGTTTTATTATTACTTTTCTACCTACTCGTTTCGTAAATTATTTTAGATGGTCTTCTATTTTGTTTGAATATTCAAACAACAAGTTACAAAAATTATACTTTCAATTATAATTTTTGTTACTTGTCTTATTCGATTTGCTATCATTATTGTTTTGATTAATGTACCTACTACTTTGAACGTTTAAAATTAAAATAGATTGGGAATACCTGCCTTGAAACAAGACCAGAAATTAAGTTTGTCAATATTTCTGAATTTCGAAAAGTTACTGGTCTTACATTGTTCTAAAAAATTGTATGTAAATGTATGTTGTTACGTGTGTATATTTTCCAAATTTATATTTTTTTTGTGTAGCTACCTACTGATATTATTATACCTAGTCATCAACATTTTGGCAGTGTTAAACAATCTTCACATAATACCTACTGGTGAAAATGACTGAATGTAAATCTATTAAAACAATGAAATGATGTACCTATTTGGCATGTTTAGAAACCCTTACTTGCTCAAAAATGTGTTTTTTTTTGGAAATTTGTGAACATTACTTTTAAATTATTGCTTTTGGCATGTAATAAATCAATATACAACTTCAAAATTCTAAAACATAACTGTATATTAAAATTCTAAAACATTTGAATGATTATTTTTTAAATATTAGCCGTCATTTCTTAAGTGTTATTTTCGTTGACCACATTAAATTCAAAAATGTCTGTTTTGATTCTCGTTTGTTTCATTTTACCATAGTTAGAAAAGAAAAATATTTTAAATCAATGTTGTACCCCTTTATCATCTCTTAGCACGTAAATAAGAAATAAATGTAGTACCTACATTTTCTAAATAAAAAAAATAAGATAAATCACACAACCACCATTATAGATATCGATTCTAAATCCAAAACGCAGAGTTTGAAAATGGAAGCACAAACTCGCCCGCGGAATTCCAATGACGAATCGCAGAGGCTTTTTCTTGTTGCAAACTGCCAGTTATATTTGCTTTCACCCCAACTGCGTAAAAAACAAAATGTTCCTTACAACCCCCACTTTAGGGGTGAAATAAGATAAAACGTTGGTTTTTGGATTGTACTGTGTTGTCAGCAAGTTATCTCCCTACTGTCTCTCTCAAGGATTTATCGTCTTCCAAGGGGGAAAGAGTGGAAAAATAAGAAAGGGCTGTTTTTCCTGGGGGACTTCGAGGGGGTGTAAGAGATTCAATTAAGGCTGGCGTCGCCCGTGCGATTAATTATCCTTTCGAAATTATTGTTTGAGAAAAAATGGCGGTTCAAAACAGACGGGTGGTAGTGACGTTTTATTAAAATGTTTTTAATTTATTTCTAAAAGATGTCCTGTTTTTTCGATTGCGTTCTTCTACCTTACTATTTTGGCTTTATTGTAAATTATCTATGCTCAGAACAGTACTTTATGTAAATACCTAAATTCTTTTAAAAAATTGAAATAAACGTTGCTATAAAATAATGTACTTTCATTCATTCCAAATTCGATTTACAAAATCAATGATATAGGAACTAAATTAATTCAAATTCTTACTTTAAAAATGTTTTTAGAAACAATAGAATCAGACCAAATCAAAAACCAAGACAGAGCGCTGCGAACAATACAGTGAAGCATGCCAAAACTACACCTCCGCTCTGTGCATACACGCTCACACGCACACATTTACAACCTTTTACAATGACATTACAATCAAACTACACCACATAAAGTGCACACATGTTTACGAAACCGGCTTCACTTTACCGTTGAAAGCGCTCTGTCTTGTTTTTTATTTTGTCTCAGCTTACTACATAATTATTTAAGTTGACGGTCAAATTGTTTTGAGAACCCTGTCGTATAATACGCACCTACCAGTTTGATAAAGAAAAACAACCTGCCCTTAGGAAGGCTTTCAAAGAACGGAAAGCAATTTTTTTATCGTGTGTTTCTAGTGTGTACAAAATTATAACGATTACTTATGTTATGGTTAATTTATTTATGCCTGGCTATTACTTTTAATCTTTACATAAATTCGATAGAGAGTGTGATCAGCTGTGTGATGACATACCTATAAAAACAGTACCTTTTGTACATAAGCACAATTTACAAACAACTAATTACAATTAAGTTTATCGTCCTAATTATATAAAGGGTAGACACCAAATCTAGTAAACTGCGTAATCTTTCAGCAAAAATTACTCTTCAGGAATGTTTATACCCGGCGTCGTGACCCAAATACCGAGAGGCCTTTAAAATCAAAACATACACGTCACACATTGACCCAGTAACGTATGTAAAGGTTAAAGACCTTCCACCCATCTCCCAAACCAAAATAATCCCTAAAACATTACCTACAGAACACAATTTTCGACGCCCCAAAATCACATGTGAGCTTCAGTACTATTCACGTATCAATTAAAGTTTTGATTATTTCAAAGTTTAAGGAAACTTTCGTAACGGTGTTCATTTAAAACTAATGAACGAAATGTTTTAACTTTAACTCGTTCTATTACATTTGTTATTTGGCTATAAATCTAGATTATAACCATTAAAAAGTTTAGAGAATTTTATTTGACATAAATCGGTTCAAAATGAGGTCGTAACACAACACTGAGTTTCGAACCAAAAGCCGAAGTGTCAAACTGGTACAAAAAAAAGTAAGAACAGAGACATAAACAATGCTCGAATTTCAAAAAGCAATTTAAAATGTAATCGAACGCCGCTCGAGGCGCGTTGGATCTTATTCCCCCACCTTGAATCTATCTATGAAAGGTATGGCATACTTTTATTCTTGAAGGGGCCGACCGTCCACCCCATTTAAAAGAAGCCATCTTGGGATTGGGTACCGAGGGGTGCACCCTCCCCCCGGGAAGGGGGCGGGCGAACGGGGAGAACCACTTTTCTCGGCAAAGTGTTGTTTTAATTCTACCAAATATCTTTTCGTGAATACCTCACTGGTACAACTTCTGATATAATTTTCTTCGGGTAATATTTATACGTTTTAGGTGTAAACGCCTTGAGAATTTTCGTTCGTGTGAAACTCATTCTAATAATAGGAGCGGAGGTAATTAGATTTTCGGTATTATTTGGTAAAGTTTATTAGTACGTCCTTGCGGTTTGTTAGCTTTGTTGAAATTTTTTCCTAAAATTATAATAAAATATTTTATTTTTAAGCCTATTGCATCGTTAATTTCGTTTAACCAATCGAATTTTAGCTTTAAAAACCTAACTCGTAATGGCATTCAAATAACTTAAAGCAATTATTTAATCTAAACATTTTCAATAATTACGGGGCACATTTTGTAACCATTTATTTAAAAATACTCTAGTCTAAATCCAAGCAAAAACAACAACGAAAATCCCGCGCATAAAAACCGTTAATTGCCGCCATTTTATACTTGCGAATTCCAAATTCGAATTCGACGCGCTTTGAAATTCTACGCCATAGTTGGGCAAAGGAATTCCACTTTCGTCCACTAACGTGGGACGGTCCAGGTAAATTTTAATTTCTATGCAAATTCAAGCTTTCGTTCGGGGCTTAATCTATGAGCTTTGCCGATGTGAAGGTATCAAATCGCGTCGGGAAAACTTAATGAAAATACTGTGCCCAAGATGGGAGGAGAAGAATTGGCTATTGTTTTGACGTTTAATATTGTTTGGTAACCCTGTCTTATTGGATGTGTCAATAAATAAATAAATAAAATATTTATTACAAGAACAACAACACTGACTGGACAGGTCCACTCAAATCTGTGTGGTTCTTTCCTTATAAGACCATTTCAGACACTTCCGCGCATGATCTGACTTTGACCTCTGAGTTTGTTTCGCAGTTTCTTCTCAAGAGTGGTCAGATAGGAATTAATGTCGACTCCTTAGCTTTTTTTTTATTATGACGTGTAAAAGTGACTTCGATATCCTATTTAAACAATTTCATTTCATTTCATTGTTCATGTCCTCACCTATTGCTGTGATGTTTTTGAACTTGACTAAATTGAGTTATGTTAGCGTATCTTCGAGTCATCTTGGCAAATTACAAAATTGATTACTTATTATTAAAACTATCGTTGAACCGTTAATAGTGAAAAATACAACCCAATAAGCTCTTCAAGCTATCCAACTTTGTGTCTAAAAATTTTAGCAAAATCCTACAAAAAACCAGCCACAGTAATCTTCAAAACGTCCATAAATTCCACAAAACACAATACAGTAACTCACAAAATATTATCAAAAACACACATCAAACGTACAGAGGGATAACTTTCTCGCCACCACACGATAAAAACCGTAGCATATGGGATTACTTCGAAACGTACGGAATATAGGAAGGTGGAAAATATCCTGAAAGTCGATTATAACTCCACGGAATAATGGCTGAAAGAATCCAGCGCGGTTGCTTTAACCACGTGTGTACTCTCTGTTCTCGAAAGTAAAACATATTTATGAGTTTACATACATTAATCATAGGGGAAAACATGTAGGTATTTAAAAACGTTCAAAATCGAATCGTCTCAGCGACAATAAAATTAATGTCAAAAACTTGTCAAAAATGAAGGTGAATTAGATAAATAGATAGAATTTTCTTTATTATGTACACCATAAAAAGTACAGGTATAAATGTAGAAAACGAATGAATGAATGTGTGTGTGAACGAATGAATGTGTGTGTGTGTGTGTGTGAGAATTAGATGTATTTTTGACCTATTGTGATTGAGATTAGAATGCGGACATTCTTAAAAACACAGAAATATGATGAGGTAACATTCTAATTCCGTGATCTAAATATAGGTATTTTATGAACTTATTCGTTCGTCCATTTTACCTCCTTTTGATTTTATGTTAACGTTATTTTTGTGAATTCTTCGAAATTATCTAATATATTTTTATTTTATTTTGAATAAATTGTACCTTTACAGACAATAAAGGTTTGAATTGCCTATTGCGTCATTTTCATCAAATATAATTCTATCGAATCTATCAGTCTGTTAATCTGAAAAAGCAATTTTATAATAACTGAACAAAACTCCAAATAATCAAATCACAACTAAAATCCATTTCCAATTTCATTTAAATTCGGAATTCAATAGTACTCACTCTCAATCTAGAACAATCTGCAGACAATTACAGTTTTTGCCGGCTGATTCCAAATTCAAATTCGAAAAACGTTAGTTGCCGAACGCGCCCGAAAACGACCGAGCCAACCCGAAAAGCCAGTGAGATCACGTATACCGATAACATTACCAAGTTTTCACATTAGCAAAACTTTTATTACACTTATCTTGCAAGCGGGAGGCAGGTACTATCGTACATACGCAAAAATGTACTTACAGAAATCGCATTGCTATATCTTTAGACTCGAAGTTTTTTAGGAGAGATTCGGCTTTCTGATACGTCCTAGTTCGAAAGTCTGTGTGAGTTTAAAGTCTGTTGTAATTGGTGTTACGTCATAAGTAAATTGCTGAAGGCCCTTATTATTAGGTTTGCTCAAGTAAATTATTTGTTCTACACAGAAGAGTTCATATTTTGAAGTGTTGTTTAGCTGTCACAAAAATTAATTTTCGGAGACAGTGAAAAAGTGATCAAAATTCTTTCTTTTTACGTTCCTTCAGACGTAACAGACAAGTACATTTCCTTCAAAGATAACCTCGAATTTAAACTTCGATCCGCTATTTCGAAATTTAAATTTCGTATTCCATCCACGTCACGAGCAAAACACACGAAGCGTATTTAAAAATTTGAATTGTGTTCTATCTTGACTGTGGCAATGGTTTTGAAAATCGAAGTTTTTTATTTCCTATTGGAATTTTTAGAACTGCTTAGATTCACTGTTGCTCTCACTATAGTTTTTTTTTTTTTTTTCAGAATGGTTTGTTAGTACTTTTACCTTTGAATTACGAAAACATAAAACAATATTTATTTTTTCTTCAAAACAAATTAAAATATCTTATTTTTCACATTCAAAATTACCTTCCATCCCGCTAACGACTATTCTTAATTAGGTACAGTACCATAAATATTCAGCAATCTGAACAAATGACCTCAGCTAAGTGAGTACGGAGAACGAGTTTACGACAATGCCTATAAGAAAACGGGCGTTGTGTTATAAAATTTGCATTCGGCTGGCGGGTGATGCAGGGAGGCGGTGCTGTATGGAGACGGCTTTTGTAATAAAATTGGTTGGTATCGGATTAAATTTCGAAGCGAAACAACTTAGGAGCTGATTTAATAGTTACACTAAGGTAAAAGACCTATGTTATGAAAATCGATTGTTTAAAAACTAGAAGAACTTAAAAAAATATCTAAATTATTGCTGTTTAAATTAATTACCCACAATACCACATGTCAAAAACTGGCAGCAAATTTTATATGACATACTTTTTCAGAATGCAAATTAATCTTTATTTAAGCCTGAGATTTTTAAACGTTACTTACGATCTATAAACGGGAACGTTTAACTCAAAGAGTGATCTTTGACTTAGACGTTCCCGTATACTCTTGCACTTATAGTTTAACAGTAATTGTGCGACAGTGACAGGAATAACACTTAGTCAAAGTAAATGCTAATTAACGTTTGTAAATTTTGGCCTTATGTAACACACATCCGATGCTCTCAACAATACTCAAGAATTCCGACTAGATTTCGTAGCGATTTGGTAATCAGCTACGACAGCGTAGCAGTCGTAGTCATGGCATCAAAACATCTGCTACGACGTAGCAAGTCGGTGATGACTGGTGTAAATGTAAATTGAAATTTTTTATTGTTTTTTTTCAGCTTCATTTAGTGTAGGTTAACTTTTCCAATATTATTATTGCATCTGTATTCTTCTATATTCTTATAAAGTGATACTGGGTTTGGTTCGTAATTAGAATTAAGGTAAAATTCTAGTAAGACTAATTCAGGTAAGAGAACATTTCAAGTTTCCCAACTGGATTTTTTTATAGAGTGCTTGCGTTTTACCAATCAGTTCACCGACAACTTTTAGAATTTATAAAACCTATAAGAAACTTATTAAGGCTCTATTATTTTATATTCAGGCTTGGGGTTGATTACTGTGGTGGCGTAAGTTTTAATAAAGAGAAAGCGCCAATTTTTCTATAGTTTTTGCAATTTGCTGGCCAGTATCAGATTGAAAGTACGTTGATATAAATATAGAGAGTTGTATTAATGATTTGATTGTTATAATATTTTGTAAATACATATATGTTACGGTTGCAAATCTTATTTTATCAACATACAACCTAACACTAACCTGCAAATATTAATAAAAAAATAAAATTTTAAAATATATTTTTTTAAATTACGTCGGCCTTTTTAGCCCATCCCCTTTATTCCTGCTAAAAATCATCTTTTCTATACATATCAGTTTTCTGTATCGGACTGGTATCTGTAGCAAACATTCATTTTTGAATGCGATAGTTTTAAGTAACCCATAATAGTTATTTTATTTTATTTTTTCTGTTTACCCTTCTTGCAGATAATGCACTAAGCAGTCTGGTTTACCTTCCAAAGTGAACCTACTGTCCAGTATATTATCTTTGTTTTTATTAAATAGAAGGTGTTAACTTAATCTTCTCGATCTGTAGGTTGACAAATATGTCATAATAAAATATTTAAAATTCAGTGCTGTACTGACGTGTGTACTGACTGTATTGTATTTTGACACCGTATTTTGTTGCAAAAGGTGGTAAACATTGGCCGAAAAGATACTTTATAAACACTTTGTTGCTTCCAAAATAAATCGGGTAGATTGTAGGCACCTTTTCATCAACTGTTCCTATTGCAATCCACCGCTAGGCAAATGCTCTTAAGTTTCGCCTCAAAATGATGGTTCGACACCTAAAAAGTTTTAGGTAAAAATAAAGATACAAAAAACCCATTAAAACCAAGAAGCCGTCGCCTCTCTCGCGACCACCCAGGGGGAGATTGTCCAACCTCCCCCTACTTAGGGGGTAGAGTCTAACAGGAAAAAGGAGGGTTGGAAAATTTCCATTTTCTTACGTATTTCGCCGTCTCTGCACCAGTTTTTGATTAACGGACGCTAGGGGCGAAATTTCATTATGTATTCATCCCCTTGAAGCTTATTTACTTCCCCCTTCCCCCCATTTATTGTGTGGTTAATAATGTTATTATAAAAGTTTTTGGTGGAACGGCTAAGTCTTGTTGCGGCGTGTTTTCTGTCCATGGCGAGTTGGAAAATGGGTATTTTTAGTATGGTTTTTAGGCTATTTGGGTTTGAAATAATGGCTTGTAATCATTTTGTATACTTTCTAGCACTATCCAGACTAATCGGTAAGACACAATAGACGATGTATATCTAGTAACTTAATCCGCTTAACCGTTCTTAAAGAGTTAGAGAACCCTGTAAGAAATCGACACGTGTTTCGCCTCTCAACGAGGCATCCTCAGGACGACGATTGACCTGTTGCGAACTCGGACACGAAGTGTTATCAACGCGAGCCGAACGCAAAGTGAGCTTCAACCGCCCGTCACCCCCACTTATATAGGATCGCTTATCGGCCCACCTTATCCTATATCGCTTATCCTATATAAGTGGGGGTGACGGGCGGTTGAAGCTCACTTTGCGTTCGGCTCGCGTTGATAACACTTCGTGTCCGAGTTCGCAACAGGTCAATCGTCGTCCTGAGGATGCCTCGTTGAGAGGCGAAACACGTGTCGATTTCTTACAGGGTTCTCTAACTCTTTAAGAACGGTTAAGCGGATTAAGTTACTAGATATACATCGTCTATTGTGTTTTATGATGGATTTCCGCAAGGTCACGCCTGAGTCAATTAACTAATCGGTAAGACTTAGATCAGTCTCCGTAAGTTCTATAAGCATGATCAGCTTATAATAATGATCCCACTGCTGGGACACACGCCTCCTCTCTTCGAGAGGGAGTGCGCTGTAATCTACCACGCGGGCCCAGTGCTGGTTGGTAAATGTCAAATGTCTTAGAATTTTTTATTCTAGGACATGTCGGTTTTCTCACGATGTTTTCCTTCACCGTTTTGAGAGCAGTGGTGATGAAATTATATACACAAAGTAAAGCGCCTGCCTGGGTTCGAACTCACGACATACAACTCGTAAGTCAGGGCCGTTACCAATGCGCTACCACTGCTCCCTCCACTAGTATCGATATTTAAATGTTAATCTGAGCAGTAGGACCACCACCTTGCTGACAGGCGAATATCATATTTTAGCACGGTAAGAGCTCCATATTCTTATAAATTTCGTGCCATTGCGAGAGAAGAATGAAAGAAATAAAACAAAATTGGTTTATTTGCCACAAAAACACGTGAATACAAAAAAAAACAAGAGTAATCAAAAAATAAAATAGACGAGCATAAAACAGAAATACTCGACAGCCGCACGTCTTGACTGTGACAAGAAGACTTTCACTCAGCATGGGCATGATGCATGCATCAGCATGATGCTGTGCTATGGGGCCCCACAGCATAGCGTTGATTTTCGGTGGTCCCTCGAAAAAGACGACACAGACACAAATACGACAAGAAGCGAAAAACATATATACAATGTCGCCCATGCGCATGTGACCGCCCGTAATTTTCTGAATATTCATGAAAAAATATCGAAAATAAACTTCAAAAGGGGGGGTCTATCTATTACATTTTTCACTAGTTTTTTTAAAATAAATACACAATTTTTTACCGAAAAAATAACTTCAATTCCGTTTTTTTTTCGTAGTCGATAATTTTTTGTAAAAATTTTAATTAACCTGTTAAAATAACTCATAAGCTTTTGGAAATAATAAACAGAATCCAAATCGACTCCTAAACTTCGGAGATGTGTCAAAAAACAGAAAGCAAATCTTTAAAAAATTAAAAATTGAATAACATGAAAAATGTTATAGATAGACCCCCCCTTTTGAAGTTTATTTTCGATATTTTTTCATGAATATTCAGAAAATTACGGGCGGTCACATGCGCATGGGCGACATTGTATAGGCAACTGTTAATAGACAAAGGGTTAACCTTTCTTGTTGATGACTGTTTGATCTTCGACATTATGTTATTGTCATGTAATACAATTTTTCCCCATCAACCTCCATTTTAAAAGCAGCAACAAATCTAGCAAAAGCAAAAGCAGATCCCACTATCAAAAGGCAGAAAGAACACCAAGCGAAAACCTAGTACTAATAGCGCGGGCGTGCGATAGGATGCGACGCGGTGGGTCGGGGTAGTCGGGGCCCAAAATTTCACGGGAACGAAGTCGCGGCCAGAAGCTAGTACATTTATAAGTAAAAAAAAAAGTAAAAACAATTTTAGTAATTCGGTAAAGAAGACACGTTTTATTGAAATTGGTCAGAAATTGAATTGAACTTAACTGAATCTTCAGCATTGAAGGTATGTAAAAATTGGTAAAAGGTCAAGTAATTTTAAGAAAGTTGTTCGATTTCATTGAAATTCAGTTTCAGATACTTAATTATTTCCTTCACTCTCTTTCTCTTCCTGGCTATGTATCCCACATGGTGGTGGGGTCAGCCTTCCTGGTCTTTCTCTTCCATTTCGCTCTATCCTCGACATCGTCTTCGGATACCTGACACTCTTTCATGTCCTTTAGCACTACAGCTTTCCACCTTGTTTTGTGTTTGCCTCTGGGTTTTGGAATTATTTCCTTCACTATCTTACATAATTATTTATGATTTATAAATATACTTACTTACTAGAAAGATACTTTCTAGTAATGAGCGTGTTCTACCACTACCGGGATTAAAAGTACCATAATCCAGGTTATAAAACTTTGTGTGGCAAATTTCATCTAAATATGTTCAGCCGTTTTTACGCCAATCCGGAGCATGCACCCAGACTAACATACAAACGGACAAAAAATCTAAAAACTATATTTTCGGCATGACTCGTTCCCAACTCGTAGCAACTCATTTTTTTTTCAAAGTATTCAATGTACAGTTTTGACTTCGTTACTATTATAATTTTATTATTACCATAGATATAGATTTTGGTAATACTTACTTCTGGTATAGAATCATTTGTATGGTTGACTTTTATTGGATGTGTTATAAGAACTCGAATGGATTATTGTGCGATGCAGTATTGTAGTAGTACCAACAACATTATATTGCCTTAATTGCAAATAAAAACATTCTAAAAATACATTTAAAATGGACATAGAGATAATATCATTAAAATCTGTAGAAAAACGGGGCAGTCTAGGACTGCCGATATAAGTGAAAACTTAATATTAACGTTGTGCATTTTTGAATAAACACTTTTCATGAAGTATGTTTTGACTGCTTTTTTTACCCATCAATATGGGTAAAATTTCTTACCTCGCAATCTTTACGTAATGTCAAAGACTATTTATTTTGTTATTTACTTTGTCAGTTGCTAGGCAACGGATCTTACAGTCACGTCCTGACGTCAGTTGAACATTTTTTTGTCATCCCAAAAAAAGTGCACAACGACGCTAAAGAAGTATTCACTTCAAAAATCTGTAGGTTTTACCTAATAGATTAGGTATGTTTTTCAGAGAAAAACAGTTTAAAGTCCGTGGTTCGTTTCCCTATGTTTTTTTTAATGAAATTATGTGCTTACAGAAAAAGGAACATAGTGTAACGACACATGAACTGCTCAATTTCAGAGGAGCCGCCAAAGCATTTCTAACCTTTTGGTCAGTTCAAAAATTCAAAATTTAAAATTCAAAAGTCTTTTATTCAAACTAGGCTGAGAATCAGCACTTTTGGAACATCAAAATTACATAAGACAGTCCCCCAAAAACGCCCACCCTTCACCACTTCCTAGTGCTTTAGCTGGGTAGAAGAAGTGGCGCAACAAACTCCCCAGCACCACAGCCGCCTTAACCGCCTCTGTGGTTTAGTGGTTTTACAACCTGTCTCAGACCCAGAGGTCCCGGGTTCGATTCCCAGTGAGAGCAAATTTTCTGCTCGGTTTGGTTGGTGGTAGGGCTTGTTCTAAGTCCGCCTGGCTAGCTACCACCATCTATCTAAGTCTGTCGCCATAACAACAATGTTAACAGCATTGTTGTGTTTCGGCAGTTAGATATAATATAGCCAGTTCCTCTGTGGTTGAGGATTCCGGGTGAAGCTCGCTTCCACCTTGGGCCTGATCATCACTTACCATCAGGTGAGATGCAGGCCAAGAGCTACCCTGTTGAAAGTAAAAAAAAAAAAGTCGTCTGTTCAGTCGGAAAAACTACATTCTATATATTAGTCAAAAAATAATTTACATTACCACAACTAGAGCGATACAACTCATTAAATAAAAACATTGTAATTATTATTAATTCATTTATTTCAGATTCATAATCCATACAATACATTAAATTAAATTAAAAACAAATGGTATTTATACACTAACATTACATTAAATTAAAATAAAATTTCTTTCTTCTTTCTTTTCTTTCTTGACTATGTCAACAATCAAATTAAATTAAAATTAAAATAAATTGACTTATACAGTCAAATAAAATAAACTAAACAATTATATGAGAACATATAGTGTCGTTTACCCTGTGACTACTATATGGGTCCTATATGGGTCCTATATGGGTCCTAACTGCTTACATGTCTCAGTGAGAAACGCAACAAAATGCAATCATGATTATTTACACAAATATTCGGCTGGAGTACAGTTTTGGGTTAAATCAGCAATTTTAATTAATAAGTGTCAACAGTCCTCGTCTTCTAGTCGTTACCGGTAGTCAGAAGCAGACAAATAGTCTTACCAAAGAGTATCGTATTACCCAGTTACTGGGTTGTAAAGATCAGATGCCTATCTTTAGGTTTTGGAGCGACTGCCTGTCGCTCCATCTAAAATACTGGTAATCAGCTGCATCCGGTTAGACTGGAAGCCGACTCCAACATTGTTGGGAAAAGGATAGGTAGATTGCTTATCTTATAGGAATCTACAGTTTGGTCACTGTCTCATAAGAAATACATTGTGGTTCTAAAAAATTTAGGTACCTGAAAATCAAATCAATATAAATATTGACCACTAGCTTCCGCCAGCGGCTACGCCCACGTAATATCTTTATAAATTATAATCTATGTAGCGGTTCCACCGCCACATACGAACTACGCAGCAAAGACATGACGTCACATAATTCCTGCATCGCTCAGTTAGAGTTTACCGAGCGAATAACATAGATAAGACTATCCGAAATCAACTTACGGGCAGTTGCCCGCCAGACAAAAACACCCGTCTGGTTGGAGGATCCTCCCTTTTCTGTGGTGGATGAGTGAACCTTACACCCTGTTCCTCATACCCCTGAACCTATGTTACTCAGCGATATACCATTCTACTGGTGAAAGATTTTTTTAAACAGCCCCATTCGTTTTTGAGTTTGTTCATTACAAATAAATATACAAAGATACAAAATATCAAATCTTTTCTTTATAATATTAGTATAAATATAATTTGTTCAAATTAGGCTGCGAATCAGCAAGCTTAAGAATTGTGGTGGCCCAGTGGTAACGGCCGTGACTTACGAGTTGAAGGTCATGGGTTCGAACCCAAGCAGGTTACTTTACTTTGTGTAAATTATTTCATCATCACTGCTCTCAAATCGGTGGAGGAAAACATCGCGAGGAAACCTGCTTGTCCTACCAAGCCGCACTGGGCGCGTGGTGAATTCATCCCAGTCCCTCTCACCGAGAGGAGGCCTGTGTCCCAGCAGTGATGGGAACATTATAGACAGATTATGCTTATTCAGCAAGCACTCTTTTTTATATCGAAATTAGATAAGACAGTCCCTCAAAACGCGACTGTCTTATCTAATTTTCACCACTTACTAGATATTAAGCTAGGACTAGCTAGGACATACCCGGGGAATTTGTTGCTCCCTTTTTTATTATTGTCTTTACATACAGAAGTCTGTAAAGTTAGACGAACGTTAGCAAAAGGTAACGGATATTTTTTCAGTCAATAAAAATCAGAAACCATGAAACCAGCAATGTTGAGGCCAAAGACGATAAAAAGTACAGTTAGAATAAAAAATGCAGTAAGTAGGGTTACGCAAGCCTACGCAAATATTACCTACTCAGTTCTTATCCGATTTCATTCGGTTTTCAGCATTCAGCAGTCGGACTAAAGCTGAGATTGATTTCTTCAATTTTGCTACTACCTACTTCAGGAACTCAATCGAGAAAGAACAAGCAATTTTATTTGTGTATTTAATTTTCTTTTTTAGTTTTCGGTTTTTCAGATTTTGTTGCATTTATTTTTTTATATTGTTTATTTTTGCTAAAAATAATGCTTTAGATTTCCTTATACCTAGGTTTACATTCATTAATTAAATAAGACGCAAATGAAGAACTTTGCTTATATGAACTCCACACTAGAACGAGCCTGTCTCGTGGAGTCCTTGGAGTCGTGGAGTCATAGTAAACAAGTAGTTGTTTACTATTACTCGACGCAACTGCCCTTTTAGATTTTTTCGTAAATAAGACATAGGTCTTATTTACGAAAAAAGAAAAAAGGGCAGTTATTATTATGTATCCTTGACAGACTGCATGCGGACTGGCGAGAATGGATGCGGAAGGCGAAATACAGGGTGTTGTGGCTCAGCTTGGGAGAGGCGTACCTATGTCCAGCAACTGCGATAGGCTGACTTGATTGATGTGTCTTAAAAAAAAGATACATTTCAATTTACTTTACAAAGACAATTCTAATACCTTAATAATATTCTTTCTTCCTTTTCTTTTCACAGATTTCTTTGACGAGTGACGCCTACGGGTGGCCTTATTTGCTTCTACAAAATCATAGTTGTATTAGACGTACCTTTTTCAAGGTTTAGGCTGCCTGTCCACTGGAGCGGAGAGGAGAGGAGAGGAGCCATTATTAAAAAATCAAATCTAAACTCAGGGACGAAGTCAAGATTCTATTGGTTAATATTGGCACATCTCCGCTCCTCTTTTCTCCTCTCCGCTCCTGTGGACAGGCAGCCTAAGGCAGCCTAAGGCTGCCTGTCCACTGGAGCGGAGAGGAGCGGAGATGTGCCAAAATTAACCAATAGAATCTAAACTCCGCACCAGAGGTGCGATTCTATTGGTTAATATTGGCATTTCTCCGCTCCGCTCCTCTCCTCTCCGCTTCAGTGGACAGGCAGCCTTATCGCGAAACAATTCAAAGAGAAAAAATTCAGACTACGTTATTTCATTTATTTGGTACCTACACAATAGAAATAGCTCCAGTGTCTTCTAGCTTTTCCGCAATCCAGCTATCGGTGGGTAATACGTCTTCATCATTCAAAATATTATTGGTGAGCTACGCGCATGATTTATGACTAAAATTCCCACAATGTTGACATTAGGTATGTCTTCGGGCTAAATCCAATGTTAGAATAAGTTTTCATTCAATTTCTATACCGTACCTACGTATATTGGTAGCGCCTTATTTTCATAGTAACAAGACCGGTTTTCGTAGTTCTATGTTACCTGCTGTCTAAACGGACGGTCGTGAGGTTGGCCGTACGAATATTTGAAGCAAAACGAAACGAAATTCAAAATCTATGTGAAAAAAATTATGACTAACAATAATTGGTACTAAAATTATTGAACTACTTTACAAAATAAACAAAATATTGTCCGAGGAATCTGTTCATATAATTCGTAACGCTACTCGATACCAGGTGGCGCGAGCGCCCTTGTTAAACAAATTCAGCTTTCCAATTCTGTGTCGCCAAAAACATAATTGAAAACAGACTTATTAAAAAAAAAACTACTCTAGAATATTAGCGGAAACACAAGCTACCTCTCCTAGTTGAAAAGTTGTACTGTTAACAAAAAGTAGAATTTTAAACTTCCGAAAAATTGCGATAGATGGCGACACTACAAGAGTATACTTTACTCCGGTTTCTAAAAGATGTCAGCACGTGCAACTAAAACAAATATTGTCGAGAAATAAAATATTTTTTTATAAAAAGATAGGCATAAAATAGTTTCCTGTACCCAATATTATATTGATATCCTACTCACGGAACTAGTTTTTTTTTTTTTTTAAATAGCGTCTACATTGTAACAATTATTTGAAACACCGAAAGGCAACTAGCAAAAAAAAAATGCAAAACGAGTACATTTGAATTATTAATTTCATGGCGAATTAACTTCTACAATCGGACAATCATTGGATTTTAAAATGAAATTCGTATTAATAAAAACGTTCCTACGTTGCACAGCGGGATGACGGTCGCTAGATAATTTTTATCATAATGTTCTGTATTTTTTTAATTGCGACCGTCCTATTGCATTGTTTGACACCAGCTCATCTTGACAGTACGTGTGTACAAAGTTTTGTCTATTTTTTTTTTTATAATTTAAGTTATAATCATCAGTTAGAAGATGACGCCAATCATTGCGTTGGTTCTTGGCATGGAAATCCTCGGACTGGGTGGGGTCTTAATTATCTTTTAACGAATCTTGTTTTTCTGCTCCTATCAAGAATGACGGTTTGAATAAATCTTTTCTAAACATTGAAGAAAGTTAAGACGGTATTCTTGAGGAAGGACATTAGTTAAATTGACAGGGACAGATTCCGATAAGTTGACCAACTAATACAACGCGAATTCGAGTATGATTTTTTTTGTGATCGATAATTTTGAATTTCAAATTCTTTCGGCTTTATAGATTATAATTTATTTTGTAGTTATTTATAATGTTTGTTTAGGCTCGCCCCCTATTACATGGGACTCAAATATAACTGGCGTAATGAGGTTGTACTATAGGTACACCTCTGCTTAACACTTCAGGGAATAGAGGCGTGATGTAATGTGTGTGTTATGTATAATTTATTTTGTCTTTTTATATATTCTGTCATTTGATGTATTTTATTTCCAGCTCCGATTTTAGTCAAACTCAACGACAGTAAGGCAAACAAAATATTTTTTGGGATTCTATCTTCTGACGTTACAATCCATGTTTTTGTTATCTTCGCATAACGTGACGTCATGGCATTCGGTTTTAAAGTTTAACTGCGAATTTAAATTACGAATCCTGACGATAACACGAGATTCGAAATTCAAAACATGAAATTCTAATATTGCATTTTTATATTATTTCCATCAAAACATATTATTAATCCATGATTATATTAAAACCGTTCCAGAATATGACGTATTATTGATACCAGTACAGAAAATACCGCTCAAATCGAAAAATGTCATCTACGCACCGATGCAGAGACAACGGTATTCGAAGAGGGTTAAGAAGGATGATATTGATAGACTTGATATCGAGTCCTATGAAGAGCCAACAGAGATGCCGGATGTGGATAGCATTGACTATGGAAAAGACAGGGATAGTGAAAGAACTGGGGAGTCTCACGCCGATGACTTTGAGTCAAACTACGGAGACGATAAAATCGTGGGTGGTCTTGAAGTAGATATTAATCTATATCCGTACCACGTTTCTTATGGCACCAATTGTGGTGGAGCAATTATTGATAAAAAATGGGTTTTAACTGCTGGACATTGTGGGTAAGGATACTATTTGTGATACAGAAATACTTGTACTGAAGTTTGTCTTAAAACAGGTGTGGTAGGTTTATAGCGGAATTTTTCTGATAAAGATTGTATAGATTCTACAACTAGAAGAGACTGAGGGGCAAAACTGCAGCTTTAGCTACCAGATCATCTTAAAACAACAATACCCAATCAAATAAATTTCATAATGTAACATTTTAAAGAATACAAAATCTTGAACATACAGAAGAAATGGTAACAGTAAACAGGTTTCTAAAGTAATCTAAAATTCGTTTCAAAGCAAGAAGCCGTACATAAAAGTGGGTTCAAAATATATAAACTTGGGGAAGAAAGTTATGGTGAAGAAAGGACATGTCCATCCAATGTGGTCAGCCAAGAAGAAGGATCATCCTTTTGACTTCGACTTCCAACTTCTGGAGCTGGATGAACCCTTGAATTTCAATGAGAACATACAAGCAATAAAGATAGCTCATATTGAAGACATGGTCATTGGTAAAGTAATTACAGTCACTGGTTGGGGGAACACTGAGGAAAATGTAAGTAAAAATTGTGAAACAAATAATGATACCTTGAATGTGAATTTATGATTAATAGGAGATTTTACATCTGCAATTAGATTTCTATTGAGTTCGCATTATAATTAATTATACTTGTAATTTTATACGATGATTAAATTTTCTAGAGATTACCTGTTTTGTACAAAGAAAGGTATTTAGAAAGGTGCCAGGTGCCAGTGTTAGTCATAAAAGCGAATTACAGCAACATAAAACAATGACCCACAACTTATTGATTGATATCTACTATTTAGACAATAGTTTCATGTGATTGTGTTATAAATATAAATGTTTATTACATAATCTTGATTGCCACCAGCTTTGTGCAAAATAACAAGTTTCAGTCCATTTAATTTTACAACTTCCACAATATAGTAATCAAATGGTACAAATATTTATTTATCATTCATTTCAAATGGAAATATTATAAAGTATAACATTCAATTTAATGCATATTTATTCGTTTTAGATATAGCCACGTTTAGTTGAAACCAAGCGGTAAATTAAAAACTCATTGGTTCCGCCCATCTACACGTTCCTATTAGCCAGTCGAATGTAACAAATTGGAAACAATCATTTATAACTAGATGGTCGCAGTCGCGCTGCAGACTTCGTATGCCTTGACCGTACGCCGCTTAGGCGTTGCTGTTGCTTGCAAGAAACTTTAGTTTAGTTAAGGTTAATTAATATTTAGAATTTAGTACTCCTATCGATAAGTAACAAAAGAAACAAAGTAAAAATATATTTGTATATATTTTTTGTCAAAACACACGAATTCAGCACTGCAACAAAAAAAGTGTGTTTCTCAGGGTTCCGTTCTTGGTCCAACAACAGGTCCCAGAGGAACACCCATTTTTTTTATAAACTTTTGTAATACAAACGCTAAAGTAGTCTCAAAGGTTGGTTTAAATTAGCAAATATGAATATGTCTTAATCATAGATTCATCGTCATCATTCAGCCAAAACACGTCCACTGCTGAACATCGGCTTCCCCATACATCGCCATGTAATCGTTTCGTTACTTACGTACGATAATTCCTTTTTCTTTTTCTAGGGCCCGTATTCAAACGTTCTCCGTGCCGTGAGGGTTCCAATCATATCTAAAGAACACTGCCAGAATGTGCCATTTCCCTACTTTAGGGGAAGTTTGACAGCCAGAATGTTTTGCGCTGGGTTTTCAGAAGGAAAGAAAGACGCTTGCCAGGTAATTTTCTTGTAATAATACATTTTCTTGAAGTATTAATTATTAAACTAGATGAAGCTGTAAGTGCTATAGTAGAGCAATTATGAGACGGTGATGCACTGAAATTAGCAGTTCTCTGTAAGATATAGGACTCTCCAATAGAATGCCATTTAACTCTATCTTCGGCTGCTCTCATCTAGCTGCTACCAGCCCTACCATGAATGAGGGATGGCCAACCCTTTTACATCCACGTGCCATTTTTTCCAAATTCATGTGGCCATGACGTGCTAACCAACAATCTTGACTTAGTGACAGCTGGAAAAAAAAAATAGATTCGCAAACAGAATAGAGACCTTTACTATTAATTAGTCATCTAACATTTACCGTTTATATAACTATAGCAATGAAATAACAAATTAGTTCGACTTCTGTTATATCCGGTTCAAATTTTTCTTTGCATTTACGTAGTAACGATAGTCGGAATCGCTCAGATGTCTTTGTTTTTTACTTTGATTTAGGTACCTAAATAATAAATTGATGTCGTGCCCGAAGTATTTTGGTGCCATTGGTTCGTCAACTTATGTCAAAGTAACAGTAAAAGTCATGTCATTTATCTCAAATAGTCATTAAAAGGAGCCTTTAATCGATATTAAATGACGATAGAAAATACAATTGATTCTAGTTGCCTCTTCCAATTCGTAGTTTCGTATGGTGAAGAACGGACAAGTAACTTCATAGTTAGTTTTATTCCATAAAAAAAAGAATCGAATGTTTTTGACATTTTAAGTTATTACTATATTAGATTTGGTTGACTTCATTGATCAATTCGTCAAAAATGTACAGCAAAAGCAAATAAATGTCGATATTCTATTACAGGGTGATTCTGGAGGACCAGCAGTAGCGTACGACCGGCTGCTTGGAATGGTGTCCTTCGGATACGGCTGTGCTACCCCAGGGTCATATGGCGTTTACAGTAAAGTGGCCAAAGTCAGGACTTGGGTTGAACAGACCACCGGCATTAAATTTGCCTAAAGGATTTTGTAATAAAACATTTCGGAACGTTGTGAATTTTATTTCTGTCGAAGTATTTTCTTCTTCTATCTTTATAAATATTACTAGAAAATTATAAAATTGCCTTTGTTACTAAATTATATTTATATTCAGTTACACATCTTCATCATCATCTTTGGAAATATTCTGCTGTTCTTCACTATATTTTCTATCTGCATCATTATTCTATTGTATTATTCATTGAGTGATGTGGGCGTTGTTTAAGTAAACTACTAAAATCCTGAAAATATTATACAAGTCTTTGTTATCCAAAAAATAAAATGTAATTTTTACGTGAACCTTTATTATTGAGACGTAAAACTCCAGTCCCTGCTCCCATAATGTGTTTATAAAGAAAAACCGACCAAGAGCGTGTCGAGCCACAATGAAGGGTTCCGTAGTTGGGATGAATAATTTATCCCAAAGACAAACTTAACTTTTTAGTTGAAAAACATGTTCTTCCATACGAAATGTATGGGAGAATATGTTTTTGCAAATGCGAATGTAAGTTGGTCGATTATTACTCATTAACTTGTGAAGCCTACTTAGCTGTGATAGTTTTCCTTTTAATTTCGTTATATGCTACTGTCGCGAAATTTTTCACAAATCCATAACCAACCATTTGGCTGGCAGGGGTGCCAGCAAAATTTTTGTTAGATCCAATTTGCTCTTTAAAGTTTATTCGCAAACGAATCCCTGAATCTAAAAATGGTTTTCACACACTCACAATACTTTTGAACGACTTTTCCAACGACACCCCACACCATGAGAAAAATGAGAAAAATAAATCCCCACTTTAAGAGGAGGGGAGGTAACCTAAAATAATATATTTTTTTATTTTATTTTACCCCTTTGTCGGCGTGATTAATATGTATACCCATGCCAAAATTAAAATTTCTAGTACTAACAGTCTCGGAGCTACGCCGCGGACAGACAGACGGACATAACGAAACTATAAGGGTTCCTTGTTTACTACGGAACCCTAAAAAAGAACCATCATAGTTCATGTTAGTCAGTTTAACATCGTTTCACTCTCCTTAATGACAAATTCTTCTTCTTTATGTGCCTCTCCAACTTAAAACCTGCGAAGGTTGGCAGTTCCGCATTTTTGCGCCTTCAGAAGGCAACAGTTTAACAACTCTAATAGGTTTCTCCTTTCTCCTTTGTGTAAGTCCGGGGCAACTTTGTAAAATACTGAATTCGACTCATTCGTAGCATCTCTTTGAAAGTTCATGATCTTTCTACGTTTGCTAGCACCAATTATATAAATTAATGCTTCTTATTCTTCTTTTCGCGTGGTTAGTGACTAACCTGGTGTCAGAGGTTTAAAGCCACGCACTTCACTCACTCTGACTTGACTTCAAATGCGTTAGAGAAATATCACTTAGGCATGCCGTTTCCTCACGATATTTTCCTTCAATATTTTTGAAGCAACTGATAATTATACAATACGCACATAAATCCAAAAAGTCAGAATGTGCTTGTGTTGAAACATTAAGCAATGCCACTGGATTCATTACCATTTCAACCGTACGAGGCCCACTGCAGTGCTAGCGTCGTCACATTGACCAGTTCTGTTCTTCTCACATCCAGTGGATTCCTGCGGTCTTCGCAAGGTCATTGGCTCACCTTGTGGGAGGCCTTCAAACGCTATGCCTTTTGGTACGCGGTCGTCACTCCACAACCTTTCGGCCCCATCGGCCATCCACCACTGGATTGTTACCATAAAAATCATACTGAAAAACAATTGCGTGTGTCGGAACACGCACAAGGGCTCCGTAGTTGGAATGAATTTATCCCAAGAACAAACGTAGCATTGTAGTTGAAAAACATGTTCTGCCATACATTCCAACTGGAAATGTAAGTTTGTATGCACAATTTTTAGTGATTGGCCATGTTATTTTAAGACCATAGACCTCTTATAGGTTTTCCTGTAGATAATCTTTATGTATACTAGCTATTTCTGTTTTTATTTTTAACTTTTTAGGTTTTGTAGTTGGTCGGAGATAAGGGGGCATTGAAGTTTTAGTGATGTTATCGTATTTCTAACTAAAGAAAAATAAGAAAAAAAAACTACTACTACTTTGAAGACTTCCCAGTTACAATTTGTTTATGGATACAATTAACTGTCTTTAACGAATTTAGACAAATGTGACCTTTAATGAATTTAGACAATAATTATAATATAATAATATTATCAGTGCATTTAAAAATTTCAGTTTCGTACAAGTTTATTCATTATATAAATTGAAAATCGTCAATTGCTGCGACTACGCATTCAATAGATTTTCCGAGGAATAATTTTAGATTTCTAAAAAGAACGCATGCGCAGCTTTAATTGCCAAAAAGTTAATGACATCACACATAATTTCTTTTATACCATTTTCATCATTTCTCGCTTGAGTATCAATTAATGATTTTTAATTTGAATTTTGATTAAACGCATTAGTTTCTGTGTTGTAATGTTTTTCTTATTTATTGTGTTTTTAACTAACTGTGTCTTCGTGCGTGGGTGAGTGACACGTGTTATGATAAAAATGACGTCATGATTCGATTTTTTACAGTTGGGTATGCTTTTTTTTTTTTTTTTTTTTGGGTGGGAAATCATCCAATGACTTCTCCCGCTCTGGGCGGAGCGGAAGGGCGTGTCAGACTTTTACTGACTAAAACCCACCCGTGTTCCTTCCCTTACCTAGACCAGGGCCACGGTTTCCCCTTAGGACTTATCCGCAACCCCGGTGGTAGGCATCGGCCCTGACGGACCCCTTCAGCTTCGCTGACAACTCTTTGAGGCGCGCGTGGAACACTACGCGCCTTCGACCCGGGCTTGGTCCTGATCGGACGGAGAGCTACCCATCACTCTCCGTCCGCAAGCCCGCGCCTACGGTGGCCGGAAATCGGCGATCGATTCCCGACGCCCGGGGCGTCTACTACCGCGGCGGCTAGGGGCTCGAGGGAGCGACCTTAGTCTCTGCCTCTCGCGCCCCGCCTCCTCCTTTACGAGCATTACTGCTTCGCAGAAGGAGGTGACAGCCTGCCATGCCCTCTCACTCCGCACCATGGCCTGGACCAGGGCCGGACGTGAGAGGTCACTGTTGGGTATGCTGGGATTATATGTTTGAGTTGATTTTCTTGCCCGTTCTTCTGCATAAGAACCTACTACGCTTTGGAATGGGCAACTAGCTTCATCTTTCTGACTGACCGACCCCTTGACAATTCAAAAGTACTTGTAATTGGTTTATTTGAAATAAATGTTTTGAGTATAACTTTGAGTTGGGTTGAAGTTAACAGATGGCTCTGGTTCCTTAGAATAACAAAAAAATTGAGGACAGACGAGAGACGACGAGGACATACGTCCTCGTCAAGTTAAATACCATCCTGAATTATATAGACTCTGGAGATAGTGGAAAAGTCTGCAAAAATCTGTTTAGCATTGATATAACTTGAATCTTTTTGCATTGGTATGAATTCACAGATTCTGGGCTCAGTAAATGAGATGAATAGAGCAAACCGCAAACTTTCTAAAGTGATTCCATTTGTTTTCGATTCCAGTATGTAAAGTATGTTTTTCATTAGTGGGATTGGATTATCATTTTATCAACCAGACGCATGCGGTTTGCCATTTTTGCATACTTGCATGCTGTAACTCTTTTTTTTTTCTTGCTTTGGAAATTATCAAATAACTTCTCCTGCTCTGGGCGGAGCGGGAGGGTATCAGACTCTTACTGACTAAAACCCACCCGTGTTCCTTCAGTTGCCTGTACGTTCCCAGGGTTACGGTATCCTTTCGGACTTTACCTCAACCCCGGCAGGCATCGGCCCTTTACTCGTGGTTTGGTTCTGTTTTGCTTTTGGATCTGGTGTTCGTTTCGTGCTGGCAGTTAGACAGACAATGTGGTATACTTATATATTTTTTTTTTTTTTTTTAACACAGTATCATCGGAGGATATGAAATCAGAATCACCAATGCTCCATATCAAGTCAACTATGGTGATGTTTGCGGTGGAGCTCTCGTACATAAGAAATGGGCACTCACCACTGCTCATTGTGGGTAAGTTCCGCATATTTATACATCTACATTTGCCAACCAGTGAACCGTACCAACACATCAGTTAAAGATAGACTTCTAATGCTGAACATGGCTAACCCATGACCAGATAAAAGTGAAGTTACAATCTTTACTTGTAAAAATCTTATCTATGTTTTACCAGCGGTGACATAATCTATTCTCATTTATAGTTCACTTAATCTTAATGATACACTCAATCTGCCTAACCTTTTCCCAACTATGTTGGGGTCAGCTTGCAGTCTAACCGGACGCAGCTGAATACTAGTATTTCACATGGAGCGACTAACCTCCACAACCCAAAGCTGCTTGTTTTTGCAAATAAATAAATCTGAATCTGAACCCAGTTACTGGGTAACACAATACCCTTCGGTACTGGTTGTCAGATTTTCCGGGTTCTGACGAGGGTCATGAGGGGTTTCGATGTTTTTAAAATATTTTTTAAATCATTTAATAAAAAATTCAAAAGAAAAAAAATTGATCGTCCCAATAAGTCCTTTTATTTGATAACTATGTCATGGTACAGTAATTCGCAAAAGGTTTTTTTACAATTTCCTTGTTTGCCCCTCAAAAGTACCCCCATTTTCAAAATTCATTTATTTACGTTACACGTCCGTGTTTGGGTCACAGAAATACATAATGTGTACAACTTAATCGGTCCATTAGATTCGGAGCAAATTGGCTGTGACAGACGGACGTACAGACAGACAGACACACGAGTGATACTATAAGGGTTCCGTTTTCTCCTTTTGAAGAACGTAACCCTAAAAAGAAAGAAAATAATGCCAGATAAAGCGGGCTGTTAAAAAACTTCTTCACCACCAACAGATTTATAGTTTTGATATTATTTTTCAGCACAAATTATACCTACATCCGTATAGGCAGTTCCTACCGTCTCAAAGGTCCTGAGGTCACTATCGTAGACCACATCGTCCATCCGAAGTACAAACTGAAGCATGGCTTTGATTATGACGTTCAACTCCTGGCTTTGAACCGGCCCCTTCATCTCAGTAAGCTGGTCCATACGATCCAGATAAGTGCAGTTGTCGGGCAGCACATCTATGTAGCTGGGTGGGGATATCAGAAAGAAAAGGTAAGTCAAATTCGGAAAAAAGAAAAGAAAACATCGGGCAGTCTTTGGAGACTGCCGATAGAAGTTAAAACTAAGTAAACTTTTTGATACAACTTAACGCCATCTACTGAAAATGTCAGAAATTTATGTGGCTTGCTGTCGGTACTCCAAAAAAATAAAACAGAGTGCGCTGTCAACAAAAAGTGCTCAACGCGCTTTCGGTGACGATGACGCGAGTTCCATGATTTTTGTTCATTCAAAAAGTGCTCAACGCACCTAAAGACGATTACACTACAAAAAAAAACTTACTACGAAGGCCCGTAGTGTTGCCAACAATAATAAAACTAACTGTCGATTCAGCAACCCGCACCTCTCACTAAAAACCCTCACTCCTCTAAATACTATGCTTAGCTAATATTTCTAATATTTATTTTAATAAAACATCACGCTTGTATTTCGCGAAAGGGGTGGACAGAGGTTTTAACTATATAGTACAAGTCACAAGTTATATTAAAGGTGAGCAAGACTGCTTGTTGCTAACTACTAAGAATTTACCAATAGCACTATTTCGACCTGAGGATCGAACCAGGACCTTACAACACAGCAGTCACACTTGTCACTTACACATACAATAGGGATGGTAAATGCGAAAAATAAAACTATTTATTCCGTCAGTCAGATAATAATAAAATATTAGGCACGTATTTTTTGGTTAATCATATTAATAAAAATGGTTTAGATAAACCCCATTAAAGTTGGGGAGTGGGGGCTCGCTACGTCATAAGTCAGTATGAAATCTACCGGGGAGTGACGTCATGCCAGATTTTAACGTATTGCCTACTCAATGTATTGCCGTAATCTTTTAATTACGTAAGAAAAGAAAAAAATCATGTCCAATATTTTTTTAATAATCTACTTAAAGGACAAAAAAAAAATTTGTCTACATCCCTATTAGTAAAGGGTGACTTTAAAGAAAATCCACAAAATTGAAGGGTTACACCCCCTTACACATCAAATATAAACAACTTTTACAATGGGACCAATGGAAATGGTTGATTGTTTTCAATACCTAATTGAATTGATACATTAGAATCTTGTTACGATCATTACGTCATATTATTGGCTATAAGTCTCGATTCCCAAACAAAACATTATATATAATGTGACATACAACTTTAGGCTTAATCAAATAAATTATCATCATTCTCCTGCCCTTATCCCATTTTATTTGGTGTCGGCGCAACATGTCCCTTTCTTCTATACTTCTCTATTAGTCGTCATCTCAGTAGTCACCCCCTTTCTAGCCATATCATCTATCATAGTCCATCCATCATTTCTTTGGTCTTCCCCTACTCTTATAGCTATCGACATTCATACTCAAAACGTTCTTCACGACATTTTCCTAATTCCTCAGTATCACATGGCCATGACAACCGATTTCCGCACAACTTTTCGGTCACCGGTGCCACTTTCAGACTTTCTCTTATGTATTCATTTCTTATTCTATCCATTCGTGTAACACCACACATCCCTCTTAGCATTCTCATCTTAGCTGCATGCAATTGCCTTCCATTCATCCCTTTTGTGGCCCAACATGCTGATCAAATAAATAGATAAGATATAATAGTAATACAAACAAAACGGTTCTTGTTTCTCCAGGGTGACTACCTAGACACCCTCCAGCAAGTCCAGATCAAGATGGTTCCTATACAGGAGTGTCAAGAAGTGAACAACTCTTGGTACAATCATACGCTTACTTCGAGGATGTTCTGCGCGGGAGGTTGGGGGCATGATGCTTGTCAGGTGGGTTTTTGTGCTACACAAAGACATTCTCTTATGATAACATAACGCAAACATAATCAGCCTATAATGTTCCCACTGCTGGGACACACACAGGCCTTCTCTCTGTCAGAGGGATTAGGCCATAATCCACCACGCGGGCCCAGTGCGGGTTGGTAGACGACACGTCTTCGAATTTTTGGTTCTAGGACATGCCGGTTTCCTCACGAAGTTCTCCTTCACCGTTTTGAGAGCAGTAGTGATGAAATGATTTACTCAAAGTAAAGCGCCTGATTAAATGATACGCATAGGTAAATTGACCTTGGTGGACAGTGGTGCTATCTACAACTGCGTCAGTAGCTAAACTTAATGACCAAGTTGAAAAGTGTTATACTGCAGAAATTTGTATTTTTTTCTGCTTGTGGGCAGCACCATAGTGTTTTCTCATTCAACTCTTGCATCTGCACTTGGACTATTGCACATCTTGAAAACAAGTTCATTATTAATTTATCGTATCGACTTCTAGATTTTGTAATGGGCCCCCATACGAAAAAGGATCTCGCAGATCCAAGCAGCCAATGCTTTGCCTACCAACTGTACCTACCCTTGTGTTAGATATAAGCAAACAAAATATTGAAATATCATAAAATATTTATTTAGTTAGTTAGTTAGTGCATACATGAGATGACACACACAAGAAAAGAGAAGAAACAAAAGAAGATATAAAATATTTCAAATTAAGAAAAGAAAACAGTAAATACAAAGCTATAAAAAGAGGTTTCATAGGTACTTAACCTACTTCTTGTTGACTCTAACAAAATTGCCAGGCCAGAAAAATAAAATAAATCTGTCAATTTGTGACAAAAATAAATAAATAAATTGTGCTAAAAATTATTATATATCAATAGGTAATATGATTAATTTAGAAACGGCCCGCAGATGCATTTTACTGTCAGCTGTTCGAATTTCAACAACTCGAACCTTGTTATCGGAAGCTGGAAATATTTTTGTTATTCTGCCCAAAGGCCAGTGAAGAGGTGGAGTGTTTGGGTTTTTAAGCAACACTACCATATTTTCCTTAAGATTTGATAGCTCTTTTTGCCACTTATTTCTATTATTCAAGAACGATAAATAGTCATTTGACCATGCCTTCCAAAAATGCTGCCGTGCTTGTTCACAAGATCTCCAAAAACGAAGTCGATTTGAAGGGACCTCTGTTATATCTGGGTGAGGATAGGATGTCAGAGAACTACCAATTAAGAAATGACCTGGAGTCAAAAATGAAAAATCATTATGATCTTGCGAAAGAGGGGTAAGTGGGCGAGAATTTAATATACTCTCTATCTCTGCCATAATTGTATTTAATTGCTCATAGGTAAATATTTTTGAGCCAGCTATTCTTTTAAAATGATACTTGGCAGATTTGACTGCCGCTTCCCATAGACCACCATGATTTGGACTATAAGCGGGTATAAAATGAAATTGAATACCTTTAACGGAAGCATAACTATGAATCGCATCTTGAAAGGTTTTACTATTGTGTAGCTTATAAAGCTCGTTCAATGTATTTTTAGCTCCTTTAAAATTTGTGGCATTATCACAGTATATATCTGATGGGAGTCCACGGCGAGCTATGAATCGCTTTAAAGCCGCCAGAAAGGTTTCAGTAGTCATGTCAGTGACTACTTCGATGTTTACAGCCTTGGTGGAAAAGCAAACAAACACGACCACATATCCTTTGGATATAATACTTCGGCGTATAGTTGATTGTTTGACGTCAAATGGTCCACAGTAGTCAACTCCAACCTTTTCAAAAGCCCTAGAAGGCGAGATTCTGTCTTTAGGCAAGGATCCCATCAGCTGAGAAGCTGTTTTAGCCCTATATCTGTGACATACCAAACATTTATGTATAACACTTTTTATTTCTCGAACCGAGTTTATAATGTAATATTTTTGAGACAAACTACTCATAACAAGCTTTAAGCCTCCATGTAACAAATTCAAATGTTCATTTCTTATTATTATTTGAGTAAGATAACATTTCTTTGGAAGAATGATTGGAAACTTCTTTGCGAAGGGCAGATCTGCATTTGTTAAGCGTCCACCTACTCTTAGCATATAATTTTTATCAATAAAAGGATTTAAGGATTTTAAATTTGATTTAATTTCCTTATTATTCTCTAAGCATTTTAACTCTTCTGAAAAATATTGAAGTTGAACACCTCTTATTAAAGTTTGAATGGCATCTCTGATTTCTTGAGCAGAGAGGCTTCCAGTATTTACCGGTAACTTTTTACATTTATTTATAAACCTTAGAATGTATGACATAACAAATACACATTTATTGAAACTAGAGAATTTAGTGAATATTGGTAACAAATTATTATGCTTATCCGGGAGAATAGAATGTTGAGTAGTATTTATGTACATATCAGAGTTCTCTTGTTGTTCCGTATTAATTAAAGGAGACTCTATTTTCGATAAGTAAAAATTATAATTGTTACAATTTTGTAAAAAATCTGGTCCGTGCCACCACATTTTATTTTCACATAGGCTATGTGGATCACAGCCTCTGGATAAGATATCTGCTGGATTACATGATCCAGGTGTGTATAGCCATAACATACTATTTGTAAACTTAGAAATTTCATTTACTCGATTACCCATATAAGCAGGTAACTTAATGCTATTAGAAGAACTTAACCAACCTAATACTATTTTAGAATCACAAAATAGATTAATTTTTTTAACATTTGGAAGTAAATTGGAAATTTTATGTACAAGTTTAGCTAGTAATAATGCGCCATTTAATTCTAGCTTCGGCACAGTTAACTTTGAATGTAAGGGAGCGATACGCGACTTTGAACATAATAAGTATACATGATATTTACCATCTACTTTTACCTTTACATATATACAACAGCCATAAGCAGTCATAGATGCATCACAATACCCAATTAGCTCAGTTTCATCAGATTCGAACATGTGCAAATAACGCTTTACCTTAATATCAGACATAGTAGAGATCTCTAAATGAAACTGTTGCCATGTTTTTGCTAATTCAACAGGAAGTGGCTGATCCCAGTCTAAGTTACATTGCCAGATTTGTTGCAGTAATAACTTGGCTCTAACTATCAGCGGGCCAGCGAAACCCAGAGGATCAAACAGCCTACTGACTGCGCTCAATACCGATCGTTTTGTAGGGACAACGGGATCTTTTGGTGAAGACACTGCGTTACCACTGAGTTTCAATATGTCTTCCATGGGCTCGTACAAAAGACCAAGTGCTTTTGTTATGAGACACTCCCGGTCCAAGTCTCTCTGTTCAAAAACCAACTTATCTACTGGTAAATCTGACAGTAAACTCTTTTCATTGGAACACCATTTATGCAAATCAAAACTTCCTAATTGCAGAAGATCAGTTAGTTCTTTTCTTAACTGCATGGCGTCTTGAAAGCTGTTTGCACCGGTAATGATGTCATCACAATAGGAATTATGTAATATAGCCCTTGAAGCTAATGGATACTGAGCCTCATAAGTGTTGGCCAGTTCAATCAGACATTGTATTGCTAAATAGGCAGAACTTGTTAAACCATAAGTTATTGTTTTTAATTGTAAACATAGTAATTCTTTATCTGGACTTTCGCGCCATAGTATATTTTGGAGAGCCCTCTGATCGGGGTGCACATTAATCTGTCTGTACATATGACGGATATCAGACATAATTATATACTTATTATGTGCGAAATAAAATTAATATTTCAAATAATTGCTTTTGATTAACAGGCCCGTTGCATAATATATCATTTAAACTAACGCTACCTTTAATCTTTGCACTGCCATCAAAAACGACACGTAATTTATTTGTTTTCTTGTCAGTTCGTAAAACTGCGTGATGCGGGAGGAAATATAAAGGTTGCTCATTAGGTGAACACGTGTTGACATCAATTACCTTTGCATGTCCCAGTTCAAGATATTCATTAATAAAGTCAATGTACAAGGAGCGATATAAATCTTCCTTAGCAAAACGTTTCTCTAAATTATAAAAACGCTGCAGTGCAATACTAAATGACTCTGAAGTATTAATTTGTTTTACATCTATTTTTAGAGGTAATTTAACCTCAAAACGATTATTATTTAAAGTAACTGATTCGTGAAATATTTTTTCACAATATTCTAGCTCCGGTAGTTTTTCAGAATAAAGCTCTGGGACCTTTTCTGTCTCCCAGAACTTACTGACTAGAGACTCAAGACCAGGAGTGTGCTCTACAACATGCATAGCAACGGACTTATGAGTAAAAGATGGAAAGAAGTCACCTGAAATGACGTATCCAAACCGGGTATTGAGCAGTATCGGATCCTCTGGACTTCCCTCAATTTTTCCATCTTTTATAACTCGAAAGAAAATGTCAGCAGCTAACAGTAGTGTTATTTCATCTGGAATATAGAATTCAGTATCAGAAAGTGTCACATGTTTAGGTATTTTGAACCTTGATAAATTTATTGACCTTTGTGGCAACTTCCCTGTGACCTTATCTACTACAGAACAAGTGACAGAAATATTAAAGTTTTCTGTCATAGAATGTAATGTTAAATTGACAGCTTTATCAATTTTATGTATTGGCTGACCCCCAAATGCCACAACATTATGTTGCTGCGTGTATGTTGGGATGCCCAGCTTATTAACTAAAGTGTTTGTACAAAAAGATGTTTGACTGCCACAGTCTAACAATGCACGCACTATATATTTATTTTTTTGTGAGTCTGACACTAAAACCTTTACAGTAGGTAAGAGCACATTAGTGCTTGATTGCTTGGACGAATGCAAACTTACTTCAGGTTGCGATATCTGCTCTTGGTGTTGATGTGCCCGAGCATCACTCGGCACAGACCTGTGCTCGTCATGATGTATTAAAGTATTATGGATTTTAGAGGCACATACTGTACATTTAAAATGAAAACGACACTTGCTAGCATGGGAACATAAACATATTTTACAAAAGATATTTGCATTTACATATTCTAAACGCTCATTTATCGACATTAAAATAAATTTAGGGCATTTAAATAATTTGTGAGATTGACCACACAGTTTACACTTTGACGCTTCGGAAATCTTAGAGAAATTAACAACCTTGCTCTTACTATTTACAAAAGATGGGCTTACCTCCAGGGACATTGCCCTCTTATCTAAAAATATCAATAGTTCATTTATTGTAGGCATACTTCCCATATCCCTGTCTGCGTGAAATAGCCTGACGGTCAATGGATCAAGCTTGCGGGATATTATGCAAACTAAGATTGAATCCCAGTAGTCGACGGGCTCCTTCATATTCTTAAGGGCAGAGATCTGCTGCCGAATCTGCGCCACCAAATCTCGTAGCTGTTGTGCCGTACCTCGGTGAATTGCCGGCAAATCGAGTATCGACGTTATGTGGTTGTTGACGAGCAGCATCGGATTGTTGTAGCGTGTCTCTAAGATCTTGACAGCAGAGGCGTAGGATTCGTTGGTCAGCGGCAAGTTGTCTATCAGTGTAAGTGGTTCTCCCTTAATATATTTCTTTAAATAAAAAAGCTTTTGAACATCAGACAGCCTTTTATCTGAGTGTATTATCGCCGTGAAGAGGTCCATGAATGGCTTGTAACAAGCAATATCTTTTCCATCGAACGTTTGGATATCAATGCTCGGCAAATGCGTCGTTCTGTATTGATCAGATGAGCCCTGCAAGTGAGAGTCCTGCGAAGGTTTTAGTAATTTTTTCTTTAATTTTTCAATATTTATTGAAAGCTGTGTGACGCGGTCGTCAACCTCGTCAGAGTCAGGCTTGTCATCCTGCACTAAAAGCTCCATTTCTACGGCCTGATATTGCTCGTAAGCTTTTTCTAATTGTGCCTGACGAAAGGCGACGTCTTCATAGTCAAGCTCCTCAATGGTATGAGCTTCGAAATATTTTTCTAGACGCGTTATGGCCGCCTTTCGCAGTCCGTGTTCAATGCGGAGTTTCTTAGTTATATTTTCTGCCATTATAGTAGCAGACGTGGAGGAGCGATCGGAAAAATAAATATCGCTCTCCGTTGACATTGATATTAATATTGCAGGTTAGTATTGTACTTAGCTGTGCTTCATAAGGCGATATTCCATGGGTCGAATCGCACACGATTTTGTATGTGCAAAATAGGAACACAACAATCGGCGCACAACGTTTTACACTAATATAAATTAGGCACTGGAAAATAAAAACTCGCGCTCAAACTTCCCTGGTTTCGGCACCAATTTTTGTTAGATATAAGCAAACAAAATATTGAAATATCATAAAATATTTATTTAGTTAGTTAGTTAGTGCATACATGAGATGACACACACAAGAAAAGAGAAGAAACAAAAGAAGATATAAAATATTTCAAATTAAGAAAAGAAAACAGTAAATACAAAGCTATAAAAAGAGGTTTCATAGGTACTTAACCTACTTCTTGTTGACTCTAACACCTTGGCTACCTACCTAGTACGAGACATCATATAAATAGTCACGGAAAATTCAATAATATGGTGAACGCAAGGGTAAAGGTGAAAATTTGTTAACTTGAATTCACTTTTTTTCTTTCTTAAAATGGTAGGTTTTCCTGTAGGTAATAGTTTCTCTTTATGCCTAATGACAAATTTTCTTTTCAGGGTGACAGCGGAGGAGCAGCAGTATCATTCGGTAAACTCGTCGGCATCTCGTCGTTCGGCTTCGGCTGTGGTCGGAGTATGCCCGGCGTTTACACGAATATTTCCGACAGCGGTATTAGAGAGTGGATTCGAGATTATACTGGTATATAGAGAGAGTGTTTTGTTTTATTTATTTACTCACTCATCACGACTGAATGTCAGTCTCGGAAAGAACGTTAAGCCGTTGGTCCCTGCTGACAGTCTTGGATCTTTGACAGTCGTTACGGTCATCAGAAGACCGAAAGTCTGACAACCAGTCTTACCAAGGGGTATCGTACTAGAAACTGAGTTGTGGAGGTCAGATAGGCAGTCGCTCCATTTAAAATACTGGTATTCAGCTACATCCAGTTAGACTGGAAGCCGACCCTAACATATTTGGGAAAAGGCTAAGCACATGATGACTGTATGAGGTATGTACCGGAAGGGACATACGCGAAGCCCTTCTGGGACAGTCACAGTGAAGTACAACTACATTTCGACAGTTAGTTAGTCCCATGGAAGCGATCCTATTGTCATTCACCGTACAAAAATCTCGAATCTGGGCTGCTACTGAGAATTTTGTAATGCAAAACCTAATCCGACTCATTACAAAACGAGTTTCTAGTTTTGGCACAACCTTAAACCCTACTATGTAGAGTTTAGGGTTGTACAAAAATTAACTGCAAATTTTTGTATTTTGAACTTTATTCATACCATAACATCACGACTGTATTCCCCGAAGTGTAAGGCAGAGGTGTACTTATGTAGTACATCCAAATTTCGCCACTTACACTTACAGTCTTTTATAATAGAGGGTAAGCCATCAACCGGGGACAAACCTACTCCGGGCTGAGAAATTCCTGATGGGCAAACCTAATAACACTTTTCCCAACCTGGAAGTCGAACCCAGGACCTCTCGCTCAAAGGTAGCGCTTGCACTAGACCAACAAGGCAGTCCACTTTATTCCCACTAATAACTCAGTTAAACTCAGTGACAAGTCAGTTTCTGTATGAACAAAATAAAGTTCAAAATATAAAATTCACTGGATAATTTAAACCTGATCAAAAACTAAACCTTTTGTAGTAATAAACCCGAAGAAGTTTGTCTGAATGGAGCATCGAACCCACTACTCCACGATACACAGCCATGCTTGCGACAACCAGACCAATGGGGGTATTCGAATAACTATTGATCAAGAGAGATGTCTCCGCAAAGCTGTCAACACATGCCTATTAGACTAACTAGCATAATCCTTCACAAACTAAAAACAAATGAAATAACAAAATATACTACAACACTGTACTAATCACCAGTTACTCACTAGCTCAATAATCCCCACGTACGTTCATCACCCCGCTTATTAGCTTTGTACCCAGTAGAGAGATAAATTCGGTGTATTCGCCGTCAATGAACTTTCAATGAGGTGAGCATCAGTTTGATCGACAGATGAAGCCAATCGAGCTCTATTTGATGCGACTATAGTGGTACTGTTTTTCGTAATGGGGTTGGCAGATTTGTAGGGTTCTATTAAAATTAGTTTTAAGTAACTCCCTCTCACAGAGAGGAGGCTTGTGTCCCAGCAGTGGGAACATTATAGGCTGTATATTACAGTAAGTAGCTACCAAAAAAAAATTGACAAGCATTTCTTGTATTTATTTGAAGGTGGTTTTAACTCATTATATGTTAAAAAAGGATGAAAGGTGAATTTAAAGTTTAATTTCAGATTTAAAACTAATCTTGCTAAAGTAAAACATTCATATAAATGATTAGTTAAATCAGGGGTGGGCAGACTTTCACTAATGGCGATCTATATCAATAAATTGAGACGACAAGCGATCGACTTGCAATAAGACAATATTTTTTTTATGTTAAATCGTTTATTGTAGGTATTGCGCACATATTACTATTTAAATATACTTTTATTTACAATTAAAGAAGTACAGTTTCTTATTATACAAGTTAATAACTAATAACTACTAAAAATAAGTATGAAGCCAATCACATGAACTAAGAGTGTTTTTATCAGTTTTCGGGCCTCTCTGGACCGATTTACTTAGAGGTAGATGCATGGCACTGCGTATTTTCTGCTAATTTCTCATAGGAAGGCACGTATTTACTAAGTGCCAAACGTAAACAGGAAGACAAATGTTCGTCGGTAAGTCGATTGCGGTATTTGGATTTAATTATTTTCATTTCAGAAAACGCAGATTCGCACAAATACGTCGACCCAAACAAAGCAGTTAATTGCTGTGCGATTTGTTGGAGACTTGGGTATTTTTCTTGGGTCAAAAGAGACCAAAAACTGATATCTGTTGCTTTGGCTTTTAGGTGAACATCTGAAATGATCTGTATCATCTCGTTTTCGAGAGAAGACAAATCCGTGTCAAAAGTATTCGATATTTCAGAAGCAGTAATTTCAACATCCACACAAGAAAAAGGATAAATCATGAAAGTAACAACGTTCGTCAATTTTTGTAAGTCAGAAAAACGTCTTTCAAACTCGCTGAGAATATTTCCAAGTTCTGTTTCGTATTTATTATAATTTATTACGGCGCTTGCTTTTGCTTTCAAACACGCAAAATTTTTCAAGTCCTTTTTTTTCAGTTGGTTGATCAGAAGCTGCAATTTACTTTTAAATGAGTTAATTGTGCTAATCATGTCCATAATAGTTTTATCTTTCCCTTGTAGCTCCAGGTTTATAGAATTCAAATGACCAGTCACATCAGTAAGGAAAGCCAAATCACACAGCCAACTTTCATTTTTAAGAATCTCCGTGTCATCACCCCTTTGATCCAGAAAAGAAATGATTTCAGGTAGTAATTCTTGAAACCGTTCTAAGAAACTGAACGCACTTTAAATACTGGTATTTTGACTGGTGAAAAGACCACTGTTATTGGAATTAGCCCAACACGTCAGTAAATTTTTAGGAATGCGTGCGATCGACCATAGATTCCCTTGCGATCGACCGGTCGATCGCGATCGACCGTTTGCCCACCCCTGAGTTAAATCATCAATAAGTACAAGACGAAAATGAAGTTGATAAAAACGAAAACTAGATACCACTATTGAAAATTTTCAAGTTTGGTACGACAATTGAACCTCAAGTTTCAAACCCTTAATTCCAGAAGCATAATCACTACTATACTATACTATTCCCACTACTGGGATACAGGGCTCCTCTCTTCCAGAGGCCACTTGGGCTGTAATCCACCATGCGGGCCCAGTGCGAGTTGGTAGATGTCACAAACATTCGAAATTTTTGCTTCTAGAACATGCCGGTTTCCTCACGATGTTTTTCTTCATCGTTTTGAGATTTATGTAACTTCATACCTAAAAGTAAATCGATAAGTCTTAGTTACGTCTAACAAAATAACCTATTAACACTTCGCATCAGAATCAGTAATCATTCAATTCCATAACTGAACACGCGTATTGTTTTCATAGCCGCTTTATATCGCTTTAAGCTCAGCTTTGAGCGATAGTCAGTGTCGCTGCATCACTGCATGTGTTGAATCCTACATATTTGATGCTCCACGCATCCGTGTTGCCGCTGAAGGGTTAACTTGTACTATCCGTAGTTTGTGAGAGAATGCTTGTAGCGATTTAGGGTTGATAGTGGGCCTAAATTATATAACTTGGTAGAATATTTTTGACTTTTTCCATAGACTCGAAAAGAAGAGGAGGGTTGATGGTGATTTTGGTGTTATTTTAGGTTAGTGAGGTATTGGGTTTTAAATAACTTTCGTAAGTGTTTGTGGCTTAGCAATAACAACCGCACGGATTGATCGATCAGTTTAAGCAACGCTTGCCGCTCTTGGTCTGTAGATGAGTGACCATATTTACAAAAGACCCTTCGATCAATAATGCACTTATTGATCGAAGCCAAGACCCCTTCGTGTCTCGGAAAGCACGTTAAACCGTTGGTCCCGGCTGTCATTCGTGGATCTTTGACAGTCGTTACGAGTCGTCAGAAGCCTGAAAGTCTGACAACCAGTCTTATCAAGGGGTATCGTGTTACTCAGTAACTGGATTGTGGAGGTCAGATAGGCAGTCGCTCCATGTAAAATACTGGTATTCAGCTGCATCCTGTTAGACTGGAAGCCAACCCCAACACAGTTGGGAAAAGGGTAGGCAGATGATGTAGTCTGAATTTGTGCCCGGTCAATGCCGGGTT
Source organism: Conistra vaccinii (assembly GCA_948150665.1). Lineage (NCBI taxonomy): Eukaryota > Metazoa > Arthropoda > Insecta > Lepidoptera > Noctuidae > Conistra > Conistra vaccinii. The sequence goes on along the minus strand of OX411340.1, from coordinate 7,765,453 downwards.
CACCCCCTGTTGCATGAGACTTTACTATAACTACCAAAAAGTAGGTATTCTGCTGCAGCAGCAGTGATAGCCTAGGTCTTGAGTTCGAACCCCAAGGCACGCACCTCTGACTTTTCGAATTCATGTGCGAATTGTATAATTATCACTTGCTTTAAATACGATGAAGGAAAATATCGTGAGGAAGCCGGTATGCCTGAAAGATATTTCTCGACGGCATGTGAAGGTCAGAAGACAATGGACGACTTTAAAACTCTGACACCAGGTTAGTCACTTAACAAACGAATATAAAAAGAAGTAGATCTTCTATAGCCCTCTGTCTAACTCCTCCAGGAATGCAGGCGTGATGTTTTGCTTTGTGTTCTAGGTTAAGTTTTAGTAGTAGAGAGAAATGGTCTCTTCGTCTAGAAAAGTATCATCATTGCTATTTCTGCCACCATGCAAGATAGGTGTTTAGCGGTGAGTGGTTCATAAAATGATAGTCTGATTACACTTTTTAATTTTATCTATAACTGAGAGATGGCTGAATGCATTTGGATGAAATTTGACACACGGGTAGACCATGACCTGGAATAGGACATAGGATACTTTTTATTCAGATACTACGTTCCTGTGAGATAATTATGCGCCATGCACGTGGGCGAAGCCATTTTTAAAAGCTAGTATTTGTATAAAAGGAAAATTATACATGATAGATATCTATCACACGTTGCTTCATTTTTTATTCTTTTAACTTTTTGGGTACATAAATTTTATTGTAGGTGCATCGTCTTCACATATAATTATATAATTTATGTATACAATATATTGTAAAACATTTTAAAAGAGTAACGGTGGAGTTTATTTGCCCATTCTTCTCCATACGAAAACTACCTTTTGGAAGGGGCGACTAGAATCAATTAATTTTTTTTGTAGTTCAAAGGTGCCTTTTATGTACCTAATTGAAATAAATGATTTGACTTTGACTTTATGAAACTGGACAAAGGAGAAAAACAATAACCTTATCATAATGAATTCAATTTTTTATAGCAATGATTTTCAACACAATATTATAAAAAAAATGTCTAATGTCTAGATCTTTATGTCGACAGCCACTCACAGAGATAGGTTTTAGAGCCATAGCCACTCTTTTGATAAGTATCAGTAGTTTCAAGCTGAAAATACTTCAATAAACAAGTAAAACCTTCCGTCTACCGTTTGAAACGCATTTACTAGTGACATGAAAGCTTAAAACACAACAATTAAGCTCATTTTCGCGCTTCGTCAAATTCCGTAAACTTGTAATCCCCAAAAAAATTATCGGCAACGCCTGTCGCCAGCCCCAACTTACCAGCATTAAAGAGCTAAAATAAAAAAGATCCAGATTGACATGATAACGAATTCATCCCGGACATCGACGGAAAATATTACGATTTCAATATCAGCAAAAGCAAACGGCAGACAGAGAAGTTAAAACTGCATGAAAAACAGCGCACCATAAAATTTGCAGCGAGAAAAAATTGTCGAAAAACATTTTCCATTTTCCCCATTTTTCGACTACCCCCCGTGCTCATGCCAAGTCCTTATATACAACAAAACACACACATAGAAGGCCTTAATGTAATTAACTGTTCAATTTTGTATAAATACTTTAGAGTGTGCGTTTTCGCATGCATGTGTAAAGTACAGTCACGTACAACTGCGTTGGTGTGAGTTTATTTTATCCAACGCTGTTTGGTGTATATTGACGTGGGGTAAAGCGGGTAGTTTCACCCCCCAAATGGGGGTGATGACGATGACTGCGAGTCTGCGCAGTTGCCAGAAAGGGATGGAGAGACAAAATATACTATAGTCTAGGCATGATTAATACTAGTGATTTAACCAGGAATCGCTTGTTATTACGGGCTGTTGATGAATGATTGTTCTATAGTATTTACTGATGTTAAGTCGATGACTGTTATTGTAGCTCAAACAACGAAAAAGTTGCAAAGAAAAATTCATAAAAAGTGGAAAAATTATTAATTCGCACTGAAAAAGGTTCATCACGAATAATAGGTTAAGAGGGTGCATCCTAAAAGTTGGCAACGTCGTAAATAGCTGTCAAATATTTCACTGTTTTGATTAATTTTATAATATTTCTGTATGGAAATAAAAAATTTGGCTAACTAACTAACTAGAATATTAATAATGAATTGCAATTATAACATTGGATTTGGTATTGTTCCTGTTTTAGGTGTAAAAAAGGCATTTGGAAAGTTTCCAAATACTTTTTTTACATCTAAAACTAACTATTGGGTGTTACGATATTAATTGTTGCATTTCATAATCAATATACCACCAGCCTACCCCCTATACCCCCCTCACCCCCCCCCTCCCTTGCCTATATACCTTCAGTTTGCTACCTGTAAAAAAACCTGTAAAAATCACTACCCATTGTACCCATGGACCATAAAAACAAAAAATGAAAGAAATTTAGCGCAGACTAAAAGGCACACAATATAATTCTAAATTCAGCAGATGAAAAAAATAAAATAAAAAAGTGATTCAAGTACGTTCTTACAAAAATCAATCCTAAGCTTTCGATCCAGAAATATCAAAATCGAGTATCTTTGATCGCCTTTTCAAGACGAAATGATAATCCTAATTAAATACTTACCTACCCATTTGCGTAGTCTTTTCCCAACTATGGGTCGGCTTCCTGTCTCACCAGATGCAGCTGGACACCAGTATTTTACCTGGAGCGACTGCTTATCTGACCTCCACAACCCAGTTACTGGGTAATACGATACCCCTTGGTAAGACTGGTTGTCAGACTTTTACTTTCGGGATTTCAGGCTTTCCTATTGGAATTCTTACAATAAAATTAAAACAATCATTTCTAATACCCTTACACTCCTACTAATTTCCCGTAGAACCAGCGCAATGATACACGTAATAAGGTTATAACCTACCCCAATGTTAATTTGACCCCAAAGCCGTTTAGGCAGTCAAAATTCCATCATGATCAGTCCAATGGTTTTCGAGATTAGTTTGCGCAGACAAACATATTGATGACCAAGCCAATTAATATCTTTACCCCTGTTCAATCATCGAAGGGTCGGTAGAGGCAGTTGAGTTGTGAAAACAGTGATTTTAGCTATAAAAATAATTTTGAATTCTTAATTTTTCTAAGCTCTACTGCCAGATAGATTGCAGACTGACATTTTATGCTCAACTCAGACTATAAAGACGTTTTGTATAAGCTTAGAAGAGAATTTCCACCAACATGCATTCAGTAAGCATGCCAGCCCAGGAGCATTGGTAGCCCACTGGTAACGGCCGCGACTTACGAGTTGGTCGTGGGTTTGAACAAGGCGCTTTACTTTGTGTAAATAATTTCATCACCACTGCTCTCAAAACGGTGAAGGAAAACGTCGTGAGGAAACCGGCAAGTCCTAGAACCAAAAATTCGAAGACATGTGACATCTACAAACCCGCGTGGTAGATTACAGCCCACTTCCCCTCGAAGAGGAGGCCTGTGTCCCAGCAGTGGGAACATTATAGGCTGATTATGCTAAAGACATGTGCATATTTTATGATCACAACTCATGTGCAATTATAAATTACAATTACATTCGCACACATAACTAGTTTTCTTACAGAGAAACAATAATATATATTCGTGTTTTACTCGGAATGTGAACCTCGGACCCTTTGACCAACAGGCTTCGCTAATAGCACAATAGATAAAGCTAACATCCTGGTAGGATCAGATTGCCAATTTATTGGTAATAGGTTCGAATCCCTGGTGATAATTTTCTGTGTTTTTAGAGTTCCGTGTGTAAGATAAAGTTTAAAACTTCTTGTTTTTCTTAACTTTTTAAGTGATATTGTCAAAAAGAGTGGAAAACTTTTTGAATAAACTATAACTATATTTTGTGTTCATTTCCTTCTCTGTCTTGAAAACTTTTAGGTTAAAAACTTAATTAGGTTATATTTCTGAAAAGAGACTATACAGGGTGTTCTGTAATATCCGACGAAAAATTTCAACGCTGGTTTCAGAATCATGTACTGAATCCATGGTAACCGGCTTCGCGTCGATGTGCCACCCTCCATAAAACCAAAAAAATAAATTTTAACTAAAAACCAATTGACAATGTTGTAAAAATTCGTGTATCGAATTTATGAAACCAAGACAATCACGAATTATTGTTACAGATTATAAAATAGACAACAATAATTATGATTAGTTTGCACTCCAGATTCTCTAGAGATCCGAAATCCCACTGTGAATTCCAAGAATAACACAAGAAGAAAATAATACACGTAAGGCAAGTACGGAACCCCAAAGAACGCACGTGACTCTTCTTTAGTAGAATTATTGTGTTTTCCTAGAAAGTGTCTGCGAATATTACCGTCCTCTTACACAACATAACTTTATTGATATGAGCAGTAGTTTAACATTATATACAACAATATTAGGTAAATAAAAGGTCTTTTTTACGTCAACATTATCAACATAACATCACGCCAGTATTCCCCAAAGGGTTAGGCAGAGGTGTACCTATAGTAACACCCACATTTCGCCAGTTATGTTTTTTAAGTCCCATGTAATAGGGGCCGAGCCTATTGCCATCAACCGGGCACAAATCCAGACTCCGGGCTGCTACTGAGAAATTCCTGCAAAAAAAAACCAATAACACTTTTCTCGATGTTGGAATCGAACCCAGGACCTTATGCCCATCAGTGGCGCCTACATTATTCTCTTTATTAATAAACGTTGCTTATATTAAGAGACGTTTAAACTTAGAAAAATTAAGGTATGGTAAAGCAGACTTTTACCATTGATTAAGCAAAGTTTTTAAGCAAAAGGGTGTGACTAAACATTATAACAAAAAAAAGACGTGTGGCACTCGGGGACTGCCCCGGCGAAGCTATTGCATAGCATTTTTTATCAACTTACGCAATTGTAAAATATTAACCCGAATACAAGAAATACATATACAATGATGACATTGACAGGAACTGTTATTCACATTTATAGTTTTTAAAACTTGACACAACGTAATGGCCGGGAACATCAAACTAATAAAAAGGTTTTAATTTAACTATTAATAGTCAAGGATCATTCGTCTAAGTAAATTTGAACTTTATTGTCAAACAGTTAAACATAATTTTCAATACAACACTCTCGTATCATTCGTCTAAGTAAATTTGAACTTTGTTGTCAAACAGTTAAACATAATTTTCAATACAACACTCTCGTATCATTCGTTTAAGTAAATTTGAACTTTGTTGTCAAGCAGTTAAACATAATTTTCAATACAAAACACTCTTTTCGTAGGAAAAACAAAACACTGTTTTCGTTACGGAATTTCTGGATTAGGTCTCCACGCTCAAGGCCCGCGATAGAAGCTATTCAATAGCTTAAAAAGAAACAGTGTCGGCAGAAGTGAAAACTTGCACATTAAGGTTGTGCATTTTTGAATATTTTGGAATGGTTAGGGAATAATTTCGCACGAATTGCTTTATTTATCAGTATAAAAGTACTATAATTTATGTGGTTAATTATAATATTCATTAGTAGTAGTAGTCATATTCATAGTCATATTTATTTATTTTCAAAATATAGTCTAGCAAAACTAAACAAATTATTTAAACACTTTTCATGAAGTATGTTTTGACTACTTTTTTTTATCCATCAATATGGGTAAAATTTCTTACATCGCAATCTTTACGTAATTTCAAAGACTATTTATTTTGTTAGTTACTTTGTCGGTTGCTAGGCCGTTGCCTAGCAACCGATCTTACGGTCTTTTTTACCCATCCCAAAAAAACTGCACAACGCCGCTAAAGAAGGTTTCACTTCAAAAACAAGCAAGCTTAACAGTGGTCACATAATGATGAGTAACATTTGACATCCTGGCAGACGTACATACAGGGTGGCAGGGACATCGACGCGAAGCCAGTTACCATGGATTCAGTACATGGTTCTGAACGCCCCTGCGTTGAAATTTTTCGTCGGTAATTTAAAAAAAAATCTGCTGTTTCATAGAAAAGTGCAATACCTACGCGGTCAAAATGTATGGAACAGCAGATTTTTTTTTTAATAACCGTTGAAAAATTTCAACGCAGAATCAGAATCATGTACTGAGTTCATAGTAACAGGCTTCGCGTCGATGTCCCGGACACCCCGTATATACCAATTATTATGATATAAAAAATATTCATCATCGTCATCATCATCATCATCATCATCAAATTATTCATTGGTCAAATCAAATATCGCGTGCTTCCTGTTACACACTTTCGTCCCTTTTCACGAAATCTCACCCACAGGACCCACGCGATAGGAAAGATGTTATAATGATAACATCACTGTCACTGCTTTTCCTACTCGATATTCAAAATTATCTTCTTTGTTATTTCTAGATGTTAATCCTACTACTAGTGATACGCTTTTCAATTTTTTATTGAACATTTATTTATGCCAAACAGCAGCCAACTTCACAGGCTCCGTGGTACGTACTGTACAGTACTTGTGCCTGTGAAGTTGGCTGCAGATCGGAATTTTTCATTTAATACGGACTTTTAATACTGCCTTAATATTTTTTGGAGTTTCTTTCACATACCAGAAAGTATACAAACGTGTTCTATTTAGAACCTTAAAACAATTAAATGATTTTCCATCTTAACGATCTATCACATTGTGGGATTCATAATAAAAATAAAACACCAATAACACTTTTCTTCTTGCATTACCCGTTCTCAATTTCAACCCTATCGAATCAGAAATTAAAACAATCACCCCCAAATAGTTTTAGCCAACATCTAACAATGCTGTTAACACACAATACCTGCATCACACGTACTGGCTATTTCTATTCGAAACGCTAGCGGTACCACGGTCTATTGAACGAGAAAGCGATCCCGTCATCCCTATTCCTAGCTATGTTTTAAAATTGTTGCAGTCCCGAAACGGGACTAGTTGCATCTCTATTGGAAACTTAACTGGTAGGCTTAACTGTTCGTAGATTTAGAAGTGTTCGTTTTTTAGTTCAATGTATTATTTTTTATTGGTGAGGTTAGAAATGGCGTAAATACTGAAATTACGGGTTTAACAGTCTTACTTATAAACGCCTCTTAAATTTTAATCAATTGCTAAGTAATTGTTTAGCAAATTTCTTATTCATAAACACTATTTAGCACTAAGAGGTCGCTAAGCAATGGATTAGTAGCTGTCAAAATTAAACATAGTAATCAAACGTAGTTACTGCGCCGTCACCAAAAGACGTTTTAGCGCTTCTGTGGTCTAGACCACTTGTCTCAGATCTAGACGTTCCGGGTTCGATTCCCAGCGGGAGCGAAATATTCTGCTCGGTTTGGTTGGTGGTAGGGCTTGTTCTAAGTCCGCATGGCTAGCTACCATCATCTTACGTAAGTCTGTCGCCATAACAACAATGTTAACAGCATTGTTGTCTTCCGCAGTTAGAAGTAAGATAGCCAGTTCCTCTGTGGCTAAGGATTCCGGGTTCACCCCTTCTCAGTGCTTCTCTACATTATAGGAAGCCGTGTGCAAGATTTCACGTTCCTAGTCCCAGCAGTTTTGGCGGTGCCTTGAAATGTATTTATTTATTTAATACTTCAAGCACAGAAATGTACAGAGGCGGACTTAATGCCATAGGCATGTCAAATGTCAAATGTCAGTCAGTTTCTCCTTTTATAAATAGATGAGTTTTATCGATAGCCCTTTGATTCTAAACATAACCCATCAACAAATAAATGACAGTCGTCATGTTCTATTAAAAACGTTACAATTAGGTGAGTCAAGTTTTTTTCTTGAAAACGTTAGTTGTTATGCATGAGTAATCTTAAGGCATACAATTATTATTAATTTATAATAGTTCACACAATCACTTCAATCAGTCTTTAGTTATAGAAAAAATCTAGTTGTAAACTGCTGCTAACATTTTTTTAAATAAACCCTGGAATTTCTTGCTGGTTTTTAATTATGCTACCTTTAATCTAAATAATAAATTATAAATTTTTCGTCTTTTCAATATACACACATCAAAAGTGTCTAGGGATCAAGCATTTTTATGCGGATTTCTTGAGATTGAGATGTGGCTTTGTAATAAATTTATGATTTTATAAATTTATATGGATCCTTTTTGGTGCATTTCATAATTTGAATCAGGAACTGTGAATCAAATTCGAGTAAAAGATGAAAATCAGCTGTCAATATTTTCCCTATAAAAACATACAACGCATTGAAGACATTATTAGTGCTACTGTTTCCCTACTACTGATTAAAACCAACGTTATTATGGAGCAGCGACGTCATTTAAGCAGGGAAGAAATGCTCAGAGCCGTGGGAATGATAGAAGCTGGTTCCCGGCAACGTACTGTGGCTTTAGCTCTGAATACAAGTCAGAGTGTTATCAGTCGACTTTGGACACGTTACCGAAGCACTGGTACCGTGGCTGAGCGCCATGGAGGACGGTATCGCTGCACCACACGGAGACAAGACCGATACATTCAAATCTTAGCTCGAAGAGCTCCAACAATAACCGCCATGATGTTAGCCGTGAGGCTTCATCACTCTTCAGGGAACTTAATTAGCGACCAAACAGTCAGAAACCGCTTGCATGAAGTGAACCTTCATTCCCGAAGACCGCTACGGGTACCACCTATAGCAATGCACAATCGTAGGATTCGATATCAATGGGCTCTTGAACACAGAAATTGGGCAGAAGAACAATGGCGTTTCGTGTGCTTTTCTGATGAGTCTCGTTTTGGTATGAGACCGGATACAAGACGTATACGACACTGGAGAACCCCTGGACGCCAACAGCGATTAAAATCCTGCCAGGAAGTCCATCCTTATAGTGGTGGAACCATCATGGTATGGGCGGGTATTTGGATCGGCGGAAGAACTGAGTTGATTTGGATCAGAGGCAACCTCAACGCTCAAATTTATGCTGAGACGATTGTATCAGACGTCATCGTTCCTCTACAAGTGCAAATCGGTCCCTTATTTCAGTTAATGCATGATAATGCACGACCGCACACCGCAAGAGTTGTAAGACAGACTCTCGCCGCAGCTAACATCAATGTCCTGCCCTGGCCTGCTCAGTCGCCAGACTTGAACCCGATTGAGCATGCATGGGATATGCTACAGAGAAGAGCTCTGCCGAATATGGAGGGTATCCAGTCGCAAGAAGACCTTTTTTTGTTGTTGCAACGAACATGGGCGGCCATTCCACAGCGTGATTTGGATGAACTCATTTTGAGTATGCCAAACCGATGTTCTTGTGTTGTTAGTGTTCGCGGTAGAAACACGGATTATTAATTGTTTAAGTTACCCAATAAAATTTTAAAGAAAACTGTTATTTCAGTCTTTTTTTCGAACTTTAATGTTAGTGGTTCAAATGTCAAAAATCCCTTTATTAGGAAAATGGCAAATTTCTTTATTAATGCAAAGGTGACTTGGTTTATCGTTACTGTGACAAACGAAAACACTTTATTTGATGAATCCTTAAAGAAAATTTTAATTAATATCAATCAGGAGAAAAGTTATTGCAAAAATATATGTTGATCCCTAGACACTTTTGATGTGTGTATTTTAACCTAATCATTTCTGTGCGTCAATGTACTTTACTACTACTTATTGTTGGAGTTGTCCATTCGTCCAAATAAATTGAATTCATGCGAATTGCCTCAAGAAAAATGTATATTTTTTTAAATGGAGTTGTCCATTCGTCCAAATAAATTGAATTCATGCGAATTGCCTCAAGAAAAATGTATATTTTTTTAAATGGTCGATTCGCCCGGATTCGGGGAAGTTAGTTCGGGTGAATCATCAATAAGCCATTCTTACTTCTCAATAGGAAAGGACCAATTGGAACCGTGCACCTAGCTTCTGACGTTTCATAAGAAGTGTCCATGTAGGTTTATCTGAAATATGTCCTGAATTTTTGAGTGCGAGCAGAAAATCACTATTATCATCAAGGTTGGAAACTTTATTGAAGAAGACTAACTTGTAAGTGGCGAAAATCACACAGCATCTTTCATTTTTGAAGTGAAAATTTCTTCAACGGCGTTGTGCACTTTTTATGGGATGGATAAAAAATGTTAAGCTCGCGTCAGGACGCGACCGTAGTAAGATCCGTTGCCTAGCAACCGACAAAGTAAATATCAAAATATCAAAAAGATAGCGAGGTAAGAAATTTTACCCACATTGATGGGTAAAAAAAATCTGTCAAAACATACTTCATGAAAAGTGTTTATTCAAAAATGCACAACGTTAATGTTCAAGTTTTCACTTCTGCCGGCACTCCCGGAGTGCAACCCGTTATTTTTTTTCACTGCTACTTCTTTCATGAACCTGAAGAATGTGAAAGAATTTTCAGTTCAGCAGAAGAATGTCTTTCAGAAGATTTTTTAATAATAATCTGTCAAACAAGCCTATGTAAAATTACAGGATGAAAGGTGGAGGATAGCCTATAGACTCCTGCATCAAAAGATTTGCCGGTGCATGTCTAATCCTAAAGACAAACTAAAAAGGGCTCATTATCCTGTTCACTGGCACTCACTAGCAGAGCACGCAGCATAATGCGTAGCGTAAGAAGTATAGTGACAGTAGCATTAAGCTGCTTTTCCATCAAAATGTGCTAAGCTGCGAAGCGATAGTTTTTTGAAGTGAAAACTTCATAAGCGGCATTGTGCACTTTTTTTGGAATGGGTAAAAAAATTTTAAACTCGCGTCAGGACGCGACCGTAAGATCCGTTGCCTAGCAACCGACAAAGTTAAAATCAAAATATCAAAAAGATTGCGAGGTAAGAAATTTTACCCATGTTGATGGGTAAAAAAAAGCTGTCAAAACATACTTCATGAAAAATGTTTATTCAAAAATGCACAAAGTTCAAGTTTTCACTTCTGCCGGCACTCCCGGCAGTGCAACCCGTTGTTTTTTTTTTCATCTGGGACCCTCTTGGCCTGGACTTAGATAAGTTGGTGGTAGCTAGCCCGTCGAACTTAGAATAAGCCCTACCCCCCCTGGGAATCGAACCCGGGACCTCTGGGTCTGAGACAGGGTCTGGTGGTCTAATCACTAGACCATAGAAGCGGTTAAAATGTGTGGTTAGTCGTGTATCAAATTAAAATTCAAAATATTTTATAATATATCACCTAAACCTACATGCTCATTTATGAATCGTCAGAAGCTAAGTGCACGGTTCCAATTAGTCGTTCCTATGGAGAAAAACCAGCAAGAAACTCCACGGTTTCTCTTTTTGAACTGATGACAACCAATAGAATCGTTTTGTTTGGATAGTCTAGCTGATGGCTTAGCTCTGGTGGGTTCAATGTAGATAAGTTTTCATACGCGCAAAGGCCATCTGCATCACACAGCACACCCTACCTGCTCCGCTACAAAACTTATCTCTTATGGAAATAAACACATAGTGTCATAGCTTAGCTTCATCACTTAGGAAAGGCAGCCTAATACCATATAAGTTTTATCTATACCTAAACTTCACTTCGAAACTAGAACAATGTCGAAGTCTAAGGCGTCGAAGTCGAAAAATCGCGCGAAATTTTCATCACAGTTTTGTAACACATGGTACCTATCTTATGTAACTACATGCACGGGGGATTTAAAAATTGCGCTCGTTGTAATGCTGTACACTGAATATAAACTGCGAGAATAAAATTCTCAGTGCGGGCAAGTTCGAATTATGTGAGGTTATGTGTGAGGTCATTTGATTCGTAAAAAATCAAATTCTTTATACAAAAGTAGAAAGAATATTTCGCATCATGTAGGTATGTTTTTTTTTTTTTACTTATACGAATACGTCTATGAGTTTCATAGAGAAAGTTAGGGCAAGTATACAGGTAGAATCACTCCCTTGACAGATGCAGGTCACTAAATCGCCACCCTGTATAATAAAATTATATCAGACGAGCTTTATAACAAGGAGCATTATCATTACACTCATTCACCTATACGAATTCTCAATCAATACATACACAGGTCCCATCATATTTTATTTGGAGATCAACATGAAAATGTTACATTATATACAGGCTGATCATGTATTTACATAAACGTCCGATACTTTACGCGACGGCTTTAAGCCCGGACGTCCAATATATATTTATTAATTTCTGATAATTTTTACATGCAACACCATTTTCACGAGGCTTACGGGCGTCGGGAAGCGGTGGAGCGTCAGCAAAAATGTGCGTGCGAATTCATTTTTTTTTTCTTTAAGATTGTTTACTAATACTGCTGCTGTTAGAGTCAGTGGCTAATAACTATTTTCGATTTAAAAAACTTTATTTGACTCAAAAAGAATAAAATTATTCACTTCTATGACGAAAAACATACTTAATAACTATTAGTAAGGGGGCGGTTTATTTTGTGTAAATATTTTCATCACCACTGCTCTCAAAACGGTGAAGGAAAACATCGTTAGGAAACCGCCATGTGCTAGAACCAAAAATTCGAAGACATTTATACCAACCCGATTATATTACAGCCCACTCCCTCTCGAAGAGAAGAAGCCGTTGTCCCAGCAGTGGGAAAATTTTAGGCTCATTATGCATTATGCTAAACACTTCACATCTACTGTACTTATAAAAAAACTTAACAAAATAATCTCTTTCAAAAAATTTCCCTCTTTTTTGCGAATCCTACCGCTCACTGCAACGCATGCAGTTAATAATGATATATAGAATTTTGCGAGCGCTCCCTTAATCTGTTGCATTACTCGGTGATGCGACGCGACAACACCCTGTGTAATCATCATCATCATCGGTAATCATTATACTTTTATCACAGGTGATGAAGACGTGTTCCTTAGAAAAGATATTTGTTATTAAAATAAAATTATTATAATATAAGTAGGTATATTAAAATTATTAAGAGCGATTATTCTGAAAATAGGCAACGTCGCAAATAGCTGTCAAATATTTACCTGATATGATTAATTTAACAATATTACTGTATGGAAATAAGAAATGTGGCTAACTGAGTACCTAGAATATTGATTATGAAATGCAATCATTAATATCTTAATACCGAATATATAGTTTTAGATGTAAAAATTGTGTTTGGAAACTTTCCAAATGCCTGTTTTACACCTAAAACGGTTATAACTTCAAATCCAGTGTTATACCTAATTGTAATTCATTATTGATATTCTAATTACTTAGTTAGGCACATTTCTTATTTCCATTCAGTAATATTGACAAATTAATCAAAACAGCGAAATATTTGACATTTATTTGCGATGTTGCCAACTTTCAGAATACCCGCTCTCAAACTTTTTGATTGGAAGTCAAATATACTAAATATATTTTTATATAAATAGTTAATTTCCTCATCAATAAATACTATATACAATACTAGATACTTTTAGAACAGACTTAACGCCTATTCAAGTTTCAGACTTAGTTCAATACACTCTCTTTGGTTGATTATTGGCAAGCGTAACTGCTGACTAAAAGGTCCTGGGTTCGATTCTTTGATCGACCAAAGTGAGTACGGGTTTCCACTAAAAACTTTGTAACAGCTCAGAGTTAACATTCGTGTCCAGTTAAACTCACCCACAAGCAAAATTATGGTGTTACCTTCGCTTCTGCATAACCCTTTCTGTAATAAAAGGGTCATAATAATGTTTATGACAAATTATAATAATAATGAAGTTCTCGAAATCCTTTTACTTTAAACTCTTAGCTTAAATCATTTGCATAGAAAAACTCCAACCTCCAAACGTGTGTGGGATGTCAACTTGTCAAGTTTTGTCTAAAACCTAGACATTTACACCTACTGTATTTAACTAGGATTCGCCTAATGACTATAAAAAGTTCGAGTAAAAATAGTCATGGCAAATGTCAAAGAGCCAAGTGACATATACGTAAAATTATGATGCGATGTAGAAGTTACATTAGTACCAAGTGTAAGAATTTTGTATGCTACCTACTTCATATTTCTATAAAAAAAAAATACTCGGTCAGAATCCCTTATTTGTAGCAAATGATGTTGTGTGGCTCATTGCTCTAAAAAAACGCTATATTTTTAGAAACATATACCAATTAAGTTAACCTGCAATAGCTCAAAGTCTAATAGCTTATACCCCTGGGACCCATCATTGACAATTCGTCAAAAAAAAACGATACGATGTGACGGATGCACGTTCACATTGCCTAAGGAAATGAATTTTGTCGCGATTCATCAAAATCCTAATAGATGTTTACACTTGATTCGTGCTTCAGAGTTCAGTCTTAGACGAGCGCTTCATGCTTCGAAAAAAAACACGATTCGTTTTAAAAAGACGATACGTGATTTAAGATGTGGCCGTCATTTTTCACGATTCGTGATGCGTTTGAACACGAGCATTTAAAAGTTTTGCCGCCGTCAAAACAAAAACGAATCGAATGAATGAAAAAAGACGATTCGTCAAAAAACACGAAACGTCCTCGTGTGAATGAGCTCTAAGGTTCTCATAGAGTGGAGAAAGAAAAGTCGTGAGCTCAAACCCCTCTAGTCACACTTATGTCTTGAAAACAGTTTAAAAATATCTAAATTAGTTGGAGGGAAAATACGACAGTTATTCTTAAAAAAAGGTTGGTCCCTTTATTCCAAAAATCCTGCAGAATGAATGAATGAAATATGTATTTCCAAGAATACAGGTAGCTATTAGAAGTTCTTAAAATCTATGGGTATTCATCAACTGACTTAAGAATAACTATTTACTAACTTATTGCATCACCTTCGGAAAATAAGTCAAGTCACTTCTCAATTGATCTGTAACTATCGGTTCCCTATCTTTTTTCGTACTTACCCTGAAATCATGATTAAGTGATTGATTTATTATTTCAAACATCACGAGAGCATAAACCTGAAATCATTAAAATCAAAAGTCACTTTTCGAACGTCAAAATTACATAAGACAGTCCCCCAAAACGCTCGCCTTTCATCACTTCCTAGTGCAGGGGTGGCGAACCTTTATGGTTCAACGTGCCATTTTTCTAAAGAAACGTTTACTGAGGCGATAGACGTGCCGTCAAATAATGTTGACTTTGTGATTATTTGAAAAATAGTAAAACTAAATACTATCAACTCAAAACTCTTAATTTACTAGGTACCAAAAAAATACATTTTGCACCAGTAATAATTTAAATTAACATTAATGTGACTTATGTTGTTGCAGATTAGATAACAAATAACTTATATTAGGGTTGTAAGATGTTACAGCAGAATGCATGCTGAAATGCCAAACTATTTCCAAGCGACTCTTTAATGTTATTCATCTCTGAAAATAATGACTCGCAGGCATAGGTAGATGAAAATATGGTTAAAATAAAATAACACGAGCCAGCTTCTTCAAACAGTTAAATCTGTCTGGAATCGAATTCCATGTTTCTACAATTTTGTTACCGACATTTTAAATTAGCTTGTTATTCTTTCTATTTTAATCAATTACAAATTTTTCCTTGTCTCAATAGATTTTTGAATCCATTATGAACTACTTAGACTAGAAATCAAACAGCTGCATTTCAAATTCTTCAAAAACTAAAATGCAAACCGTTTCGATCGGTGACGTGCCCAAATTATTTTGTCGCGTGCCATCATGGGCACGCGTGCCATTGGTTCGCCACCCCGGTCCTAGTGCTAAAGCACTTCTTTCATTACTGCATCAAATCAAAGATCAAAGAAATGATCATCGAATCCCATTAACAAATAAAGTCCACACACAAATTCGAATCCATAACATTTCGATAGCAGGTCAGTGTCCATTGACCAATACCTCGAGGCTAATGTACTATCATCAAGGGAAAATGAGATGGTCAAAAATACGATTAGCATTTTGATAAAACACCCAAGTTCCATTTCCAACCTTCTGTTACAGGCAGAGGGTGGAATTTTGAATGGAGGAAAAGGTTCGGTAGTTGAAAAGTTGTGGTTGCATTTTCTATTAGTGAAGTTCACGCTTTGTTTGAGGGGGTTAGCAGTGAGCATAGTGTCAATGATTTTGGAAGTTTAGGAATTGATGTTTTAGTGATATTCGATTTGAAATGTTGGTAGGAAGGTTATGCTAGAAGATGTTTTAGAAGGTATATTAGAGTGTGAAGGTGCCTTAGGTTCAGTGGTTAGAAAGATCATTGATATTGAGGTTTGGCTTTTTTTTTCTTGAAGATCGTTTCAATTAGATTAAGATGTAAAGAATAGAGGCTAGGGTATCCGGGTATACTGACTTACTGTTTTTCAAAATCGGCATATTATAATCTCAGTCTCTACGCTCGATGTAATGACGATATCCGACCGTTCAGTAAAGGTAGCCAGAAACATAACGCACTTTTAATAACGATATCCACCCTTTCTACCTACCCTGTAAGTAAAACAGCATGAATATAATAGTACGTGACATGACTTATATACAGCCAGACATACATACTTAATGTATGTACGTTTTCAAGAACCACACAACGATGCAAATACACAAGTACATAAAGTTATTGATCCATTTTCCATAAAGCTCTTTATGAATATAATGTTCGGTATTTATACTTTATTCTAACAAGCCAAATAACAAACAAATATGATACACACATAGATACTGCGCTTAGAATATCCTAGATAGCCCACGCACACAGGGAAATGTGCTGAGTTTTATAATAAACACGTAAAATCATTATTTGATGATTTCGAGGTACGCGAGTCATTGGGGGTGAGGTGGGTGGCAGGAGGCCCTCATCCCAGTGGCCGAGGGGTCGCCGATGCAGCAGCAATGCAACCTACCCATCAGTGTGGCCGGCGAGGCAGCTGGTGTCGCGTGTATACCACCTACGCAGCGCGAGAAAACCTACCGCGCAAAAAATATCAAAAACCTACTGAAAAAATTCAACAATTATTAACATCAATATACAAAACGGCCTAAAATTCAAAAAATCGAAATAAAAAAAACCAAATTTGGTGACAAAATTCGAAATTTTGCGCGCATGCGTCTTACGCACCGCTGCCGCCCGCCGACACATTCAGAAATAGTTTTATGCAATAGACTCTATTTAATTTTTCTCCACAACACACCATAATCATAATAAATAGTATTAAGTGAATTTGTAATCAATAGTATTCAGCAACACTTGAACTCTATAGACTTTTAAACAACCGGTTTCATTTTACTGTAAAACTAGTGTTAAGGCAACTGAAGGCAGTTTGACTCGGATTTGTCGTACAAGGGCTATACTTAACATCAACGACCATCCGGGAGAAGCAGCTATCAAAAATAAAAAAGAAGAAGAAGAGAAGATCACATGGGAAGTCCGCGCAGAAGACCATGGCACTATAGACGCGGACTAAAATAAGTTAAATGCGCAAGAAACTGAAAAAAGCTAAGATTTCATAGCTAAGGAGAATCTAGCAAAACTAATAACAACCAGCGCCATTTGACGATAAAGAAACACGTTTTTTCGCAATAGAACAAGTTTTAAGTTTATATCAACCGTTATTACAAGGAATCAATAGAAAAGAGAATTTAAATCTTACGTTTTTTGAGTACATTTAAACAACACTGGTTAATTTTGGAACTTTTAAATATAATTTAAATTGATTTTTATATACAAAACTCTCTATATATATCTAGTGAAAAGTAATTTAGTGAAAGACTCTGGACCTACACGTTAAGGCTAAGTGATATTTGAAATATTTGGCAAATAAGTTTTGGGAAAAGCTTTCGACCAATTTCATCAACCGCTCCAGACATTGGTGGATGAAAACAAATAAGCAAAACAAAAAAACAAATTCTTGTGCCTTAAATTGGCCTTAAATTATAAGTAAAAAAAGGTAAGATAAAATTACTCCAAAAAGTTACAAAAAAATCTAAATTTTACCGAGTTTACCTACCTGTTGAAGCGACTTCTAGATTTGTTTAAATAGTACAAAATTAAAATAAAATTAACGTTAAGACTTAGTTAAATATTTGCGTTATTTCTATACCTATAACGTTTTATATGAGTATGTATGATTAATGGGCATAACAAGGGCAGACATACAATAAACTGACAATACTAAAGAAGACGTAGAAGAAGACAGAGAAGAAGAAAAGAAGACAGGAAATTATATACAAGAAGACTTTACAGAAGATATACAGAACTTTACACCTTTAAACCACGAAACAGACTTATTTCGTCATCCAGAAGACAGCACTCAGGTAAGATACTCATGATACGAAAATATGATGAAACTAAAAATTAAAATGTCCGTCCATCTTTGTTTTCCACGCGGTGCTTTCAAGTTGAAATTACTGGAAAGCACTGCTCAAAGTTCCATAGAAAACAGAATAATTTGATTGCTAGTTTCATCATTTTGCATTTTAAAAGATTCACGTACTTTTTTGGTACTTATATACATTATGTTAAAATTATATAATGAGCAAAATGGCCGCCCGCTATTAAAATAAAATTGACATCTATTATCTCGCTCGCACTTACTGGAACCGTATCGACTGTTTCATCTTTTTCAGGATCATTCTCGAATTCGTCCATGTTACTCTCTACATTACCTTCTTTTTTATCTTTTACTTTAGGTTCTTCGTGTTCGTCTTTAAACTTAAGTAATTTTATATTTTCTAAATCTAAAGTATTGATATAAAAATCCTTAACATAAAATAAAAAAAATGACTTAAAAATTTTCTCGTCAGAAAAATAAAGACCATGTGACTTAGAAGCGTCAGTGTGTTAGTATCGAATGCCAAGAACGGTGTAGAAACATTCGCCTGACTTTCGTTTTCGCCAAGTCAAGTTCAGGTTTTGCCGATGATTCCAGCGTGCGTGCCTTTTGCGCATGTCCGAGTCATCACAGTCATTGCCCAGCCAAATTATTGATCCCCGCCATGTTGGAAAACTGCGGGGGGGAGAGGGGGCGTCATTTACTAACGTGATAGTTTTCACAACGCTCAATTATGTAGGGAGGTGGGCCATGGGGGGGTCCGAAAAAATGTATACATCAATATGGCGTATTTTGTATTAAATTCTATCGGTCACGCCCATCGGTTCGCAGAATTTATAGCTGGTGCTTTACTGCCGATGCGATAGTTTATTTTAATTATCGTCCTTTCATTTAATTAATAAAGGCTTTGGATTTTTTAGGTTATTATGGAATGCGATAGAGGTTTTGATGCAGTTATAGGCTCTTTACCATCGTCTTGAGTTGGAGCTATAGTATTCTGCTCTTCAAAATCAGTTCGACGTTAAAGATTATTTAAAATATCAGCAGAGATCAGAAAAAGCTAAATACTTTTATCACCGTTTTCTTAGATCATTAGCATCTTTAGGAATAAAACGTCTTTAGAAAAGTTACTCGAAATTGATGATCCTCAATACATAATTTCACACTGACTTCAGTATGAGGGTAGTCAGAAGTTCAAGCCATTTCACTTTTTTTTATCCTAGTCGTTTCTTACTTACTCTGCAATAAACTGTCGTACATATTCATCAATATTTTAATCAGCATCGTCTCTTATTAAACCAAAAAAGTCAGACCCTTTTCCACGTTTAATCCCTTCACGACTATAGCTCACTATTGAGTGGTATACAGATATGTAGGTATGTTTGTGTGTAGGTACCTCATTACCTAAGTGCCACTCCCTTTTTCAACAGATGAATCATTGAGACTGCATTGTATTATAAGTTGATGACAATGTGAGACAAGATTAGTATGGAAATGGTATTGGAATTTTATGTTGAGAAAAATCTTAAGACAGACCGTCTGAATGAATAGAACTTTGAAACATATAATAGTTTTACGGACAGAGATATTTAATTGGGACTGCTTCGTTGGTCTTGTGCTTGCAAGCGCTACTGCTGAGCATGAGGTCCTGAATTCGATTCCCGGGTCAGGCAAAGTATTATTAGATTTTTCTATCTGGAATTTCTCAGTAGCAGCCCGGAGTCTGGATATGTGCCCGATTGATGGCAATAGGCTCGCCCCCTATTACATGGGCGTACAAACATATCTAGCGAAATGTGCGTGTACTATTACACCTCTGGCCAGTCCTTTGGGGAATACCGGCGTGATGATATGATATTGAGATTAGGCATTTAGTTTTAGACGGAGTATTTACAATGAATTTAAACAAGCTTTCAGTATTTCATTCTCGATTAAAGGATTTTTAAGAGATCTGGATTTTTTATAATTATATAGAACTGACAGTACCCAATCAGGAGGTCGTGGCTAAGTAATAACAGTCGCACGGTTCGATCCATCAGGCTACGCTTGCTGGGGTTGGTCTGTGGATTGGTGACCATCTTAACATACCGAGACTCCTCCGTGCCTCGGAAAGCACGTTTACAAGTTGACCCGGCTGTCATTCGTGGATCTTTGACAGTCCTTACGGGTCGTCAGAAGTCCGAAAGTCTGACAACTAGTATTACCAAGGCGTATCGTATTATCCCGATACTGGGTTGAGGAGGTCAGATAGGCAGTCGTTCCTACGGTATTCAGCTGAATCTAGTTCGACTGGAAGCCAACCCCAACATACTTGGGAAAAGGCTAGGCAGATTGATTGATAGTACCCAATCAGGACATCAACTTAAACACTTTTTTTAGATAAAGGTTATCTTATAGCAGAACCAAAAACATAATATATCTCACCAATGTTTTGAAAAGGGGTTAACTGAGATGCTGCAGCTTCGAAGGATATTCGTAACGGCTACACGACACGCAAGTCGCGCAACATACGCGAGTGCGTACTTCACTACTACGTAGTCGTACCCAGACACAATAAAGCCTGAACTCTGAACTAAGTAGTCAAACTCAAACACAAAGCATTAATTTCAAATAGACCAATTACAGGCACTTTTGAATTGTCAAGGGGTCGATCAGCCAGAAAGACGAAGCTAGTTGCTCATTCCAACGCGTATTACCTATGTAGAAGACCGGGAAAGAAACTCTACAAATTTTTGACTAAGTCCTGCAGCACCAAATAATTTAACCGACATAAGAATTCAGACCTCACGTCTGACAGTCGCGATTTCAACCAATAAATCAGCTCTGATTGGAAGCAGAAAATGA
The DNA here is from genome assembly GCA_948150665.1 of Conistra vaccinii. Taxonomy (NCBI): domain Eukaryota; kingdom Metazoa; phylum Arthropoda; class Insecta; order Lepidoptera; family Noctuidae; genus Conistra; species Conistra vaccinii. Next base: position 7,744,418 of record OX411340.1, on the reverse strand, counting down.
CACCAGGCCGACAAATCACATAGAAGATTTTCTTCCCAAGAAAAACTGACTCACCACAAGAAACTTCGCCTAATCGCTTCCATAATAGCTATAAACAAAAAAATAAATAATAATATTAACAACTAATAATATTTTTTTGTAAGCACGTTAGTTGAATCATTATCGTGTCCTTAATGTCATTTTATATTACACTAGTTTTAGCCCGCGGCTTAGCTCGCGTGGAAGTCGGAAATTATCCCAGATAAAAAGTATCCAGGTTATAAACTATCTGTAAGCCTAGTAATTTTTATTTATTTATCTATTTAAACTTTTCGCACACAATGAGGTACAAAGGCGGACTTAATGCCTTTTTGTGCCAAGTTTCAAGTTTATTAATTCAAAGAATAAGATTTTTCATACAAACGCAATCCCCCCTTTTCGCTCTCTGAAACGTGGAATTTTCAAAAACTCCTTCTTAAATGCTCCCCTACATTATAAAAGGAAGCTGTGTGCAAAAAATCACGTTCCTAGTCCCAGTAGTTTCGGCTCTGTGTTGATATGTCAGTCAGTTTCTTCTTTAATATATAGACTATCTTCTGCCCGTGACTTCGTCCGCGTAGAAGTCAAATATACTCTAATACATATTCTATGGTACTCGTCTGTAGTGTAGCTTTATTTATCAATAAAAGATTTTTTGAAACTGGTTCAGAACTTTCAGATATTACATCTTGCAAACAAACAAAAAATTAAGTTCTTATTGATTTGTTTAAACGAGCGACTAGCCTTTGATTGAGAGCATTAGACGTCAAAAAATCAAGGTTCTTGTGCTATAACATAACATAATAAGCCTATTAATGTTCCCACTGCTGGGACAAAGGCCTCCTCTCTGTGAGAGGGAGTGGGCTGTATATCTGCCACGCGGGCCCAGTGCGCGTTGGTAGATGTCAAATGTCTTCGAATTTTTGGTTCTAAGATATGCCGCTATGCCGGTTTCCTCACAATGTTTCCCGTCACCGTTTTGAGAGCAGTTGTGATGAAATTATTTTCACAAAGTAAAGCGCCTGCTTGGGTTCAAACCCACGACCTACAACTGGTAAGTCAGGGCCACCACTGCTCTCTCCTGCTCGGCTTCATCATCATTTCAGCCGAAAGACGTCCACAGCTGGACATAGGCCTCCCCCAAGCACCGCCACATCGACCGATTCTGTGCTTCCCGCTTCATAATGTTTGGAAAAATTCGTCCGTTCGAAATCGTACATAGCGCAACGAATTTTGCCGAAGTATCAAAATTAAACACGCAATTTTTTGCGTGATACGCTATTGTGCCGCCGGATGCGTAGCTTAGAAGACAAACCGGACAACCGGACAGACATGAGAAGCAACTTTGTTTTATATTATTTATGGAATGGGTGTATGCGAAGCACGTCGAGGGAAAAAGTTAGATTACTGTTTTATTGACCAATACTTGGTTTAAGTACATGTTTTTTGTTTTGATGCTTAAGTTATGATGAGTTTTAGTACTTAGCGGATGCAAAGGTCCCGGTTAGTTTGTTACGGAGTTCCGAGATAGTAAGCCAAAATAAAAATAACTATTGTCTTTTTGTACATAATTATCTGCCTAGTCTTTTCCCATCTATGTTGGGGTTGGCTTCAGGTCTAACCAAATGCAGCTGAATATATAGAGCAACTGCCTATCTGACCTTAACAACCTGCAGTTAACCAACTTGTCTTTCTTTACCTGCCGTGACGTGACGTGACATGAGAAAGTTAGGTCTGTCAAATTAAACTAGACATAAACTTAACAATGTAGTGTATTGACACCCCAAAATCTCTCTCCTTAGTGACTTCCTCTCTTTGGAACCTCAGACCAATTTGCGACGTGACTCTTTCACTTATACTGTTCACAGATTTGGGCTTGAAATGATACACGATCCTGTGTTTTACCTGTACTCTGGTGTATTGATTTTATTTAAGGTAATTTATTGAGGTTTTTTAGCAATCTTGCCTTTCCACAACTTTTCGCTTTACGGTGTAATATGGCGTTGCCGCCTAGCATCAAAATTCAAATTCAAAAGTCATTTATTCAAACTAGGCTGAGAATCAGCACTATTCGAACGTCAAAATTACTTATGACAGTCCCCCAAAAACGCCCGCCCTTCACCACTTCTTAGTGCTTTAGCTGGGAAGAAGAAGTGGCGCAACAAACTCCCCAGCAGCACATCACCTACTGTAATGAGGATTGAATAAATTGACCCACAACATTTTTTGATTTTAAATGGGCTCAATTTCCATCACTATCATTTCTTAGAAAGAAAAAGACAGAAATAAAAAATGTTCAGTTTGTCACAGAAATACCGTACATTATAAAAAATACAAGTTAAGACAATTAAGTTGGTAACTTACCTTCTTATTCTTCTCTCTTATTAGCAAAAACGCTCTATGTTATGGCATAGATTATAGAACTGCCAATGGGTAAAAGAGTATTAGCCATTAAGAATTGTGGTAAGTATCGGGGCTACCTGACCACAAGAAGAGCTGACTATTTAAATATCACGACTCGTGAAGACTGTTTTAAGGCATCCTATCTTACTTAATGTTAAGTGATGATAAGGTCGAGGATCGTAAAGTCATGCCTTACTGACTATACAAAAAAAATACCGTACCATTCATGATTCCGTGTCCAAATCATCCAATAAGGAAATACAAAATATTGAAGAATAAAAAGCAACATAACCGACATTACCCTGCCGTGTAAACCGTCCGACACGACAAACGCATCTCAGACAAATGCGTGCAACACACTACGACACGACACGACTGTCGTAATGTAATAAGACGCATTTTTCTTTGACAAAAACGTGCGCGGGCGACGGTAATGGTGTTAGAAAATTGATGCGAGTTCAATGGTTGTGGGTTGGTAAGATGCTCTACTTGGAGACAACGATTTAAATTCACAATACAAGGATTATTTTAAACAAATAGCCAAGGTATAAATTAATAAAAGCCCAGTATATAGTTGAATCACAAAAAATTATGGCAATTACAACTAAGTGTAAATTGCCGTAATGAATTTGTGATTCAACTAGAAATAAAGTTTAAAAACAAGTATAGGCGCGGGCTTGCGGACCGAGAGCAATGGGTATCTCGCCGTCCGATAAGGACTAGGCCCGGGTCGACGGCGCGTTGTGTTCCACGCGCGCCTCATAGAGATGTCAACACAACAGACGGGGTCCGCTAGGGTCGATGCCTGCCGGGGTTGCGGGAAAGTTCTAAGGGGTGACCGTGCCCCTGGCCAAGTACAGGCAACTGAAGGAACACGGGTGGGTTTTAGTCGGCAAGAGTCTGACACTCCCTCCCGCTCCGCTCAGAGCGGGAGAAGTTATTCGATGATTTCCCACCCACAAATAAATAAAATAAAAAAGGTCTATGGTACACTCGTAATTTTAGTATTTTTTACAAGCTTATCCTAAACTGACTCGTCCCCCGCAAGGTGTGCCGATGACCTGGTGAAGGCCGCAGAAATCAGCTGGATGCGAGAAGCACAGAACCAGTCGAAGTAGCGGTGCTTGGAGGAAGCCTATGTCCAGCAGTGGACGACTTTTGGCTGAAATTACCTAAACTGCTATCTGCAGAATGTCACAAGCTATTTCACGTTCATTGAAAACGATTAAAATCTTTTTTTTTTTTTTCTAAAATCCACAGGGCATGTATAGGAAAATAAGTAATTGAGTTTTCTTTCCAAGGAGTTAAGCCCACGTATGCACGGACGTAATAAAATCGCGGCGTTTTTTTTTTTGCGTATTGGATTATCGACGCTCTGCTTAACGCCGAGAGATGCATATCCAACAGTGTCTTTGTTGGATTATCAATGCTTGGCTCAAAACCGAGAGTTGAAAATCCTGTGTAGGTACGAATAAAAATCGCCGCGATAGAAATACGTTATATACGTTAACCTGGGCTTCAGCTAAGTAAAAAGTAATAAATAGGTTTCATATTTTGATAATCCTAACTTGATATTATAAATGCGAAAGTGAGTTTGTTTGTTACGCTTACACGCTAAAACGGCTGAATGGTTTTGGGTTAAATTTCTCACACGGGTAGACTATGACCTAGAATAGGACATAGAATAGATTTTAGGCAGTGTATAGAGTGCCACCATTGGCACTCTATCCCTATCGGATAAAGTGCCACTACAGGCACCCTAGTAACACCGCCTTGGCCCGGCTAAAGTGCCGCAAGCATTGGATTGTCATTGTCACTGCCACTAAATCACGTCACTTGGTATTTTGTTTGATTGTCGAGGTTAGATCGCTGTAAAACACCACATTCCCAAAACATTACATTCTCTTGTGCCTAAACGGACCCTGGCACTTCGCCGGCCGCTACCGCGGCACCGCTCGCTACGCTCGCTCGGCTCGTGCATTGTGTGGTCACAGTTCTAACCTAACCTAACCTAAATAACAAGTGACAGTGACAATGCAACGCTCACGGCACCCTAGCCGGGCCGAGGCAGTGACACTAGAGTGCCACAAGAAACTCGCGGCACTCTATACACTTCGTAGATTTTATCCCAATATTCCCACAGGATCGAGACCTACACGAGTGATCATAATATTTTTCCCTCTTTCCTTCCGAAACATTATGTAGAGCCACTTCTTAACCGTTTCAAGTACAGTGGTGACACCAAGTTTTTACACGACACACATTCTTCATTGGCAAGCTGACATTCCTACGAAACCTACCGTGAACTGCGTATCATAATATTGACTTTGAGTTTCCAAGTGTTTGAGCATATGCTTAGGTTTCTAAGCAAATCTAGGAACAAGAGAACTGTTTGAGAAAATGTCCTAGTTGTCAGCCCTGAAAATCTGTTTCACGATTTATTCGTATTAATTTATTCAGTCATATAGAAGAGCCATTTGGCCATTTGGACTGCAGTCCAAATGGCCACTAAAGAAGGAAGGTTTTTATGACTGAAAAATTGCTTCTGATTAAATTCAGGATTCCTCATGTGCTTCATGAGACAGTGTTATATTAACCCTTGAAGGTCGGAACTCTAAGCATGTTTAATTGAAAAAGACTAATAAAGGCTAATCATCAGATTTTATAAATGATAGGCCGAAATGTCATCTAAATCTGTTCAGCTGTTTTAGCGTGAAAGCATAACAAAAAATCTCACCTTCGCATTTAAATATTAGTAGGATTAGGATGTATAGAAGTGGTAAGTGATAATTTACACAACTTACCTTTTCTTTTTTAACCGACTTCCCAAAAAGGAGGAGGTTATCAATTCGGTAGTATTTTCTTTTTACTTTTTGCGGAATCGTAGTCGATGGCCCGTAGCTACGAGAGTAATCCTTTATTAAATTTAAATGTAGCCATTTTGTCCAGGAAGTTAACTATGAATTTTAATTGCCAGACAGTTTAAGTGATACTAATTAGCTGCTCTAGTCGAATTACTAGAGCACAATGACGACATTTTTTAGATTCATTACACAAAGTTTCCCAAAAGGCTATTTCTAAGGCTCCGTTGTCCGTCCGTTGTCACTGGGCTGTATCTTTTGAACTGTACTAGGTAGATAAAATAAATATTCACAGAGTCTACTACTATGACCGCTATAACAACAAATAATACAACTAAAAAAAAAACAATCTTCCTAGCCTTTTCCCAACTATCTTGGGGTCGGCTCCCAGTCTAACCGGATGCAGTTGAATACCAGTATTTTACATGAAGCGACTGCCTATCTTACCTCCACAACCCGGTAACTGGGTAATGCGATACCCCTTAGTAAGACTGGTTGTCAGACTTTCGGGCTTTTGACGACCCGTAACGACTGTCAAAGATCCACGAAAGACAGCCGAGGCCAACGGTTGAACGTGCTTTCCAATGCACGGAGGAGTCTCGGTATGTAAAGATGGTCACGCATCCACGGACCAACAACGGCAAGCGTAGCTTAAACTGATGGATCGACCCGTGTGGCTGTTATTACTTAGCCACGAGTGGCGTTTTTAAATGTGTAGTGTTAAAATAGAGGTCCGGAACCCCTCATGTGCGAGTTCGACTCACACTTGACCGCTTTTTTTAAACTTAACTCTGTTGTCTGCATTCAACTTGCATTGGATAAATTCCATACTAATAAACCAATACATTCCTAACACCGCTTTCGAAACCGTTTCAAATTCCAGCTAAACTCCTCATAAAAACGGACTCCGAATATAAATACTTAGCTCTAACTTAACACAAAAGTTGGTGAAAGGACCTCAAGTTAGCTTGATGATGACTCAGCCGTGGGCGATTGCTTAAGAAGCTAAGTTACATTCAAGTATGAGAAGTGTTGGATCTATCGACTGGTTTCGGATTTGCGACGCTAGATGGCGGTAGGTGTATGATCGAAGTTTGTGTGAAACTGTTTTTAAAACTTGATTTTGAATTTTGTTAAGAAATGCTTTTTTTATAATAAGCTGTTTTTTGGTATACGAGTGAATGGTTTTGACGCAGTATTGCTTGATAAAGCTTTTAATTTTATATTATCTAACTTACTTAAGTGTAAATGAGATATCACGCTGCATTGTAAGAACTCTTGTCTTTTCGCGGTGGTTGAGAACTTCAGCACTAAAGACACTTTGTGTATCATAATTAGCCTATAATGTTCCCACTACTAAGACACAGGCCTCATCTCTTTGAGAGGGAGCCTGTCAGCCATGCACCACGCGGGCCTAATGCGGGTAGGTAGATGTCACATGTCTTCAAATTTTTGATTCTAGAACATGCCAAAGTTTCCTCACGATGTTTTCCTTCACCGTTTCGCGAGCAGCTTAATCTGTAAATAAAAAGTATGAGGTAATATTCAATAACAACTGTTAAAACTTGCAAACTTTTTTTTTTTGGGTTGTAAATCATCAAACGACTTCTCTCGCTCTGGGCGGAGCGGAAGGGCGTGTCAGACTCTTACTGACTAAAACCCACCCGTGTTTTTTTTTTAAAATTCCGGATGGTGCAACCACTAGAACTGTTTCTCTCACCAAGCTGTTTGGCTGTGTTAAATATTGAAGGGTATACCGGTAAAATAATAGAAATAAATGAGACTTTCCAACTTTTACGTAAAACACGCACTTGTGACGTGGAGTTGCAGACACCAGCTCGTTACCTATTCCAACTTAGTCTCTAAGGTCGGGTATGTTTGACAATCCCCTGAGTATTACAGGAGTTCCTAGTGGCGAGAAGTGATGATGAGCTTTAATAGGGACACTCATCCAAAGAAAGGCAACAAGAGTTCTTGATGCAAGTGGGCTAGGTCGGTGCGAGTTCGGGGATAGCCCAGGATAGCTCGGACCATAGTCGTCGCTATATTGTAAAGGTTGCAGGTTTTTTTGTTCGACGCCCAATGAGCAGTGGTGGCCCAGTGGTAGCGGCCGCGACTTACGAGTTGTAGGTCGTAGGTTTTTTCGCTTTACTTTATGTAAATTACTTCATTACCACTGCTCTCAAAACGGTGAAGGAAAACATCGTGAGGAAACCGGTATGTCCTAGAACATGTGTATCAATCCGCACTGGGCCCGCGTGGTGGATTACGACCCACTCCTTCTCACCGAGAGGAGGCCTGTGTCCCAGCAGTGGGAACATTATATGCTGATTATGCTTATGTGCTATGTCCAATGAACTGTCAAAAAATTGTTGATGATAATTTAGTTCTCAACTTCGTAGTTGTGTATGTATGTATATTGGGAATTTCTTCCTCTGTTATTTCAGATTTTTAAAAGATTCTGATTTATTTAAAAGCTCAACTTCAATTTTATCAATCCCGATAACTCAATCAATCTACCCAGCCTTTCCCTATGTTAGGGTCGGATGCCAGTCTAAGGCTGCCTGTCCACTGGAGCGGAGAGGAGAGGAGAGGAGCGGAGATGTGCCAAAATTAACCAATAGAATCGCACCTCTGGAGCGGAGTTTTGATTCTATTGGTTAATATTGACACATCTCCGCTCCTCTCCTCTCCTCTCCGCTCCGGTGGACAGGCAGCCTAAAGAGCTGTACTATTTTAGCGACTGCCTATCTGACCTCTACAACCCAGTTCTAACTACCTGTAACGACTGTCACAGATCTACGAATGACAGTTGGGGCCACTGGCTTAACGTGCTTTCCGGGAAACAAACTGATTAAAAAAAAAAAACTATCACAATAAAAATCGCTACTTAAAAACCGATAGGTATCTAATTCTAAAAACCGTTCCCAATAATTACAAAACGGTTTTTTAGAATTAGATACCTATCGCTATAGGTAACTAATTCTAAAAACCGTTCCCAATAATTACAGGCCACTAAATAAACTTCTTAGTACCGAAGATTTCTAACATTTTGCCGTGTCCTAGAAACTTATATAAACCCACAGACAGCGAACATTTCTTTCTATATCTAACACTACTATACCTATCTAAAATTCATAGTGAAATAAGTATAAGAGCCTAGCTTCTAAAAAACTATTTGACTGAAACCTTTAACTCTACACAACCTAAGAATCAATTTTCAGCTCTAACTTTCTAAAAATAAGCATCGTTTTGGTGTGGAATGCAAAGGTTTGTAAGACATTTTGAGTTGAGGGTAGAATGCGGCAGTGCAGGCCAATGCACGGTGCATACAACTAAGTAGTGATGTGGAGGTTCCAATAACGGATTTTAGTGATGTGCGTTAGCAGCTATTTTGTTTAACTAGTTATTGCCGTTTTCCGTTTTGAGTTTGATAAAATGGAAAAGTAGCAAAATTATTTGAAAATTGGTAAGTTGGATCGATGGTTTTATGGTAAAAAAAAATAAAACAAGTAAATTATTGGAAACATAAAGACTCTTCTTTGTGTTTGAGTCAATCTTAACTGTAATGCCGCGACATTTTTTTTGTTTCAACAAAATTACTAAACTTAAGTTCCTCTTACGTTTTATTTTAAATAGAAGCAAAAATGTCTGTGAGAAATGAATACCAAAATAAAAATGACAGTTCACATTAAATACCTAACTTAAAATCTTATGCATAGAGCACTATAGCTTATCTGTATATTAACAAGCAATAACCACAACAATTACGATTTTTTCCACCCGCATCAGAGTGAAATACCGATTAAGTTAAAAATAGCGGTTACTCGAGTAGCAGTCTCACGCGCAAGCTAAGTCGGTGCCTGTAAGCGCTCAATATAGGCTAAAACATATTATTATATGCAAGAAGTTCTTGTACTACGCGAAAATAGGGTTGGCTGCTCGATACAATGTTGGTATCCCGGTATAAATATCAATTTAAAGCGTTACGTTATTTTATTCATGCCGTGATTTGTGATTTTCTACCATTTTTGAGAGGGTTATTGCCCAGTGGCTAGGTTTCTCTGTAAGTTCTTAGAAGATAAGTAAAAGTGGTATTTGAAAGCGGCTATTTTATTATCATTTGAAATGCAAGTAGTTTTACGGAATTAGGTTTTAATGTGCAGTTTTTTGCAGGCAGAATATGTGTCTGATATAGGTGACACTATTTCTTGCAGTGTCTAACAAAAATATACCCTGCCATAGTGAAAATAGACGTTAGTATTGCTTCGAAGTAATAAAGAGTTAAGAGTACAAATTAAACCAATTTAAATCCAACAAGAGCCGCGCAATCTCATAAATAGAAGTACTGTTACTTAAAGAATACGGATACATAAAGGCATTAAACTAGGTTCTAACATCCTAGCACAGCCCTACGCCCCGCAGGCAAATATGAACGAATGTAAGTTGACTTAGAATAAGTATGTTCTGCAATCGAGAGTCAGCCAGTGTTAGATCATAATGTGTTGAAACAGCACACGCGCGCGACACTCCACCAAGAATACAATGAAAACTCAACGATATTTTATGAAAAATTCAAAATAATAACGCCATTTTAAACCTACAAATGTGTTCGCGCCTTTTCGGTTTTTTTCGGCAAGCGCCGCGCCGTTGCGCCCGAGTTCGATTTTCGAAAATGTGACTGTCAAACAGCTATTTTTGGAACTGTGATTTTGAAATTATCAATGTGAAATGACTTGGATTTCAATTTTTTATTTCTTTATTGTAAATTTTTAATATCTACGCTCGCTGTTCCGTGAAATTGGAGAAAAAATGTAAAATTGCGTAACTAGGAAATAAAAATGTGTGCGTCATGACGACAAAGGTTTTGGCGCGCATTCTTGATTGAAGTTTTTCGGTAAAAATAAGAAAAGACTTCGTAGGAAAATCTTTTTCGTTAATTTGTAATGTGTGTGAAGATTCGAACTGTTTGTGTTGTGTTGAACGGAATCTAAGGTTAGTTGGTTTTCCTTTTATTTCTTTTTATAATTTTGAATATTTTTCGAGAGAACGAATTTATCAAATAGTTTTTTAATAAAAACAAATAAAATAACATAATACCGTTTATGTTTTATATCAGATACATATTATTTTCGATCGTGATAAATATTCTTATACAATTTTTACTAATATTTTGTTGTTATATAAAAAAATAATGAACTATCAAAGCATTAAAAACGTGCTGTTTTCAAGAATCTATTGAGTAAAATACATAAAAAAAACAATTATAGTTTTTATGACTATTTGATAGGTAGGTATTACAATCGACATTATTTGCTTGTAATAACATACTCGTGTAATCTTCTTATATAATTATGTAAATTAAATAACGATAATTTAAAAATGCCTACCTAGAAATTGAAGTAATTTGTAAATTGTTATCGTTTTTGTTGCATTCAAAGTTTTTTTTTTCGTTATTATGTTTGAGGTGATTTTCTTCGTGAGTAGTTTTTTTTTTGTGTTGATTATTTTATTGTTTTTAGATAGTACTGTGTTTTTTTTTCTGTTATATAAACTAAGACGGAAAAGTGACAAAGAATGGGTTTTAAAAGTAATGAATTAACAATTATGAATAATCTTCAAATTAAACAAAAAACTTATATGGATAAATTATTTTTTTTGTAAATGTTGCATGTTAAATCCCTACAACAAAACTGAAAATAGGCGGTTTAAAATCAAACGTTTTTGGTAATTATAAGACTTCTATAGACAACAAGATATACATACGAATAAAATAATTAAAAATGGTCAAAAAACATTCTGTTTTATGATAAAAATCCTGTAAATTAAATCAATAATCGATCATTCTGTAACTAACAATAGGCCCTTTTGCAAATAGGTGTCGCAATAGGCTACGCCGCGGTACGAATTCATCCGCTCCTAGCCTAGTCTTTTTCATGTATCTCGCTTCTTTTCTCTCACGGTATAAGCGAAACTCCTAGCACAATCCCCACTAAAGCCACGTCACTTCGAAGGCGGAGCGGGGGCGTTTCGAAGGCGTGAACTTTTTGACTTTCTATGAAACATGACGAATAGGTTCTCAGGATCAGACGGCCTGGTATAAAATAAAGGGCATATTCTGCTGTCTGGAGTCTTAAGAGGTGCTGTGTAAGCGTCGATAGGAGAAAAGTCGGGGAAGTTAGACTTCGGGCAAGTTCGTAAGTTATTGGCAATCCTCGTGTTTTGTCGGCTTTATAGGGTATTTCGGAGTGCTTGAATTCTATGACCACATTCTGCTAACTAGGAGAGGCACTTACCTAAAGCTAGGTGTCAGCTGAAAAATTAAGGGATCGGTGCCAACATCACACGAAACTTCCCAAAGCCTACTTTCGGCAAGTTTAAGTAGTGCTGACCTATTAGGGCCTATTGGACTGCTTGATGCGTCTGCAGAATAAAAATATGGGTAGTGTGAGGACGGCAAGCGTCCTGTTTAATTTAAAAAAGTGTCCATGGAGTTTCTTGTCCATTATTCTTCTCCATAGGAACCTACTACGCTTTGGAATGGGCAACTTGCTTCGTCTTTCTGACTGACCGACTCCTTGATAATTCAAAAGTTTAATCGGTAATTCTTTTGTTTTACCGGGGCCAAGTTTGTTTTCTATTGCTGTTTCAAATCTATATATTCTAGTTAATTGACTTTGCGGAAATCCATTATAAAATGCAATAGACGACGAATATTTAGTATTATTAGGTTATTAAATATACGTCCTCTATTATATTTTATATTATAATTTTTCGTGGTTCCGCAAAACCTGTTGTAGAAAAGAACATACTGTAGATAACCGCTTTCGTTCATGCATTGGCACCTAAATAAAGAATTATCATTCAGGCAATTACCCATTTGACCGTTCGAAGCGAGGCAATAGCCCATTTTCAGCAATAGTCTTCATTATGTTTTATGATTACTCTTTTTTTTATGGGGCCCCAATCCCAGGCGGATTGATTCCGAGTTTGGGAAAAGTTTTATTGGTTTTCCCTTCAGGCATTTTTCAGTAGCATACCGGAGTCTGGATTTGTGCCCGGTTGCTGGCAATAGGGTCGCATCCAAATACATTGCACTTAAACAGACCTGGCAAAATGTGGGTGTACAAAGGTACAGTGTCTCTGGTCTCTGCCCAACTCTTAGGGGAATACGGGCGTGATGATTTATTTCTTATCTTAAAATAGAGCATCAAAACACATGTCCTAATTTTATTTTTTTATCTACAAAGGGGAAGCTCTTGGCCTGCATCTCACCTGATGATACGTGATGATCAGGCCGAAGGTGGAAGTGAGCTTCACCCGGAATACTCAACCATAGAGGAACTGGGTATCTTATCTCTAACTGCCGAAACACAACAATGCTGTTATGGCGACAGACTTAGATAAGATGGTGGTAGCTAGCCAGGCGGATTTAGAACAAGCCCAAAAAAATTTCAACAACCAAAAAATTTTTCTCCCACTGGGAATCGGACCCGAGACCTCTGGGTCTGAGACAGGTGGCTTAACCACTAGACCACAAGGTGGTTAGTTTAGTAGTCTCATGAAAACCAGCCAAGCATGAAGTCCTGGTACCTTATCTGGAAAGGTTTCAAGTTCCATTCCCAAGTAGAATGATGTTATGTTTCATTTATAAGTGTTCCTTACCCGAAGGATGTCCGTCTGTCTGTCAGCGGGCTGTATCTCATGAACCATAAGTAGACAATTGACATTTTCACAGATTGTGGACCTTTTTCTACTGCCATTATCTCTTCTTCTTCTTCGTTGCCCCCGCAATGCTGAGGATCACGACCACATACGACGCGTCTCCAAGCTATGCGGTCTTCTTCAGTGTGGACCGCTTGGTAAATGCTGCCTCCAACGGCCTTCTTGATCGCGTCTGACCATCTCACCGGTGCTCTGCCTTGAGCACGTTTTCCTTCCATCCGGCCAAGTATCATATGCGTTTGCAGACCATGCTTAGGTGAACGAATAATATGTCCGAAAAAGCTGAAGGCCCACTCCTGGAATATTGATGTTGAGTCCCGTTAAATAACAACAAGTAATAAAAAATTAAATAAGCAACGGTACCCTTCGCATGCGTGTCTGACTCGCACTTGGCCAGGTGTTTTTTTTTTTTGTTTCTTTTTTTCTTAGTAGCAATCTAAGGTTTGGACTGTAGTCTTAAAATGGCAATAGGTTTGACCTAATGATCTAATCTCATTAGTCTTAAATCTAAAACTTAGTACTTTTAATGGCGATACAGCGCAGTTGTGCATTTGCTTCTTGTTCAAGAGTTCTCTTGATTTTTTTTATTGAGAATGGTTATATTTTTCAGACATTTCAAGAGAGATACTATTGAGTGAATAAAAGTGAAAGACTAATATGATATTGGTCCTTATGTAATTTTTTAGCGCAGCTTTCACCTGAGATAGCAAACCTTCTTACTGATTTGTTTAGATATTAATAATGTATGCCTACATATTCTATTTGTAGATGTAGTTCAGAATAGTTTAAGTTATATATGAGGCTGACATGTTCAGCCGTTTTAGCGTAAAAGCGTAACAAACATACAAAAATCAATCTTTTATTTTTATAATATTAGTTTAGACCGTTTGTTCCCAATTGTACTCCTAAACAGTTCTCATGCGTTGCTATATTTTTTTTTGTTAGGTAATATTCCTAATGGTTCCTCTGGCGCCCATATAATAACTTACCAAAGTTTCATCACAATTGATTGAGCCATTTTCGAGTTTTTGCACAGCAATTGATTTTTATTTATAGGTATAGATAGCTAGGCACAAAAACGATAAAATAACAAGCTGTTTACTTTTCTAGTGTCTATAAATTTTATATCTTCTCCATTCAAAGAGAAAATCAAATAAAATTGATGGTGAACAGATGCGGAAGTGTATTCACAATGGACCCTCGTTTACTTCACTGCTTACCGCCTTGCCATGTTGGCGTGAATATCCAATTATTGTTTCTACGTCTATATGTTTTGAGTCATTGATTTTGTTAGAAAAAAATATTCAGTTATAGACGTCATACTTAGTTTATAAATGTTATAATCATGTTGAAAGACAACCGAAAAATATTGGAACATGGCTGGGCTGACTTACATAGAGAAATAGGTTAATCTAAGATATTTTTTTTCAGTGTTTTCTTACGTATTCTTAATAAAGTAACTTTAATTTTTTTTTATCATAACTTCAAATAAGTTTTTAAATTAGTTCTGAGAGAAACCGATGCTTAAAAATCCTATCGCAATCCACTGCACAATTATGCCTATACCGCATCAAACACTGTGCTGTCCTCTGATAATTTGACTAATGAAAATAATCCTACTTATAACAGAGCATGTTAGAAAACCTTAGAAAAATTATCAGATGTAGAATATTTATATAAAAATAACACTTTCACGCAGACAAAGTAACTTCTACGGAGAAAAAAAAATACTATTCATGTAGTTGCAAAATGCTAGGAAAACGTTAGAATACTCAATTATTTATTGCATTTATTATTTAATATTATGTTCGCCAAATCTCTGCTGTCAAGTTTTGATAATGTGGAAGTCTAACTTGTGTTAAACCTGAATAATACTAATGATGAAAATGTTAGCCCCACAGAAAATAAAAAATTATATCGAAAAGAAACTAATTTTCAAAAGACCGGTAATTGTGGTCTTAATTTCATTTTCACTTTTTTATGGAAGGCTACTAAACTAGGTTTATTTTCATATAAAATATTACCTATGTTTGCCTTTCTTACCAATATTCGTGTAAACTCACCCATTCTATTTACCGATGTCAAAGGTCCGTAAAACCATTAGGTTGCGTAGGCGCACAGACCAGTCACTTTAAGCTTATTGCACTGCCTTTTTGATTTAGGTATAAGTTGTTCCAGTTTCGTGGAAACGTGGGACTTTCTTCTTTATTATAACTATTAAAGTTTCTCTATTTATAAATAGTATAATTTCAAATAAAATCAAATAGTAGGCTACTCTTCAACTGCGTCATTAACAGGGCTTTTTTTTTTGGCATAATTAGTTTATCTGACGTTGCTTCATTTTTAATTATGTTTACTTATTGTGGTATAGTAATTTAATTTTAGGTGCATCGTCTTCACATTCTTATAGAAGGTGGAGATGACAATACAACAAAAAATTAAACGGCGTGTCCATAATGACGTTCCTATACTGTATACAAAAATTCAATTGAATATATTCAATAGTTTAGTCATTATAGCTCGGCAAAATCCATAGTCGGCTCGGGCTATTTCGTTTACCCACCCCAAAAATCCACCCTAAGGTGGATATTCTGAAATGTATGCCCGACAATTCACCCAATAACGGAATTTATAGGCTTAGGGTGGATCCGGTGGATCGGCATACATTACATTTAATTGGTTTGAAAAACTCATTTTTTTATTTCGAAGCTAGGATTTATTTGACAGTTCCAAAATACTCTTAAGCATTAGTAGTGCCAGTATTTTAATTTTTTGTTGTATGGTAGTCTCCACATTGTATAATTATTGTATACAAAATATTATAAAACATTTTAAAAGAGTAACGGTGGAGTTTTTTGCCCATTCTTCTCCATATGAAAAGTTGCCTAATTGAAATAAATTTGACTTTGACTTTAATAAATTAATTCTTGTCGATGTATACATGTTTATGCGGCTGATTGTGCCTTTATGAAGTCATTTTTATCAACCTCTCCAAAATACTATTTAAACCAGAACTGCCGACTCCGCCCCAAACTTGACAGACACTAATTAGGTATATCGTTGTTGAAATTGAAATCCGGCCTCTTTAGTTTTTTACCATAATTATGTATGACTTTTTTTTTGCTGAACGACTGACTCAAACAGATGTTATTTCTCTTGTCTCCATACCTTGGTATAGGTAGGTAAGTACACAATCTTGACAACTGCAATTCAATTTGCCTATCCTTTTCCCAACTATCTTGGGGTCAGCTTCCAGTCTAACTGGATGCAGCTGAATACCAGTATTTTACACGGAGCGACTGCCTATCTGACCTCCACAACCCAGTAACTGGGTAATACGATACCCCCTGGTAAGACTGGTGTCAGACTTTCGGGCTTCTGACGACCCGTAACGACTGTCAAAGATCCACGAATGACAGGACCGACGGCTTAAAGTGCTTTCCGAGGCACGGAGGAGTCTCGGTATGTAAAGGTGATCACCCATCCACTGACCAACCCCAGCAAGCGTAGCTTAACCTGATAGATTGACCAGTGCAGCTTGTTATTACTTAGTCACGAGCCTCCTCCTGATCTTGACAACTGAAATAAATAAATAAAAAAAGTTTATTTACGTTTACCTAATTATATATTCGCCTCGTTGATCTAGTGGTCGCAAGCGCTACCGCTGATCATGAGGTCCCGGGTTCTATTCCCGGGTCGGGCAAAGTGTTAGTTGGGTTTTTTTATCTGGAATTTCTCAGTAGCAGCCCGGAGTCTGTATTTGTGCCCGGTTGATGTCAATAGACTACCTCTTTTACATGGGACTTAAACATAACTGGCGAAATAGGGTGTACTATAGGAGAGCAGTGGTGGCCCAGTGGTAACGGCCCCGACTAACGAGTTGTAGGTCGTGGGTTCGAACCCAAGCAGGCGCTTTACTTTGTGTAAATAATTTCATCACCACTGCTCTCAAAATGGTGAAGGAAAACATCGTGAGGAAACCGGCATGTCTTAGAACCAAAAAATTCGAAGACATGTGACATCTACCAACCCGCACTGGGCCCGCGTGGTAGATTACGGCCCACTCCCTCTCACAGAGAGAAGGCCTGTGTCCCAGCAGTGGGAACATTATTAGGCTGATGATGATGATAGGTGTACCTCTGCTCTACTCTTCGGGGAAACAAGGCGTAATGTCAGTTAAGATTTATTCACTTAAAACGTGCCTTTAATCTTAAAAGATCAGACAAATGGATAATAACAAAAAAAACATCTAAACGACCCAACTCAACATAAACCATTTTCCTCATGACACCATTTTTAACAATAAAATAAATAAACGGAAAAATTCTAACGCAATGAAAATCGCATGCGCACACACACATGCGCATGCACACAGACATGCACAGAGCCGTTACGTAACGCCATTTTAAAGGCAATAAGTTGTTTAGAGTACGTTGTATGCATACGTGGTGGACTTGGCTGTTGTGTCCATTGTCATACGGTACGCGGTTAGTGCCCGTATGAAAGTGACAAGTGACAGCTACTTTGATGGCGCTTATGACATTTTGATGCCTATTGGGTGTTGGATAGCATGGCCTCGTAAAGAAAAAAATATGGTCATTGAATTAAACAGTTCTGAGTATTTATTGAATTAAACAGAGTGAGAGCAGTTATGGCCCAGTGGTAACAGCCCCGACTTACGAGTTGTAGGTCGTGGGTTCAAACCCAAGCAGGCGCTTTACTTTGTGTAAATAATTTCATCACCACTGCTCTTAAAACGGTGAAGGAAAACATCGTAAGGAAACCGGCATGTCTTAGAACCAAAAATTCGAAGACATGTGACATCCAACAACCCGCACTGGGCCCGCGTAGTAGATTACAGCTCACTCCCTCTCATAGAGAGGAGGCCTGTGTCCCAGCAGTGGGAACATTAATAGGCTGATTATGTTATGTATGTTATGTGAGTATTTATTTAGATATTGTGAAAGAAAGGACTTATTTATTATACATATTTTATTATTTGGATGAGTATTATGAAAAAGATTTTTTTTTAGAATAGCTCCTGAGCTCATTTGAAAACACTGCATTCTTGATTAATTTAGTCAATTAAAACACATCGTTGTCTATTGTTGAATATAGCCACGATTTTCGAGTCTTAACTTGGGCTGACCCCAAAATCATCTAGCATCATGTTTTCTGACTGACCGACCCCTTGACAATTCAAAAGTGCCTGTAATTGGTTTATTTGAAATAAATGTTTTGAGTTTGAAATCGTGGCGTTGTTCACCAGTTCTTATTCTATTTACTTATTTAAACAATTTTGCACGATTCTTAATGCGAAGCATTAGAGTGTGCTCTACGATCGAAAAAAATTTTTTGCCCCATTTCTGTAACTGTTTTTATTGTTACACTCCTCCTAGTACACAGAATCTACTTAATTTATATATCATTGTATAGATGATTAAATGGAGATTAATACTGTACTTTTTAACAATTGATTTAATGCAGCAGAAATGGGAAAAGCATCAAAATAGTTGAAAAAAAAATCCTGTCCATCAATTTATGAACCCTGAAAACATTGTAGCTTGCGATAAAATCAATTAATTGAGTCAATTAATTTTTTATACATTTGTTTTAGCCGTAGAAGGAACCCTATTGAAAATGGCTCTTTTATTCAAAGTAGTTTAATTATAATTAATAAAATACTAACTAAAATATAATATCTTTATCTAAATATTTCCAACCTTTGACTAGATGTTGCCTAGCAACCGCCAAGTAAATATCTTCGTCAGTCTTTGACATTACGACTTCATGAAAAGTTATAAATTGTTCATTTTTGTTAGAAACTATGTTTTGAAATTCTTTTTCGTTTATGAATGAGTGTTGTGTTATGATGTATGAGGCGTGCACTTTTGGATTTTCCAAACTATTTAGAATTTTTAAATTGTTTCGAAATGTAATTAATTATAAACTAACACAACATGAAGATATAAATTTTTCATTAAAGCAAATCCATTATTCTGAAGTTTTATCAAAAATAAAATTCTATCACTGTTGTTTCCGTAAGCCATTCAAATATTCGCCGTATCAATTACTTTATCAAGCCAAGTTTTTTAATATACAGTATGTTAACTAACAGAGGGCGTTCCCGTTAACCCGCAATAGTATAGCGTCCATACCTGCCAGAAAAAATACTAATATTGATTAAAAAAAAAATAAAAAAATCTTTTTTTTTTTTTAATTGATACTTAAATGTACAAAAATGTGTAAACACTCTGTACACGCGCACTAGTCTTTCAACGTAGAAAGACAAGTGCGACAAGTGCGCGTATATATAGTGTTTGTTTTACGTGTGATATTAATTTTTTTCTTTAATATTTCACGAAAAAAAAAAAAAAATTCTTCGATTTTTATATTTTTTCTAGCATGCATGGACGCTATACTATTGCAGGTTAACGGGAAAGCCCTCTGTTAGTTAACATACTGTATATTCATTTTAATTGACGCGTGTCCTCTCTACACAATGGAAACGTTCTCAAACGTATCAAGCAGCTCAATTTATATACAAATTTACATACATTTCAATAAGGCCGTCTCTGTAGTTGGAAAAATGTCGTACTTAATGTTACCAGGAATCAAATAGAGATTTCTTGATAAAAATAGCAGGCTCTTTAATCACCGAGCCAACGGTGCAACTTTGCTTAAGTAGACTAAGTTTATAAGGCCAGTAAGTAGACCGTATTTTATGCTGAACTTAAAATGTAAAGTTATTTTGTTGTGGTCGATATAGAAGGCGAAGCGCTTTTTTTTTTGCGGAGCTTTTTTTACCCGACTACGATAAAACAATAACGAGGGTTATGATTTTGACCTGTATGTATATCCTGTATGTTTATCGGTTCCCTCATAAATTCTAAACTACTTATCATAATTTGACAAATTAGGTAGGTATCGTTGGAAGCGTTGTTGGTTGGTTGGATATGCGATAGAGCTATTGAAGGATAGAGTTATAGGAAGTATGTTTGGCTTGTGGTACTAAAATCTTACTCAGATTTGGGCAAGTAAGAACATTTTGTCTAGAATGAAATACGAAAAGCTGAACCAATCAATTGTAAAATTACTCAAAATGCTGTTTTAGAAGTAACTTGCTGAATTATAATCATTTATATTTTCAACTCGGTGGGATGAGAAAGTGGTTTTGATTCAGCTTGCAAGATTTGTCCCATACATACTAACTAACTTAATAACTAACAAGGAAAGTTAAATAAAAAGCTTGTAAAACGCAGGAAGTTTTGTAGTTATTTGTGGAAGGTTGGGGTAGTTTATTGAATTAATAAAAAGTAAACAAACAATCTAACTTGTCTTTTTATATGTACGTATTTCTGTGAAAATAACTCATATTTTCTTTCTTCTTACTAAATAAAAGCGAAGCCAAAAAAAAAAAAACAGTTTTTCCAATAATAATCAGAGTGATGCAAGTTCAAAACTTAGCTGTCGACACTACCGCGCACCTTTTTTAGTAGGTATGCAAATAGGCCACACAGAGTGAATCTAAAAACATAAGTACTATTGAAATACCTAAGTCTAATAGACTTTATACTGGTCTGGCTAGAAGAACATTCTAAAACTTCCTGCATTTTTCCGCGCCAATCTGATAGTAGAAAGATAATTATGTTTTTGAATTGGTTCACGACTTTGTAATAATTATAACATAACCTTATATAAAATAGCATCACCCATAAATTATCTATAGTACACCCACATTTCGCCAGTTATGTTTAAGTCCCATGTAATAGGGGGCGAGCCTATTGTCATCAACCAGGGTACAGATCGAGACTCCGGGCTGAGCAATTCCAGATAGAAAAACCTAATAACACCTTACCCGACCCGAAAATCGAACCCAGGACCTCATGCTCAGCAATAGCGCTTGCGGCCATTAGACCAACGAGGCAGTCTATCTAATAATAATTATAATTAATCTTGTGGAGTCAGAAGTACCATACTACAGGTATGTGCACGACCCAGTTCTCGAGAATGGTCACGCCACATTGTATTGCGATCGATCTATCATCACTGACAGGACTATTGTAGCCAATAAACCTGATATTGTGGTGATAGATCGACAAGAGCGCCGTGCTATGATTGTTGATATCGCTGTCCCTCATGACGAGAATCTCGTGAAAGCTGAGCAAGATAAAAAAATCAAGTATCTTGACTTAGCACACGAGGTTGTCGACATGTGGGACGTGGACTCTGCAATCATTGTACCGATAATCGTAACGGTTAATGGCCTAATAGCGGAGAGCCTCGACCAACACCTCAGGAGGCTCTCATTGCGCGGCTGGGTCAAGGGCTTGATTCAGAAAGCAGTACTCCTAGACACGGCACGCATAGTGAGGAGGTTTCTCTCTCTAGAGCCCTGACCACCGGCATCCTGGACCGTGTTCCTGATGCCGATGGGACACTATTTTTTATATTTTTAAATGTTTTTTATGTCTTTTTTTTAAGAAATATTTAAAAATGTAATTTAAATGTATTTAAAAGAAATAAAAGAAAATTATAATTACTCAGGACTCTGCAATCATTGTACCGATAATCGTAACGGTTAATGGCCTAATAGCGGAGAGCCTCGACCAACACCTCAGGAGGCTCTCATTGCGCGGCTGGTTCAAGGGCTTGATTCAGAAAGCAGTACTCCTAGAGACGGCACGCATAGTGAGGAGGTTCCTCTCTCTAGAGCCCTGACCACCGGCAGCTTGGACCCTGTTCCTGATGCCGATGGGCGACTATTTTTTATATTTTTAAATGTTTTTTATATCTTTTTTTAAGAAATATTTAAAAATGTAATTTATATGTATTTAAATGGAATAAAAGAAAATTATAATTAACTTAAAAGGATAACTATTATTAAGAGTTATTAAAAAAAAAATAGTTTTCTAGCTTTTAGCTTCATAATAAAATTATTGGCCGTAAGCTTTATATAGGTTAGGTTAGGTGGTTTAGGTTTTTTTTTTTACTAACCCTATGGACTTTGTCCGAAATAAAAACTATTCTATTCTATTCTATAGGGTGTCTAAATAAGAGTGCACTTTTAAAATTTTGTGTGATTTTTTTTGTGTGCTGCTCTGTACATCTGAACTTTGACAGCTGTAACCTATGTTAGTTCCGATTATTGTAAGTGAAGGGCTACACAAAAGAAGGACACGTTCTCGTTGTGAAAACCTATCACAAAAATGGGGAAAATGAGCACAAAAATGGGGAAAATGAGGCCGGAATTCACTGTCTGTGAATGGCATTCGTTACAGGACATCACAATGAAGTTCTTGTGGCTTCAACTGGACGGCATGGATCTGGACGACATGTGGTTGCAGCAGAACGGCGCCACTGTTCATACCGCGCATGAAACATTCTATTTATTGCAGTGATTTCCAGACAAATCATTGTCAAAAAGTCATCGAAAATTTTATGAAAAGTGCAATGGCCTGTCATCAGACCTGTGGGGGGCCATTTGCCGGATCTTTTATTCCAAATTTAATCAAAACATGTCTACATTACAATGCAATAAAAATAACACAAAACTCTAAATAAATACGTGTTTTTATTTTAAAATGAAAAAGTGCACTCTTACTGAGACACCCATTAGATCCCGGTTATGGGTCTTAAAGCTGGTAAATATTTTCAAATGTGGCTTTTTAGGGTTCCCGAAACCCTATTACTAAACCTCCGCTGTCTCTCCGTCAAAGAGTTTTAACAGATCAAACACATAGTAAGTAGGAAAAAAACGTATTATTGAAGCTAACTCAAAAACTACCCAAGCAAAGGTAATAAAATTTATATTTAACAACCTAGAAAGTATACCCTTTCAAACAAAAAAAAAATGAATTTTTCAAATCGGTTCAGCCGTCTTCGAGTAAACGGGGAACATACAACTATGGCCAAATAGTTGCCCAAGCCATCCATCACAACCATCAGTGCAACCACATTGGTCATTGTCTGTTGGCTGTTAAACTTAACTCCTAATGGTTTTAAGTAGCAATGAGTTTAAGTGAGCTTATTTTATGACTTCATGGGTAAGCTGAAGTTTAAGGATGTAAAAGTTAAAATAATAATGTATTTGTGGATATAGTGGGGTGGGAGGAGCTCGTGGCTAAGTAATAACAGCGACAAGGTTCATCAGGTTAAGCTACGCTTGGCAGGGTCGGTCAGTGGATGGGTGACCATCTTTATATACCGAGACTCCTCCGTGCCTCGGAAAGCACGTTAAGTAGGTTGATGCTGGTGGTGATCACAAGCCTAAAGAAACGGTTTCTGAGCATCAACCTTAGAAGGAAGAAGCACCATTCAGTGTCAACAAGAGTATGTCATTTGCTGTTTTGTCATCTTGCACTGGGACTAGCTTCGGTTAGATTAAAACTGTCCATAGTAAGTTAACATTATTTTACTGTAATTTCATTTAAAAAAAAAAAAACCACCTAGCCTTTTCCCAACTATGTTGGGGTCGGCTTCCAGTCTTACCGGATACAGCTGAATACCAGTATTTTACATGGAGTGACTGCCTATTTGACCTCCACAACCTAGTAACTGGGTAATACGATACCTCTTGGTAAGACCGGTTGTCAGACTTTCGGGCTTCTGTCGACCCCTAACATCTGTCAAAAATCCCTGAATGACAGCCGGGACCAACGGCTAACCATTTGAGGAATCATAAAAAGGTTGGGCAAAAGGTCTTTCTACTAATTTTACTACCAATCTGCCTAAGTACAAGCCTTATTTTACCAGCTTGTAGGTATATTGTCCTACCGCAGGCCAGAGACTTTTGATAATAAAAACTTCTGCTAGCTTCTTTTAATAATTTTACTCACATTGTGTATAAAGATTTAAAACCATTATTAGTCAAGATTCCTTTAGGATGTTTAAAGAGAGGCTCGTGGCTAAGCAATAACAGCCGCACGAGTCGATCGATCCGGCTAAGCTACGCTTGCCGCGATCAGTCCGTGGATGGGTGACCATCTTAACATACCAACACCCTTCCGTGCTTCGGAAAACACGTTAAGCTGTTGGTACTGGCTGTCATTCTTGGATCTTTGACAGCCGTTACGCCTAACGACATGGTAAGTCTGACAACCAGTCTTACCAAGGGGTATCGTGTTACCCAGTAACTGGGTTGTAGAGTTCAGAAAGCCCCTCAGCTGGCACGTAAGATGATTCAGTTGCAAAACAATTAAAACTTCTGTTGTGTGGCAGTTGCTCCATGGTTTTCAGCTGCATGCGAAGACTGGAAGCCGACCCCAATATAGTTGGGGAAAGGCTACGCAGATTGATTCCTTTAGGATGTTTCCCTTCAGGGTATTTCATAGACATAATCACTACCTGTGTATTTATTCACATTACAATAGTGATAAATAGAATCACCTGTCACGGTGCCGCCATCTGTGGCCGTTTTAAGAATTATACGCTAAGAAATTGATTAATAAACGTGAACGCTTTGTCACGAAGTTTTGCTTCATCGCTTCGAGGCAAATTATAGGTATGTATAACCTAATTTGTGGCAAGTGTATGAAAGCTTGCTTGAATGTACGCTGGAATGTAAACTTAGCATGGATAAATGGTTATAGAGTCACCTCTATGCTACGCTATCTCCCGATATCTATTTAATAGGAAAGTTATTTGATTAAACTTATATAAAAAAATGCGCATTTTTGCTATTTTGCTACTAACTTATTTACATGATTAACTAGTAAACTCTTTATTCCTATTTCACGATTTCCGAATTGCCACTATTTACCGAATAAATTAAAAAATGGAACAACATTATTGTTTGAAATTATCTGCCAAGTAAATTGGTAGGACCTTAATCATAGGTGGTGAAAGAGGCCCTTAAGTACTGTTTCGCAAACGCCCGGCCCCTAAATCCAGCTTTTTCAACCCGAAGTAGGTTGTGGACTATTGCTTGTAGGTTATCGCTTTCTGGCCGTTTTAGGACTCTTTTTTTGGCCCACAAGTCACTGAACCTAAACTTAAATAAAATATGGCCAGCCCAAACTTAAGGTAATGTCTTTAAAAATCCCTTACTCCTCAAAACCCCGTTATCCCTCACAAAAGACCAAAGATTTTCTCCTCCACAACTGGATAATATCAATGTTATTCGCAGCGAGTCGAACAAGGAACATAGAAATCGTGTAAATCGTCCCCCATACAGATGTTTTACACTTTAACCAGATTTTCTTGGAGTTTATCCAACATCCTCGGATTATTTACGTCCACTAAAAGCTATGCAATATAGCGATGTAGATGCGATACGGCTTGGTATCAAGGGAAGATATCAAAGTTGTAATTAGGTCGGTTTATAACCTTACAATCACTACACGGCAATTAAATGAATTAAGCGGAATTTGATTGCATAGATTTCAAGAACTTTTAGTTTTGTCCTCTTGGATTTCAAAGATTCTATTCAGGGCAATATTTTATTCAGTTGGGACGTATATTCCATTTGATCACCGTCATTTAATTCTATCATTTCAACTAATTTTCATCTCTCATTCAATCATTATGGAACCCAATCAGCTTTTTGGAGCTTCAATGTAGGTACTTGGCGACTGTGAATTCTCAAAGTAGGTACCTAATTTAATCGACCCGGGTCGTGCCTCTCAACGAGGCGTCCTCAAGATGACGATTGACTTGTTGCGAACCCGGACACGACGTGTTGCCAAGTCAAGAACCGTACGCCTGAGGATGCGTTGAGATGCCGTGAAACATGTGTCGATTTTTTTCAGGGTTCTTGATGACTCTTTAAGAACAGTTAAGCGGATTAGGTTAAATATATTTCGACTATTATATTTTATAATGGATTTCCGTAAAGTCACACCTGTGACAATATACTATCTTAAAACTACATATATTATGTCTACCACAAATTATATTATAGCATTTCAAACTCACTGTAAGCCGAACCTCACTTTTTAACTATTCAAAATCTATCGGGTGGACATTCAAGTAGCACAGTTAACCGCAGTCACTCGATACATATCAGAGCTTGTAATACAGTTAGAAAAATGTGTTGCGTCTGCGCAACTTCGCCGGCCGATCGGTTTATGCACATGGTTTTTTTATGGGATCTGATTGGGTATGATACTTTAGGTATGATTTTATTTATGATAGGGAAACGAGAGCAGCTGATTGCTTTTTTTAAGTTAATATTATGATGGTTCGGTATTTTTTATTAACTTTCAATATACTTAGCATGTAAGTGCGTGTAAATGTTATGTATACTATATAATAATTTATAAATAATATTATTTTGTAAGTTTGTATGTAGGGTAATCTCCGGAACTACGAGTCAGATTTGAAAAATTATTTTTGGTTTGGATAAAATAATTCTTAAGGAGGGCTATAAGCTATGAAACATCACGCTACGACCTTAAAGAGCCGAGCAAAAAGAAAAAGTCAGAAATAAAACTAAGCGAAAACGTATTAGCGCGGGCGGGCGATGTGATGCGATGCGGTGGGTCGAGGGCCAAAATTTCACGCGAACGAAATTGCAGACAAAAACTCTAGTGTCTATATATTTTAAATAAAGAAAAGAAAGAAAGAAAATGCCTTTATTGGTATAACAGCAAAAAAAAAAAAAAATACCTTAAAACTATAAACAATTTGCTTTTAATGCCAAAAGGGCCTCAGCTCAGCACAATGTCAGATGACAACACAAAGTCACCGCCTAACGCTGATTTTCAGCCACGAGTGTCAGACGTAAAATAAAAAAAAAAAACAAAAATAAAATATTGATTAAACAAATATAAATTGATGTGTTGAGATTTGCAACACAGTTTACATTTAGACGGATGATATATCATACTGGGATTCAGAATATCAATTCGATTGCCAAAATCGATGATTTGTTATGTAATACCTAAATACCTCATGCCAAAATGGTATTACAACATCTCGACTATTAAGACACACAATGATAGAACAAGTCAGTGTGTCACAGAAATTGAAGTAAACATTTGTGGCGTTCGCGCAGCTAATGAAGATGAGGATTGTTATTCGATTTTCCTATCATAAAAAACAACCAACTTCCAAAAAAGACACTACTAAGTCAAAAATAACTTTAATTTCGGAAGTCGGTGGCTTTTGTTTTGATTTTCGTTTTTTGCCACCGACTTCCGAAACTAAAGTTATTTTTGACTTTGTAGTGTATTTTATGGAAGTAAATTGTTTTTCTTTTTAACCGACTTCCCCAAAAGGAGGAGGTTCTCAATTCGGTTGTATTTTTTTTAATGTGTGTTACCTCAGAACTCCGTCATTTATGAACCGATTTGGAAAATTCTTTTTTTATTTGAAAGGATTGGTCCCATTTTTTTCAAAATTTAGTCCTGATGATGGAATCCATGACAAATTGAAGGAACTCCTCAAATATTATAGGCATACACATAGCGATTTCGTTATTTTCAGCAACCAGTTAAGCATTTGCATTCAGAAAGTATCATTTGGTGAAGTGGAACTGATGAAGAAGTCCACAGATGGCCACCGGAACTTCACAATGATAAGTATTTCACGGGTGGCATCATTTATGAACCGATTTAGAAAATTCTTTTCTTATCGGAAAGGTATACTACTAGATTGGTCCTATTTTGATCAAAGTTCAGTTCTGATGATGAAATCCATGACAACTTGAGGGAACTCCTCAAAAGAAATTATAAGGAAACCAGGATCTGCTGATGGCATCCCAGCCAAATCGAGGGGAACCTTCCAAAATCGTAGTGCGTTTGTTAATTTTTTTCATTAAGCATTTTAAAGCACTACTATTTAATGAAGGTCTGGAGTCGATCTGGTGATGGAGCCGAAAGACAGTGGAGGGAACTCCTCAACGATTTACAGCAATTACCTGGTGTTTGGGCTTGATTAATTTATATTGATGAGAACTTTACACCTAGATGGGTTGTGACTGTCATTATGAATGATGATGATGAAGACAAAGGACAGTCAAGGGAACTCCTCAACGTTTTACAGTAGCTACCTTGTGTTTGGACTTCATTTATTTTAAGGATGATATGATGATAACTTCCTGTCACTGTTAATTGCGTCGCTGGTAGTGTTATTCGAACTTGTGTGGGGTAGGTAGGTACCAAAACTAAAAAGTGAAAAATAAAAACTTTTAACAAAAAAAAAACAACCGACTTCCAAAAAAAACACTACAAAGTGAAAAATAACTTTAATTTCGGAAGTCGGTGGCAAAAAAACGAAAATACAAAACCAAAGACACCGACTTCCGAAATTAAAGTTATTTTTCACTTTGTAGTGTTTTTTTTGGAAGTCGGTTGTTTTTTTTTTTGTTAAAAGTTTTTATGTAAAATGTTTTTATTTTTCACTGTAGTACTGTAGTACCTACCCACATAAATTCGAATACCCCTACCAGCTATGTAAATAACAGTGACAGGAACTTATCATCAATCATCCACATAGGCTAAGTGGGAAAAATACGTATTATTGAAGCTTACTCAAAAATTACCCCAGCAAAATTAATAAAATTTATATGGGACCACCTCTGAAGTATGACCTACCAAACAAAAAAAGAATTATCAAAATCAATGCATAATTGGCGGAGTAATCGCGTAACAAATATACAAAAAACAAAATTCATACGAATTGAGAACCTCCTCCTATTTGAAGTCGGTTAAAAAGTATTTCTCAGTGGCCTGGCTTTTGGAATTATGATCTGTAATTGGCTATTGGTAGTCCACATTTTTTGGTAAATTGACGAAGGAAGACACTTTTTTTTAAGGTGCTGTTAAAATAAATAAATAAATAAATATATTTTTTCCTGGATTACGCAATACAAACTTCTTGTGCATCTCTTGGCTGGGTCTCATTGGGCTGGGCATAAAATATAACCGTATGCCACTGTTCTTAACCCTCCAGAAAGTCGAGACCCGATTGTGTAAGACCGTATCCCATAAGCAATTCCGTCTTATGGAGTCATTGTGCACTTACCATAAAAACTGGACAAGTCCGTGTCGGGCCACGCACAATGAAGGGTTCCGTAGTTGGGATGAATTTATCGTAAGAACAAACATGTTGAAAACCATGTTTTCCCATACAATCCAATTGCAAATGTTAGTTTGTAAGCGCAATATTGGGAGATTTACTATGTTATTTTATGACCATAGATTTCTGATAGCTTTTCCTGTAATCTATAAGTGTAAAACTACTTACTGTATTCCCTTTTTTTCAAATTGTAGGCTCAGTAGTTTCAAATATAAGAGGGGAAATGGTCAATTTTCACTTATTTTCTTAAATAACATTAAAACTATTTCTATTAAAATTATAAAAAGATATACTTGAAAACCCTCATAGTAATCCCTTTCCTTTAATATGTCACACGGTACGGTGTGCAAATACCTTATTTTTTAATTTTCTTATTTGTCTCTCAAAAGTGAACCCCATATTAATAATTAATTTATTTACGTAACACGGTCGTGTTTGGGTTGCAGAAATTTACATGTGTACCAAATTTCAACTTTATCGGTTCATTAGATTCGGAGCAAATTGCCTGTGACAGACGGAACCCTAAAAAAGTTACGAAATTTAATTTAACTAACAAAATCAAAAGTCGAAACAAAGCTCGGAACTTTCCAACCACAAGAATCAAGAATGATTCCAAACAATCGGTATCCATAACAGCTTTAGTACCAATTTTCTAAGTCTGTCTATTTTATAAGACCGAAAACATTATGTTAGAACAATGGAGTGTTATGACAATATGTGGCAACAGGACGATTATACGAAAAACGATACAATAGTATGGAGTCACAGTTTGTAAATATCGGGTTCAGTACTGTTAATCATGGATTTTTTATGGTTATTGTATAGTATGTGCACTCTGGCTGAAAAAAAATAAAAAAAATTTTGATTAAGAAGGCTCCCTGCTGGTATCGTGACACTCAGTAACTATGTTGTGGAGGTCAGATTAAGTTGCTTATTATATATTATTCAGCTGCTTGACTGGAAGCCCACCCCAACATAGTTGAGAAAAGGCTTGCCAGAAGATGAAGGGAAGTGAAGATGCTAGTGAGACAAAAAATGAGATAAAAATATTTCTAAAATTAAATAAAAGTAGAATTAGGCTGCCTGTCCACTGGAGCGGAGAGGAGAGGAGAGGAGCCAAAATTAACAAATAGAATCGCTCCTCTCCGCTCCAGTGGACAGGCAGCCTTACGCATCGGATTAGATTATTCATGGAAGATTATTATTGATGCAACCACAAAAATAATACCCAGGTAATAAATAAAGAACAATATTTTATTTAGGACATGCACAGGAAATACAAAAAGTTAAAAAAGGAGCATTTAAAACTAACAAAATTAAGATATTTTTCGATTAAACTAAACACAAAAATAAAATAAAGTCCTTAATAAAAGTAATGAAGGTATCAGTCAGTGTCCAGCAGTAAAAGATCCTAACTCGTTGACGATGTAGGTACTCGAGTCGCTTAAAGACTGATAATTTTACACTCGATCTCAAAGAAAATAAATTACAAAGCGACTTACCGAAATTACCTGAAATATCGTTCTAACATCATAATTCAGCCTAAAGACGTCCAATCCGCCTGACACTGGCTGAAAATGATGCTGAATTTCAATACAAAATTTAAAATAAGAATTCTTACGAGTACTATGTTCTTGTAGGTCGTAGGTATATGCTTGAGCAATATGGCGCATAAACAGAAGCTTTTACGAAATACCTGCGCAATAATTTCTAGGCCAATCGTAGCCCGATTTCAATCTGTCACGGCGCACATGATGCACTTAATAAAATCACAAACAAATCAGCAATTATCCTAAACGTTGTATGTTTTCCTTGCGTAAATGTTTTAGCAAACACACTCATACATGCAAATTTTGTTTTGTGTGCGCATGAGTCGAGATACACTCACACATACATTGGGATGCATCGCATAAACCAATGTTTGGCTGCCGTGCCAAAAAACACAAAGGAGCTGTGTAGTGCAAGTAATCTTGATACTTTTTATGCAGCACTTTTTAATTTATTTATTTATTTAAACAGTGGTAGGTGCAATTACGAAAAAAACAGGTTTTTTTTTAATATAAAGCTACACATATACCTAGTAAAAACTAAAATCTAATGTATATGCCTATTTATATATTAATATAAACACTAATAAATATACATAAATACACGAATATACAAAATATGGGAAAACATTACAGTTGTGATGATACTGCCAGCTTTTAACGAATGTGCTCGCGTACTTTAACTTTAAAGGATAACCGATGTTGTTTATAGAAGTTATTTTAAGCTGTACGATTATCCTTGAGCTTAAAATGTTAGAAATATAGGAATCACCACCACTTGATTTAGGTCACACATTAAAAATATCAGTATGTCTATGCAAAGAAGTGTTATGTAACCACAAAGAAAATCTTTGTATTTATGGTCTCACTCTTAAGCTTTTAAAATAAAACTTACCACACTGCTCATAAAATTAATAGTTATTATGATGTCTTCATCGACTAATCCTTACGAATGTTATGATTATGATGTCAGGATATGGCATAAGGAAAACGGTGTTAGGCTCAGAATTTGACTGGAGAAGTTAGAAAATCGACAAAGTGTGAGTCGGACTCACCTTCTTATTTCTTCCCTCTCTCCTTCTCCCTCTCTGACTTGCTTTATTTTTTTTTTGTTAAAGCGACCATAGTAGTGCACACTCTGTGGAAATGTCAAGTGCAGTACAGACGCCAGCACAGCAAGTTACTACAATCTGTCAAATTTAATTAATAGATTTTCAACTTTTTCGCTAAAGCATAAGGTTCATTGTTGATTGGGAAAATTTGACAGATTGGTTTAGGTTGATGTGCTGGCGTCTGTACTATTACTGTTCAAAAGATTCAGCCCTGTGACAGACGAACTGACGGACGGTCAGCGGAGCCTTAGTAATAATAGGGTCCCGTTGGCAGTTGGCCCTCTTTGGGTACGGAACAAGCCTAAAACAAAAAATACTGTTATTGAACAGGATAGTTTATGATTATTTGGCACATAATTTTAAACAGCAAATGGTAAAACAACTAGCGGCATTCGAAGTAGTCATAACGATTGAAAAAGACATAATTTGTAAAATTAACATAATACAAGGAGACAAGATTGCAAACATAAGTGCATTTTTAATAAAACCTCTATGCAAAACAGTCATAAAGACCACGTGACAACGTTGTCATTTTAAAATTCTTTACATTAGCTTTACATTGAATTTATTTTTAATATACTGTCTAATAACATACTTATATAAACGAGCAGGTGTATAAATGACTGTGATTCCTAGAAATCTTGTTTTATTAATAGAAAACACTAAACCAGTTTATATGTCCTCTTTAATATAAAAAATTAACACTAGGCTGCTATTTATTTACATAGTTGCTAGTTTACGGCTTGGGTTGGAAAAGGAAGTAGGTGATAAAGAGTATCGGTGTTCGGGATAGATTGATATTCTTAATTGACTTGTAGATAGGTTTTGCCTTTTCAGTGGTCCGGTAGATTCGTACCGGTAAACTAGATCAGATACGTTGTTATCCTAGTAAACTAGTTTTTTAGACAATTATCATGAACAAATTTTGAGCTTAGATAGAAAACGCAATTCACCATCCGCATCCGTCACCTTACACTTCAGGTCCAGTTGAAAACCAGCGTCAGGCATTTGGCGCAGCCGCGAGGCACACATTCCTGCTAATAGCTTACAATTGAACTTTACACTTTTTATATATTATGTTCTTTTTTTATTATTTTTACTTGTAGTACAATATGTTGCGTTGTGTGCCTTTTAAGTCTGTGCTAAATAAATGTATTTTCTTTCAACTGGCAACATTTTTATAAAGAAATGATTTATTTTAATTAGGTACTTTAAAAAAAGTTTAAAATGCGCTAAATAGGGACTTGAATACCTACCACTACAGTTTTCTGTGATCTAAGAAATTTTCAGGAATTCAAAAATATTGTATACATAATACCTACCGACATACATTTGTAAAAATGTATTGCAAATAATTAAAGACGATCAAATCTTTAGTCTTATTTCAGTGTCTTAGTCACTTTTTATATGACCTAGAAAGTATCAAAATCATTCGCGCCACTAGCAAAAGGGATAAAAACTTGCTAACACAAAAATAGATCGGCGAAAAATGAACATTAACGTATATTTTGAAATCTGCGCTGCGCGGGCGCGAACCAATCAGAGGCGACGCGTAGGCGTGTGTGTGCGTTAGATTCGATTTTTAAATGTGTGCTTCTAACGCATTTGACGGATTTTTAGATGTGTGTGTCTAGTGTGCGGTATGCTTTCAAAGTTTTTTTATTAGTGTGCGACTTTGTAGGTATCGGGTTTATATAGTTACCTAGTTACAATGTTTGGTATATAATATGATTTATTTTTGGCGTTACATCTTTGAATTTCGAGGCCGATTTTGATGAAAGTCGTTCATTTTATGACATGTTAGGTATTTTAAATTGTGGGCGGATTCCGTAATTTACTACTTTTGCGTTATTTTAAACAAAATAAACAAATATTGTTTTTTTTTTAAAGGCACTTTTATAAACTTGATCTTCCATAAAGTTTATGAAACTTCAGTGTAACAAATACTTCAGGCAATAAAAAATTATATCCTATTACTGTTTGAAGAAATAGGGTTGCACATGATTTCATAGAAATCTGTTTTTGTCTCTATTACCTCGTAGGAGTGAAATAAAGATTTAAGATAATTTAATTAAAACTAAGATACAAATAGGATAATTATAAGTACAGTTGGATATTGACCTCATTTTTTGTTTCACACCTTCCTTTTCTCCGAAAGGAAAATTCTACAAAGTGAAAACTATTTTTTTAAACATGATATTATTTCCTTTTTTCATGAAGAAAAGTAAGACGAAAAAAATGCGCAGGTTAAGGCACACAAAAACAAAAAAAAAATAACAGAAAAAAATCTTAAAATAAAAATAATAATTCGCACAGTAGATAGACATTACCTACACCTGTTTTTATTTATTTGTTTATGCATAGTAGTTTTATTATAATCTCCTGTGATCTCCTATGCGAATCCCAATAAATACTTTCTCTTTCATTCTTTATTTGCACCTTGCAACTTGTTTTTTCGGGAAAATGCTTAAGACATCTAAAATAGATAGCTTTTCATTTTTCCTATTATGCTAAAAATCATCTCTCTACATCTTGCACATCTTGCAGACAATGGAAGCATGTTAGCATCATTTCAACATACATTGACAGATCAGACTACTAAGATCGACGTCTAATATACAAAGGGATCGATGGACGTCGAAATATCACTGTATTGATGATTTAGATAATAGAAGACCCTTTGCTAACGGATAGAGGTTTTATTTTTTTATGTAATGAGATAGGTCCTATTCTAAATTTCGATTCTATTTCTCTGTTTTTAAATGGCGAGTTGTATCCGATGTCGTCCATTTGGTCAAAATCTAAAGTGAAGTATTACCTAATAATAGTGATATTAATATATTGATAACTAGCTGACCAGTCAGACGTTGTCCTGTCAAAATTTCAATTGCGATTTTTCGGCTGTTCCTTTGGGTTTTTCCAATTATTTTTTTTCCTAACTCTCCCCTGTATTAAGGAGAACAAAACAAAAAAAAAAAAAACAAATCGGCAGCCTTTTTCGTGATTTTGCGAGACTAATGCACAGCAATTGATTTTTATATATATAGATGGATTCTCACATTTCACATTTAAAATCATAACCTAACTAAATTACAACAGATCAAAATTTTAAAGAACATAATTTCAATAAAATAAAAAGGAAAGACTATCGACAATCTTAAAAAGACAGCTGGGAAAACTGTATCTGGAAGGCGAAGGTCCGAGTGTTGTGATACAACTTGGAAAATACCTATTTTCAGCAGTGGACTGTATGGTCAAGGAGTATAAAGTTTTTGCAAATTGTATAAAATAACGTGTTTTACTTATTATCGATAGTTTTAGTTAGTATCTCATCTCTATTCGAAAGTTAATAATAGATGCGCTTCGAGGAAAAAAAAGTTAATATTTTTAATTGTTATTGGGAGCGCTACTAAAAGGTGCGCTCCGAGGAATAATAAAGGTGCGCCTCATTAGGTGCGCCCCGTGCGCCTCAAGATGGTGGCGCTTCGAGGAATACCTCCGATAGGCTTAGGTCATCATCTATTAAGGATGTCGTTGTAGACGAGTTAGGAAGATCAAGAGGATAGACAGCGACGTCTCGGCAACCCACTCCCTCTTATCGAGAGACCAGAGGAGAAATTCCCGTATTTTTAAGAACGTTTGCACCTTAATCTTAGTTTAAATACATTTTTGACAAGTTTTTGACATTGTTGACACATTTTCCCTGAATTGTTATTTTATTTTTTTTTCTTTCTTGCGTCATGTTTTTCGAAAATAAACGTATTTTTTTCTTTTCTTTTTTTCTTTATTGTCGTCGAGATCAAATTGCGACTACATTTTGACCGTTTTTAATTACGGGAATTGAACAACTGAGGCCCAGCTGACAGCAACAGGAACATTAAATGATGAAGTATATGATGGAAACATAGTTCGTGTCAATACCAGAAAAGAAATGAACGTTTACAGGCTACACAGTTCCTCTACAAAACTCACGGAAAATTCCTTATTTTCTTTCTTATTTTTTACGATCAAAAACAGACATTCGCATTGGAGCCAAGTGCAGTAAGTGCATACAAAAATACCAACAAAATTCAAGGTTGGGATCTGTTAAAAATAACGCCCGGTGCATTCTCGATGTTCCTCTCGCAGTGTTTTAATATCTGCTGCGTTTTATCTTCACGCTGAACAGATTTGAGGTAGGTTAGGGTTTAAGGATGGTAGTGACGTCATGACGTTTTTCTTTTGTTTATTTTCCTTGAGTTTTGGGAAAGGTGGGAAAATATGATTGGGGAGTTGGTTGTTTTTTGCATTGTCGTGTAAAAGACTGATGATCAGCTAAACGAGGTTACATGACCCAGTTTTTTTTTTTAATTTTTGAAGCATGCCTTTTATAGTTATATTGATGTGAAAATTATATCACTGAAAAAAGACCCCATTTTTCAAAGCACCTTTGTAACATCGTATGTTTCTTTCGAAATAAATCTGGAAACATCTCTGGCCAATTAAGCACCTACCCAACGGCATTGTGAAAATAATAATCTTGATAGAATAGTCACAAATCATCGACTCTACCTTTCTCGCCATGAAAAGCAGATTTTTTGTGCAATGGGTGGATTCCTGTTTTTGGTATAATCATTAAAATAAAAAACTCCGCCTCCTAGTAGCTAGTACCTCTTTTTTAGCAATCACAGTAACTGTACATGTAATGTCTAACGTGCAAGACAAACCTCTCCGTCCTTCCTCAATTAATTTAAAATTCATAAATTATTCTAAATTCAATTCAAAAGATATTATAATTTAAGCGTTAAATATTCAGTTCCAACTTCAAATCAATTCAAAGCCATGCCTCCTTCTTACCGTAACCACAAACAATCCACCTCATTTGAGTGCCGCCCACGAAAAAATCCTTCTGGCCTACAATGTTGAATTTGCAAAATGTTGAATTCTCAAAATGTTGAATTTGCAAAATGTTGAATCCCAAAATGTTGAATTTGTAAAAAGTTGAATTTTCAGGACCCACAATGTTGAATTTGCAAAATGTTGAATCCCAAAATGTTGAATCCTGTGGATGTATGTATTTCACACATTACTATACAATACCTTTTTTTATTCAAATCTGAATGTTAATTCTACTGTAGGATACTTATTTACTAATGGAAAAACACAAAGGCTTGTTGCCTAGCAATATCAAAATAAAAAAAAGACGTGTGGCACTCGGGGACTGCCCCGGCGAAGCTATTGCATAGCATTTTTATCAACTTACGCAATTGTAAAATATTAACCCGAATACAAGAAATAGCAATGATGACATTGACAGGAACTGTTATTCACATTTATAGTTTTTAAAACTTGACACAACGTAATGGGAACATCAAACTAATAAAAAGGTTTTAATTTAACTATTAATAGTCAAGGATCATTCGTCTAAGTAAATTTGAACTTTATTGTCAAACAGTTAAACATAATTTTCAATACAACACTCTCGTATCATTCGTCTAAGTAAATTTGAACTTTGTTGTCAAACAGTTAAACATAATTTTCAATACAACACTCTCGTATCATTCGTTTAAGTAAATTTGAACTTTGTTGTCAAGCAGTTAAACATAATTTTCAATACAACACTCTCGTATCAGTCGTCTAAGTAAATTTGAACTTTGTTGTCAAACAGTTAAACATAATTTTCAATACAACACTCTCGTATCATTCGTTTAAGTAAATTTGAACTTTGTTGTCAAGCAGTTAAACATAATTTTCAATACAACACTCACGTATCATTCGTCTAAGTAAATTTGAACTTTGTTGTCAAGCAGTTAAACATAATTTTCAATACAAAACACTCTTTTCTTAGGTAGTATTTTCGTTACGAAATTTCTGGATTAGGTCTCCACGCTCAAGGCCCGCGATAGAAGCTATGCAATAGCTTAAAAAACAAAATGTAAACATTTTGACAGC
This sequence comes from Conistra vaccinii, assembly GCA_948150665.1. Taxonomy (NCBI): domain Eukaryota; kingdom Metazoa; phylum Arthropoda; class Insecta; order Lepidoptera; family Noctuidae; genus Conistra; species Conistra vaccinii. The sequence goes on along the minus strand of OX411340.1, from coordinate 7,706,801 downwards.
ATAATCTCCCTCAGACTCAAAGAATAAAACATTACGGCGCGAAATATAGTTAGGTCTTTCACATGATTGTGATGTTCTATGCCTTTCCTGTTTTTTCCTCTACACTCTGTGTAAGTTAGAGCAGGAACGGTATAGTTTCCACTGGTAATTTAAGGCATTATTTCCGACCAGTAACAAGTGACCTGCAGAAGGTTGGTACCAGACGCGCATTTTTTGGCAGCGACCTGAAGTAGGTTAGGTAGTTGGGTACCGGCCTAGGGAACGTATAAAAAAACGGCCAAGTGCGAGTCGGACTCGCCCATGAAGGGTTCCATAGCAGCAAGTAATATAATATTATAAAAGTTATTGTAGTTCGTTAAAGGTAAATTGCGGTTTACGGTTTACGACGTATAAAAAAAAAACTACTTACTAAATCTCGTTCAAAAACCAATTTTCGGTGAAAGTTTACATGGTAATGTGCCTACATCATATATTTGTTTTAGTTTTATCATTCTCTTATTTTAGAAGTAACACACACCTTTTACCACTTTGGAAGTGTCTCTCGCGCAAACTATTCAGTTTAGAAAAAAATTATATTAGAAACCTCAATATCATTTTTGAAGACCTATCCATACACGCATGGGGTTGATAATATTTTTTTTAATGAAATAACTTGAAAAGAAACAATTGCAGCCTTTGCAATTTTTGAGAAAAGTTATAAATATAAGACTTAAACTAGGATTTTAATACCAAAATTTACGACTTTTCACATTTTAATTTATTTTGTTAAGGAATAAAGATGTTGGGTTGTTTTTTTTCGTAGAATGATTTAGTTAACAAGTGGAGTTTTTATTATTAAGTATTACAGAGTTTTCTTTTTAGTTAAGTTACACGTAGAGTGTTTTAGTTATTGATTACAAGTGGAGTTTAAAACAAGTAAGGATTATAAATTAAAAAGTTTTTTTGTTTTAGTCAATGAATACGAGTGGAGTTTTTTTAAATTACAGATTACAAGCGAGTTTTTGTTTTTTATTTATTACGTTCAAAAATAAAAATACACCTGGACTACTTACAATAGAATATTTTCGATAAAATAACTTTTTACAAATTCAACATTTTGGGATTCAACATTTTGCGAATTCAACATTGTGGTCCGGATGGGAAATTCAACATTTTACAAATTCAACATTTTGGGATTCAACTTTTTGCGAATTCAACATTTTGAGAATTCAACATTTTGCAAATTCAACATTGTAGGCCAGAAGGGAAAAAATTAAACGGACGATTGATCAGACATAGAACTTATTAATATTTATGTTCACACAGAATGAATACTCAATACTTATGTACACATCCATGAATGCTCAATATCTATGTACACATACAATGAATGCTCAATCATACTCATTCAGACATAAGACTGGCCAAACCACGCCTAGGAATAAATAAAATTTCGAAAATAGAACGCGAGCTTCCTGCGAATTGGATCTAAATTTAAATATTGAAAAATGGCGGCAGCAAGCGAACGGTCGAATTTTGTGCATAAAATTGCATCCCGCATTACCGATCTAAACATTAAAAATAGAATTCGATAGTTGGGAGTAGTGCACATGATGGGAAGTTGTTGATATGGAAACTGGCAAATAAGTATAGGTTGTTTTTGAGTATTGGTTGTTATAGGAACTGGGTTTTGTCAAAATATTGCCGAATTGTTGATATGGTTTTGTTTTTCTGAAAGTTTCTATGTATAATATTATTTTGAATAAAATTTCATGAAAGTGTCACTGATTTTTAGTAGACTTCTAAGTTCCTATCATCTACTTTTCTATAGGAGTTTTTTGTCACTTGTCGACGCAGTGTAGGTATTGCGTAGAACTCTGATTTAATTAAAGTACGAACTGAAAATAGTAATTAGAGTGTACCTATACCTCTTTTTTTGGAGCAAATGTTGTATTCAGGTAAAATAAAACTGATATAATAAAATAATGACCTGAAAGCATAATTTCTACATTTTTCCTACAACTTATTTACACTGTTTAACACACAGCCTTAAAAACATTAATCTATTTAAAATGATAATCCATTCTCCGTCCCCCGCACCAAACATCACGTAACGTGTGCACCAAGCTTTACAAACACCAGATTGCCTTCTTTCAGCCAGTTAAAATAAACATTGCCGATATTTCGCAGCTCTTTAGAACGTTGCGTATACATCGGTGCTCTAGTTGTGTGAGTGTTTTAATGTATGTATACATACGCGGTAATGTATGTGTTTTAACGTTTGATCTTCGTTCGTAGATAGTGTTGGACGCAAAAACATGGGTGCTGGTTTTATGCGAGGTTGCATTTATTTTCAAACTGTAGTGTTTGCTTCTGGGTTGATTTTCGATTGGATGCAACTGTTTTCCGACGATTTTCTTCTATATGTACCTAAGCAGTATTTTTTTATATTTCTATGAAACTGGCATGACAAGAAGTTTACAGATTATGCTGTTTGTTTCTTAAAAAGAAAAATAAAATTGTATTAGTAAAAACGGCCAACGAAAGAGAGGTAGGCCACAGAAAAAGTGGGATGATGACATCAGAGAGGTCGCTGGAACGACATGGGGCAGAGTGGCTAGAGAGAGACAGGTTAGAGAAGGTTGGAGGAGGCCTTTGCCGACTGGCAAACGGACATGCAAAATATAAAGAAACGCCAAATACGAGACTGAAGACTACACAAAGGCTAATAAATAAAACATAAATAAAATAGTAAAAATTGTAGTTTAGCCCTTCATAATCGCTTTGCGATTTCGATGTAGTTCCCTGTCACTTACGGTCCATGACAGTAAATATTAAATTGAATAAATCGTTTATTAAAAAGATCAATAAAATTACATATTATTTAAATTACTTCTCCAATACCTTATAAAGTCGCGGACAAAATTGCATTTTTAAGAAGACTTTGTCAATGTTCACCATTTTCGATAAAGGAATCCAACAAAACCGCCTTCAGAAAACTTACAAAATCCAACCAATACCTCGATCTCTGCCCACCTTTTCCAGGAAAGCGTGAGAGATACATCAGTAAAATATTTAAAATCGTAAATACCTAACAGTATTGCTGTCTACCGGTCACGACTCTGGATGCGTAGGCAGACGATGGCAGACTCTCGCCTTTTCTATGCAGGATTAGGTAATATGTTGATATACCTTTCAAACGCAATAGGTAAAGCTGTAAATACCTTGAAAATACTATAGGGCGGTGGTTCCCAAACTATGGGTCGAGTGAATATTGGATGGGCCTTCAAAAATAGATTTTCTTACTATGATTAATATTAAAACCAAATACCAAAGTAAATTGGGCGTTTTAAACTCATTCCGATTAAAGGTAACTAAAATTGAAGTTGATGCTAAAGCTATAGATGACAAAAAATAAGAAACAAATATATTCTTCTCATTGAAATAGCAATCCTTGTATTTAATAAAGTATAAAAATTTTCGATTGTAACTGAATGTTTTTTTCTTATTTGAACAGTCCATTCATATAGTTTAAAGTATGCCCCTTTTTTCACAATGACTGCCAAGAGCTCAATTTTGAAGTTTTTGTTAGGTGGATCAAGGTCCAATCAAGTTTGGGAACCACTGCTTTAGGGTATAATAATGCAGTTAAAAGTCAAAATGAAAACTGTCAACAAAATAAAATGTTTGCCAAAACTAATTAATACTATGAGGCGTTTCTCGGATTTCTCTTCGTCTTTTCGTGATATACGAATATTTAAATACAGTGAAAATCCTTTTCAAAATTCTTTTCAGGAAATTAATTTATCAAGCAAGATCTACACTACGTCGATATAAAAAATTACAAAAATGTAAACAACAATGGCTGCTCGAAACTCTAGCTTTGCGCCTGTTCTATAGTAGAGGATTGGTAAAAGGTTGATACCTTTCAAACGCAATAGGTAAGTATTTATAAAAAACTGACTAACTGTACATTGAATGATCAATATATCAATCTGCCTAGCCTTTTCCCAACTATCTTGGGGTCGGCTTCCAGTCTAACCGGATGCAGCTGAATACCAGTATTTTACATGGAGCGACTGCCTATCTGACCTCCACAACCCAATATCTGGGTAATACGATACCCCTTGGTAAGACTGGTGTCAGACTTTCGGGCTTCTGACGACTCGTAACGACTGTCAAGGATCCACGAATGACAGCCGGGAGTGATGGGTCGGGAGAATATTCTCACCCGGAGAATATTCTCGGATCGAGAATGTTCTGCAATATTCTGGAATATTCTTTTCGACGGAGAATATACGAGAATTTAAAAATGGAAGTAAAATTGCTAAATTTTATTACAATATATTTTGATTTCAAGGTCTCAAGTAAACATCTTTTGTTGTTATTTTATACTTTATTTGAAAAAACGTTACTGTATTATGTTTCGGACTGGAAATGGTGCCGATTCTCTTGTACACTGGACTAAACTAACTAAACTATCACTAAAATTCCTTACTTTTGGCTAAGAGAATCTTAATCCAATTCTGACAAAAAAAAAATCTTAATTAAAAAAATATTTTGACACACCTAAAATTGAATTTGACAATCGCGTGACAACTCCACGTGGTACTTGTTTGCTCTACTTCGTGAATTTTTTTAGAGCCGTAGGCGCGCATGGGGGCAGCCTCGACGTGTTTTATATGGAATTTTTCACTTTTTGTATGGAAAATATGAAAAATTATTACCAACATGTCAGGTAATAGGGGTTTAAGGGTTTCCTAAAGGGGGTCGAAAATTTCATTATTTTTGCGATAGGACGCACCAATCTCGAGATTTATGCAAAAGAAAAAAAAAATAGTACTGTTTTTGCACTGAAGTTGAAGTATTGGTGTGAATTTTAGTTCATGCCAACTAATTTCATTCCACTCGTTTTTAATCGCGTTTAAAAATAATCACATTTAGACAGATACACTAAATTTGTATGGTGAAAAACGTCAAATTCATAATAGCAAAATTGCCATTTTCACTAAACTGCTATCTCAGTGCAATCTTAGTGCTGTCAAACTAAAATATAGTTAAGTTGTGTCACTTTAGTCTATTTCAGAATGGGAAATCCTCGTTTGACAGGACTAAACTAAATTTTAGTGATTTTTTATCGGCACCAATGGTGCCGATTCTCTTGTACACCGAACTAAACTAACTAAACTGTCACTAAAATTCCCTACTTTTGGCTATAATCTTAAAGCTATTCTGACAAAAAAAAACTCTTAATTAAAAAAATATTTTGACACATCTAAAATCGAATTTGACAATCACGTGACGACTCCACATGGTACTTGTTTACTCTACCCTGTGAATTTTTTTAGAGCCGGAGGCTCGCAGGCGGTGCGGCCTCGACGAGTTTTATATGGAATTTTTCACTTTTTGTATGAAAAATATGAAAAATTATTACCAACATGTTGGGATATAGGGATTTAAGCGTTTCCTAAAAGGTGTCGAAAATTTCATTATTTTTGCGATAGGACGCACCATTTTCGAGATATAAGCAAAACAAAAAAAAAATACAGTACCTACTGTTTTTGCACTGAAGTCGAAGTGTTGGTGTGAGTGCATGCCAACTAATTTTTATTCTATCTTTATAATTATAAACCCTAACTTTATATCTTTATCTTTATAAAACCCTTAAACCCCCAAAACTCAACATTTAGGTAATTTTTTTTTTTTTTTCCATACAAAAAGTGAAAAATTCTATATCAAAACACGTCGACGCTGCCCTCCTGTGCGCCTCCGGCTCTAAAAAAAATCCCAAGGGAGGGCAAACAAGTACCACATGGAGTCGCGATTGTCAAATTCGATTTTAATTGCGTCAAAATTATTTTTAATTGTTATTTTGTTTTTAATTATTTGCACCATAAACCTTTCTTATAATGTTGTTTTCTTATTCATTTTATTAATGCTGATTATTTTAAACTCATAAAGTTCGTATTAATACAGAAATCGTACTTTAACATTACTACCATACGAAATTTAAGAGAATTTATGAGAATTTTCTCGGAAATATTCTCGGGAATGTTCTCGCTCAGGAGAATTTACTGAGAATTTAAGTTGTGGTGTAGTTTATTTTAAACTCAAACTTCGTAAAACGTTCAAATGCGCTAAAAACTATTACTCTAAAAAAAAACCGATTCAATAAAGTCATTCAATTTTTAAATTCTCGTAAATTCCCTACCAAAAGAATGTTCTCGAGAACTTAACAGCAAAGTTCTCGCAGGGAGAATATTCTCGAGAATTGCCCATCACTACGGGACCAACGGCTTATCGTGCTTTCCGAGGCACGGAGGAGTCTCGGTATGTAAAGATGGTCACCCATCCACTGACCAACCCCGGCAAGCGTAGCTTAACCTGATGGATCGACTAGTGCGGCTTGTTATTACTTAGCCACGAGCTCCTCAGATAATAGGGTTTAGTACATTTAGTACATTGAAAGATAATAGGGTTTATAATTGCGTATAATAGGGTTTTTAAAAGCGCTAAAATTAAAACTTTGCATAAAGTTTAATGACTGAAAAAAAATCGAAATTATAAAATATCCTAAAATTTTCACTCTTGGGTTAAAGATTTTCCGCGTACAGTGTTAATTTTTTTCCAATTTTTTTTGTAGCAAACCTTCTTCTATAACTACTGTGGTCCATACCCCTTTTGCTTCGTCAACGATCATAATCATTATCATCATTTTAGACAACTTGTACTACGGGGCCAACACAGAAATCGCGAAAAAATTTGCTATTCCATATCATAGTACAATAAAAAAAATAAAAAAAAAATTGGTGCGCATAACTCGAAAAAATGTAGGAGCACAGGAGCAACGATTTTGTTTTGTTTAATTTTTCACCAGAAGTTTTGTTTTTGTTCGACTCCGTTTTGAAAATTTATTAATCGACGATTTACGTATAAAACATATAATTAATTCTTTCAACGCCATTTCTAAATCTTATATCATTTCGAAGCTAACATCTGACAGACGAGTCACGACTGTGCGTAGGCGCAGCTGTAGGTACGATTTTATTACTGATCGATTGCAATTTGTACCCGATTGATTAATTTGATTTATACGAGTTATCTTTTACTTGGGATTTGGTAGTAATACTAGTAATGTCTTTTTAATCTCGACTTTGATTTTGGGCTTCATTATTGTCCAGACGCAACACTAATTATTATTTGTGTAATACCAGTAGGTAGCTTTAAACTAAATTTTCTTTGAGCTGAAAGCTAGTTCTTTAGATGAAAGAAAGAAAAAAAAAGAAAAGAAAGAAAATACTTTTATTTGCGGTAAACATGACGCTAAGAAAGAAATACACGAAAATAACAATTTGGGTGGCAAATATGCGTCACATTAACGGCTCAGCATAATGCTGCGACCTTATGCAAGACTCCAGCGCTGGTTTTCAGCGACAGCCGTTGGCGTGAAAACGTCAATCGGTGCAGCATAATAGTAAAATACTTAACCAAAAACAAAATAATACTTATTAGGTGAATGCATAGTTGAAGCTTGACCGTTACAGTGGACAGCTGAAGGTTTTAAGCATAAGAAAAAGTTTTAAATTGCATTTTGATTGAGAAATAGTTGATATCTACGGTCTTTAAACCAACTCCGAGTCTGGCAAATCATTCATTACCTACATACCTACCTACAATTTATCTTGCTGTTAATGGCTATCCAGATTATTTTTTTAAATCCTTGGTTAGTGTGCCGTATACGATTTTCGGCTGAAATGACGACGATGGTGATAAATTAGCAGGTATTACTAAATGCAAGTATTAAAAAACATGAAATTAAGGCATTTTTCGCCACATAGCATTTCGCTGCTTAACTCACCTACTACCTATGAAGACAGGAAGGTAGTCTATAAATAAACACGACGACCCTGCTAAAAAACGAACTAAAAAGTAAATAACCAATTAATTATTAATCTGTGTAAGTACAATAATTTATATACAGACTTAAAATTATAGTAATAATATGTACAAGTATATAAAAAAGGGGGGGAACAATTATAGGGCATCAAAAAAGAGTCGACCAACCGCTTGGCGATGTTTTGAAAAACTAAGTGGGCACTCGGGCCCCATGGCCCTAGTGTTTCAATCCCAAACGACTCAAATATATAATTCCCAAAAATCTGTGTAAACAAAGCGAAGGGTCACTCATTTACTCGCTGACTAAACAGATAAATACAATTGCCATTACTGTCGGAGGATCGTTCTGTGGAACACTTTTGAATCTAAGAGGTTCCCCGACCGCAATAACAATTTCAATTCTATTTAGTCAGCGAGTAAATTAGTGACCTTCCGCTTTCGCACTCACTTTTGGCAGTCATGTAAAAAGAATGAAGTTTTATAAAGAAACAAAACATCTCTCCTCTTCCTCGCCCAGTCATAAAAGTAGGATGACGGAACAGGATATTGTTATCCCAGTTGATACTCGAAGTTGGCACCTTGCCACTACATAGTGCCATTTCATCAACTTTCCTCTGATCTAATTTATGTCGAACGCGATTTAGGTGGCACTTATAGTGACAGAAATTAACACATTTATGTTGTTATTATTTTATGTTTGTAGGTATTCGTAAACGAATAATTTATAGACCTTTGACTGATATGCAATTAAAGTAACCTAATAATCACTGATGTCAGTATTCAGACACAGACACAGACAGACAGAGGTCGAATCTACAGAACACCATTTATTGAGTACTATTTAAAAGTATGACCGGATTTAGAGAACTTCCTAACAAAAAAAAAAACACGTGTTCCGGGAGTGCCGGCAGAAGTGAAAATTTGAACATTAACGTTGTGCATTTTTGAATATTTTGGAAATGTTAGGGAATAATATCGCACGAATGGCTTTATTTTTCAGTATAAAAGTACTATAATTTATGTAATTAAATACAATATTCATTAGTAGTAGTAGTAGTATATTTATTTATTTTCAAATTATAGTCTAACAAAAATAAACAATTTATTTAAACACTTATCATGAAGTATGTTTTAACTGCTTTTTTTTACCCCAATATGAGTAAAATTTTTTACCTCACAATCTTTACGTAATTTCAAAGACTATTTATTTTGATATTTACTTTATAGATTGCTAGGCAACGGATCTTACGGTCTCGTCCTGATGCGAGTTTAACATTTTTTTCCCAAAAAAAGTGCACAACGCCGCTAAAGAAATTTTCACTTCAAAAACGGTCTTATCCGGGAATCGAATCGTAGTTAAAACACTCGTAAACCTATCTGCCACACTATCATCATAATGACTATTACTTAGGAGCCCACAGGTTTAAAAAAATCATCATTCCTAACACACACCGTTTTTTCATAGAAATAGGTAGAAACTACAGCAAACCACGTGCTTGAATACTTACTCACTATTTTGGCTTTGTCCACGATTTATCTAGGTATCTAAAAATAGCCCCCAAAACTACCTAACATCGAATCTACATAACCATAGACATATAACCGCTTTAACTTAAAAACAACATGGCGTCTGACGCCTAATAATGCCATTGTCTTGAACCGGTAGAATTTTGGTTGCAAAACATGCGCTCGCGCTGTGCTGAGTCACTAGCGGTGGGGATGAGGGGGGGCTGGCATAGCTTGTAGGCTATACCTAGGATATTTTGTAGAATAATGCGTTGGTGGGATTTTTTGTAATGGCATTAGTTTTGCTGTTCACTGTGAAGTTTGAGATCGTTTCGACTCCTCTGAAGGATAGACCGCTTTGAATGTCAAAAATATAAACCTTCCTGTAGTTAATAGGAATATTAGGCATACCTAACGATCTATCTAAAGTACCTATCTACCCAAGAGTTTTTACTAACTAACTAATTAGCCTGTATTGTCTTACTGCAGGGCAAAGGCGTCCCTCTACCTCTTCCACACAATTCTCTCTGTTGCTAGTGTTGGCCAGTCCTTTCAGTAGAAGTCAAGCTCGTCCGTCTCGTCATTTTTAACTAGGTACTAGAAAATATTTGACATTCCGCTTCATAGGCATACCAACCTAATATCATCATTATGTCATCTTAGACTAGAGATAAAGACTCGACACCGTCTTCAAACTTCTTATTTGCTGAAGAATACTCCAGAATCCTTTAGTATCTTTTGACCTATCTTTTAAAGAATCGTCAGAGTAAATTCATGTTTTCTGATCTAGTTAGATCAGAAAACATGAATTTTACTCAACTGTGTACCGGATCAAAATCAATGGGACCAGTCAATCAGTATAATATTATAATACCTTATATTTTATTTATTGGTCCTGCTGAGCCACTCAATCATTTATTTCACAACATTCCTCTATAGGATTAGTCTGAAGTCTGTAGCTGTATTTTCTGTACTGAATTTGTTATTTTGAAATGGAGTTTGATAAAATTGAGCAATTTCTTTTTTTCATTAGGTATTAGTAGACTGCTATTACGCTACGATGCGTAAAAGATGCGCATCCCTGGTGCGTAGAGTACGTGGCAGCGCCAACAGCATCCTTAGCATGATCACCAGTCGGCTGGACTGTGCTTACATCAGTCATTGCTGCGTCATTTCTCATGAAATGGCGCAGTATTGATTGTTGAGTTTTCTTTTATATGTTTTGTCCTAGTTAATTTTAAGTATTACTAACACTAGTCTATAGGAACATTGTTACTAACAAAATGGACACCATGGTCTGAAATAAAGTATTTAATAATTATTTTATAATAATAATTATCCCTAAGGTTTCTGTACGGTACGGTGTATAAACCGCGCCGTAGAAAAAACGTGTCTGTCAATAAGCTTCCATAGTGATCCATACAACACTGACGACCGTGCCTAAAAACGGTGAATAAACTGTAGTTTTTCACGGCAATAAAAACGTGGGTGTACAACAAAGGGCCTTAAAAAGACCTTAAGAAGTATTTTGATTTATTAATCATCTCGATTGTGTGTGGCTACTCTGAATGGTCTAAAAACCGCAGAGGAATGAACTTCATCCATCTGTTTACAAATCGGCCTATTAATGTTCCCACTGCTGGGACACAGGCCTACTCTCTGTGAGAGGGAGTGGGCTGTAATCTACCACGCGGGCCCAGTACGGGTTGATAGATGGCACATGTCTTCGAATTTTTGGTTCTAAGACACGCCGGTTTCCTCATGATGTTTTCCTTCACCGTTTTGAGAGCAGTGGTGATGAAATTATTTACACAAAGTAAAGCGCCTGCTTGGGTTCGAACCCACGACGTACAACTCGTAATTCGGGGCCGTTACCTTGGGCCACCACTGCTCCGTCTGTTTAATGAATGTAAAGTATTTTATAAAAATTATATCGTAAGTGGGTTGGTTAAAAAATTCCTAGCCAGACAATAAACAATAAAAAAATGACCTTTTACCAAAAATTGCACTTATTCGTATAACGATTAATTTGTTTGAGTAACAAATGTTTCTCTTAAAGAGCACTACCATTGATTATGACTTATGGCTATTGGCCGCCAAAAACATTATTCTAAACTTAGCTGTCCAAGTAGTCACCAATTTAGGTCATTAACTTTGAATTAACTAACAAATAGGAAAAGTCGAGTGAGTAGCAAAGGTCCTCCTTGAAAAGCTCTTTTAATTGGAGGTATACCTGACTATGTTTAAAAAAATAAATAAAATTGTTTGGAAAATCCAAAAGTGCACGCCTCATACTTATCACTCATTCATAAACGAAAAAGAAATTCAAAACATAGTTTAAAAATGAACAATTTATCACTTTTCATGAAGTCGTAATGTCAACGACTGACAAAGATATTTACTTGGCGGTTGCTAGGCAACTTACGGACAAAGGTTGAAAATATTTAGATAAAGATATTATATTTTTGTTAGTATTTTATTAATTATAATAAAACTACTTTGAATAAAAGAGCCATTTTCAATAGGGTTCCTTCTACGGCTGAAACGAATGTATTAAAAAAAAAATTGACTCAATTAATTGATTTTATCGCAAGCTACAATGTTTTCAGGGTTCATAAATTGACGGACAGGAATTTATTTTCAACTATTTTTATGCCTTTTCCATTTCTGCTGCATTAAATCCATTGTTAAAAAGTACAGTATTAATCTCCATCTAATCATCTATACAATGGTATATCAATTAAGTAGGTTCTGTGTACTAGCAGGAGTGTAACAATAAAAACAGTTACAGAAATGGGGCAAAAATAATTTTTCGATCGTAGAGCACACTCTAATGCTTCGCATTATGAGTCGTGCAAAAATCGAAGACATGTGTAAACATCTACCAACCCGCACTGGGCCCGCGTGGTGGATTATGGCCCACTCCCTTTCACAGAGAGGAGGCTTGTGTCCCAGCAGTGGGAAGACATGCTGATTATACTATGCTTATGCCATTCTTCATCACCTTTCACTTCATAAAATCCTTCATGATGAATAATCTAATAAGAAACGTTGTCTAAGTACTATAGTCATGTGATATGTTTCTAAAACTGGTTAGGCGAGAAACAGACCTGCTCCACACAATGTTATTATATTTCTTTTGAGCTCACACACCGCTTACCTTTATTACGTCAGGTTGTTTTGAATACTAGCTTTCGTGCTGCGTAGATGTTTGAGATTACAGCGATTTCTTGAAAAAAGCTTTGATGGTTTCGAATCGCGCCTTAGTTCGTAAGAGGTGCTCGTGGCTAAGTAATAACATTCGCAAGAGTCGATCCATCCCGAAAGTAACAACCAGTCTTATCAAGGGGTATCAAATTACTCAGTAAGTTACTGGGTTGTGGAGTTCAGATAGGCAGTCGCTCCATGTAAAATACTGGTATTCAGCTGCATCTGGTTAGGCTGGAAGCCGACCCCAACATAGTTGGGAAAAGGTTAGGCAGATTTGAGGCCAGGACTCCACCAAAGCAGAGACGAGACGAGAGGAGAGATGTGTTTAAATAACCAATACAATTTCGTTATTCACACACTCTCGTCTTCACTCAGCTTCACTGGATACCACTGAGCAGAGATGTATCATATTTGTAAGGCGCGATCGACGCAGAGATGTGAGCTGTGCCTCGCCGAGATTGAGCTGGCGGTACAAAGCGGAGATGTCAGCTGTGCCTCGCAAGCTGACAACGGCGCGCAGTGGCGACAAGAAACGATGTGAACGCTTAACTGGACGTTCAACGCTCGCCACGCGCTGTTCAGTTTTGCTCTAGCCAGCAGACATCTCCGCTCCAAGCTAGCCAGTACGCATCTCCGCAAAGCTTTGGTGGATACACCCTAGCTGAAAAACATTTCTTGTCGTCTTCGCTTCGGATATCTCCGCACATCTCCACTTTGGTAGAGTCCGGGCCTTACACAATTACCCCGCTGACACTATTGACAGTTCATTTCACCTAATTTTTTTACAGAATAAATGGGCAGCTCTGTCTTCTAATTAGTTTACTCGTTTAGCGGACATAGATCTTTTTATAGCTCTTTTTACTTTCTCTTTTATGGCCTGAAGGCTATAGGCAATATTACTTGGTGAGTGAAGTAGGAAGCCTTCACGATGGTAACTATAAAAATCTGCTTCAATCTCGCTTGGTCGCGGCACTGGCAGAGATCGCGGTAAACTTGTTTGTTGTTAAGGCGATGACCTATTTTCTGGAAAGAAAAATATATATATTAATATTTAATTTAATTAATAAGTCGGTATGCGGATGGATGTAGCTTAAAATAAAGAAAAATAAGAAACATTCACAAATAAAAATATTATAAAATAAACATAAGCTTGCACCTTTTTAGCATTTCCGTTGACGGAACCAAGGTACGAGTATTGAAACTCGAATGACTGACTGATAAACCAACAGCCTAACCACAGATGCAATACATACTATTTGGAAAATATAGATATGTAGGTATAGATATTATTTTTAGAGAGCATTATTTTTCTTAACTCGACCTCTAAATCTGTCTAATAGGAAGTTATTTTTATTTTATTTAGTAAAAAACAACACCTTAAATCTATCTTTACAGGTAGTCTTTATATAAATTTCCATACTTCCTAGTTACTAATAGAATAAATTAAATAAAAACTACAAAACTATAATACGCTGAAGGATCTGGGGTAGTAACGAGCTATAGCTTGTCAAATTATACAGAATATGTTAATAAATAACTTTTTTGTAAAAAAAAAAACCTAAACATCCCTTCGATAAAAGAAAAATATATATATTAATATTTAATTTAATTAATAAGTCGGTATGCGGATGGATGTAGCTTAAAATAAAGAAAAATAAGAAACATTCACAAATAAAAATATTATAAAATAAACATAAGCTTGCACCTTTTTAGCATTTCCGTTGACGGAACCAAGGTACGAGTATTGAAACTCGAATGACTGACTGATAAACCAACAGCCTAACCACAGATGCAATACATACTATTTGGAAAATATAGATATGTAGGTATAGATATTATTTTTAGAGAGCATTATTTTTCTTAACTCGACCTCTAAATCTGTCTAATAGGAAGTTATTTTTATTTTATTTAGTAAAAAACAACACCTTAAATCTATCTTTACAGGTAGTCTTTATATAAATTTCCATACTTCCTAGTTACTAATAGAATAAATTAAATAAAAACTACAAAACTATAATACGCTGAAGGATCTGGGGTAGTAACGAGCTATAGCTTGTCAAATTATACAGAATATGTTAATAAATAACTTTTTTGTAAAAAAAAAAACCTAAACATCCCTTCGATAAAAGAAAAAGTTTATGAGATTCTGAGAGTATTGCTTTTTCCTATTTATACAAATCAAAACTATCGTTTAATTATTTTCTCAGTCAACAGTGCAGCTATTGCAAAACAACAAAAAAAAAACATCGAAACAAACCAATAGCATCGTACTGCGCCTTAACAAGCACACTATAAATATGCCGAGAAAAAGCATCAATTAAAAACCCTCCTTCAAGCTTTTAAATCAATTGGTCGACAGATTCATTAGAATACGAAAACATGAAACCAACTCTACATTCTTCATCTTAAAGTTTATTTTTGAATAACGCAGAAAAGTTATAAGGAAGATATTATGGAGTACGACTTTAATACTGTTTATATGTCTAGGATGAAAAATAGGCAGAGCTAGAGTCGTTATTAATGCTATATTTTTTTGATATACGGTCTTTAACCGAAACTAGTTTGTGCATGCAAACGGGATGGTCTAGAGTGGTCATTATGGAAATGTATGGGAATTCATTGACGATTAATACGATTTTTTTCTCTTCCTTTCAAATTCATTTTTTTTGACATCTTCAGTGCCTTATACAATGTGTAAAAAAACCCTATCCGATCCATGAGAGTATTGTTAAGAATCATACTGAGATTATATTTATGTGGTAAAAAAAAAATACCCCGCATTTTTTTCTATTGGGGATTTTACCGGGATATAACATGGGGCGTTGATGTGCCTTGCTTAATAAATAAATAAATGAACCAGTCTTACCAGGGGTATCGTATTACCCAGTTACTGGGTTGTGGAGGTCAAATAGGCAGTCGCTCCATGTAAAATACTGGTATTCAGCTGCATCCGGTTAGACTGGAAGCCGACCCCAACATTGTAGGGAATTGATTGACGTTGAATTTTTTACCAAAACTAAGATGAGTAAATTCTGTGGTTGCATTTACGGTCTTTTTCTTCTTATATGTATTATAATGTCAATAACACCAACTGTTCTCTGTCGCTAGATTCACTACTACCCCAGGCGTTTGCCTCAATTAAATCTAGATAGATAGATAGAAGATAGAATACTTTTTATTATGTACACCATAAAATTAAAAATCTATATATTGTATCTATTTGTTTACCTAAGGACAATAGGCAGAAATGGCTGAAAATTTGTCTTAATAATGTTTTTTAATGTCTTCCAAAACTTTAAATACATAGTTCTAAAATCGAAAAATACACTAGTTATTAAATAGCTGTTGCAATAGAGCTGCTCTAGATGTTGATCTACAAAATATTTTTAAAATGGTGGCCTTTTCGGCAGTTGCATTCATGTCATTCTTGCGTCCCATCTGTTATGTCTGGGCCACCCCTGTATTAAAAGTTTGCCGGAATACCTTGACCTACTTCTCTACAGATGTTTTTTTATTTATTTCGCGAGAAGTAAACAGAGAGCTTGTGAATGATTGAGATCCGTGACGTCAGTCCAGGATTTGACCAATGAGCGCGCGCTGTGCTAGAGATGGCCATCAGATGGTAGGTAGGTACCAACCCATTTTCCGAGAGGTTGTAGACAGGATGATGATGAATGACGGTGATGGTGATAATGATGAATATAATTATATTGTTTATCACTATCACTACATAGTATAAAACAAAGTCGCTTCCCGCTGTACTCTTTAATACTAAAGTACCCAACCGGTTAAAATTAAACCTCACTATATTTTTACCCACTTTTGAAGAAAAATACCGCCTTTCAAGGATGATTTTATAAGTTAAAAGAAAGAAAATAAAGAAAAATATTTTATTTGTGATACGCACAGGAAATAAAAACAGAAATAAAAAACTAAATAGGAGCATCTTCGGATAAACGAAAAGAAAAAACACCCGTGAGGTTGTGCCCGGTTGATGGCAATAGGCTCGCCCCCTAAACTGGCGAAATGTGGGTGTACCTGTTACAAGTACACCTCTGCCCAACCATTCGGGGAAACAAGGTGTGATACTATGATTATGTTGAAAAGAAAAAAATACTACAATAATTAACGACCTGTGCGAAGCCAAAAAGACTCCTTTATAGGCATCCTATACATAATAACAGCCACATGGGTCAATTTAAGCTACGCTTGCCACGGTCAGTCCGTGGATGGCTGACCATCCATTACTTATCGACAAACCTCCATGCCTCAAAAAGCACGATAAGCCGGTGGTCTTGGCTGTCATTCGTAGATCTTTGACCGTCGTTACGGGTACCTAGTGAGAAACCCAAAAGTCTGACAACCAATCTTACCAAGGGTTACCCAGTAGCTGGGTTGTGGAGGTCTTGAATATGCAGTCGCTCCATGTAAAATACTGATATTCAGCTGCATCCGGTTAGACTGGAAGTCGACCCCAACATAGTTGGGAAAAGGCTAGGCAGATTGATTGGTAAATCATTATAGGGTTCAAACGTAGGTATGTAAACCTATCATTATAATGCAAACGTGTAGTTACCAAGATACTATAGTATCGACTTGTCATAAAGGTTAATACCTTAAAAAGCAAGTGGAGCATTTAGGTATTAATAAGCTTACTAAACACTAGATATACTTTGAGATAACAATTTAATAAGCATTGATATTATTGACAGTCGTTATGGGTAGTCAGAAACCTGAAAATCTGACATCCAGTTTTACTAAGGGGTATTGTATTACCCAGTTACTGGGTTGTTGAGGTCAGATAGGCAGTCGCTCCATGTAAAACACTGGTATTCAGCTGCATCCGGTTAGACTGGAAGCTGACCCCAACATAGTTGGGGACAGTCTAGGCAGATGATGAAGATTATTATCTTTCCATAACTGCCTCGTTGGTATATTCATATAAATCCGTTTAGCCGATTTTGCGAGATTGAGTTAAATAGAGGTGTACCTATAGTACATCCACATTTCACCAGTTATGTTTAAGTCCCATGTCATAGAGGACAAGCCTATTCGCATCGACCGAGCACAAAATCCAGACTCCGGACTGCTACTGAGAAATTCCTGATGGAAAAATCCAATAATACTTTGCCCGACCTGGGAATCGAACCTAAGACCTTATAATATGCTCAGCAGTAGTGCTTGCGACCTCTTGACTAACGAGGCAGCCGGAGGTTAAGACAGAAGTCTTAGTCTTAGTCGTCACTATTCAGTCACGTTAAGACGTCTGTCTTAACGTGACTGAATAGTCACGAAAAAGTAAAGTTTTTCTTATCCAGCAAAGAATTACTGGATGTAGTACGTATTAGTCGGGTAAAACAGAACCAAACAGGAAGGAATGAGCGTCTATTAAACTATCCCGCAGCACTTAAACTGCCGCGCTTAGAATTGCAGTACTTACGGAGGTTAATCTATAAGTAACTCAATTTTCCAAAAATCCTTCCTTACTGCTTACAGCACGGCAGAATACGTACCTATCTGTTAGATTTTCATTTGACTGATATTTTTGAAAAAGTTCCCTATCATAAAATCGTAATACTAATAGACACTTCAGTTGTTTACTAAGAGAAAAAAAGATGTGAACTAAAATCTTATTATTCCTTTTTTCTTACGTAAGTAATGTAAGATTTTTTTTTAATGTTTTATTGATCATGCGATTTGAAAGCCAAAGATTGTGATCAAAATATGACGAAACATAATCAAAATAAGCTATGATTCATAAAAAAAATATAATCACAAACTCACGCGCAGCTAAAGTTCCTCAAAAAAGGAACGCGCGAACTCAAAACAGGAAGAAATTTTCCCGCTGCACTGGCGCACCTAGCGGCAATGTTCGGAACTAAACCGGAGCGCGAACGACCGCCAACTCTTTCCGCGCGCTTTCTTTTATCTCCGCTCTCTGTCCCACCCGCGCACACGCCTACCTTTTTTGGCGTAAGAAAGGGACAGAAACAAAAAAATGGCCGAACGCACATGTGCGCGGGAGTTCGTTTTCGTCTTATTTTTCGCAGGTCATTCGCCTCGGATATATTCGCGTCGCTTTTGCGATTTTTTTGTCTTGCTCCGTCCTTTTTTTTCGTCCTTTTCCCGCCGTGTGTGTTCGTTGTGCTAGGTCGCGAGGCGCGTGGGCAGTTGATTTATTTTTCTTAGTTTTATCTTAATCTGTTTTCTAATACGGTACAGTTTATGGGGCCCTTTTGGATCTAATGTTAGGTTTGCTGGCAATTTATTTTTTATGTTGTGAGAGCCTAGACTATTTATTAGTGGCTGTAAACAGTCTTTCGCTGCTTCTCGGAAAGGTTCATCTTAAAAAATATATTTTCTTCGGCATGGGAAGAGTCGTCATAAAACTGAGCGCGGTATTTCGAGTTTATTAATTAGAATTTAATTCCAAGTTAAGATTAAATGCGGCTATAGCTTGTAAAACATTGAGTAAGGTAAAGGCTTATTGCTTCCGAAATGAAGTTAGACTTTCACTATTTTATTACAGATTTTTATTAAGTCTCGGGAGCCACAATGTCAGCAGTGTCTCTTCAACGATATTTTCCAAAATTAAGGGACCATAACCATAACGCTTTTTGGGAAATTTTGAAAAATCCAATGAGACCAGATCCTTGCTGTGATTTCCCTTATTTTTATTTGTATCCATGTGATTTGTATTTCCTTATTCATGACAGGAGATTATGGTAACGATAACATCAACAGGATAGGCAGCAGTCTTAACTGTCGGCTAACAATAATACTGCGAACTGCGATTGTATGTGATGTGATCTGATCACCAATCGGTTTGCCAAGTGTGGTGATTAAAGGGCATTTATTGAGACCATTTATTGGGGTGAGCCGCAAGGGTCGATCAATCAGGTTAAGCTACGCTTGCCGCGGTTGATCCGTGGATGGGTGACCATCTGTACATACCAAGACCCCTCCGTGCCTCGGAAAACACGTTAAGCTGTTGGTCTCGGCAGATTCATGGATCTTTAACAGTCGTTACGGGTCATCAGAAGCCCGAAAGTCTGACAACCAGTCTTACCAAGGGGTACCATATTACCCAGTAACTGGGTCGCGGAGGTCAATCGCTCCATTTGAAATACTGGTATTCAGCTGCATGCAGTTAAACAGGTGCCCAGCCGACCCCAACATAGTTGGGAAAAGATGATGACTATTTATTGGGAGGTCCATGTTAAAAAGGGCTGTAATAATTATGATAAATCGAAAGATTAAAACATAATCTAATATAGCTAAGAATGCAGATCAGAGATTCCATAATATTATAATAATCAACTAAAAAGTCCTACCATAATTTTAACACAAGGAAGAAACCTTAGAAAACGCTTTAATTAAGCCAGTCAATTAATAATGGAATTTTCTAATCGAAGTGTGCAGTAAAAAGATTTATCTCTAGTGCGCCGGCGCAACACACTTCGCCGTTAGCGACCTCTAGTGTGGGGTAATTGGAATATCGATATCGATAAATTTATCTCCATCGAGATTTTGTCTAATTGGATTGCTGTTTACGCTATGGCGGGCTTTTTTCTAATTAGTGCTTCGGTATTCTTGTGTTGTGTTGTGTTGGTAGGCTGGCTGTGTTTGATTCTGAAATGAGTAGAATAATATAATTAAATATAACTGTTTAATACATAAATATAACAAAAAAATAATGCCAGGTTCATGGTGAATTTTAAGGGTCAAGTTCAGTGTTACAAAATCCCTGGATTTTATAAATACCTAGTGGAGAATTGCTAAGGTTTTTTTCTTTAGTATAGTTTTAATACCTACTTATATTTTTTATTTACCTCAAAAAATCAGTTACTGAAAGTGCTTCCAAAAAAGTGTATATCGTGTGTCGCTTATTCCGTCCGCTCAAATATCTGTAATACGAAAACGAACAGTATTAGAAAAAAAAAAAAGCTTGTTAGTATCGTTCATAAATTCTGCTTCCAAAAACGAAATGATTAATTGAAATATTTTGTAAGTTTTGAAATAATTATTGCAAATAAACTATCGATAAAATATTATAATCAGTTTATGCAACCCTTTCTAAAATCTTATAAGAGTAAAACCACAATCTACTTCATTACCTATTAAACATACATTGTAGTAATGCAAACTAGTGAATGTATTTTCACTTCTTAAGTATTTTCTAATTTAATAAAGAAAGAGATAAGAGAGAGATTGTAAAAGATTAAGGCGAAAGCGACAGGGTAGCTCGCGAAATTCAAATTTTCTTACGTTTTTTGCAATTTGCAGGTCAGTATCAAGTTATAGGTTGATCTAAATATGATTTGCGGCCGTATGAAATACATATTTATAGAATTATAATCATAAAAATCATTAATACGAGTTGTATTGATCTAAGTTCATTTATAATCCTATTGAGTGACTATTTCACGAAATCCTAATTTTAGGATTATTCTAACATATGGAGTTGTATTGCTGATTCTAATGATTATAATTATGTAAAGCCATATTTCTTACGGTCGCAAATCATATTTTTTTATCAAGATACAATCTGACACTGACCTGCAAATTGCAAAAAAACGTAAGAAACTTAGAATTTCAAGCGCATCCCCCTTAATAAATTAATGAACACTGACATTGATTCGCCTCTTGGTTGCCTACCAAACCTAAAAGCTGCTGGAACAATATAGGAAACTAGCTGTTGCCCGCGACTTCGACTGCGATCCAGTATGAAAAGTAGCCTATGTCCTTCTCCTTGTCATAGTCTACCCATGTGCCAAATTTCACCCAAATCCCTTCAGCCGTTTTAGCGTGAAAGCGAAATAAACAAACAAACTCACTTTCGCATTTACAATATTAGTTAGGATATACATAAAGTACTATCTAGATAAAAACTTTTACAAAAAAAATTAAAACCGACTTCCAAAAAAAACCACTACAAAGTGAAAAATAACTTTAATTTCAGAAGTTGGTGTCTTTGTTTTTTAATTTTCGTTTTTTGCCACCGACTTCCGAAATTAAAGTTATTTTTCACTTTGTAGTGGTTTTTTTTGGAAGTCGGTTTTAATTTTTTTTGTAAAAGTTTTTATTTTTCACTTTTTAGTTGTGGTACCTACCCCACACAATATCCAATACCACTAACTGCAATAAATAACAGTGACAGAAAGTTATCATCATATCGTCCATATAAACTAAGTGGGAAAAATATGTATTATTGAAGCTAACTCAAAAAGTATCTAAGCAAAGTCAATAAAATTTATATGGGACCACATCGGGAGCTTACCCTTTCAAACAAAAAAATAATTTTCAAAATCGGTCCACAATTGGCGGAGATATCGGTGAACATACATAAAAAAAAAAAAAAAAAAACATACATAAAGTCGAACATAGAACCTCCTCCTTTTTGGAAGTCGGTTAAAAAGGACTTCTGCTACTTCTTTTCGTTTTGACGGTAGCTACTCATCTATACACACAGCACTGACCAGTAGAACCAAGACAGGCGTTTTACTTTGTGTACATTGTTTCATCACACTCAAAACGGTGAAGGAAAACATCGTGAGGAAACCGGCATGTCCTAGAACCAAATATTCGAAGACATGTGATATCTACAAACTCACGCTCAACCCGCGTTGTGGATTACAGCCACTCCCTCTGACAGAGAGGAGGCCTGTGTCCCAGCAGTGGGAACATTAATAGGCTGATGATGATGATGATGATGATGACTCGTCTATACTGTTTGGGCCCAGTATGTGGCCAAGATTTACTGCAGCGTCAGACGCGTTGTTGAGATCGTCAAGGGTCTGGTCAATGGACATTTGGGACACTAGCAGACTTTTAAGACAAGAACAAAGAACTAAGGCTTAATCAGCCTATAATGTTCCCACTGCTGGGACCCAGGCCTCCTCCATGTGAGAGGAAGTGGGCCGTAATCCACCACGCGGGCTCAGACGCGGGTTTGTAGAAGTCACATGTCTTCGAATTTTAGGTTCTAGGACATGCCGGATTCCTCAAGATGTTTTCCTTCGTCGTTTTTAGTGTGATGAAATAACTTACACAAAGTAAACCGCCTGTCCTGGTTCTACTGGTCACTGCTGTCACTAAGAAAATATTAAGGAAGTCATGATATTTAGGAAAATACTTCACATTCTTCATGCATAAAATTACATTTTTAACAAAAGCAAAAAAAATCATCTTATCTCTTTATAAAGTTCATCAAAAATAGTTACCCGCCAGTTGCCAGCATTAAGAACAGCGTCCAATTTAATCAACCACCCAGAGATCCAAAAAAGGAGGTTTTAAGAAGTTGGTCACGTCCTTTCTCTGATGAGCATCATCAAAGGTCTGGCAGCAAAGACCATGGAAGACTTTTTAAAGACACCATACAACAGCACACCCTGGAACACGATTCAAAGCAAAATCGTCAAATTTAACACACGGTAGCAAATAAACTGTCACATTTGGGCACAAAATTTAATAAACATGATTGATCCGACATTCTACAAAAGACTCCCTCCGTCCATCTATGAGTCATAAATATATGACAATGTTATAAATATTGGGCATGTGCAAATAAAATAGAGTTTCGGAATAATTTATAATATTTCTTATACATATTTCATTTATGATAAAACATAACAATATGATTCTATATGATAGTGTAATTTGCATAAGGTATGTAAATAATGCTCAAGATATGCAAGCCTGCTAAATTAGGAAAGTGTCTAAGCTTAAAATATTAGACTCGCTCAACTTTACAACCACAAGATCAACCACGACCACAAAGCGATTGGTTTGTCGGCAACTTTGCTATGGTTTTGAAATAAAAAAAGGTTCCAGGTTAAAGTCACGTAGCTACGCGTAATATTATAATAAAGTGAGACAAAAAATGTATAGATTCTTAAATGTTTAGAATCTCAGATCTCAAGATAGAAACTATGGAACAGATGAAAATTATGAATCTTTTAATAATGTGAGATCTGCATATTTATTTAAATATCATAAAACGGTTATCCCCAATACGGATAAATAGAAAAAAAATTCGTTAGGTAGAGAAAAGAATAATTATTTTAAAATAGAGAAAGAAAACAATATATTGTGTACGATAACATTTGCTATATGAAATGTTGAAAACGATAGTGACTTCTACACAGAATTGTACTGCTCGTCATCTTTTACGACACTCAAAAGAAAGCTATATAATTATGTATATATTACACATTCCTAGTAATCCTAGTATACATGACATGCAATAATTCTGTTTGTCAAACATAAATATAAATACACATACTTAGTAGGTACGGTAAGCGGGTTGATCCGTGGATGAGTAACCATCTTTCTTTACCGTGCCTCGGAAAGCACGTTAAGCCGTTGGTCCCGGCTGTCATTTGTAGATCGTTAACAGTTGTTACGGGTCGTCAGAAGCTCGAAAGTCTGACAACTAGTCTTACCAAGGGGTATCGTGTTACCCAGTAACTGGGTTAAAGAGGTCAGATGCACGGACCTTGAGCAGTGGTGGCCCAGTGGTAACGGCCCCGACTTACGAGTTGTAGGTCGTGGGTTCGAACCCAGGCAGGCGCTTTGTGTAAATAATTTCATCACCACTGCTCTCAAAACGGTGAAGGAAAACATCGTGAGGAAACCAGCATGTCTTAGAACCAAAAATTCGAAGACATGTGACATCTACCAACCCGCACTGGGCCCGCGTGGTAGATAACAGCCCACTCCCTCTCACAGAGAGGAGGCCTGTGTCCCAGCAGTGGGAACATTAATAGGCTGATTATGATGATGCACGGACCAACCTCAGCAAGCGTAGCTTAACCTGATGGTTCGGCCGGCGCGGCTGTTATTACTAAGAAAGATAATATGTTAACAATTATGAATTCTGTGTGCCACGCTAGTATGAAAGTGAATCAAATGCCTCTCAAAATTACACATTGTCTCACACAGATCACATGTTTTTAGACAAACATGGAATAATGAAATTCGCACTAAGTCCTTTCAAATATTTAACCCTTAAAACTCTTGTCGCCTTTTACAAAATGACCGCTGTGTTTTTAGGGTAAAAATTATTCTCTATAAAAAAATATAGGTCATACTTACTTCTACATATTTCAAATACTTTCTGCAAAGACGTTCGTTTCTCATCGTTGTGCGAATAGAAGTGGATCTTTATCTACATTCATACAAAGAGCTCTATGATTGCAACATACATGCAACTTGTACTTATTCAGAGATAACATGGTTATTTATAAGATGTGCCATATTCATAGTGTTGGTTCTCGTCGCTTGTATGTATGTATGGGTCTTGCGCGTAGTGTTTTCTTGTTTGTTTGGCGTATTCTTGCGTTTTAGGGTTGCTTAAGATGACTATGATTGTGTATGGTGATGTTTATACAAGTTTATTTGTCCAGTTTAATTGTGTAAGTGTCCAGCGCAATATTTTATCAAGTACATAATGTTGACACGTCTTATGCCTGACTTTTCATACATTTTTCATATGTTGGTGAAGCTCTTAATAAGTTTTAGTTTGTATAGCCTCTTGAAGTCGTAGCATCTTAAATTTTACTGAATTATCTTCTTTACATTTTGTCTGTTTTCCGGTTATATAATTTTGAGACTCATTCACATAATCATCCATCCATTCATCAAAAACACTTCCTTAAATACCCTTTTCGACACCTTGAAATCGGATGTAATAGTTTTTGCCCTGGAGTTTCTTGCCTGTTCTTCTCCATAGAACCGACTACGCTTTGGAATGGGCAACTAGCTTCATCTTTCTGACTGATTCACTTCATCTCCTTAAAAATTCAAAAGTGCGGCGTCGATAATTAGTTTAATTAAAATAAATGCTTTGAGTATATAGTAATAATACTTCTAGTTTTATGTGACTTGACTATGGATACAACACTGGAGCTTTTTTTCCTCGCAACGGGGCGGGGTTATCGCGGAAAAGTTGTGGATTTTTCAAAATTTTATCAACTGCACGTTGAGATAACGTGCACACTAGCGCAAATAGTGATGTGCATGTGCAATCTGAATCGAGATCGACTCAAACTAAAGACAATCGATCGACTCAGTTCAGTTACTTTCGATGATGTAATATGCCATGCAACTGTAATAGAAGATTTTAATGGTTAACTAGGAGCTGAGAAAAGCTAAATTATTCATCTGTCAAATTAGCCTGATGTAGTCCACATTTGGGTGATAAATAAATAAGTAAATATAACTCGTGGCCCTCTAAATGTCCTACTTCTTTCTGGTCAAGACAATTGAATCAGCTTTAAAGAGATAATACCTAAATAAAAATAAAACGTAATTGGATGAAACAAAAGATTATGATCAAGACAGTTAAGGAGTTGTTCTTTTATTGAGTAACATAGGGGTCAATAAAGCGAATAAAAATAGAGTTTACATGCTTTTTATTCCTGGTTCCTGCTTTGTTTATTTCATCCTCATGATTTATAATGCAGTTTTTGAGGTAAAAAGTGCAATTTGTTATCACAAATCAAAGGTTGGATGTCAAAATTATCACTGACACTTAAAATGAAAATCAAAAGTCATATTGAAGCTAGGCTGAGAATCAAGAACTTTTTGAACGTCTAATAGACAGTCCCCCAAAACACCCGCCCTTCACCACTTCCTAAGTGCTTTAGCTGGGAAGGCGAATTCGCGCAACTAACTCCCCAGCAGCATAGCTGTCTTTTATGTTAGATTTAGATTCTATACAAAAACCTCATTCTCAATCTGCCTAGCCTTTTCTCAACTATGTTGGGGTCGTCTTTCAGTCTAACCGGATACAGCTAAATACCAGTATTTTACATGGAGCGACTGCCTATCTGACCTCCACAACCCAGTTACTGGGTAATACTCAGTACGCTAAAGGTTGAATATCCTATGTCATTTGACTATATAGCGACTCATTTAAGCTCTATGTGCCATTAGTAAGTAGTTGACGTTTAGGTAATGACAAGGATCAGCATTGTGTTCCAATATATAAATCGACGATTTTTTTTGTGTCTAAAGTTGTTATTTTTTTTGGATACTTGCTTGTCCAATTCCCTTTGGAGATTGGCTGAACAGTAGACACCGGCTCAGCTTGCATTAAAAAAAAATAGAATGCAAGGTTTGCACTTGTGAAGGCTAATTCTCGTACTTATAAAACGATCAAATATAAGTCAATCTCATATTAGTGACACTCAATGTGAAAAACTTGTCAAAAATGTAGATAAAAAATAGTTTTTTTTTTATTATTTGGGCCTCAGATTAGTATGTGAACGTGCTTATAAATATTGTCCTCTGATGTCACCTACCCTGCTTTGACAACATCTTGACTAAATCTTAAAGTTACAAAGTCACATCACTAACCAATAAAGTAGACCAAGGAACGCAAAACTCAAATCAAAATGACGTAACGCAGAAATAAATTCAACAGAAATTCTCTTTTACACCCCTTCCTATTGAGTTGAAAATAGAATAAACGTAAAGGGTTTTTACGTAATCTAAGTGCGGGTTTAAAGAGCATTTTTTTCGTTAGAAAAAAGATAATAATGCTGCGTGTTTTAAATGGAAATTTTATAAGTTGACGCAGTGCAGGGCGGTTGTTTTTTCATAGTACCGAGGTAAAATTTTTCCATTGTTACATAATAGTGAGTTTTTTACATTTTTCTTTTTTTCTGGTTTGGAGTTCGAGTGTTTTTTTTCTCGTTCTTGAAGTGTTTTCCTTAAGTATTATGGGCGGTTTTGTGACTAAGAAACTTGGTATTTCAGATGAGTTATATGAAAAAGTGAATATTTTTTTAAACTCGTAAGTACTAAATAGGTAGACAGGCAAAAAATTAAACAAAATAAAAATCGCCCTCCGAATTTGACTCTGCTAGAGCTTCATATTTTTTCTAATAAGAATTTGATTGACAATTTAGAAATTAGGACACTCGATTTTTTTTTAAGTGTTATTTAGTGTGTCTATGCGTCAAAACAAAAGTTTTTTTTTCATCTGATACATTTATTGTAATTTATTTTTAATTATGATGTCTAATTAGATCATTCGCGTTTTTATCTATTCTCCGTTAGATGTCGCTATTGTAAATTATTGTCTCATTAGTTTTTCTTATGACAGTAGAGGTCATCGGAAACATAAACTACACGATAGTGTTTTTAGAATGATTAATAATTTAGTACAAAAACTTTGATATTGTTTTAGTTCAATATCGAAGTTTGTCCTGTAGCGAGAAATATTCATTTTAAAAAAATTGGCTTGAACTTTTAACATAATAAAAACCATACTTTTGTTTTCTGAACTGTAAAAAGACGATTAAAATAATAAAACTTCAATAAAAAACTTGCTACGTTACACAGGCTATAATTAACAAAATTATGCAGCGTTAAACGCATACAAATTATAATTCTAATACAATTTGACAGCTTCACAGCCTATAACACTCATAATAGGGACAAAAAATGCACCCCACGGGCGAAAAAAAAGCCCTCAATAGGAAAAAGGCGGCACGCTCGCCACCAATTAACTTATTTTTTTTCTAAAAGCCGTTTAAACATATTTTTTTTCAACTTTTTATTGGTCGAACGATAGGAGGGGCGTTTTTTTACCATTTTTTACAAACGTGCCCGGATTAACACGTGGGCATTTTTTTTGAGGGCTACCGTTTAGTAAACTGTGGGATTTGACACGCTATGTTTGGCCAGGGTCGGCCTTTTTTTTAAAGCATTTTTTTGTCTTTTTTTATTGTTTCTTTTTTATTTTAGATTGATACTTCTGTAATTGTTTAACGGTATATTTGAGGGGTGTTGTTTTTATGTATCCTGTTCTATTTTTATTTGATAAAGGGTTATTTTTTATTTGGTAGAGTCATAAACGGAAATATTTTCTTGTTGATGGAATTGAATGAATATTTTGAAGTTATTATTTTGTATTTTAAATATTCTGTATTCAAGCTGCTATCTGTTTTTAATTTTCTCATTGTTTTAGCTAGATATTGACTTAGTACACAGTCTTTATTTTTTTTTTGTTTTTTATTTCATGATTTCATTTTTTACAGTGATTGTTTCTTGTGCAAAAAAAAACCCATCTGCCACGTTGATGAAAAATTATCAAAGTAGGTAACTAGGTACCT
This sequence comes from Conistra vaccinii, assembly GCA_948150665.1. Classification (NCBI taxonomy): domain Eukaryota; kingdom Metazoa; phylum Arthropoda; class Insecta; order Lepidoptera; family Noctuidae; genus Conistra; species Conistra vaccinii. The sequence goes on along the minus strand of OX411340.1, from coordinate 7,678,086 downwards.
ATGTATAATATCTCATACATGGTTAAAGTTCAAAATAGGGAGTACATAACAATCATGTTACCAGCCTGTCACCTATCGCTGTAACCCATTTCTTCAATTAAATTGAACACGTGCATTGCTTTAAATAGATCTAATTCCGTCTTAGGAATTTCCTCTACATCGTCGCCTTAACATTTTCCTATGTTGAAGACTTTCAGTCCAACTTTCTGGCGGAGTATGACTATTTTACAATACCTTGTAGAAACGAAAACGAAAATAACATTTTTTTTTATTTTTTCAAAATTTTCTCGTCTGTACACACACAAATAATTTAATCATTTCTTCAGTACGCGACCTGCATGTAGGTATTGCGAAAGTCAGTAGCTAAACCTCTTTGTCAACAGTTTTAATCTGCTTCATATTTCCTGAGTATTATGTGGGGAATTTTTGTTGACTTGAACTAGCTATTGAACTCAATCTATATTTAATTTTGTGCTTACAAACATTACGGATTTCCTGGTTTATATTTTTATACGTTTTCAGTCCGTCGCAGCTGAAAACGAATAAAAAGCTAAACCTGAAATTTAATAATAAAATTGTCTAAGGGGCCTCTGCGAGTTGGCTTCGGCCCCTCGTACGCCTTCCAAAGATCCGATAAATTCCAAAGAATACAATAACAATAATTTTATTTCTTACAATATCTACCTACTGTAAAACTGTTTGGTTGATTTGAATCTATTGAATAAACTTGATTGATATTCTTCGATTGTTAAATTTGACATTTCTTGCCCTTCAGCCGAAAAACCACTCAAGTCCAATCCAATAAAATATTCCATAAAAAAACACAACCTGAATATTTGTTAGAAAACTACGCATTTCGTTTCGTAGTTATCGATCACACAAACAGACACACTTGCCTTTGTTCGTACGGTACACTTGTCACGGAATACTCGCATCAATAATGTTTTAGTGACTGGCGAAGTGTGGAGAAGGCATAATTTTTATTAATATTTTTTTCCAATTTTTTTTCCTGTTTATCATTTTCTAAACACATTGAAATACATTTAAAACTATTTTATTTAAAATAAACCCTTAAGAAACATAAAAAAATATATGTCAGGAGCAGGGTCCAAGCTATCGGTGGTCCTCACCACCTATAGCTTGGACCCTGCTCCCGACACCGGTGGACCACTGTTTTATATTTTTGAGAGGAGCCCTCGCTCCTGAGACAGAAATCGTCGTATCGAGTAGTACTAACTTCTGAATCAGGCCTTATACTTATTTATAATAATTATAAGTCTGTATTTGTACTGCTGAACATTTCGCAATAAGTTGGCGAATGCTTACCTACCACGAATTTTAAGTCCAGCAAGATAGGAGCATTTTTTTTGAATCGCGTTGCATCTACATGGTAGCCTGGTAAACAAAATTGATTAATAGATTGCTATTATGATAAGACATTGTACAAATAAAAAATGTTTAATTGTATAGCAAAAAATAAAATTGTTAACTAAAATTTTTTCTTATGTCTATAAATCTACCTTAGAAGTAGACGGTGGTAGGAACCGTATTATGATGTTGCTAGTACCTAATTGATCAGAAAATAAAACAGTTTCCCCAAAATAATAAAGCCATTTCCATACTATCCAATCCTAACCCTTCACGGTTTCTTCCAAAAATGATTAAAAATAGGTCGCGGTGCGTGAGCGGGCGGTCGTTATGACCCCCACGACTTTTTATTCGAACAACCCTTCCGATGCTAGTTCAATCTTATATTTAGAACCAATTTTTAACGTAGAACGGATATTTTGGTGATTGATTTTTAATTGGATAGTTGGTAGGTTGTTATGTAGGTATTTAGTTAAAAAGTTATTATCTGCTTAAGGGTTTATTTAGATTTTGAATTCTTATAGAATTTCGATTCAATTTACTATGTCAATTTTTTTATTATTTTAGGAGACTTTGATAAAACCTGACCGTTTCACTCACATTAATCTTTCTAATAAATAATTGGAATACTTAGCATTGTTATTTGAGTAGAATACCAACATACTGCAATGCCCTATCAGCTATTGGACGCGAGGATAAGTAGGTATCTATACACCCCCCCCCCCACTTACGTCACTAAGAAAATGAAATTAGAGAAAAGGTAGGTAGTGCCTCAATTGTTTTTTTATTTGTCTCGTCTTCGCGGGCGCTCTACCGTGCCCCCAGACTATTTTGATAAAGAAAAATCGTGATAATTGATAATGAATCGTACCCACTTACGTCATAAAGAAAATTAAATTCAAGAACAGTTAGGTATTATAGTGCCTCTCCTTTTTTTTATTGCGCTCGTCTTGGCGGACGCTCTACCGTGTCCCCAGATTATTTTGACAATGAAAAATCGTGCTAATCGAAAATGAATTGTTAGAAGGCTCATGCTTAGCATTGCTGACAATGTTTTAAGCATGATTTGCACCACGATTTTAAATTTGACCTTATCATGCAGTAACATCACAACTGTCAGCCCCTTTGCACACCTTGTCAGAATCCCATACATCTTCAATAGCAAAACACACTAGCACACCTAAAAAATCTAACAAATATTATAACCCTTCAAAACCAGTTGAAACACAACACTAAAACTCTTTCATCAATCCGTCGCACTTAACCCTGCAAAAAACCATACAGGATCCATTTGACCCTTTAATTTATGCAAATCAACTTTTCAATTCAATAGGTGTATAACGGCACTAATAATGTCGCCATTTTTTTGTTTCTATTTTCAAAAAACAAAAAGGAACCGGTTGTTTTTGGTTGATGGGGTTCCTGCTTTGTTGTCTATGGGAACGGCATAGACAAGATTGCGAGATAAAAGAGTTTCTAAGACTAGTTCGTGAGAAAGTGATGTGTAAACCGATAGAATAATTATTTAAATGAGACATGGATCCGTGTTGGCTGTTTTGTTTGAGGGGTGAGATGTTAGCGGAAGGAGGGTTCAGTGAGTCTAGAAATTAATCTAGTTTTGAATCATTTTCAGGAAAACTAACCTAACTATAGTATATGCAGGTAGTATTGTGTTTGTGTTTAAGGTCGCTGATTATATTCTCTCTTAAGGGTACGCTAGTCGTTCATTCTTCCATACAAACCTAGAATACAAAACTAAAAATTATATTAATTTGTCTTGTCATTATCTAGCCCTGTATGGAAACAAAATTGGAAAAAAAATATTGGTTTGGAATTTATGAGCGTCAAAACTTCCATATTTCAACACTAATTTTAACTCGTGTTTGGGCGTAGATAAATAAGTTATGTAGTAAGAAAATGGCAAAATAGAAACCATACAGGGACAGATAATTTATTGAATAATTCAAATAATTTTATTTTGAGTAAATACATTCAGTAGTTTTTTCATAATATCTATACGCCCAAAGGTCTATTCATGATATTATACAGGCTGGTTTTCGTTATAAACCCTGGTCTATTTCAATAAATAATTTAATAAATAAAAACTAAATAAATGAATATAACATCACGCCTTGTTTCCCCGAACGGTTGGGCAAAGGTGTACCTGTAGTAGGTACACCCACATTTCGCCAGTTATGTTTAAGTCCCATGTAGTGGGGGCGAGCCTATTGCCATCAACCGGGCACAAATTCAGACTCCGGGCTGCTACAGATAAAAAAAAAGAAAAAAAGTATAGAAATAAAATAAAATAAATTAATAATTAGACTAATTCGCATGCATATTAGTCACGCCCACCAACGAGTTCGAGCCGTCGACTAGGGTACCCTTAACTTTATGAACCTCTTTTATTACAGCAGTGATAGCCTAGTTGTGAGATCGTCAGACTGCCAAGTCATAGGTTTCGAGTTCGAACCCAAGGCACGCACCTCTGAGTTTTCAGATACATGTGCGTATTGTAAAATTATCACTTGCTTCAAAAACGGTTCACACACAGGCCCATGGACGGCATATAAACTCGGACACCAGGTTAGTCACTAACCATACAAAAACTAAGAAGAACCTCTTTTCATAAAATAAATAACTAGTTTTTGCCTACGGTGTCGCCCGCGGGGATGTTGGAAACTATTCTATACGGGGATAAAATAGTACCCTTTGTGTGAATCCAGGTTATAAACTACCTGTATGGCAAATTTTATCCAAATCCTTTCAGCCATTTTCGAGTGATTAAGTAACAAACAGGGAAGGGCAGAGGTGGACCAGTAAGAGCAGTGACAACCAGTGGTATATAGGCCGTAGTACTTACGAGTTGTAGGTCGTGGGTTCGAACCCAAGCAGGCGGTTTACTTTGTGTAAATTATTTCATCACCACTGCTCACAAAACGGTGAAGGAGAACATCGTGAGGAAACCTAGAACTAAAAATTCGAACACATGTGTCATCTACCGACCCGCACTGGGCCCGCGTAGTTCGTGCTTCCCCTCACAGAAGGAGGAGGCCGGTATCCCAGGAGTTGGAACATATATTATTATGCAAGATACACATAGTTATGCAAGTAACAAACATTCTAACTAATAAACTTTCACATCTATACTAATATTAAAAAGAGGTAATATTTGTTTGTTTGTGTGTAGGGGGTAATCTCCGGAACTACCAGTCGAATATGAAAAATTATTTTTGTATTTGATAGCCCAATTCTTGAGAAAGTTTATAGTAGAAGTTAGTTTATAATACGAGTATTAGTAGGATAGTAGGATATGTTTTAGTTCATCACACAAATGATCTATTATAAGGTCCCTAATTGATGAACTAACTTAGTATCCCAGTCAATCTGCCTCGTTGGTCTAGCAGTCGCAAGTGCTACTGCTGAGTATGAGGTCCCGAATTCGATTCCCAGGTCAGGCAAAGTGTTTTTGGGTTTGCCATCTGGAATTTCTCAGTAACAGCTCGGAGTCTGGATTTGTGCCCGGTTGAAGGTAGCTCGCCCTCTATTACATGGGACTTAAACATAACTGGCGAAATGTGGGTGTACTATAGGTACCCCTCTGCCTAACCCTTCAGCGAAACTAGGCCTACTGATAATGTCAACCAGTCTTACCAAAGGGGTATCGTATTACCCAGTAACTGGGTCGTGGAGGTCAGATGGCAGTCGTGAATGGGCGCCGTCAGTAGGGACTGATCTCTTAGCAGCCATGGCTTATTTTAATTTTTGAATTGTTTTTATCTTTTAATTGCGGACGCTTTTAACGTGCACGTCTTTCTACATTGTTCTCACATGTTTAATTTCAACATGAATGATGTAAGAAATATTTTGTAACAATATTTGATTTAAAAGAGTGTCCGTGGAGTTTCTTGCCCTTTATTCTGCATAGGAACCTACTACGCTTTGGAATGGGCAACTAGTTTCATCTTTCTGACTGACCGACCCCTTGACAATTCAAAAGTGCCTGTAATTGGTTAGTTGAAATAAATGCTTTGAGTTTGAGTCGCTCCATGTAAAATACTGATATTCAGCTGCACCCGGTTAGACTGGAAGCCGACCCCAACATAGTTGGGAAAAAGCTAGGCAGATGAACGATAAATATAATAAATAGTTTAGGGCTAGGTATTTCAATAACCTATATCTAGGAATTCAGTCTAACAACAGAGCTGTTGGACTATTGCAACTAGTAATTACTAACGCTCAAAATAAGCAACTATTTTGCCTTCCCTTTGATTATAACAAGCGTGATAGATTATTAGTTACAACCAATGTGGGAACATTCCACCTGACAACATTTTATAATTTTTTGGTTACAATAGGAATTAAATATTTAAATCCATAGGTTTCTCTGATAATGAATATAGGGTTAGAACACAATATAATTTTTGATTGTTATGGCCTCTTTAAAGCCAATCGACAGACGATCGGATAAAAGACTAGTTTTAAATGGTTTTCGATTTAATTGATTCGACAGAATTAATGGTTATAGATTTATTAGTTTCTAGGTACTTACAGTCAGCCCCAAAAATATATATAGACGGACAAGGAATCATTTTATTGCTTACAACTATTGTTCCATAATCTAGGGACATTGTAGTGCGGCCAAGTCGAGCTTGTAATTCCGTATAATCCATCAATCTTGTTTACCTCATTCTGGAACTATCACTGTGTACATTGTCTGGTCATAGATGTTTTGAGACAAAATGTTTACTTTATTTGGTGAGATAGGTACAATGCTAAGGAACAAAAGTTGTTTACTATAAAATGATGTAGACATACTTGTACAACGTCCCAAAAATATCTCGTATAGAAATAAAACCAATGTGTCCAGAGTAAGACAATTTATTAAATAAAATCCGAGGAGGTCGTGCGATGCAGGAATTTCTTAACACCGCGATGTACAATAGTGACGAAATGGCACAACGCCATCTGTTATTCAATATCGGTACTAAGCCAATGACAAATGTTGACTTTCTTATAGAACGTTATTTAAACAGATTAGACATTCCGCCCACCATGGACGGCTCTGTCCATCAACCTTAACATGACAATATAAACTTAAATTAATTATTGTTTTTTGGCTATCCACTATAACCTAAGCCTTACTTACATCTACGATACAAGTTCATGACAATGTAAATAAAATTAAACAACGTTAAAAACAAAGTTAAAACTACAATATCATTCAAGTAAATAAAATAAACATCGGTAAAAACATACAAGTTCATTGAAGTAAATTCACAAACCTTGTATATCGTGAAATTAAAAATAAAAAATAGTAAAAATAACTAAGTGTTCACAGGTAAAATAATAAGTTTAGATACAGGTCTTTTAATCTCATTATTTTTACACCGTATGGTTACAACGCGAGTAATGTTGTCCAAACCTGAATGTTTATCTGTAATAACCCCATACAGCCATCTGGCGGGTGGAAGACCATCTTCCTTCACCAGAACTACGTCTCCAATCTCAGGTTCAGGTTTTCGATCGGTCCATTTATATCGATGTTGCAATTGAGTTAAGTACTCCAGTGACCACCTACGCCAGAAATTTTGAAGCATTTTTTGCGTAAGATGCCATCGCTTCAGATTACTAACGGATGAATTTTCATAATTTGCATCAGGTACAGTTACCAGAGGTTCACCCACGAGAAAGTGCCCAGGCGTCAAAGGACACAAGTCCTCTGGATTGTTAGAAAGCTGAGAGATCGGCCTCGAGTTAAGGCAGGCCTCAATTTGAGCTAGCACAGTTGTCATTTCTTCAAATGTCAATGTGCTAGTGCCTATAATTCTTTTCAAATGGTGCTTCGTGGACTTGACACCAGCTTCCCACAATCCTCCAAAGTTTGGAGCATGGGGAGGTATGAAATGCCAAGTCGTACCATTCATAGATAGGAAGTCAGCTATCTCCGAAGCTACCATAGACCTTTCAGCGTTAAATAGCTGTCGCAATTCTCTTGCACTACCAACAAATGTGGTCCCATTATCACTCCACAAGTCCAACACTCGGCCACGTCTGGCTACGAAACGCTTAAAAGACGCAAGAAAACTCTGAGAAGTCATGTCACTGACCACCTCTAGATGAATGGCTCGAGTGGACATGCAAACAAACAGGCATATATAGCCCTTAGTGGAGTGATGACCACGACCTTTAGAGGTTCGGATGCTGATTGGACCTGCGTAATCTACGCCACTGCATTGGAAGGGCTTCTGAGCAGACACCCTGGCCTTCGGTAATTGGCCCATCATTTGCTGGTGTGTTTGTTTGGAATGTCGAATACAAGTGACACACTTATGAACATATTGCCTAACGAGAGTCCTTGCATTGAGTATCCAGTATTTGGATCTTAAGTAATTGAGCATCAATTGCGGCCCGCCATGCAAAGTTCTTTCGTGAGCCTCCGCAATCAAAAGATTGGTGAAGTGTGATTTATGAGGGATTAAAATGGGGTGCTTCATATTCTCATCAATAGAAGCCCGGTGCAAGCGACCGCCAACTCTTAAGATCCCGTCATCGTCAAGAAAAGGACTCAACGAGGTAAGTCTACTACCCTTATTTAATTTACGGTTTTTCTTCACAGATTCTATGTCGTCACCAAAGGACTGGAGTTGGCAGAGTTTGATACAGGTAAGTACAGCTTCATTTAATTCTTTTGTAGTTAGCCAAGTAGTTATTTTATCTTTATTTTGTTTAAATTCTTTCATTCTCAAAAATCTTCTACAATAAGCTATCAATCTTATTAACCTGCCGAACTTGGAAAATCTAGTAAATAGACTAGCATCACATTCTACCGCAGTTGCATGACATTTTGTTTTTATCTTTCTTTCTTCAAGCGTAGTTACTTGTATATTTCCTCTATTATAGTCTATTTTTTCATTCTGTAGCCATACTGGACCTTTTTTCCAGAGAGGCATGTCGTTACACTCAGAAGGGTTTGCTCCCCGAGATGCGCAATCCGCTGGATTTTCCGACGATGACACATGTGACCACTGACTTCTATCCATAATGGTCAGTATTTCGGAAACACGATTCGCGATAAATGTTTTCCACCGACTAGGGTGGCTGCTTAACCACGCCAATACGACGGATGAGTCTGTCCACGCATATAAGTGCTGTTTGGGAACTGACAGAGTTGAAGAGACTTCCTGAAGAAGCTTTGCTAGTAAGACAGCTCCACAAAGCTCCAATCGCGGGATTGATACCTGCTTAACAGGAGCAACCTTGGTTTTTGAAGTCACCAAAGTTGTGTGAATATGTCCATCTTTATCAATGACGCGGACGTATACCACCGCGGCGTATGCTACATTGGACGCATCTGAAAAACCATGCAATTCTAGTATCTTGTTCTCCTTGCTAGAGTTGATCCAACGAGGCAGACGAAACTTAATAAGGTTACAAAGGCTCTTCCGGAAGTCAAGCCACTCTGTCAACAATGGTGCAGGTAGTTCTGCATCCCATTCGATCCCGGTCATCCATATTCGTTGAATAAACACCTTCGCAGTGATGATTGTCGGTGCTAACCATCCAAGGGGATCGAATAGTCGCGCTATGTCCGAAATAACCTTACGCTTTGTCACTGGTAAAGCCAGATCATTAAGCTGAATAGTGTAAACGAACTCGTCATTGTCTTTGTCCCACGTTAAACCTAATATTTTTGAAATTGCATCTGTTTTTAGTTCCATGTTCCCTTGTGTTTGTGATATTTGTTCACCGTCTTCAATCAATCTCAATAAATCTCTGTTGTTACTAGCCCACTTTTGGAGCTGGAACCCTCCACTTTTAAGCAACTCCGATGTCTGCTTATATATTTCGACTCCTTCCTCTATGGATTGACATCCCGTCATTAGGTCGTCCATGTAGAAGTCGGAAACAACACGGTTCTTTGCTAAAGGAAATTCAGCGCCTTCATCCTGAGCTAACTGCTGCAATGATCTTACGGCTAGGTAAGGCGCCGATGATGTTCCGAACGTTACTCGCAAATGACGTAACACCTGAATTTCGTCATCTGGATTTTCACGCCATAATATACGCTGAAAATCTGTGTGATCATCGCATACCTTAATCTGCCTGTACATCTTGACGATGTCCGCTACCAGACAGATCGGTTCACAACGCCAACGCATGATAATATGACGAAGCTCAGGTTGTAGACGAGGTCCCACCATTAAATCGTGATTAAGAGATACCCCGTTGCTACCTACACATGATGCATCAAATACGATGCGCAACTTCGTTGTACTTTTTTCGTTACGGATGACGGCATGATGAGGTAAATACACAGAACCTTCTTTGTCCCTATCCTGTACGATATCCATATGATTAAGAGCTAGATACTCATTTATAACAGCTGAATACTGAGCTTTGAACTCGGGATTCCTCAGAAATCGCTTTTCTAAGGTTAAAAAGCGTTTAAAAGCAATGTCTTTCGATCCACCATATTTACAAGCAGGATCGCTTGACTTGAAAGACATATGCACAATATAGCGACCAGATTCGTCTCGTTTGGTCGTGGCCTTAAATATCTCTTCGCACTTCTGTTCTTCTGGGGTCAAGTAAACCTTATCACAATCGACCTTGGGCTCAGATTCTAGTTCTTCTGGGGTCAAGTAAACCTTATCACAATCGCCCTTGGGCTCAGATTCTAGTTCCCAGAATTTTTTAAGAAGTGTATTCTCATCTGTATGAGTAGAATGCAATGTGACTACGGTATTATGGCATGTCTCGCTTTGGTTAATTTCACCTACTTGACCAGACAAGATCCATCCTAGTCTCGTTTTTTGTGCGATAAGCCGACCAGGTGGATCTCTGATTAAACCTTCTAACAAAATCTGGCCATAAACTTCGGCACCTAAAAGCAAATCAATCTTATTCGGAGTATCGAACGAAGGATCTGCTAAAGCCAAAGACGAGATTGTGGTCAAAACGTTTGCCATAACCTTCCTTTCCGGTAAAATCGTCGTTAGTTTCTTTAAAACATAAGCTTTAACAGTGACAATAAAACTAGGGTCGACGCGTGATTTGACTTTAATGAGAACCATCGAATTTAATGAAATTATCGATTGGTCTTGATCACAACCTATACCTGAAATTGAACCTTTAGTGGGTATTCTTTTGAGACCCAAGAGCTGGACTGCGGACTCCGTCACAAAGGAAGCCTGAGACCCCTGGTCTAAGAGGGATCTTAATACTATAGCAGTACCGCTCTTTGATTCCGCTGCAATTAGCGCAGTGGCCAATAATATTTGGGTATCACTATTAGCAAAACAACTTACAATATTAGTGGAATTACTCTGGGTTGAAGTGGTACCAGCAGAAACGCTGCTTTCTGCAACTTGATCAGTTTTGTTAATATCACCACCTGACTTGGAGACATTTTTGAGATGAAGAAGACTATGATGTTTCTTTTTACATATTTGACATCTGGTGGATTGGCGGCATGCATATACGGAGTGATTTGCCCCTAGACAGTTATAACATAAACCATTTGTTTGGACAAAATTACGACGCTTATCTATATCAAGACCGGCGAACTTTTTACAATTAGCCAGCTTGTGGTTATCTTGACAACAAATACACAATGTTGTTGACACATGGAGCGATTTAACTGGCGCATTACGATTGAACTGATGACGTTGACCTTTGTTGTCTAAAAATTCCAAAGACCGAAATCTTTGTTCAAGGAAAGTTTGGAACTGATTCATTGTAGGCAAGTCGTCTGAACAATCACTATTTTTTATCTCCCATTGTTTACGTGACTCAGTGTCTAGTTTTAAACTCAATACATAAATAACTATAATATCCCAATGCTCAACCTTTATGCCTAAATTTTCCAAAGCATGTAAACATTCGTTAGAAGTATCTAATAATTCCTTAACTGCGCCTGAGGATTCGGTTACAATATTTTTTTGACTCATAAAACGTTTAATTATACAATTCGCTAAATATTTTTTATTATTATATCGGTTCTCTAATTTAGTCCAACAGGTCGCATAATTACTACTAGTAATAGGAATGTGCCGTAAAAGACCTTCAGCTTCTCCAGACAAATGTGATTTCAAATAATGAAGTTTCTGAACATCGTCTAGTAGATCATTATTGTGTATTAAGGATTTAAATAAATCTCTAAAACTAATCCACTCAGAATAACTTCCGGTAAACATAGGCAACTCAATCTTTGGCAATTTTACAGAACATATCTCTTTCGAACCCTTCACAGAAGATTCAGGCACCTTACCTAAACTATCCGAACATACAATTTTCTTCAATGCTTCCCTCAACTCTGCTTTATAATCAGTAAATAATTCTTCCGTGGTTTCAAATACGTTTTTTGTGTGATAATCCGATTTCTCGAATTCAATAGACTTAACCGCTGATACAATTTTAATATGAGTTTCAGAAAACGTTGACCAGTAAGCTTCTAAATTTTCTAATCTAGTTTCTATGTGCGAACTTGTTAGTCGCTCCTTAGGTGATTTCTTAAAGTTAGTCCTTGCTTTACTGATCGTAGAATGTAAATTAAACTGTAAATTACTCAAAGCTTCCATATTGAATATCGATAAAGTCCTTTAAATAAACTGTTCTGGAACGCTATGCTAAGTTCGTCGACAACACGTAAAAATCACAAGTCTTTGAACTTAATACACCTCGCTGCAAAATCGGGCATAGGATCCCCGTAGTTCACTTTTTCTTGAAATTATTCTAAGTCCATGCACACGTTAAAGTTTCTAAGTCCAAATTGTTAATTAAAATTTTCTAAGTTAATAAGGCCTAATTTGCCTTGAATGGTTAAGTCTCAATGTATTAATTCAGTCACTATGATATTTTAAAGTACTCACAGATTATCCTCGTATTACATCACTTCACTGTCACTCACGTTTACGTAGCTCGTCGTAATGATATGCGGGGTACTTTCCCCCCACACCGCACCTGCTGCTCACGCCAACTGTTGGGTTAGCACCAGCGCTGACCGTTGTGTACCACTTGTACATATACGCTTAAGCGCCAACTTTTACGATCCGCCGATGCTGCTTACACCAATTTACTGGCCGTGCTGACGTCACACTCGCAGCAGGTTGACCGTTCAACCTGACCCCACCACAATAAAGACAATGCACACCAATCCTTCTTCCGGTTTCGAAGGACCACTTTGTACAACGTCCCAAAAATATCTCGTATAGAAATAAAACCAATGTGTCCAGAGTAAGACAATTTATTGAATAAAATCCGAGGAGGTCGTGCGATGCAGGAATTTCTTAACACCGCGATGTACAATAGTGACGAAATGGCACAACGCCATCTGTTATTCAATATCGGTACTAAGCCAATGACAAATGTTGACTTTCTTATAGTTATTTAAACAGATTAGACATACTTCTGTAAAAATAAACTAACATTTCACTATCCCAAAGTCCAAGCGAGGTATAGTACGAAAAGGACACAACAAAAAATTAGAGCACGCCAATACAAAAAACATGCACGTAGGTACCTTATATATAATAATATATAGTATTATATAATATAGTAATGTGCGATACGGCTGCCGGAAATTATGCAAGTTAATATAAAAGTAACAATGGTCGTGAGCAGCTGTCGCGGCGCTTCTACAGTGGACACGTTATTGTGAGGTCAATTTAATTTGTAGTGCGATGTTTTTTTTTTTTTTTGGGTTGTTTTTCGAAAAAATATATCGAATATGGATAATAGAATAAAGCATACCGTATAATGGTTTATAGCCGCTATTATATGTATTTTTATATCCGTTCTTTAGTGGTCAATTTATACAGGGTAAGTAGTACTAACCAAATATAGGTAGATTGATATACCTGTTTCTAAGGGCTACAAATAATTGATAGAAATAAACAATATTTTTTTGTAACAGAAATATCTCTAGTTTACATTTTTTTTAAACCAAAATACTTGATTCTGCTTTTATAATGAGCTGTTGCCCGTGACTTCGTCTGCAATCCAAAATGATCCGGATGGCCGGGATGGTCTACCGCTGTGAAAAATTTCATCCAGATCCGTTCAGCCGTTTTAGCGTGAAAGCTTAACACACCAACTCACTTTTGCATTTATAATATTAGTAATGATAATGATAATGTTAATAAAATATATAAAATAGTATCCGAAATCCATTTACAAATTGCTCAACTATTTGCATCTACAACTAGAACTGCCAATAAAGTTTCTTTTCTCAGAAACCGTACCAGCACCCGCCTTAAAAATACCACTCACTTAAGCTAAATAAGCTAAATATTTTACAAGCTACTCAAAGATAAAGATAAGCTACGTTTTAACCTGTCACTTGCCGCGGGAATAAATCGGGCTGTCCGTATCAGTGATAGATCTGCTACACCTTTCTATTTTATTGGCTAGGATGTTTTGTTAATTAGCTGCGTTTTGTAGGTTGTTTTGTAAGAGTTGGTCGGGTTAAAAGTGTTTTAGTTTTATACCAGGACAGGATATGGGTAGGCAGAGATACTTTGTTGAAGGCACAATAAAATATTCTAGACGCTGTACAGTCATTCGTTGAAGAGGATGATGTTTTCAATTATAAAGAAATTGACAATAAAAATAATTGTAATTACGAAACTTGATACTTTCTTAAAGCGCTTGCAGACAGGCGCGATGCGACAGTGCGATGCGACTCTAGTAGAACAATATATACGAAAACTTCATGTAAATTATGCTACCAGAGTTTGCGAGAGCCTTTAATTTAATTTTAATGTAGACAATGACTGCCATAAATTTCATACCACAGTTCAGTTTCAGTCACACAAGTACGTAATACCAATGAGGCCTTTTCCATTAGGTACCTATATGTAGATACACTAATCGAAAACAAAAAAAAAGCCCGAAAAACGCCGGTGAAACTTTTTCCCGAAATAAAAATTAAACAGAGTCACGAAACAGTAATTTAAAAAAATATCGCAATTTAATTTTGACCCCATTGTAGAAAGCACCCTAAAACGTAGGGTCAACCACGCGGGCCATTCGATTCATTGTTTAATTCGATATTATTATTAGGATCGTCTGTCTGTCCGTTAGAGACATTGTTAACATTACTTAAGGAGTACTATCTTTGGCATTTTAAGTTGTAAGGTCCAGTTCGCGGGCTTGCGGACGGCGAGCAATGGGTAGCTCGTCGTCCGATGAGGACCAAGCAACTCCTGAAGGAACACGGGTGGGTTTTAGTCAGTAAGAGTCTGACACGAGAAGTTATTTGATAATTATTTCCCAACCAAAATAAAAGTGCCACTTCTACATTATCAATGTTTAACGTTCTAGATAGGCTTTTTTTTTGTTGTGTAGCCAGTATATCCCACTGCTGGGCAAAGGCCTCCCGCAAGTCCTTTCTCTTTTCCTGCGCCACCTCAACCCAGCCCTCGCAGTACGAGTCCAGGTCGCGTAAATACAAAGGCGAATGCAAAACAGACAGTAGCTGTTCTGTAACTCTGCGGTGTCCGTATGAAAAAAGTATTAAAACACGATTACATCACAGAAATTTGAAAACTGTCCACAATGTGATCGGTTAGGAAAGACATTATTTTAATAAGAACGACTGAAATACAACCTTTAAGTTCTTGCTCTGTCTACACTGCAGGGATAAAATTTGTTTGCGACCTAACGCACCTTGCAATACTAAACAGCCTACCTAGCTACGAGCATCTAAGTAGCGCTTGCCGGCCGCTGCCGCGGCACCGCTCACTTTGCTCGCTCGGTTCCTGCGCGTTTTGTGACAGTTCTAACAAGTTAGGTTATTTGTGAACCCAGTTTACAATTCTTCGACAGTTTATAATCTAACGAAAATAATACTATGGGTATCTACGTTGAATCCGCCTTTACATTTACTTATACAAACAAATGCGGCTGCACTACAAACGGACTACAAACTTACGAACCCACCTGGGTTCGGAAGGACTATTACTGCTTCAAGCCATTAGCAAGATGATGCAGCACGGACTATGGGTGTCTGTGTTGCATCCGCGTTTGTATTTACGCTGCCTGACCTGTGAATTGAACCCAGGGCCTCATGCTCCGCAGTAGCGCTTGCGACCACTAATAAAGTCAAACTCGTTTGAGAACTCGTGTCGTTACAGTAGGCAGGTCTTTATAGGATTCAGCTCTTAAGCGCCGAGGCAAGATTGCTTTGTATTCCCATTAGTCTTCTCCATCAATTATTTATCACCTCAGCCAGCCCAAAGGCTCAGTCGCACCAAAATACACATTGTCCTCCTGTTTTAACATCCAGCAACCCAATTGCTTACTTAGTATCATATTTCGAAGGATTTAAAAAAGACTTATCTACTACCTACTTCATGTTTTAAAACTTTGTCTGCTCGTCATCCAAAATAAAGTGAATTTTATTGAATTGTCAAAGTTAATGGCATTCTTCTTTTTCATAGAGTGTCGATAGCAATCTGTACAGGGTTATTGGTAAAACACCAACAACCTCTTAAGGGGTCATTACACTCATCATTATGAACAACTTTCACTATGAGACCAACACTGAAATCGCGAAAATAAAAATCATTTTGACGAGATATGCGAATATAAATGTAGGGAACAGCAGATTTTTTTTTCGCCATTTCGTCTTTGCCGCGTTGGTGCCATAATAAAAGTTGTTCATAATGATGACTACAATGACCCCTTAAGAGGTTGTTGGTGTTTTACGAATAACCCTGTATAAAGTCAGTCCAGAGTTTGGCTACTACCTTATTTATGGCATTGGTATTATGACTGTGAGGAGCTCATTGCTAAGTAATTGCAGCCGTACGGATCGATCGATCCATTGGGTTAAGTTATTCTTGGGGTTGGTTCGTTGATGGGTGACCATCTTTACATATCGAGACTCCTATGCCTCGGAAAGCACGTTAAGCCGTTGGTCCCGGCAGTCATTTGTGGCTCTTTGACGCCCGAAAGACTGACTACCAGTCTTACCAAGGAGTATCGTATTATGCAGTTACTGAGTTGTGATAGGCAGTCATCATCATCATCATCAGCCGAAAGACGTCCACTGCTGGACATAGGCCTCCCCCAAGCACCGCCACTTCGACCGATTCTGTGCTTCCCGCATCCAGCGGATTCCTCCGGCCTTTACAAGGTCATCGGTCCATCTTGTGGGAGGCCTTCCAACGCTACGTCTTCCGGTACGCGGTCGCCACTCCAGAACCTTTCGGCCCCATCGGCCATCTGTTCCTGATAGGCAGTCGCTACATGTAAAATACTGGTATTCAGCTCCGTCCTGTTTGACTGGAAGGTGACCCCAACATAGTTGGGAAGAGTAGGCATATTGATGGGTTTAGAATTCGATGGATCGAAAATTTGCTTCCTAAATTGGTTGATGTGAAGCAGTTTCATAATTTGTCCAGACTATAAAAAGTTATTTGCACATTCGGAAACACGGAACAAGAAAGAATAAAACACCATTATGGCTACCAAAAAAAAAAAGTTTTCTTTCTTCAGACGATGGAAAAAGTGTGAATAAATTAGAATAAATACTAAACAAGTTATATAAGTTTCTCAAATTCTTATTTTGCCATCAAAGTCTTCCTATTGTACATAATTCTCGAATTTCAGCATTAGAACCTCCATCTTTGAGACTCGTTTCGCCATCTATCGGCCACTATTTCAACCCTCCGCTTTCACTCGGAGTTTTCTCAACCCTTGTCTGCACTTAAGAGAGCGCTCGTGAAGCTTCACTTACGTATTATGACTATAAAATACAATAAATTGTAATAATTTTTTGAATTTCAAAACCCTTTTCAATACGCTTAATGCTCAAATGTTTTTATTTATCGAATAGACACTTTCAATAATAATACCAGAATAATTGTCCCACTGCTGGGCAAAGGCCTCTTCTCATACAGAGAAGGCAAGGCAAGACGGGATTATTTATATTATTTATATTTATTTATATACAGGATGACAGGGAAATTCGACCTATTCCTTGAAAGGGGTTATACAAGAGGTCATTAGCAACAAATTAAGTCCAATGAACTAGGGGTCAAACCTGGATGGTTCTCGAGCTGTGACGGTTCTTCGATATTGTAGAAATTTTCTGACTTGTTACCAAAAACAATTAATTATGAAAAAAATACTCCACTCTAAACATTTAATTGATACTTTTCTGAAAGCTGAGAAAGGCGTGATCATTGTAAAAAAAAAATCTCGCCCAAAACTTACATAATCTCAGAAATAGAAGGTCTTTAGTAGCTATAATTTTTAATGATTGTTTTATTCCCAAACATTGAAGTAAGCTATTGGAAAAAAATTGTATGACAGTTGGCGTACAAATGTGTAAAATGACTAACTGGTTTCATAAGCTTTCCAAAAAGGTATAATCGTCATTAACTTTCCCAGCGGTTTTTCAAAAATCTGCAAAAGCGCGCTATAGACCAAATTTTTAATTTTGATTTGTTAAATTAATTCAGCTCGAAAAGTCAACGTGTAGAGTAGTGAATAAAAAATTAATGTAATTTGATACAGTTTAATACAAAAAAAAAGCAGTTAACAAAAATTACACATCCGTTTCGAATTGCCTGCCATTGATGCGTATGCAGCCTACGACATACTTCACTCACTGGCACTCGCGTTGAAAGTGAGGGTTTCATGTGTTCGGCAGCTGCCAAAATCCTCTCCCTCAACTCTTTAATGTATGTCACTGGTGTAGGGTACACTAAGTCCTTCATGTGACCCTAAAGATAAAAGTCGCATGGCGTTAAATCTGGACTTTCAAAGATTTCAAAGGGCCCACCAGAGAAGATTTTCGTTAAATGTTTGGATGGGGATTGGCCATGATAAGTTCAGGCCATTCTTCTTGCCCTGAAATTTGAGTGGCATAACGTAACTACGAAAACTTTTTAAGAGAAGAAATGAACACGGTTTTGGAAGATGTGCCTCTAGCTACGAGAAGAGATATGGTGTACCAGAACAATGGAAGCCCAGCTCACTTTTACCGAGGTGTGCGACAATGGCTGGATGACAATTATCCGCTGAGATGGATCGGTCGAGGTTGCCCAACGTCATGGCCGGCAAGAAGTCCATATTTAACGCTATGCGACTTTTATCTTTGCGGTCACATGCTCACTTTCAACGCGAGTGCCAGTGAGTGAAGTATGTCGTAGGCTGCATACGCATCAATGCCAGGCAATTCGAAAAGGATGTGTAATTTTTGTTAACTGCTTTTTTTTTGTATTAAACTGTATCAAATTACATTAATTTTTTATTCACTACTCTACACGTTGACTTTTCGAGCTGAATTAATTTAACAAATCAAAATTAAAAATTTGGTCTATAGCGCGCTTTTGCAGATTCTTTAAAAACCGCTGGGAAAGTTAATGACAATTATACCTTTTTGGAAAGCTTATGAAACCAGTTAGTCATTTTACACATTTGTACGCCAACTGTCATACAATTTTTTTCCAATAGCTTACTTCAATGTTTGGGAATAAAACAATCATTAAAAATTATAGCTACTAAAGACCTTCTATTTCTGAGATTATGTAAGTTTTGGGCGAGATTATTTTTTTACAATGATCACGCCTTTCTCAGCTTTCAGAAAAGTATCAATTAAATGTTTAGAGTGGAGTATTTTTTTCATAATTAATTGTTTTTGGTAACAAGTCAGAAAATTTCTACAATATCGAAGAACCGTCACAGCTCGAGAACCATCCAGGTTTGACCCCTAGTTCATTGGACTTAATTTGTTGCTAATGACCTCTAGTATAACCCCTTTCAAGGAATAGGTCGAATTTCCCTGTCACCCTGTATACTTTATTGTACACCAGATAAAACATTACAAAAAGAATAAGTAATACACTACAAAATATACAATGGGCGGCCTTATCGCTTACTGCAATCTCTTCCAGGCAACCATGGAATGGACAGATATGGGATATGGGATATGGGATATGGGATTCTCAATGCTAAGTCAAAATATAATAGCAGTTAAGAATATCTATTTATAAAAAAAACTGCAAAAATACAACTAAGTATTATAAGCTTACGAAATGTAATAATTATTTACTAAGCCCCATGATTATTATCAATTCTAAAATAAAAACTGAATTATTCAAATATTTAATAATAAAAAATAAAGTCATTAAAAAGGTACCTACCAACTCTACCGAGCTCCTGCTAATCACCTCACCTTGAAAACACAATACGTATCATTTTTCTAAGTCATTCCAAATACCTACCGTGTGCATAGACCGTGTTATAGTCACTCCCATTTATGCCCCTCCTGCATATTATATCGTTAGAGCAATTTATACTTGCTAATGATTTGTTGAAGTATGGCGGGAGTTACAGAGGAGTGGTAATAGAAAAACTTGGTGTAGGTTTGCAAGGTTTATTTGGGTAAAATGGTGGGCAAAACGCACAAACAGGGTTGTTACATGTAGTTATTTTGGTACTAAGATACTGGTAATCTTCAACATTTGGAATAATAAAGTTTTTCATTATATTAATAAAAAAATAAAAAAAGTTTTAAAATTAGTAATAAATTGGTACTTGCCACTTTATAACTAACTAAAAATAACTAAATAAATAAGAATTCTATAAAATTTCTAATATATTTGAAAAAGTTAGGTGCTAAAACAGTCTTACAACTTTTTTTCTAATTATTAATATTTCTAAAACATTTCTAACAAGTGACAAAGTTTCTTAAGAAATTAAACAGAAAGCTCAAAAGATTTTAGAATTAGAAATTACACAATTATTTTAACATGAAAATAATTCAAGTTTTCCATAGGAAGAACATTTACACAATCTATTAAGAAAATACTTTTTCTTGGCAACAACTATGAAACTAAAATTGTTATCATCCCTTACTGAGAAATAATATGTAGAGGGCAGTACTGAGCATGCAAGAAAATGAAGTCACTTAATAAATAAAACTTCATTTAAAAAAAACATTCAATAATATAATAAATAACTAACTAATAATCCTAAAACTTCACATGAACCGAAATTTTCTCGAAATCTAAATAAAAATGACCATGTTAGTTCAAGTATGAGACGAAGAAAATTTTCGTAGCAAGCTACGCCATCTGCCGTGGGGTAGCGGAAGGAGCTTTTCGCGAAAGAAAAGCTTCTCGGGGGTGCGAACACAGCGCCCTACTTAGATACTGAAACATTGTGTATTTATAATTGAACGTAACTTAAGAAAAACTTAGTCGAAGTTGTCAACGAAAGTAACATCGTAGGTACCTGAAAACAGAAAATAATGTATTAGAAACATTACAAAATGTTTTTGAAAATAACTTATCCCTACTTAAAAAGAAAGAAATATGTAAAGAAGGCGGAAAAACACAACTTCCGCAACCCACTTCCCCAACTTTAGGTAAAACAGGAAAAAGTAAAATCTCACAAAAATATCGTTGGCTAAATCCCCATAAGCTAAGCCCCGCCTGAATAGAAAAAAAAAACACAATAGTAAAAGAGGCGTCGTGAAAAGAAATGCTTAAAAACTCCACGCGAAACAGCGATATACAAACCCCCTAAGTGCGAGCGAGATAGACGTCATTAAGAAAAAATCACAAAGAAACCCATTCTTTTTCATTTCCTCCCTCACTAATAGCGGCTTAGAAAAAAATGGGGAGCTCTACTTGTCCCGTTCTAGCATGCAAGGGTGGGATAGGCTCGGGGTCGGGCGAGCGAGAGGGGCGACCACCCTGCGGCGTCCTTAGCGCCCTTTTTAATAGTTCTTATTTCGGCCGTAGTCCGAGTGGTCCGTCATGCGTTTTTGGGGAAATTGTGTCCGAGTGTGTCCGAGGCGAGGCGCGCGGGGCGAGGCGGCGCGGTCACACGGCGGCCGCCCGTCGCCGGCCGCGCCGTCTTTTCCTTGACCGGACGCATTTTTCCGCGGAAAAAACGCGGGGCGCGTGCGCCCGGCGCCGGTGGGGATGTTCTTGGCTACGTCTAAGGCGGCGGGGGCGGCGCCGCGTCTTGCTAGTTGGACCGGCGTCTTCGCCTGGCGCGCGCGTCCGCCCCACCCCGCAAGAAAGCGTCGCGACGCTCAAGTTTTCCACCAAGAAGTTAGTCGTCGTCCGCCCGCGTCTCAAGAAGGTCTCGTTTCCGCTTTCCACGGGACTTGCGCTTTTCCGGGGGTGACTCGGCCGCGAAAATTAAAATAAAATTTTGAACCGCGACAACTTTTTGCAAATAAATTTTTCGGACGCGCCGCGCTAAAAAAATTGTTGTATTACAGATCCGAAGACATCGTCGGAGTACGAAAAGAGTGTGAATAAAAGAACCGCGAGCGATCGCATGTCCTCGTTGTGACGATACGTCCGAAACTGGAATTAATGTTGAAATACTTCAATGAGAACATATCCCTAGCGCTGCAGGAGAGGTACAGGGACCTCCATGAGTATCGGAAGACGGAAGCGGTAGAGGAGGGCTCACCGAGGGAGGCTAAAGTACCGAAAATAGCTGAGGAAGGCGAGCAGGTCGGCGGCGAGGGCGCGTTTGAGCCGAGCGCCGCGCCGCCGTTCCCTCGGCTCCTGGATCCTCCCAAAGAGGAGGACAACTTCGTAGCGAGCTGGCTTCAGAACTCCTTCAAGATGACAGCCGCCGAAGGGAACAGTGAGGCCTCCGCCGGTGGCAGCGCGCTGGACCTCCGCGCTGCCCCTCTATCCCTCCACATACCGACCCTGCAGCAAGCGGCTGAGGCGCAGAGACAGTTCAAGATGCAGGACTTCTGGAACAGAAGCCGGCCAGACTCTCCCACTCAGGACCAGCTGGGGGAGGGCCACAGCCAGCCAGGGCCGGCTCCCCCTACGCCGCAGCCGCCAGCAACACCAGACCACAAGATTATGACTGAAAAGCTGGTGAATGAAATTCAGGTGAGTTTTTTGTTTTATAACTTTTTGCAGGAATTTTAGGTTATGTTTAAGTTTAGAAAAATTATTTTATTTAATTGGAAAAAAAATATTTTGAAAAACAAATACCTACTATTAGTCATTATTTTCATCTACAATTGAAAATGATGTGATCAGATAATTTTTAGAATCTAAATTGTTTCGAAATGTGAAATCTTCAAACGGTTTTCATGAATATTGTTTATACCGACGGCAAGACAACCGTGAAAACTTACCTGAAGTTAGAAAATTACTGAAATGTTTTCACTGAAACTCTTAACACAGTCTTTTTATAAAACATTTCATCACATCACTTTATATTACGTTCAAAATTTAACAAATACGGTGTTTATTTAAAAACAAAAATACTTTAAAATCACGTCTATCTTCTTCAAACATTCTTGATCAACTGACCTCAGATTACTCCGAGGTGAAACCCGTTCCAAATTTGAATGATCCCTTCCTTATAAATTAAAAAAAGAAACAAGCCAAGGCAACATATTGTTAAGCTTTGTTAACCCAAGAAAGGGTTAAGGTCCTGCGTCAAAGTTATTATTAAAATCTTTTTTGTGTCCTTATGTCGCATCCGGTTTTACAAAGGATATGTAAATAACAATAATCTGTGATAATTCTATTATTACCTGTGATCAACTTGTCGGCAATGTCGATTGCTTTTTTTCTTTTTCAACGACTGTTTGTTTTGGGCATATGGTTTGATTATTTCGTGTTTGACGTCCCGTTTCTGTGATATTTTTTGTGACAATAACGTATATTTGGTTTTACAATTGCCATTATTGTTTTTAAATTGGTTAGACGAATGTTGAAGCTTCAGATACCTATAAAAAAAGAAATGGTTTTGGCGGGAGAGTTAGGCTATCTTACTCTTAATTTGTCTTCGTTTATGCGTATTTCCGGGTCGTGTGTGTGTAAATGTTTCAAAATATTCAAGTTGATTCATTCATTAAACGAATAAAATGCTCTGGATTTTTATAAATCCTCTCAGGATTTTACAAAGTCTATTTTCAACGTAACAAGCGTTTCTATTTCCGCCCGCAAAACTAGTTTTCCTTCCATTTTCGAACATAAGGAACACGCATCTCAATTTAAAATTAAAATTTCAAAAAGCGAAACAATGTTGTTGCTATAAAAAAGAAAACGCAAATAGTAATAACTTTCTTAATCAAAAATTCGAAAACAACAGACGAAAGAATATTACATTTTAAATTAGTTTTAGATACGTTTCACCTTGCGATTCCCACGGCACAGCGGATTAGGGACGCGATCATTTTATTTTTTAATTTTTTTCCTACTCTTTTGTTTCACTGAAGGGGTGTTGACAGTTATTTGTTTCCAAATCTTTTTTTTGTTTCACAAAATTTCTGTTTGAATAACAAAACCGGTTTTGCGAGATTCGTGTTCCGCATTCATCGGTTTTTTTACGTAAATTGAGATTTAACGGTTCGTCGCGTTGCGCTTTTGTGGTTTAGTTTTTTTTAGAATAGTTAATTAAAATTTGATTTATTAATATTTTTATTGTTGAGTCAAGGGTTTGCTATCAAAATAATGAATATTATTGTTTCTTTTTCTTGTTCCGAGTTTGTTAAAAAGAAACAAGCTCGGGCGAAGTGTTAGGTTGCGATTAACATTTTTTACGTCTTTTAAAATGATTAGTTATAGAATAAAAACATTGTTAAAACTTATTATGTTTAGGAAACCTTCTAAAAAACTAAAACTAAGTACTTAAAGATTTCAGTATCGACGATATAATTATGCAAAAACTGGATAGGTACAGGTAGATAAGCGTCAAAGAGAAAAAAACATATCTTCTACCTTATTTTGTTACTATTATTAGTATCTTTAGACGCGTGCAAGAAAATCATTAATGAAACACAAAAAAACTTTAATATTAATTTTTCTTCAGTGAAAAGATGAAAATAGTACTTGCCTATGTAAATGTATTTTTATCCCTCCAAAATTTAGTAACACGACAAAAAATTGACCTGCCACTGTCTCTTTTTCACGCCGCCTCTTGGAATGCCAGCAGCAACAACAATCCCCATCAGCCGACTCCACTATGAGCGAGAGATCACTCGTACCGTTTGCACTGGTAAATTTACTATCAACACTCAATAATATCGATGTAAATACATTTTTAACTCTAAATGTCGTGTCTGTCCTAATTTGTTTGTTCTTTTTTATTTTTAACAAAAATTTAGTTTTTTTGCGATTTTATCTCGCTATAACTTTATATGTTGCGCTTTTTTTGAAGACTTTGTCCACTGTTTTGTGAAAAGAAAACAGAAGAATAAGGAAAAATAAACTAAAATGAATTGTATCGTATATTATTTTCTTTAACTTCTTCCATCATATAAGTCTGTGTGTTATATTTATTTGCTGAACTGATGCTATACAAAAAAATTATCCAATTATTGATGAAAAATATTAAGTCATTAAAGCGAATAAGTAAATTTATTATTTCTTAAAACATTTACACAAAAATGCACACAGGAAAATGCAATAAGATCAACGGAATAAATTTTATTGAAACGAGCAGTAATATCAGCAGATTAGATTGTAACTAATGTTATAATGAAATACAATAGTCAGAAGTAGTAGCTATTATAAAGAAATAAAATAGTAAGAAATACTTATTTCAGTGGACATTGAGCTTTATTGTAACCGGTTGTGTAGAGTTTTTTTTTTCGTTTAATTTAGTTAACGTTTTTAACCATTGGTTAACCGCATGTGCACGAAGTGTTGTGTAGATTTTGGTAACAACCCTAGTTTTGGTAAGTGTTATTTTTTGTTTTTACTAATTTATTAAAGTTATGGGGTTATCTAACTTTTAAATTGCTTGTATTAAAATATTGCTATGTTGCTTTTCAGAGGGTTATAACATTGTACAAAATGTCCTGTTCCTAATGTGTTGTATTTTCATTCTCATATTTTGATTTAACATGTTTGTTACTAAAACTCTCGTATCAATCAAATACTTACATCCTCTTATGTTTCCGAATTACAAAACCCATCCAATTATTTTCAAATCAACATCCGAAATAAATTCATTTCTATTTTGAATTTGCAATTCGGAAATATAAAATTACATAATGTTTTTATCTCATCTTTTTGTCGCATCAATCATGTTTTTCAATTATTGCAAAGAAAAACTAATCTTTTTTAAGGAAAAAGGAAATAACATTTCTTTATTTCCGCATGCAGCCGCAACAGCAGTCGCCAACAGGAGAAACCCCGCTCGGTGACCGTAACGCGATGTTACCCTTCGCTCTGGTAAATGTCCTGAATAGCCTCAATATTGATGTAATTATTATTTTTCTTTCTTTCCTTCTTCTGTAGATATTCTGCCGTGGAAACTCTTACTAATATTATTTTTCTAATAAAAAGAAAAAAAGATAAACAAATATGAAAAGAAAAGTTTCACGTTTTAAAAAAATACATTTACATACCTAGGTACCTATCTTTTTCAAAACGAGAATATTAATTTAATGAGCGAGTAATAATAGAAACTCGCTTAATTTTATAAAGCGTTGGTACCTTTACTTATTCAAGTACCTATCTTTTTGTTATAAAATAATTATAATTCATTTGAATGAGTTTTCATAGTGCCATTTTCTGAAGTGAGCTTCATTTTTCTTTTTTGTTTCTATTTCATTTCACTTTATTATACTAGCACTTATTTTAATTTATCTTTATTTTATAAAAGCAATGGAGCTCACGTTATTCATAATTCTCATAAAACTAACCTACCTTTTTCTATTCGTGCTGTTTTGTAAAAAAGAAAGACATTAATACTGTGCTTTTACTTTTAACAACTATTTAAAACACAAAGTATCTGTAACTCTTTGTAACTTAAAAACATTTTAATCTTATTAAAAAAAAAAAAAGATACAGAACTATGAAAATTACAAAGAGTATCAGATACTAAATGGTTTACACAAAACCTAATTGGTAAATTCTTTCACAGCAACAAGCGCGGTCAGGCCAGAGCATCAGCGAGAGAACCCTCGAGGAGTGCTGGTCGACACTTCAGCGAGTGAGTTGGCATCTGTTTCAATGTGTATTGTTATCTTCCAAGAGTAGGGGACGCGTGGCGGCGACTGTGTATGTGATCGTTTAGATTTTTTAAATTTTATAATGGATTTTTTGTTAAATATTAATTTAAATAAAAGATTTTGTTTTTTGTTTTTTTAATTCTGTTTTTAAATACTATTTATTTGTATGTTTAAAGATTGAGTTTGATTTAAAAAGTTAAATTTTTGAATATTATTAGAATTTTTGTTATACTTGTGATATCGTCATACACAGTCGCTAAATCGCAGTCCCCAAATAAACTGGGTATTGGTTACTTTACCAATAGCTAATATTACTTTTACATTATAAGGTGAGTTTTCATTTTCATAAAATCCCCACTAGCGTAAAGCCCCTCAATAAATACAACTTTATCTAGTACTAAAGTGTTTTATCGTGAATCTAAGCAGTGGGTGGTGTAAGACCTTTTTTATTTATATTAAGTACAGGAACTATAAAGTATCTAGGCTCAATCTAAATGTTGCATATTCATTACTAGGGAAGCGTTTTCGCATAGAAAAGATAAAAGATTAAAAAAAGATAAAAAATCTTGCGATAAAACGCCGCGGGCGTGTTAACAATTTATTTAATCGAGATTCCAGCGCCATTTTGTTTTTTCTTTTTTTAAATTGTGTTACCATCTGCGTACAAGGTGGCGTATGATAAGTCAGGAAGTACTTGTTACGGGATGTTATGCATCTGCATTTTATTGTTGCGTTTAAAGGTATCGATATATCGGATTAAATCGTGTATTACTGAGTTTTTTTTAAGTTACCAATATTGCTAGTGAAGTTTTAGTAGGTATAGTTTAGTATTTCGTAAAGAAATAAAGTTTATGTTTAATGTCATTAATTAAACTAATATTTTTATTAGGTGTAGAATTGAAACAAAGTCGAGTAAATTGTAGGTCTACTCTACTCTTATAATAGTTATGTAGGTACGACCGTAGAACAAATGCACAGGGGATCCCTACATTTTAAAATGACAATAAATTCGCTGAAACCGACCTAATCTTTTTGCAAGAACTACTCGTAAATTACGAAAAAAGATAGCTTTTTTACGTAAAACTCTTACAAAAACAGGGTAGCGTGCATTTAAAAAAGTACAGTCATGTAAATAATGCAAAAAAGCACAGGTGCTTGAAAAAAATAAAGAGAGCCCGCCACGTCGGCCGAAACGGAAAAGTGTACTCGGGCAAAATAAAAACTGCACTCTTTGTACGCGGTCGGGTACTTGATCTTTTGTGGGCGGCACCGACGAAAACTGTGGAGTCGAAGGAAAACAAAATTCTTGAGAAAAATCCTGTTACTTGCACCAAAAGCAAAACATTTAATAAAAATATAAGGTTTTTGGTTTGGGAAGGTTATTGATTAAAATCAGGTACAGATTTACAATAATTGTTTTATCTAAATAATGTATTTGGTTATATAAATGTCATGAGTCCCAAAAACGCAAATATTTTGTTAGACTACAAAATATTATTATTTAAACAGGTACAAAACAAGGCCTTGAACATGTAGCCTTCAGACTTATTCATTTTATAGGTATTGTTTAGTTGTCAAGACATTCCTACGCTCTGTTTTTCTTTTAATTCTGAGGCGGTAAAGACCGACATGTTTTTTTAACTCACAAAAGCACGTCACTTCACCAAAAGGTACCAACTACGCCTTGAAATGGGCAACTATGTAGCTTCATTTTTCTGACTGACCGACCCCTGGAAAATTCAAAAGTGCCTGTAATTGGTTTATTTGAAATAAATGCTAAATGTACGAGTTTGACAAAAAGTACAATCAAAGCATACCAACCGACTCCACAGCTTTCGGCACACAAAACAAAAGTACGATACACATTGTCGAAAAAAATCCTTCAACATTTGCATGTCGATTCGCAATGAATTTATCGTTATTGCCTCTAGATTTATTATAGTGCCGCTTTCCGAAAAAATCCACCGAAAATGACCGAGCGAATTTAAAATTCAAATCGCAGTTGTTTTTCGTTTAAAAATTGAGACGATTTTGACGTTCGCCGTCGTACTACGACATGTGTTTGTCTCTTTTTTGTTTATTTATTTTCTTGCCGACTGTACTTTTGTTGGTACGTTTTTCGTATAAATCAATTCGGTTAAGTTGTCTTAGTTTTTGTTTCGCGGCCCCTTTAAGTATAAATATTGTTTTAAAAATGCTTTTAATGATGTATGTCGAGTGTTTGAGTTTTTAGAACTTTTCTTTTTGTTTGAGTTTGAACGTTGGCTTGTTTATTGGCACTGGAAAAGAATAAATGTGTTTAGTGTTTTTTTTTGTGCTTTTTGAGACTTGAGACGTATAAAGATAGTTGCCAGTTTTAGCTTAAGTTAATCTCAATCTTACGGTATAAATAGAAATACATGTCTGAGTAAGAGACGGTGTCTAGGCAGATACAACAACACCTACTACTTAGATAGAATTAAGTAGTCAAACTCAAACTCAAAGCATTTATTTCAATTAAACCAATTACAGGCACTTTTAAATTGTCAAGGAGTCGGTCGGACCACTACCTACGCTTTGAAATATCGAAGCGTAGTACGAGTAAGTACTCTATGGAGAAGAAAGAGCAAGAAACTCCACGGACACTCTCAAAATATGGTTACAAAATATTGGTTACATACTACATCATTCATGTTGAAATTATACATGTGAGAACAATGCAAAACGTAAGCGTCCGTAATAAAAAGATTTAAAAAAAGTGGTTTCTATAACGTTATTACAATGTCACAATATTATAGCCTTTAATAAATTTAAATCTAAGCTTTGACTGGTATAAACACTGAACACACTAGGTTTGATCTATTTTTATTAAGGCTATCCGTAGCAGAGATGTTGATCCACAAATGACTCATAGATTTCTAGGTATTGAATCAGTTTCCAAGACTTTATGGTTTCTCATTTATTCGACCTATCAAAGCTAATTTATTATATCGCACTCCTTAGTTCGATAAAAGAAAGAAATACTATGACTGCCTCGTTGGTCTAGTGGTAGCAAGCGCTTCTGCTGAACACGAGGTCCTGGGGTCGATCCCCGGGTCGGGCAAAGTGTTATTTGGTTTTTCTATCTGGAATTTCTCAGTAGCAGCCCGGAGTCTGGATTTGTGCCCGGTTGATGGCTATAGGCTCGCCCCCAATTACATGACTGGCGAATTGTGGGTGTATCTGCTACAGGTACACCTCTGCCCAACCCTTTGGGGAAACAAGGCGTGATGTGTAAATACTATGAAATTGACCTTTTATTAAAAACTACGTGATATCTTTATAAATTATAGCCATTGTTACTCCGTGATAATATAGCATTCTACTGGTGAAAGATTTTTTTAAATCGGTCTACCTAGTAGTTTTTGAGTTAAATCATTACAAACAAAAATATAAATATTATCTTCTTTATAATATTAGTGTTGAATAGCGACCCGCCTATGCTTCGCACGGGTGCAATCTACAGATGTGGCGACATTTCGAAACATCGAGATTTCTGTGCCAATATCTAAGTTAAATATTAATGTTTTAAACACACGAACCTTCCGGAATAAATTCTCTTAATGATGTTGAAAACCGCATCAAAATCCGTTAAGTAGTTTTGATAAACAACGCAGTCACACAAACAGACACAAAAAAAACGACTTTTAAATAAATATAGATTATAGAAAAAACAACAACTTTTCAAAAAAAGAAAAAGAAATCCCGAACGCGACGTTTTAAAATCACAGAAGCAAAGATAATGAAATTGTTTTTTTTAAACGGTCTAACTGTAACATCTTGTAACAAGGGGTGGTAGGGAGCGGTAATTATGAAAAGTGTTCTAGGGGTGGAGGGGGGGAGAACGTTTAAAAAAAGAACGTATAATGACCAGCCAGCTTTTAAAGTTAATAGCTTTGGAAGGATCCTTGATAGTCTCTAAGACTTTTTATCTTTTTATGAAGTAAATCGATAAAATCTTATTAGGTGTAATGTTTTACGCCTTTTTGAATTTGGAATGAGGAGTTATTAGTGCTGTGACATTTTTATGTAGCTAGGGTAAAATTTAGTTGTTTGTAAAAAATAAAGTTACCATAAACCAATACTTAATATTTGTCACTATAGTTACAGTTAATTTCTAATGGACTTTATTTGTACCTACTAATACTGCAATTGCCAAACCAATTGCTACATATTGTTTTTAATGTAACATCATACTTATTACTAATAAGAGATTAAATTTGTGAGTTTGTATGTGTGTGGGTAATCTTCGGAACTAATGATCCGATTTTGAAAATACTTTCACCAATGGGAAGTTACAGTATTGCCAAGTATCATTATTTTATGCAAAAACAAAAAAAAAAACATTTTTGTTAAAACAGGCAAAACCGTTTTCCTCTTCACCATTTATACAAAAAAAACCTCAAAGACTAATAACTAGTTCATAAACATAAATATGTACATATTTATTGAAGGTAAACTAAATTTCAATGTTCTCATAATTGGATTTAGCTGAATAATTTACTATGACATCGATTTTTCCAAGAAACCGTTATGTTAGTGGCGAATTTTGCGCGGTTATATTAAAATTTTTAGTACTTGTCTGGAAATAGACTAGTTCCTATATATATGTTTAGGTAAACCGAATAATAATAATAATAATACCAACGTATTAATGTGCCAATAAACGCATTTTTCTTTCTTTCTTTCTTTCTTTTAATGTCCCACTGCAGGGCAAGGGCCTCTTCTCATACAGAGAAGGCTCGAGCATTGATCACCACGCTTGCTCAACAAGGGTTGGCGATTTCAGACTTACACTAACTATAAGTCTAGGTTTCCTCACGATGTTTTCCTTCATCGATGTCAGTAATGTCCGATATGCTCAGAAAGGTAGACTGAAATCAGTGGATTTCTATTGTTCCAAAGAAAAGAAAATAAACGTTGCCGTTTGTTGTGTCACGTTTTGTCTTGTAAATTAATAATATTAATTCACAAACGTGACCAATAAACTTACTACCACGTATTATTTCTCCATTTGAAATAAGATTAGACATTTATTAAACCTTTTTTACTGTCCAGTTTTTGACTTCTTTGTCATGCCACCGCAATAGAAGTCAAAATCGGCTGCACAGACTGTAAAAAAGGTTAAGTTAAATAATAATAAATGTCAAATCTTATTTCAAATGGAGTAATATTATAATTATCAAAAAAAAAATATTTTGAAAAAAAAAAATATTTTTTTTCGTCAAACCTCTTCATTCATATCAAGGAAAGGTTGCCTTAGGAACAGTATCTAACAATTTCAACTTATAAAAACTTACAATGATTGTTTGTACTCTAAAAACTCTTCACAGTGCTCACCCCTTTTAACAAAACGTGACACAACAAACGGCAACGTTTAAAATGACGTCAAGTTATCGCCCCATCCCGTTTTGGTAATTTTTACCACTTTTCTCCTATCTCTCATAATTTTCTTCCAACCCATTATTGCCGTATTCATAGCTCGGCGCTTTTTTTCTCACTAATTTTTTGTGTGAAATCTATTTTTTTTAAATATCGCGTTATAATTATGAAAATGCATAGCACCACCCTGTTGTCTGCCAATAAGACTAAATACTTATTAATCTTCAATACCTCTCATAAACATGGTAATTATGATAGTTTTAAATGAAATGAAAAAAACCGCTTGTCGTAGCGGTAGTTGCGAAAATTACTGAATCTAATTATTATACTTGAGACAGAAATTAAGCTTGTCTTTATACTTTTTTATTAATTAAGCTTTCATTCTAAATAAATATCAAAGGTTTTGTGGCATTATAAATGGAAAAGACAAAAGTATTTTGAATACCAATAAAACAATATCCAGTGAGCAAGCATAATGATCAATGCTCATTCCTTCTTTTTATGAGAAAAGGCCTTTGGCCTGTAGCGGGACAGTCACAGATGGGTATTATTTCAAAAGACATCAATGACAATTTATTGTTAGTCTAACAACGACTGATTTACACTATAATAAAATAAAACATGAATTAATCAGCTGAAACAAGTTATGTTGGCATGATTGTGATCGCTTATTTCCTCATATATCTAACTGTCACTCTCACTCCAAGCTTCGTTTGCAATATAAACAATTTTCCTACTTAATTATGTAACTGAAAATATATTAGATCAGGTTTTTGTTAATGATTTCTCATAAATATTATTACATAGTTGACGTTAATAATATTTTGTTTGAAGTTCTACTGTCATAATAGCACGTGTAACCGTTTCAATATAATAGTCGTTACTATTAATAATAACAGCCTGTTAAGCTTATAAGTTACAAACATACAGACATTCCCATTAATTTTCTATTAAAATCACTAATACACATGTCACTATTTCACATGATTCCAAGACAAGTAACGTTTGATTCCGTTTCGAATCATTTATTTTGTAAACTTTTAATAGATACACCTGAGTACACTTTTAAAACCGGTTTTCACTACAATGCTAGTAATAGTTATTCCATAGGTGTAGGTACATATTTGAGGTCGATAACGTAAATAGGTAGGTACATAATCTAGGCCCTGCCTATGAATACAACCCAGTACAGCCACGAACATTTTTCTTTCACCGTTCGCCATAATCTTTTTTTCCTTCGCCCGTAACTCATGAGAAAGAGTTTTTTGGTTAAAACTTGAAAATTTATTTCGCAATTAGCGGCAGGACACTCTTAACTCGAGACATTATTAGAAAAGTTTCTTAGTGGTCGTAAAAACACGGTTTTTTGTGCGAAACGACACCTGCCCGTTTTTCGGCTATGAATATTTTATTATTAATCATTTTTTAATACAGCCGTTAATGAAGATGGCGCGGTAAATGTTAAAGTTTTTTGTCTATAAAATTACTTCATGCTTAGTAGAACCCAAAAGGTTTTAATGAAAATATAAAAATAATAAAGCCACCATAAAAAAAAAACAAAAAAAAAAAGAAATAATTTTATTTTAAATAAAAACGTGATAAAAACTAGAAAAATATTTAAAACCAAACAGGAGACGCGCACAAATAACACTTCATTAACATGAAGTGAAACGGTGCGACATGACAACGGTTAAATTTTCACAAGCACACACAAATTGGCGGGAAAACACCGCCCTCTGGGGGCCGCCGGAATAAGAGAAAAACTCGGCAAAAATTAGATTTCTTCAGTACGGATGTTGGATGAAACAGTTTTGATACTTGCTGAGGAGAAAGCTAATATATTTCTTTAAAAAAAGGATAGCTTAAGTGTGTTAACCTCTGCCGTGTCACCTCTACCTAACCCTTCGGGTTAAATAAGCGTGATGTTATGTTATGTAGTGTGATTAACTTTTTGTGACGAAAATGAATATAGGTCTACGTTTGGCATGATAATGATCGCATTATTTTATAAAGCCGAGACAAATAAAAACTGAATTTGAAATTAATCAATATTTCCTTAAATACCTACTACCGCCGCAAATTATTTTTTGGCAATCGTTATTTTGGTGGCTTGTGTTGTCAATATCTCAATGTTTTATTGTAATAAGTGTTTCTTACTTAACAAATATCATAGTAATATCTATTTAACTAGTAAACAAATAACATTGTTTGTCAAATTAATAATCATATGAAGAACAAGACGGGTATTTTAATAATATCATAGGACTCGATTAAATTATACTGTAGACCGTTTACAAGTAAAATATAACAACATTATCTACTAGTTATTTCTAAGTAAGGAACTAAGGTCTAGCGCCACAATAAATAAAGTTATAATTGTATTACCAACCGTAACGACGTGATTAATGCTATAATGCAATCAAAACAATTTTCAATTTATTCTTGTTATAAAAATTATAAAACAAGGTAGGTATTTATATGTGCATGGAACGGTTAAGATTGAGAAACTAATCTATTGATTTTTACTTATATTAACGGTATATTACAAAATGGTATTTACATTTTCTTCTAATTTACTTTCTAAGGTGTTTTAGGATCACAATGAGTTCAAATTACAATGAAAACATCAGTAAAATAACTTCGTTCCTTTATATTTAAACAAAACTTTACCTTGTCTTACTATCTAAGAACTTATTATTTTAATAATAATAAATAAAAATCGCTACTTTAAATCAAAAAAATTCGAATTCCAGATAAAAAGTGCCTTAAAAGTATCAAGATCATTCCTTCCTCGTAGATCGCAGCTAATGGCTTGTGCTACACAGTAAAAAAGGAGTCGTCGCTGGAAGATAAAAATTAGCTGAAATTAAAAGATACTAACGAACACCATTCTCTGTTCTTGACTCAAATGGTTCTTAGCTTATTCGCTTTGCCCCTGATGTTTTTTGTTTACCCACTTCTTGGAGAAAATAGGTAAAAATTAAGGTGTATTTCGGTCATATTGGATTCGCACGGGCGCGCTTTACACCACTATTTCAAATGAAGATGAAATGTTGATAGGTTGTATTTTTTTGTGCTGGTACGGAGAATCATTTCGTGTGAGTAGGGTTTCCGGGTTTCTCATACTTTACAATGGTCTCTATAATTAGTATTAGCAAATGAAATTCCTTCAATCTATTAATGAGGAAATCCTATTAGGTATATACGGTACTGACTGCACCGTTGGTCTTGCGGTGACAAGCGGGACCGCTGAGCGTAGGGGTTGATTCCCGAGTTGGCAGTTTTACTGGTTTTTCCCTTAGGAATTTCTTAGTAACGACCCGGAGTTTGGAAACTGGCGTTGTGATACTCCCATAGCTCGAAAAGCACGTTAAGCCGTGGGCCCTGCGCCTGATCTCTCTCCGGTCGTGTCGAATTGCAGTCCCATCGGACTATGAGAGTGAGATAAGAGAGAGTGCACTGTGTTTGCGCATACATTTGTGCACTATAATATCTGCCGCGCCGAAAGCTGGTCTCCGCTAAGATTGGTCGCCATGGCCGAAATTCATTCTGGACTATTATTATGGACTCTGTAATTAGCATTAGTAAATGAAATCCCTTTGAGATAACATTGAGAAAAATGCATTTTATTCTTCTACTTGCATCTTGTACCTACCTATTGTAGTTATAGATACAGCTACGGTGTTCTACTAGGTTAGAGTTATGTGCAATTTTGCGTACTTTACACTAGTTTTCACAACTTTACTTCAGTGATCTGGTGTTCTAGCTACTTGTGTTCAATTCAAATTAAAAAGTCATTTATTTAAACTAGGCTGAGAATCAGCACTTTTCGAACGTCAAAATTACATAAGAAAGTCCGCCAAAAACGCCCGCCCTTCACCACTTCCTAGTGCTTTAGCTGGGAAAAAGAATTGCCGCAAAAATTCCCCAGCAGTAGAATGCAAAACAGTTGGAAAAAACTTGATTCTATACCATTGTATGCAAAATAATAAACTATAAACGTGAATGAATTCTGGTGGTTCATCTCAAAAGTGGTTGTCAGTCATTCAGTTTCTCTAATTTTGCGAATCATTATAAACATCATTAACGTTGGGTACTAATTAAAAAACGTTTAAAAAAAGTCAACATTCTAATTTAAAATCACAATGCAACTAACCGACACGCGACGATCGGGTTCCGCAACTAAACGCAACAAACGCGGAGTTACCGACAGCGAAATTGACAATAATCGTCCGACAGTCCACAAGTGATCATTACCGAACCCCTTATTTGTGACATTCATCGGTTGGATGGGTCCTAAGTAACCTAGGTACCTAGGGGACACTTTTTAGAGTTCCACCGTGATTATAGTAAAACGCTAACAATTGTCACAGGAAATTGTCCTTTGAAAAGGTTGTGGCTACAAATTATTGTTGACATAATTGTTAATTGTGTTTTTTGCAAATTATAATGTAGGTAGTTCAATTTATAGATAAATGCTTTATTAGATCTCTTTCTCCCTATAATTCAAACTTAAAGCATTTATTTGAATTAAAACAATAACATTTTTGAATTGTCAAGGGTTTCGGTCATTCAGAAAGATAAAGGTAGTTGCCCATTCCAAAGAGTAGGGTTCCGTTGGAGAAGAACAGGCAAGAAACTCCACTGACACTCTTTTTAATCAAAATATTGTTACAAAATATTCGTTACTTATTTCAAGTTAAAATTATTCATGTGAGAACGATGTAAAAAGACGTGGACGCTATAAGCATCTATACATATCGTCGACCGTAGGTTCAATTGGGGTAAGGGACAAAATACCCAAAATGAGTTGAGTATACAGATTTGTTCAGAATTTTTCGCTCTTTCGAATGGTGTATATGAAAAAATTCTAGCTTTAAAAAAATGTCCCTTACCGTACTGATTTTTCGAATCCAAATTTCGAATCAGCCCCATAATAACAATGTATCTCAAAAACTATGCAATATAGCAACTTGAAATGGTGTAATTATCACCGCCAAACCACTTCAAATAAGGTAAGGGTCTTCCCAATCAACGAATTACCATTACATGGTTTATTTTTGAAGAAACCATAATAAAACTGGCCTTACACTAATGCCTTTGATATCTCAAAAAATAAATAACATCCATACTTTAAATGGATTGCATGAGTTTTGACATCGTTGTCCCTTACCCCAATTTGCATTGCCATACTTTAAAGCAGTGTCAACGTTACACCTATTTCAATCGAATTATATTTAGGTTCGGTGTCCGTTACACCAATTTGCTCGTGAGAACTAATTAATATTTAAACATAAGATAGCACGTGTTGGCACTATTACCATCCTTTTCTATCTCATAACGTCTGTCTGTGTGCGAAAGAGAGGATGATACCAATGCAAAAGCAGCGCGGGGGCATTAAAAAAAGTCGCTATCAGTGCGAGTTCACCTGTCGTTTGTTTTTTTTTTAAGTTCCTTAATCACTTTAGCGCAATATGGTAGCTTCAAATAATCTTGATGAAATCTACTAGGCATAGTTTTTTAAAATCTTTGTATTTTGCCAACGATATTGGCAGCCTGGTGTTATATACAAAGGTCTTAGTTCTATGCAATTATTGTCCACTGTTATATCAGGCGAGTCTGCTAGTGGTGACAGCACACTAACAGATGTTTTACTCTTATTATAACTTAATCCTTTCCCGTCCCCTTTTCTTTTCCCTTCCCACTTTTCGTTTTACGTTCTGGATTACTCTCTATCTTTTTGGCTGCCAATTTTCCATTTATTTTGATGACGTACACATCCGCTTCCTCCTTCACAGTGTTTAGTCCAAATAGTTTTAAGGTATTTTTACCCGACTGCCCCAGAAGGAGGGTAATGTTTTTCGAGAGTATGTATGTATGTATGTATGTATGTCTATTTCTTTGGCACGCTCTGTAGCCTAAACGGCTTGATGGATTTTAACATATGAGGTGTCGTTAGATTCGTCTTAACTGTAGAAGTGTCATAGGCTATATAATATTTATATATTGCATCTGCAAATACAAAAAAAAGGGAGGGGAAGGTTTTTTTTTAAATAAATTGTAACAATATTGGTATCAAATAAAAGCTATTAACGAGTCAATGCCAAATTTAGATATATTAATAAAACTTAAAAGCTTGAAATAAAGAAA
This sequence comes from Conistra vaccinii, assembly GCA_948150665.1. NCBI lineage: Eukaryota > Metazoa > Arthropoda > Insecta > Lepidoptera > Noctuidae > Conistra > Conistra vaccinii. The sequence continues at coordinate 7,640,195 of OX411340.1, read as the reverse complement.
ATTATTCAAAAAACAAAAAACCCGACTGCAAAAACACATAACTGAAAAGAGAAAAACAAGCATTATAAATTAATCTATAGAATTTTGGTATCGCAGGCGGGGACAAACTAATAACCGGATATATGGTGTAAGTTTTGTTTGTCCCCGCCTGCGATACCAAAATTCTATAGATTAATTTATAATGCTTGTTTTTCTCTTTTCAGTTATGTGTTTTTGCAGTCGGGTTTTTTGTTTTTTGAATAATTTTCTTTATTTCTTTATCGTAGTTATTCTAATTTTCGTAACTTGCAAGTCCTTCGTCTTCTGTGGAAACAGCGTTTCTGTAACAGGGGACGAGGATTCTTTCTAGCAATGAAATGTGCTAACTAACTAATGTAGTAACTAGGCCATTGCGTGTAACTCCAAACACTAAATTTTCGCACTTCTCGTTGAATAACCGAGTGCATGCTGTCAACTGGCAAATCCTCGTCCCTACGCTCGCAATGTAGCACAAGGATTTTATGGACTGGGAAGCCGTTACAGAAAAACTGTTTCCACAAAAGACGAAGGACTTGCAAGTTACGAAAATAAGAATAGCTCATTTGGACTAAACACTCTATGAAGAAAGAAGCGGTTGTTTATATCGTCAAAATAAATGGAGAATTGGCAGCCAAAAAGATAGGGAGTAATCCAGAACGTAAAACGAAAAGTGGGAAGGGAAAAGGAAAAGGGACGGGAAAGGATAATGTTATAATAAGAGTAAAACATCTGTTAGTGTGCCGTCACCACTAGCAGACTCGCCTGATATAACAGTGGATAATAATTGCATAGAACTAAGACCTTTGTTTATCACCAGGCTGCCAATATCGTTGGCAAAATACAAAGATTTTTAAAAATTGTGCTTGAATGCTATGCCTAGTACCTAGATGTTATTAAGATTATTTGAAGCTACCATATTGAGCTAAAGTGATTGACAATTTGAATCAAACGGACTAAGAAAATTGTTGATGAAAACGACCTCTAATTCTGAAAACGTTTATCAATTCGAACGTTTATCAAACGTTTTTCAATTCTATTTAGAAAAAAATTAAATGATTATAATGATTAAACATTGATCTCATATTAAAGGCTCATTAGGCGGTAGAAGTAAAATTGTTTAATTTAATTTGATTAACAATGCCTTATAGGCTCTATAATGATTATTGGCAGGTACTCTTTTATTTGAATAAGAATTCAAAGTAAGTATAGGTAAAATATATACAATTATTTTTAATAATTTGATTATAATAAACTTATTAAATGTTAAAAAAAAAACAACTAAATAGAAATTGGCTATTAAAATGTATAAACATTGCATGTAAGCGACACACAAAAAAGCACACACACGGTTCTAATACATTTTCATGTCTCTTAAATGATTTTTTATAACGATTTCCAAATTTATGTTAACCGTACGTTAAAAGTGTGTACTTCATTTTCTATCAAAATCTCTTTACACTGTATTTTTTTTCATCAATTTTTTCAACAAGTACTTTACACTATTTTTTCATTAATAGATTGGATCCAAATGATCCAACGTAGAGGTCAATTTAATGTAAGGGACGGGACTACAAGATACTTGGTCGGTAAGGGACATTAATAACAAAATACGTTGGTGTAAGGGACGTCTATTTTCTGAAATAGCTAATTTATTTAAATAACTGTTACACAGGTAGATAGAGCACTAAAATACAAGATTATGTGTGAAATCAGATCCGAAAAAGGTTAATAACAAAAAAAGTTATGGGTGATTTAGTCCGAAAAAAAACTTTGTCGGCCTCTCCTGAAAAATCGTATTTTGTCCCTTACCTCAATTGAACCTACGGTCGACGATATAATAAAATTGTAGAAAAGTGGTGTCTGTACAATGGAAATATATGAAAAAAAAATAGCAGGGGTTGTTATTATATCGATGCTGAACCCGAGATTGTAATTAAATTTTTTTTTGTCTGTTTGTCTGTTTGTCTGTTTGTCGGTTTGTCTGTTTGTCTGTTTGTCTGTGTGTTTGTGCACGCTAATATCGGAAACGGTTTATTCGATTTAGATGCGGTTTTCACTAATATATTGTAGTAAGCTTCACTTAACATTTAGTGTTTATTTCATGTCAATCGGTTCATAAATAAAAAAGTTATGTCAATTTAAAGAATCACATCGAACATTTGTTATAGGTTAGGCATTTCTTTCCTTGATTTTCGGTATACTTATCTTAATTTTTATTTAGGGTTTGTATATAAATATTATAAGTATTTGGTATAGGTTAGGCATTTCTTTTCTTGATTTTCTTTATTAAGTATAAGTTTATTAGCTCAGGTTAGTAATAAATTTTTCTAGCAATTCTTTTGTTTTATAAAGTTAGTACGTTTGGTTTACACGTCTTAACACTTATTACTTAAACTGTGACAATTTTAGACTGTATAATAATCTGTAAGTATTTATAATTTAATTGTTTACGATAGTACGTGTTTACTAAATAACTGTGTGTTAAGTAGTAAGTACTATTTTATTGTAAGAATGCCTCGAAGAAGATCCAACCTCTCCCAATGTAGCAGAAATGCTAAAAGGATGAGATAAGTTCGATCACAGGAATCTGAGGAAGGTCGTGAGGCAAGGGTCTCTGCAACTCGGGAACATCAGGCTAGGTTTCGTGCTGCAGAAACTTCGACTCAGCGGGAATCTCGACTGAGTTCAAATCGTTCTCGAATGGTCGAGGTCGCGAAAAATTTTTTTCATACTAATGGGGTCAAGTCATGAAAAAGGTTGAAAAACACTGCCCTACATTAATCCTACTAATATTATAAATGCGAAAGTTTGTGAGGATGGATGGATGTTTGTTACTCTTTCACACAAAAACTACTGAACGGATTTTGATGAAACTTTACAATAATGTAGCTTATACATTAGAATAACACATAGGCTACAATTTATAAAGATTTTATGTGATTTGGCCATAATATAACGATAAGTATCAAGTAAGTCGGAAAAATTCCTGCCCTCTGAGATCTATCTTTGCGTGCGCTGCCTTTTTTTTTTGGGCGGTTAATCATCCAATGACTTCTCCCGCTCTGGGCGGAGCGGAAGGGCGTGTCAGACTCTTACTGACTAAAACCCACACGTGTTCCTTCGATCCTTGATATCTCTTTGAGGCGCGCGTGGAACACGATGCGCCGTCGACCCGGGCCTGGTCCTTATCGGACGGCGAGCTGCCCGTTGCTCTCCGTCCGCAGGCCCGCGCCTACGGTGGCCGGAAATCGGCTATCAATTCCCGACGCCCGGGACGTCTCCTACGGCGGCGGCGGCTAGGGCTGGTAGGGCGCGGCCTTTGCCACTCCCTCGCGCGCTCCACCTTCTCCTTCGCGAGCATTACTGCTTTGCAGAAGGAGGTGACGGCTTGCCATGCCCTCTCGCTCCGCACCATGGCCTGAACCAGGGCCGTACGCGAGAGGTCACCGCCGCCGATCGCCTCCACGAGGACACGGCGGTGGTCCACCCAAGCCGGGCAGACCTCCACCGTATGCTGCGTGCGCTGCCTAAACCGTTAGAGTTACATGAAGAAAATGTATTGTGGGATTGTTTGTCTTAAAGAGTTCTAAATAAAAGCCTTTATAACCAAAATAGTGAGCAATAAATACAGTTAAATTGAATACTTTTTTTACATTGCATATTTTAGAGTATTTAGTTAATTCTTATCAAAATAAATACCTTCATCGCTTTTGGTATTTAATGTAGATAAAGTTTGTCTTTTACACTAAGTAATTTGGACAAATAGTTTAAAAGTTAGAACGATAAGAATGACCTGCGATATTGAGTCGACGGCGCACAGAACGAGGGTGGAGGGGCGGGCCAGCCAGGGGATGACGCGCCAGAGCGCCAAGTAGAAGCTATTGCTTAATAATTATGTTCGAGAAATAACGCAATTAATTGTTGAACTGTCAAAATGAAACCCATTGCTATTGTAAGTGCTACGCAATTACCCCGCTGATTTAGGACATGTTACACGTTCCTGTGGGATAATTTCCGACATCCACGCGGGCGAAGCCGCGGGCCGAAGCTAGTCGGAAATAAAAAGATATTCATAAATTATAATAAATCGTGCCAGCAAATCATTAATAATCATACCCATGTTTATTTACTAATATTATTTTTTTAACATTTTATTGGCTACCTAAGTAACTCTTTAATTGTCTAGGTTCCAGGCACATATAACTTCATCTTCATTCTTCATTTTGATGGAATTTAACAACCTAGTCTTCAGTCAATTAAAGTTTGCTAAGCTAAGTTTTCTATAATTACATGTCTCATAGGTTACCAGTAAAACAGTAACTAGGTTGTGGAGGTCAGATAGGCATTCGCTCCATGTAAAATACTGGTATTCAGCTGCATCCGGTAAGACTGGAAGCCGACCCCAACGTAGTTGAGAGAAGGCTAAGCAGACGATGATGTAAATAATTTACAATGAACCCGCCACTATTTTGCTCAACTTTCTTGACGATAATTTTTAATAACTCATAATACAAGGATATATCAAACTTATTATTATCTTATTTTACGCTGTTTTGTTACTAATTACCCTTACTGTTGACAATATTTTTGTCAGACTTTTGTCATACTTTGCACTATTGAATGAATACCAGCTGGGTAATTGCGTATCACACTTTTATTGCAATGTCTTTAATTATGACAATTCAGCAATATTCATCGCGTTATTTACGTCGTCTGCCGACGAATTTTTCAAACGAATGGAGTAATGGTTAAGTAATTTACTTCAAAATACAGTTTTATCTTTAGAAGCAATATCCTACGTTCATTGTAGACATAACATTGTATTGTATTCGCAGCATTTAATTTAATATGCATTGCCGATTGATTTGTTAAAAATAGCTTCGTCGTTAATAATGTTTTGTATGAGAAATAACATAGGTCATGTTTAACGTGCATGCTACTTTTATGTTGGACGGTTCAGTATCCAGTTTAGACAACTTACGGCCTTCATTTTGAATAGAAAAACACTAAATACGAGAATAAAGTTATTATTATTATTTTCCTGAAAACTTAAAAAAATTACTTCGTGATTTAATACGAAAAGAAAAGTTATGTTTTACTTAGATGCTGTATCTACTTGTAAAATTACTAAAATAACGATTCTGTATTGCCAAGCATAACTTTGGTTTTCACCAAAAATCCGTGGGTATGAAAAACTTAGTAACTTAGCTCCAAAAACCCAAAATAAACGATCAAAATTCACTTTCAAAGAATTAAAATAGTCAGAAACATCACATACTACGCACTTCCACTCAAGTCCTCTAGCGTGGGTGCTTACACAATGAATTGCAATTTGCAAGTGATGATGCAGCCACATCTGGAGTCAAAACAAATCATATTACATCTTAATAGTAACAAACATTAATAATTATTTAATACGCAGTTCTATTCAGCAAATAAACCTCCCCCATTCTACCAAAAAAACACAATCTTCTATGTTGGGGTCGGTCTTCAGTCTAACCGGATGCAGCTGCTTCAGTATTTTACATGGAGTGACTGCCTATATGACCTCCACAACCGAGTTACTGGGTAATACGATACCCCTTGGTAGGACTGGTTGTCAGACTTTCCGGCTTCTGACGACCCTTAACGATTGTCAAAAATCTGTTTAAAGCCCCAAATCACAGTACTGAGAGAGTAATTTTAAATGTGTAGCAATGTTGCATTAACAACAATACCTCAATTTGAAAATTCAAAAAATCTTTATCCGCGTGACAAAGATTAAATTCAAACTAAACTTCAAACAATAAAAACTTAGAAAACAAATTAAAAAAACAGATAAAAACAGATCGCAATCAAGACCACCGGCATAGGCCCCGAGATAGAGCAAAAAGTAAATATTTCCTGCAAGAAAACATCGAATAAGGTCTGATATAAAAACGATCCAGCAAAAAACTTCTCCGTACAACGCGCAATGAAAAACTGCAATCATTCCCTCTCTTTCACACACTATCACTTACAGTGATGGTGTAGTCTTGATCCTTTCGCTTTAAGATGGAAGAAAGTATTGTAGGTGCTTAAAGTCAAGTCGAAAAAAGTATTTTTGTAGAGATCCGAAATGTAGCTATTACCGATTTTTGAATAATTTAGTATAATCAAAAATGAAAGATGAAATAGACACTAGACTATGGAAAACACAGAAAAGCCTGAGAAATTACGAAAAATCTGAATAAATCTATTCTGTTAAAATATGCAGTGACTCTAGTATAATATTTATTATTTATTTAGTTATTAAAAAGAAATGATCAATCTCATGACGACATGAAAAAAGTAATAGAACTAGATGTCGCATATGTGTTATGCTAAAACGAATCTGGCAAAAGTATTGATGGCATGCGAGTATGCGCCGCAATAAAAACTTAACTCATTCTGTATCAGCTGTATACTATCGACAAATGTGTCACAGAAACAATCTTGATACTTTGCAGAAAATTATAATATTTTAAGTTGGGATTTTTATGAATTAACAGTGAAGATTTTGCTTTTCTTTATTTTTATTTTCTACCTTACATATTTTTGTTTTTGTAATTTTGGGTTAGTCCTGAAAAACGTTTTTATTACACATTTCAGATTAAAAAGTTGTTATGAAAAATAAAAACAGTTTGATGTTTTTGCTATTGTGTTTAAAAACAAAAGGCATAATTATTTTGTGGTTGTCCTAAGGTATTTAAAATAAAATGTGGTAAGGAATGCGAATGGCGATTGTTGTATTCGAAAGCGATGGCCGAGTTAATACTATAATGTACTATCTGTTTTACTGACACACTTATTACTAGGTAATTATTATGAACAAGATAAGAGTGGTAGGGTTTTCTTTGTATGAACTAAATAATTATCACGATTTCTACTGAAGATACTAAAGAAGACAACGGTTATAACAAAAAAAAAATTACAATAATTAATCATCATTCTCCTGCCCTTATCCCAATTTATTTGGGGTCGGCGCAACATGTTGCTTTCTTCCATACTTTCTATTCACCGTCCTCTCGATAGTCAGTCCCTTTCAAGCCAAAAGAAAAAGAAAAAGTTCCAAATTCAAAAAACAAAAGAATTCGGTTACGTAATAACGCAAGCACCAAGAAGTATCCCACTTGCATCGAGCCTCAAACTAAGGAACCGCTCGGATATAACAGAGTATAATAAAAAGTTAGCAAGTACACATAAGTGCATTACGATGCCAGCCGTGCCTACTATAACTATAGTACTTATAACAGAACGCCCACGGCCGGAGCCGAGCACAACCATTTTTTTGCCGCACACTTACATTTGAAAAATACATGTTGACGTAAACACACACATTCCGCGTTGAAAAAATCGCGAAAAAAGTTTTTTTGAGGCCGAATGCACTTTTTACCTTCGCCTGTGTAAAAAATCTACATACTTAATGTGACGCAACGAAGTGACGTTTCGATTTTTTTTGTTTTGTTTTTTTTTTTTCGTTTTGTGAGTGATTGACAGTTGTGCGATGAGTTTAAGGAATCGATTTGGATGTGAATCGATTGTATTTCAATGCAGGTATTTATTTTTATTATAATGGCCGCTAAGAGCTTGTTGCGTAATTCCACGAACTAGTTTCCGATTTATAGCCCGCTCAACGACTAGATAAACAATAGATTCCGGTAACATTCCTGTGTATCTTAATGGTATTTGCAAGTAAAATAAAATGGGAAAAATTGCCAGCATTTATTTAAATTAATGCTGCTTTTAATCTTTAAAGATTTGTGAAAGTTTATGATTAAAAATATGTGAAGAAAAATCGTAGGAGTCGATTGACGAGCTTTTTTCACAAAATATTATGACCACGACGATTATTTTACTACAAATAAGTTTTTTCCTTAATTCAACACTTAGTTTACATCATTTTTATAAAATGATGCTCGTTACAACATTCTTAGCAAAATTTTATGTGAAAAAAAACATTTTTAAAGTGTCTGTCTGTCACCCGGTTAGTCCAACTTAATTAGATACCTAAGTAAAAGTCTAAGTAACAGTTTATATAGACTTGTTTACTTAGTTTAACTTAAGTCTTTACTTAGAGAAAGTAACCTAAACCAAAGTGCAAAGCGGTAAAAGTCAGTGTGACATTTAGTTTTTTTTTCTTTAGTCTGGAATGCTGGGAAGTAAACTTAGCTTTTAGCGGCCACCCTTTCACAATATTTTTTTCTTTTCTAACGGAAAATGCTGTATGACCTCACTATTTTGTATGTCGTCATCTATTCGGTAAATATATTAAAAAATCTGAATTTGACTGTTTCTATTTTAAAATAACCTCAAAATATGGATTTTCTACAGTAATTTAGTTTAGTTTTACCTTTTAATATAATAGAAAACATTCCTTAAGCGTTAAAAATAATCATATTTTTTTCAATAAATAGAGTTATCAAATTAAAAGCGATTATAATACCTATATAAAAATTATCCTGTTTTTAGCGAGTCGCCGATTATGTTTCCAAAAGTTAGAAACGTTTAAATTTGGCAAGATTTATTGAATAAGTTATTGTGATAAAACTAAAATGTTTTTAAGACATGCTTTGTCAATAATATCTTTTTATTATAATTTGTTAACAGACAATAAATGCGGTAGGTGATGGTTTTGCAACGCTGCGATCCCGTCGGGTTTACTTTTGTTTTTATATTTTTTATAGCACTATAAATTATATTGTTCTTTTCGGATAGCTTATACGTTACATGTTGGTAATTAAATCGAATATTACTCAAAAACAATAAACCTACTAACTCCAAGATAAATTTTATTACATTAGCACAATATTTTGAAATAAATGAAAAGTAAGAAAAAAAATTAAAGAAACATAAAATACGACGTAACTTAAGAGATTTTCCTTACTTTCTCATTTCTATTCAAACTTATGATTTGAAGTATGATAGATTTGCCGTTACGAGTGTAGAAAATAAAATAGCAAAGACAATTGCATAATGTCATTACATACCTACTACTTCAGTGTAATAAATAATGGTATTTTAATGTTTTTCTGCGAAAGAAAAGCTGTTAAACATTTCAGTAAATTATTAGGTGTGTAAAAAAATTTGTTAAATGCCGATGTAATTAACATCGGCATTTAACACTTTTTTTTTTCTGAATTGTCACACGGTTGTTAGATTTCTAAGAAGAAAAATGTTGAAAAGAGGATTTTGTTTTTTTTTTTTTGTTTATTACAGACATCAGTTTTTTCTTAATTAAAAAGTAATATTAATTTGTAGTACACTTCAAAATAAAACAAAAACATTTTTCTCTTTCACAAAAGCAACATCGCAAAAAGTTTTTCAAAGCTTCAATACAGTTTGAGTGAATAAAAATTTAATTATTTCGAACTCGTACTGCAAGAGGCACTTTGTGCTCAGATCTTAAAAATAAACTTCTTTTGTACTACTCAACTGCATGACTCAGGCTTTGGTATAAAGATAATTATGAAATTTCTCTTAAAACAACGCAATTTTTGTTTTAAAAGGTTTTGGAAATATTCTATACGAAGAGAGGTTATGTATGTTCTGCTTTTCGAGAAATAAAGATACTTAAACATTACTTTTCTGAGACAAACAAAATATATTTGAGTTAAAAAATACATTTTAAAATTGCAAAATGTATAATAAGTAACAGAGCATTCAGTAGACGTTCATTACTTCACCCACCGATCTTTACCGCCTCAAAGTAATAATCATAACGTCTTCAAAATAACATAAGCATAAACATAAAACCCATTTTCAATGACTACTTCATATGTAAAGGAAATACCACTTAAATTTTTAGTTCACCTACAAAAATAAGTGATCTAGTGTCGTACGCGCATTACGCTTTACGTTCTAAAACGAATAACAATCTAATAAATATTAACAATATCTCGATAAAAACCCATTCAATAAAGCGTCAAACTGCAAAAGTATAATGCAATTTCCAATAGATAACATAAACATATTAAATTACAATGACAATGTAACAGAATACTTTTTTTTTTTACACTAACTCACTGAAAAAATTACGCAACCCACTCACACTCACACACTCACGTAGTTGTCGTAGGTCAAGACTCTGCACACACACACACAAATAAAAATCGCAAAGAGCAACGCACGCAAAAAGTTACGGTATCGGTTTTTGTTAAATAAACAAGATTTATCGGTATTTATTAGTGCATACCTGTAATTTAAGACCGTTTAGACGACAGTTTTAGTAGTAAATAGGTCGAAAGTTTTGTTATAATCAGCGTTATCGGAAGTGTGAAAATGTTTTCTTACCTAAGGAAAATCGGTTATTACGTTGTATTCATTCTCTAGTATAGATATTTAGATTCATAGAATTGCGCATTTAAACTTTTTTTTTGTATAAATTGTAATGTCAAAAAAAAAAGTGTCGTTGGGTAAAACTTAAATTACAATTAAACTTAGTTATTAATTTAAATGGAAAAATTACGTTGCTCAAATAAACCCTGTATATTTAATAAACTTAGGTAAAATATTCAAAAAGGGAAAGAAAAACAATTGCATGAAAACGGGAAAAATAATAGGTACTGAAATATCATTACTTAGAGAAAGTACCAAACAATAACAATAAAAACTGACACCGCCAATTTCTATTCCTATTCTTACGACAAAAAGAAAGCCATAAAAATACATATTTCAAGAATAGAATGAGCAAATGCTGTACCTAAAAAGAGAATAATATTTCTTCCGTTTGTCTAAACTTGTTCGGAGCACGCGCCCCTCTTGCATGTGGGCGTGGCGTGCTTGTGTGCGTGCGACTGTGTGTGCACACGTGTGGCGACCTACAAACGCGCCTGTGTGCGTGATGCGTAAGCGCAAACTCTTGTCTTAGGTTAGGGAGGTGAGCGAACTCTCTCGTTTTGCAGAGACCATTTATTTTTATTATGGGCCGACACGTGGACGGCAGTGGACGTATATGGCGATTTTATTACGTTATCTTCCTCTTTGCACGATTTATCGGGATTTTGAGGTTTAGTTGGATATTTGCGTTATTTAGAGTTGTTATGTTAGTCTGGTTATTAGCTATAACTTATTATTTCCGGCTTATAAAATTTATTGGCTCGTAAATTGAGATTAATAAAACTTAGGTTACTTTTTTTTGTTTCAGCCACTTTCACATGCAAAGAATTACATAATGAATAAAATAAACATTATTATATAATGAATTATAATAAATGACATTGAAAGAAAAAACTATTAACACACAATTCGATTAATTACGAATACAATCGGAAAAGGAAATAAGTATAAAAATGGAATCGATTCCGCGCACCCATTGTGGTGTAATCGATTTAAAAATGCAAGTTCGATGTCCGTGATCGTGACCTGCGCACGCACATGAATACTGTATGAACATTACTTTGTCCCTTTTGAAAGTACAATAGTGTTGTGTCGGGAAACCTTGTGTTCCTGATATTTTATTGTTGAAAACGTATGAGAAAATTAACTATAGCTTTTTTTAGGGCTTTGTTTTTCTTACAATGGCTGTTTGTTTTCCAATGAGGTTGGTTTAAAAGTTTACCAGAAAAAAAATCCTTTATTTGATTATAAAAAAACTAACAAAACGACAGAAAAAGCATAAATACTAATTGTAACTTATTTGACAATTTAAAAATGCCAGTAAATGTGGCGGGATAGTCAAAGACTTGTATTCGTTCCGTATTTTATAAAATGTTATTTTATAATATTTCTGCTTGCCTAGCCTGGATGTGTTATTGTATTTTCATGGATGTAATCGTAAGTAATTGCATAAAAAAGGGCAAAAACTTAAAAAAAAAAAACGTATTTTTTATTTTTCTGCAAATGTATTTTATAAAAAGAATCAAGGTAAACCAGTTGTTACTCTGCTAAGTCATTTTCTTCGTAGTGATAGTCGCCTTTGTCATTCTTATCATATAACCCTGAAGGTACGTTAGCCCTGCATTTTTAACTAAAAGACGTTGACAGTATCGCAATTTTATTATACTTTGTTTGCACTTTTATTACTCGAAGGTCCCTGATATGTAATTTATGAGTTATAAAGTTTATTTACAGTCTGTGATTACGAAATAATTATACTCATTTTCATTGAACGTCTCCTATTTTCTTTTATGGCGTTTTTCGAATATTCCGTAATTTGATAAAATTAATGTCCGTTAGTCCTTTTTAGGCAGAACTCCTCCAAGCGTACAAACTTATATTAATTAATCTTTGTAATTAACACAAGAAGGGTAATAATAATAATTACGTGTTTTTGCCACATTCTTTGAGCAACTTCATCAGCCAACAGAATCGAATACATCGTAAATTTTAAAACAAATCCCATATACAATAATCTTTGAACAATAACCTTATATTCTGTATTATACAAGCAGTTAATTGTGAAACATCTAATAATAAAAAACACATACATACGTCGTTACATAACATAATAAAAAATGCGCAACGCGTCGTCATTTCTCCGATAAACACGATTAGGTATTGCATCATCGTTCATACACACACACACACCCTCATATTGCACACACACAAATAAATCTAAAGACAGAATGCACACACACATCTGAAATATAATTTTTATTGAGTAGATATTTATTGTTGTGGTAAAATCATTAGATTCGATTAAGGTACTGTAATTTCATGAAATTACATCTTAATTATAATTTGTAATATTGCTGCATTGTTATTTGATTTTATCTGCGCTCATCGTTGATTCAATGTGTTTTTATCGTCTTACAGATTTAAAAGTTGAGTAACTTGTGCCTTACTAAATAAAATATTGATTTAGTAATAACAAAAATATTTATGTTTTTCAAATGGAAATGATTTTTGCAATTAAGTTTTTGTATCTTGAAGTTATTGTCTTCAGTTTTATAGCATTCCTTGCCATGGAAAAAATGTGCAGGATTCTTCAACTGTCGCATTTTATTAAAGTTAGTACTTAGATACAGTATTTTTTAAACTCAACGTTTGTACTCAATGAGAATTAAAAATATATTTCTGCTGCTGAGGATTCAGAATTACCTTGTCTCATGTGTTAATTTGTGTATACATTAATACTTTTTAAAGACTTTTGTAAACCAAAGTTGAATGTATGCTGTTGGTGTTCTTTAATAAATAAATTTAAAAAATCGTAACACAGTTCCAATCGTCCAATGGCCTCATTAATTGCCTGAATAACCTGAAAAACTTCAATAAGTATGAATTAATTAATTTAATATTTTAGTACGAATTATAATTGCGAAAAAGATATTACATAAAAAAAAAACTGCCTAATCTATATACCTACAGTTACGACGAATCAGATTTTAATTAAATAAAAAATTTCATTCAAATACTAATAACAGAAAAAATCTCATTATTTTTAAATGGCGTTCTCAGATTTCATCCCGATAGTCGCAGCCGTCGTGTTAGTGTGTGTCAATTGTGTATATGTATGTGTGTGTGCTATCGCAGAAAGAAATGAGGTTATCTGAATGCGCCTGTCATTGTCTCGTTGTTAGCACTTCAATCGTAGATTCGTTTTGCTACAGATGTGGCTGCTAAAATAATTATTTTCTGAGTCGAGGTATTTTGGGTAGTTAGTAAACCTGTAGGAAACGAAAAGGTGTGATTTTCGCATTGATCTTATTTGAGTCAGTTAAATATTTCTAAGGATTTAATCTTAAATGAACAAGCAATAATATCGTGACAAAATCAACGAAAATACTTAAATCTATGTCTTAGGTTTCTGTTTTCTTTAAAAAAAAAAGTATGCATGCAAAATTTGCTTCAATGAATCAGCTCTACTTACATTTGAAGCCTCATCGTCTGATTTTTTTAAAACATTAGCAAAACTATAACATTATACAGTAGTTTTGTCATAATTATACAAAAAACTTAGGAAGAATTCAAGCTAAAATTACCATTAACTTTCACATTTTTCTATTCAAACCACGATTTGTTCACAAGAAAAACACCATCAGCAGCACAAATTTTCATTCCAACGTACAAAAACCGTGCATTCCAGCAACCTTAGACGCAAAACAAAAAATGCATTCTTTTACACATTCTATACTCTTACGAAGTCTATACACACACACACACACACACACCTTCACTCACACACTCAAACCCACCGCTCTGTTTGTTGACATAGGTCAGTACCGATGCCCACTGCCGGCTTTTATTAGTTTTTTTATTGGTCCTGCCTCGCTTCGTAGGGACAATGCTTGAAGGTAAAACATCACAGTGTCAATTAGGAAAAAATGCTGTTTTCGCTCGGAAAGTTTTTTGTTTTAAGAGAGTTTTTCTGTTGAGAATTATCTGTGAGAGATTGGTTAGTTTAAAGGGGGCTGTACCTACTGATAACCATTTTCAAATATAGATCACATACATACATCTACATAAAATATATAAAATTTATTTTGATTTGACATCCATCTTTGTTTTTGGTAACGATTGAAATATTTTGACAGTGTTAATCAAAGAAACTAAAAATATGGGACAATATACGAATAGGTTTACTGAAAGATATGCTTATCTTCAAAAGAATATTAGCATCATAAACATTTCTTTGGCATATGGTTTTGCTGTGGTTGCCAAATGACACGAATCTACTTGTATTTTTTTTCGAGTTATTGTTATACGAGTAGGTGATAAATTGATGATTCACTTTCTGCATAATACCGTTAATAAAATTGAGAACTGGTAGTCGTGAGGGTACCTAGGATATAAGTTAACTATCTTCTGCCAGCGACTTCGTTTGCCTGGAAGTCGTAAAATACACAATATACTGAAATAACAGCCAAATTTTTGTAAAACTCGGGTCCCGACCTATCGTACCTACCTGCGATTACTTAGTTTTCGCTTAGCGTTCTTTTTAATCGGCCCCTAAGTGTTATAGCGTGATGTTATAGCCTATAACCTTCCTCTATAATTGGGCTATCAAATGCAAAAAGAAATTTTCAATTCCAACTGGAAGTTCCAGAGATAACCGCGTTAAAACAAACAAACTCTTCAGGTTTATTATGTTACAGATTTATATAGATATAATAATTATATAATTCTTCTTCTTTTTCGATATCTTTTTGTGCCAAACAAAGCGTATAAAGGATAAGGTTAAGAAGATGGCAACAGCATTTTTCTTCGCACCTCTTACAATTTACTGATCTCTTCATTCTGTTTTCTAAGCTTAGTGATATTGCCTATCTCAACTCCAACTCATGTTCTGTGTAACACGATACCCCTTGGTAAGACTAAATGTCACATTTTCGGGTTTTTGACTACCCGTAAAGACTGTCAAAGATCTACAAAAATGCCAGCCGGGACCAACGGCTTAACGTGCTTTCCGAGGCACGAAAGGGGCTCGATATGTCATGCATGGTCACCCATCCACAAACCGACCGCGGTAATCGTAGCTTAACCTGATTGATCGACCCGTGTGGCTGTTATTACTTAGCCACGAGCCCCTCCCTTGAAAGCACAGCTATGATACTAATTATTACGGATTAAAATACTGTTTAAAATCAAGTTCTTTTTCATTTTTATAGAAATAGCGCATTGTTTATATTCCTGTTAGCAGAAAACTAAGGGTAATGAAGATTAATATGTTACAGATAAGAATAAATTGTTCACCGGTAGACTAAGATTCCGTACTATCGTAGTTATAGTATTTTAATTTTTTTTTTTTTTGACTTCGTGTAATTATATTTTTAAATAAGCTTCAGTAATTTATAAAATTTAAATTAGACGTAAACTTCCGAGATTTACTTTTAAACATCCGAGTTTTAGACGTAACCTTCCGAGTTCTACACAATGTTTTCAAACTGTTTCGCTAATCCATCGACTAAGATTTTTTTATATTTTTCAAACACAATAGCGTTAGAATTCCTTAGCTCTCTTTTACGCCTACGACATCTAGGGTGGTCAATTCCTAAGACCACACGGCAAAATCAACACGGACAATAAATAAAAATTCCCGATGTATTCGGAACACGCATTGGAGTAGGAAGTCCACACTGTCGGTGGACCACGGACATTCCCCGTGGGCGGCGGCGATAGTCATATCTTAACAACTATCTAAACTAGCTCGTTTGTGGTCTCTTTCACTCTTGCGGGAGAAAGAGAGATAGAAGATGATTTGTATATAGTGTTGGGGATTGAGGCATTGATTGTTTTTTTAGAACATGTAATAGATAGAGTATTGTAGGTAGTCATAATAGGGAGGGAAAGGTGATATTGGTATTTAATTGTGTACGGAAAAGTAATAAAGATTTTAGTATAGAAAATCGAAGCACACTGTATTTCATAATTGGAAAATTCTTAAGATTTTTTACTTTCTATCTTGAGATATTCCTTGACCTTTTCAATTAAAGAACCCAGTATTTAAGTATTTTCTTACAATACATAAACATGTCGCTTTCTTTCGCTCTGAAACATAATTATAATTTTCTTTTGTTAATGACATTCAGGCCTTTTCTGTTTTATCGTTTATTGACAACAATCTATCATTTATAATCTCTTATATTGTAACTTACATTAATTTAATTGTAACATCTCTGTCTCAGAACACATTCTAATTAAAAAAAAAAAAACATAATATAATAATAAAAAATGCACCCCAAAACACAAAAAAAACTAAGAAAGTCAACTGCAAAAACACATAGATAATTGAAAAGAGAATAAAAACAAGCATTATAAAAAGTAATAAAATAGAAGATATTATAAATATAAGAGTTTTTTTTTTTAATACTTTTTTTTAGTAATCGTTGAATCGCCTGCGATACCAAAATTTTACTCCTACTATGTAACTGTGCCCGGCAGGGTTCACAATGATCACATAATCATTTTAAGTAACCATCTAAGTATATACACGCATTGTTAAAATGTAAATAAAGCATTTTGTATTAAGTATCCAACATGCATAATTCTCATCTACACATACCTTAATTTGTACTTACAATACACTACTTTTAACGACCCACATCCTAACTTGAACAAAAACTGTAATTTTATGTCACCGTTTATAAATGCATGTTTTCTGCAGTCAACGGCCATCTTTTTATAATAAGTAATCATTACATCAAACAGTGAGTGATAAACGCTTGAACACACTCCTTCTTCACTCAAGGCCAGTTCGAGGTTCCTCGTGATAAGGAAGACTGTTCTGTCGGTGGTAGGGTTCAGTAAATATTGAAGGTTACTCAGGGAATATTGTGGCTTAGGAATTTGACTAAATCTTGCAATAAATTGTGTTAATGAAGTCTAGGATCATTTGTGGTTTTGGTAAAACCATGGTTTGGGACCATGATGCTGATGGGGTATTCCTCAAAGCGCACCAAAAGTATTCCTCGAAACGCATCATTCAGGGGCACTAGCAAAATCAAATTAAAAATATTATAATTTTATTCCTCGAAACGCACCAACCATGAAACATTAGAGTCGAGAAGAGCGTGAGGATTCGTAATAAATTGTATCGAGAGACTTTTTAAAATTCAACTGTCCTAATTTTTTATTGATTAAAACTACCAGGAAAGCAGAAATGAACTGGAACTAGGTGCTTATTGGACTTAGTATGTACTTAGCTCAATATTGGTAAAAATACAGGTTTTGTTAGTGAATCATTTACTATAGAACCTTATAATTAAATTGATATAGAAACGTTGTTACACATACAGGTACATAGTTGTGTGCATTAGGAATAATTTTTGTGATCAAATGACAACACTATTGCGTGTAATGATTATTTTTATACCGGAATTGCTTTAGCGTGGCAATGACCTACCTATTTTTTATAGTATTCCTTACTTAAAAAAAAAAAAGAAAAAAGTCCATTAATTTTCTGAATCAATAATTATCTATCGTGATCTTCAACATGTTCCAATAACGAAAAACCATACATACTTTTTTGTTTGGGTTCCTACGGAGAGATATTAGGGAAAGAGCAATGACCTTTAAAGTCACGCTAAAGCGATTGGGGTATAACATACATACTCGTATAACACGTACATTATGCTACTAATATTATTCTTTTCTATTACTGATATGCTGGCTATATTGTTGGATATACTACAGCTATTTACAGACTTGAAGTTATGCCCAAAGTTTGTCCGTCGGTATTCCTTTGGCAAACTTTTCAGCCTGAAAACTCACGTGGTTTCTAAAAGCAGAATCTTAAAGAACGCTGTCCAAATGTATTTATTTCAGCAAATAAATTAGTCAGTATTTTGAAAACTGTTACCATTTTCAATTCAGAATTACGGAAAACCTCAAATAGTTTCTTAGAAGGCACTAGAATGAGCGCGATTTGTGTAATGAATATAATATCTGCTACTTAATCACATACTCACTATTAATAAGAATTAGTTTTTGAATTAGTTTGAGTTTTGATTACGTAATCTAAAGATACCATACTGTAGCCGACCGCGGGCGGCAACAGCAGGCGACAGGTCGCCGCGACACAACTGGTTTATATATATTTCTATGAAATACCTTCTGTAGCTAGCGACACGTCGCCGTCGCGCGTCGGATAGAAATGCATAGAAACCAGTCGGAATTGTACCTTAACTCTAATAAAAAAAAATTAAATATATTTCAAACTCCTATAAAAAGAATCATCAGTTTCACTAAATATTTTGACTTAGTAATATTATCATAAAAGCATCATAACTTCGATTTCTTCCCCCACATTACAAAGAGCTTTGACATTTACTGCAACTATTTGAACAATATCTTGTGCAATGCTCAACTCGTCTATTAGTCACCTCATTATTAAAACATTATAACTTCTCACACGTAGGTGTTGTCTATACCTAATGCTGGCTGCATTTCTTAGCATTTTGAGTCCTTAACTGGCTAAATATTGGAGCTGGAGGAGCTCGTGGCTAAGTAATAACAAGCCGCACGGGTCGATCCTTCAGGTTAAGCTACGCTTGCCGGGGTTGGTCAGTGGATGGGTGACCATCTTTACATACCGAGACTCCTCCGTGCCTCGGAAAGCACGTCAAGCCGTTGTTCCCGGCTGTCATTCGAGTCGAGTCGTCAGAAGCCTGAAAGTCTGACACCAGTCTTACCAAGGGGTATCGTATTACCCATTTACTGGGTTGTGAAGAACAGATAGGCAGTCACTCCATGTAAAATACTGGTATTCAGCTGCATCCGGTTAGACTGGAAGCCAACCCCAAGATAGTTTGGAAAAAGGCTCCTAGCCTTTTTCCTTCCTTCGAACTATCTCTAGTTTGAAGGTCTACCTTCAAACTAGAGATAGTTCGAAGGTCAATAATAGGCAATACTATTCAGGCCGTGGGTCGTGGCTAAAAAATAACAGCCCAAAGGCAAGAGGAGGCCTGAGTTCCAGCAGTGGGAACATTAATAGGCTGATTATGTATGTTATGTAATTCTCCATATTGGTCCTTTTGGTTACGATTTTTCTGACAGTCAGATTATTCAATCGCCTCATTATAGTTTTTGCATATTCACGACAAAAAACTGCAAAATCATGATCTTATAAATTATAAATGCTTGGAACCCTTTAAAATAAACAGATGGCAGTTATATTTATGTTTTTTATTCATTGTTTACGAGCACTTTCTTGTCCAAGGCTGGTTTTATTTAAAGAAAGACTCACTGAGCTGATACGAATGAGTAATTGTTGCCTTGAATCGATAAATACTTCTTATAAAAATTCATATTTCTTATAAAACTGACTTCTTGTGTTTGTATATTTATTAATGCTTTATTTGTATCATAAATCGTTCATGATATGTTTATGTGGAGATCAACAAAATTCCAATAAATCTGTTTTTTTATCGTTAATTCTTTTTTTATTTTTAATAATTTGAGGTTATCATAGGATGAATCCTACCAAAAAAATATGTAAAACTGTCTGTTCGCTATAAAAAGCATGGAGATGTAAAAGGACCAAATCTGAATTTAGGAAAATAACGAATTTGAACAAAATAGAGCTACTTAGTAATGTAAATATTATTATAAGATTAAACGAACTTACCTGAAGTGAAGTTCTATCTTAATTATACGAAGCTCTTTGTCCGAGACGGGTTTAACGAGTAGTAGCGGTGATTTATCCAGCGCAAGTCACAATTTTAAAGCCTAAAATAAAAGCAAAATTTCTTAGTGTGGCAACTCTGTTTACATGTCATTGCGTTTAAAGTCAGGCTTTATGAACAATCCCTTTAATGGGATTATACTTGGTAAGTATAAGTGGGTGGGATTTATGGGACTGTCGCCGTCTCGGACAAAGAGCTTCGTATAATTAAGATAGAACTTCACTTCAGGTAAGTTCGTTTAATCTTATAATTATACTCACTCTTTGTCCGAGACGGGTTTAACGAGTAGATGTTCAAAGTGGGATTGTGAATTAACATCAATTTATTAAGTAGGCAAGAAAATAATAAAAAATTTAAAACTATTTAATAAATCAACCTCCATATTAATAATAATGTAACAAAAACAATCAACTTTAGTTACTTATTTGTTACCGTGTTGCATACTGCACTACTAAATTGGGTTAAATCTTCGTTTATGGGCCTATTGTAGTGTCTGGCAAACATGGCGGAATTTTGGGACCACCCAGCAGCTTTCCTTATGACTTCAATGCTAATGCCAGATCTGTTTGCAGCAGATGTTGATGCATGTCTGGTACTGTGAGCAGAGAAGATGGTGACATCTACTCCTGCTTCCTTCAGTGTTAGCTTGATCCAGCGACTGATAGTCTGAGTTGATGCATTCTTGTGTGGTTTCTTGAATGTAAGAATTAATTTGTCAATATTATTCCTTATAGAATCTGTTTTATCTATGTAAGATTTGATAGTGCTGACAGGACAGATTTCCTTCTTGTCCGGGAATGTTTTCAAGTGGAACATTGGTTGTATACCACCTCTTCTAGAGGTTTTCATTATATCAGGAATGTATATTTCGAGACCAATATCCGTAAATTTCATATTAGGAATTGTTATCATTGACAAAGTTTGCACTCGATGACCAGTTGTTAATGCGAGTATGGTGACTAATTTTTTGGTTAATTGTTCTAATGATATGTCTTCATTTGGGTAATATCCGGCTAGATGATTAAGTACCAATCCTGGATCCCATGTTGTGTTATATTTTGGCATTGGTGGTCTTGATCGAAAAATTCCCTTTGTGAGCCTTTTAAGTCTATCGTCAGATCCAATCTTAGGTCCCATCAGAAGTGATAATGCTGACCGAGCAGTATTTATGGAACCATAAGATGCCCCATTGTCATAGCATTGTGATAAGAATTTTAATATATAAGGAATAGATGCTTGATATGTGTCTATACTGTGCTGTTCACAAAACTTCCACCATAATTTTAGCGATGAATCATATTGCTTCATAGTGTTCAATGAAAGCGAGTTCAGCATTATAGTTAAGGCCGAGTTTGGTGTTCCTCGTCTTACAAATGCTTGGCTGACAGCAGTCCTGCAGCCAGGGTAAGCTGTTGATGCAGCGGATGATATTCTCTGAAAGGAGATGATAGTAGGTTTTTGTTAGGTTCAAATATGATGAAGTCTCCAGTTGATAATGATTTAATTAGAGGAAACCATGGTTGTGACGGCCAGTAAGGAAAAACTACAATTCCGGTAGCCCTATCACGTTGAATTTTATGTAGGCATTTTAACAACAGTGAGAAAGGTGGGAATGCATAGAAAAATATGTTATTCCAATTTAGAGTAAAAGCATCCACAGCAAATGCTTCTGGGTCACGTTTCCAAGATACAAATTTTTTACATTTTTTATTTGTTCTGGAGGCAAATAAATCTATTTCCGGAATACCAAAACATCTAGTTATTTGGATGTAGACTCTTGGGGAAAGTTCCCATTCAATATTAATTTTCCTTGATTCTTTGTCCGCTTCGAAATTATCCTTAGTATTAATATACGAAGCGTAGATCCATATATTTCTACTTTCACACCATTGCCAAATATCTCTTGCAATATTATTTAGGTGGGGAAACTGTACCCCCCCCATTTTGTTTATATATGCTACAGCAGTGGTGTTATCTATTCTTAATAAGATTTCACAATTGGAAATTTCTTTGGTGAAACACTTTAGACCTAAAAGGGCAGCTTTTAATTCCAAGTAATTAATATGAAATTTTTTTTCTGAACGTGACCATGACCCAGAAGCTTTTTTGTGATTACATACAGCTCCCCAGCCTGTGGTGGAGGCATCGCTGTGAATTTCTAAATTGAAATTATATTGTTTTATTTGATTACTTCTGTGTATATTAGTTTGCCACCATGTTAATTCTGTTTTGACTTCGTGACAAATGGGCATGTAAGCTTCATAGCTTTCGTTTGATTTTAGCAAGGCTAAGTATTTTTGTCTTTCTAATATTTTAGTATATAGCCAAGCATAAGGCAGGGCTGGACAGATTGAATTCAATGTCCCTATCAATTGGGAAAATTCTCTTATTTTACAAGAACATTTATGTATAAAAGATCGAATTTTCTCAAGTATTGTTATTTGTTTCTGATGTGGGACTGACAAGGAGAGATCTGATGAATTTAAAATAAAACCAAGATATTTACATATTTGGTTAGGTTTAGTAACACTTTTTTCAAAATTTATAACAAATCCTAAGTTTTGTAATAGGTTGCATGCAACCTCAATATCCTCTTTGCACTTAATTTCTGATTTGTTAAAATATAAGCTGTCATCTAAATAGCATGTTAATAAAATGTCTTGTTTTCTTAGATAGGTGCATACCGGTTTGAGAAGTTTAGTAAAAACAAAAGGAGCTGAACAGAGACCATATGGTAGGGCATTAAATTCATATAATATTTCATCATATTTGAATCTGAGGAACTTTCTGTTGTTCTCAGCTATTGGTACAGAAAAGTAGGCTTCTTTTAAGTCTATTGAAGCCATGAAACAATTTTTGGACATTAATTTACAAGCTGTTCTGATATCCTCTAATTTGAAGTGTTCTGTATCAATGTACTGATTTAATTTCTTTAAATTAAGAATAAATCTATATGACCCGTTTGGTTTAGGCACTAAAAATATGGGGGAAGTAAATTGATCATCACTGTCTGAGCATTCAGAAATTGCACCTAAATGTAAAAGCTTTTTTATCTCAGAATCTATAATTTGTTTTTCGTTATTTGGCCAGTGTTGTTGCTGTGTATTATAGGGTGGTGGTATTTTGGTGAATGGGATTTCATACCCTTGTACCCATTTTAATACCACTGGGTCATCAGTGATTTCGAGCCACTTGTTAATAAAATGTTTAAGTCTGCCTGCATGTACCTGCATGTTTCCTATCGGTAGTGTTTGGATCTGGCTGGAGGGTGTTTCCGCTCTGGTTGGCGTCTGGTGTTCGAGATGCGAGGCTGTCTCTTGTACATCTGTTGTTGGTGATGTTGCCCACCGCGAACTTGTTGATGCTGTTGACGGTTCTGCGGTGGGCCCCTCCAGTTTAACTGTTTCTTGTTTGTGGGTTTCTGTTTCTTTGTACCTTCAGATATTGTAGCACTGGTTCGTTGAATCGACTGGGCTGCTCTGATCTTGTCAGCACAATCAGCACCAAATAAGAAAGTGTCCACTTTTGAGTTTTTTACAGCCTCTTGGATTAACTTGGTGGCTCCTGATAGGCCAAAAAATTTCCTAGAAGAGGAATCTTGGAAATGAATTTCCGCTGCAATCTTTGCAGCATCATTAATTTCCTCTATTAAGGCTTTGCTATTTATATTTCCTTTTAAAATACTGGTCAATGACCGGCCCAGACATGTCATTAAAGTCCCTGTGAGGTTCTGCCTAGTAATAATCCTCTTATCTCTCTTGACCGAGGGTTCTGAGAGTGTCGCCATTATTTCTGGGTTCATTGTTGGAGCAACAGCATTTGGGAAATTCGAGGGAGTACAGTATTTCTTGATGATACTATCTTTAGCCTCCTTTCCCAGCCCATCGGACATTATTTTTGCCCAACGCAGGGCCAATTCCGGTCTAATGGGGTCACCAAACTCTGTTTCTTCTTCTCCCTCCTTCCCAAGGGCTAGTAGAAACTCCTCTGGAAGTTGGTCATTTTCTGGAAAAGGATTTATTTGATTTAGCAACATGTATTTCTTAAATGTCTATCCACTCTGTGATAGCACTTAAATAACCAGTGCCTTGGTTTATGTAATAGCTTGTCTACCCGCAAGGTGATAGCGCTAGCTCTTTTGAAAGTTTTAAAAAGGTACATAGTGCCTGTCTATCCGCAAGGTGATAGCGCTAGCTTGTTTGTAAATTCTAACTAGGTACATAGTGCCTGTCTATCCGCAACGTGATAGCTCTTGTAAATTTGGGTCGGTAGGTAGCCTTAGGGGCGGTTTGAAACATTGTGCCTGTCTATCCGCAAGGTGATAGCGCTAGCTGCTATTACATTATGTTTGAATGCATTGTAGGTACAACCCAATAGTTTGCAGGTTCTATTCAGTGGTTAGGTATTCTAAATACTTTATTACACACCTGTATGAGTGTCTTCTATCGCCTCAGATTCTTCGATCTGTGTCGGCGAGCAGAGCCGGGGTGGAGTTGTTGAAACTTCCTGAGAGCGTTGGCTAGTTGGGGACAATTTTCTTAGCTTTTTTTCTAATTTTCGAATCTTCTTTCGTAGATGTTCTTCGTCATTACTTTTTCTTTTTCCCATCTTTAGGAAACTCCAGGTGACGAATACAAGGACTCTTGATAATTTTCACGTGAAAACGGTCTATCGTAGTTCGAAAGATAGTTTGGAAAAAGAAACCGTTGGACGAAAAATAAAAAAGGAGAACATAGACAGTCAATCATACGTGCCAACTTACAGGAGGCATTCGAAAAATACACTTGTCGATCTGTACCTAAATATCGGACCGGAAGTGGGTCTGTACTAGCCAAGATACGTATTTTTCTAATAATAAAATTCTAGGTTAGAAATCCATAACTCGAGTTTATCATGAATTCATAAGGATTAATCTTTACTATAGTAAAACAAGTGGATTAACATACCTGTGATTCGGAATCCAATTAGGATTCAATGAAATGTTTACAAAAACAAACCTTGACCTTGAAGAAGCTTCTTACTTCAAGTTACTTTTTTCACGAATATACCCTATGCACATCATTGTAAATACTAAACACGCTATAGGGCTCCATAGTAATACTGTTGAAAATGAGTTTCAAACCAAAATTAGCGTCGATAATCGTCATTTTGGACATCTTTCCACGGGGAATATGTGACCGCGCCGCGCACAAAAAACCGTGATGACATGTAAACAGAGTTGCCACACTAAGAAATTTTGCTTTTATTTTAGGCTTTAAAATTGTGACTTGCGCTGGATAAATCACCGCTACTACTCGTTAAACCCGTCTCGGACAAAGAGTGAGTATAATTGCAATCTTACCATCATTTAATGCCTAGTATTACGAACAATAATAAAATATATACGCACATCATGATTTTGTTATTAGGACACAGAACAAAATATTTAAAAACAATATACGTTCGTTTGTACGATTAATTTTCTTTAGTCTTAATGGCATTGTGGTTGTTCTGATATGTCCTTCCTTTGGTAATGCTTCAAGCAATAAATTGTATAAACGGGGTGTCGGGAACATCGACGCGAAGCCGGTTACCATGGATTCAGTACATGATTCTGAACCCCACTGCGTTGAAATTTTTCATCGGTTATTTTTTTTTTAAATTGCTGTTCCATACATTTTGACCGCGTAGGTATTGCACTTTTCTATGAAACAGCTGTTTTTTTTTTTAATAACCAACGAAAATTTTCAACGCAGGGGGGTTCAGAACCATGTACTGAATCCATGGTAACAGGCTTCGCGTCGATGTCCCTGCCACCCTGTATAGTTCTTTGAAAACTGTTTGTTTTATAATACAGATAAACGTTTTCAAAAAGGGCGTTTCTTTATTGTCGTCTGTTAAAATATGACATACTTAACAGTCTTAAAAAAAAGCTTTAAAAAGCACTTTCTTTAATTAATAACATTCATAACATCACGCCTATAATCCAAGAAGGGTTACCTATAGTACCAATTCGAAATTTTTCTCTAAATAATGCTAGTTAAAAATGATTTGGAACTTCCATATGCAAATACGCAGTCACTCAATGCATTGTCAGTAAAATGTTATTTAAACCTAACTATTTATCAGTAAAATTGCATTCAAAACCTTTACTTTTCTCGGAATTAAAACCCATTTTGCGTTCCTAAATTACAAGGCTTGTTTGTCGCTACTAACATTAGCCACTAATTACAAGAAAAACAGTGTACTTTTATAATTTTTTAATTGCTATGTCACCCTCTGCGATATTCTCACAAATTGCAGTGTGGATACCGCGATAAGTTGATAATTTGTAGTTTGACACCTGCTGTATTATACGCCTTTTGATTTACTCACGTTTTTTACACATTTTTAACTAGTAAACACGTGTGAAAGTTGTTAGATAATTACGTGATAATTATTGGTGGGTGTGCGTTTTTAATTAGGTAAACATACTGTTGTCAATTTAACGGTTTGTCACCGTGTCGCTATTGGTAAGAAATGTTGTATAGGTTGGTTTTTGTAAAATCTGTTTGTTTAATTTAATCATTAATGTTAATAATCTTTTTTGCTTTAATTAATTGTTTTGCTTAACGTTGCTCACAAGGGTGGATTTTTCCATCTGGAATTTCTCAGCAGCAGCTCGAAGCCTGGATTATTGCCCGGTTGATGGCAATAGGCTCGCCCCATGTAATCATGGGACTGAAACATAACTAGTGAAATGTGGGTGTACTATAGATACATCTCTGCCTAACCCTTCGAGGAATACAGGCGTGAAGTTATGTGTTGCTAACAATAAAATAAAAAAAATCAGGATAATCAATCAATGCACGCTAGGCAGACGACATCATAAAAGTAGCAGGTATTCAATGGCCGAGAATAGAGCGGCGGAGAATAGAGAGTACTGGTCATCTCTGGAGGAGGCCTTTACCTTTCATTAGAGAGAGTTCTTGCTAACAGATTAATTATTAAATCAATATACAACGTTATTTTTTATTAATTACAAACCTCTTAAGGGGTCATTGTACTCATTAGTATGAACAACTTTTACTATGGGACCAAAGCTGAAATCGCGAAAAAAAATCAGCTATTCCCTACATTTTGATGAGATATAGAAGTTCAGCGGTATTTTTTCGCGATTTCAGCTTTGGTCCCATAGTAAAAGTTGTTCATAATGATGAGTACAATGACCCCTTAAGAGGTTTGTAATGAATAAAAAATTATATTTTTATTTTAAATCTTTATTTTTATTTTAATAAGTTTTATTTTAAATATTTGAATTTGTGAATAATTTTGCATGCACACTGTTATTGAAACTGTAGGTCGAATAAGCAAGAAATAAAAGTATTTTTTATTTTATTTTATTTATTTAATCAATCAATCTGCCTAGCCATTTCCCAACTATATATTGAGGTCGCCTTCCAATCTAACTGGATGCAGCTGAATACCAGCATTTTACATAGACTGACTGGCTATCTAACCTCAACAACCCAGTAACTGGGAAATACGATAACCCTCGGTAAGACTGGTTGTCAGACTTTCGGGCTTCTGAAGACTGTCAAAGATCCACACGAATGACAGCCGGGACAAACGGCTTAACGTGCTTTCCGAGGCACGGAGGAGTCTCGGTGTGTAAATACCATCCACGGATCTCAATCAGAATAATCAATGGCTATAAAAAGTTTGCTTTATAATAATTTTACGTCATTCATATCTCACACAGTCACAGAATGTCAATGGAAACGCAAGTCCCTCACAGCCTCACCGTACAGGTACACCCACAGTGCAGATCGCAATAAAAAATAAAACGCATTTATAAGTACAACGTAACCGAATGACGCATTTTTGCTGAACTTGACTTCATTCGTTTTTTAGGTCACCTTTTATAAATAAAGAAAAAACACAGCGACTCGTTTTCCTGTGCCTTACTGACCGATTTTTTTGCGTTGTGTAATGAATGTGTCCTTAATAATTTTGGCTCATTGGATGATTCGCACGATTTTTTCGAACGTGAGTGAATTCGTGCGTATCTACCAATTAGCCATCATTTTTGATGTACGATTTTTCTATTTTGTTTATTTTTATATCTGTTTGGTGTGTGCCGATACCAAACTATGACATAACATAACATAGACATAATAGTAATAATGATATAAAGCCTATTATAATGTTAGTGAATTTTTTAATTATAATTGGCTCTGAAGATACTGACTGAATATAATTATATTTATTTTAAATCGCCTTGATGAATGACTTGACCTAATTTTTAAAATTTAATATTTAGGTTAATTGTTGATTTATTTATATAATTATTCTTTATATTTTTATTTTGAAATCTTATTGTTTTTCGACCTAAGTTGTACACCAGCCATGGTCAAACATGTTGAGCCAAAAAATACCTTGTAACACCTATAATAAGCAACATGTTTTTGCAAATAAATGAATCTGAATTTGAATCAAACATCACGCCTGTATTTCCCCGAAAGGTTAGGCAGACGTGTACATAAAGTAGGTATACCACCCACATTTCGCCAGTTACACCACCAACTTATAATTAAACACTAATCATGCACACATTTGATGTGTGACGTGAGTGTCTCGTGGCTAAATTATAACAGCCAGAACGGTCGATCGAAGGTTAAGCTACACTTGCCGCAGTCGGTTCATGGATGGGTGACCATCCATTAAATATCAAGGCCTCGGTGCCTCGGAAAGCACGTTAAGCCGTTGTTCCTGGCTGTCATTTGAAAATCTTTGACAGTCGTTACGGGTAGTGAGAAGCCCGAAAGTCTGACAACCAGTCTTACCAAAGGGTAACGTGTTACCCTGTAACGGGTTGTGGAGGTCAGATAGGCGGTCGCTTCATGTAAAATAGTGGTATTCTGCGTATCAGGTTAGACTGGAAGCCGACCCCAACATAGTTGAGAAAAGGCTAGCCATATTGATTGTTCTTTTATTTATTTTTAACTCTATTTGGTTCGATGTGTGCCAACACAAAAATATAATTAAATACAAATTATGCACACATTAAAAAAATTAATGTGTGATGTGATGTGTTACGGTAACATTTGGAAAATCAGTAAATATTAAAGTTAACCAACAAAATTTTAGGTACCTAAGTATTTAATTTACTACTGTACCTACTCACTTCAAGCCAACAAAAAGTGATATTGTGGTTTTGTTATCATTACTTTTCTAATGTCACTTATTTATAGAAAATCACACATTATTCCTACAAAAAAATACAATACAAAATCACGGTTGTTTAGGGAAAAAAATCAACATTCTGGTCAGCAATAAAAGCGCTGTAAAAAGCGAAAGGGCAGTAATTTTTCTTAATAGAGCTGTAATACTGAGTGTCGAGACAATTTACGTAAAAATGAGGCGTGCATATTTCATTACTTTTTTTATGTCCGTAAAGTGCTCAATTTTTTATGTCGCTAATTACACCCTAAGGGCTTGTCCGAGTGTCCGTAAAGACAGCGGGACCACTTGGAATTTAAGCTTTTTGGTTTTTATGATTTGATTTGTTTTTTTTTATACAATCAGTGTTTTTATGAAAAAGTTGTAACATCATTCGTAATTTAAAGAAAATCCTTTAAATAGCTATGTTTAATGAACCAGAAAAAAACCCATTGCCCTACTTGATTTAGAATGCGGAAAATATTTATTTTTCTTGATTAGTTTTATCTCATAGTCCATTGTCGTCCAACTATTAAATGTTTTTTACCTCAAACAGTGGTTATGTATTTTTAATTAACATTAAAACAAAAAGGAAGTTTCAGTGTCTAAACAAACAACAAGTGGTAGTAGTATAACGTAATATTTACAATAATAAAATAGTAAAAACATTACGACAGACTCGTTTAATTATTTATTACTCTTGTTTCAATGATAATTGTTTTATTTTTAAATACAATGGCAGTTTTAAAATTATTAATTTATTATTTTTATCCTTATCCTAGCATAGTTATTATTGCGGTCATGTTTTATTTTCAATTAGGTGTGTAACGCAGTACTACAAGGTTTCATATACATAATATCATTTATAAAAATAACCTGCATATTTATGTTACTATGGTTTCAAAAACGTCAATGTATAGGTTAAAAAATAAAAATAAAATAAATTAAGAAATAAAAGGAAATATAAATAAATTAAGATTTTATTTCAAATAAAGTACGTAGGTATCGATTACTAATATGGTGTATTTGGTTTAGAAATTTTGTTTTTTGCCACCGACTTCCGAAATTAAAGTAAGAGTTTTTAACTTTGTAGTGTCTTTTTTGGAAGTCGGTTGTTTTTTTTTTTTTTGTAAAAAGTTTTTATTTTGCACTTTTTAGTTGTGGTACCTACTCCACACAAATTCGAATACCTGCTATGCAAATAACCGACATAGGAAGTTATCATAATATCATCCATATTATAAACTAAGTGGGGAAAAATAAGTATTATTGAAGCTAACTCAAAAACTATCCAAGCTATGTTAATAAAATTAATATGGGACCACCTCGGGAGCATACCCTTTCAGACAAAAAAACATTCCACAATTGACGGAGAAATCGCGTAACAAACATACAAAAAAAAAAACTTACAGACGAATTGAGAACCTCCTCCTTTTTGAAGTCGGTTAAAAATATTTTTCTTCTAAAATTCTTGATATTTAGTTATCATACGAGGTGTTCTGTCCATCTTGAGGAACACAAGTCATTTTTATTCAACAGCTCACTTGGTTGGGACGCTCTGCACATTAACCGAGTAATATAGAAATTTCGTTTTTATTAATTAGCTGTACAAAGTATTCAGAAGAAGAATTTATGAAGGTTTTAAAGGAAAACGTTTTCATAAAAAAATACTCGAGCGGGCTAGAGACTTTTTTTTCGTTCATTGTTGTTCGCAATGAAAACTGAACTTTTATACTTTTCTTGGTACTTTAGGTACTGTTTATATTTGTTCAAGAGAGGAATTGTACTTATTTCGTAAATTAAATTTGTTGTAGATTTGTTAACAAAAAAACAATATTTATTCAGTCATCAACAATAATGATCTGAATTAAGTGTCACGTGCGCAAACGTTCACCTCCTCAAATCTGTAAGAACTGCAACATAGAAATATTTTTATCGAGAATAAAACCTGGTATCGTAAGCGCAACAACCGATGGGTCAGCCATTGCGCCGATAGAGCCAATTAACGGGATAAAAATGTTAGGTTATAAACTAAAAATAAACCCACGTTTCATTTTCACTATTGCCAATAACTCCATATTGACTTGACGACAGTTCTAAAACCCAACGATATTCTATACTAAATATTTCAACTACCTATAAATACTCGAGAAAATGGCAGTTACGTCGATACTAACAATAAGTCAAGTGTTCTTCCGGGAACAGAACCTTAGACCTCGCGTCATATCGTATCAAAAGCATAAATTCTTTGCAATTTCTTCGTTGCGTGATACGAAGGGGCCTACTTTCTACCACGCGTGAAAGGGTTACACTGTAGAACAGATTTATTGGCACATCTTTCGAGTTTTGAACGGATTTTGTATTTAGCTTGAGGCGCTGATTTCACGAAATTTTTGAAGATACGGTTAAATTATGTTTTTTTTTTTGTTTAAGTACGTTTGTATGATATTATGCGTTGAACTGTTGTTATAATACCAAGCAACAAGGGAAATAGTCGATGCTGGAGCAACACATACTCAGTTAAAACATTTCAAAATGCAATAATTACTAAAATTCTTAAGTTTTTCATTAGCAATTTAATGATGATAATGATTTCCTAGTTATTTACTGAAATAATTATGTAAAAAGTTCTGACCTATTATGTAACAGGATTAAAAACATTAGAAATATGGTAATTATTATGATATTTCATCTAATTTAGTATGATTCAGCTCCCCCTTTTTTGGTACTGTTCCAGTAATCTATTTTCTCTGTCTAAGGTTAGAAATACGGTTAATTAAAATAGATGAACTATTATTGTGTCATTGTCGTAGATTCACCATAACCTGCCTATTCTTCCCTGTTTTAGACATGTAATATGTCTGTCTTCAATAAACAAGGAAGAAGCTGGATGTAATTTAATAAATTTTTAAACAAACATATATGTATTATATTTAATTGATTTTTGTAATATTTTTCCTTCCGCTTAAGAGTGGGACAGAATAAAATTATTGTAAATAAAATGTTAAGTTCAGTTATATCGTTGCCCGCGATGCCTACAAGTAGTTCGAGTAAAAATAAAAATATAGTTTTGCAAAAATGTGGATTAATCAAAATTCCGATGTCTTGTTCGAGGTAGGTAAATTATAATATTTTTCTTATTATTTGTTTTCTAAAACGAATAAAACAGCTGTTCTTTGTAATGTGTTCTTAACTTTTCTTATATTTCTCTTATGTTTATAGGCTACCAGGATATAAAAAAACACGCTTACTTCAAAATTTAACTTTTTAAATTTATTTTTAAATTCATATAGCACTATTGCCATCACTAACAAAATAATTAAACAACAATAATTCCTCACTAATAACGTTAATATTTCTACAATTCCACCCGACAATACGGCTCATAGGTCGCGTAACATAGATTTTATTACAATATTGTACGTATCAGTTACCATGGCCGCCACTGTACGGTTGCGTGTCCAAAGTCGTTTCTTTGCAATCGTACGAACGAAGGGTTTTCAATAAATATACAGACAAATGTATAAAATATATATTCTGAGATTAGTTTGAGATTAAACAATTCTAACATGACAACCGCTATTGATAAAACTTTTGCTGTTTTGATAGCGAAATGTAGCCTAATGAAGTAAATTATTTTAGTTTGGCGAAGTTTTGTAGGATTTTCACGAAAATTTGAGCTCTTATGATTTTGCTCGAATGAGTATAAATACCTACCCAAGTAGGTATGTGTAATTACTGGAAATAATTATAAAATAACAAAAATAATTTAATTATTCAGGGTTTTTCCGTTTTAGTTTAAAGCTAATAAAGTTTCATAGCTGGGTTTGTAAAAATCATAACATATATTATATGTATAAATACAATATTATATAATAATATATATATTTATATATATGATTATGGGTGATTATGTCGGCATTCTATTAAGTGGATGAAGGAGATGTCATTAACAACTAAATGACGTCTTATTTATATATTTTATATTTTTATTTCATTCTTTATAAAATATAAAATTCCTCAAAAACTATTGACTTTTGCAAAGAGGTCACAAGGGAGAGAAAAGAAAGAAAGAAACAAAAATTATTAAAAATTACCTCTCCTACATCCCTTTAATTATTGCCGACATAATTATTACCAATAACACTGTAAACTACAATACTACTTCTCATTCAAGATCCTTTTCTAATATTACTTAAAAAAATCAGCAATGTTCTTGTTCTTTTTTCAATTTTGAATTCGTTCAAACGATTCAACGTTCTTTTGTGTCAGTGTCAAAAATAAACCAAACTGTTTACGATACTTATTATCATGTCAAGTTCTTGTAGTATATGTAGGATAGATAAATGAGAATGTAAAGTTTCAATTTACTTAGAAAATAAGGTCTCTATTTTTCCTGTTTATTTCTAACCTTTTAGCTGAAAAACCCAACTAAGAATCTTTATTAGTTTTCAACTAAAACGAAAAATCCACAGTGCTGCAAAATACGAGTACCCGGAATAATTTAATTATTTTTGTTCTTATTAAATTATTCCAATATATATAATTACCTACCAACTCGGATATTTATAATTTCTGAATGCCGGGAATTTTTGTCCCAGCATTTGATTTCCTCATCGAGAACAATTAAAAAAAAACGAGTCCGTCTGGGACTGCCGATTGAAGTGAACACTAAGTAACGCCATCTAATGAAAATGTCAGGAATTTATGTGGCTTGCTGTTAGTACAAGAACGAAAGCTGTAGCTCCATTAAAAAAAAATCAAAAAATAAGTCAGAGTGCGCTGTCAACAAAAACTTGAACGTCTCACGAATTTTCAATCAGGTCACGTGTCCTGACGCGAGTTTAACATTTTTTACCCATCCCAAAAAAAGTAGTTTTCACCTCAAAAATTGTAATAGAAGAAAATCGACAGTTTCAATCCCAACAAATCTCAATACTTTCAACATTCATAGAAAGCTCAAATTAATAAAACAAGTTTACTCAATAAACTACCACTTTTCAGTCCTCAATTATCTTTAAGCCCACATGTCTGTAAGAGCCATACTTAATCCAAGCCTACACTAAAAACCGACCCAATAATGTCACTATATCCAAGAAATACCGAATGCAATCAGCCACACGAGCTGGTTAAGCCATGGTGCTAAATAATATTAAGTCTCTATAATTCCCCCTTATCTGAAGTATGGGGAAGGCAATTTCTTTGCAACAGCAAAATTATAGGAGGCCGCGCGTGAAACTAAACACCAACATAGAGAGTATAGAACTTATGTATTTGCTTGTGGTATTTCCGTAGATTTGTATATATGTTTGATACTATATATTGGGTAATAGGGCTTATTTATTAAAGAGGTAGAAAGCGAGCTTGTGGCTAAGTATTAACAGGCGTACGGGTCGATCGATCAGGTTAAACTACGCTTGCCGTGTTGGTTCGTGGATGGGTGACCATCTTTACACAACAAAACCCCTTCGTTCCTCAGAAAGCATGTTAAGCCGTTGGTCCTCGTGGCTCTTTGACAGTCGTTACGGGTCATCAGAAGCCCGAAAGTCTGACGACCAGTCTTAAGTAGCGTATTACCCAGTAACTGGGTTGTGGAGGTCAGATAGGCAGTCGCTCCATGTAAAATACTGGTATTAAGCTGCATTCGGTTAGACTGTAAGCCAACCCCAATACAGTTGGGAAGAAGCTAAGCAGAGACTTGAAGAGGTGCAAAGGATTTTTAGTGAAGACGGATTTTAATGCCAAGAGAGTATTAAAATGGCTGTATGTTTTCTGTTTCATAGTAGGTACAAAAAGTTCCTTTGTTTATGTTGCGGTTTTAAAAACATATAAATGTAGGTACCTTAGTACGGAAAATGGGTGTTCTAGGATGTTACAGATAAACTTATAGCTCTAAGGAAAAAAGAGCGTCTAAACATACTTCTGGTATTATTTATTTTATCTAGTAGCAAATAGTACTTATTATCTCAGGGACTCCCGCTAGAAAATAGGTCACCATATTGGAAATGCTGACGATAATAAAATTATATCAAATAGAAAAGAAGATCATTATTATCTGTATTATGAACTGTACCATTAATCCTACTATATAATATAATCCTACTAATATTATAAATGTGAAAAATTGTATATTTGGATGATTGTTACTCAATCACGCTAAAGCGGCCGAACGAATTTGGATGAAATGGCACACAGATAGTTTTTAACCTGGATTAACACAGAATACTTTTTATCCCGGTAGTAAGTTCCCGTGAGATAATTTCCGCCCTCCACGCGGGCGAAGCCGCGGGCGATAGCTAATGTAATATAATTAAGAGCGAATATAGATGAATATATATATTATGATGACTTTTGACAGCTCTTGAACGCGGTACATATGACATTTGTGTTGATTACTTTAATTTTTCATTGGTGAGATTAGCCCTAAATATTGTCAATTCTAGAAGATTACTAGTTCTCTGAAACAGTAAAGAAACCGATTTACCTATAGGCACTACCTTTAACCTACTTTATCTTACCTTTGGTATAAAAAATTTAAAAGGTTACATTTACTACATTTACCACTTTAAAATACACTTACCACTTTAAAATATTTTTCTTCTTTTCGGGGGTTAGTGACTAACTTTTTGTCAGAGTTTTAAAGCAGCCCTTGGGCCACTGACTTTGTTTCACATTCCGTCGAGAAATAACTCTCAGGCATGCCGGAAAAAAGTAACAATAAAAATAATACACTAACCCCCTTACTAATAAACGTTGTATATCGCCTGTATAGTTACACAACGCTTTGTCTTCTTCTTTCGAATGTCAAATTACTGACGACTGAAAGGGAGAAATCGGTGTGTAACTATACAGGCGATATACAACGTTTATTAGTAAGGGGGTTATTATTTATTATTTACTGACCCTCGGTTCCAGCACGTTCAATACTAATCAGTAAATACTTAGATATGTTGTCAAATCGCATATAGTTAACTGTTATTGCTTTTTCTTTTCAATCGCTCTCTCACTGCTGAGAATCGTGACTCCGTATCAAATTGGCAACGGTCTTTTTCCATCTTCTACGATCAGTCGCCTGGTGGAGTGCGGCGCTGATAGATATCGTCAAATGCTCGGATATTTGATCCGACCACCTTTTTGGGCTTCGGCCTCTAGGTCTTTTGCCCTCTATTTTCCCAGTCAACATTAGCCGTTCCATGTATCTCACGACACGTTGCAGGCAGGTTGAAGACAGTTGTTGTGCTTTCTCTAATTTTATTTGCTTTTTTTGTAAACAGGTAGAAAAAATAACATCACTTTATTTAAATGTCACTTGATAATATTTTTTCTAAATTTAAAAGAAACCAAAAATTTAGACACCTCCTCTACAGATTAGACTACTGAACTAGTTCCTTTTTTTTCAAACTTTTAAGTAGCAGACCATGTTTTTTAACATAAATTGTTTAAGGGAAAGATGTAGATCATTTTAGACAACGAAATAAACACAGATTCTTCGACTCTACTATTCTCTAATCTCTGTCACCTTTTTTCCAAAGTCACTCAGTTAGGCCCTCAGTCCCCCGAATTAACCCTAAAATAACACTGGTACAAATTGTTACAGATATTTATGCACAAAAACGCAATGCAGATGCACGCAAGAGAACTCCAGCGTGGTCTCGGAGGAGAAGTGAAGCCGCACCAGTGCCAACAGTGCCTAAAATCATTCAGTTCCAACCATCAGCTGGTGCAGCATATCAGGGTTCATACTGGAGAAAAGCCTTATAAGTGCTCCTATTGTGATCGACGGTTCAAGCAGCTGAGTCATGTCCAACAGCATACGCGGTTGCATACAGGTTAGTGGTTGATAAAATGTTATTGAAAAAAAAACCTGTATTTTTGGAAAATAAGTTGAGGAACATTGTTTTAGCAACATGTTTTTATGTTGCGGGAAACATCTTCTTGGGAATAGGGAATGTTGCAATGCTGCTGGCAAATAATGTAATGTTTTGGAGTCAGTGTAAACAAAAGTTGTGAACATTTCTGGAAACAATGTTGTCTTTTTCTTCTTTTTGAGTCGTTGGTAAAACATGTTGTAAAACGGGTTGGGCCCCAGTAGGCAGCCACGCCAATCACGGCATCAGTGGCATATTTAAGGTTCTCAGAAGTGCAGGTGTGTGGACACTCCAGCATATGAGACACAACAATATTTTGCAACTGTTTCACAACTTTGTTTTCAAAATATGAAAATAGGGTTTTAGGGGTAAGATGGAGATTAAATATTCAGACGTAGGTAAATTAGTTATTAGTATGACTTTAATATTATGATATCGATATAGTCACTTTTAGTTTTAAGTAAGAATATAATACCGTAAAGGGGATAAAGCTTTTATGTCAACGATAGGCAGTCATGCTGGTGACTATAAACAAATAATAAGGCCAAATGAGACACGCATACCTACCTATATAAATAAAATACCAGAGGTCGTATTAGTAGTTAATTATCCTAAACAACAAAAATACGTTTACAAGGAACTTTTATAGAAAAATATACAGTTTATTGGATTTAAAATGAAATAAATGTGCTGTGTCATTTATTATTGCTTTAATTACACCACAAAGCATCATAAAACTAAATACCTACTAGGTACATTTAGAAACAATAAACGAACGAAAAACTAGCACAATTCCCTTTTTTTTTCTTTTGACCTTGATACGATCGTGGAACCATAGTTGAACAAAACTACATGATAAAAAAAAATACAAAACCTATTTATTTCGCTCATCTAAAAGTTCTGTACCTACTAATCATAATATATATTGCCATCTACATTACGAGCTAGCTCATAATAGATTCTTATGTGAAGTTATTTTAGTATGTTTATTAATACTTCTACACCTTTAGCCATTACTCATACGACCTCCGACGAAACGTGAACTAAAAAAATAATCATTTTCTTACAAAACAATACAAAAAACGTGCTTAAAAATGGGTTACACGTGACTATGGTAATCTCTATGGTTTTACGGAAGGAAGTTACGTACATAAAAGGCACACCTCTATTATTTGTATTAGGGAAATCACTAAATGAAGTTCGTGATAAATTAATATTTTACCTGCTCATCATAATTATGCAATGTTTGAAATAACCAAAATCCCCATGTTTCTACTACAAGCATCATACACGTCAAAAAAACAATAGACAAACGAATTCTAAGCCAAACAAACTCGAAAATCCAACATGTCTACTTCTATTCCAAATTTAAAAACACCACACTAGCGCGTCGCGAAAAAATTCAACGTTATAATTAAAATAGCCTCCCCACTATTGGCCAGTGTTTCTAAGAAAAAAATTAGTACAACCGTATACGTGAAAAGCGGTAAAAAAAATTCTCCAATGGCCAGCGGCGAGCGGCGGCGCCGACCAATGGGAGGGGCGCGATGCAAGCCAAGTACGTTTTACGTGGCTTAGATAGAAAAAAATTTACGTGTTTTTCCACGTTCGCTGTAGCCAATGAGCGTCGTCCGTCCATTTGTATCTGCATTATAATTCAATCCCATATGTTTTTGTTGAGATTTTTATTGTTTCGTTTAGCAAGGCAATTAGTTTGAATTATAGGTTGATTTTGTTTTAATAAGTATGTAGTTTGAAACATGGTTGCCGTAAAAAACGATGTAAAATAAATTAAGGTTCAGCTGTCTGTCATGTTTTTCCGATTAGTGTTGTATATTTTAATGTTGTGCGAAGATTTATGTACGCTTAATGAATTGAATATCTAAGATATGACGTAAATCGGACACATGTCATCTTTATATTTTTCTTAAAAATATATTTTTATTTTTAATAATTGGGTATTTTTCGTATATTTTGTAAGTATATTTCCGACATTTTATCAAACCTTTTTCGTGTTAATTTCCCCTTATATAAAGACTGTTTTTCCAATTAGCCTTAAAAAGAATCGATTAAATTTCACACATTTATAAACCACTTTTTCTTCCAATTTCTTTATATGATTGTCCCGTTGGTCTAGTGATCGCAAGCACTACTGCTGAGTTTGAGGTTCTGGGTCCGATTCCCGGGTCGGGCAAAGTGTTATTGGGTTTTTTCATGAGCAATTTCTCAATAGCAGCCCGTAGTCTTGATTTGTGCGCGGTTGATGGCAAAAGGATCACCCCCTATTACATAGGACTTAAACATAACTGGTTAAATGTGGGTGTAGGTACTATATGTACACCCTGCCTAACCCTGCGGGGAATACATGCGTGATGTTACTCTTTAATGGGCGAGAAAGAATACAGTATCCATTAAAAATACTTTAGATACACACAGGTGTTTTAATCACAGACTAAAAAACCCAACATGGCTGTTCATAATAATTAAAGCATTTATTACAAGCCTCTGATTGCAGGTTGTCAGTTGTAATGATTTTTTTAATAATGGCAATGTTGACAAGTCGTGTCAACAGTTCGGTTGCGTTTTTATTAAATTATTGACTGTGTGAAGGAGTGTCACGTACGTTTTTTTTACCATATTTTGTACCTTTAGTCTAACTCTACCTTACCAACTAGGCCTTCATCTTGAAAGGCATAATAATACCGTAGATACGTTTTTGTACCTATAACTTTTTATGTAAATAAATAAATTGATTAGGTAGTTTGCGTTTCATCAAAAAGTTCCTATGCCGTAATGTTCTACTGCTGTAGGACCAATAAGAAGACCTATTAGGTCAATTTTTTTATTTAACAGTGGAGGCAAAGGAACTGTTTGATATCAAATGCACTCTAATTATTATTGAGAGGAAGTCTGAAAGTGACACCGGTGACTGAAAAGTTCTGTGGAAATAGGTTGTCGTGGTATTGGCATGTGATGCGGAGGAATGAGGGAAATGTGGTCAGGAAAGTTTTGAGTATGAATGTGGATGGCTATACGAGTAGAGGAAGAGAAAGAAACGATGGATGGAGTTTATGAAAGATGATATGGCTAGAAAGGATGAAACCGGCATGTCACTTCACCATTTATTATTCCACTACTTTTGTCATTTTTATTTTTATTTTTTATTGTTATTTTAATCATACTCTTTGATAAAATATGTTGTTTTTTACAAGATGTGTATAGAGGTCAAACAAAGTTATTTGCTAAGTGCCGCCTACAACAGGGGAGAGCGCTGATGTCTGAAATACAGATATTCTATATCTAGTTCAGACACAGATGTTCAAATCTGTTCATAGAAACAAAGTGTCCTATAATGTATTTCCATAATGTTTAAATTGTTGTATATTTTTGAACAAATAAATTATACTTACTTATACTTACTTATACTTACTTATACTTACTTATACTTACTTATACTTACTTATACTTACTTATACTTACTTATACTTACTTATTTTTAAAGCAAGTGATAATTATACACATGAATACGAAAAGTCGAGGCTTTGGGCTCGAACTCGACACCTATGACTTGGCAGTCTGACGATCACACCACTAAGCTATCACTGCTCATCTGCCACTTAATTTCATAAACTGAACCGTTCGTCTAGTGGTCGCAAGCGCTACTGCTGAGCATGACGTCCTGAGTTCGATTCCTAGATCGGGCAAAGTGTTATTGGGTTTTCCATCAGGAATTTCTCAATTGCAGCCCGGAGGGATATGTGCTCGGTTGATGGCATTAGGCTCGTCCGCTATTGGGAACTATCACCTTGGGACTTAAACATAACTGGCGAAATGTGGGTGTACTAGGTACACCTCTGCCTAACCAGCCGAGGATTACTGGCGTGATGTTATGAATGAGTGTATATGTAATTTCACAAATAGACATTTTCGGAGCAGTGGTGGCCCAGTAGGAGCAGTGGTGGCCCAGTGGTAACGGCCCCGACTTACGAGTTGTAGGTCGTGGGTTCGAACCCCAGCAGGCGCTTTACTTTGTGTAAATAATTTCATCACCACTGCTCTCAAAACGGTGAAGGAAAACATCGTGAGGAAACCGGCATGTCTTAGAACCAAAAATTCGAAGACATGTGACATCTACCAACCCGCACTGGGCCCGCGTGGTGGATTACAGCCCACTCCCTCTCACAGAGAGGAGGCCTGTGTCCCAGCAGTGGGAACATTAATAGGCTGATGATGATGAGACATTTTCGTGATAATTACCTTATTCGTGAGTGAGAAAACCGGCATGTCTTAGAACCAAAAAATTCGAAGACATGTGACATCTACCAACCCGCACTGGGCCCGCGTGGTAGATTACAGCCCACTCCCTCTCACAGAGACGAGGCCTGTGTCCCAGCAGTGAGAACATTAATAGGCTGATTAAGATACCTAATTAGTGTCATGATGGCCCAGCGATTAAGGCCACGCCTCTCATGTTGATGTTGTAGATGGGTTCAAACCCAGACAAGTACTAATGTCACTTTTTCAATTCATATGTACTTTCTGAGTTTATCTCAAGGACATTATTGCCATCGGTGAAGGAAAATATCGTGAGGAAACCTGGACTTATAGTTGTCTGAAATCGCCAAACAGTCTTGAGCAAGCGAGGTGATCAATGCTCGTGCCTTCTCTGTATGAGAAGAGGGCTTTACCCTGCAGTTAGACAGAAATCAGTACTTACCACAAAAAAAAAAAACAATTCAAATGTCATTTATTCAAAGTACATCAAAATTACATATGACAGTCCCCCAAAAACGCCCGACCTTCACCACTTCCTAGTGCTTTAGCTGGGAAGAAGAAGTGGCGCAACAAACTCCCCAGCAGCACCGCTGTCTGTTCAGTTAGCAAATCTTGATTCTATTATATAATTGTGGTATAGAGTCGAATCAGTACCTACTATAAACCTCCATACATATTAAAATCGCTGCTTGGTCTGTCTAGGAATCTAACAACGTATTTCAAAACCCTAATTACAGGGTTCAAACTGAACACCTTTTCCAGCCTTTGAACGACAATACAATTACAATGAAATTTTCCCACGTCGATGAAGAGTTTTCAATATAAAATTCCTGATAATAACGTACCTAGTACATAACCTTTCAAAGCACCCTATGGTGGAGCAGTTGAGTAATACTAAATGATAGCCTGTCAGCAGTTGATGTGAAAAATACCCATCAGCATCAGTTTTGTCGTATGAATTGTGTTTCAATAAGTCTAGGTTTCTTGTGAAGGGTTTATTTAGAACTAAGAATCTATTGTTCACTACTTTGTCTGCGGACATTTTGTTCTTCATTATTTTAGAGTTCCGTACCCGAAGGTTGCCAAACGAAACCCTATTACTAAGCCTCCGCTGTCCGTTTGTCAGCGGACAGTTGAAATTTTTACAGATTTTCTATTTGTATTGCCGCTACAACAACACATAAGAAAATTTAAATAAATTTAAAAATTAAAGCGGGTACAAGATACGTGTTTCTTTCGGCGTTTTGTTGCTAAATTCTGTACGGTGGTATACGTCAGTACGTGTACGGTGTACTGACGTATACCACCGTACAGAAGTTAAAAAAGTAGCCTATGTCCTTCTTTATTATATTCTTATTTTGACAGATACGTAGCCTGGGAGGCTACGTATCTGTCAAAATTCTTAGCACTAAAAATACCATTTCAGTGTTGGTTTAAACGTGAAAAAGTAACAGACAGGCAGA
This sequence comes from Conistra vaccinii, assembly GCA_948150665.1. Lineage (NCBI taxonomy): Eukaryota > Metazoa > Arthropoda > Insecta > Lepidoptera > Noctuidae > Conistra > Conistra vaccinii. Next base: position 7,597,331 of record OX411340.1, on the reverse strand, counting down.
GTTCCTGTCATATCTACATTTTTTTTACGTTTAGAATAATATATAATATATTTTTTTTTATTATTATTTATTAATTATTTTTAATATAATAAAGCTGAAGAGTTCGTTGGTTTGCTTGAACGCGCTAATCTCAGGAACTACTGGTCCGATTTGAGAAATTATTTCAGTGTTAGATAGCCCATTTATCGAGGAAGGCTATAGGCTATATATCATCACGCTAAAACCAAAAAGAGCCGAGTAAAGAGAAAAAAGCCACAAATAAAGCTAAGGGAAACGAAGTAATAGCGTGGGCAGGCGATGGGATGCGACGCGATGTGTCGGGGGCGACTAGTTGGCCGCTCATCTCACCACAAATCATCTTGCTATTGCAAATTTGCAATCTCATGTGCGTTTTGTCTAAACTAGCCGGAACTTTCACTTCGCGACGGCAACACGCGTTGAAAGTTCCGGCTAGTTTAGACAAAACGCACATGAGATTGCAATAGCGAGATGATTTGTGATGAGATGAGCGGCCAACTAGTCGCAGGCGGACTATAATAGATACATGGTCAAGTCCCCAAGAAACCAAAAAAACACCGTCTAATTTCAAACCATTTTGCGACAAAATGATTAGCTTTGGCAGTCACGGCAATGGATGGATTTGTTTATACTTAGTTCTTTCGATACACAGAAAACTCAATTAAGAAAACACTCGGACCCCTCCTTGTACTAACAGTGTCACACAAAAAGTTTGTATACAGAGCCTTACATTCCTTTTATACATTTCAAATAGGCCGAAAAACTCATTGATCGCCCTCCACAGTCATTTTCAAGATTTTACATGACAATGGAACAAAAAACTTGTACCGACACAAGTAAAAGTTTAGACAAAAAGTTCTACATTTTGTTTGAAAATGTTCATTGGAGAAGTTTTTCTTGTTTATTTATGTTATGTCATTTGTTTGAATAAGTGGGGGAAGTGTGTTTATTGATCGTTTTACGGTGTCTTCAATGTTCAGCGTTCACATAGTTGTTTCTGATAATCGTTAATGGGTACCACTTATGTGTTTATTATGTTAATTTAAAAGTCTTTCTACCTACTTAATAATAATAACACCAGTTTCCTTGTCAGCCATCAAAACAAAAACTTTTAATTCAACTGCATAGTCAGGCTATAATGTTCCCACTGCTGGGACACAGGCCTTCTCTCTGTGAGAGGGAGTGGGCCGTTATCCAGCACGCCGGCCCAGTGCGGGTTGGTAGATGTCACATGTCTTCGAATTTTTGGTTCTAGGACATGCCGGTTTTCTCACGATGTGTGTCTTCACCGTTTTGAGAACAGTGGTGATGAAATAATTTACACAAAGTGTCTGTCACTGTCAGGGTTAGAATCTACGACCTTCAACTCGTAAGTCATGGCCATTATCACTGGGTTAAAGTCACCACTGCTCAATTCAACTGAACAACGTTTAAATAATTACTTCGTCAATAATTTACTACTATTTTCAACATAATTGAAAAAATCTGTTTTTAATTTCGATATTAGGATTTATTTGATAGCTTCAAATCCTATGCCACTGTATTGCCAGTATTTTCATTTATATTTGTACTGACGTCTCCAAATGCTTTAGCTGACTGTCTGAGGTTGACTGTTTGCTCAGTAGTACCTAACTTAATATGTATTATAGACCCCTCTTTAATAAAAACTGTCACAAGTTTCACAAAGAAAATTAACAAATTTTAAAGCAAAAGGATAAAAAAAATTAACAGGTGTACGCAAAGCTCGTCTTCAGTCTTCTTCCGGTCGCTACTGAAACTCAATATTAAACTGAAACTTGAAGTTTCAGTGAAAAATTCTCTAAAAGAACAAAGACTGCTGTCCAATGTTCTTGAAACTCTGTAGAGAAATATTCGAATAATTTCGCTGGAACCTTTCTGCCTTTTAAACATAAACTTTTTATTACCTGAGGACTTTTTCTTTGAGATTTTTTTAAAGACACTGTGTGTAGACTTGGTGTAGTTATTCGGGCGATACAAAGAGGTACATTGGTCAAAAACACCTATTTTAGCAGTGCCTAATGTGGGATATAATTCAATATGCGAATCGAGTATAGTTTTTTTTTGACAATGGTTGATATTATTTCGCAGATTATTCTCTTGGTCAGATTATTTGGGGCCAGTGCAGCATATCTTTTCTTCTATACTTCTCTATTAGTCGTCATCTCAATAGTCACCCCCTTTCAAGCCATATCATGTTTCACACAGTCCAGTCAATCGTTTCTTAAGTCAAATAAAAAAGAACCTACAAAATCAAAATTGTCATTTGCTGGTGCATACTACAACTAAACACAAGGACTTTCCAATTAGTACTACATACAAACTATGACAAACAGTCAATAGAAAATTGCTATAGGTAATGAAGACGTTTAATATCGTTGCAAAATGCCTTTCTTCTTCGTTACAAATCTTTATAGCTTCGAACACTATTGAGCTTTCTAAATTCTTTTCAGTATGTCTCATCATTCTAATTCCAGAGCATTCAAGCCGCTTTATATCCCATCCGTCTCTGTTAGTCCTCTGTATACCTATATATATATACTAACTTCACGCTAATCCAGATTGTATGTTGATATGACTGTAGGTTTGTAGCTCTGTACCTTGGCAATCAGCTGAATTTGAGCAACGATGTGTAGGTAAGGCTAGCTGTAGGTTAAGACCTTTTTAGTCAGGTGCTTGATGAAATAAGTGGCGATCATAATGAGGTGGCAGATAAATTTACTTTAGATGATAATGTTAGAAAACCTATTAGAGTATTTGTAACCTTTTTAGTTGAAATACAGAGAAATTTAGTAGAATTTCTGTTCTTAGATGAGTAAATTTTCTACTTGCTACAATTAAACGAAATAATGGATCTATTATATAAGGTCCTATTTTAAAGTTAGTACTTAACAACTTATTTTTTCCTCTTCTATTCATTTCCTTTCTATAATTTTATTTCCTGAAAACTCATCCACAAAATTACCGTCATTTTCAGAGGTTGAATGACCTACACCAACATAAACATTATAGCCTTTTACGGTTTCACGCCCTGTGCAAATTATTGGCGCTATGTACTTATATACAGGGGGAGAAGGGGTGATCTCGTGTGTTCGCGGGTGGGGTAAGGGGGCAGGGGGATAGTGGAAATCAATAGAATCATTGCGCCATGGTACACAGACGATGATTCTACCGAATCCGCGAGCGAAACTGCGGTGCTATGGCGGGGATAAAAATTGTGCCAGAGTTAATGATTTTGAGGACAATGAACAATTATAATTTACTGATGACGATTTGCTGTAGGGTTTCAATGATCTGTAAAATTAAATTATGCACAAATATAATGGGGTTCTCATTATAAAACTGTTTGAAATCGTCAAAGTAGCTAACAATAAAGCTACTACTTACATAGTTTTGATTGCAGCGGATGCAAAATGACTATATTGAAATCTTGATTTCAAAAATATCAAACTGTTACAAACAGCAATGGAATAGACAGAGGTTATAAGTATTACATACGCTATAATTATATAACTAATGATACATTCCATCTGAATACTTATTCAACGGCTTAGTTATTGATAAAAATGAGCAGATATATATGTCTAAATACACTGTCTTGTAAGTTTTCCTTTAGTTTCCTTTTCTTACCTCTATGTTTGCCGCTTCCCTTGATCACACATTTTCGCTAAATATGGCCAGTCTTTACCAAATATTATGTCCATCTCGTCCCACAACTGCTTCATTACTTATTTTTATATCAAGTTTCTAATCTTCTCCATCCACACCTTCAGAGACCCAAATCACCTCAAAGACGTTACTGCAGACATAAGCAAGTGTTCACAGATCTATAGTATAGGTACGTCCTACATGTTTGTCGGCCCACGCAAGTTCTTAGAACCAATAGTCACTGCAGCCTGCGGAATAACCTCCTCTAGTGTGACCAAATCGATATCTGTGTACCTACTAATACACATACTTTGGTAGGTTCAGTGTTTCTGTTCAGCTTATTCGGCCTACTAGGTAGTTGTAAGTGTGGCTGCTAAGCTGTGGAGTCCTTGGTTTGATCCCCGGGTTGGGTAGTATTATCTGGGTTTTCGGGGAGATTTTCTTTAGTAGTTAGTGAATTTATACTTGGTTATTGATGATAAGCTTGTCCTCTATTATTTGTGACTTGAAACAATTTATATTATTAGACTCAGATGTTTTTTTCATTGTTTGTTTGTATGGTAGATCTTAGTTATTCTTATATAATAGCCTAAATTGGCTAGGGTGGTGTTAAATCTCATCTGGCTATACTTAAAAACTATACTAACATTTACTAAGCCTCTGCTAAGAATAATCTAGAGCTAGTCTTAATATTATTCCCACATTATTTCTGAATCTGTTACGTTATATATTTCACATAATTTTCAAATCGATTTCCTTTTATAGCTAACACACAGTTGAAAGCTGTTTTATTATCTTGCTATAAAACCTTGAAACTAGTAGTATAAAATCTTCACATCTGGGCTATAACTGGCAATATTCATTAAAAATTGCGTTAGATTGTAATTAGATTAGATATGCTTTCTCTTCAGTCAGCAACTGCTTTTAATGTCAACGGAAAGATCTGGTTTTTTCAGAAAGTTGTTCTTTCTACTCGTTGGTATACTAAAAGGAGACTAAGGAGTTATATATCCCTCAAAGGGATACGCAGCCAGTGTTCTCCTGCCTGCTAATAAAGTAAATAGGCCCTTGCCATCCTTGCCATCCTTGCTTATCATTGCCTTGGCACCTGTCCATCGTAAGTCTGAAATCGCCAACTCGTCTTGAGCTAGAGTGGTGATCAATGCTCTCCTGTATGAGAACACTCCTCTGCCCTGCAGTGAGACAATATTAGGCTGGTATTATAATCACCAATCAAATTATGCTACGTTTGTTAACAGTGTATGATACTTAGAAGAGATTCATAGATAGACCAATGAAACTCTTCGGTTTAAAAAAAAAGTGTTTTTAGTTTGACTACGGAAAATTAAAAAAATATATATTGTACCTAAATTAGATTACCGCACAGTGTAACGTATATAGGTACTTTACACGGAAAAAAAAACATTTTTACTTTTTCCTTTAACTACAAACGTATTATGCAATATAATACAAAATATTAAAATGAAGATAGGATAGGTTTTGGTCGAAATAATCTCTACAGTAAAACCGCAGTGTTGTGGCTTCCGTAGCGCACAAATGCATTTCCTTTAAACTAATGTGATATTGGGCTAAATAATGATAATTTTGACCCCTTCTTGCTAAATGTGGTGGATGATTTTGGATTGTGTGCAATAAAATTGCATTATCTTTGAACATTGATAAAACAATAGAGCATAATTTTCAATTAATTATATTGTACTTTCTTGGTTTATCTTGGACATTACAACTGACATCGGTAAAGGAAAACATCGGTAAAGCAAAACATCCTGAGCAAGCGTGGTGACTAGTGTTCGTGCCTTCTCTGTATGAGAAGACGCCTTTCCCTGCAGTGGGACAATGCTGGTACCTCTATTATAGAGCGTAAATGGTACAAAAGTTACCTATAATGGTGGGTTACCTATAGCAAAATCAAAGTATGTACTCGTAACTATGTTAAAGTTGTTTGTGATGTTTGGCGTAGAAATGAAAAATATACTATCTTTATTTTTTTAAATTATTTAATAATTAAATAGGACTTTCTGACACTTTAAAACTGAAGTTTCCACACTGACTCGTTAAAGAGATTCAAATAGTCGTTGCTTCATTTTGAATCAAATAATAATCACCTGGCGCTTACTTTAACTTTGAAAATATAAGTACGTAAAATTTACTTATAATTTTCCATCTCTAATATAATCATAAAAATTATCCACGATTATGTCTGATTGAATAAATTGCCAATATGATCAGCATTTAAAGCAAATACGGCGATCAAAATTCATTGAAGATCCTTCAACGTGTATAAATAATGCGTCTTAAGAACGTGATTATACTACGTTACTGCTTTTGCATGTATTTAATTACGTGTTAGAACTAAAAATATAATAATTTCCCATTTCATTTAATGGTTACGCAAGCCATGCTTGCCGTGTTCTGTTCATAGATGGATGACCATTCATTTCATATCGAGATCCCTCCATGCTTCGGAAAGCACGTTATACCGTTGATCCCGGCTGTCATTTGTAGATTTTAAAAGTCATTACGGGAAGTCACCCAGTAACTGAGTTGTGGAGGTAAGATAGGCAGTCGCTCCATGTAAAAAATTGTTAGTCAGCTGCATCCAGTTAGACTGGAAGCCGACTCCAACATAGTTAGGAAAACGCTAGGCAGATGATGATGTAAAAAAACATCAAAATATAATTTAATTCTGACGTAAAAAGTCAGCCATTTTGTTGCACAATTGTCCTAAAAACTTACCTCATTGGTACCCTAAGAATAACCTCAAGAAAGAAGGGGATGATGAACCTGGGACCTTTGGGAATAACCGTTAATTCAACCACGTAATCCATCTTATCATTTTTGGGAAAAATATTAATGGAAAAATTTGTCCGTGTAAAAGAAATCCCTGTCCCACTGGGGATAAGGGGTGGTTTATATAATGTGGTATTTTAGTGTTAAAATATAATGTATTATTAATATTTTAGGGTATCTCTTTGTCTTTTGGCAGAGTGCCATCTTGTGTATGTATGATAAAGTTGCAATTTCATATTTAGATGTTGATTTAGGTCTTCATTTATTTTGAGGGAATCTTAAGTTGTTTATAACATAATAATTAATATTATTACTAGCCTTCGCAACGTCTTCACCCGCGTGAATGTCGGATAATTATCCCAAGGGAACCTACTACCGTGATAAAAAGTATCCTATGTGTTAATGCATGTTAAGAACTATTTCATCCAAACCCGTTCAGCCATTTTTGCGTGATTGAGTAACAAACATACAAACTTACACATTTATAATATTAGTAGGATATTTTATAATTTTGTAAAAATGGCCACCAAATGAAATATTTGCACTTTAGATAACCTGACTTTGTACTGATTGATAATAATACTCCATTTGTGATAAAATGACAGAGCATCAAGTGAAAAATTTACTAAATTTTAAATGAATAAATCTATTTATGAGTAGGTACAAATTGTTACATGCCAAATGAGTGTAGAATGTACGTGGAATCACACATATCTGTGTTGTAACAACTGACCTGTATTAACCTGTATTCGAAAATGAAACGCTTATTTAGTTTTAACGGGTAATTATTTCAATAAAATCATATTAATATATAACATTTTACATAATGACCTCCTTTGTTTTGTTATCTCTCCAAGCTTGAGATTCTTTTCTAATCTTCAAGATTTGAAAAGTGTTTACCTCATAATGTTATTACCCATTAACTTAAAATGCTCGCGGAGGTTGCATCGAAACGACATCGGGGCTGCCTACATTCTATGTAAATAAAAAAAAATCATTTTCTAATCTACTCTATTTAAAAACAAAAAACACACATTGTCCTACTGTATTTTCAAAGAACAAAACACATCCTTAATTATTGTAACAATAAAAAAAGAAATATCTAATAATAACAGGCTAATCGGTCCAAAAACAAACGCTTTTTAAATAATTCCTACAAAACAGAGTCGTCCAATACAAAACGTCGTAATTTGCATGATTGGTTCAACTCCGAGGGATTCAGTTATCTTTTTTCTGTCGCTTTTTTTTCATTTTCCACCGCGTCTTTGTGCCACCCTCCAGAAAAAGAGGGCACAGTTTACAAGGAATGCAGGTTTTGATACTTTGATATATATTGTTTAACGTATTTTCATAATAATTACTATTCTTTTTCTTTTTTTCTGAAATAACGAAAAAGACGAGTGTCATTTTTAATTTTGAATGTATTTTTTTTACTGGGAACCCCATCGAAGCAGAACGTGTGCTTGAATTTGATGATGAAACAGATGATATTTTTAAATAAAATGTAAAACCATCAAATCAGGGCATTTCGAAAGCATGAAGTAAGTAATTTTTTATATTTGAAAATCTGTTGCGTTTATTAGACACAGTAGTCTAGTTACCTAACCCCAGAAATCTGTGTAGTTATGTAACCCAATTCTGATTACCTACTGATATTCTGATTAGAGCCCCCTAATCAGAATATCAGTAAAAAAGGTACCTATACCTACATTCTAACCATACTTCAAATGTCACAGACAATGAGTTGCTTTATTTATTTTAGTTTTAAAACGGATATAGTATCACTGATACTCAAATAAAGTTTCAGCTCAAAAATAACTTTTCACAAGGAAAAAGCCAATACACACGGCCAATTGGCCAAAAAAAAAAAATAGAAAAAAACTCAAGTATCAAAACGTGTTGCAGTATAAAAAAACTGAAGCCTATTTGCAGAAGCCGAGATGGAAAAAAGGTTGTTTCGCGTGATCGGCTTTTATTTGATTTTCACAAATGTTTGCGTCCAAATTAGCGCCCGTCTCGTCCTATTGAGTATTTTGTTTGTTTTTCCGTATTTTTCTTGTTTTAGAAAATACTTTTTTAAAACGTTTTATGCAATTGTTTAGATGATTTTATCACTGAAATTCTAAGAAAATTATGTACACTGAAAAGACGACGTTTAAAAAAAAGTAGATGAAATTGTAAATCAAAACACCTGTGTCTGTGTTCTTATAGAAATAAAAACAGCATTAACAAGTAACCCACTTTACTAAATACGTCACAAACAGAAACCAGTATTCAGTGAACCTAGAAATTCAATTTCTCCATCACCTAGAAACAATAGCTTCTATTTATAGAAAAATAAAGTTCCCTACGCTTTTATTCTATATTAATTATGAGCCAAACACTTCCATAACAGTGTGGCTATCTAAAAATAATGTTTTGCAAAAGGTTGAAGTTCAGAAAGTCCATAATATAAAGTAAACCAAAGGTTTCAAACCCTTGCTTTTTTTATAAAATAAAAGAAACCGCCAGAGTTATCTTTCTATTAATTTGAAGTACATCTAACCCTCGGCTGCGAGATTTTTGTTAGATAGGGAATGAGTTATTATGTAGTTTTGACGTTTACCCCTTTCTGAGTTGAATTTTCTTTGAAATTTTCTCGCCCTTTTTCTTGTAGGAAGTCAGTGGAACTTCAAGTAGGTATCAGACAAAAATACCTACACTTTTTTTGTCAATTAGCTCTCTTAAAAAAAAACTCTAGCAATATAATGGAAACACGCTAGAAAAATCAAGGTGATGCAATAATTATAACGTGTCAAAGCTGACAACATGACATAGTTACATACAAATTGACTATAAATCGTAATTTGAACACCACATTTCCTTCAGTCACTGTCACTATTTACGGAAAATGCAAACAGGTAACGAAATACTTTACCAACCATTATGATTGATTTTATCTTTTTTTACAAAAAAAGATTTTTATTTAACTCACTCGCTCTAATCACATCACTAATGCCATTCCAATTTTAACCACCACAGTGAAACTCAATACCTACTCTACTCCACCTAACATTGCACAGTGGTCCGCCATTACCACTTAAGTGCTCAAATAGTAATGGGAAAGAAATCACGTTTCCCCCACCCCTAACCAACCCTCGGGCCGCAGATGTCGCAGCGAAGATTTTTCAGCCAAAATGAGCTTTTGCCTAATTTATTTTTTGCCGCCTTCTTTTACCCGGGTAAATATTGACATCATATCGCCGAATTGAATTGGGTGGATGTGCCGGGGTTTTTTGTTGGATTGTGATTTGTTTTATGGAATTGTGTCATACATAGGTATAGAGAACTTAAATTCGTGTTTGTTTTTTATTTAATAATACACGAAAACATGTAAATAGCAACGAAAACATATTAAAAAAAATACACACAACACGATTAAGCAAATTATTTGTACTTGTGGTAAAGAAAATAATAATATATATGTAACTTTATTCTTTAAAAATGTTGTCATTTTCTTGACCATACCGTGCCAAGCACACTGCTGTTTTATTGTGAAATGTATAAATTATTATGTCAAACCAAAAAATTTTTTTTTTTCAACCTCATTGATCAAAACCTAACCTTAATTTTTAACTTTATTTAAAATGTTCATCTTTTTTATCTTGTCAATTATAATAAACGTCAATGGCGTCCTATCTTATCCACACTACACGAATTCTGACAAGACGCTCTGGAAGGTCGTATCTCAGTTTTTTGCCGGAACCGGACGCACGGTCCGGTGATTACGAAATTATATTGGGGAAGAATTTCTTCTTAGAATTTTTTGCTACTTTCTTTAGGTGTCGGGCTCGATTGGTTATTAAATCGGACTTAGTGTCGCACCCTCTTTTAATTGTCTGGAGTTTTTTTTTAATTTGGTCCATTGTGCGGGTGTTTTGAAAATTGGAGGAAAATGACCTTTATGTAGACAAACTTTAGATAGAAATAATGCAATATTGAAAAATTAAGAATTTATTTGCGCTTTATCTTGTGACATATCGAACACTATATTAATTATCTTATAGAAAATCATAACACCAACCTATGTTAAACCCAATCCCAATTTTAAAATATTATCCACATTCCAAAACACAAAGACAGCTCTAACGTCTACTAAAACCGTACCATATATTAGTAAGTACACACACATTCATTTCTTCAACACAAAAATTAATTAATTCCATAAAAATATATCAAAACAATACCTCCAGCGGAGCATAAAGCAACAAAAGCCTTAACAATCTAATCACAGTAAAAAAACAATACTTGAAAAAAAAAAATACAAATAGCCCTGTATTAATCTCACAAAGAATAATTACTGATATTAATTATAACCTTTTTTGTGTTTTAACTCCTTTTGATTCTACTGTTCATCTTTTGTTCTACCATATGGTACGGTAGAAATTGGTACTTTTTCTTAGGGTGCGAATTACTCAAGACGAGAGGTGAAAAATTGCTTGTAATCATTATAAAATAATACAGTTTTTTAATTAAGTACTAATGAATTTAAAAACAAGTAAATACCTATGGTGTGCAATTTTTGAAGACATGATTTGTAATCCGATAATACTTAACTGGGTAAAACAAAAAAAAATTACAAAAAATATTAACCCTTCAATGCTCAATGCTAAATTCACACAGCACTAAACCATAATGTCGCAAACTAAAAAAAAACAAAAACACGTTTCAACAACAACAATAAATGAATAACAAACATTAATTCTATTTTAAACCACTCGTGAGCTAAAAACAATTTTTTCTACGCCACTCTAAGACATCGAGGACACAATTTGTAAAACAAAGATGGCGATTTTAACATGACAATTACCATCGCATAATGAATAGACACGAAGTACAATATAGTTGCAGAAAAACAGGTTTCCTTACTAAACATACGTTTTGTTGAACAAAACTTTATTCTCTTGTGTGAAGTGTACCTGTTTTTTAAAGAGACGCATTTCGAAATGGGTGCGCAATAGTAAGAACGCGCATTTTCCGATTAGCACATATTTTACGCTTTAGGTTGGCAAGAAAAGTATAGGTTTGTTGTGCATTTATCTGCATAATGAGTCCTTTTCAAAAAAAAATATTTTATTGATATTTCTAAATAAACATGAAGTTTGTTTTATTTGTTTAGGACCACCTCATTGGCTGTTTTTCAAGTTCTATGATGGACCTTTTTGTAATATAAAGGCTAGGTATTGAGAATTGTTTTTTGAATGTTAACACTTTACATTATAATTATAATAAACCTTCCAGGTAATTAAGATTCACAGTTATTTTATGATTATAATCGTAATAATGTTATGAATAGACAGAAACCACTGAGCCAATCACGTGTATGTCAGGAATTTAGTTACGTGTCAGTGAATTCACACTTTAACCCGTAACTGCTGCATGTGGTTTCAAGGTGCTAATTCACCAATAATAGCTATTATAGAAATCCTGCTTACATAACTTATAAATAATAAAATAACTAATATGAGTAAGTAAAATAATAAAAATTAAAAATGCATCCTTGTGAAAAATCTGCACTTTCAAATAAAATAATAATTACGAGACCTAAGACGAATTTACGTAAGAGTAAAAAGTCCTACCAACTTTCTCTGCACTTCCCGTAAAAACATATCTTGAACATAAAAAAAAACTACTTTATAACAGTTTTATCGATCAGTACGTTGACTTCGAGATTTCGACGCACAACATCTGTTCTTCCCGCATGTTACCGAAAACATTTAAAAAAATACCTTTAAAAATCACTAGCAATGCTGATGGGCTTATTCCGGTATCCCAAGATCACTTTATGAGTGCATCAAGACAACAGATGTTCTCCGGGACTTTAAATCGATTTATAATTTAAGTTTTATGGCTGTTTATGGTTATTTCGATTAAAAACTGAAAAAATGGAAAGGGTCGCGGAAGTCGGGTGATTGGAAGTGATATTTGTTTGGTATCGAAAGTGTTGTTTTTTATTTTTTTTTGAAACTGTTGAAATGTTTACTTTGATAATTAATTTTTTATTATGTCGATACAAAATATATTGTATTTTTCATATTCTTGTAATATTTGTCTGAGTACAATACACACTTCAAACAGTTAAGTCATAATAATCCTGTTTCAACAGTTGACGAAACCACCTATGACAAATCATACTAATCTAAATCATAAGTATCTTAACCCTACAAAAGCAACAGTAAAACAAAAGAATAAAAAAACAAAAGCAAATCGTGACACAATTTGCGAAAAAATAAAAATTCAAAAATGGAACGCCGCGAACTGACGCGAACACGCAAACTCTCTCGTTCGAAATTCAAATCCCTATGGAGACCTTTTGTTTTTTTACACTCCCAACTTGCTACTTAGCCGTTTCTTTCATTCTTCCTTCTTTAATTAGCAAAAGAATAGGATTGCGTGTTGCTCTTAATTTTTTTAATTTAATTACTTACTCTAAAAGACAATGGATAATGCTTTTGGCAATTAATTGTTGGGACATGCAAATTTTTGTAGTCTTTTGTTTATTAATTATTTGACGTTGAAATAATAGGAAGTATTGTGAACTAGTTATTTTACCCACGGTTTCCTTTGAGCGGTATTTGCTTACTTTGAATTGCAAGCTCATTGTTGCTGATATTTTTATTATGTTTGATGATTTAATAACTTGTTTTTCAAAATAATATCTGTATTACGGTTTCAACGCTTAATTTTTTCTAACTTAACTCCATTTCGCTATCACACATAATGTTCCCTGGATATGTATCTAAAGATAAGTGCACTATTATGTTATTATAGGCATCAAAAGTTGCATCACCAGATGCGAAGTAACGGTACACGCTGTGCAATACCGCACGTTACCGACTAAAACTGGTTTTGTTTAGCAAAAATATGTAGATGTATAACAAGCTCGAGCTTGGATTTTGTTGCGTGCGGGCATTCGCGACCTTTGCAGCGGTAGGGTTAGCTTGTTTGTACGTTTTACTGATATTTATCTTATTTTTCTTATAATTTATTGGCGTTGATCAGGCTGTTAGTGAAAAATCGCAGTTACATGTGCTCTCTAGCAGAAATAAATTGTTCATTTTGATACATTGTTTACTACTTAAATAGGAAATGGTAACACGATATAAAATGGAAGTAGGTTTATCATTCGCTAGGTGCGCGATAATTTTACAAAAGAAAATCAAATTACACACACTAATGAAAATCAATAGATCTAAGAATATCCCAGACATTTCCAAGTAATCGTTCATCCCCCATATTTTTTTTCACTTAATTTAAACTCAAAAGATACTCGAGTTAATTGCTCGCCTCCTTTCAAGAATCGAACCGATTTTATAAGAGAAAGGAAAATTTTCTCCATTTTCCCTATTTTTTGGCGTCACGGGGGCGTGGCGGCCCCATTGTGAAAGGAACGGTGATTAGAATTCAATTTTGGAACAATCGAACGAATGTGTTAAGAATGATGCGGTGCATTTTAATTGGAGAAACGATTTTTGATTCTTCGTGATTAATTACTCGATTTAGAGCACGGATTTTAAAGCACCATCGCGTTTGAGGGTTAAGGAAAGCCTGATTGTTTTATTCACGTAGGTAATACCTAGGTATATTGTTTGTTTATTATTTCATAAATAAATATTACATAGGCAGATTATTGCGGTATTCGTATATGTAGTAAATGCTTACAAATGTAAATGTGTATAAAGTAATTAATTATAATAAGCACTTAGTAATTGCTGAGTTTATCCTACAAAGTATTTAATACATATTATTAGGCGTAAGCTTTAATTGAAAATTGTGATCAATTTTATTAGTAATAAAAACAATAATCATAGAATAAACCCAACCCGTTCACTGCCATATGGTTTATTATTCGTCAAAATTAGTCACGGACGCGTCGGTCAATAATAAAAATTAATATAAAAACCTACCCTGCAACTGCAACGACAAACGCTCGGACACAATGGGGTACAAACGTCCCGGAAGATATTCTTTCCGTACCTGTGAACAAAATAATAGCCTTGCGCCGTATTAGCATAATAATAGTGGTCCATACTATTATTTTGGCGATATTGGCTAACAAACGCCCATTATGGCTTGGGCAGCTGCAGGCCATTTTTTTGAGGTCATTGTCCATTGGTATTTGGATGCGCTTGATAACAATGTGCGGGTCACAACCCTTTGGAAGTATGATAATAATAATTTTGATTATTATTTTTATAATTAACAAAGGATTGATAAATGTCTTGCCGGTCCATTGTCCATTTATGATTGAATGGAAGTCTGAACTGTAGTTACTATTATATTGGCGTAGTTTGAATCCTTGTGCGGCCATAACGGATTAAGCTTACTGTAGTGTCTGAATACCTTTTCGCCTACGAGTTTTAGCTCACACAATTTCATTTGAGCTGTGCAAACTTTACCCAAATACACATGCTTCTATTTCGCAACGTAATGTTAGTCTTCTGATGAGTATTAATATTTAATTTAGAACTATTATTTAACTACTGAATTACAACTGAGCCTTTTAATTTCAAATTGTCTTTTTTTTAAACATAAATAACGCATAAAATCTAAAAGATAAAAAAACACGAGTACAAATAACATGAATTTAATATAACGGGTCGTTTGTAAACGTTAAAATAATAATTAACAACATCTCAAAAAAAAAGTAATACAGATTGACACACCGGACCCCTCTGTCCATGTATGAAAAACAACAGGTATTCGAAGGGTTAACTTCAAGGGACAAACAATAGAGGAAGACAAAAAATTTGGATCAAAGGGTTAATTTGAAACGGAAGATTTTTATACGCGTATTGTGTTTTGTTTTTGGAAGTTCGTTAACGGTCAAGTTCTGTTTATAATTTTATTTTTAATAGCTTCAGTTCGCGTCTTCATTCGTGCGGAAGTCGTAATTTGCTAGGCTCCTAAGGATCACAGCGTGATGATAATTGGGCTACGAGTATCAAATACAAAAAGATTTTTTCAAATCTGACTAGTACTTATTTCTAGAGAATAGCACGTTCAAACAAAAAACTCTTCAAAAGTAGGTATATAATTATGCGTGCAATTGAATTTGGATAATTTCTTTTAGTGATTCACAAATCAACTATTCATTAGACAGCGGTGGCATTACTTAGTTTGTGGCTAGTGGCAAAGGCGTCCTCAATTTCGTTCCATTTCAGCCTGTTCTTGACTAAATGACTACCGATTTGATATTCAAGTACCTACCTACTGATCATGAGAAATTCCGTACGCAGCTTAGCTTGATAGCCAACTAGCATTATGTAACCAACTTCCTATTGACATTTTTTCTATTCAAACTCCATTTTCATTACCATTTTCATCAAATACTAAAGATGAAATCTCTTTTCATCCATTTCCCAGATCGCTACGACAATAAAAAAAAAATTCAAACTACGAAGTTTAAATTGACATTAAAATCCGATTCAACACTGCGACTGCAGATGAATTTTTAAATCGTTCCCAAGTTGGTGGAGACATTTTTTTTTTGTGAAAATGTCCGATGTCTCAACGGGGAGGCGGGGGCGAATAAAAATAATTGCCGCCCGGGACTGATGCCCGGCCAACCTCTTACTATTCACACGATCTTAGTTAGTGACAGGGTTGGCGCATAATTTCGGAAATTTTGGGCAAAGATATATATGTATTAGAATGTTTGAACTTCGCATAATATACTGATACTGAATGATAGATACTGTACTTACGTGATTGATACCTAGCTTATAATATTATTATTGCGTTGTTACTAACACTTATTATATTACTGTTATACCGTGAAAAACTACATGTTATAAAAATCTACCATGTAAGGTATTAAAAAGAAATGCCTGCCATTACATCGTTAAATAAAAGACAGAGACACTGTTCCTTTCCCTCTTAGTTCACAGTTCCTGCTTCCGTGATTTGTTATAGAGACTGATAACTACTTATTTTCTCGTACGGTTCTTTTAAACAGACATTAACCTAGATTTACAAAAAACGCATTAATTACTACAAAACATTAAGATAAAATACACACAGGAAAGTCGTTAGCAGCCCTAGCAGAGACTACACCAAGTTGAGGAAAACTTGCCAACTATAAGTTTTGTTCTTTTTGCATTTTTCCCGAGTGCAAAACGTTTGCTTTTCCTTTTTTTTTTGCGCTTAACCCGCTCCTCCTTTGGTTGAATCTTTTTACTCGTCGCTGAAACGTGTACCCTTTTCAGGAGTTGCTTGGCTATCTTTCTTAACTTGACTGCTTTAGAATTATTGCGGCGTGGAGAGGGTTAGGTTTTTTCTTTTTAATTTATTTTTCTTGTGCTTTTTTGTGTTGTAAGTTGTTTTTTTTCGGAGACTGCTTAGTCTTTCATTTTATCTTATGTTACTTGGCAAAAACTTGTGTGTGATTTCGAAGTTCCTATAGGGAGGTAAAATTGCACAGTAAACTCACAATTTAATAATAAACCATTTTAGGTATGATTCACCGTTTCATTTTAAAACAAATCCAATTAGCGGTCCCAGTTTTTATATCGCATCGAAAAATATGAATAATAATAGTAATAACTAATTTCAGTTGAATAAATAAGATGTTTTCCTCAAATTACAACTTATTTTTAGGTGTCGGTAAATACCGCTGGATACTGTACATAACGCAAAATTCAAATAATGAAAATAAATGGGTGACCTTAAATGTCAGGAAAACAATTTGCAAATAATTGTAACAGTTCAATTACCTCCTACCTAGGCATGACCAACAAAATGTATTTTTAGTCATAACCGCTCAACTGCCGTAATAAAAATTCAATTGTCTCGTTAGTGACATTTAAGATAATAAGCAACGGTCAGAAACAAAGAAATCATTACCATTCTGCTGCCCTTATCCCAATAACCTAATTTATTTGCGGTCGGCGCAATATGTCTTTTTCTTCCACATTAGTCGTCATCTCGGTAGTCACTCTTTTTCTAGCCATTTTATCCTTCACACAGTCCATGCATCTTTTATTTGTTCTTAGCCATCTCTCGAAATAAAAAACCAAAAAAAATAATTAAAAAAAAACAACTGATGTCTCCACAGCACTCCTTATTCCTTGAAAACTCCTTAAGTTTTTATTTGACCACTGAAGCATTCGCGAGATAGCGCCGCGGTGAAAATTAAAAAAAAAACCTGGAGATAAAAAAGAATTCTTCTTCTCAGTACGAAACTTCGCAACGTGGGAAGTTCAACCCTCGACAAGCACTTTTTATTACTTTTACTAACTTTAGAAATACTTTTAGCAGTCTGTTTTTTCTTGAATCGATTACAATTAAAAAGTTATAACTCGATAACAATTCGGGAAGATCTTCGTAACAAAAATTTTGCATATTGATGTTCTTTCGAATTATTTGCATGACTTTTGGTGTTTAGACGAAGTTTTACTTGTAAAACGATTGTGCTGTTACCTAGCACAGAGTGAATAGACCGATAGACTGAGTTCGCAGTTCACGGTACTAATTCCATCTATTAAATAGTTTAAGCTTTAAATTACAGCTTACACACAATACCTTATTGGCCCAAAATGTATACAGACACTCCAAATACAATATAAAACATTAAATTCAAGTATACAACGCAGCTAGTTTAAATGAAAATCCGTTGCCAAAATTATCAGCATAAAACAAAATGGCGGACAATATCCATATTTAACGGAACGTCAATACGAATTCCGCCCGACGGACGCAGGTGGAATACTATTATTTTTTTTTTTATGCCCACTGCCCACCCCGAAATAGTTGGGGGCGAGGGAGGCAATAGTTGGGTGGGAGTGCGTGACCCGCCCCCCTCGGCCAACCCACCCCCACCGGGTGGGGCCGGGGGCGAGGCTGCACCACCATGTGTGCACGCAAATTCGAGGCCCAATAATTTAAATTTCGAATAGCAATGATTAATGTTGTATAAATTCACAGACATACATACAAATCGTTTGAATAGGTACGCGAATGGTTCGGTCATTTTGGGTAGATAAAATATAAAATGTTGTATTGTAGAGGTTTCAGATTTCAGTGCTGCAGAATTTCAGGGTTTTTTTTATTTGAGATAAAGTATTTCTGCTGCTTATTTGTAGCTTATCAGTTTTGAATACGTATCTAAATACTTATAGATAATACTTTTAGATAATTATATGTACTGAATCAGTTTTAGTACATAAAATAAGGCATTTCTTCTATTATTACTATGTTCACAATATTTTATTTTTCTTTAAACTATTTCACTCTAATCCGGATTAATCATAACGTTATCAAAACACTATTATCGAAATAGCAACATTTACTAACCCTTTACCGCTTTCTTATAAGAATAATACGAAAAAAAAAAAACAAAACACTAACAGGAAAAAACTCCAATTGAAACTTCAGCAACAAATTACACATTCGGCAGTGCATATGAAGCTTATATCGGCTCGAAATTCTCACTGCAGTATGTATACAACGTTGCAGTATAAATTATACCTCATATATCAGTATTACCTACAGACACTACCCATTTCCGTTTTTAACTCAAACTTTCGAATCCGATAAAAAACGGAACAATTTTAAACTTCGAGATAAAGTTAGTCCGCTGATTAAAATTAAACATAACATAACATCACACCTGTAATCCCCTAAGGGTTGGGCAGAGGTTTACCTATGGTAACACCCAGATTTTGCCAGTAATGTTTAAGTCCCATGTAATAGGGGGAGAGCCTATGGCCATCAACAAGAAATTTCCGCTCGAAAAACCCAATTACGCTTTTTCCGACCTGGGATTCCGACCCAGGACCTCACGTTCAGCAGTAGTACTTGCAACCACTAGACCAGAACTAAACATAATCAGCCTATAATGTTCCCACTGCTGGGACACAGGACTCCTCTCGGTGAGAGGGAGTTGGCCGTAATCCACCACGCGGGCCCAGTGCGGGTTGGTAGATGTCACAGTCATGTCTTAGAATTTTCGGTTCTAGAACATGCCGCTTTCCTCACGATGTTTTCCTTCACCGTTTCAAGAGCAGTGGTGATGAAATAAATTTACACAGAGTATGGGTTCGAACCTACGACCCACTACTCGTAAATCGCAGCTGTTACCACTGGGCCACCACTGCTCTCAGAATTAAACGTAGGTTTAAAATTGTTAGGTTATTTTAGAACGATAGCTATTTGCAGGCGCGTATTACGTTATGCAGACGGGCGTAGGCGATACTGTAACTATGAAACTACATAATGTTTAATTATGTCACCGTATATTATTATGAACTTCGTTAGTTTATAATCTTATTTCCGTTAGATTACTGTCGAAAAATTGTGAACTGCAACAAACCATTTACAATTTATCGCATTATTTTTCGATAGTTTATCTATCCATAGGAAACCGACAAATTGTGAACTAGTATCAAGATTGGTTGCGACGTAACGCACCTTGCGCTTATACTAAATAGCCTGCCTAGCTGCGAGCAACTTGGGAGTAGCGCTCGCCGGCCGCGTCCGCGGCACCGCTCGCTTCGCTCGCTCGGCGCGCGCGTTTGTCACAATTCTAACCGAACCCATTTCACCCAGTTCACAATATTTTGACAGTTTCTAATCTAACGAAAATCATCATCATCATCATATCAGCCGAAAGACGTCCACTGCTGGATATAGGCCTCCCCCAAGCACCGCCACCTCGACCGATTCTGTGCTTCCCGCATCCAGCGAATTCCTGCGGCCTTTACTAGGTCATCGGTCCATCTTGTGGGAGGCCTTCCAACGCTACGTCTTCCGGTACGTGGTCGCCACTCCAGAACCTTTCGGCCCCATCGGCCATCTGTTCTGCGAGCAATATGTCCTGCCCATTGCCACTTAAGTTTGGCAATTCTTCGGGCTATGTCGGTTACCTTGGTTCTCCTGCGGATCTCTTCATTTCTGATTCGATCACGTAGGGAAACTCCAAGCATAGCCCTCTCCATTGCTCTTTGGATGACTTTTAGCCTTGTGATAAGGCACATTGTGAGACTAACGAAAATAATACCGATAGATTATAAACTAACGGTAATCACAATCATAATTATTATGGTGACTTATACATAACATAATCAGCCTATATTAATGTTCCCACTGCTGGGACACAGGCCTCCTCTCTGTGAGAGGGAGTGGGCTGTAATCTACCACGCGGGCCCAGTGCGTGTTTTTAGATGTCATTATATCTTTAGATTGTTTTGTTCTAAGACATACCGGATTCCTCACGAAATATATATAAGTATAGTTTATCTATTAAAGGATAAAAAGATTTAAAATATTTCTTATCGGATAGTTACAGTAAATTGGAGGACAAGTTATTAGAATTATGTAACGTCCCGGTGTGGACGGGTTAAGTTTAGTAGTTATTGTAATACGTGTTTTGGGAAAGCTTGAGTGTATGATGTTTATTTTGATTGGATGAAGGGTTGGCAGAGATCCAAGTTGTGAGATTTTTTTTAACGAAAATATAAAATGGTTAGGCAAATTTTTCACATGCCATTCAATATCTTTATTGATTTAGGTAGACTTGTGAAAAACACATTTTGCGTTTCACGTCTTCTTGGAAGTACCTTATTTATTAAGCCTTTCCTGTCGAAAGGCTAGGATACACTACAATTACATTTCGTTTCAACGAAACCAAACTTTAATGGAAAAAAATGCAGCAAAACTGCAAAAAATGTCAATCAGAACATCAAAAACTCGCGAATAATTTGCATGCAGTATAAAACGGCGCGAAGTCTGCGTTCCAAATTCAAAAATAAATTGTGCATCGCGCACGCGCCGACTGGCCGACGTGTTTTAAAATCGACGCGCAACGAGATATGTTTAATTTTAATTTTCGAATCCAGCGCCATATCTATGTTAACGTAGTTGTATATACACGTGCAGCACACAGATGCACACGAGTATGCCGCAGGCATTAATATTATTGGTATTTGAGCTAAATGACTAGTCACTTAGGGAAAATGATTATTTATTCAGCTCACAAAAATACGTTTATCTACTTAACGAAAAGCCATGCACTGTTGTTAAATATAAAAAATGCTAAGTAGTAAACTCCTTTGACAGAGCTATTCATGTTTTTTTTAGGATCTCAGAAAATTCTAATTCTAAAGCATCTACTTTTACTCAATCAGTCTTCTAACTCAAATGCTACATAACCCAAACGCCTACGACCAATGATATTTGCCTACGACCGATATGTAGGTACATTAATGTACTTATGTGTGAGTAAAAATCATACTGTCTATGTGTGTAGACAGATGACAGATACATGACATGTTAATACGTCTTGTCTATGGTTTTTTTTGAGGTGGCCAGTATTAATCTGTCAAATAGTTTTAATTTATGAAACGATGCTGTAATCTTCAAGGTACTAAAGTTAATGTGTGATATAATGCTAACTGCTGTCTGCAGTTTTGCTCACATCCTAGGAAAATACTATAAATATACAGATTAAAAGTATACTATAAGTTAATCCAGGTCATAGTCTACCTGTGTGCCAGATTTCATCAAAATCCGTTCAGCAATTAAGTACAGAGTAATTGAGTAACAAACATACAAAACGATTATAATATTAGATAGGCTTTAGTGAGAGATAACCGTCCATTGCCTGCAAGCATCTGAATTAAATTAAATCTAGGTGATTAGCTTTAGGTATGCAAACGTACATAAATCGTGTCCTTAGCCATACTTTGAAAACTTAATGAAGTATAATATCATAATTTGTTTTCCCATTTAAGTACTCACAAGGACACGCCGACGTCAAAAAAGGACATTAAAAAATACCACAACCCAACGCTTTTATCTTGCAACATTTTTAATCTTTTATAAAACAAAAAGCAAAGTTCTTTTTAAAAGACAAATTAAATTAAATTCTCTTAAGTCACGTCCCGAGAGACACGTAGATTTTAATCATTATTATTTGAGTTTATATTTTTTTTACATTTTTACTTAAAAAAGATAAAGTTTTATACCTTTTTTGTAATGTCTGCGAAGTTTTTAACAGACCTATAATTATTATGTTGCAAAACTTGGCTCTGTAACTGAATTCCTTTTGCCTTTGTGAAATGTAAACGAGAATTGTCAATGTCTATGATTGTGTTCTTTCGTTCTTTAAAATGGTTGCGCAATTTTAGAGTTGCTTTATTAACTAACTAACTAATTTTTGCCACCGGCTTCGCCCGCGTGGATTCCTGGAATTATCCAACGGGAACGTAAGTACACCCGGGATAAAAAATATCCTATGTGTTAATCCAGGTTACCTATAAACTATTTCTATGCCAAATAACTTCCAAATCCGTTCAGCCGTTTTTGCATGATTTAGTAACAAACATAATATATAAACTTTCACATCAGAATCTATTAAGATTCGAATACCTAATTCTAATTTAGAAATAAATAAAAATAGAGAGTTTTTTTTATAACTTTGTATACAATTCAGAACCTTAGTTTTTGAGCGGCCAACACTAAAATTATTCGTGACTAAACATGAGATCACGACAAAGATGGAAGGAATTGACAGCTGTCAATTAGCACAAGTAGGTCTTTAGAGCTTGAGCATGTTTTAGACAGTATTCTTTGGCTAAAAATACTTAAACAACGTACGTTATACAACATAACCTATTTGACGGCAATGTCTTCAAACATTCTTGTTTTAACCCTAAATAAAACTGGCCGTAAATATTTTAACTTTAACATCGTCAGTTTCCATAGAATCAGCACTAACGTATAAAATAAGGACCATTTTAATCATAAATATGACAATAATATTGTTTTATCTCAGTAAATTATAGTAGATATCTCAAAAAGCCGACCCAGGAACGGACTAACTGTCTACATAAGAATGTTTAATGCCTACGCAGCCAAGTCAAAGGTGGCTAGAAGGTACTTTTGTATGTAAATCGAACGCGTAGGCTTCAGGATACCTAGGTCTAGCCTAGGCTTTGTAATACCTGGATTCCAGTTAGCTTTGAAATGTTTTTAGGTTTCTAATTGGGTAGTTGTTTTATAGCGTTACTTTTGAACGGAGTGATGTTTTAATTGAAATGTTTAATGTTAAGTATAGGTTTTTAGTTTTTCGATAAAATGTCGGTAGGTAATAAATGTTGTTGTTACTCCAATTATGAACTAACATAAACATAGGTACTAACTGTTCTTAATTATACCTCTCGTCTACAAAATAAAAAACGTATAAAACTTTTTATCTAAAAAAAGATTGGAAAGTAATTTTTTCTTTTTTACTTTTAGGTTAACTTTTTTTTTTTGATGTTGTTTTAAATGTTTTTTTTCTTTCAAAACTACCTCAAAATAATAACGAAAAACCTAATAAACCCACAAATTAACCAACTATAAATCCGTTCACGATCTAAAAGATACCATCCTTTACCATCGCACATCGGCCGAACTGTGCTAAGGTAAGCGCCTTTCCCTTCCATTTATTCATAGTGAAATAACAAAAATAGCTATACTGTTCACCACCAGCATAACAAGAGCCTAAGCTAAATTTAGTTCCGTCGTGTTGAAGGGTTAAGTTACACTGGTAGGTTCACGCGTAGGTTGTGCAAGCTGTATACGTTGAAAAATGGCCGCGGACCCACAATAGTATAGGGAACGGCGAACCCGGAAGACATATTGACCATAGACAAGATTAATCTTTGGTACGGCTGCTTTTTTTTTTGTGTGTGGAAATCTATTACGTGTAATAGGACATTTATGGGAATGTGTTATGTTAGGGTTAGATGTAAGTTTACGTTAGTATGTTTTTTATATTATTGAGTCTGATCTTGTAACATTTTTGAAAACACACAGTAACTTACGTTCTCCAATTTTAATTACCAAGTATTTTTTTTTCAAAAAACACTTAAATATTAAAGTTAAATGTTTCGTTATCTTGATATTATAAATGTTCTCTCAAATTTAGACTCTAAATTAAAGAAGAATAATGAAACTTAACCAATTATTAACTTTTACAAAAGTTTTTTTTTTGTTTGTCAAACAAAAAATACTTTCCTAATAATACATTGACTCTACGATTAATGAAATCATTACAAAAATATTTTAAATAAAAGGTAATAATTATCCCTTATAGATTTTATTTTAATTAAAAGTCACTTAACCCCTCACCATAGACTACCAGACATAGACAATCCATTTAAAAATACCAATAAACTTTTATAGATGTTTGCTATTAGTTGAATGAAAAACTATAAAGCACTCTTATTTATAGCCCATTGAAGTAATCGTAGGACTATTATTTTATGTAATAGTAATAATAGTACCAGCTATTTTTTACCCCGTCATTATTAAACTTTCCTTACAAATAGCTATTATAAAAATACATCAATAAACACTTTTCTTTGAAGAAAATTTCAATCGATAGGTACTTTTAGCTACAGGGTGGATTCAGTTCACAAGAAAATTTTAGCTAAAGGATGGACGCAGTTCATAAGAAAAAAATAATTGATATCATAGTTCGCGTGAACGTTAATAAATATAAAATTACCAACTATTGATTTTGGAAACAAGGAGGAGCTCGTGGCTAAGTAAAACAAGCCGCGCGGTTCGATCCATCAGGTTAAGCTACGCTGTCCGGGGTTGGTCAGTGGATAGGTGACCATCTTCACATACCGAGACTCCTCCGTGCCTCGGAAAGCACGATAAGCCGTTGGTTCCGGCTGTCATTCGCGGATCTTTGACAGTCGTTACGAGTCGTCAGAAGCCCGAAAGTCTGACACCAGTCTTACCAAGGGGTATCGTATTACCCAGTTACTGGGTTGTGGAGGTCAGATAGGCAGTCGCTCCGTGTAAAATAGTGGTATTCAGCAAAATTCGGTTAGACTGGAAGCCGACCCCAACATAGTTGGGAAAAGGCTAGGAAGATTGAAGATTGATTGATTGATTTTGGAAACATTGACATAATAATCAGCGGTCATGTAGTTTTTTTTTAGGGTACGAGTAAGTACTAGAGCTGTGCCCCGCGGTTACACCCTAATAAGTCTCGATCCCGTAGGAATATCGGGATAAAAAGTATCCTCTATCCTAATCCTGGTTATGGTCTACATATGTGCCAAATTTCATCAAAATCAATTCAGCCGTTTTAGTGCGTAACGAATAAACAACAACCTCACATTCGCATTTATAATATTAGATAGGATTAGCAGAAAGAACTGCGTGTCCCCTTGACTAACCTCCTTACTAATAAACGTTGTATATCGTCTGTATAGTTACACAACGCTTTGTCTTCTTCTTTCGAATGTCAAATTACTGACGACTGAAAGAGAGAAATCGGTGTGTTACTATACAGGCGATATACAACGTTTATTAGTAAGGGGGCTAATATTTTAAAGTTTGATACATAAACTTACAAAAACCCATATTACAGAAGAAAAAGATTCCAAATGAAATTCAAACTTTTGTCGTAACTGCATTTACTAGATATCAAACAGAATTTCAATCCATTTTAACATTAAAACCATCAATGAACGATTCACACTAGGAATCTCTGTCACAGCTATAGTTGCACATACTTATGTATGTAAGAAATACAAATATTTTGCCTCGAGACGGCATTCGAACCCGTGACCGCATTGGTAGCAGTCGCACCTTTTAGGTATCCCGGTTTATTTTAATTCACTGTTTCAATTCAATCTTTTTTTCAATGAATAATTATAAATTAATTATGATAAAGAAAGAAAGAAAATACATTTATTTTGCAGACTAAAATAGCACACATATACCTATTTATTCAGTAACTCTGTTAGAATTATAACACTTTAAAATTACAGTTTTTATTTACATTATTTAGCAAAAGTACGTGTTACCTACCCGACAAATACCGAAACAAACTCAGAGTCATCGTCTCTTTTAAAGTCAAACCAAACGAACAAACCGAGCCAAACCAAAATCCCGCCTATTTCTCAAACAATATGAGACCTATTTTATAATAATTATTTCTTGAAAGAAATTATAATAATTATAAATTCAAGTTTAGAACACAATTCGAATTTAAAAAATGGATCAATCTATTCATCTGTTTATGTATGCAATCATGACACGTATTTAAAAATAAATTACACACATTCTAAGGTTAGAACATAATCACCACGACACAGCAAATAATCACCACTTAGGAACTAGAATAACCGTGACACATCGGTGATTACTGACCCCACCTATGTTGAACTAGGTTTTATTCCAGGAATACTATCCGAGACCTCGTTTTAGACATTCACTTTTATAATGTGGTGAAACGGCAAAAATGTAATACCTACCTACAAAGGTACTTATTACATTGTGCTCAGCAGAGATACAGCTTTGGTATACTCGCTTTTTACGACAAAGCTACACAATAATTTCTTAAAATATTTAGACAATTTATTTTTATTTTTATGTTCTAGCTTGTGTATTTTTAATTGTGCTAAATTGCTATTAGGAAGATTAACTAGACTCGTTAAAATGAAAACATGTACTTATTACATTTATTATAGGTAATTAAAATAAAATCACAAAATTATTAACCTAAAAATAATTATTTTCGAAAACGATCGTTTTAAAATAAACCGCTCTAAATAAAACCCTAATTTTAATTACACCAACAAATTAAATCTAAAATAACCAACAAGGACAGCACAATCACCAAACACAGTCAATAAAACCTACGAGCCAATATTTAAATCACTTTTATCAGCTAACTAATAAAACATGCACACTTATAAAATTTACTGGCAATAAATAAGGCGATCGGACCGTTACAGCCTACACTAGATACACATACATATCTATCTAGTTGCATCTAGGAAATAATTCTACAATAATCTTAGTCCCTCACGCGTATAATATGCACGCATTCTTCCCAGACATGCAAAATTCACATACACCAACAAAGCCCAGGACTCCATAGACATACGCGTCTCTGTGTGAGTAATGCGCCTGTGTGCGTGCGTTCAACGACCTATGCATTTGCTTGCAGTACAGGCTAAAAGTATGCGTTCGTTTTATTATGGTCTTATTTTAAAAATGGAACGCCACGTTCGGTTTCTTTTGCGTTGGGTTAGGTCGCGGTCGTGATTTTTCGGCTTTTTAACAAACGTGCCCCGGCTGGCTGAGATTGTTTCAAATTTCGAACTGGTTTGCGGTTCCGTTGTGTAAGATTACCGTTAGTGTTCGATTTTCGAACGTCGATTGTTCTAATTTTGATGTTTGGTTTAGCTTTAATAGGAGCATATGGTTCAGATCTTTTAGATCGAGTCTTAAAAACATTGTTCTCGTTAATTATTAGGGTCAGATATATTGTGTTGCGTTAGCTCTCACTCAAATATGACATTATGTGTGCTCTATACATAGACTCTACTAACAGATATGAAAGAATTGCAAGGAATTAAAATGGCGGATAGAATTATGAGTCCACAAGCATAAGCTGTACCTAACTTTATTTAGATCAGGTCAGGACTTCAATTTAACCAAATCTCGTTATCGACTCCTACAAAATTCCTCTTGGCACCAACTGCAAACAGATAGACCAAAGTTCAACAAAAACTTAAATCTAGCCTTCTTTACAGGGGAACGCCCATACAAATGCCATCTGCCGGACTGCGGAAGAGCCTTTATCCAGCTCTCGAACCTCCAACAACACCTAAGGAACCATGATGCTCAAGTGGAAAGAGCTAAAAACCGGCCTTTTCATTGCAATATTTGTGGGAAAGGTTTTGCCACTGAGAGCAGTTTGAGAACGCACACGGCAAAGGTCAGTATCTAATTGTATTTTTTTTGGTGGTTGTGGAAATTTAGAAATTAATTAGAACTAATTTAATTGAATTAAAATTTTGCAATTTTAAGTCTTTATAAAAATGTCTCTATTTTAGTGATCAATTCACATGTAATTGTTTCTCCTTTGAAACTGTCCTGAAAATTTGATAAAATTCTGGCTGAAAATGAGTTGCTAAAACATTTGGCAATGTTGTTTTGTTGTTCACATGTAATTGTTTCTTTATTTTTACGATATTTTTCAAGTTCTTCAAAAAATTGAACTTTTTTTAATAATTTCAGCATTTTACTATTCATTTCAAAATTATCTGTAAACTAAATTGGCAATTTTACATTAATTTGCACTTTACAAATCAAATTTGACTTTTGGCCGATTTTTTTTTTCTAAATTCTCTTTCGAGTGTTACATATTTTTTTTGTTATGTGTTTTTATTATGAATGTGTCCTAATCTTTGAACTGCTATGCCCGCATCGCCACCGCCGGTGGAACAGGAGCTTCAGCTGCACCTTGGTGTTTTGCAGCAACATGCGGCGCTCATGATAGGTGGCGCAACCGCCACTCCCTGCCCAATATGCCACAAAGTAGTGTTCGGAGGCGAAGCCCTAGTAGAACACATGAAGAACACTCACAAGGACCCCAATGCATCTGGCGTTGCGAGTAAGTTTCACAGTGTTCGGCTTTTTCAATATTCGAAGGATTGGTCCGTTTGAAAAAAGAACTCCGTCGATCACGAACATCGATAGAGGAGCTCCTTTTTTGAGGTCTCTCGAAATTTGAATGTCGATAACGGTGGGACATTTCAGATTCAGAAATGGAACGTCTTTGACATTCTTTTTTCAACTTGTTTGGGTTTAGTTTTAATTTAGATATTAATTATCTCTTCTATTGCTGACGTATTATTCAAAATTTTAATAATTAAAATGAATGATTTTATTTTAATAATGGCATTGTTAAAATCATTTTATTCTAATACTGTAATTTTTACGTTACAATAGGAGAGATATAATTATTAGCATGTAAGTTATGCCACTGGAAGTTTGTAACTGGTCATCGTAACAGTGCGATAAGTTGTTCTTATCTAACATTATGTTTAAAACGTTATAAAAGCTTCCAGCTGGCACAAAGCCATGAGGGGTGTTGGTTTCAATATCAACGGTTAAACAAAAACGTATCGTTTCCATAAATCTTTAACGTTAACTTAATAAATAAGCGCTGAACGCGGTCCGGGGACTAGATGTTATTGTTTTAGCATCATTCTGAGGGTAGTGTGTTTTGCAAACATTTCTTGCTTGTCCCTGGAAATACAAATTCTTCGGATGGCGTTCTATATTATGATAACATGTTTTGTTTATGTATCTAATGGCAGCGTTTTCCTCGTTTTCTATCGTCAATTCCGTTTCGGTGGCATCCAATGTTCAGTTAATTGGTTTCTGTTTTGGTTTTACGTATTGATTTATTTAAGCTCCATTTGTTTTCGCGTTTGGTTAGATGAATGTAATTTTAAGTGTTTAGACGGCATTTTGTTGGCTGAAAGATCTTTATGTAATTGTTATGAAGAACTCCTTTCATAACATTACACAAATAAATAAAAATAAAAAAAGGTATAATTACCAAAAAAAAAAAAAACTAGAAATAAGATCAAACCCCCAATTGCACAATTACGTCACCAACAAAGTACAGTCACATCAAAATTGCACTAACAATGAAACTAACCGGTTTTTTTTTTCTTTTTCCCTCCCCTAACCAACTAACCCACCTGATCCTGGTGACTAGGCCCTCCAGCCACGTCACCGTACCCAGCACAGGCTAAACCTGTTGATCCTTACATAGCGAAGCGACGGACGGCGAACCACCCCTGTCCTGTCTGCGGCAAGCACTACGTGAACGAAGGCTCCCTGAGAAAGCACCTGGCATGTCACCCAGAGACCCAGCTGACCAGTGGACTGAGGATGTGGCCGTGCTCCGTCTGTCAGGCTGTGTTTACGCATGAAAGTGGTAAGTGTTCACAGTTGACAGTTCTCATCATCATCATCATTTCTGCCGAAAGGCCTCCACTGCTGGACATAGGCCCCCCTCAAGCATCGCCACAACAACCGGTCCTGTGCTCCTCGCATTGAGCGATGTTGACAATCCTAAATTGGTCAAAATGGTCTTGAACGCAATTGTCAAGCATACAGATTTTGAACTTGATCATTGCATAGACAATAAATTAAAAGCAAATTATGAAAGAATAATTAACATACAGGGTGGCAACGACATCGACGCAAAAACTGTCCGCGCAAAAACGTATCGCAAAATAATAGATTCAAAATGATCAGACAAAATTACCCATAAATGTTTGAATAAT
This sequence comes from Conistra vaccinii, assembly GCA_948150665.1. Taxonomy (NCBI): domain Eukaryota; kingdom Metazoa; phylum Arthropoda; class Insecta; order Lepidoptera; family Noctuidae; genus Conistra; species Conistra vaccinii. Next base: position 7,566,696 of record OX411340.1, on the reverse strand, counting down.
GACAAACTATGACAGACAATGTAATACACCGATGAAATACGAATAATATTCATTTCCCAAAATGGCACCATAAATAGAAACAAGCATTGTACAATGCTTAAGTACCTACTTAGTTAATTATTCCCTAGGTATCTGACTGCATATTTGTCCAATATTGACTTTAGGTCGTATCAGTAAAATATGCAAACACCTTGTCGATAACAGCTAGACTATAGTTGTTAAAATTTGACGCGGAGATAAATCACAATACGGACTAAAGCATAAAATGTTTTTGAACCGGAATCGAATCTCGTTCCCGAAGGACATTTATCATAGATGCCGTGAAGCCGCAGGCAAAAGCTAGTTATGAATTTATTAAGCAAACAATGAATTTTAGTTATCTCTTCTTTTTTTTTTGTATTGGCATCCTTACAAAGAACCAATAAAATTCATGTAGATGTAATTGCAACACGTATACAAATAAATATTGTTCAAAAATGGAAATGACAGCTGTCTTTTTGGTCACTCTTTATATTTTTTGGTCACTGTTTATATTTTTTGGGTACTCTTTATATTTTTTTTAACTCAATTTCTACTCTATATTCCAGGCCTCCTTTCCCACATGGAACACATGAGAATGGAACCGAAACATCAGTTCGCCGCTCAGTACGTACTGTCCAGGGCAGCAGCCGAGAGACGAGAGAGGGACATCATCGCCGCCGTCTCGGCCTCAGCTGGAGGGTCTGGCCTCTTGAACCTCGCGCCACCCTCACCAGCACACTCAGACTCATCCTCTAATGGACGACTGTCCTCCTCTGCCGGCTCTGAAGCAGGGGCAGCAGTTAACAAACTAACGGACCTACTCAGATCAGCCAATAACGGACACCAAGCATACGGAGACGAAAGAGTGGCAGCCATAGCCGCGGCCGCCGCCAACATGATGGCCCAGCCTGGCGAAGGTGCTAGTGCCGTGCAGGTAGCCGCTGCCAACCTGGTATCCGCGATGAGGCAGCAACTGGCCAGAGAGCCACCTCCGGCTCAACCACCTGCAGAAACACCGCCCGCACCCTCCGAAGCCGCACTAAGAATCCAGCAAGCTGAGGCCCTCCTACGAAGTCAGGCTGAAGCGCTGCGACTTGCCGTCTCCCAAGCTGCCGCGGCCCACGGTAACGAGGGCGCTAGTCCTTTAAGACACAACGGAGGCTTCCCTCCGCAACCGCCGAACGATGGAAGTGGACAGATATCACCTGAACTAGTGGAAGCGTTCAGAATCGCACAAGAGCAGCGACTAGAGCAGGCTCTTAGATTGCATGATCCAAGAATGTTGGGCTTTAACCTGCCGTCGCCGGTGCAACAGGCGGCGCAGCAGGCAGCTCAACAAGCCGCGCAACAAGCGGTAGCTGCTCAGCAGGCGGCTGCACAGCAAGCTGCCCAACAGGCTGCCCAGCAGGTGGCGCAGCATGCAGCCCAGGCCGCGCAACAAGCCGCGCAGCAGGCCGCTCAACAGGCCGTCCAGCAACAACATATGCAAGCCGCACAAGCTGCTCAAGCCGCTCAGGCTGCCCAGCAAGCCGCTCAACAGGCTGTCCACCTCCAGCAAAATCCTCAGCCATGAAAATTTAGCTATTACTAATCCGATGCGATTTCGACGCAATAGTTGTAATTTAGCTCTTAAAACTTAGTAAAAAATTATAAAAGGGGGACTTTTGTATTTTTTGGATGAAAAATTATTTCTCGGCCGGAGTTTGTACGAAATCGCCTCTGATTGGTAATTCGTAATTAATTTGTTATTTTACCGAGTTAGTTTTGGACTCTAAAAGTGTTTTTACGTTTAATTTTAGCCGGCAAAAGTATACAATTATGAAAAAAATATAAACTAATAACATTAATTTAGATAGAACTAACTGTTGTAAATAGGAAACTTTTAGCGGAAACAAATTTTACTGTAAATAAAATAAAAAGTACCTAAAATAGTTGAATGAATGAACAAAATGGAACAAAAACTCGCCCGAACAAGTAATTAGATGTAGAGTTACGACAAATAATATTACAGTGCAATCTTCTATTATTTGTTTGGTTATTATTGAGTGTTTTTATTAGAAATATAATTATATTTATTTTTATTAGCTTTACCACAGAGCAGTGAATTTCTTAGCTTAGTACAAACTTTTGGATGTGCCAAACAGATTTAAGCACGTTTTTATCGCATTTAGCGACGGTTTATTGCAATATAATTAGTTGCATTATGTTTCCATAGGATATTTTTATTATTATTCAATTTTTAATAATTATTTTTATTAATCTTTTCACGCAATAACACGTCTTATGCTAGTCACGTTTTGAACGCACAAAATAATTCTATTTAACAAAAAAAATAATTTTATTTTTACTTTTTATTTTCTATTTCAAAATTTTTCTTATTTCTTGGCGTATTTTATTTTTAAATGCCATATTAGATAATAATTATGTAAATACCGTAGCACTTTACGTAAATGTTGATGCTTTTGTTTTATATAACTTAAAAATAACAGTTTATTTTAACATTATACGATTATTTTTACTGGAATATAATTATTTACAAAATGATTTGTATAGTTGTATATATATAAAAAAATATTAATTATTTTTTCAGAAGACTGCCGTTACTTATCTTTTGAATGTAAATAAATCAAAATGGAATTGTAATTGATAAATAAAAAATAGCGATTTTTCACTGAACTTACAGTCAACAGGACATTATAGAACAATTATTGATAATTGGACTAAACGTCGAAGTAAAATAAAAGTAAGATCCAATAGTAACTTTCGACGAAAATAACCTTGAGTAGACGAATTAAAACACAAGACATTCTTTTCATCACGGATGTTCACACAGCCCAAATACTTACATTTTTTATATTTATTTTTAAACAAGCATAATTAAACAGCAATAGCCCAGAAATCATTTAAAAATGATTAAAAGTTGCACTCTGCAATTATAAAATCATTATCAATAAACTTAATAATGCATACAGTTGCCGCAATAGATTTATAGTTCACGATTGCAAACAATCCCCCAATTCTCAAAAAAGTGGGGGATTTCTTGCAATTAAAAATTTAAGAGAATGTCAAGTGTTGCCGAATATTAATTCTTTTTAATATTATCAACATGTATTATAATAAGGGACAATTTATGTGAACCAAATGAATGTATTTTATTTCGTTCATACAAGTTGTATTATACGTATAATCGTAACATAGGTAAGGTAAAAATAAGCTGATTTTAATGTACGTAATTATTTCATTCTTGAATTAATATTGGTATTTTCGTGCAGTGATCTACACTCGATCAAAAAGTGTAGATAACGTCGCTGCTGCGTTATATCAATGTAAATAGGAAAAAAATCAATGCAATAGCCCAAAAATCATTTTTTGTTTCTGTATCGTGTTCTTATTTTTGAAGAAGAAAGGTGTTTTAATTGAAAAATGATTTCTTATACTTAATTTCAGTTATGAAATACACATCTTTTCGGCGAAGATTTATTTTTTGTTTTGGTGCGGACAGGCAAGTTACATCGAGACGCGAATGGTTACCCGATACCGTATACATATGTTTTCTAGGAAACGTGAGCAAAAATTCAATTAAATTGGACGTGAAAACAATTTTGACTGATAATAAACCAAAAATATGATAATCGCAATAAAATTCCAAGTGAACGGATCGCTATTTATGTAAAAATGTCCTCATAAATTTAATATATAAATAAATTAATATAACAACAAAAGAAGTTCCTATGAATATTGTATAAAAGGTATTGTTTTAAATTTAGGTCTTAGTAGAAGGAAAAATTTATGAACGTTTGGTATTTTTAAAGTTATAATTAATGAACCATCATGTTAGGGAACTTAACTCGGAGGGTGTCGAGTTGTACAAAAATAAAAAAGCACGGATCGTGAATCCTAACATTAGATTTTTAGATCAAAAGTTACGTTTCCAAGAAAGTGTTCATGTCGCATCGTGGTTCATATTTTTGTGCGGCGTATTTTCTTTGTAAAAAAATATTCAAGTTGTATTTTCGAGACGGTAAAATTTAATTATAAGAATTTTTTCATTAAGATACAAAAATAAAATGAAAAATAGTGTTTAGGTATTTACGCCGCACAAAAATTTGAATGAAAACGTATTTTCTGTGATCATCGAAATGGAATAGTTATAACAGATCGTGTCTGCGAGTTGTCAGAGGTTACTTTTAAGTTTTCGACGGTGAATTTTTTTAACGTTATTACGGAAAAAGGTAAAAAATGTTTTTCTACATTTATTTTATGACGAAAAAATTCCGTAGTTAAGCAGTGTACATTAAATATAATGCCTAATTAACAATAAAGGCGATGTACTGGATCGCCGATATGGAGTCAAAGAATATTACATTTGTTCACACTTGTAATATTTTTGACTGATTTTTAGTATCAATAGTACTGGATTCAGTTGATGTCATTTCACGTGCAGAGATTAGTCTGCATGAATCTCAATTTTTAAAATGCGCTGTCAGTTTTTTCTGTGGATACGACGCCTTACAATGTTGTAGTTTAATTGGCTATTAATTAATTATAAAGTTACATTATTGCGTTATTTAATTGTTTTGTTACTCTAGAAAAAATCGTTGACGAACGTTTTATGTGTCACTTTTTTATTGTTCGACTAAGTTGACATCGTTGATTGTTGGGCAGTAAAAAAGTGATTAATAAGTACTTACAAACTGTTCTTTCTTTCTGAACATCGAAATCGCGACCTACAACTTGCGATTACATTACATTTTTTATTTCAAAGTTAAGGAAAAATATTAACAGCTGCTGCTAAAAAGAATTTATACATTTTCGAAAATTGTTGCTTTAAAATAATATTGGCAACATTTTTTTTATCTTTGTATAAAATGCATAACTACACTTAGAAAAATACTAGGTAGGTACTTTACATTGTAAAAAATATCAAAATAATATTCAACGTTTAGATTCATGGAAAATAAACTTCATAGTTGGGGTAAAAAATTAAAAAATTAAAATTAATTGTATTTTTTTTTTTATACAGTTTATAAACAATTTGAAATTCTGGAAGAAAAAGATAACCAAAAGTGGGTGATGCGTTTTAACGAGGAAAACAAAAATGTTGTCCTGAAAACATTACAGCAGCTAATAATATTTCTTGAAATTGTTAAGTTTTTAACAATGAATTGCTGTTGATTTGAATTAAACATCCTTATTGACCGTTAAAGTTTTTTAATTTATCGCTTGTTCGTTTACGTGGTTTGTATTTCCGCTTGTTTTATGACATATTTAGCTAAATATACATCATTAATCATATAATTAAGTGTAGTCAGGATAGCCAGGTTTTCAATTTAACTCACAATAGTAGTAGTATATCTTAATGTATCGTAAGTTAGCATAATTAATGTAATGTAATACCAGACACTATTCATAAATAAACATTTAAAATTGTTTATTTATAAATGGCTGAAAATATAATATAAAATAAGCACTAAAACTGCGTTTTTTATATTATACCGTAGTAAACAACGAATAAAAAAACAAATAAATACAAAAAAAAATATCAGTGTACTTAAACGTACTTAAATGTCATAGATAATGGAATTTATTATTGGTGTTTTTTACGGGAACTCATTACAATATCCCGTTTTTGCGTCGTATCCATTTTAATAAATATATTTTAAAGAAAAAATATATGCAATCATCAACAATTCTCGTATTGTCGTTTTGCAAAATCAATTATGTTCATTTTAAGTCAGATTAAGTAAAAATAAACGAAAATACATTAAAAAAATCAATACTATAAAAATGTCTTGTTAAAACTGGGGTAAAAATTAAAATAGGTTTCAATATTTAGGTAACTTTGGTAAATCAACCACTGACAGCGCATAAATTTATGTCTACTTTATCGTATTCCCTAGCCTCTGTAATGTCACAATAGGGCATTTGCGTTGTTACAAACGTTTTGTTAAATTATCGTTAACATTACTCTGTTTTTCGCAAAAACTTTACCCAATTGGTGTAATTCTAGTCTTATCTTTTTTATCCTTAAAAAATAATGTCGTGATTGATCAAAAAATGTTGTTGTAGGTACGTTTTTGGAAACAGTAAATTGTAAAAATTAAAAGGAAAACTTGTATAAATCAAAATTATTGTAACTACATATTTCGGCGTAAAAATATGTAAAATTCAAAATGTTTAGACGTTAGAATAAAAATTTACGGATTAGGTAGAAGTCAAAATTCGTGTTTGGCATGCTGTATTTAAACTTAAAAAAGTAAAAATTAAACAAAATTGTAAATAAATTTTAGAAATGTGATGTGACGATATTACTGTACCTAATCGATGTTTAGGCGAATAAACATACATGTTGGATATTTCATAAATCTCTTAAGTAACGAGTGTTCACGACAGAGAATATTTTGTTTTATTTTTTGTAATTTTATGTTATTTTTATCATTATTTCTCGTGTATAGAGCTGTACCCTATAATTTTAAGTTAAATAATTATTAATATAAAATGATGCCATGTTTTTAAGTAATTATTTTAGATTTACTCGATGTGTTTATTAAATATTATATTTTTTATAAAAGTTATTATTTTTTTTTGTACTCGATATTTAGTCAAAATAAGAACTGCTATGTAATTTATAGTTAAGTTTAGCGTTGTTATGTTAAGCAATATTTTTTTAGTTATTACTTTATTGAACAAATTTAATTAACCCATTAATTTTATTGTGAAAAAAATATTATTTTAACAACGGAAAATGCTTACTGTGTCATTAAATTGAGAATAGTGACTATTATTGCCGAAACGGTTAGCTATAATTATTTTAAAAAATAAAAAGGATGATTCATAGGTGCGTTTTTTTTTATATCCCATCGATTTCTTTCAGCTTAGTTGATTTGGTTTCTAGAGTTTTATTTTACCTGTTTTATTGTTCCGCAATTACTTATTGGCTAAAAAGTACTTAAAATATGAAAGTAAATCAGATAAAAGTTCTTCAATGACTTCAATGATAAAGTAAGTATAATTATCAATTGTAATCAGAAAGAATTCAGAAGAAAATATTTTTTAAACGACAGGTAGCGCCATCTGTTGTTGAGTAGCTGAACTAAACGCAAATATGGCAATCTCGTAAGATTCTTATTAGATACAAAATTGCTGCTAAATGGGGAAGTTTTTAAAAATACTGAAATATCACTCAATTATATTATTTTTCTCATTAGAATTTTGATTTTAACACACTTCATTTGAAGATGGTACCGCTAACGGTAAACCTAGAAATATGATAATTCTAGAAATGTGACATACGAGAAGACAATCAAGCTTCAACTATTTAGTCTGCCTAGCCTTTTCCCAACTATGTTGGGATCCAGCTTCCTCCCTGACATGTAGCTGAAAACCACTATTTATCATGGAGCGACTACCTACCTTCACTACCCACTTCCTACCTTACGAAACTATATCGTATAATTCAAAGGGTAGGGCTTAATGCCTATGGCATTAAGTCCGCCTCTGTACATTTGTGTGCTTAAAGTGTTAAATAAATAAATAAATAAAGGGTCCTTTGGTAAAACTGGTCGTCAGACTTTCAGGATTTTCACTACCCTCGTAGTATTTTCAGACTATCAAAAATATAATATAGGTAAGTGACATAATCCAGAATTAAATTAATCCAGCTTATAATGTAAAAAAGGGCGACTAGATTATAATTAGATATTATTACCTACCGGTTGCAGCGTTCGCCTATAGGTAGATAAACAAGGTAATAAGAATATCCTACCAACATTAATCTAAAGTGAACGCGTAAGCCGCCCTCCGACGGTGCGCCATATCGCGGACGCACGCGCACGACGCACCGTGGGAAACCTAGCGTGCGTGGTAGCGCAGACGCGCGTTGTGGTGCGTCCTCGTGCGGGCTGGTGCGCGTCCGCGATATGGCGCACCGTGGGAGTTGGCTTTTAGAAGTTTGTTGTTCAAACATGCCTAAAGCGTAAGTACATTGCCCTCCCATACATAGCTATTTAAAACAGTTATTTGTAAGTAAATAATATTGTAAAAGCCAATTTTTTATTTTTTGTTAAGACTAGTTAAGTAACTTTGGTTTATTTTTTGCCAGATCTTCACCTCCATAGAAAACTAAGGCTGCCTGTCCACTGGAGCGGAGAGGAGAGGAGAGGAGCGGAGATGTGCCATTGTTAACCAATCAAATCTAAACTTAGGGGCGGAGTCAAGATTCTATTGGTTAATATTGGCACATCTCCGCTCCTCTTTTCTCCTTTCCGCTCCAGTGGACAGGCAGCCTAATATCGGGAATATCGGGATAAAAGTATCTTATGTTCTAACCCAACATAGGATCTGGTATGTCCACCGAAGCGGAGAGGAGAGGAGAGGAGCGGAGATGTGCCAATATTAAGGCTGCCTGTCCACTGGAGCGGAGAGGAGAAAAGAGAAGCGGAGATGTGCCAATATTAACCAATAGAATCTTGACTCAGGATCACTGATCTAAACTCAGGGGCGGAGTCAAAATTCTATTGGTTAATATTGGCACATCTCCGCTCCTCTTTTCTCCTCTCCGCTCCAGTGGACAGGCAGCCTAACCAATAGAATCTAAACTCCGCTTCAGAGACCAGGTGCGATTCTATTGGTTAATTTTGACACATCTCCGCTCCTCTCCTCTCCTCTCCGCTCCAGTAGACAGGCAGCCTAACCCATGTGCCAAATTTCATTCAGCTGGATTAGTGTGAAAGTATAACAAACAAATTAACATACACAAAATCAAATCATTTCTCTTTATACCTAATTATAATAATAGTTTAGATAAAATATTTTGATTTTTAAAATGATTGAATGAATTTGGACGAATTTTGGTGCACGGGTATGTCGGGTAGGTACTTAACTAGATCATGATCAATCATGATCTGCCATGCATGATCATGATCTTAGGAAGTGTTCCATTTCATGTTCAAACCGAAACACTGCAAGAACGTTTCTTGACGAGAGAACTTAGCTAGCTTAGATAGGGTGGTAGACTGGTAGTACTTCGTCAAACGAGCTCTTTCACAACTCATCCCACCAATTTTTTAATATAAAAAAGTAAGTTTAAAAACTAAAACCCGACTACTGAAAAATCACGTTCTAAAAAGTATGAAACAAGAAAATATTTCGGACAGAAATCAAGACATGTACAAAAATGGTCAAAGTAAAGCCGTAGTCGCATGCCATTATAATTTTGCAGCCGACATGCATGCGACTACGGCTTTACTTTGACCATTGCTCAATGTGGTCGTCAAGCCCTTTCATTTGATACCAAACATGGTATGATTAAAAACATTATTTTTTTTCATTCGTCACTTTATGTCCTCTAGTCTGTCTTTGTGGCGCCATATTAAATTTAATGTAACGTCACATAGCCTATAACCAGCGGACAATCAGGACGCTTCCAACGATACCTCATTTGTCAAATTATGATCAGTGGTTTAGAAGTTATGAGGTTACAGATGAACATATTATTTCCCTAAAATAATAAAAATAGATGACACCCCCATTAAAACGTTTTTTCGAGACCACGTCAGCATGTAACACTACTCTACTTCACCAAAACATTGCAGGTTTGCTAAACAAACAAGAGCAATTAGAACTATGTCTAAATAACTTTCAAGAAAACGGTACTTCAATAGACATTATTTGTCTTACTGAGACCTTTGTCAAATCAGGCGACGAGCACAACATCTATATAAAAGATTATAATGTAGCATGTAACTTTTCAAGAAAAAATGAAAAACGCGGTGGGGTTTGCATATTAACTAGAAAATCTATAGAATTTAAACAAATAAATATTTGCGAAAGCATGTCAACTGAAAAACAATTTGAATGTTGTGGAATAGAAATACCTACCATGAAATGCATAATTGTATGTTTATACAGAATCCCAAACTCCAGTACAAAAACATTCCTTAAGAAACTAGAAATTCTACTTCATAAATTAACTTCACACAGGAATAAAAAAATTATCATAGCGGGGGATATAAACATCGACACTCTTAAGTCAAGTATACCTTCAGAGGACTTAAAAAGCATCCTATTGAATAATAATTTACAAATACACATTAAAAACCCAACGCGTAAAGATTCATGCATTGATCATATATTTAGTAATATCAAATACGCAAAAGGCGAAGTTCATTCACTATTTCTTTCAGATCACAACACCGGTCAAACCCTATCTTTTTCGTCAATCCAAGAACAAAGATTACCCTTCTGGTATGAAATGAAAAGGGACTTCAGCCTAGAAAATACTTTAAAGTTTAAAGATGTGTTATCTAAATTAACCTGGTCCGAAGTGCTAAGGCAAGAAAATTTTAATAAAGCTTTTGATATATTTCACGAAACTTTACAATTATATTACAACCTTTGCTTCCCAATAAATAAAGTTAAAATACATTCCAATTTTAACGCTCCCAAATGGATCACAAAAGGATTGAAAATATCAGCCTGTCACAAAAGAACAATGAGATACCGTTACTACAAAAATTCCACTGATGACAACAAAAAAGCCTACACAAAATATGATAAATTATTTAAAAAATGCATATCTAACTCTAAAAAACAAAACAATAATACATATTTAAAAAATGCAAAAAGTAAATGTAAAGCCACATGGGATATCATAAAAAATAAAACAGATAATATAAAAACATTTGAAACAATAAAATCAATAGATAGTAATAAAAAAAGCGTTGAATGCCCAATGAAAATTGCTACTGCCTTCAACGATTTCTTCATATCTATAACAAATAAGGAGAATAACTCTCGTCCAAATTACAAGTTAATAGATTCATCAAATTCGACTATTTATCTGAGACCCACCTCCTGTGAAGAAGTTTCAAGAACCATAAATTCACTTAATAACACACGAGCTGTTGGTTATGATTGCATCTCTACAGCCATATTAAAAAACTGCAATAAAGAATTATCAGACATTTTAAGTCACCTTATAAATCTATCGTTTACGCAAGGAACCTTTCCAGAAAAATTAAAATCATCAATAGTAAAACCATTTCACAAAAAAAACTCTAAACAAGATATGAACAACTATAGGCCCATCACATTAATCCCGATTTTATCTAAAATTTTTGAAAAAATAGTGCACTCTCGAATAATGAATTTCTTAAACAAATTTAATTTAATAGTAAATAACCAAAATGGTTTTCAAAAAGACAAATCTACAACACTTGCTGCATTCTCACTAATACAAAAAATTACAGAAAACATCGATAAACGTAATAGAGTTGCTGCCATTTTCTTTGACATGAGCAAAGCATTCGATTTCGTTGATCACAAAATCTTGCTCAACAAATGCGAGCTATATGGAATCCGAGGCAAAGCACTCGATTGGATTGAAAGCTACCTAAGCGACAGAAAACAATGTGTCGAAATAAACCAATTAAATGATCAACTTGTGTCTACCCCATTCAGATCTACTTTTAAAGTAAATAAGTTCGGTGTTCCCCAAGGAAGTGTACTAGGCCCTCTTCTCTTCCTTATTTATATAAATGATATTCCTCAAGTAACATCACATCAGTGCATTCTATTTGCGGACGATATTTCGGTTATAGTACCACAAACTTCAGAAAGCAACTACGAACATTCATTAAAAAACACTGTAGAATCAATAATGAACTGGTTAAAGGACAACAACTTAACAGCTAATATTTCTAAAACCAAAATTTTACAATTCTCTAATTATAACAATACTCAAATAAAACCCATAGACCTATATTATAAAAACACCAAAATTGAAGAAGTACTTGATACAAAATTTTTAGGTATTATCTTAGATAGACATTGCAATTGGAAAGCACATACAACTCGCATATGTTCTAATTTAAACAAATTTGTCTTTGCTCTGAAAAAGCTTAAGAAGGTAGCGAGTCAAAAAACTGCTATGACTGCGTACCATGGCTACGTCGGGTCCGTTCTTAGATACGGTCTTCTTTTATGGGGTAATTCTTCTCAGGCTAAAAATGTCTTTATCACACAAAAAAAATGTGTCAGAGCAATCTGTGGGGTTGGACCGTTTCAATCTTGCAGACCTTTATTTAAGAAATTAGGATTACTAACTCTACCTAGTCTGTATATATTAGAAGTAGGATTATTTGTTAAAAAGCACTCCGAGCGATATACTAAAGCCATAGTAAATAAAAAATTCCTTTCAAGAGATCCAACCCGACTGGCTGTCACAAGATGTAGAAGCACACTAGTTCAGAACAATTGTTACAATATGTCTGTCAAAATCTATAACCAAATACCCAAACAGATTAGAGAGCTACCACTAAACTACTTTAAAAATAAACTTAAGAAATGGCTCTATAGTAATGTGTTCTATACAATAAGTGAGTTCTTAAATTATAAGCAAAGTTCGAGATATGATCTCACTAGTAATGTAAATAAATAACATAATTTTAAGGATTTAATTTTTTTTTACCTCATGATCTCAATAGAAGTGTTTTCCTACATCATTGTATATCATTTTATTATAAGGTACTTTTTTATTTTTTTTTGCATGCTGAAATGTGTAAGTAAGCAAAATATGTGGAACTTCTTATATTTAAGTTACTGTTAAGACCTTTTATGTACCATATTTTATGCAAAATAAAGAAATTCTAATTCATATATACATACATACATATCGGTCAAAATCATAACCCTCCTTTTTGCTTCGCCGAAGTCGGGTAAAAAATCTTAAGTTTACTAATCTGTTATCTGTTATTATTTATTATAGGATAATAAAAAAAAGTGTTTGGTTCAGTTTTGTAAAATTTATACAAGTGGCATCTAGTTTTGAATATAGGCACTTCTTCACAACGCAAGTTTTCAAGTATTGTTCATATAAACAATTCTTGAACACCGCGCCATCTATTTAATAGGATTAGTACTAACTAGTTCAAAGTGGTCGAACTGCGCCATCTGTGTGGATTGATTATTACTAGCAATATGTTGAGCATTCCGTTGCAATCATGAGGTTTCTGTTACCCTAAATTGTTTAGCAATGAATTCAAAGATGGCGTTGTTAGTAGTAAGGTTGGTTTTAAATTATTTCTGTCTGATTGATTATTTTAGAATATTTTAATTAATGCCTCTTTTTGTTCGATATCTAGAAATATAATACTCAGTTTATTGTCTCTTAAATGAATTTATTGCGTTGTGTGATTCACAGTAAAGAAAAGATTGGCATTATTCAGATTTCTTCCCTTCACAACAGACTCATGTTGCATTCATTATTTTCTTGATGATAATCTGGAGTCTATGCCATCCAAAGGATTGAAGACAAATCGGCAACACTAAAAAAGTGATATCTGTCATTGAATTTAAGATTGATTCTTATCATAACATCACGACTGTATTCCCCAAAAGAATAGGCAGATGTGTACCTATCTAGTACACCGACATTTCGCCAGTTTAAGGCTGCCTGTCCACTGGAGCGGAGAGGAGAAAAGAGGAGCGGAGATGTGCCAATATTAACCAATATAATCTTGACTCCACCCCTGAGTTTAGATTTGATTGGTTAATAATGGCACATCTCCGCTCCTCTTTTCTCCTCTCCACTCCAGTGGACAGGCAGCCTTAAACTGGCGAAATGTCGGTTAACCAATCAAATCTAAACTCAGGGGTGGAGTCAAGATTCTATTGGTTAATATTGGCACATCTCCGCTCCTCTTTTCTCCTCTCCGCTCCAGTGGACAGGCAGCCTAAGTCTCTAGTAATAGGGGCGAGCCTATTCCCATCAACTAGACACAAACCAGACCCCGGGCTGCTATTCATAAATTCCAGTTGGAAAACCCAATACTTAACACTTTGCCCGATCAGCACGGGTAGCATGACCACCGTAGAAACGGGTTTTGTCGACGGAAGAATAGACAAAATGACAGATTGTGATTGTTTATCTGTCATTTTGTCTATTCTTCCGTCGACAAAACCCGTTTCTATGGCGGTCATGCTACGCGTGCTGGTAATTGAACCCAGGACCTAATGCTCGCGACCACCAGACCAATGAGGGAACCCGAGGAAAGATTGATTTATTATTTTTAATCCGTTTGTTCAGACTCTGAGGCCATAGTCGAATTCTGAAGGTTCACACGGCAACATATCAATCTATACATTTCCAGTTTCAGCTGGTCTGCTGACCTCGCATTGTACGGAATTTACTTACAATGCGAGATCACCATAAACTGGAAATGTATAGCTTTATATGTAACCGTGCGTACAGTCACGAGCACCAATATGTATCCACTTAGCAAAATTCAAAAGCGATTTTCTCGTGGAATATTGACTGCAACTTTGTTATAAGGTCTATTTCATATTTATAGGTATGGGTTCCAAAATACAATATTCGTAACATCATAAAATATAAAAATAAAAGGTAAATCGGTAATGGATGTATTTTTTAAAAAATTCTTTGACAATATTTTTTTTTGTAAATAAACTATTTCAGAAGCCTAAAATGAGAAAATAAATAAATAAACTTGGATGTAAACGCAATTATTTATTTTAAATATAATACAGTTGCGATCCATGCCATAAAAGACAAGCAAACAATAATATAAAATATTTTTATACTTTATGAAAATAATTATGTACCTATCAGTACCTATCATAATTATTTTCATAAATGAATTGGCAAGGTACCGTCATAATATTAATCCTTTTAAATAGTTCCCTAAGAGATTCGCAGCGACGCAGATTATATATGGCGCTGACAGCTCTCTTTTGCAAAATAAAGATGGATTCAATGTCAGCAGCCCGACCCCACAGTAAAATGCCATACGACATAATGCTGTGGAAGTAGCTAAAATAGACCAAACGCGCGGTTTCTACATCTGTTAACTGTCGTATAAATCTAACAGCATAGGCGGCCGAGCTTAGCCACCCCGCAAGGGATGTTACACAAGTGTACAAGTAGGAGGTAAGCAGCTTCATACATTTGAAACTCACACAAAACAAACTTAAAGATAAGAATTTTGTTTCCTCCTACCCACATTCTACTGTTAATCTGATGATCAATGGCGATGCGATGACGATTTTAATGACCAATGACTTGTAACTACCAAAAGTACATCATGTGAGTCCCTCTTTCAACAGATATTTGTAGACGATGTCATAGTTCTTCTGAAACTATTCAACACATTACGGGAGCATGTAAAGCAATAGTTCAGACTGACTATAATCAGGCACGATCAAATAGCCAACAAAATTCATCAAAAACTTGCCATTAAAATTATAAATTAATTACTACACCTCCAGTACCTTACTACAAATACATTCCAGAAACGGTTCTTGCGGCGCACAACTAACCAATAACACGATGTTGCTCCCAGCGTCGCCGTGATTCGCGCCAAAACCACAATGACACTCAGGCCCCATACGGAAACTATGTGTACTACGAAAGTAACCTTATCGCACCAAGTGACGGGGTGCTTTAGGACAGTTATTACATATTTAACTCATTAATGCAATTTTGGTGCGATGTGTTGTCACATTTGTACATTTTTATGATCCGATATTTTTTGGTGATTTTGCTCAAACTCTCCCCAGAGGTTGTCTAACGTCTCTACCCGTTTCCTCAAGTATTCGGAATTTTTGCAAGAATCCAAGTCCTTGTTGAAATTCACCTTTATTGTAGTGAAATTGGTGATGATTTCAGATTGACGGGCAAAAAGAGCTTCCATGATGTAGATAAAGGAACAGTCTTACTTGGTTGCATGATGATCCACATAGCTGTTTCCACCTGATGCTGCTCCCAAAGGGGTTGATAGCGGACGCACTCGCGCCGCCTGATGATGAGCGTCACAGAGCCCGATCATGTTGATGTCACGCCGTGATATGCTTACCACGACCGTGATGTTGACCTAAGCTATATTTGCTCAAGTCAAGGATGAAGTGTGTTTTTTACTGATTGAGTCCACACTAGTTTGATCACAGAACCTTGAGTCCAAACCGTGCCTCAAGCCAGTACGCGCGCTAGTTCAAAGTACCGCGACGAGGTCCTATAATGCTCGAAGTACCAAAAAAAATGTAGGGGATCCCTACACTTAGTGATATGATAACGGGGCGATTCTACCTATTGGGATGATGAAATAAAACCGACTACCGTGAATGTTCGTTAAACACTGATTTATTGAAATATATTTTTATATATATTATTTGCAATAATAGGTACAAATGCTGTGTGTGCAGAATGCACGGCGCGTAAGTCGGCAGAGTAATGTACGGTTCCGTACAATTTCAAATTGTAGCACTACGAGTTTGAAATTGTACGGAACAATTTCAAACTCGTGGTGCTACAATTTTAGCGCATGTCCTTGCTAAGAATGCATCCTCTGACGGTAGTAAATATTTTGACCTTGATGATGAATTACGTGTGCACACCCCGCTTTCTATGTCAAGTTCTTGTCTCATAATAAATACGAAGGAGAAGCGCTGAGTAGGTATGTGTAGTCGGGATATCAAACACGACAAGTGGTAAACCCTGCAGCAGGTCTGGAAGCTGTCCATTGAAGCGGAGCAAGGCAGCGGAGTGGAGCGGAGTTGCGAACAGTGTTTGTCAATTGATGCGGAGCGAGTCAGCGGAGCGGAGTTACGGCCTGTGCGGAGTGAGGTAACGGAGCGAGGTAGAAGAGCGGAGTTGCAGAGTGTGCGGAGCTGAGCGAGTTACTAGAGCCGACTGCAATACCTCGCAGCCGGTTTTTTCTACTTCCCCGCTCCGCTTCCCCACTCCGCTTCCCCACTCCGCTTCCCCGCTCCGCTTGCCAGTTTTGTATGAATTTTTAAACTAGTTCGCAAATCCCTGTCCACTGAAGCGGAGCGGAGATTTTATGCAATTCCAGTGGTTAAGGCTGCCTGTCCACCGGAGCGGAGAGGAGAGGAGAGAAGCGGAGATGTGTCAATATTAACCAATAGAATCAAAACTCCGGTCCAGAGGTGCGATTCTATTGGTTAATTTTGCCACATCTCCGCTCCAGTGGACAGGCAGCCTAAGGCTGCCTGTCCACCGGAGCGGAGAGGAGAAAAGAGGAGCGGAGATGTGTCAATATTAACCAATAGAATCTTGACTCCGCCCCTGAGTTTAGATCAGCGATCCTGAGTCAAGATTCTATTGGTTAATATTGGCACATCTCCGCTCCTTTTTTCTCCTCCGCTCCAGTGGACAGGCAGGCTTAGACTACTTGTCCACTGGAGCGGAGAGGAGAAAAGAGGAGCGGAGATGTGCCAATATTAATCAATAGAAAGGATCACTGATCTAAACTCCGCTCCAGAGCTACGATTCTATTGGTTAATATTGGCACAGCTTTTCTACGCTCCTCTCCTCTCCGCTTCAGTGGACAGTCAGCGATGGGGGGGAAGGGAATTAGGTCGTGGACCTCCTACTGCGCACACTCCGAAGTAGGTACAGTCTGAGATAAGAAGTTAAAGTTTCTTATGAAAAAGATCTTAGTTTTTTTAGGTAATTGTATGAATAAACAGCATTCGTTAGATCATTATCTACTTAAAAAACACGAATCCAACTGACTGGGGCTGCCTGTCCACTGGAGCGGAGAGGAGAGGACCTCAGGCCCCAATTTTCTGCCTAGCCATTCAAAATTGCTGTAAAAGGTGTCACGCCAGCATTTATTTATTTTATTTATTTAACACTTTAAATTAAAATGTTCTAAAATAATCAATCAGACAGAAATAATCTAAAATCAACCTAACTACTAACAACGCCATCTTTGAATTCGTTGCTAAACAATTTAGGGTAACAGAAACGTCATGATTGCAACGGAATGCTCAACATATTGCTAGTAATAATCAATCCACACAGATGGCGCAGTTCGACCACTTTGATACTAGTTAGTAATATTAAATAGATGGCGCGGTGTTTAAGAATTGTTTAAATGAACAATGCTTGAAAACATGCGTTGTGAAGATGTGCCTATATTCAAAAATAGATGCCACTTGTATAAATAAAATTTATAAACAAAACTGAACCAAACACTTTTTTTATTATCCTATAATTAATAGCAGATAGCAGATTAATAAACTTAAGATTTTTTATATTTAAAAGTTGGGGGGATGAGTTGTGAAAAAGCTCGTTCGACGAAGTACTACCAGTCTACCACCCTATCTAAGCTAACTAAGTTCTCTCGTCAAGAAACGTTCTTGCAGTGTTTCGGTTTGAACATGAAATGAAACATTTTCTAAGATCATGGTCATGCATGGCAGATCATGATTGATCATGATCTAGGTAGGTACCGACATACCCGTGTACCAAAATTCGTCCAAATTCATTCAGTCATTATAAATTCAACCTCAACGGACCCGGCAAACGTTGTAGTATGAGCCTTCTTAAAGAAATAGGCGTCACCCTTCAAGTGACTATTTATTTCGACCTTACTCGTGGGAACAATACGAATGAAACTAATAAAACTCCAAATAATCCTAACAAATAAGACAGACACCGTAGTAACAGTCGCAGCAGGTAAAACCAGTGACAAACTCAAAACAATGAATCAGAGCCAAAAAATAATGCGGAAAACTCTTTAAATCAGTGGCAAAACGATCAAGTACCTCTTAAAAGTCACAAAAAAGAAAGGAAACAAGCCCGATACGCAGTGACAGTACAAAGAAATCAAAGAATACATCCACTTTCGCAGTGCCTACGAACAACAAATTCGACATCCTCAACAGTGAAGAAACGGAAGAACCGGTCTCAGTCTCGAAGTATATACCTAAACCGGAACCTATTTTTGTGACAGGAGTCATGGATGTTATAGACCTAAAAGCCACTCTAAATAAAATTGTTGACAATTACTTATACAAAATGACAACATTAAGATCTGGCCATACATTAAGTTAATGCCCAACGATATACAAACTTATAAAGCAATCCGAGAGCAGATTATAACAAAAAATATATCGCATTAGACTTATAAACTAAAATGTGAAAGAGCATATAGTGTTGTACTACGAGGACTACACTCCACAGAAGACACCTCTCTAATTAAAAATGAATAAAATTAAGATGAAAAATGTTTATTTATCCCAAAACAGTTACATGGATTATAAATGAGACAGCCCCAACACAAGTATTACCAATTACTTACTGGGGAGTAGGGTCGCTCTTTCCCTTAATTATTAACAATATTGAGACGATTCTTTACAAAAGGTAACAGAAATTAAATTTAGGAAGAAAAGATAACAGTAAATGACTTATAAACTAATTTGCAGCTCTTTGTGTGATAGTAGTTGTATGCTTGTGTGAAACTGTATGTGTGTCTTATTTTGACAGAGTTTGTGTTGATGTTGTGTGTGTATGTGTTAGTTTGTGTGTGTGGGTGTGTATGTGTATGGGTGTGTTCTTTGAAGTGCGGATGTATTCGAAGCGCGAATGTAAAATTAAACTCTGTGAGTTTCCCTTCACTTCCCTTCCATCAACAACGTAAGAAAAAAATTATGTGTGTGTTATGTGAAAAAAAACCCGAAAATGTTTAACCAAGTCTAGCCAAAACTTGCTCAGTTTTCTCGTATGTTAGGGTTTTAAGCCACTCGGTTATTATCTTTTTGCATACGTGTGAGACCTCTGTTTGTCGTGCTTTTGTTTGTCGAGTAAAAGTTGTGTCGCGCTATTGTTCGTCGATCAAAAGTTTCGTCGTCCCATCGATAGTCGTGAAAACAATCGGTCGCAATAACGTTCGTCGATCAAAAGTTTCGTCGTGCCATCGTTTGTCGTGAAAACAATCTGTCGCGCTAACGTTCGTCGAGCTGATGTGCTGTCGCACCGCTGATGGTCGACCTATCGTACTGTCGCTCCAGCATTTGTCGCGCCTTTGTTTGTCGCAACTTTGATACGGAGTCGATGAAACCTTAATTTTACGTTGATTTTATTATACTCGTAAATGTAGGCTGATTGGGTTGCATACTGACGCCGTGCAAAAGCGGTCCGGACCCTTTGGGAGTAAGCCACTATATCCTTTCGTCTTTTCTCCTGCCTGTCTTGGTTAAATGGGATAGATTTTTTCAAATATAGGTTAAGAAATATAGTTTTCTTACTGAAAGTAAGCCACTGATTCTATACATATAGATCGACTGTGGGGTATCAAAATTCAAAATTCAAAAGTCATTTATTTAAACAAGGCTGAGAATCAGCACTTTTCGAACGTCAAAATTACATAAGACAGTCCCCCAAAAACGCCCGCCCTTCACCACTTCCTAGTGCTTTTAGCTAGGAAGAAGAAGTGGCGCAACAAACTCCCCAGCAGCACAGCTGTCTGTTCAGTTAGAAAAAAAATGATTTTATATAAGGTGCTAACAAATTAAGTACCAATACTTTTAGAGCTGATAGTACTCGTCTCTAGGAGTAGACTTAAGTATGAAACATTTAAAAGTTTATGTTACTTTTTGGAGATAATTAGGGAAACAACGTTACTGCGAAAAAACACCCTGTTAATGAGATAGTCAACAATCCGTAATTAATTCAAAATTCAAAAATTCAAAAGTCATTTATTCAAACTAGGCTGAGAATCAGCACTTTTCGAACGTCAAAATTACATAAGACAGTCCCCCAAAAACGCCCGCCCTTCACCACTTCCTAGTGCTTTTGCTGGAGAGAAGAAGTGGCGCAACAAACTCCCCAGCAGCACAGCTGTCTGTTCAGTTAGAAAAAAACTTGATTCTATACAATAGTATGCAAATCATTTACATTACTCAACACAAATCATTAAATAAAAAAATATATTTGCCATAATGAAAGCTAGCACACGCCAATGTACCAAAAAAAAAAAAAAAAAATATCGAAAGCTAAACTCAAGCGAAAATGAATACTAAAAAAACTAAAAACGTAAACAGAACTTAATACCCGAATTATAAAGCCTCCAGGTATAAAGGGCGTGCCCGCTTACATATAGCTAATAAAACTGTAACTCGAAGTCACATAATTATGATAAACTAGGACCATCGAAGAAAAATAAATCAACAGTTAGGCAAGAATAATATAATGATCTTCTGTCGAGGTCGCTAGCTAACCACATATTGCAATACAACTAATTAAACAAAAACATTGTAATGAGTCGATTATGTCAATAATAAATGAAAATTAAATGAATATAAATTTACTTATACAGTCAAATAAAATAACAATTATATAACTCATATGACCTATCAGTAGGTAAGCTAATTCTGGAGAAAGAACATAAATATTGTCTTGAGTTAATCACAGCGACCAACTATTTTTATAGTTTAAGTAGTCGTTGATAGAGTAGTATGCCTTTGAACAAAGGTTGGATTTTACTTTAGCTTTAAACGCATTAAAAGGCAAATCTAGCAGAGAAGTGGGTAGCTTGTTATAAAAGGTTATACCAAGCCCAACAAATGAATTATGAACCTTATGAAGCCGGTGAAAAGGAGCTCGTAATTTGTCCTTATTTCTGGTGTTAATATTGTGAATATCACTGTTCTTAGTATATAAGTGTATATTTTGCCTAATATATAGGATATTGGCGAAGATGAATTGTGATGCCACTGTGAGAATACCAATATCCTTAAAAAAATCTCTTAGAGAAACTCTGGCACCTAGCTGGTAAATTGCTCGAACAGCTCGTTTTTGAAGAACAAATATATTTTGAATGTCAGCGGCTTTGCCCCACAGCAGAATGCCATAGGACATAATGCTATGGAAATAACTAAAATAGACTAATCTAGCAGTATCAACGTCAGTGTATTGTCTTACTTTCCTGACAGCGTAGGCGGCAGAGCTAAGCCTTCCCGCTAGACTTGAAATATGTGGGCCCCACTGAAGTTTAGCATCTACTGTTATGCCCAGAAAAATTGCCGAGCCCACAGTTTCAAGCACCTCTTTATCTAAGACGATGTTGGGTCCTAGATTTCTAACATTGGGTAAAGCGAATTTTATACATTTCGTTTTCTTGGAATTGAGAACTAAGTTATTTGTTGTAAACCAATCCGTAACCATTGAGAGTGCACTGTTTACATCGTCAAAATCATGTCTATTCCTGTCTACTTTAAAAATAAGAGAGGTATCATCTGCAAACAGTACAACTTCACAGATACCCTTTAAAAAGAATGGTAAGTCATTGATATATACTAAGAACAAGAATGGACCCAGTATTGAGCCTTGAGGTACACCTAACTGAACTGGTAACCCGGAAGATTTCACACCATTAACATCTACACATTAGGACCTATTGTGTAAATAAGAATTAAGAACATCGAGAGCTTCGTTTTGCACACCGTAATGACGCAGTTTACGCAAAAGCGTGTCATGGTGCACGCAATCAAAAGCTTTGGAGAGATCACAGAAAACCCCAATAGCATTTTGCGAGTTCTCCCATGCGTTAAATATGTGTTTCAGCAGAGCAACACCCGCATCTGTAGTCGAACGACCTTTTGTAAAGCCATATTGTTCATTATGAAGGAGGTTATTTGAATTAATATTAAGTCCTCTTTGATTATTCTATGAAACCTCCTCTTAAGTGTTTTGAGTTAATGGCCACTTCACATAAATAAATAAAATATAATGTCAATGTCACGCTATTTATTATGTCTGATTATTTAGTATAATAAACCACTAAATAACAAAAATAATGCTTTACCGCTACACAAACAACGATACCCTAAACATGGTAATTTGCTATCGCGAAGCAAACTACAGTGCGACAAGTGCTGCTAGGCTCTATGCAGAAATTTACGGTACACATGTGAATTCTCGCACAATCTACCGAGCTGAGCAAAGATATCATGACTGGGGAACGTTCACGCCTAGAGGTGAAGCCGGTAGGCCTCGATATCCGGCGCGTCTAGAAGTTTCAATTTTGGATTTCTTTGACCGTCATCCAATGTGTAGTACAGCGAAGTATTTCGCGACAGTGGTCTTACGATTAGAACTTCTGAAGAACTACGAGCACGTATTACCAACGCCTTTGAAGTCATGAAAAGAGAAAGAGACATTTTGTTGCGTGTTAACGGAAACATCCAAAAGCGAACATTATTACCTATGCATTGAAAAAGAGGGTCGCCATTTTCAACAGTTCTAGTAATGTAAATAAATATTTACAAAAACTGGGTTTTATTACTAATTACACTTTGCCTTAACTTTTCAATTTGTACTTGAAAATGAGAAAAAGAAGTACTTATTGACAATTATTATCAAAGGCTAATTGATTACTAACAGTTTTCCCGTCAATAATTGACGTTTGTCACAAACGACGATGTTCACTTGACAGAAAGTTTTTTAAAACATCTTGTCAGTTAAATGCACATGATGATTATGTTTAGGCCAAATTTTTATTTATTTATTTTGTTCCGGAAATTAAAACAAAAATATCATAAAAAGTTTTTTTAATTTCTATTCAAAGTTAATTGTTTTGATGTAATGTAACACCTCTTAAAATATTGGTACTTAATTTGTTAGCACCTTATATATTAGTATACAAAATAATGACTACGCAACAAAAACATTATTTAAATTAATAGCATTATTTAAATTAATATTATGAAATGTCGGTATAGTATTACAATACCGACATTTCATAATAACTATGACTGAAATACCGACGTGCAAAACAACGAAGTTCAAAATACCGAAAGTTTCAAATACCGATAGCCGTTATATCGAAACATGAAATACCGATGTCCAAATGCCCGAAAGGATGAAACCCCGAATGGACGAAATCCCGAATGGTGGTCAAAATACCTAAAATGATGCATCACTTACGAACTATTTATATGTCTGTATAAGTAGTATATCAGTGGGTGAAATAGGTTAGGTAAGGTTAGAACAGTGACCAACCGCGCGTGAGCTGAGCGAGCGAAGCGAGCGGTGCCGCGGCAGCGGCCGGCGAACGCTACTTCCAAGTTGCTCGTAAAATTTATTTGACCATTTTCTAAGTATCCGGGTTTTCGCAATATCCCAATTACGAAATTACTTATTGGGATATTGTAAATTATACCACTGGGGAGTATACATGGGGAAGGATGCAACATGCAAGCAGGCATACAGCAGGCATGCAGCGTGCAAGCAGGCATGCAGCATGCAAGCAGGCAAACAAGCATGCAACATGCAAGCAGGCATGCAACATGCAGCAAGCATTGTTTCTGTCACGGCTCCGGCGCTGCGGGGTTTAGGCGGCCCCACGCGAGCTTATCGTCGCAGATGGTTTTGTAGCGGTTACACCGCTACATACGAACTACGCAGCAAAGACATGACGTCACACAATTCCTGCATCGCGCAGTTAGAGTTTACCAAGCGAAAAACATAGATAAGACTATCCGAAATCAACTTGCGGGCAATTGCCCGCCATACATAACACCCGTCTGGTTGGAGAAACTACATGACTAATGAAACGTGCACGGATCTATCCTCTGACCATACGCCAGTCATATTGAATGTAGGCTCATCAGTGGTATTAATGCAACCTGCAGAATGACTATATAACAAAAATACTAACTGGGAGATGTACAGGGACATAATCACGATAGGAATTAAGCTCATAAATCCATAACGAACTGTGAAAGATATAGAAGAAGCTATTCAGAACCTCAATAAAATCAACCATGAAGCAGCCACTATCACCACACAAATGCAAAACGCTTAACGAGTATCCGAAAACGCCCGCGTGGTAGATCACGGCCCACTCCCTCTCACAGAGAGGAGGCCTGTGTCCCAGCAGAGCTTTCATCATCATCAGCCTATTAATGTTCCCACATTAATAGGCTGATGATGATGAAAGTCTTATTTCAGCAAACGATGTTTTGAAGTAAAGTTTAATGAACGCATTACGTACTGGTTAATAGGACGCCACTCACAAATGAGCACACACAGCAAGTTGACAGTCTATAAAGCCATCTTGAAACTAATATGGACCTATGGCATACAGCTTTGGGGTACGGCCAGCAACAGCAATCTAGAGATACTGGAAAGATTCCAAACTAAAACACTGAGAACCATCTTTAACATCCCTCAATACATCAGTAATAAGAACATATATCTTGACTTAAATGTACGAACTGTCAAACAGGAGATAGCGAAATATAGCGTCAACTACCAGAAAAGTCTGTCAAATCACAAAAATGAGCTTGCCCTCAGACTAAGTGGAGATCAAGGCCTGCAACATAGAAGATTAAAGAGACATAGTGTCTCATCCCTACAAGATAGATTCATCAGGATGAAATGAGACACCTACCTGAGAGGTGTCTGCCCAAGCTAAAACGCCTAAACAGATACAAGTATCAGACACAGCAGTGGCTTATTGTTGTGTCCAACAGATCCTTTTAATCGGCAAATCAAGGGCATCAAAGTCGATCAAATAACAGATAAATGGGAACTTGAAGATGAGCTCAAAAACGTTCAAGCTAAGTAGACAATTCTTGATGCTCAACATTTGCAAACCGATCATGTACTTGGTGGTGGAGATAATATCATACGACGAGGAGTTTAATCAAAAAGTTGTAGTGAGTTGAATAAAAAAAATTCATCAACGACTCACCTAGAAAAATCAACTCCGCTTATCGAAATACCATCGTTTAGCGGGAACTACACACAGTGGCCAACCTTTTATGACTTCTTGTTCACGAAGAGAATTCATAACAATAACTCTATCACTAAAGCTCAAAAGATGCAGCACCTTAAGGGAAAACTTAAGGGTGAAGCAGAACGTCTTATCTATCATCTCGATATTTCATCCGAGAATTATGAAACTGCGTGGGAGATCTTATTACATCATCATCATTTATTGTAAGAATACATATGCAGGTACTTAGATAGTTAGATACATGTAGGTAGCTAGCTTCATTAACCATAACGTTCACTAAACAATAAGTATCTATGTAATGGCGCTAGTAGTATGTAAATGAAAAAGAAAAAAATTACGAAGAAAAATCAGAGAAAGACGAAAACTCAGAAGGAGAAGAAAGTTCATTAGAGAATACAATTTTAGACCCAAATGATCCTACATACATCTGTGACTCATCAAACTCCCAAGATGATTCATATCAAACGGTGTCAGAAGCAGAAAATGAGTCTATCACAGAGGAACATGCTCCAGTGGCGGAGGTGAGTAAGCGTAAGAGAAAACCGGTAGAAAGGCATACCTTTCTACCGGTTTTCTCCTTCATTGCGGTTCATTGGTTCATAGCGTAACCAATCTCTGTATTTTGGATGAGCTGGAATCCTGTGGTGAAGAACTCAGTTATGAAGCAGCAATGAACGGACCGGAGAAGGAACAGTGGGGTCAGGCAATGACAGATGAACTGAAGGCCTTCGACGACAATCAAGCATGGAAATTCGTAGACAGGAAAGAAGCTGATAGGGTAGTGCAATGCAAGTGGGTTTTTAAGAAAAAATACGAAAGTGATAATAAAGTGCGGTATAGGGCAAGACTGATCGCTAAAGGGTTTACTCAAAAAAAACTTTTTCACAAAAAAAACAACCGACTTCCACTATAAAGTGAAAAATAACTAAAATTTCGGAAGTCGGTGGCAAAAACAAAATACAAAACCAAAGACACGGATATTTGTTATACGCCACCGACTTCCGAAATTTTAGTTATTTTTCACTTTATAGTGGAAGTCGGTTGTTTTTTTTGTGAAAAAGTTTTTTTTTCTCGCTTTTTAGTGGGTCGGTTTGTAATTAATCTAAGTTACAATAGCCTAATATCAACTGCTCATCACCTTTTACTAAATATTGCTTTTCCCGATGCAGGGACGTTGTTCGAGCCTACGCCTGCTCGTTTAGAATGAGCAAATCAACGTTGCGTGTTAATTAGTTGTAATTAGATGTAAGGATTATCTGTACTTTACTGTCATCGCCCCTTCCATTTTTGTTCGTCATCGAGGCAATACATGTTTGACTAATTATCAGCATATTTGGAGTTTCCTTGAAGAGTCACCCTAAAATTCCCCAACATTTTGGTCCATTACCGAGCCGGATTGGTAATTACATGAAGAATTGCTAAAAATCAGTGGATTTGGATAATTATCGTGGAGTTTTGCCGAGGAGGTTATAAACCGGCAACGTGACTGTGCACAAAGGACTTCAAGCTAATTTACGGTGTTAAGAATATTTTAGTTGAAATATCATCACCCAACACTCGTTCAGGTAGTACCTAGGTATTTAACCATAATTAAGGATTTAAAAAGGTTAGTGTTTTATTTACCTAAATACCTAAATTGTTCAAATTAACAGATTTACCTATTTGGATTGTGAATAGTATCTATAAATTATCATTTATCTGATGATACTTATTTTGCAAATACGATTATATGTTCTTTCTATTAAAGTTCAGTAGATATTTTGCTACATTTATAATTGTATAGCAGTATTTTAGTTAACTATTCATATTAAATAGTTATTTGTGCATAGGTTGGTGTTAGATGGATATTGCAAGTCTTAAAGTCAAGTTATTCAGTTAATTAACCCGTATTAGTCAATTTAATGTATTATTTGTTAGTGTATTGTGTTTAAAGTTCGACGTTAGGTAATTAAGTGTTCAAGTTTTGAGAAATTGTATCTAAAATCAAAGTCTATATTAAAAATCACATTTATATTCCCATAATATTTACAACAGGTAATAAGTCACTACATATTTACAGTATTAACATCTTTAGTTAAATTGTCATTCTACAGTAGCTAAACGTAGGTAACTTACATTAAGTTATTTAAGTATTGTATAAAGAGATACCTAAGTTGTTATTATAATAATTCCAGGTTGACTACATTCGATTCCCAGTATGTCCGAAGAAAGAGAACTAGTTAAAAAACGAGGAAGTTACAAAGGACGTTTAACTGCATTCATCAATTACCTTGATGCATCCAGTGACAAGGAGTTAACCAGTTGTGAGGTCAAGGAATTGCAGTTACGAATTGGAAGAATCGAGTCTTTGTATGAGCATTACGATGAGGTACAGTTGCGATTAGAATGTTTGGTAGAAGATGTCAAAGCTCAATTCTCTGAGCGTACTGAGTTTGAGTCACAGTATTACAAAGCACTGTCTAGGTCACAGGAGCTGTTATGTAAGTACAACAACGAAAATGAGTCGATGAGTAGTGAAAAATGTACCCGTATCAGTCAACGTAAGCCTGTTAAGTTGCCCACAATACAGTTACCTAAATTTAATGGGAGTTTTAGCAATTGGTTGGAGTTCCGTGACACTTATACTAGCCTCATTCACTGTAATGATGAAATCGATCAAATTAACAAATTCCATTATTTGCGAGCGTCCCTGGAAGGATCTGCTGCTGTTGTAATCCATGCGATTGAGTTTTCTGCAAGCAATTACGATACAGCTTGGAAGCTAATTTGTGATCGTTTCGATAACAAAAGGATGTTAGTTCAAAATCATGTGTCATCCTTATTTAACTTGAATGCTATTGCAAAGGAGTCCTCTGTTGCGTTGAAAGGATTGATTGATCAACTTAATAAAAATCTCCGGGCGTTGGATTCGCTAGATGAGCCCATCAAGTATTGGGACACTTTATTAATATTTATAGTAACTCGGAAGCTAGATCTATTAACTTATCGTGAGTGGGAGGAGCACAAAGGTCGTATAGACAAAGATAGCATAATAACATTCGCTGCACTCATTCAATTCATTCGGTTTCGCGCTGACTTGTTAGAAACATTAGAAACAGCACGAAATAGTAGTAATTCCACCCCCGCTAAGCCTAGTTCAAATACTAATAAGATGAAATCTATGGTTGTATCACAAGATTCTAATAATTCCAGCACTGATTTAAGTAAGTTGTGCCCGCACTGTAAAGCTGATCACGTTTTAAGTAGTTGTTCACAATTCCTGGCACTCAGCACAGACGCCCGACTCAAATTAATACCTAACTATAAAGTGTGCTATAACTGTTTTCGTGCAGGTCACTTTGCTAACCGATGCAAGAAGCCGGGATGCAAGATATGTAAGCGCCGACATAACACTTTGATTCATTCGTCGGAGAATAAAGGTATGGCGAATTCTTGCAATAATGACAACAAATCACACGGTAGCTCGTCCCATTCCGTATCAACGTCATCACCCACTGACGCCGTGGCTAGCACTAATGCGACTAATGCGAGTGCAAATAATTTAACTTTGTCCGCGGATCTCAGTTCGTTAAGTTGTGAGCGTAAACAACGCGCTGTGTTATTGTCCACCGCTCTTATCAAATTATGTGATCACAATGATCGTGAACACGTCGTTCGAGCAATGCTTGATAGTGGTAGCACATCGTTTATGACGGAACGATTGTGTACGCGGCTTAACTTAAATACTAGTCCGTTAAATGGTTCGGTCTATGGTATCAATAACGTAAGTTCTCGTGTAGGCAAAACATGTCATGTGAAAATGACGTCATTAGACAATAGTTATGCTACTAAGTTTTATTGTTTTGTTTTGCCATCATTAACGACTGTTGTGCCTTGTCGTGAAGTCGACATTTCTGACCTGAATATACCAGATAATATCTGTTTAGCTGACCCCACCTTTTACAAGCCTTCAGAAGTAGATGTCTTAATAGGAGCGGATCTCTTCTGGGACTTGGTCGGTTCACAGAGAATAAGACTAGGAGTAGGTAAGCCAGTGTTGTGTGAAACGTTGTTAGGCTGGATTGTTTCTGGCCCTGTTACCTTTAATGGTAAATTAATGACCAACAATATTTCATGCAATTTTACTCAAACAGATTCCCCTAGAAACTGTGATTTAAATAAAATTCGCACCGATTTGAAAATTCTGGAAACTCGAAGAGATTAATTCACAATCTTCACATTATTTACCCGAGGAGAAGTTGTGTGAGGAGCATTTTGTCAAGAATACGACACGTTTAGAGAACGGTCATTTCTGTGTTCGTATTCCTGTGAAGCAAAATCCTTCTATTTTAGGAGAATCTTTCCAAAGGGCTTCTAAGTGTCTATATTCCCTAGAACGCAGACTGAAGTCCAAGCCTGATTTCGGTAAGTTATATCGTGACTTCATGTCTGAATATGAGACTTTAGGACATATGACCGAAAACAAGGATAACGACAGTCCCAGTGGATATTTCATACCACACCACGGAGTATTGCGTGAAAGTAGCACAACTACCAAGCTGGGTGTAGTTTTTAATGCAACCTGTGCTACTTCTTCAGGAGTATCCTTTAATGACATGCAGATGGTGGGTCCTACAGTGCAGGACGATCTTATATCTATACTTCTTCGGTTTCGACAACACAAGTTCGTCTTGTCAGCTGATGTTGCGAAGATGTATAGATGTATATACGTCCACCCATCTGATAGGTACCTGCAACAGGTTCTGTGGCGTGATAATGTATGCGATCCTGTCAAGATTTATAAACTGAATACCGTCACTTATGGTACGGCTAGTGCACCATTTCTTGCTACACGTTGCCTCAAGCAAATAGGGATGGACTATCAAACCAATGACACAAAGATCACTTCGTGTTCTGTGGGTGAGTCATCCTCAACTAGCAGAGATAGGATTGCTGACATAATCAAGCATGATTTTTACGTTGATGACCTGTTGACTGGAGCTGATAATTTAAATGAAGTTACGTTTATTCGCACAGAGGTCACCAACGCACTAGCATCTGCTGGCATGCCGCTTAGAAAGTGGAGGTCTAACGTTCTTAAATTAGTCTCCGGAGCTTCTCAGTCGTCATTACATTTAGATATCGGATCTAATGAACCCAATAAATTATTAGGGCTTGACTGGTTTTCTAGTTCCGACGAATTTGGATTTTCTAGTTTATCGTTACCTTCTACAGATTCTGTTACAAAGCGTGATATACTTTCTGTCATAGCACGTATTTTTGACCCTCTAGGACTTTTATCTCCTTGCGTAGTCACAATGAAAATGTTTTTACAACGAATGTGGTTAGACAAGCTCTCGTGGGATGAGCCACTAACATCGGCACTTAATGCTAGTTGGAATATTATTATTAAAGCTTTGCCACTTATCAATAATTTTATTATCGTGTTCCACGACTCGTTATATGTAATGCATTTACTACACTGGAACTACATGTATTCACAGACGCATCTGAGCGTGCGTATGGTGCGTGCGTCTATGTACGTAGTGCCAATGATCAGGGTGAGTACATGGTTCGTCTCTTAGCCGCTAAAAGTCGAGTGGCACCGATTAAGCCGACCACCATTCCAAGACTGGAATTGTGTGGCGCCGTAGTCGGAGCTCGTTTGTGCGAGAAGGTTGTGAGTTCACTGCGACTAAAGTTTAGTCATGTTTATTGCTGGACTGACTCCACCGTCGTGTTGGGATGGTTGCAGATATTACCTTCTAAGCTTCAGCCATTTGTGCGCAATCGCGTTGCTGAAGTTTTAGATAAGACAGGACACTGTACTTGGCGACACATCCCAACAGCCAAGAACCCTGCAGACCTAATATCTCGTGGCGTGGATATTAGTGTTCTGCAATCTTTGGACTTGTGGTGGAGTGGTCCCAGTTTTTTTAAGCAAGTCCAGTCTCATTGGCCGTCTCAACATAAATCATTAGAGCCAGACAAGCTGCCTGAAACTCGACCTCATGTTATAATGAGCGCCAGTGTTAGTAATAATAGTCATACATTCATCGATTTTAATCGTTTTTCTAGTTATTTAAGGCTTATCCGTAGTATAGCAACAGTTTTAAGGTTTATAATTTTGTGTAGAAAAAATCCTTTTACTGGTAATTTTCTATCACAAGTCGAGTTGCAGGATGCATTAAATGTTATTATAATTAGAAGCCAAATTGAGTCTTTTCCTGAGTATAAATTACTCATTAATAATCAGAAGTTGCTTTATAAAAGCGCCCTTATAAAATTTAACGTTTTCTTAGACAATAATAAAATCATGCGTGTCGGAGGACGCTTAGCTAATTCAACTTTTGCTTTTGATAAAAAGCACCCTATTCTTTTACAGTCCACTCATAAATTTACGAAGTTACTATTCGAATTTGAACATGTAAAGCTGATGCATGCAGGCCCTCAGCTATTGCTGGCTTCAATTAGGGATTCATACTGGCCTATAGGCGGACGAAGCCTAGCTAAGAGTTGTTATCGAAATTGCGTGCGTTGTTGTCGCATGTCGGGTAGAACAGTTACTCCTCTAATGGGTAATTTGCCACAGCAGCGTCTCCTTCCAGGCGGTTATCCTTTTCAAAGCACTGGTGTGGATTATGCAGGTCCCATAATGGCTGCTAGTAGGCAAGGTCGGGGATGTAGGCTAGTAAAAGTGTACATAGCCATCTTTGTGTGCTTCACCACTAAGGCTATTCACTTAGAGCTGGTGAGTGACTTAACCAGCAATAAATATTTATTAGCTTTATCGAGATTCATCTCGCGACGGGGAAAACCGAGTGACATCTACTCCGACAACGGTACCTCTTTCGTCGGTGCCTGCAACGAACTTTCGAAGTTCCTTAAGTTTAATTGCAATTCCTTGGGCGAGCAATTGGCTAATGACGGAATTAAATTCCATTTTATACCAGCGTATACTCCTCATTTTGGCGGATATTGGCACAGCTTTTCTACGCTCCTCTCCTCTCCGCTTCAGTGGACAGTCAGCGATGGGGGGGAAGGGAATTAGGTCGTGGACCTCCTACTGCGCACACTCCGAAGTAGGTACAGTCTGAGATAAGAAGTTAAAGTTTCTTATGAAAAAGATCTTAGTTTTTTTAGGTAATTGTATGAATAAACAGCATTCGTTAGATCATTATCTACTTAAAAAACACGAATCCAACTGACTGGGGCTGCCTGTCCACTGGAGCGGAGAGGAGAGGACCTCAGGCCCCAATTTTCTGCCTAGCCATTCAAAATTGCTGTAAAAGGTGTCACGCCAGCATTTATTTATTTTATTTATTTAACACTTTAAATTAAAATGTTCTAAAATAATCAATCAGACAGAAATAATCTAAAATCAACCTAACTACTAACAACGCCATCTTTGAATTCGTTGCTAAACAATTTAGGGTAACAGAAACGTCATGATTGCAACGGAATGCTCAACATATTGCTAGTAATAATCAATCCACACAGATGGCGCAGTTCGACCACTTTGATACTAGTTAGTAATATTAAATAGATGGCGCGGTGTTTAAGAATTGTTTAAATGAACAATGCTTGAAAACATGCGTTGTGAAGATGTGCCTATATTCAAAAATAGATGCCACTTGTATAAATAAAATTTATAAACAAAACTGAACCAAACACTTTTTTTATTATCCTATAATTAATAGCAGATAGCAGATTAATAAACTTAAGATTTTTTATATTTAAAAGTTGGGGGGATGAGTTGTGAAAGAGCTCGTTCGACGAAGTACTACCAGTCTACCACCCTATCTAAGCTAACTAAGTTCTCTCGTCAAGAAACGTTCTTGCAGTGTTTCGGTTTGAACATGAAATGAAACATTTTCTAAGATCATGGTCATGCATGGCAGATCATGATTGATCATGATCTAGGTAGGTACCGACATACCCGTGTACCAAAATTCGTCCAAATTCATTCAGTCATTATAAATTCAACCTCAACGGACCCGGCAAACGTTGTAGTATGAGCCTTCTTAAAGAAATAGGCGTCACCCTTCAAGTGACTATTTATTTCGACCTTACTCGTGGGAACAATACGAATGAAACTAATAAAACTCCAAATAATCCTAACAAATAAGACAGACACCGTAGTAACAGTCGCAGCAGGTAAAACCAGTGACAAACTCAAAACAATGAATCAGAGCCAAAAAATAATGCGGAAAACTCTTTAAATCAGTGGCAAAACGATCAAGTACCTCTTAAAAGTCACAAAAAAGAAAGGAAACAAGCCCGATACGCAGTGACAGTACAAAGAAATCAAAGAATACATCCACTTTCGCAGTGCCTACGAACAACAAATTCGACATCCTCAACAGTGAAGAAACGGAAGAACCGGTCTCAGTCTCGAAGTATATACCTAAACCGGAACCTATTTTTGTGACAGGAGTCATGGATGTTATAGACCTAAAAGCCACTCTAAATAAAATTGTTGACAATTACTTATACAAAATGACAACATTAAGATCTGGCCATACATTAAGTTAATGCCCAACGATATACAAACTTATAAAGCAATCCGAGAGCAGATTATAACAAAAAATATATCGCATTAGACTTATAAACTAAAATGTGAAAGAGCATATAGTGTTGTACTACGAGGACTACACTCCACAGAAGACACCTCTCTAATTAAAAATGAATAAAATTAAGATGAAAAATGTTTATTTATCCCAAAACAGTTACATGGATTATAAATGAGACAGCCCCAACACAAGTATTACCAATTACTTACTGGGGAGTAGGGTCGCTCTTTCCCTTAATTATTAACAATATTGAGACGATTCTTTACAAAAGGTAACAGAAATTAAATTTAGGAAGAAAAGATAACAGTAAATGACTTATAAACTAATTTGCAGCTCTTTGTGTGATAGTAGTTGTATGCTTGTGTGAAACTGTATGTGTGTCTTATTTTGACAGAGTTTGTGTTGATGTTGTGTGTGTATGTGTTAGTTTGTGTGTGTGGGTGTGTATGTGTATGGGTGTGTTCTTTGAAGTGCGGATGTATTCGAAGCGCGAATGTAAAATTAAACTCTGTGAGTTTCCCTTCACTTCCCTTCCATCAACAACGTAAGAAAAAAATTATGTGTGTGTTATGTGAAAAAAAACCCGAAAATGTTTAACCAAGTCTAGCCAAAACTTGCTCAGTTTTCTCGTATGTTAGGGTTTTAAGCCACTCGGTTATTATCTTTTTGCATACGTGTGAGACCTCTGTTTGTCGTGCTTTTGTTTGTCGAGTAAAAGTTGTGTCGCGCTATTGTTCGTCGATCAAAAGTTTCGTCGTCCCATCGATAGTCGTGAAAACAATCGGTCGCAATAACGTTCGTCGATCAAAAGTTTCGTCGTGCCATCGCTTGTCGTGAAAACAATCTGTCGCGCTAACGTTCGTCGAGCTGATGTGCTGTCGCACCGCTGATGGTCGACCTATCGTACTGTCGCTCCAGCATTTGTCGCGCCTTTGTTTGTCGCAACTTTGATACGGAGTCGATGAAACCTTAATTTTACGTTGATTTTATTATACTCGTAAATGTAGGCTGATTGGGTTGCATACTGACGCCGTGCAAAAGCGGTCCGGACCCTTTGGGAGTAAGCCACTATATCCTTTCGTCTTTTCTCCTGCCTGTCTTGGTTAAATGGGATAGATTTTTTCAAATATAGGTTAAGAAATATAGTTTTCTTACTGAAAGTAAGCCACTGATTCTATACATATAGATCGACTGTGGGGTATCAAAATTCAAAATTCAAAAGTCATTTATTTAAACAAGGCTGAGAATCAGCACTTTTCGAACGTCAAAATTACATAAGACAGTCCCCCAAAAACGCCCGCCCTTCACCACTTCCTAGTGCTTTTAGCTAGGAAGAAGAAGTGGCGCAACAAACTCCCCAGCAGCACAGCTGTCTGTTCAGTTAGAAAAAAAATGATTTTATATAAGGTGCTAACAAATTAAGTACCAATACTTTTAGAGCTGATAGTACTCGTCTCTAGGAGTAGACTTAAGTATGAAACATTTAAAAGTTTATGTTACTTTTTGGAGATAATTAGGGAAACAACGTTACTGCGAAAAAACACCCTGTTAATGAGATAGTCAACAATCCGTAATTAATTCAAAATTCAAAAATTCAAAAGTCATTTATTCAAACTAGGCTGAGAATCAGCACTTTTCGAACGTCAAAATTACATAAGACAGTCCCCCAAAAACGCCCGCCCTTCACCACTTCCTAGTGCTTTTGCTGGAGAGAAGAAGTGGCGCAACAAACTCCCCAGCAGCACAGCTGTCTGTTCAGTTAGAAAAAAACTTGATTCTATACAATAGTATGCAAATCATTTACATTACTCAACACAAATCATTAAATAAAAAAATATATTTGCCATAATGAAAGCTAGCACACGCCAATGTACCAAAAAAAAAAAAAAAAATATCGAAAGCTAAACTCAAGCGAAAATGAATACTAAAAAAACTAAAAACGTAAACAGAACTTAATACCCGAATTATAAAGCCTCCAGGTATAAAGGGCGTGCCCGCTTGATATAGCTAATAAAACTGTAACTCGAAGTCACATAATTATGATAAACTAGGACCATCGAAGAAAAATAAATCAACAGTTAGGCAAGAATAATATAATGATCTTCTGTCGAGGTCGCTAGCTAACCACATATTGCAATACAACTAATTAAACAAAAACATTGTAATGAGTCGATTATGTCAATAATAAATGAAAATTAAATGAATATAAATTTACTTATACAGTCAAATAAAATAACAATTATATAACTCATATGACCTATCAGTAGGTAAGCTAATTCTGGAGAAAGAACATAAATATTGTCTTGAGTTAATCACAGCGACCAACTATTTTTATAGTTTAAGTAGTCGTTGATAGAGTATTATGCCTTTGAACAAAGGTTGGATTTTACTTTAGCTTTAAACGCATTAAAAGGCAAATCTAGCAGAGAAGTGGGTAGCTTGTTATAAAAGGTTATACCAAGCCCAACAAATGAATTATGAACCTTATGAAGCCGGTGAAAAGGAGCTCGTAATTTGTCCTTATTTCTGGTGTTAATATTGTGAATATCACTGTTCTTAGTATATAAGTGTATATTTTGCCTAATATATAGGATATTGGCGAAGATGAATTGTGATGCCAC
The DNA here is from genome assembly GCA_948150665.1 of Conistra vaccinii. Lineage (NCBI taxonomy): Eukaryota > Metazoa > Arthropoda > Insecta > Lepidoptera > Noctuidae > Conistra > Conistra vaccinii. Next base: position 7,529,937 of record OX411340.1, on the reverse strand, counting down.
TGTGAGAATACCAATATCCTTAAAAAAATCTCTTAGAGAAACTCTGGCACCTAGCTGGTAAATTGCTCGAACAGCTCGTTTTTGAAGAACAAATATATTTTGAATGTCAGCGGCTTTGCCCCACAGCAGAATGCCATAGGACATAATGCTATGGAAATAACTAAAATAGACTAATCTAGCAGTATCAACGTCAGTGTATTGTCTTACTTTCCTGACAGCGTAGGCGGCAGAGCTAAGCCTTCCCGCTAGACTTAAAATATGTGGGCCCCACTGAAGTTTAGCATCTACTGTTATGCCCAGAAAAATTGCCGAGCCCACAGTTTCAAGCACCTCTTTATCTAAGACGATGTTGGGTCCTAGATTTCTAACATTGGGTAAAGCGAATTTTATACATTTCGTTTTCTTGGAATTGAGAACTAAGTTATTTGTTGTAAACCAATCCGTAACCATTGAGAGTGCACTGTTTACATCGTCAAAATCATGTCTATTCCTGTCTACTTTAAAAATAAGAGAGGTATCATCTGCAAACAGTACAACTTCACAGATACCCTTTAAAAAGAATGGTAAGTCATTGATATATACTAAGAACAAGAATGGACCCAGTATTGAGCCTTGAGGTACACCTAACTGAACTGGTAACCCGGAAGATTTCACACCATTAACATCTACACATTAGGACCTATTGTGTAAATAAGAATTAAGAACATCGAGAGCTTCGTTTTGCACACCGTAATGACGCAGTTTACGCAAAAGCGTGTCATGGTGCACGCAATCAAAAGCTTTGGAGAGATCACAGAAAACCCCAATAGCATTTTGCGAGTTCTCCCATGCGTTAAATATGTGTTTCAGCAGAGCAACACCCGCATCTGTAGTCGAACGACCTTTTGTAAAGCCATATTGTTCATTATGAAGGAGGTTATTTGAATTAATATTAAGTCCTCTTTGATTATTCTATGAAACCTCCTCTTAAGTGTTTTGAGTTAATGGCCACTTCACATAAATAAATAAAATATAATGTCAATGTCACGCTATTTATTATGTCTGATTATTTAGTATAATAAACCACTAAATAACAAAAATAATGCTTTACCGCTACACAAACAACGATACCCTAAACATGGTAATTTGCTATCGCGAAGCAAACTACAGTGCGACAAGTGCTGCTAGGCTCTATGCAGAAATTTACGGTACACATGTGAATTCTCGCACAATCTACCGAGCTGAGCAAAGATATCATGACTGGGGAACGTTCACGCCTAGAGGTGAAGCCGGTAGGCCTCGATATCCGGCGCGTCTAGAAGTTTCAATTTTGGATTTCTTTGACCGTCATCCAATGTGTAGTACAGCGAAGTATTTCGCGACAGTGGTCTTACGATTAGAACTTCTGAAGAACTACGAGCACGTATTACCAACGCCTTTGAAGTCATGAAAAGAGAAAGAGACATTTTGTTGCGTGTTAACGGAAACATCCAAAAGCGAACATTATTACCTATGCATTGAAAAAGAGGGTCGCCATTTTCAACAGTTCTAGTAATGTAAATAAATATTTACAAAAACTGGGTTTTATTACTAATTACACTTTGCCTTAACTTTTCAATTTGTACTTGAAAATGAGAAAAAGAAGTACTTATTGACAATTATTATCAAAGGCTAATTGATTACTAACAGTTTTCCCGTCAATAATTGACGTTTGTCACAAACGACGATGTTCACTTGACAGAAAGTTTTTTAAAACATCTTGTCAGTTAAATGCACATGATGATTATGTTTAGGCCAAATTTTTATTTATTTATTTTGTTCCGGAAATTAAAACAAAAATATCATAAAAAGTTTTTTTAATTTCTATTCAAAGTTAATTGTTTTGATGTAATGTAACACCTCTTAAAATATTGGTACTTAATTTGTTAGCACCTTATATATTAGTATACAAAATAATGACTACGCAACAAAAACATTATTTAAATTAATAGCATTATTTAAATTAATATTATGAAATGTCGGTATAGTATTACAATACCGACATTTCATAATAACTATGACTGAAATACCGACGTGCAAAACAACGAAGTTCAAAATACCGAAAGTTTCAAATACCGATAGCCGTTATATCGAAACATGAAATACCGATGTCCAAATGCCCGAAAGGATGAAACCCCGAATGGACGAAATCCCGAATGGTGGTCAAAATACCTAAAATGATGCATCACTTACGAACTATTTATATGTCTGTATAAGTAGTATATCAGTGGGTGAAATAGGTTAGGTAAGGTTAGAACAGTGACCAACCGCGCGTGAGCTGAGCGAGCGAAGCGAGCGGTGCCGCGGCAGCGGCCGGCGAACGCTACTTCCAAGTTGCTCGTAAAATTTATTTGACCATTTTCTAAGTATCCGGGTTTTCGCAATATCCCAATTACGAAATTACTTATTGGGATATTGTAAATTATACCACTGGGGAGTATACATGGGGAAGGATGCAACATGCAAGCAGGCATACAGCAGGCATGCAGCGTGCAAGCAGGCATGCAGCATGCAAGCAGGCAAACAAGCATGCAACATGCAAGCAGGCATGCAACATGCAGCAAGCATTGTTTCTGTCACGGCTCCGGCGCTGCGGGGTTTAGGCGGCCCCACGCGAGCTTATCGTCGCAGATGGTTTTGTAGCGGTTACACCGCTACATACGAACTACGCAGCAAAGACATGACGTCACACAATTCCTGCATCGCGCAGTTAGAGTTTACCAAGCGAAAAACATAGATAAGACTATCCGAAATCAACTTGCGGGCAATTGCCCGCCATACATAACACCCGTCTGGTTGGAGAAACTACATGACTAATGAAACGTGCACGGATCTATCCTCTGACCATACGCCAGTCATATTGAATGTAGGCTCATCAGTGGTATTAATGCAACCTGCAGAATGACTATATAACAAAAATACTAACTGGGAGATGTACAGGGACATAATCACGATAGGAATTAAGCTCATAAATCCATAACGAACTGTGAAAGATATAGAAGAAGCTATTCAGAACCTCAATAAAATCAACCATGAAGCAGCCACTATCACCACACAAATGCAAAACGCTTAACGAGTATCCGAAAACGCCCGCGTGGTAGATCACGGCCCACTCCCTCTCACAGAGAGGAGGCCTGTGTCCCAGCAGAGCTTTCATCATCATCAGCCTATTAATGTTCCCACATTAATAGGCTGATGATGATGAAAGTCTTATTTCAGCAAACGATGTTTTGAAGTAAAGTTTAATGAACGCATTACGTACTGGTTAATAGGACGCCACTCACAAATGAGCACACACAGCAAGTTGACAGTCTATAAAGCCATCTTGAAACTAATATGGACCTATGGCATACAGCTTTGGGGTACGGCCAGCAACAGCAATCTAGAGATACTGGAAAGATTCCAAACTAAAACACTGAGAACCATCTTTAACATCCCTCAATACATCAGTAATAAGAACATATATCTTGACTTAAATGTACGAACTGTCAAACAGGAGATAGCGAAATATAGCGTCAACTACCAGAAAAGTCTGTCAAATCACAAAAATGAGCTTGCCCTCAGACTAAGTGGAGATCAAGGCCTGCAACATAGAAGATTAAAGAGACATAGTGTCTCATCCCTACAAGATAGATTCATCAGGATGAAATGAGACACCTACCTGAGAGGTGTCTGCCCAAGCTAAAACGCCTAAACAGATACAAGTATCAGACACAGCAGTGGCTTATTGTTGTGTCCAACAGATCCTTTTAATCGGCAAATCAAGGGCATCAAAGTCGATCAAATAACAGATAAATGGGAACTTGAAGATGAGCTCAAAAACGTTCAAGCTAAGTAGACAATTCTTGATGCTCAACATTTGCAAACCGATCATGTACTTGGTGGTGGAGATAATATCATACGACGAGGAGTTTAATCAAAAAGTTGTAGTGAGTTGAATAAAAAAAATTCATCAACGACTCACCTAGAAAAATCAACTCCGCTTATCGAAATACCATCGTTTAGCGGGAACTACACACAGTGGCCAACCTTTTATGACTTCTTGTTCACGAAGAGAATTCATAACAATAACTCTATCACTAAAGCTCAAAAGATGCAGCACCTTAAGGGAAAACTTAAGGGTGAAGCAGAACGTCTTATCTATCATCTCGATATTTCATCCGAGAATTATGAAACTGCGTGGGAGATCTTATTACATCATCATCATTTATTGTAAGAATACATATGCAGGTACTTAGATAGTTAGATACATGTAGGTAGCTAGCTTCATTAACCATAACGTTCACTAAACAATAAGTATCTATGTAATGGCGCTAGTAGTATGTAAATGAAAAAGAAAAAAATTACGAAGAAAAATCAGAGAAAGACGAAAACTCAGAAGGAGAAGAAAGTTCATTAGAGAATACAATTTTAGACCCAAATGATCCTACATACATCTGTGACTCATCAAACTCCCAAGATGATTCATATCAAACGGTGTCAGAAGCAGAAAATGAGTCTATCACAGAGGAACATGCTCCAGTGGCGGAGGTGAGTAAGCGTAAGAGAAAACCGGTAGAAAGGCATACCTTTCTACCGGTTTTCTCCTTCATTGCGGTTCATTGGTTCATAGCGTAACCAATCTCTGTATTTTGGATGAGCTGGAATCCTGTGGTGAAGAACTCAGTTATGAAGCAGCAATGAACGGACCGGAGAAGGAACAGTGGGGTCAGGCAATGACAGATGAACTGAAGGCCTTCGACGACAATCAAGCATGGAAATTCGTAGACAGGAAAGAAGCTGATAGGGTAGTGCAATGCAAGTGGGTTTTTAAGAAAAAATACGAAAGTGATAATAAAGTGCGGTATAGGGCAAGACTGATCGCTAAAGGGTTTACTCAAAAAAAACTTTTTCACAAAAAAAACAACCGACTTCCACTATAAAGTGAAAAATAACTAAAATTTCGGAAGTCGGTGGCAAAAACAAAATACAAAACCAAAGACACGGATATTTGTTATACGCCACCGACTTCCGAAATTTTAGTTATTTTTCACTTTATAGTGGAAGTCGGTTGTTTTTTTTGTGAAAAAGTTTTTTTTTCTCGCTTTTTAGTGGGTCGGTTTGTAATTAATCTAAGTTACAATAGCCTAATATCAACTGCTCATCACCTTTTACTAAATATTGCTTTTCCCGATGCAGGGACGTTGTTCGAGCCTACGCCTGCTCGTTTAGAATGAGCAAATCAACGTTGCGTGTTAATTAGTTGTAATTAGATGTAAGGATTATCTGTACTTTACTGTCATCGCCCCTTCCATTTTTGTTCGTCATCGAGGCAATACATGTTTGACTAATTATCAGCATATTTGGAGTTTCCTTGAAGAGTCACCCTAAAATTCCCCAACATTTTGGTCCATTACCGAGCCGGATTGGTAATTACATGAAGAATTGCTAAAAATCAGTGGATTTGGATAATTATCGTGGAGTTTTGCCGAGGAGGTTATAAACCGGCAACGTGACTGTGCACAAAGGACTTCAAGCTAATTTACGGTGTTAAGAATATTTTAGTTGAAATATCATCACCCAACACTCGTTCAGGTAGTACCTAGGTATTTAACCATAATTAAGGATTTAAAAAGGTTAGTGTTTTATTTACCTAAATACCTAAATTGTTCAAATTAACAGATTTACCTATTTGGATTGTGAATAGTATCTATAAATTATCATTTATCTGATGATACTTATTTTGCAAATACGATTATATGTTCTTTCTATTAAAGTTCAGTAGATATTTTGCTACATTTATAATTGTATAGCAGTATTTTAGTTAACTATTCATATTAAATAGTTATTTGTGCATAGGTTGGTGTTAGATGGATATTGCAAGTCTTAAAGTCAAGTTATTCAGTTAATTAACCCGTATTAGTCAATTTAATGTATTATTTGTTAGTGTATTGTGTTTAAAGTTCGACGTTAGGTAATTAAGTGTTCAAGTTTTGAGAAATTGTATCTAAAATCAAAGTCTATATTAAAAATCACATTTATATTCCCATAATATTTACAACAGGTAATAAGTCACTACATATTTACAGTATTAACATCTTTAGTTAAATTGTCATTCTACAGTAGCTAAACGTAGGTAACTTACATTAAGTTATTTAAGTATTGTATAAAGAGATACCTAAGTTGTTATTATAATAATTCCAGGTTGACTACATTCGATTCCCAGTATGTCCGAAGAAAGAGAACTAGTTAAAAAACGAGGAAGTTACAAAGGACGTTTAACTGCATTCATCAATTACCTTGATGCATCCAGTGACAAGGAGTTAACCAGTTGTGAGGTCAAGGAATTGCAGTTACGAATTGGAAGAATCGAGTCTTTGTATGAGCATTACGATGAGGTACAGTTGCGATTAGAATGTTTGGTAGAAGATGTCAAAGCTCAATTCTCTGAGCGTACTGAGTTTGAGTCACAGTATTACAAAGCACTGTCTAGGTCACAGGAGCTGTTATGTAAGTACAACAACGAAAATGAGTCGATGAGTAGTGAAAAATGTACCCGTATCAGTCAACGTAAGCCTGTTAAGTTGCCCACAATACAGTTACCTAAATTTAATGGGAGTTTTAGCAATTGGTTGGAGTTCCGTGACACTTATACTAGCCTCATTCACTGTAATGATGAAATCGATCAAATTAACAAATTCCATTATTTGCGAGCGTCCCTGGAAGGATCTGCTGCTGTTGTAATCCATGCGATTGAGTTTTCTGCAAGCAATTACGATACAGCTTGGAAGCTAATTTGTGATCGTTTCGATAACAAAAGGATGTTAGTTCAAAATCATGTGTCATCCTTATTTAACTTGAATGCTATTGCAAAGGAGTCCTCTGTTGCGTTGAAAGGATTGATTGATCAACTTAATAAAAATCTCCGGGCGTTGGATTCGCTAGATGAGCCCATCAAGTATTGGGACACTTTATTAATATTTATAGTAACTCGGAAGCTAGATCTATTAACTTATCGTGAGTGGGAGGAGCACAAAGGTCGTATAGACAAAGATAGCATAATAACATTCGCTGCACTCATTCAATTCATTCGGTTTCGCGCTGACTTGTTAGAAACATTAGAAACAGCACGAAATAGTAGTAATTCCACCCCCGCTAAGCCTAGTTCAAATACTAATAAGATGAAATCTATGGTTGTATCACAAGATTCTAATAATTCCAGCACTGATTTAAGTAAGTTGTGCCCGCACTGTAAAGCTGATCACGTTTTAAGTAGTTGTTCACAATTCCTGGCACTCAGCACAGACGCCCGACTCAAATTAATACCTAACTATAAAGTGTGCTATAACTGTTTTCGTGCAGGTCACTTTGCTAACCGATGCAAGAAGCCGGGATGCAAGATATGTAAGCGCCGACATAACACTTTGATTCATTCGTCGGAGAATAAAGGTATGGCGAATTCTTGCAATAATGACAACAAATCACACGGTAGCTCGTCCCATTCCGTATCAACGTCATCACCCACTGACGCCGTGGCTAGCACTAATGCGACTAATGCGAGTGCAAATAATTTAACTTTGTCCGCGGATCTCAGTTCGTTAAGTTGTGAGCGTAAACAACGCGCTGTGTTATTGTCCACCGCTCTTATCAAATTATGTGATCACAATGATCGTGAACACGTCGTTCGAGCAATGCTTGATAGTGGTAGCACATCGTTTATGACGGAACGATTGTGTACGCGGCTTAACTTAAATACTAGTCCGTTAAATGGTTCGGTCTATGGTATCAATAACGTAAGTTCTCGTGTAGGCAAAACATGTCATGTGAAAATGACGTCATTAGACAATAGTTATGCTACTAAGTTTTATTGTTTTGTTTTGCCATCATTAACGACTGTTGTGCCTTGTCGTGAAGTCGACATTTCTGACCTGAATATACCAGATAATATCTGTTTAGCTGACCCCACCTTTTACAAGCCTTCAGAAGTAGATGTCTTAATAGGAGCGGATCTCTTCTGGGACTTGGTCGGTTCACAGAGAATAAGACTAGGAGTAGGTAAGCCAGTGTTGTGTGAAACGTTGTTAGGCTGGATTGTTTCTGGCCCTGTTACCTTTAATGGTAAATTAATGACCAACAATATTTCATGCAATTTTACTCAAACAGATTCCCCTAGAAACTGTGATTTAAATAAAATTCGCACCGATTTGAAAATTCTGGAAACTCGAAGAGATTAATTCACAATCTTCACATTATTTACCCGAGGAGAAGTTGTGTGAGGAGCATTTTGTCAAGAATACGACACGTTTAGAGAACGGTCATTTCTGTGTTCGTATTCCTGTGAAGCAAAATCCTTCTATTTTAGGAGAATCTTTCCAAAGGGCTTCTAAGTGTCTATATTCCCTAGAACGCAGACTGAAGTCCAAGCCTGATTTCGGTAAGTTATATCGTGACTTCATGTCTGAATATGAGACTTTAGGACATATGACCGAAAACAAGGATAACGACAGTCCCAGTGGATATTTCATACCACACCACGGAGTATTGCGTGAAAGTAGCACAACTACCAAGCTGGGTGTAGTTTTTAATGCAACCTGTGCTACTTCTTCAGGAGTATCCTTTAATGACATGCAGATGGTGGGTCCTACAGTGCAGGACGATCTTATATCTATACTTCTTCGGTTTCGACAACACAAGTTCGTCTTGTCAGCTGATGTTGCGAAGATGTATAGATGTATATACGTCCACCCATCTGATAGGTACCTGCAACAGGTTCTGTGGCGTGATAATGTATGCGATCCTGTCAAGATTTATAAACTGAATACCGTCACTTATGGTACGGCTAGTGCACCATTTCTTGCTACACGTTGCCTCAAGCAAATAGGGATGGACTATCAAACCAATGACACAAAGATCACTTCGTGTTCTGTGGGTGAGTCATCCTCAACTAGCAGAGATAGGATTGCTGACATAATCAAGCATGATTTTTACGTTGATGACCTGTTGACTGGAGCTGATAATTTAAATGAAGTTACGTTTATTCGCACAGAGGTCACCAACGCACTAGCATCTGCTGGCATGCCGCTTAGAAAGTGGAGGTCTAACGTTCTTAAATTAGTCTCCGGAGCTTCTCAGTCGTCATTACATTTAGATATCGGATCTAATGAACCCAATAAATTATTAGGGCTTGACTGGTTTTCTAGTTCCGACGAATTTGGATTTTCTAGTTTATCGTTACCTTCTACAGATTCTGTTACAAAGCGTGATATACTTTCTGTCATAGCACGTATTTTTGACCCTCTAGGACTTTTATCTCCTTGCGTAGTCACAATGAAAATGTTTTTACAACGAATGTGGTTAGACAAGCTCTCGTGGGATGAGCCACTAACATCGGCACTTAATGCTAGTTGGAATATTATTATTAAAGCTTTGCCACTTATCAATAATTTTATTATCGTGTTCCACGACTCGTTATATGTAATGCATTTACTACACTGGAACTACATGTATTCACAGACGCATCTGAGCGTGCGTATGGTGCGTGCGTCTATGTACGTAGTGCCAATGATCAGGGTGAGTACATGGTTCGTCTCTTAGCCGCTAAAAGTCGAGTGGCACCGATTAAGCCGACCACCATTCCAAGACTGGAATTGTGTGGCGCCGTAGTCGGAGCTCGTTTGTGCGAGAAGGTTGTGAGTTCACTGCGACTAAAGTTTAGTCATGTTTATTGCTGGACTGACTCCACCGTCGTGTTGGGATGGTTGCAGATATTACCTTCTAAGCTTCAGCCATTTGTGCGCAATCGCGTTGCTGAAGTTTTAGATAAGACAGGACACTGTACTTGGCGACACATCCCAACAGCCAAGAACCCTGCAGACCTAATATCTCGTGGCGTGGATATTAGTGTTCTGCAATCTTTGGACTTGTGGTGGAGTGGTCCCAGTTTTTTTAAGCAAGTCCAGTCTCATTGGCCGTCTCAACATAAATCATTAGAGCCAGACAAGCTGCCTGAAACTCGACCTCATGTTATAATGAGCGCCAGTGTTAGTAATAATAGTCATACATTCATCGATTTTAATCGTTTTTCTAGTTATTTAAGGCTTATCCGTAGTATAGCAACAGTTTTAAGGTTTATAATTTTGTGTAGAAAAAATCCTTTTACTGGTAATTTTCTATCACAAGTCGAGTTGCAGGATGCATTAAATGTTATTATAATTAGAAGCCAAATTGAGTCTTTTCCTGAGTATAAATTACTCATTAATAATCAGAAGTTGCTTTATAAAAGCGCCCTTATAAAATTTAACGTTTTCTTAGACAATAATAAAATCATGCGTGTCGGAGGACGCTTAGCTAATTCAACTTTTGCTTTTGATAAAAAGCACCCTATTCTTTTACAGTCCACTCATAAATTTACGAAGTTACTATTCGAATTTGAACATGTAAAGCTGATGCATGCAGGCCCTCAGCTATTGCTGGCTTCAATTAGGGATTCATACTGGCCTATAGGCGGACGAAGCCTAGCTAAGAGTTGTTATCGAAATTGCGTGCGTTGTTGTCGCATGTCGGGTAGAACAGTTACTCCTCTAATGGGTAATTTGCCACAGCAGCGTCTCCTTCCAGGCGGTTATCCTTTTCAAAGCACTGGTGTGGATTATGCAGGTCCCATAATGGCTGCTAGTAGGCAAGGTCGGGGATGTAGGCTAGTAAAAGTGTACATAGCCATCTTTGTGTGCTTCACCACTAAGGCTATTCACTTAGAGCTGGTGAGTGACTTAACCAGCAATAAATATTTATTAGCTTTATCGAGATTCATCTCGCGACGGGGAAAACCGAGTGACATCTACTCCGACAACGGTACCTCTTTCGTCGGTGCCTGCAACGAACTTTCGAAGTTCCTTAAGTTTAATTGCAATTCCTTGGGCGAGCAATTGGCTAATGACGGAATTAAATTCCATTTTATACCAGCGTATACTCCTCATTTTGGCGGATATTGGCACAGCTTTTCTACGCTCCTCTCCTCTCCGCTTCAGTGGACAGTCAGCGATGGGGGGGAAGGGAATTAGGTCGTGGACCTCCTACTGCGCACACTCCGAAGTAGGTACAGTCTGAGATAAGAAGTTAAAGTTTCTTATGAAAAAGATCTTAGTTTTTTTAGGTAATTGTATGAATAAACAGCATTCGTTAGATCATTATCTACTTAAAAAACACGAATCCAACTGACTGGGGCTGCCTGTCCACTGGAGCGGAGAGGAGAGGACCTCAGGCCCCAATTTTCTGCCTAGCCATTCAAAATTGCTGTAAAAGGTGTCACGCCAGCATTTATTTATTTTATTTATTTAACACTTTAAATTAAAATGTTCTAAAATAATCAATCAGACAGAAATAATCTAAAATCAACCTAACTACTAACAACGCCATCTTTGAATTCGTTGCTAAACAATTTAGGGTAACAGAAACGTCATGATTGCAACGGAATGCTCAACATATTGCTAGTAATAATCAATCCACACAGATGGCGCAGTTCGACCACTTTGATACTAGTTAGTAATATTAAATAGATGGCGCGGTGTTTAAGAATTGTTTAAATGAACAATGCTTGAAAACATGCGTTGTGAAGATGTGCCTATATTCAAAAATAGATGCCACTTGTATAAATAAAATTTATAAACAAAACTGAACCAAACACTTTTTTTATTATCCTATAATTAATAGCAGATAGCAGATTAATAAACTTAAGATTTTTTATATTTAAAAGTTGGGGGGATGAGTTGTGAAAGAGCTCGTTCGACGAAGTACTACCAGTCTACCACCCTATCTAAGCTAACTAAGTTCTCTCGTCAAGAAACGTTCTTGCAGTGTTTCGGTTTGAACATGAAATGAAACATTTTCTAAGATCATGGTCATGCATGGCAGATCATGATTGATCATGATCTAGGTAGGTACCGACATACCCGTGTACCAAAATTCGTCCAAATTCATTCAGTCATTATAAATTCAACCTCAACGGACCCGGCAAACGTTGTAGTATGAGCCTTCTTAAAGAAATAGGCGTCACCCTTCAAGTGACTATTTATTTCGACCTTACTCGTGGGAACAATACGAATGAAACTAATAAAACTCCAAATAATCCTAACAAATAAGACAGACACCGTAGTAACAGTCGCAGCAGGTAAAACCAGTGACAAACTCAAAACAATGAATCAGAGCCAAAAAATAATGCGGAAAACTCTTTAAATCAGTGGCAAAACGATCAAGTACCTCTTAAAAGTCACAAAAAAGAAAGGAAACAAGCCCGATACGCAGTGACAGTACAAAGAAATCAAAGAATACATCCACTTTCGCAGTGCCTACGAACAACAAATTCGACATCCTCAACAGTGAAGAAACGGAAGAACCGGTCTCAGTCTCGAAGTATATACCTAAACCGGAACCTATTTTTGTGACAGGAGTCATGGATGTTATAGACCTAAAAGCCACTCTAAATAAAATTGTTGACAATTACTTATACAAAATGACAACATTAAGATCTGGCCATACATTAAGTTAATGCCCAACGATATACAAACTTATAAAGCAATCCGAGAGCAGATTATAACAAAAAATATATCGCATTAGACTTATAAACTAAAATGTGAAAGAGCATATAGTGTTGTACTACGAGGACTACACTCCACAGAAGACACCTCTCTAATTAAAAATGAATAAAATTAAGATGAAAAATGTTTATTTATCCCAAAACAGTTACATGGATTATAAATGAGACAGCCCCAACACAAGTATTACCAATTACTTACTGGGGAGTAGGGTCGCTCTTTCCCTTAATTATTAACAATATTGAGACGATTCTTTACAAAAGGTAACAGAAATTAAATTTAGGAAGAAAAGATAACAGTAAATGACTTATAAACTAATTTGCAGCTCTTTGTGTGATAGTAGTTGTATGCTTGTGTGAAACTGTATGTGTGTCTTATTTTGACAGAGTTTGTGTTGATGTTGTGTGTGTATGTGTTAGTTTGTGTGTGTGGGTGTGTATGTGTATGGGTGTGTTCTTTGAAGTGCGGATGTATTCGAAGCGCGAATGTAAAATTAAACTCTGTGAGTTTCCCTTCACTTCCCTTCCATCAACAACGTAAGAAAAAAATTATGTGTGTGTTATGTGAAAAAAAACCCGAAAATGTTTAACCAAGTCTAGCCAAAACTTGCTCAGTTTTCTCGTATGTTAGGGTTTTAAGCCACTCGGTTATTATCTTTTTGCATACGTGTGAGACCTCTGTTTGTCGTGCTTTTGTTTGTCGAGTAAAAGTTGTGTCGCGCTATTGTTCGTCGATCAAAAGTTTCGTCGTCCCATCGATAGTCGTGAAAACAATCGGTCGCAATAACGTTCGTCGATCAAAAGTTTCGTCGTGCCATCGCTTGTCGTGAAAACAATCTGTCGCGCTAACGTTCGTCGAGCTGATGTGCTGTCGCACCGCTGATGGTCGACCTATCGTACTGTCGCTCCAGCATTTGTCGCGCCTTTGTTTGTCGCAACTTTGATACGGAGTCGATGAAACCTTAATTTTACGTTGATTTTATTATACTCGTAAATGTAGGCTGATTGGGTTGCATACTGACGCCGTGCAAAAGCGGTCCGGACCCTTTGGGAGTAAGCCACTATATCCTTTCGTCTTTTCTCCTGCCTGTCTTGGTTAAATGGGATAGATTTTTTCAAATATAGGTTAAGAAATATAGTTTTCTTACTGAAAGTAAGCCACTGATTCTATACATATAGATCGACTGTGGGGTATCAAAATTCAAAATTCAAAAGTCATTTATTTAAACAAGGCTGAGAATCAGCACTTTTCGAACGTCAAAATTACATAAGACAGTCCCCCAAAAACGCCCGCCCTTCACCACTTCCTAGTGCTTTTAGCTAGGAAGAAGAAGTGGCGCAACAAACTCCCCAGCAGCACAGCTGTCTGTTCAGTTAGAAAAAAAATGATTTTATATAAGGTGCTAACAAATTAAGTACCAATACTTTTAGAGCTGATAGTACTCGTCTCTAGGAGTAGACTTAAGTATGAAACATTTAAAAGTTTATGTTACTTTTTGGAGATAATTAGGGAAACAACGTTACTGCGAAAAAACACCCTGTTAATGAGATAGTCAACAATCCGTAATTAATTCAAAATTCAAAAATTCAAAAGTCATTTATTCAAACTAGGCTGAGAATCAGCACTTTTCGAACGTCAAAATTACATAAGACAGTCCCCCAAAAACGCCCGCCCTTCACCACTTCCTAGTGCTTTTGCTGGAGAGAAGAAGTGGCGCAACAAACTCCCCAGCAGCACAGCTGTCTGTTCAGTTAGAAAAAAACTTGATTCTATACAATAGTATGCAAATCATTTACATTACTCAACACAAATCATTAAATAAAAAAATATATTTGCCATAATGAAAGCTAGCACACGCCAATGTACCAAAAAAAAAAAAAAAAATATCGAAAGCTAAACTCAAGCGAAAATGAATACTAAAAAAACTAAAAACGTAAACAGAACTTAATACCCGAATTATAAAGCCTCCAGGTATAAAGGGCGTGCCCGCTTGATATAGCTAATAAAACTGTAACTCGAAGTCACATAATTATGATAAACTAGGACCATCGAAGAAAAATAAATCAACAGTTAGGCAAGAATAATATAATGATCTTCTGTCGAGGTCGCTAGCTAACCACATATTGCAATACAACTAATTAAACAAAAACATTGTAATGAGTCGATTATGTCAATAATAAATGAAAATTAAATGAATATAAATTTACTTATACAGTCAAATAAAATAACAATTATATAACTCATATGACCTATCAGTAGGTAAGCTAATTCTGGAGAAAGAACATAAATATTGTCTTGAGTTAATCACAGCGACCAACTATTTTTATAGTTTAAGTAGTCGTTGATAGAGTATTATGCCTTTGAACAAAGGTTGGATTTTACTTTAGCTTTAAACGCATTAAAAGGCAAATCTAGCAGAGAAGTGGGTAGCTTGTTATAAAAGGTTATACCAAGCCCAACAAATGAATTATGAACCTTATGAAGCCGGTGAAAAGGAGCTCGTAATTTGTCCTTATTTCTGGTGTTAATATTGTGAATATCACTGTTCTTAGTATATAAGTGTATATTTTGCCTAATATATAGGATATTGGCGAAGATGAATTGTGATGCCACTGTGAGAATACCAATATCCTTAAAAAAATCTCTTAGAGAAACTCTGGCACCTAGCTGGTAAATTGCTCGAACAGCTCGTTTTTGAAGAACAAATATATTTTGAATGTCAGCGGCTTTGCCCCACAGCAGAATGCCATAGGACATAATGCTATGGAAATAACTAAAATAGACTAATCTAGCAGTATCAACGTCAGTGTATTGTCTTACTTTCCTGACAGCGTAGGCGGCAGAGCTAAGCCTTCCCGCTAGACTTAAAATATGTGGGCCCCACTGAAGTTTAGCATCTACTGTTATGCCCAGAAAAATTGCCGAGCCCACAGTTTCAAGCACCTCTTTATCTAAGACGATGTTGGGTCCTAGATTTCTAACATTGGGTAAAGCGAATTTTATACATTTCGTTTTCTTGGAATTGAGAACTAAGTTATTTGTTGTAAACCAATCCGTAACCATTGAGAGTGCACTGTTTACATCGTCAAAATCATGTCTATTCCTGTCTACTTTAAAAATAAGAGAGGTATCATCTGCAAACAGTACAACTTCACAGATACCCTTTAAAAAGAATGGTAAGTCATTGATATATACTAAGAACAAGAATGGACCCAGTATTGAGCCTTGAGGTACACCTAACTGAACTGGTAACCCGGAAGATTTCACACCATTAACATCTACACATTAGGACCTATTGTGTAAATAAGAATTAAGAACATCGAGAGCTTCGTTTTGCACACCGTAATGACGCAGTTTACGCAAAAGCGTGTCATGGTGCACGCAATCAAAAGCTTTGGAGAGATCACAGAAAACCCCAATAGCATTTTGCGAGTTCTCCCATGCGTTAAATATGTGTTTCAGCAGAGCAACACCCGCATCTGTAGTCGAACGACCTTTTGTAAAGCCATATTGTTCATTATGAAGGAGGTTATTTGAATTAATATTAAGTCCTCTTTGATTATTCTATGAAACCTCCTCTTAAGTGTTTTGAGTTAATGGCCACTTCACATAAATAAATAAAATATAATGTCAATGTCACGCTATTTATTATGTCTGATTATTTAGTATAATAAACCACTAAATAACAAAAATAATGCTTTACCGCTACACAAACAACGATACCCTAAACATGGTAATTTGCTATCGCGAAGCAAACTACAGTGCGACAAGTGCTGCTAGGCTCTATGCAGAAATTTACGGTACACATGTGAATTCTCGCACAATCTACCGAGCTGAGCAAAGATATCATGACTGGGGAACGTTCACGCCTAGAGGTGAAGCCGGTAGGCCTCGATATCCGGCGCGTCTAGAAGTTTCAATTTTGGATTTCTTTGACCGTCATCCAATGTGTAGTACAGCGAAGTATTTCGCGACAGTGGTCTTACGATTAGAACTTCTGAAGAACTACGAGCACGTATTACCAACGCCTTTGAAGTCATGAAAAGAGAAAGAGACATTTTGTTGCGTGTTAACGGAAACATCCAAAAGCGAACATTATTACCTATGCATTGAAAAAGAGGGTCGCCATTTTCAACAGTTCTAGTAATGTAAATAAATATTTACAAAAACTGGGTTTTATTACTAATTACACTTTGCCTTAACTTTTCAATTTGTACTTGAAAATGAGAAAAAGAAGTACTTATTGACAATTATTATCAAAGGCTAATTGATTACTAACAGTTTTCCCGTCAATAATTGACGTTTGTCACAAACGACGATGTTCACTTGACAGAAAGTTTTTTAAAACATCTTGTCAGTTAAATGCACATGATGATTATGTTTAGGCCAAATTTTTATTTATTTATTTTGTTCCGGAAATTAAAACAAAAATATCATAAAAAGTTTTTTTAATTTCTATTCAAAGTTAATTGTTTTGATGTAATGTAACACCTCTTAAAATATTGGTACTTAATTTGTTAGCACCTTATATATTAGTATACAAAATAATGACTACGCAACAAAAACATTATTTAAATTAATAGCCATAAGTCAGCTAGCGGGTACGTATTACAATACCGACATTTCATAATAACTATGACTGAAATACCGACGTGCAAAACAACGAAGTTCAAAATACCGAAAGTTTCAAATACCGATAGCCGTTATATCGAAACATGAAATACCGATGTCCAAATGCCCGAAAGGATGAAACCCCGAATGGACGAAATCCCGAATGGTGGTCAAAATACCTAAAATGATGCATCACTTACGAACTATTTATATGTCTGTATAAGTAGTATATCAGTGGGTGAAATAGGTTAGGTAAGGTTAGAACAGTGACCAACCGCGCGTGAGCTGAGCGAGCGAAGCGAGCGGTGCCGCGGCAGCGGCCGGCGAACGCTACTTCCAAGTTGCTCGTAAAATTTATTTGACCATTTTCTAAGTATCCGGGTTTTCGCAATATCCCAATTACGAAATTACTTATTGGGATATTGTAAATTATACCACTGGGGAGTATACATGGGGAAGGATGCAACATGCAAGCAGGCATACAGCAGGCATGCAGCGTGCAAGCAGGCATGCAGCATGCAAGCAGGCAAACAAGCATGCAACATGCAAGCAGGCATGCAACATGCAGCAAGCATTGTTTCTGTCACGGCTCCGGCGCTGCGGGGTTTAGGCGGCCCCACGCGAGCTTATCGTCGCAGATGGTTTTGTAGCGGTTACACCGCTACATACGAACTACGCAGCAAAGACATGACGTCACACAATTCCTGCATCGCGCAGTTAGAGTTTACCAAGCGAAAAACATAGATAAGACTATCCGAAATCAACTTGCGGGCAATTGCCCGCCATACATAACACCCGTCTGGTTGGAGAAACTACATGACTAATGAAACGTGCACGGATCTATCCTCTGACCATACGCCAGTCATATTGAATGTAGGCTCATCAGTGGTATTAATGCAACCTGCAGAATGACTATATAACAAAAATACTAACTGGGAGATGTACAGGGACATAATCACGATAGGAATTAAGCTCATAAATCCATAACGAACTGTGAAAGATATAGAAGAAGCTATTCAGAACCTCAATAAAATCAACCATGAAGCAGCCACTATCACCACACAAATGCAAAACGCTTAACGAGTATCCGAAAACGCCCGCGTGGTAGATCACGGCCCACTCCCTCTCACAGAGAGGAGGCCTGTGTCCAGCAGTCTTATTTCAGCAAACGATGTTTTGAAGTAAAGTTTAATGAACGCATTACGTACTGGTTAATAGGACGCCACTCACAAATGAGCACACACAGCAAGTTGACAGTCTATAAAGCCATCTTGAAACTAATATGGACCTATGGCATACAGCTTTGGGGTACGGCCAGCAACAGCAATCTAGAGATACTGGAAAGATTCCAAACTAAAACACTGAGAACCATCTTTAACATCCCTCAATACATCAGTAATAAGAACATATATCTTGACTTAAATGTACGAACTGTCAAACAGGAGATAGCGAAATATAGCGTCAACTACCAGAAAAGTCTGTCAAATCACAAAAATGAGCTTGCCCTCAGACTAAGTGGAGATCAAGGCCTGCAACATAGAAGATTAAAGAGACATAGTGTCTCATCCCTACAAGATAGATTCATCAGGATGAAATGAGACACCTACCTGAGAGGTGTCTGCCCAAGCTAAAACGCCTAAACAGATACAAGTATCAGACACAGCAGTGGCTTATTGTTGTGTCCAACAGATCCTTTTAATCGGCAAATCAAGGGCATCAAAGTCGATCAAATAACAGATAAATGGGAACTTGAAGATGAGCTCAAAAACGTTCAAGCTAAGTAGACAATTCTTGATGCTCAACATTTGCAAACCGATCATGTACTTGGTGGTGGAGATAATATCATACGACGAGGAGTTTAATCAAAAAGTTGTAGTGAGTTGAATAAAAAAAATTCATCAACGACTCACCTAGAAAAATCAACTCCGCTTATCGAAATACCATCGTTTAGCGGGAACTACACACAGTGGCCAACCTTTTATGACTTCTTGTTCACGAAGAGAATTCATAACAATAACTCTATCACTAAAGCTCAAAAGATGCAGCACCTTAAGGGAAAACTTAAGGGTGAAGCAGAACGTCTTATCTATCATCTCGATATTTCATCCGAGAATTATGAAACTGCGTGGGAGATCTTATTACATCATCATCATTTATTGTAAGAATACATATGCAGGTACTTAGATAGTTAGATACATGTAGGTAGCTAGCTTCATTAACCATAACGTTCACTAAACAATAAGTATCTATGTAATGGCGCTAGTAGTATGTAAATGAAAAAGAAAAAAATAACGAAGAAAAATCAGAGAAAGACGAAAACTCAGAAGGAGAAGAAAGTTCATTAGAGAATACAATTTTAGACCCAAATGATCCTACATACATCTGTGACTCATCAAACTCCCAAGATGATTCATATCAAACGGTGTCAGAAGCAGAAAATGAGTCTATCACAGAGGAACATGCTCCAGTGGCGGAGGTGAGTAAGCGTAAGAGAAAACCGGTAGAAAGGCATACCTTTCTACCGGTTTTCTCCTTCATTGCGGTTCATTGGTTCATTGCTCATCCAAAATACAGAGATTGGTTACGCCATAGCGTAACCAATCTCTGTATTTTGGATGAGCTGGAATCCTGTGGTGAAGAACTCAGTTATGAAGCAGCAATGAACGGACCGGAGAAGGAACAGTGGGGTCAGGCAATGACAGATGAACTGAAGGCCTTCGACGACAATCAAGCATGGAAATTCGTAGACAGGAAAGAAGCTGATAGGGTAGTGCAATGCAAGTGGGTTTTTAAGAAAAAATACGAAAGTGATAATAAAGTGCGGTATAGGGCAAGACTGATCGCTAAAGGGTTTACTCAAAAAAAACTTTTTCACAAAAAAAACAACCGACTTCCACTATAAAGTGAAAAATAACTAAAATTTCGGAAGTCGGTGGCAAAAACAAAATACAAAACCAAAGACACGGATATTTGTTATACGCCACCGACTTCCGAAATTTTAGTTATTTTTCACTTTATAGTGGAAGTCGGTTGTTTTTTTTGTGAAAAAGTTTTTTTTTCTCGCTTTTTAGTGGGTCGGTTTGTAATTAATCTAAGTTACAATAGCCTAATATCAACTGCTCATCACCTTTTACTAAATATTGCTTTTCCCGATGCAGGGACGTTGTTCGAGCCTACGCCTGCTCGTTTAGAATGAGCAAATCAACGTTGCGTGTTAATTAGTTGTAATTAGATGTAAGGATTATCTGTACTTTACTGTCATCGCCCCTTCCATTTTTGTTCGTCATCGAGGCAATACATGTTTGACTAATTATCAGCATATTTGGAGTTTCCTTGAAGAGTCACCCTAAAATTCCCCAACATTTTGGTCCATTACCGTCCATTACTCGTACCCCTATGCATTGTGACGGGCATAAATTGCTTGGCAACCATATTAATGTAATCGAATCGCAAGTTCGCAACCCGTGAAATACGTATTATTGAGTAGTTCCGGTGGCCATCTGTGGTCTTCATCATCAGTTCCACTTCACTAAATGGTGCTTTCCGAGAGCAAATTCATGAGTTACTATAAAAAATACCTAAATCGCTATAGGTGTGCCTATAATATTTCAAGAGTTCCCTCGACTTCTCCAGGATTCCATCATCCAATCCTGACTTGATGACAATGGGACTAATGACAAACTAGAAAGTATACCCTTTCGAACAAAAAAAGAATTTTTGAAATCGGTCCAGCCGTCTTCGAGTAATCGGGGAACATACATAAAAAAAAACTAAAAAAAAACATTCCGACGAATTGAGAACCTCCTCCTTTTTTTGAAGTCGGTTAAAAAGAAGGTGTGGACTACACCGAAACATACTCACCAGTGCTTCGTTACTCGACTTTACGACTTCTATTTGCTCTAAGTGTCAAACTTAACTTTGAAATTACTCATTTGGACGTAACTACGGCATTCCTAAATGGCTACCTATATGCAAGTCCCACCTAATTTAGATTGTAAAGATAATTGTGTACTTAAATTGAAACGAGCAATTTATGGTTTAAAACAATCGGCTAGGGCTTGGAATGTAAGAGTAAATGATTGTTTATTGAATTTCAACTTTGTAAAGTCAAAATTAGAACCATGCCTGTTTATTAAAAAATGTAAAAAGGAGCAGATCATAATAGCAATTTTTGTAGATGATTTTTTCATTTTTTCCAACAGTAGTAATATGGTAAATGAGCTAAAAACTATGCTAATGTCTAAATTTAAAATTACCTAAGGATTTAGGGCAAATAAAACAATGTTTGGGTATGAGGGTAAAAATGTACAAAAATGGCTGTATTTCCTTAGATCAAGAGAAGTTTGTAGATCACATTTGAAGTAAATTTAATATGACAAACTGTAAAGTTGTTGATACGCCTATTGAAAGTAACTTAAAACTAGAGAAAAGTATAGATGTTTGTAAACAATACCCATATCAACAACTAATAGGGAGCTTGATGTACTTATGTGTCTTAACTCGCCCAGATATTTCTTACAGTGTACTTTTATTTGAGCCAGTTTAACAACTGTTATTCTTTAACTCATTGGAAGCATGCAAAACGAATTCTAAAATATTTATGTAAAACTAAATCTTATGGGCTAATGTTTAGTAAAGATAATTGTAACTTGGAAGGTTTTGTTGATGCAGACTGGGGCTCAAATACTTTAGTTAAGAAATCTTACACAGGTTTTTACTTTAAATTCTCAGGAACTGTTATCTCATATGAATGTAAGAAACAACAGACTGTAGCTTTATCTAGTACAGAGGCTGAATACATGGCGATAGCAGAGGCTTGTAAAGAAGCAATTTATTTGAAAAACTTGTTGTCTGAAATTGTAGATTTATGTGATTATATGATAATTTTGTATAATGATAATCAAGGAGCTCAGAAGTTGACAGAAAACCCTTTGTTTCATAAAAGAACTAAGCACATCGACGTGCGTCACCATTTTGTTAGAGAAGCGGTTGCTAACAATCTTGTAAAGATAGTTTACATGCCAACGTCTGAAATGCCTGCAGACCTGCTGACGAAAGGGTTGTGTAGTGTAAAACATAACTATGTTGTAAAGAGGTTAGGTATTAAAAATATTGTTTAATGGCTGTATGCTATTTGTTTATTTCTATTTAGTTTAATAAAATGCCTATCCTAAAGTTTAGATTATTTTGATAAGTGGAGGTGTTAGAATTATATCAGAATAATGCATTTACATACTACTAGCGCCATTACATAGATACTTATTGTTTAGTGAACGTTATGGTTAATGAAGCTAGCTACCTACATGTATCTAACTATCTAAGTACCTGCATATG
The DNA here is from genome assembly GCA_948150665.1 of Conistra vaccinii. NCBI lineage: Eukaryota > Metazoa > Arthropoda > Insecta > Lepidoptera > Noctuidae > Conistra > Conistra vaccinii. The sequence goes on along the minus strand of OX411340.1, from coordinate 7,507,405 downwards.
TATTCTTACAATAAATGACAGTCTGTGGATAACTACTACGCGTGTTTCATTAGGTACAACAATAAAATTCTCAAGTTGTTTTCACGAACCCAATCGAAATGTTCCTCAATCAACCCAAAATTCAGAAGCAATCATCATTTGATATCAAAAGGTTGTATGATAACTCAGCCGAATGTATTCACGCGATTCACAATCTCGGCATCGATACGAATACGTGGGATCCGTTATTAGTTCATTTATTGTGCAAAAAAACTGGACCCAGAAACTTATGCGGACTACACGCACGTAGGACACCTCGTGATTTACCAACGTTGGACGAGTTCAAACTCAAAACTCAAACTTAAAGCATTTATTTCAAATAAACCAATTACAGGCACTTTTGAATTGTCAAGGGTTCGGTCAGTCAGAAAAGATGAAGCGAGATGCCCATTCCAAAGCGTAGTAGGTACCTATGGAGAAGAACGGGCAAGAAACTCCACGGACACTCTTTTAAATAAAAATTTGGTTACAAAATATTGGTTACATCATTCATGTTGAACTTATACATGTGAGAACGATGCAAAACGTTAAAAGCGTTCGTAATAAAAAGATAAAAACAAAAATAAAACAATACAAAAATTAAATCAAATTAAAATAAGCCATGTCAGCTATGAGACGACCAGTCACAACTGACAGCGCCCGTTCACGAACATGACGCATGGATTAGCACCATTCAGCTCAACGATTTTGTAGGGAGCTAAATGATCCAACACACACGCCACCGTCAGCGTGACATTAGAGTGAGCATGACATACTCTCAGCAGCCAGGGCACATTCAAGTCAATGAAAGACATACCCAGTACCTAAATGCCTAGTAGCTATAAAGTCTGTACATAGTACTCACACATGTGCTATGCAATTATACAATGCTAAGAGATTGAATTTATACAATGCAAAGATAGTTTTTAAAATCTTCCGCAGCTCCAACAGTATTTTCAGATGCTATACAATTAGTTTATGCGCCCTTGTGGAGCAGGACCAGCGTTGAGCCAAGCATTTTTATCAGCGATGTAATCCCCCAACTTATATTATGCTTGACTGCATAGTGTGCGTTTAACACTCTAAGTCAAAGTCAAAGTCAAAGTCAAATCATTTATTTCAAATAGGCCCTTGAAGGCACTTTTGAACGTCAAAATTTACAAAATAAAATATTGATTCTACCGCCCCTTCCAAAAGGTAGTTTTCGTATGGAGAAGAATGGGCAAGAAACTCCACCGTTACTCTTTTTAAAATGTTTTACAATATTTTGTATAGGTACATTCTTTATATAATTATATGTGAAGACGATGCACCTAGAATAAAATTACTGTATAAAGTAAAAAGAATTTAAAGTCGAGCAAACAACAGATAAATTAATTATGTGGTAGTATCTACATGGTGTTCACATATTCACAAACATTGTAAAAATAGACGAATCTACTAAAAAATTACAATTAATAAGTCAGTGTGTGAGGAAGTAATCACAGGATGTACTCGTAAAATCAATGTCATATAATAAAAAACAAATACAATTAATTAAGCAACCAGTTTGATTTTGTCTAGACTCTAAATTGTCCTATGGAGCAGGACCAGCATGTTTCCAAGCATTCTTATCTTGGATATAATCCTCTAATCTGTAATATGCTTGTTTACAAAGTGTACTTTTTACATGAGTTTTAAATTTTCTTTCATTTAATTGTAATATATTGGTATTTTGTTGTAACATTTAACACAGTACCCCATAAAAGATGTATGTACTTTAGATAATCTGAAAAATGGTTGATCTAGTTTATCTTTATTTCTAGCATTATAATTATGTCTATCACTTATTTTATTAAAAAGATGTAGATTTTTCCTTACTTACATAATATTTTCATAAATGAATTGGCAAGGAACGGTCATAATATTAATCCTTTTAAATAGTTCCCTGAGAGATTCGCGACGACGGAGATCATAAATGGCTCTGACAGCTCTCTTTTGCAAAATAAAGATAGATTCAATGTCAGCAGCCCGACCCCACAGTAAAATGCCATACGACATAATGCTGTGGAAGTAGCTAAAATAGACCAAACGCGCGGTTTCTACATCTGTTAACTGTCTGATCTTTCTAACAGCATAAGCGGCCGAGCTTAGCCGCCCCGAAAGAGATGTTATATGAGGTCCCCATTGTAATTTCTCGTCTAGCGTGATTCCCAGGAAAACAGTTTGATTAATAAATTCCAGTTTTTCTCCATTCAATATGATGTCACATTCGCTACTTCTAACATTAGGTAATTTAAATCTAATGCATTTGGTTTTATTTTTATTCAGTACCAAATTATTTACCGTAAACCAATCTTGGACCTGAAGAATAGAGCTATTCACGTCGTCAAGATTTTGCGATCGTCGGTTGATTTTAAAGATCAATGATGTGTCATCTGCAAATAACACCATCTTCGGTTGATTTTGAAGTAATTGGGGTAAATCATTAATATAAACCAAAAAGAGGAATGAACCCAATATCGAACCTTGAGGAACGCCCATTGCCATTTCAGACCCTAATGAGTTTATGCCGTTTACTTCAACTTTAACCTTTCTATCTTTCAGGTAAGATTTTAGTAAATCAAGAGCTGTGTTCCTAATCCCATAATGCTCCAGTTTCAGCAGAAGTGTTTCATGGTCTACGCAATCGAACGCCTTCGAGAGGTCGCAAAAGATTCCAATGGCATCTTGTGCTTCTTCCCAAGCGTTAAAAATGTTCTTTATTAGGGTGACACCGGCGTCAGTGGTGCAACGCCCTTTGGTGAAACCGTATTGGTGTTCGTGAAAGATGGAATTTTTATTCAAGTGACGTAACATTTGATTGAGCATCAACTTTTCAAACACCTTACTGAGAACAGGCAGTATTGACACAGGCCTATAATTGTTGGGTTCTTTACTATCACCGGATTTAAATAATGGGACTACTTTACTGTGTTTCATGAGATCCGGAAAGACTCCTTGGTCTACACTAGTATTAAATATGAAAGCTAAATAGGGCGCAATGGTCTCGATGATAGATCTACAGACTTTTACAGACATTCCCCATAGATCTTCTGTTGGTTTAATTTTAAGATCTTTAAAAGCTTTCGTAACAGCCTGGGGGTTTGTATGCTGAAACTTAAACTCTAAAGGGCATGACTTTACATTCTTTCTAAGTAAGGCAGCAGAAAGCGCGGGTGAGGAATTTAAAGCTTCAGTCGTTTTAAGGGGAATATTAGCAAAAAAGTTTTCAAATTCTTGAGCTATTTCTACATCCGAGTTTATGGGGCCATGTGCAGTCTCTAAGTTAAATTTAGTATTACGCTGTTTTTTCCTACCTGTTTCATTATTTATTATTTGCCAGGTAGTTTTTATTTTATCATCAGCTGATTTTATTTTATTACTAATGTAAAGAGCTTTAGCTAATTTGCACACCATTTTAAAAGTTTTAGAATATTTTGCAACATACTGATGAAAGCTTGTATTATTCATAATGCTGCTTTAAGCCATAAAGTTCAAAAAGTTTTTCCCTGCTTTTACGAATACCTGGAGTCGCCCAATCACTAAATAAAAACTTTGTGTAAATAGTTTTAGTGTGTATTGGAAAAGTGTCAATAAATTGTTTGTTTAATAGTGAAAAGAACTCGGCGTAGAACTCATAAAGCCGGGTCTGCTGCGCCATGTTTTAGTGTTTTACTAACATGAAACACCAAAATTTTACCGATTTGGGGGCGTGGTTTAACATAAAACATGCAACATGAAACATAGCCAGGTCTGGTGCGCCATGTTTTAATGTTTTATTATCATGAAACATCAAAATTGAACCGATTTGGGGGCGTGGTTTAACATGAAACTTGATAAAACATGAAACATGAAACATTAACGTGTTTGCCGCGACGAACGGATAACATCACCCGCGTTCGGTAAAAACAACAAAAAAACAAATGATGTTACATCCACTGATTCTTCTGATCTGCCAGATTCACAAAGAGTGATTATATTACAAAATGAAACCATAGTAAGCCCTGCTGCAACTACATCTACTCAAATTTAAACCACACATGACACTGATGCAGAAAAAAAACAAGCTTTTCAATACCTGCAAATTTTTTATAACTAACGTGTACACACGGCTACACATCAAGCTATACATTTCCAGTTTATGCTGATCTCGCATTGTACAGGATTTCCGAACAATGCGAGGTCAGCTTATACTGGAAATGTATAGCTTGATGTGTAGCCGTGTGTACGTATACTGTGATGATTATTTTTAATTAATAACATGAATAATGCACAAATTGTTAAAAAAACATTTTTTTTTTCTTTATTTCAAGTTGTTTAGTTTTAAATATAATTTGGAATTTAAATCCAATATTGTTGTAATTTATTTTACAAAAAAACCTTCCCTCCTTTTTTTGTCAGAGCGTGCCAAAGAAATAGACGTACATACGTCATACTCTTTCGACGATTTTTGAAATGAGCGATTTGTTTGCGTGGCCTTAATATTAAACACAAACATTTAACATAACATGTCGCAGCGGACTGGCTGTTTACTAAACACGTTTATTTAACATGTTTTACTAACGTGTTTTGTTAAGAACATTGGCGCAGCAGACCCGGCTTTAGGGTCACATATATTATTAAAACTCTGAACACATAATTTACTTGCCAAAGAATTATATAATTTCTCTAAATTTTTACATGTAATTGGCCTAAACTTTATTTGAATTTTTTGTAAAGGCATGTAGGAGCAAAATGTTATTGTTTGTCCACTGTGATCAGATGGCAACTTATTTACAATTTGTTTATGTAAATAATCACAATTACAAAAAATATTATCTATACAAGTGGCAGAAGAAGCTGTCACTCGAGTAGGTTCAATAAAAACATTTGACAAATCAAATGACCTAAAAAGACTTAATAATCTGATAGTGTTCGAGTTATTTTCTAATAAATTAATATTAAAATCACCACATAAGATTATTGATTTATTACTAGCACTGAGTTTCTTTAGCACATCTTCCATTATAGAATCAAACATAGATAGATTCTGGTAACTGGGAGGTCTGTATACGCATACTATAACATGCTTATCAAGCTCAACACAGGACAATTCAATGGTGTGTTCAACAGACAGTGAAATGTAATGAAATGAAATGAAATTGTTTATTCTGTAAATAGGATATCGGAATCACTTTTACACGTCATATTTAAAAAAAAAATTAAAATAAGCTAGATGAGGTCGGCGTTTCCTAACTGACTACTCTGAGAAGAAAGGCCGAAACAAACTCAGAGGTCACGGTCTCTTTTAAAGTCCAGACATAATCTTGGTCAAGCCATATGAGAACCATGTAGATTAGTGTCTGAAATGGTCTTTTGAGGAAAGAACCACACAGATTTGAGTGGACCTCACCAGTCAGTGCAAGCATTTGTCAGTAATCGTGGAGCTCACTCAGAGCTTAAGGAGCTCAACTCGACGAACAATACCAAAGAAAGGACATTTGGGTAGGCCGCATCAACTACTCAAACTGCCAGACCATCATTAAAAGTAAATGTGAAAAAAAAAAAAAAAATTAAAACATTAAAGAGAAAAAAAATTAAAAATACCCACATAGTCCTCATATTCACAATAATTAAAATAATATTATACTTTACAAAGTAATTATGTCATTTTGTATATAATTTTATTATGTTATTATTTTAAGTAGGTATATGTTTTATTCTTTTATGTAAATATTTTTAAATCTGGTTTAATTGATGATTATAAGTAACAATTAAAATATCAAGTTTTATGGTTTTATCACAAGGTATAGCAGAGCGAGCAGCTCAATCCCAAGCTTTTTTATCTTCTAAATAATCTGAAATTTTATAGTACCCTTTTTTACAAAGTTTGGTTTTAATACAGTTTTTAAATCGTTTAATGGGTAAGTTTCGAATGTCAATGGGAAGTTTGTTGTAAAAGCGTATACATTGACCCATGAACGAGTTGCCTACTCTGTGAAGACGTGTGCGATGTACAGCAAGGTTGTGTTTATTCCTGGTATTTAAACTATGAACATCGGACATTTTCTTAAAATTTGATATATTTTTGTGTACATACAATAGGTTTTCAAAAATATATTGTGAGGCTACAGTCAGAATATTTATTTCTCTGAATTTCTCTCGAAGTGAATCTCTTGGACCTAGGTTGTAAATGGCTCGAACAGCCCTTTTCTGTAGAACAAAGATAGAATTAATGTCCGCACAGGTTCCCCAGAGAAGAATCCCATAAGACATCAGACTATGAAAATAACTAAAATAAACAATTCTGGCTGTATCTACGTCAGTTATCTGCCTAATTTTTTTAACAGCATATGCGGCTGAACTAAGCCTTCCTGACAATTTTTCTATGTGTGCGCCCCATTGTAATCTACCGTCAATAGTTATTCCAAGAAAAACTGTTGACTCAACAGGGTCCAACTCTATTCCATTAACTTGAACAAACAGTCCGATGATGTCTTTTCGTTCTTTACAATGAATAGAATTTTTTACTAATATTAATGACCCGCCATGTATCATACGTTTTCGGCTAAAATGGCTAACTACACAATAATTTTCATAATTAATTGATATTACTTGATGGTCTTTTAACCAATGTTCTGTTAAACAAATGACATCAAACTTGGTATTTTCTAAAAACAATTCTATTTCCAGTAATTTAGAGGAGCAACCTTGGATATTCTGATGGAATAATTTTATAGTATGTTGCACTCCCTTTGGTTTTTTATTATTATTATTATGTGTAATATTGCCAGAAGCTACCTTTTAACTATTCAGTATTAATAATTGATTGTTTGAAGGGGTAACTTCAGTTGTCTTACTACCTAGTTTAAAGAGGTATCCGGAGTGACATCCACAACTACAACTGAAGAGTCTAGAATGCCCATGTGGGTTCCAGCAGGAAGAGAATACCCTATCTGACTGGTAGTGGCCTCTAAAGATGTTGGTGTTATAGGTGGATCCTCCTTCGTACAACATGATAATTCATAATTAATTACTATGTTGTTAGTATAACTAGACAACACAGACTCGTCACTAATACTACAATTTGTTATATTAGCTATAACCTCGTTAATATTATATGCTATCAACATAGCAATCATACGTCTACATTCATAAGACAGAGATAAAGTTCTCTGAGTTAACTTAAAACCACTAATAAACTTATTAGTGTCAAAATACATTAATTTGTCACTATGACAACATGTCAGCTTGTGAATAGTACTATTCAATTTATAAATATAATTATTGTCAAAATCTGATAGAGTATCAGAGTAAGGTATAGCACACAACATAAGCATACCTATATTTAACTTTAATAAGGTGTCCACACCATCCACTATGTCCT